>OX578141.1:149991068-151462318 GCA_951213105.1 Amaurobius ferox
CCTTGTTTTCCACCGCATGCACTACACTAGGGTTTATCAGTACAGTTCCGTTTGGTAGGATTAAATTTTAGGCAAATTATGGGTCTGTCTATGTAGGGAATCGCTCCTATATCGATTATAACCAATCTAAAGATGTTCTCTTTCGGTTTTCTCGATTTCCCGCAATAGGATAACTGGAATTTGTTCATCGCTTTTAGGCTTAGTGAATCTTACGATTTCACTCCATGCTATGCCTCGGATATTTAGTTTCTTCTGCTATTTCTTCTAACGATAGATTGGTTTTCTAAGTTCCGGATGATTGCCTTGTTGCTTATTGAATCATCTACTATACGCGCTGTCACCAATCGTCCACATATTTGCGTTTTCTTCAGTAGGCTTACCGCACTATCACAGGAGTTGACGATAATTCCCAAGTTCCCATTCCTCGTAGCCTCGACACCGACTACTTTCCTCGTTCTCAGATATTCGTCCAATTCCTTTTTAAGCGCTACTGGGTTCATTTTTGAAATTTTTTCATTTTCGCTTGTGATGATAATGGTTACCGAGTCAATTCCTTTTTTGAAAAGCTATTTGAGCTTTTTTTATGTCATACCATTTATTTTTTTTCCACCGTTCCGTATTCCGGAAAATTCTGCGGTTTTTTTCTGCCACATTGTCAAAGTCTGTATTTTTCCGTTTACGGTGTCGAAAGCCCAGGCCGTCCGACTCGTCCGAGGACATGGAGCAGCAAAATGGGCGGCCGGTCCGTTTACGGTGTGACACACTTGTCTTGTGACTCGTCTTCCATGCAAACTTGCCTCAACGCGTTTCCCGAAATGGGTAAATAAAGAGGTAACATTTGCAAAAGCAGACGTACAAAAAAATAAAGTAAAATCATCCACCAAAGTATTCAAATTATGAAAATATTAAATAAATAGACATATTTCAGCTTCGTGAATCAAATTTCATTCCGACCTTCGAATATCGTGATTATCAATGCGATAAAACCAGACATTTCGCATTTTTGTACACGTGATTACCGGTATTGTCACTTCCACCCACATAAATATTATAAAAATATAAGTGGCTTGAATTTAGATCGGTATTAGTTTCTAACAAATCTAACGCAATGACAATTAATCAATAGCAAATATCTTTTAAATAAAATATCTTAGTTGCACTCTTATTTAAAGGCACTTAAAGTTATTTAAATCTATTAATTTGAAGTCAGATGTAACCGTATCAAAGCAAGTTTGAATAACGAAATGTATATTTCCTCGTTATTGAAAATAGAAGGCAGATCACGAAAGCAATTATATTTCAAAATTTGACTAGTAAAAAATAATTTTCCTTTTTCAATTTAATATTTAATTCTAAAGCGTTCTACATTTTGACAAAGTATTTGTCTACCAATAACGACAAGCTAAACACTTTTTGATTGAATGGTGTACTGGACTGAAGGTGCAGCCTTATATTAATGAACCTTGCTATGGGCTTCAAAAGTGAGTCTTGCAAAAACGCTCATAACTCAAGAACTAATGCTTATGCTTAAGGCAGTTTTTTGTATAGTGTTTGTTCACAAATGCTCAATTATGTCGAATTATTGAAAATCCCAAAATCGAATTTTTCAGGTCTGAAAGTCATGTGCCTCTTTAAGGGTGTAGTAGAAAAATCTGTAATCGCGATCAAATTCTTACTGTAAATATCCAACTGTAAAAAATATACAAAATATATAAAGCCAAAATTCCAGCCGTAAATATATCACTTTTGCGGTTAATAAACGGATATAAAATTTTACAACCGATTAAATGTTCGATCACTGATATGGTTATAGTATCTCTGAAAAGGTGAATGATTTTTGAAGTAGGTAGCTAGCTCTTTCTAGCCAACTCATTCATGGCTGGAAATCTCTGTTCTAATAAATAACTTGCCTTTAATGTTTATCTTTTCTTCCACCAAAATATTTATATCTTGTACGGAGTGGGCTTTTAGGGCTTTAATGATATGCAGGACTCTGTCTTTTGTTGCATCAATACGTATCAAAATATCAAATTCAAACTCTTTCTTCTTGGATGTTCGAGTTTCAAGATGTACAATACAGCCTTGGCAGGACTATAAATAAAAAATAAGTAATTAAACTTTGAATAAAAGCTACTATAGGAAAGTTGAATAAGATGTATACGAACTTGAATAATTCTAAGAATCCTTGGAAGATTGTTGAATCCATCTTTCAACGATAACACCAAATTGACTTGTTGCAGCGATAACAACGGTTCATCGGGAATATCACTTACAAGAAAAACCTATAACAAGAAAAGTTGGTGCATTATATGCGAAGCTTTGAAAGAAAAGGGTCCAGTTGTCGGTAATTTTACTTCTGAGATATCGCCATTATACCGATAACTATGCATTTTTAGTTTTCAGTGAATTTAGGTAGCCGCACAATTCTCAAATACAGAAAACGTTTTCATTATACTCTGCGTCTTGCCAATTTCGAGAAATTAAATATTTTTTATATCAACTTTATTTTTTATATCACTTCCAAGTTGTCTTCCTCTGTTTTAACGTACGCGCTTGATTAACCTCTTGCTTAAGGGTGGGACAGCGTCCATCCCAAACGAAGAACCTCTCGAAAAGACAGGTATTTGACATACCCTATCCCAAACAGTTCGATCTCCCTTTGCAGACATTGGCGTCCCAATGTATGTAAAGGAGGATCGAACTGATTGGGATAGGGTATGCTAAATACCTGTCTTTTCGAGAGGTTCTTCGTTTGGGATAGATGCTGTCCCACCCTATGGACGCCAATATCTGCAAAGGGGGTAGAACTGTTTTGGATAGGGTATGTCAAATACCTGTCTTTTTCAGAGGTTCTTCATTTGGGACGGACGCTGTCCCACCCGTAAGAAAAAGGTTAATAATACAAACTTTGTAAGATGAGTGGCAATTACCGTAATGAAGTTATAAAGAACATTGCTACCCCTACCGGGATTTGAACCACGGATCTTTGCACTGATTAGCCAAGGCTCTAACGTTGAGCTACTGGGACAGAATTGCAAGCTTTTATCGTCAAAGTGGAATCTGCATTCTTCACCCTCTAATGTCAGATTGACGTGCAACTGAAAAATCTGACTGACTTCCACCACTCCTTTTTTACCTCAGGCTAGCCTCCTGCTACCATTATCCTCTAGGTTAGCTTCCTGTGTGGTCGTTGATCTCCCGATTGTGAAATCAGGGCTCAATATAACAAAGTTCGCTGAATCCGAGATTAGGGTCACTTTCAGTCCTTCGACATCTTTGTATTAACCTACAGTGTTGATTTGTTCGGACGCCATTGTAAAGATCTTGCTGCCTCAATCGGGAATTGAACTATGGATCTTCGCACTGACCAGCCGACGCGTTATCGTTGAGATATATTGGGATGGAATTGCAAGCTGTTATCGTCTCTGCAATGTGCGATTTATCACTTCTTTTAGAATCAGCCTAAAAAGCGATATTTAACAAGGCCCTAAACTCAATTTTGAAAATTTCCGACAACTGGACCCTTTTTCATAGTTAAGTTTTCAGTTTAAGTTTTCATATATTTTATTATTAGTTAAAACGGGCTTCCAGGATTGCAAGTCTTGTTTCTTATAGGTAGTCATTTTTATTGTCATCTTACCGCATTTTAGTTGGATTGCAGCATGTTTTGGTAATAATAAAACATTGGATACTTCCTTAAAGAAAGCAGTCATATGAAAATTAGGTGACTACAATCGTTTTGAGTGTGTTTTTATAACTCTCTTCTTCTGGCCAAAAAACAATATCTTCTCATAACAACCGATAAAGAAGAACTGCAAGTTGGTAGGCAGACAACCAATCGAATAAATAGATATGGAACACCGAAGGCGAGAGTTCGTAGCTCGGGTAACAGACATTGAAATTGAGACCCCCGACTATAAACATATGAACACAGGCCGATAAGGCGCCTTGTCCCACCCATTACGTCAAGCAACAAAATGGAACAGGCTATATTAATATGGGATTTAAAATAAAATTGAGAGAAAAAAATGAAAACATTTAAATTACTAGCAAAAATAGGAGAATGGTGAGAAATTAGAGAGACGAACAAATAGACAAACCCATATAAAAAGATAAAGATAGCAAAATTGGAAAATAGTAACTAAATATGAGTGAAAATGATGAAAACATAAGAGACATAAAATTAGGATAGCCATATTTAAAATCCACGAAAATATGTAGTAAATAACAAAATGAAGGAAGGAAGCTGTGTCGGGTTTGGCGTGAAGAAGATACATGCTTTCTTTAAGGAAGTGAATTTTTTATTCTCAGAAACAACAATTTTATTTATTGTGATCTCTTGGTATAAGCCACTCACAATCCGTCATTTTAAATATACTTTTGAAAATATTTATATACTGTAATCGCTAACTAAGCTAAACCATTTCTATTTCAAAGTTCATAAGCATATATATTTAGCTTCTAAAAATTCGAAAATTACCAAATTGCGGCCCTGATACCCTACCATAAGCTATTATCGGAATGGTATAACCAAGTATTAAGCGTGTAGCTTGTCTTCGAACAACAATAAAAAAAGTTTAATTAACTTGGATAATTAAAAATATGTTCATTTCACTAAATGAACTATGTTTTTAAATACAGGGATATTCGTGATATTATTAAAATAAAAATAAAACTGCTATAGAAATAATATAATGCTGACGATTGTTTTGCTGAAACTGTATTTAAAGAAAATGAAATCACGATTCCTCATAAACGAAATTAATGATTTTTACATTGTAAAAATGGTTTAATAAAAAAGAAATTAGGCAGACGATATATTTTTCCTCCTACGTGAATAATAAAAAAAATATTAGATAAATAAGTTTAATAAATTTATGGCATTTATTGTATTTTATCGGTTGTTACAATGAAAGAAAATAATATTACAATGGAACTACTGATATTTTTAATTGCTTACTAAATTATCTGTTCAACTTATTATGTAACTAGCAGCATACCCGTTCTTCGTACGGAGTATATAATATAAAGAAACTTGAAATCCATAATCATGCCCAAATTCTTATAGTATACTAAATGACATGTTTAATCAAAATATTCTGTTAAAATATTTAATATAATGCTCCTAAAAAGAAGTTTAAGAATCTCTGTTCTCGCTATATAAAATTATCTTCATGGACATATCTGAAGAATAAAACATCTTGGACCCCTTATGTAAGCAAATATAAAAAAAAATATGGAATTGAATCAATATATGCAAAATAAAAGCGTTAAAATTGTATGGGACCCGTACTAATTATATACGCGAATATTAGAAAATATAACCTGTATTAGTAGATTACATGTATAAATTGAAAATACCAATAAACCCGTAATCTTTAAATCTGAAGACAGTCATTTATTCCAATATATGTCAAAATTAAAGTGCTAAAATTATATGGGAAGATATACACGTACTACTTATAATGTCCGATTATTAGTAGAAGACTACCCGTTTTGCAATATGAGTCACAAATGTTTTTTGGTAAAATACAACAGACGACGTAATAAATTGAATATATAATTAATCCCCTTAATCTTCATACCAGAAGACTGTACTTGATTCCAATATATATGCCAATATATGTCAAAATATATGCCAATATACCTGTACTACTTATATTCTCGTAGGTTAGAAGATATACCCGTGCATTCCTATAAGATTACTCGTACAACGTACAATATGCGTGTGTCAGCAATTTTTGCCGCAATAAAACAATGGCGTAATAACTTAAAAATATCAATAATCCCTGAATCAATAATTCCGGAAAATATCAATAATAATAATGTTTAAACCTGAAGAGTATAATTGATATTATCCAGTCCAAAATAAAATGGCAATGAAATTTATTTTATATACATATCTTCATTATTCAAATCGGAAAGGATTTAATAAAAATCGTCTGCCGCATAAACACATTGGATTTAAATCCGTTGCTAAGCGACATGATATCATTTGCTTCAAATAAATTGGTAGAAAAAATATCGTCTAAATAGTTATATTTCTATGGAACATTTGGCGACAGTTTCGTCAAATTAGCGACATTTTAAAAAATCGCCAAATTTATCGCCAAGTGGGACTGTAGAACTGACAGTTCCACTTTGCGACAAATTGACGAAATATCATCACAATACTATCCCCTAACAAAAAATCATCATTTATGTAGCGAATTAATATCATTTATGTAGCGCAATTTTATCAATTTCAAGATATTTTTATAGATTTGAAAACATTTTTATCAATTTGGTGACATTTTAAAAATTCGCTAAATGTATTACTAAGTAGGATGGTTGGTCTGACAGAGAAATGCTAACCAAACATCATTTCAGTACTCTCTTCTAACAAAACAAAAAAAAATTTCATTGATATGTAGAAGACCCAAGCCACACGACCAACCCGAAGGTTTATGGCAGCTGTTTGTGTGTCGTTTATATCAATTTGGCGACATTTCCGTCAATTTGGCAAAGTTTAAGAAAAGTTGTCAAATTAGCGATATCCCTCCAAATTCGTAGCTTTGAATTTGCAGATCTGAATGAAACATTCTTATCCCGTTTCAATATACTAAATGAAAACACTACAATTGTATTAGAAGATATACCCGCTCTACTCTTTTTCTGTTTCAACAATCGGCTATATGAATTTATTGGCTAAACACAATATATGAGTTTAGTAGCTAAATACGATATAAGCTTGAAAACTCTTTGCCAAAATAAATGAAATTGATGTACGCAGTCAGCAATTAATATAATTAAAAGAAAAATCAAACCGTCCATTCATAAGATATACTTTTATATCCATTTATCCATTTATTTATTATTTAAATCGAAAAAAAATAATAAAAACATTAACAAACACATTTAATTTAATTGCGATGCCGAGCAACATGATATATCCTCCTAAAATGTTAAAATTTATTAACCACTAACAGCACACCCGTTATTCGTACGGAGTGTATAATTTAAAGAAACTTAAAGTTCGCAATCATGTGCAAATTCTGTTAAAATATTAAATTTATTGCTCCTAAAGAGAAGTTTAAGAATATATGTTCTCACTATGCAAAATTATCTTCACGATCAGATCTGAAGAATAAAACATCCTGCCCCCTTTTGTAAGCAAATTTACAGAAGAAAAAATAGGAATTGAATGAATATATGCAACCCCGTACTTATTATATTGTCGCAGATCAGAAAATATGCCAATGTGTTAGTAGAAGATTACCCGTATTACAATATGCGTCTCAAAAATATTTGCCAAAATAAAAGAGATGACGTAATAAATTGAAAACATCAATAATATCCGTACTCTTTATACCAGAAGGTCGTAATTGATTCCAATATATGCCAATATATATCAAAACATATGTCAATATACCTGTACTACTTATATTCTCGTAGATTAAAAGATATACACGTGTATTTGTAGAAGATTCGTACAACATACAGTATATGAGTTTAAACAATTTTTGTCATAATAAAATAATTGCATAATAACTTGAAAATATCAATAATCCTTGAATCAATAATCCCCGAAAATATAAATAATAACAATTTTTAAACCTGAAGACCGTAATTGATATTATCCAGTCAAAAATGCTATAAGAAAAATCAAATCGTTCTTTTCTAAAATATATTTTTATATCCATTTATTTATTATTCAAATCGAAAAAATAATTATTAAAATTAACAGACAGATTCAATTTAATTGCGTTTCTGAGTAACATGATATAAGATAGAATCTTATAACATGTTAAATATGTCATGTCTTATAACATAAACTGCGAAATTAAATAACGATTTTGATTTCTCTATACTTCTCATTGTTCCGTAAAAGCTTGTTTTAAATAAACCATGAACCATGGAGATAGATTTCCCCTTTAAATCATGTTTCAAACAATTCATGTTTTCAGAAAGTGACTAATTAACGCAAAAAATCTCCCATCAAACTCAGAGATTAAATTTTAATTCACTTTCAAACGATTTTCAAGCTTTTCGTTTGGATAAACCACGGAGTTAGGGAGTAGAACTAATAGGAAAAAGTTCCGTTTTTCATTAATATCTCGACAACCCCAGGTCTTAGAAACTCGAAACTTGGACAAAAGTTATGGGGGGATATTTCAAGGCTATTCACCAAATTTCATTAAATTCGGTTCAGCCGTTTTTCCGTGATGATGAGACAAACGAAAATTTCGTTTTTTACTAATATCTCGAGAACCACTGGTCGTAGAAACTCCAAACACGGATATAATTTTAAGTGGGGCTATTTCTGGGCTACCCACAAAATTTCATCAAATTCGGTTCAGCCGTTCTCCCGTGATGGTGTGACAAACAGACAGACAGACAGACAGATTTTCATTTTTATTTATATAGATATGTTCTATAATGACTAGAGGTATTTCTTAATATTGCAGGTTGTGTTTAATTGATTGTTGAAATGGGATAAAAAATTGTATAGGAATATCTTTACTATTTCAGCGTCTTCATTTTGAGATACGTTGTACAAGCTTATTTTGTTTATACAACTTTGTTTACAAACGAGAACATAATGTTTTATTCTTTAGATTTGCCAGTGAAAATAATTTTGCATAGCAAGAACATAGATTCTTATTTGTTTTCATCTTTATAAAAGAATTAAATATTTAAGCTGAATTTTTGGAGAACATTATGTTTTAGCATGTTATTAGAATTGACACATATTAAATCTCGGGCAACGTTGGGTATATTTGCTTGTAATATATAAAATGAAGTATAATATATAACTAAATTAAAATATTAAACATATGTTAAATATACCTCCTCTTCAGATAGTTCTTCATCTTCAGATTTTTTTCTCTGTTCCAAAATCCACGATTCCTTGGCTTCTTTATTCTTCACTGTTTCAAACTTAGCATCACCAACCAAAGATCGCCTTCTAGATGGATAGCCATGCTATTAAAAAAAGAGGAAAATTATCAGTAAAATATTTAATAATTATATAACTTATATAATAAGTTAAACGCATTAAATAACATAACGTATATACTGTGACTTTGCGTATAATTAATACATAAACTATATCACAGCGTAAAATGCTGAGGAAATAAGGTATAGTAAGAGTGTTAGAAAGTATTGGATTTCAATCTTCAGTGTAAACAATTCCTGAACAAGCATTCCTTGTCGATGTGATCCATCGTAAATTTATCAAAATAGACGCGCCTTAATGAACCCCTTGAAAGAACACCAAATTGTGCCTCAAACCAAGGCTGGACGATTAGTACACGGTTTGACTTTCATTGTGCCGTGTTCTTCAGTTTTAATTTGGACATTTTTAACACTTTACAACAAAGTTGAAAAGTGTTTATGACTTTGTTCATTCATTCTGTTTGTCGTCTGTCTGTCTGTCCGTTAGCACGATAACTGCCGTAAAAATGATTTAATCAAAATGAAATTTTAGTATGTTGTTCAGACGGTCTGTAGAACCTATGGGAATATAAATGAATAATATTACCCAATTAGTTTTAGATTGAACCCGGGTCGAAAAAATGAAATACATTGAGCCCTATGGGACCTAATTTTTCAAACATGTTTTAAGCGGATTTAAAATTCACAAATTGCTTCGGAAATTTTAGGTAATATTCAAATTGTTCCATAAAATATATAAAAAAAATTCAGCGAAATATATTCAGTAGTTTTTTAAATAAAAATTAAAATAATAATTACACCTCTTATATGAAACGATCACGTGACCATGATATGAAACGATCACATGATCCACTTCAAAATGATATATGGCATCCATCTTGTTTCAAAATCGTGATTTTTTAAAGTTCTTTTTAATTCATATTGAGTGTTGTATCCGTCCTAAAACTACTTTATTTTTGCTTAAATTCTGTGCATCTACATACTGAAACAACGCAATGACAATATATTTGAGTTTAAATGCTCATCTAAATTTGATTATTTCTACAACTAAGCCTATTTTTCACCTATGTAAAATGTAAACAGCAAAATATATAGAATGAGTTGTATTAAAATTCCTGTATTTTTTTAACACAAAATAATTGAGTCCATGGAGTCTGCATGGCTGATATGAATGAAATATTAATTGATTTCATAAAGAGAAGGACGATTTTTTTCGATGAAGTTTCAAGCATAGAGTTTAATTTTTTGTAGCTCCATGGTCTTAAACAAAATGTTTAAATAAAATAAATTATTATAGTATTGTGATGAATGAAATGAATGGGAGAAAGTTATGCATGAAATCCTGTTTTTATAGAGAGATCCAAGCGTGTTATTTTTTCTATGACGTCATTTGAATTAATTTCAGTTGTTTTCGATGAAGTTTTCAAATATAATAAATTATCGTAGTATTATGATAACTCTAAAACTATTACCGAGGAATGTATAACATTTTAGAGATGTTTAAACCAGGCAATTTATATTTCAATGCCGTCATTTGAATGAAGTTCATTTTTTTCGATGAAGGTTTAAGTTTTCAAATATAATAAATTAATGCAGTATTGTGATAAGTTTCAAAATATTACCGAGGAATGTATTGCATTTTAGACTTGTTTAAATAAAATTGCATTGAAGTTGGAAAGTGTTTCATAATCAATGCTTTAAGCATGATTGATCTTTCTTGTTAAGTTTTTTATTTCAATAAAAATTACAGTAATTGGGTTAATAATTTATTAATGATACCCTATTTCTCCGAGGTATAGCATGACCATGTCTAATTATTTGTTTCTCTATCTAGCTCTTCTCTATTAGTTTCTCTATCTGCACCGTACGTTGAGTTCCTGTACTCTGAATTTTAATTTTTTCTTGTTTACTTCTCGAGTGTATATACTCTGCATTTTGTTCGTTTTACTTCCCTTTCGTCACACTAGGGGACCCTTACCTTACACCTTTCTGGTAGGTCGGACGGTCTGGGTCTCAACACTAGGGGACCCTTCCATACTGGGTTCTGTCGTTTAGCCATTTTGTTGCTTACTCGGCTTACCCTCATCCTGATGTTAAGATGTTAGACTTGTTCGCACTGAAGGAAAACCAAAGATTTCCGAAACATACGTCTATTTACTAAACCTTATTTGTTGAAGACCCAGACCGTCCGACTCATCCGGAGGACTTGAGCAACTATTTGGACGGCCGCGTAAACCTTATTTGTGTAACATTTTAGGTTGTGATCTAGTTTTTCATGTTTTAGATCGGTAGACAAAGCAAACAGTGAAAATTAATTCGAGTTCAACTCAAAAATAAAAAGCTTATTCACTTCGCTCCCACGCTTCAATACAGCTCGTACGAGTAAAATAGAACTTTTTAACAGATTACATTACTTAAGTCTTATTTTAGCCAAATGCGATGAGCAATGAAGCCACGAGCTCAAGATCGACCAGCCAATAGGAAGAGACAGCGCACTGAAAGAAATAGATGGGCCCAGGAACTGAAAGGGATACCAGAATTATATTTTTTATGAAAAATAAATAATATGGAGTTCGTCAAACTTAAGATAGCTTCAGAATTCTCAAGATAGCTTTAGGACTTGAAGCCCTTTTGAAAACCACAGGCCTTTGCATTATAAGTCCCAGTTAACGTGTCCTGTCGCCGGCCAAGGAGAGACTTTTATACTTTTCATCTTGGTTTAAATAATATTATATAAGGAATTTATGAAGAAGCCTTCATATGGTGGCAAGTGGTGTGCGCACTTCATTATTAAAAGAACTATTAAGCATTTTTATACTCTTTTGCACACTTATTTTTTACAGTCATGCGAATATTTGGAAGAACCTGAAATGACATTTCCAGGAAAGTGAAAATTCTTAGTGAATCCCTATCTCCATAGAAATTAGATGCTGAATTCATACCGATTATTTAAGGAAGCTCTATCGATGTAGCCTATTCTGAGAAATATATGTTGTAAAGAAAATGCAATTTTTAAAATTGGAACTGATATCTCTAGAATCGGAAGTGGAAATCATTAGTTATCCCCCCAACTCTCTTTGAAATTTAATACTGAATTCATATCAGTAATCATCGAAACTATATCTATAGTAGATTCTGAGAAATAGATGCTCAACTTTTTTTTTTGGGGGGGGGGACACATAGATGGCAAATTTGGTTGCCACTAATAGGTTATACGCATATTTAGAATTGTGCAAAATGTCATGCAATTAAGGCATGTAATTAAAAATAAAAGGATTATTAAAATATACAAACTTCTTGATATAACGGAAAAATATTTACATAATAAATATCTAAAAATCCTGAGCGCTTTAGGGCCTCTTGTATTTTTTAGGCCTGAATCTCTTAGCAAACCTGCGACTGTACTTGGCGATTAAATTTAGAAAATGCAAGCAGCAAAGTAATAAAGTAAAACTAGCTATTGAAGTATAGAGTATATTTATTCTGGTTCTTTTTGTTTCTGTAAGCAATGGCCATACTTAAAAACATTTTTCGTAGATTATTCTCATTTAGAAACTAATTGAAGCCACAAGTCTGCATCTAATTGTTAGTTTTTTAGTATCGAAAACAATTATATCAAATCTTTGTGGTATTTTTTAAAAGCCTCTTCTTAAAAATCGGTGTTAAGCGATGCATATTGCAAACTGTTTGTCAACCGAAGTCAACCTAAACCAACTGTTTAGTTTTTGAAGAAAACTACTCCAAGTCCCCGAACCAATTACTTTAAGTCGATAGGATTCGCACTTGAAGTTTCTGCTGAGGGACTTTTAAGAGATGAATATTTTTCAGTAAAATCGTTCAGTTTCATCGCCACTCGTCTCAGCTGAATTTATAAATCTCCGCCCGCTGAATTTGAAAAGCAGCCAAGCGTAGAAAAACCATTAGTCGAAAGGCTTGTCTATATATTTGAATAGAATGTGATAAACAAAGGCGAATGCTTGATTAACGGCTCCCCAAAGAGTCATAAATGGTACTTCATAACATCAGGGATGAACACAAGAAGTATTTTAGGATCGCCGTCCTGTAGGAAAAGAAGAAAGATAATTTAATCATAGCCCCATTTTTTTTTCATTTCTGCCATCTTATTGATTAAAGTTGCATTGTGTCTATATTAATGAAATGCAAGAAGATTGCAAAGGTGCAAATATTCGCTCGCTATATTGCTGTCCAAATTAATCTGCAATAAAACTACTTTGTTAAATGTTAGTAACATAAACAGCATAAAAAATTGATTAAAAATATCAACTTCTTTTAAAGGCAAAAAACTTAATCGGAGTCGGAGGCTCATAGTTTTTTTATACACTGGTATTTTTACAGTAATATGAACTCGGAGATGAATATGAAAGCCCCTGATCTTTCACAAACTGCTATTTTTACATTAATTTGAATGACTGTTTTTGAAGTTTTTTGATGAAGCTCATCCAGCTCCAGAAACAGCTCGTAGTCTTCATTTTGTTAAATTTTACCAATTTTCGTAGTCTTTGATTTACTAGTAATTTTTACAATAACTTTTGTGCATATATTTTAAGTTAGTTGATTTAGTTTTTCATATATCTTTCAAAAACGTTTTTTTTTATGTTTTTTGTTTTTTTTATTGATATCACAGCACACTTTTATTATATCGTGTTCTAAATTATTTTGCTGTTCTTTTCCCTATCCTCCTAGATTTTTCCCGAATTTCATTTGGCAACGACCTCTTTTCTGAGTCACGGGATCAATTATTTATTGACAGAAACGTTCTTGTATTTGCTAGTGCGATTTCTTCATTTTATCTTGAAGAATGGGGCTGTTTTTGCCTCTGAAACCGGTTGGTGCTTTTACGTTTCATCAACGTTAGTACCGGTTGGTAATTTACGTTTCAGCAACGTTGTTACCGGTTGGTAATTTACGTTTCATCATCGTTTTATGATGATACAAACGAAATACATTTTATATTGCAGATTGCAATATTTGCACAGAACCTAAATGGAACCTAGGACTTTGGAAATTCAATTATTTTTTTAATTGAGCCATCTAAGGTAAATGGAGAAATGTCTCGCAAAATCAGTTTAATTTATTGAATTGAAACGAGTTAATATTAGAACAAATATTTTTCATGACAGAATGCTATCACCAATTCGGTAAGATTGCCGTCAATGAAATCTTTCTAAAGAGAAATGTTTCATATTATTCACTTTCACCACTTAATCCAGCCATCTCTTGCGCTTCCTGAAAAATGGTTAAATGAGCTATTTTCAACCTTTATTCACCTTAGCACTCTCAATTGCCAACTTCTTCAATTTTATACCCCCTCCCTATTCCAAGTTTTCAATATAATTTATTTATCATTTGGATTACACTTCCATTTCAGATAACAGCACCTATGGACCGTTTTCGTAATTATCACGCTCTCACAGCATGGAATAGCCAATACAGTACAATCTCAGTTCGGCACTTAAATGCTCCGGATCTCTGATCTGGCAACATATCACGGGAAGTAGCGGACGGCCTTTTTCATGTCATCTGATCATTTCCATTTAGGTGATGTTTGTTTTCATTTCTGAATAACATGTTTGTCAAACAATGGTACGTTTGACATCGCTGTGACTGCATCGCTTCCGTGCAAATATATGAAGTTTCTCTTTACATATATTGTATGTAAGTACATATTTAATTCATGCTGTTCGCTGTCTATTGGAATCAGTTTCGAATCAATTCGCTGCCTATTCGAATATGTTTTTAATTAGTTCGCTGTCTATTCGAATAGGTTTTTAATTAGTTCGCTGTCTATTCGAATATGTTTTTAATTAATTCGCTGCCTATTCGAATATGTTTTTAATTAGTTCGCTGCCTATTCGAATATGTTTTTAATTGTTCGCTGTCTATTCGAATATGTTTTTAATTAGTTCGCTGTCTATTCGAATATGTTTTTCATTAGTTTGCTGCCTATTCGAATATGTTTTTAATTAGTTCGCTGCCTGTTCCAATATGTTTTTAATTAGTTCGCTGTCTATTCGAATATGTTTTTAATTAGTTCGCTGTCTATTCGAATATGTTTTTAATTAGCTCGCTGCCTATTCGAATATGTTTTTAATTAGTTCGCTGTCTATTCGAATAGGTTTTTAATTAGTTCGCTGTCTATTCGAATAGGTTTTTAATTAGTTCGCTGTCTATTCGAATCAGTTGTAAAGAGCCTTGCTGCCCCAACAGGGAATCGAACCCTAAATCTCCGAACTGGCCAGACGATGCTTTGCCGTTGAGCTATTGGGACGAAATTGCAAGCTCTTATCGTCGAAGTGGACTCTGCATTCTCCACTCTGTTATGTCAGATTGGCGGACAACTGACAATCTGACTGACCACCTTCTGCTATTTTTACCTCAGGTTAGCCTCCTGATTTATACCTAGGTTAGTATCCTGCGTGGTAGCTATCCTCTCAATTTGAAATCGGCGCTCAATATTCCAGAGTCCACCGAATCCGTACTAATCGTACTAGGGTCACTTTCAGACCTCCGACATCGTTGCACTAACCTACAGGGTTGATTTGTTTGGGCGCCATTATAAAGAACCTTGCTTCCCCAACCGGGATTCGAATTCTGGACCTTCGAACTGGCCAGCCGACTCTCTACCGTTGAGCTACTGGGATAAAATTGCAAGCTCTTATCGTCGAAGTGGCCTCTACATAGTTCGCTATCTATTCGAATCAAACTAAAGAAAACACAATACTTTAACATTAAAAGAACAGATGTAGATTTAAAATATATTAGATAGTGGCGGGAGGATGTATATATGTTGTTGTTGTTGAGACCCAGACCGTCCGACCTACCAGAGAGGTGTAAGGTAACTGTTTGGACGGCCGGGAAGTGCCACCCAATTTAGACCGGAACCCAGTGGGGGAGGCATCCACAGGGACCGTACCCTCCTTCCCCTACCACCAACCTCTCGGAAGGACTTACGGACCCACATGTTTAACGTGATCGTACTCCGCGTGAACACGGCGGCAGTTTTGGCAGTGGCTGGAATCGAACCCGGGCCTACCGAGTGCAACTCCAGCGCGCTAACCAATGGGCTACCGCGCCCGGGATGTATATATGTTGTTGTTGTTGAGACCCAGACCGTCCGACCTACCAGAAAGGTGTAAGGTAACTGTTTGGACGGCCGGGAAGTGCCACCCAATTTAGACCGGAACCCAGTGGGGGAGGCATCCACAGAGACCGTACCCTCCTTCCCCTACCACCAACCTCTCGGAAGGACTTACGGGCCCACATGTTTAATTCGATCGATAAAAAGATATGTATGTCGCCTGTAGCGGAAAATATAAGTTTCAGATAGCCGCGAAATTCGGTACAAAATAGCTAAACTCCCGAGACAATATGGCTCAGCAAGATTTTTTTTAATTCGAATTTTTGAATTCGATCGTACTCCGCATGAACACGGCGGCAGTTCTGGCAGCGGCGAGAATCGCGCGCAAACCACTGGGCTGCCGCGCCCGAAAAGAGCCAACAACACGCGGTGTTCCCAGGTGGTCACCCACCCAAGTACTAACCGCGCCCGATGCTGCCTGACTTCGGTGATCTAACGAGAACCGGTGTTTTCAGCACGGTACGGTCGTTGGCCTGGGATGTATATATGTGTAAAACTGCAAAATATTATGATTCTGGACACTACAGTTCATGCATAAACGCCCACAGAACTTTTTCCAGGGGGGAGGGTGGAACTCAAGGATAAAACGTACCAAGATACTTTAAACAAGACATAAAACACAGACTAGCTTGATGCCCGCCTTTGTGACATTAAACGTCCAGGGGCACCTTCGAGTACATGACATTAAGATAAAGAGATCGAAGATTGTTATGCACGTAAAATCGATGGAGGCTGGAGATGGATCAGACTGATGATGAATTAGTGGAGAAGTTGTGACAGAAGAACATTCAGATGTAAATGCAATTGATATATCAAGCTATTAAGCCAGATGTGCCTCAACACTTAACATCTTTTAATGCCTGTATAATCTGGGCAGCAGAAAATGGTGCATCTACGAAGAAACTATGATTTTGCTAAGATTACGTGAGAAAGAATTTAAGACAGACATATTTGCAAACGAACAAACATATATTAAAAACATATATTTTTTTAAACAATGTTTATTTTTATACCAAATAGTAGTCTACAAAAAGTCAATACAGATAAGATTATAATACACAAATCTAAATTTGTTTTGTACATACCAGATATAGTAAGTTTAATTACATGAATATGACAAGTTTACACATTAAATATTTCATTCTTCTGCTATACCTAATTTCCAATAATCCGACAAATCCAGTGGTGTAATCCGACACTTTAATAGTACCGGATTACTGAGATTGTATTGTATATACAATGGCTGAAAAGAAAAGAAATTACCATCTGTCCCAATTTTACGAATCTCTATCGGAACTGAAAAATTCAGTTCTACCACGTAGCTGCTTTCAAATTTCTTGAAAATTTGGCTTGCGCAATATTACATAATAAAAAGATATGTATGTCGCCTGTAGCGGAAAATATAAGTTTCAGATAGCCGCGAAATTCGGTACAAAATAGCGAAACTCCCGAGACAATATGGCTCAGCAAGATTTTTTTTTAATTCGAACTCATTTTTTTAATTATGTTTTGTTTAAGCTCAATTTTGAGCTCTTTTTACACAAATAGGTTCCTTTGTGATCAAAAAGATTTATTTCTATCCTTACACCACATCGGAAAGATTGAAGAACGTTTCTTTCAATAATTTTTGAACCAAATTGGTGAGACAATATCTTCATATTTATTTATTTATTTTTAAATACATCAAAATAGGCATATTTTAGGTTATTTTATTTATATTTCGTCGCATCCAAGAATTTAAGATTCGCACTATTCTAGCCTTTGGCATACATATGGATCAATATCATCGCATCCTAATATTTTTTAATTACTCTATTTTTGAATTTTCTATGAATTGGAAGCTGGTGTAACTTTAAAGCGCTGTTTAGCTTTTGAAAATTTTCTGTATGCTCCGGTATAATTATAATCAGAGGTTTGTATCTTAAATTTGGAAAATGCCGGGTATTTGGGCATATTATAAAATTTATAACTGTTATATAACTTTAAATTCCTCATATTAAATATTCAATTTAAATTTTTTAAAAATCATATCAGAATTAAATTAATTTTAATAAAATTACGTTTGATATTTTATTTTGTTTCACTATTTTTTAATTTTAATAAAACATATATATTTAGATCAACACTTTGAAATTTTTCAGAACATATACAAGAAATAAAAAAAGAATTAAAATATATTAATAAAATACATAGAACTAACTAAAGCAAATAGATATTTAACGCAAGCATCTTCTAATCTAAATGTGTTGTTACAAATTGCCCCATAAAATATTGAAAATAATGTTCAGAGATTTCAGAAGCTCAGGGCGACTCTTCGTTCGGAATAGTAAAGGCAATTAATCTATTACTAACACATCAAGCCTACATGAAAAACAGTGTAGGGGAATTTCCAGAATCCACAAAACTGGGCTACTTAAAACCAGAATTGGTGACTTAAGTTGGCATTATTCAACGTTTCTAGATGCGGTGCCTACAGTCAGTGGTCACTAAATCAAATTTTTAGGCAAAAGAAAAAAACTACGGCTGCTACGCGAACGCAAAAAAAGGGATGCGGAAGAAAAAATCCTCCCTAGAAACTCCCCCTCACCACCCTTAACTACAGGGTAATCGGAGATAAATAGGGTGGAATTCCAGTCCCCCCCTCATCCGCAAATATAAATAGGAACCCCTGACCGCCCCTGATCCCAAAATTACAAATTCCCTCTCCTCCAGACTTACACAATTAAAATCAAACCCCGTAACCCGGCAATATTCCCTCTAATATAAATAGACCTACCCACACACACCACCACCACCGTCTGCCCCATCCCCAAATCAGAAATCCCCCATCAGAAGTACACAGAATCAAAACCCGTAACCTCACAGTATATTCAAATAAAACTCTCCTTCTTCGACCCAGACCGTCCGACTTACCCGAAAGTGTAAGGTATCTGTTTGGACGGCCAGGAAGCGCCACCCAATTTAGACCGTATCCCAACGGGGGCGGCATCCACTGGGACCGTACCTTCCGTCCCCTACCACCAACCTCTCGGAAGGACTTACGAACTCCCATATTTAGTGTGTTAGAACTTCGGGTGAACACGGGGACAGTTTGGACAGGCCGGGAATTGAACTCGGGTCGTCCGAATGCAATCTCCGCACGCAAACCACTGGGCTGTCCCACCCCAAAACTATACTCTTATAAGCCGCTCGTGAAGTGTGAATACATATTTACACCTATACGACATTATAAAATTTAACGATAACGATAGCCGATGATAACGAAAGTCTCAACGATAGCTTCAGTATTATTAGAGCTCTGAAGAATAGACTTAGTTTTAAATGTTTAAATCATTTAATTGTTACTTCTTTTGAAATGGCAATAGCGTTTGCTACAATGAAAGGTGAAATTTTGAAGATAAATAAAGGAAAATGGAAGCAAAAATTAAAATGTTAACTTAAAAATTGTATAAAACATCTTTGAAAATCCGTATAAAAAATTAAGGTCTTTTTCAAATTTTGGTACATGGGGCTCTTTGAAATATACCCGACATTACTCATGATTTAAAATATTTGCAAATTCCTGCAGTATTCTAAATGATATTGTTACTCAAAGCATTCTATTAAAATACTTCATTTAATTCTGCTTTCACATTATTTTTCTAAATTTAATTCTCCTTTCTGTATTTCCTATACAAAATTATCTTCATAAGCAGATCTGGAGAATAAAACATCCTGATCCCGTTTGCAAGCAATTTATAAAATATATATGAAATTGGATTAATACATATACTAAAATGAAAGCGCTAAAATGGTATTATCACTTATATGGTATCACACAATATATGAATTAATTGACTAAACACACACATCATGAGTTTTTGCCAAAATAAAACATATGGGGTATTAAATTGAAAATGTTATTAATTCCCGTAATATTTAAACCGGAAAGCTGTAATTGATGTAATATAGCTAAAGATGAAATTCCGATCATTTATAAAATTTTCTTTTATATCAATTTCTTTATTATTTAAATCGAAGAAAATTTAATAAAATTCGTCTGTCTAATAAACACATTTGATTTAATTACGTTGCTAAGCATCATGATATAATCTTCTTAATAAATTTGCGGAAAATATATCATCTGCATAATGCTATTTCTATGGTAGGTTTAATTGTGTGTTTTTTATTCATATCTTGACAATCCCTTGTCCTGGAAACTCGGAACATGGACTAAATTTTAAGTGGGGCTATTCAAAGCTATCCACAGAATTTTCATCAAATTCGATGCAACTTTTCTACCGTGATGATGATATAGATAAACACACAAACAGATAGACAGATAGATGTATTTTCAATTTTATTTATATAGATAAAAGAATTTCATTCTCTTTTTAACACTTTACAACATAGTTGAAAAGTGTTTTTGACTTTGTTCATTTTGTCTGTCTGTCTGTCCGTTCTCACGATAACTGCCGTAGAAATGACTTTATCAAAATGAAATTTAGCATGTTGTTCAGACGATCTGTGGGACATATGGGAATATAAATGAATAATATGACCCAATTAGTTTTGGACTGAACCCGGGTTGAAAAATTGAAATATATTGAACCCTATGGGACTTAATTTTTCAAACATTTTTTAAGCAAATTTAAAATTCACAAATTGCTTCGAAAGTTATACGAAATATTCAAATTATCCCATAAAAAATATGAAAACAATTTCAGCAAAATATATTCGGTAGTTTTTTAAATTAAAATTAAAATAATAGTTACACCCATATTATATGACGAGATCACGTGTCCCACTTCAAAATAAAATATGACATCCATTTTGTATCAAAATCGTGAATTTTAAAGTTCTTTTTATTTTATATGTAGTGTTGTATCCGTCCAAAAAACTCTTTATTTTTGCTTAATTTCTGTGCATCTATATTCTGAAGCAACGCAATTTCAATATATTTGAGCTTAAATGATCAATGCCATCCATCTTATGTTAAAATCATGATTTTTAAAGATCTTTTTAAGTTATGTTTAGTGTTGCATCCGTCCTAAAACCTCTTTATTTTTGTTTAATTTCTGTCCATCTATATTTTGAAACGAGGTAATTACAATATATTTGAGTTTAAATGATTATCAAACTTTGATTATTTCTACAACGAAGCCTAATTTTCACTTATGGAGAATGTAAACACATTAAGATGTAGGATAAGTTGTATAAAACTTGCTGAATTTCTTTAACGCAAAATTATTTAGACCTGGAGTCTGCAATATAGCTGATATGAATGAAACATTCTTTGATTTTACAGACGATTTTATAGTAGACTTTTTCGATGAAGTTTTACGCATAGAGTTAAATTACTTTTACCGCCATAGTTTTAAGTTTTTAAGTAAAATAAATTATTGTAGTACTGTGATGAATGAAATAAAAATGTATGAATGAAATATTTAATGATATTATATAGAGAGCCAGGCGATTTATATTTCGATGACGTCATTTGAATAAAGTTAATTTTTCTTGATGAAGTTTTAAGTTTTCAAATATAATAAATTATTGTAGTATTGTGATAATTTTAAAAGTATCACCGCTGAAGGAATCGCATTTTAGAGATGATTAAATAAAATTGCATTGAAGTTGGAATGTGTTTCATAATCAATGCTTTATGCATGATTGATCTTTCTTGTTTTCTCTAATTTCGTCTCATATTTGAAGGAAATGCTTTTTGATGTTTTAATTTCCCCCCTTATCTTGCCCTAACTTAAGTTTTATATTGAGATGCCTTTTTTGCTAAAAAGAGTGTGGTTGAACTGCGTGGTACAAACATTCGCAAGTAAAATATTTCTTTTTTTAATGAGTTGCTCTCTCTCATATTGTTAACCGTTTAGATGACGAAAAATCCTGCTTAATGGGAACGGATCCCATCTAAAAATTCCATTCGTTACGATTTAATGTTTATTCAAGCATACTTTTCAAAGCTGCTTTATATTATTACTTCTCTTGAAACAAAGGAACGAAACGTTAGTTATTGCCGTGAAGGTATTAAATGATACAGTTAGTGAAACCGAATCAGTTTCCAGATGAAAGGGCTACATCGTGAGTAAAAAATGCGAGCACATCCTTTTAGCAAATAATGACTAGGAAAAAAACATCGCTGAAATACTTGAAAGTGATACTAATCATTCAGCTTTTCATGAAATGGATCCGTACAAATGTCATTAGTTATAAATGCACTTTTAATACCTTCATAGAAGACAAAAGACCATTTTCGATACTAGAACACATTCTGAGCGACAGAAAACAAAGTTTAACTTTCATTAATTTTTAAAAAAAGCATCTAGTAATTATGTGTAACAGCAAAAGTAAGTAAGTGATTTGATAAATTATTTTGTAAAAGTAGCTAAATACACTGACTTCCAAAAGTTAAGCACACAATGCAAATTTTTATTTTTCAAAAGCGTATTTGAATTTGAATGGCTGAAAATCGCTGCGGATGTAGATGGCAGTATGCAAATATCGTATGTTACAGCCAATCACGATTGACTGTCCGGCTATATGCTAATTAGGCAGTCGTTGAAAACGCCAGAATTTTGAAGGGTTTGAGGAGGTGCATTTAAATGCTGATAAAGTGTTTTTAACTTTTGTAGGATTATTTTTGATGATATTTGTGTTTCTATGGCTGAAAGAAGACGAATGACAGATAATGAGCGTTGGTTTGCTGTCGGACACATTGAAGCAGGACAGTCAATCAAAGATGTCGCTAATTTCTTTGGCGCTGATTATTCAGTAATTTCTCGATTTTGGAAACAATTCCAAACAAGTCAAACAGTTGTCCGCAGACCTGTGCACGGTCGTCCAAGGGTTATCACCCCGTTTGATGATCGGTATATTACTATAGTAGCCAAGTGGAATCGACGAGCGACCTCCACAACTGTTACATCCATGGTTGCAACGGCACATCAATATCTGGGAGTACTGTGCGAAGAAGGCTCCACGTGAAGGGACTGTACGCCCGAGTACCACGTTTCTGTGTTCCACTAACCATCCAAGCCAGAGGGACAAGATTAAAGTGGTGTCGTCAACATGTCAATTGAATTGTCTCAGATTGGTGCAACATCTTGTTCACGGACGAGTCCAACTTTGTCCTGAAATCAGATGATAAGCTTATAAGAGTCTGGAGAGAACGAGACACACGCAATCAGGCCAAGAACATCATCGAACATCACGCATTCAGAGGTGGCAGAGTCATGGTGTGGCTGGAATTTCAATGGGATATCGCACAGAGCTGCACATCTTTAAAGGCGGTTCTGTGATGGCTGCGCGGTATCGGGATGAAGTCCTAGACCCCATTGCTAGACTCCACGCTGCAGCAGTTGGTCCTGATTTCCTCTTTATGGACGATAATGTCCGTCCCTATCGAACTAACATTGTTAACGAATATTTGGAAAGTGGAACTCCTTACAAGGGCATTTCTTGTAAGGAGTGACCAGCATTATTATTCCCCCAAACTTAATCCCATTGAAAATCTTTGGGATGCCCTCGGGCGTGCTGTCTCTGCACGTTTACCTCCTCCAGCCAGTATCAGAGAGTTGGAAAGTGCCCTATTGGAGGAATGGCCATTGCTCGCATCTGCGATGGTTGATCACCTCATTGAAAGCATGAAAAATCGTTGTAAAGTTTGTGTGAAGGTCCGAGGTGGTCACATGCCATATTAATGTAAGTTTTGTTTGGTTTGTTTGTTTTTAAACATCATTTTGTTAATGACCCAAATGTGACCTCCTCATATAACTTACGAAAAGTAAATATTTTTTTCATCTTTGTACACAATTCTTGTTTTCTTTAATGTATAAACACATTTGCTACCTTCATGCACAATTTTGAATTAATCAAAGCTTTACTTTTCCATTTTTGTTGATTTTACCGTCCGTGCGTAACTTTTGGAAGCCAGTGTACTTTTATATAATTTGAATTGTTTTCTAACACTATGTTCTTAATAACTGCTCATTGTTGCTGTCTATTTTAACGTTTATTTTGCTTATTTGTCTGTCTATTTTAGTATTATTTACTGCCTGAGCTTCTGGGCTTTAGTAGTAAACAATAATGAAAATAGTAAGTTCGATACAATATTCAAACCACATTTCTACAAAATGTAAGTTTTATTTTTCAATATTTTAACAAATGATGATGTTATATGTATAACGGTTTGATTCCTTTCTTTTCGATAGTAGTTTTCTAAAACGAAATTTATAAATACAATTTTTTATTTAAAAAAATCAAAATAATAGTAAAAATGTTAATAAATCTTATTATTGATAGCATTGCAAATACTCACATTTTGAACTCTAATCCCCTGTTAAGTTGCCTGAGTACTATTGTAAAAAACTATTATTCCAGCAGTAAATCGAATCACCGATATTTACTTAGCCAAAAGAAAGTCTATATATTGAGCTGCGGTCGACATTTAACTTTCCTTCAATATTTGAAGTGACCCTACAGAGTTTATTTCTTTGTAGAATATCCAAGGGGCTTTCAGTTTCTGACAAACTAACTGACAAAGACAAGCAAGTCATGTTCAAACATGGATGTTCTCAATAAATCGAACCACCTATCTTTAACTAAACAAACGATGCTTCATTTGATAAGCAACTCAGATGATTATATTTACGTCTTCGTTTGAAGTGGACTTTACAGCGTTTACTTCTCCATGTTATCTAATGAATATCCATAACATTTTCTGTTTTTGACAGACAAACAGGCAAACAACGATCACTCAAACACCCAAGTACGCAGTAAGTCAAACCATCGATCTTCAACTAGCCAGACGGTATTTTAGCTATTGAGCAACTCAGATTATCATATTTTTTTCTCTATTTGAAGTGGATTCTACAGAGTTTACTTCCCTACGTTATCCAATGAATATCCAACGTTTTTACTTTCCCTATATACATAGTATAATGTATAGGTATGTAATGTATGAAAGTATTGTGACGGGGTCGAAAACTCGAATTCGAGTATTTGACGAAAGAGCTCGTTTCAAGCATCCTTGAATGCAAATCAAACATTTCTGAGAGGATGCTGTATGTATGTGTGTGTGCGTGCGAGAGAGAGAGTCTGTGGATGTGATATCTCACTAACTAATGGAGCGTTTCGAATAACATTTGGTACAAATATTACAATCGGTGAATAATGGAAGCTAATTGTCTTTAAACGCAATTAAATGTTTGGAAGACTCACAAATTTTCGAATAAAATTTTGAAAAGATCATTAAAAAATCAGAACCTTCAATAATGTTACATAAATAATCATTTCTTATGTAATTTTCCATTACAAAGCGAATAACACAAACTTAACGTTCGCATGAACCGTTCTCGAGATATTGAACATTTTTCAAATAAATTTATCAAAAAAATTACAAAATAAAAAAAGGATTAATTATTGTCAAATATGTTCACTTTTCAAGTGTGTTATGTGAGAAATTGTTAACATTATTGTCGTGGATCTAGTTTATTCCATTCATGATAGAAGATATTTTGTGTAATAGTTTTGTATTTTGGTGCTTAAGAATTCGCCAGTAGTCATTTAGGTATAAGAAACGCTCTTCTTCCCGTTTGTTTGTAATGCTTGGCGATAATTTTGGGGAACTTTGAAACTCATTTAGTGAAATATTGCCAACTTGGCGATATTTTACCCCAGATTGACGAAAATATTGTAAAAAATAATTCTAAATTAACATACTTTAAATTGATGAATTTATTATTAAAATAATTTAATATATGGACTACATTACTCATTATGGATGATATCCATATTGATAATTGTCAATTTACAGTTACGCGAAGTATAAGCTAATTGGAAACTTCGAAATAATTTTACATGTTGACCTCCAAAAAAGCGCCAAATGTATAGTTCAACGTTAAAAACATTGTGCCTTGAATCTTATACATTATTTTTTCCCTGTGAAATAAGTTAGTTCATTGCATTACAGGAGAAATGCCATGTGCTGCCCACATCAGATTTTTTAACACCAATCAGTCAAACATCCAAGTATTCGGTAAATTAAACCACCATTAACCTAGCCAGACGATATTTTTTCTGTCGAGCAACTCAGATGATTTTCTTTTCATGTACTTGTATATTTGAAACGGATTTTACAGACTTTACTATCATACGGAATATCATGCGCTTTAGACGTTTGACAAACGAGCTAACATACGAACCGATCATATCTCCATCCAATGGATAGATAATCGTGATTGATGACTGAAACTTTATTTTGCCACCGAAGTAAATTGGACTCACTGCTTCGCGCAGAAATGATACAAAAGTAATAAGAGAACTGCATTTGGCTAATTTGTCATCTCTGGTCGTCAGACTCGCATTCAAGATGGATCCATCATTCGATTAGACCGATATTAATTGCAATATATATATGTGATATATACATTTTTATACCTTCATTTTACTCTGAATGATATGTCAGAAATAAAAAACTAGCAAATCAATATGCGTAGCAATCTTTTCCTAATAAGATTTCTCTCACGAAGTTAAACACTTTTGTACATACTGGCTATGTGATTTGCTTTTATGTGTGTAATAATAGCAGTATGTGAATTTCATGCAGCCACCTGCATTTAACGGAGTAGCTTATTTACTTGGTAACTTTTACGTGCAATTTAAACCCATGTTAACTTTTACGTACAATTTAATTCCATGATGCCACATTCACTTCCCGGGCAATGCATATTAAACACAAATGTAGCATACGTATGATTTATTGGCATAGCTAGGATATATGAGAGGGGAAAGCTTATGTCCTAATGGGCTGTTACAATGCTGAATTTCATTTCCCAATATGGATCCTATGGAGAACTAAAGTAATTTTTCCACCAATGGGGTAATGTTTCCCTCCATAACAATTCACCCCCCAAACCAGTGACGTAGATATATATATATATTCCCCCTGCCTATAGTACTGATATGATTCCTTCATTCTTTCGCAACTGCTCTGCTGACATGTGTTCTAAGCCATTGAGTGTTGTGCTAGTGTGTCGCTAATTCTGGGAATATCCCAGCTAATATTTTATACAAATTTTATGCCCAAGATTAGAAATGGGCATAAAATTAAAAATGGGCATCTTGGGAATTGTATTTATTACAGTTATTTTAATTTATAAAAAATACTTTTTAGAAATTTATAATACAGAGCGATGTCATCAATTTAATAAAACAAGATTTCACCAGAATTGTATTCAAATTTTTAAAAACTGGCTGGAAACGTATTATACATAATTTTTAAATTAGTTGTAATTCCAGTTCGTTATACTCATGCAAAATTAAATTATAGAAATTATTTTAAAATCCTGTATGATATTTTTCTAACAGTTCTATCTGACTCTAATTTCAAATAAATATTCATTTTATGTGTTATTTTGTACGACAAAATTTAAATTGGATAAATTAAAACTTCGTAAATTGCAGCCTATATACAAAAATAAACTGATCAACCGGTTTCCAAAGCAAGACAGAACAGCCTTCTTCAGGACCGGAAAGAAGCGAAACCAAGTCATTACTTAAGTTAAGTCAGCAATAAAGGATAGGGCACGTGATTGCAGGTAGGATAAAATAAGTTGCCGTGGTTGAAGGAATGTAACAATAAATTATCCTCTTTTGATCTTCTTGTTATGAAAAATGGTTCTACTTTCTCAACTTCTGTTTTTTTGTAAACATTTTTTTTTTTTTTGGTTTTCTTTTTGCCTCCTCGTGCTCGTTACAATCATTCTGTTCAGCAAAAGTTTTCAGCTTTTTATACTTATGTTTACAGTGCCTTAAATTTGTATTCTTATTCTAAGTCATTAATTGTGAAATTGACTATCTTAAATCTTTAGCCGTTTTTAGAAGCTATAATCTCACCATTAATGACAAAGCGTTCCATAAATTCAATAATACGAAATTTGATTCTTATCAACTTACTACAGCATGAGTTGTGTCCTTGTAATTCTATCCTTTAGCTTTCCATTTTTCTGTTAACTATAATGTTTCTAATATTCTTTCTTGTTTCCATTTTAGGTGTGTATATAAACACCTCAATAAAATTCAATTTTCTTTACTTAAAGAGCCCATTTTTGTCTTGAGTCGTTGGGAATGTTTATCACATTTCACGCGAATGCGGTCGTGGTTATGTAGGCAAAACAAAAAGATCTCTTAAATTTCGTATTAAGAAACAGATAAGCTATGTTTCCAAACAAGATTATCCAATTCTTCAGTTGCTGAACATTCTTGAGACGCTAATCATGTTTTTAATTTATCGGTAGTTTTTTTACTCCTATCCCTTTTTTCCTAATTCCATTTTTGAATTGAACTTTCTTGAAAGTTTCTTAATCATACTCTCTTGTTAACGAACATGACCCTTCTTTGCTTCCGCTTGGAAATATCTGGTATATTTGCTTTCATTCCGGTCGTCTTTCTTATGTTTTCTATTAATTGTCTATACCCTTTTCCGGTTTTCAGTTAATTTTTCTGGACGTTTAGTTAAATTTTATCCTCGAAGTCAGCACATCTGGCCTCCGAAACCAAATAGTTCCTTCATATTTGAATTTCATTTTTTCCCGTTTCTACATCTATGTTCTAATCGGCTTCCCTTCATTTCCAATAATTTATACTTGTTTTTTACTGTTATAGTTAGTGCTTATTCGTGACACATGAAGAAGACATATTGGTAGCAAGTTTATTAACTCACTAATAAAGACATATACAAGTTGGAAACATTACACCTACGCCGTGTTCACATGTCAAACACAAATTGCAATTAAGGTTACACATATAACATCTCCCCATTTTCTGAAATAATAAATTATTTAATTTTAAAAGTAAGCACAAAAATACATCAGAAATTTAAGAGTATCTTAGATCATTACAATTAAGTAAACACCACGACCTTACACTATTTTTTGCATATACAGTATCCAAAACTTTAACATATCATATTCAAATAGAGTATACAAAAAAACTTTCAGAACGATAACAGCATTTTTAAACCAAGGCAATAAGATTTTTGATACTTGCAATCTACCAGGAGACCGTACTATCTTAACGAGGCACATATGGTATATTCAATTGATCACTTTCAGGCGCTTTCATATGTGTCCCAGCCAGACCCCCCCCCCCCCCCCACTCAGCCTTCAGATTAGTAGCAGAATAATCCATCTTAATATCATGAGACAAAGGCGGATTTAAGAACGGTCTCAAATGCGTACAAATACTGTGAATTACTCTATTATTTCACCCTTAAACTCAAAAGACCTTGGGCTTTCTGCGGCTTTAACAATTTTTCCTGGTTTCCAGTATTTATACTTTTGAATCAACGTATTCTAATTAAGCCAAAGATCAGGTACAGGTCTAGCACTACAATCATAATAGTTTTTCGAAACCATTAGTTGCCTATTTCGAAGCTAGGTTTCCAGTATTTATACTTTTGAATCAACGTATTCTAATTAAGCCAAAGATCAGGTACAGGTCTAGCACTACAATCATAATAGTTTTTCGAAACCATTATTTGCCTATTTCGAAGCTAAATCACAACATCCATATGAACATATGAACATGAGTGCGGAAACAACAAATTTTCAATTATGGGAACTCTTCTACTTTTCAATATTTGAGACGACGACATTTCTTTACCTTTCAGTGGAGTATTTCTATATTCTAACGAAGCAGAACTTCCTTCATTCCATTTTTTAAGAATCAATTCCGATCAAGTCCGATGTATACAAATGATCAATTAAAAAAAAAAAATAAAAAAAAAAAAATAAATAAATATATATATATATATATATATATATATATAAATAAATGGTTCGCCGTTTTTTTCGCAACGGCGAACTATTTACTCTGTATACTTTCGAGTGGATCGGCTATCATTCTTGATCACCAAAATATCGTTACATGGATAAAGAATAATGTTTTAATTGGAACTTGCTTTGTATAGAGCACCCGCATGAAAAGGTACATTTTCATTTTTTAACTAAAACGGGTCACGTGACCCAAACTGTCATAGTCTGAAAGTACACCTTATTTAAAGCTAGTTAAGTTTAAAGCTAGTTTAAGTTTTAGATTGGAACCATGGGTCTGCGACCCATCGTTCAAGAGATATTTAGTCGTGCAATATTTTTGAAACATCCATATTGGGGGTTTCCATTAAAGTACTTTTATAGCTATCAACCTAGAACACGGGTCTGCAACCTGTTGCTTGCGCATGTTCATTTAGTACTCTTCAAAAAGCATCGACATTTAGTCCTCGACTAGCTTACATTACACATTTCGATCATGAGAAAGTATTTTGTATTCACTAACAAGAAATATTGACGATACTTAAGTTCATTGCTGTCTTTGCAAAAAATAAAGCAATACCTGTGGGAAATTTATATTCTCATATCCCCCTCCCCCCCCCCTCCAATAAAATTTAAGGGGACAGATACCTTACATTTTCGGGTAGGTCGGACGATCTGAATCGAAGATGAAGAATAAAATTTAAGATAAGTTAAAAAAATAATTATAACTTTCTTTTCTTTTACCCAATATTCATATATTTTATATTAAGAAACTATATGCATAAAGTTTCTTATTTAATCAAAATGTTTGGCTCAAATATTCGTAATAGCATTTCAAAATATTTTACACAATTTTATGTGATTGATTTAGCTAATTTATTGTATGTATAAAATATATTCTAGTTCCAATTTAGTCATGAATAAAAAAATAATTTATGAAAGAAAAAAATATCATTCTAATAAAGACTGATAAGTAATATACGTATGTAATAATATACTTCACGTTCCCGTAATGTGCATCTCTGTGAGATATTTTTTATAATTCGATTTAGTTTAAAAGTTACGAACATTTAAAGTCAAAAATACCATTTTTCACCTTTTTGTCAAATTCAGCCTATTCATTCATTGCAGCCGCAGATTATATTCGAGAGCAGGAGATTTAATTACTTTCGTCTCGACAACAAAACAGCTGCTTCTAAACTGAGTGTATTTAATTTATAGGTTTTCTAATTTTCCAAATTTAAAATATTTCGTCCTAATTTTTTATTATTATTTTGTATTATATTATTACGAGTAGTTAACATTTTGACTTAAATTGGATGATGGTTGCGCATGGAAGAAACAAAGCGCGGGAATGATTTTAATTCAAAATACGTGATTTGAAAATCGAGTGGCATTATCTTTATCTTATTATTTAAGTAGAGAGTGTGTATTTAAGACCCGGATAAAACGTTGGGTAATTCGTTCTATTATTTATGTATTTAAAGAATTAAACTTCGAATTTAACATTTATATGCTTATCTTATTCAAATGCTTAACATTTATATAGAATTTAACATAAAATTTAACATTTATATGTAAATCTTATTTATACGTTTAAAAAATGTAAGATTTATATGCTTATCTTATTTATACATACGTTTAAAGAATTTAACAATTATACGTTTATCTTATTTATATGTATAAAGAATTTAACATTTGTATGATTATTTTATTTATATGTTTAAAGAATTTAACATTTATATGCTTATCTTATTTATATGTTTAACGAATTTAATATTTATGTGCTTGTCTTTAAAGACAAATATTTCAGAATATTCTGTTTTCGAAAATGGATGAGATTCGACAGTAACCATTCCAGAGAAGTGCCAGCAGACGAAAAAATTCGGAAAATGTTACGAAGGATCTGGAAGGAATTACAGAGAAGACGGAAATGGCTAGTGGGACAGGAAGTCGCTAAGTCCAGGTTGTCTCTTGGACCACTGGCCACAGAGGAAGCCACTAAGGGTTAGGGCTCACTTGCTTGTTATGGCTGAAAGGAGTTTCTGATCTCGGCAAAAGCTCCCCTTTTTTTTTCGCCAACTTTTTCACATTCTTAGACGTTACTATTAACGTCATTTATAGCAATTTAGCTGTGGGTGGTAAATGGTTTGGGAAAGAAGAGAAATTATATTAAGTGCATTCAGTCGTTTCGCAGGACATTATGCTTCGAAAAAATGCAATTCTGTTTCAAATTAAACTTCTCTAGATCAGTGTGATGCCCTTTATAGAAAATAGTTCTAAAGTAATTGCTAATAGAATTATCTACATAATAATTGTGGAACGTAATTTTCCTTTCCAGACCTCCAGAAGCCCCGCGGTGATCTAGAAGATGGAATTTTTGCACACTTGTAGTAACGACAATAGGACAGAACCTAACGGAGCCAGATTTTCGATCCCCCCGGGGTCGCAAAAAATGGGTTTTTTTGAAAATTTATTTTTGATATTTCAGAAACCTCCCGGTGACCCAGAAGGCTTAATTTTTGCATACTTTTTGTATCGACCACGGGACAGATACAAACGGGATTGGAATTTCGCTTTCCACCTCTGAGGCGGAGAAAATGAGGTTTGGAAAGTTTTTACACACCGAAAGTCTTCCTGATGATCTAGAAGGCTGAATCTTTGTATACGTATATACTTATAATATTGACCACGGGACAGAACCTAATGGAAGTGGATTTTTGATTTCTCCAACAGAAGCGGCCTAAATGGATGGGGGGTGTCAAAAAGCCTTTCCCAACACTCCAGAAGACTTCTTGGTGACCAAGAAGGCTGAAACATTTACTCACCTACAGTATAGATTGCTGGACAGGTCTTAACGCAGCCAATTTTTTTTATTAAGACGACTATTTTCGATGCTAATCAACATACATTACTAAACAAAACTAGAGAGACTTTATGAACTGAGCATTTAAATAGGACTTTCTCAAGCAACAAAAATCCGATAAAAAACAAAACTTGTAAAAGAAAAAAAGAAAAAAAAAGCCTTACAAAACGTACCAGAAGTAAAAGTCATTAAGATGTAGAGTTATAGAACTTGAATTGCGTATATATTGTATCTCTACATATTGTTATATGGTAAATTTGCAATTTTTATTACAAAATACATCTAATAAATTTTTCTCTATATACATGGGCGCCCATAGGGGAGGGTAAGAAGGGCGCTTGCCCCTCTCCCCTAGACGTTCAAGGTCACAAAGTTGGGCATCAGGCTAGTCGATATTGTAGATCTTATCCTTCAGTTTGCCCCACTGGCTTCAGTGGTTTCCCCTCCCCCGCCCTACACCGGAAAAAGTCCTATAGGCACCCATGCCTATATACTTTTCACTCAGAAAATTTATATAAATTTGGCAATAGCTCTTCATTGATGTCATATTTATGGTAGCCACTTTAACGCTGAAGAACTTGGCTTTTTTTTTTTTATAAATTTGCTTTTTTATCGGATATAAGTCGTTTTTGTAGATCTTTTTTTAACACTTTACAACATAGTTGAAAAGTATTTAAGACTTTGATCATTCTGTTTGTCTGTCTGTCCGTCCGCACGATAACTGCCGTAAAAATGTCTTTATCAAAATGAAATATTAGTATGTTGTTCAGAGGGTCTGTGGGACCTATGGGAATATGCATAAATGAATAATATCACCTAATTAGTTTTGGATTGAACCCAGGGTTGAAAAAATGGGACATTGAGATACATCGCGTTTGAGATACATTGAACCCTATGGGACCTAAATTTTCATACATTTTTAAGTGAATTTAAAATTCACAAATTGCTTTGAAAGTTTTAGGAAATATTTAAATTATCCCATAAAATATATAAAAAAATTTTCAGCGAAATATGTTTGGTAGTTTTTTAAATAAAAATTAAAACATTAATTACACCCATATTATATGAAGTGATCACGTGACCCACTCCAAAATAAAATATGGCATCCATCTTTTTTCCCAGTGTCAAAATCGTGATTTTTAAAGTTCTTTTTAATTTATATTTAGTTTTGCATCCGTCTTAAAACCGCTTTATTTTTGCGTAATTTCTGTGCATCTATATTCTGCATCAACGCAATTATGATATTTTTGAGTTTAAATGATCATCAAACTTTGATTATTTCTACAACGAAGTCTAATTTTAAACACATTTTTTAAACCCATCAAACTGTAATGCGAGTTGCATAAGAATTACTGAATTCTTTTAGCGCAAAATTATTTAGCTTTGGGTCTGAAATATAGTTGATATGAATGAAATATTCATTGATTTTACATAGAGAAGCAGATGATTTTATAGCATTGCTTTTTCGATGAAGTTTTAAGCATGGAGTTAGAAAGTACGTTTACCTACATGGTTTTAAGTTTTTAAGTAAAATAAATTATTGTAGTATCGTGATAATTTTTAAAAATATCACCGCTGAATGAAAGAAATGTAATAAACGTGTATGAATGAAATATTCATTGCTTTTACATAGAGAGCCAGGCGATTTATATTTCGATGACGTCATTTGAATAAAGTTCATTTTTTTTCGATGAAGTTTTAAGTTTTCAAATATAATAAATTATTGTAGTATGGTGATAATTTAAAAAAATATCACCGCTGAATGTATCGCGTTTGAGAGATGATTAAACAAAACTGCATTGCCGTTGGAAAGTGTTTCACAATCAATGCTTTATGCACGATTGATCTTTCTTGCTTCTTTATTCTGCGCACTTGGAGCAGTCAGGACAATCTACATATCAAATTGAATGTCTGTCGTTAACATATGTTCTGCAACATTTTGTTAATCAATTTCCTCAAAATAAAGAAAGTAAAGAAATTTCTCAAGATTTTCACCGGTCATCAGGGTAACTTAACATTTGAAGTTTTTAAAATTTACAAGTTTTTCTATAACAGTATCTACATGACAATCGGTATACCAAATTTCAACTGTCTAATTTAAACTGATTTCTTGTGGAATTGTGATGAAAAATGATATAATTTGAGAAAATATAGATTTTAACCAGTCATTAGAGTACTTTGAAATTTGAAATACTTGAATTTTGTAATGTTTCCTCTAACGATTGTTAAAGGGCAATCGAATTTCACTGTTTATCTTAAACACATTTTCTGTAGAATGTTGATTATAAGCCACTCTTTTTATAAGAAAAACTTATAAATACATTTGCGAGTTTTCTAATAATAAGAAAAACTTATACGACATTTGCGAGTTTTCTAATAATAAGAAAAACTTATAAATACGGCATTTGCGAGTTTTCTAATAGTCATTAAGGTTCTTTAAAAATTGAAAATTATGAATTTTATAATTTTTTCTGTATAGATTGCTACAAGACACTCAGCATGCCGAATTTGAACTGTATATGTTAAACAGATTTTCTGTAGAATTATGATTTGTCATCCTATTTGAGAGGAAAACTAAAATAAACTGATAAATACGACATTTGAGAGATTTCGAATAGTCATTACGGTTATTTGAAATTTGATAAGTAAGAAATTTCTTTGCTTTCCTTAAAAAGTAGCAATGGAATACTCAACATGACGAATATTAATTTTTAACACTTTCCAATATAGTTGAAAAGTGTTTATGACTTTGTTTATTTTGTCTGTCTGTCCGTTCGCACGATAACTGTCGTAAAAATGACTTGATCAAAATGCAATTTTGGTATGTTGTTGAGACGGTCTGTGGAACATATGGGAATGTAAATGAATAATACCACCCAATTAGTTTTGGATTGAACCCGGGTTGAAAAAGTGAAATACATTGAAACATGTGGGACCTAATTTTTCAAACATTTTTTAATCGAAGTTAAAATTCAGAAATTGCTTCGAAAATTTTAGGAAATATTCAAATCATCCCATAAAGTACACTCATTGCCATAAAAATTTGCGCACTAAAAAGTAATTGTGGGATCGTAACGAAACATGGCATGAAGGTACGTGTCAGACAGATATGCATATGATTCGAAATACAGCGTGTTGCGAATTGAATTAGGTCACCAGAGGGCGTTGAACTTCGTTCTCCGTTGCGCAGAAAAAAGGTACGCAGATGTTTTTTGCGTGTACTTAATCTGTTGCCGAGGGACGCTTTTTCATTAGAGATACCGTTACGCCGCCATCGAAGACAATATGATCAGTTGTCAGAGTTCGAGATGGGAAGAATCATCGGGATGATGGAAACCGGGTGGTCAGTTCGGCCAGTAGACCGCCACCTAGGCCGTTCTGACTTTACTGTGAGGAGGTGTTGGGACCAGTGGACAAGAGAGAGAGGTCGCATACACGGCGGACTGGCTCAGGACGCCCTCGGCAGACCAATAGCCAAGAAGACCGCCACATCGCCCGACACACACGCACAGCGCCAACTGCATTATTGTCCGCCATCCAAACACAGCACCTTCACTACAGTCCCCTGTGTCGGTCCGTACCATCGCGAGGCGCCTGGCTGAAGGACATTTGGTATCGCGAAACCCATTACACCCACCCATAAACACCTCCACTTGGAGTGGTGTCGCACTCGACGGGATTGAACCGCAACCGAATGGAACCAGTTCGTCTTCAGCGGCGAATCGAGCTTCAATTTGGGCAGTGATGACAATCGTGTACGTGTATGTATGCCCCATGGTGTGTGAACGCCTCAGTCCTGCCTTGATTTTACAGCGGCACGCCGCTCCCACAGCTGGTGTATGGGGTGCCATCGCATACGACACTCGGACACCTCTAATATTGATGCACGGAAACATGACAGTCCAGCGGTGCGTTCGTGACATCCTTCATCCACATATGTTGTCACTCATGGCAGGGTTCCCAAGAGGCATTTTTCAACAGTACAATGCTCGACCAGGCCGCACACAGGAAATGTGTCATAGGAATGTCTCCGCCACATTACCACCCATCCCTGGCCTGCCGATCCCCAGATTTCAAACCAATCGAGCATGTCTGGGATCACTTGAGACGGCAAGTTGGACAGCCTTCGAGTTTGGTCGAACTAGAGGCGCGCTTACAACAACTGTGGAATAAGATGACGCAGGGCACCATACGGGACCGCCCGTATCGTATCGTGTATTCACGCTAGAGGTGCCCCAACAGGGTACTAGAATCTCCATTCATTTGAAATTTTTCCTGTAATAAATGATCCTTTTGCTTTGAGTTTTGTATCACTTACTTATATCAACGTTGCACTTACATATATAAAATTTCATTCGATTCTGACAACTCTTTCTTAGTGCGCAAATTTTTATGGCAATGAATGTATATAAAAAAATCTGATGTAGGCAGCACATGACTTTCCTTATATAATGCAATGAATTTACTTTTTTAGCGATGAAAAAATTCACGGCACACTGTTTGTAACATTAAATTATAGATTTGGTGCTTTCTTGGATGACTACATGTAAAACTATTTCGTACCTAATTAACTTATATTTGACGCAACTCTAAATTAACAATTATCAATATTGATATCATCCTAACCAATATATTCCATATATTTAAATATTTTAGTAATAAATTCATCAATTAGGAGTCAATTTCATTAACTTGGCGTCGTTTTTGAAATTTTGACAATATCTTCTTCAATGTGAGGCTAAATATCGCCAATTTGACGATGTTTATAAGAACATTATTTATATAATAAAATGTATGCCCATTATATGATGAAATTGCAAAACATTACACTCCATTTGACATCATTTCTATCAACGTGGCGACATTTTTATCAATTTGATAACTTTCTTCTAAATTTGACAACAATTCAGAAAGTCGCCAAGTTGGCGATATACCGCTAAAACTCGTCGCCAGAATTCCGCCAAGCGTTACAGACGAAGAAATATGTTATTCTTATGTTCTTTCCAAAATATTGAATTTTCATCAATTATTTGTCAATTTCATTGATTTAGTGTCATTTTTATCAATTTGGTGACATTTTTATCAATTTGGCGACATTTTCATCAATTTGGCGACATTTAAAAACTCGCCATGTTGGCGATATTCCGCCAAATTCATGGAAAATTTCGTCAAGCCTTATGGTCGGAGAATTAGGTTATTCTTAAAATAGATAAACGACTAATGGCGTTCAAATACAAAACTATTACCCGAAGTATCTTATAGTAGATTCTTGTATCCTTTCCAAGATATTGAATTTTCATCAATTAGTCTTCATTTTCAATGATTTAGTGTCATTTTAATCAATTTGGTGACATTTGTATCAATATGGCGATATTTTCGTCAATTTGGCAACATTTAAAAACTCGCCAAGCTGGCGATATTCAGCCAAATTCGTCGCAAAAGTTTCGCCAAACATTGTGGATGCAGAAATAGGTTATTCTTATTGTAGATAAACGACTAATGGAGTGAAATTAGAATGCTATTACCCAAAATATCTTCTCTCGTGAATGGAACGAGCTAGATCTACGGGAATGATGATAATATATTTATCACATAATATTACATATGAAAAGTGAGCAAATTTCACAGTAGTTAATACTTTTTATGAATTTATGATATTTTGATAAACTTATTTGAAAAATGTGCAATATCTCGAGCACGGTTCATGCTAGCGTTCTAAAGTTTATGTCAATCGTTTTCTAAGGAAAAATTACATAAGAAATGATTATTTAATGATATAAATGATATATGTATATTGAAAGTTTTAATTTATCGATGATCCTTTCAAAATTTCATTTCAAAAGTTAGGTGGGTTCTGGACATTCGATTACGTATAAAATCAATAGGTTTCCAGTGATAACTGATTGTGATTTTTGTACCAAATTTTGTTCGAATCGCTTCATTCCTTCGTGAGATATCGTCTCCACAGAACACAGACACACGCACACTTTCACACACAGACATCACCTCCAAAACGTCTGATTCATGTTCAGGGATGCTTGAAACGTGTTCATCCGTCGAAAACTCGAATTCGAATTTTCGACCCCGTAACAATACTTTCCTTATACATTACATGTATATAAGACAAGTAAAAAGTCAGCAAAATATGTTTGATAAATAAAATTTAAAATATTGGGTGTGTGACCACCTGGGAACACCGCGTGCTGTTGGCACATTTCGGACGCGGTAGCCCGGTGGTTTGCGCGCTGGATTTGCACGCTGCCACAACTGCCGCCGTGTTCATGCGGAGTACGATCGCGTTAAACATGTGGGTTCGTAAGTCCTTCCGAGAGGTTGGTGGTAGGGGAAGAAGGGTAGGTTCCCTGTGGATGCCTCCCCCACTGGGTTCCGGTATAAATTGGATGGCACTTCCCGGCCGTCCAAACGGTTACCCTACACCTTTCTGGTATGTCGGACAGTAGTTATAAATTGGGTGTTCTGTTGCAGATTGAGGAGAAGGAGCCGTGCGGAGCCAATGACTCATTGCGAAGGGTCCCTCATTTGAGTGGAGAGTTTCCTCATTTGGGAGGAGGGTTGTCTCATTTGGGAGGGTGGAGGATGCCTCACGGAGGGTCTTTAGCCCAACTGTGAAAGAGGCCTTGGAGGGATGACCTTTGACCAGAGTGCATTGCACAATTACAAGACATAGCCTCTTTGAGACCAACGGAGGAAATTTGAAAGAGGCACTATTGCGAAAGAGGTTTCAATGGATGTCGCAATCGCTGACTGACCTTTGACCGGAGTGCAATGCACAATCGCAGGAGCTTCTTAGCACACGACCCTCTTCTGTGCTGTTTGGTGATGAACTGAACTGTGTTATCAGTGATGACGTAGTTAAAGCGCCCTCTGGCGAAAGTTGGTAAGGAGCTGCGACCTATCGCTATTTTTTTTTAATTTCCAAAATAATTTAATTTTCCACTTGTCAGGACAGGGGTTTGACCCTGGGGCCGTTCGATTAGAAGACTGGTGTCTTATCCGTTATGCTACAGCGCTCACGCATCATAGATTCTTATCGTCGAAGAGTAGGTTGCGAAAGTAAACGGGAGATGGATTATTTTCAGGGCTGTGTTAAGAACATCGGAAATTATTAGGGGGAAAATATATTTTGTAATAGGGAATGTATTTTATAAAAGTAGTGCTTATTAATTTTTCGATGTGTGTGTTTGATGTGCTACCAATTGTTTTTCAGTTTAAAAACAAAAATGTAATACTGCAATATACTTAGCTATTTGAAAAAATTGTATTATGTGGGGTAGTGAACAAGATTCAACCATTTTAAGTGTGTGTGTGTTTAAAAACAGAATGTAATAGTAAATTACGGACTTCAAGTGAACACAAAAATTGTGTTAAGCGGATTGTATTAAGTGAACAGGATTCAACCATTTTAAGTGTTGTGTATTTAAAAACAAAAATGTAATACTGCATTATACTTAGCTATTTTAAAAAATTGTATTATGTGGGGTCGTGAACAAGATTCAACCATTTTAAGCGTGTGTATGTGTGCGTATGTATTTAAAAATAAAATGTAATAGTGCATTACACTTAGATATTTTCAAAAATTGTGTTAAGCGGATTTAATATAGTGAATAGAATTTGACCATTTTAAGTGTTGTGTATTTGAAAACAAAAATGTAATACTGCAATATACTTAGCTATTTTCAAACATTGTGTTAAGCGGGTTCATGAATAGGATTCGACCATTTTAAGTGTTGTGCATTTAAAAACAAAATCTAATAGTAAATTATGAATTTCCACTGAATATAAAATTGTGCGTGAACTGGATTCGACCATTTCAAGTGTGTGTGTATGTGTGTATTTACACTACGTTTCGCAAGCTTTTAAAATAGATTTTAAGGTTCTAAATATGAATGGACCGTTTTATGAACTAACATTTTCACAAGTTGCAAATATGTGCACGACAAATATTTCGATGAAACCGAGTTTAGTTAAAAATTGAATATATAGACACATTTTATATATTTTTATATTCGCACTGAAAATAGTTAACAAACAAATTGGAACTCACTGAGCGACGTCTGCACAACTTGCTGTTCTAACTAGAAATGAGTAATACGCTCTCATTACAGTATTATAAATGAGCTTACACCTATGACGTCACCATTTTGACCTGTTGCCACTTATTCTTTCTTAATGACATATTTTTTTAATAACTTAATGTTATTAACCTCCTTGTACTAACCACTGATTTGCCACACATAATCTGAATAGTATATGTCATGCATGATTTTAATGATATAGTGCGTTGTATATGATTTAACCATTTTTAAAGTGATGGGTGTAATTTCAATACCGAGGTGAGCAATTTAACTAGCTACGGAACACGAATCGAACATTTTGACAGATATGTGTGCACCCCAAAATTTTAACATTAAGTTTAAAATAAATAAATAAAATAAAAGCCATTAAATATGATTTGACCATTTTTACAGTGGGCGTCGTAATTTTAGTACCATTATAGAATTTTAGAAGTGTTACAGTTTCGACTATTTTTACAGGACGCCAACACATTTTAAAATCTATTGAATAGGAATCGACCATTTTTCACATACGTGTACCTAGATTTTAGCACCCAGTATTAAAACCTACTAAACATGAAACGTGTAAGTATTGTGTGAGATTTTATCGCACTATGTTTTAAAATTTTTAGAAATGTCCGAAATAGATGTATTCCATTGGTAGACATAAATGCTAGCAGGTAATAGCACATTGTGCATAAGAATTTTCAGTGAATACAAAAATTGTGTTAAACAGATTCTATCTCGAGAATATGATCCGACCAAGTGTTGTGAATTTTTACATCCACAGTATATGTTTTATCAGTTTTTAAAATAGATTTTAAGGTTGCACACTACGGGAAATAGGGTTCTATAATTTTCTCTACACGATTCAGCCATTTCAAGTTCGATCTAGTATTTTCTTATAACGAAATGATTTTATGTGTGTGTTTTTAAAAATGAATCTAATACTAAATTATACTTAGATATTTTCAAAAATTGTGTCAAGCGGATTTTATCTCGTGAACAGGATTCGACCACTTTAAGTGTTGTGGATTTTAACACTGCAATTTTTTAACATGTATAAAATATGTTTCACAAGCTTTTAAAAGAGATTTTACGGTTCTAGAAGTTTCTAAATAATTTTGGACTACTTTGAACTAGCAAAAGATGTTTTCACGGATTGCAAATATGTCCAATCCAAATATATCGATGAAACCGAGCTTAGTTAAAGCTTCTAAGTTTGAATATTTACAAACATTTCATATATATTTTTATATTCGCTCTGAAAATAGCTCTGTTAATACAAAAACTGTGTTAAGTGGATTCTATCCCGAGAATATGGTTCGACCATTTTAAGTGTTGTGAATTTTTACATCCACAGAATATGTTTTGACAGTTTTTAAATTAGATTTTAAGGTTGAACACTACGGGAAATAGGGTTCTATAATTTTCTGTACACGATTCAACCATTTCGAGTTCGCTCTAGTATTTTCTAATAACGAAATTATTCTATGTGTGTGTGTGTTTAAAATGAATCTATTAGCAAATTTTATACTATTATAGCAAATTTTACACTATTAGCAAATTTACACTATAATTAGCAAATTGCACACTATTTTTAATTACTTCTTAATTTTTTAAAAATAGGGTGTAATTAAAAAAATAAGGCCATCTTGTGAACCTTGGACCAATGACGTCATCTTGTGAACTTTGGCGCAATGACTTTATTTTATGTGAAATCTTAGATAAGAACTTATAAGCTCTCATTGTAGTGTTGTAATTAGTGTGTATATCGTTCATTTCTAGTTTGGATGTCTGCTAATGAAGACCTGATACTGTAAGTTATTTTCATGTTTTTGCCAGCTATTCTTGTATATTCCGCACGATTCATATCTCCTAAAGATATAAAACTATACAAAAAATTTTTAAGTATTTAATGCTAATGTGATTTAAAATAGGAATTTTAACTAAGTTTGGTACATATTTTCACTTTATGATTTCGAAGATGAATAAAATAATGTAGAAATTTTCTCATGTAGATAACAATTGTGTTTAGCACAATCTAATGTTGTACGATTCATTAAAAATTACAAGTTCTAATCACTTCATGTCTTATATTATGTGATCTGTTTGCACATGACACTCGATTTAGGTCACGTGATTATACTTATGACGTGGCCTGATAAGACATTTCTTAATAACTTTATATTATGAATCTAATAGTACATTATGCTTAAGAATTTTTAGTGAATACAAAAATTGTGTTAAGTGGATTCTATCTCGAGAATATGGTTCGACCATTTTAAATGTTGTGAATTTTTACATCCACAGAATATGTGTTGACAGTTTTTAAATTAGATTTTAAGGTTGCACACTACGGGAAATAGGGTTCTATAATTTTCTCTACACGTTTCAGCCATTTCAAGTTCGATCTAGTATTTTCTAATAACGAAATGATTTTATGTGTGTGTTTTTAAAAATGAATCTAATACTAAATTATACTTAGATATTTTCAAAAATTGTGTCAAGCGGATTTTATCTCGTGAACAGGATTCGACCACTTTAAGTGTTGTGGATTTTAACACTGCAATTTTTTAACATGTATAAAATATGTTTCACAAGCTTTTAAAAGAGATTTTTTACGGTTCTAGAAGTTTCTAAATAATTTTGCACTGCTTTGAACTAGCAAAAGATGTTTTCACGGATTGCAAATATGTCCCATGCAAATGTATCGATGAAACCGAGCTTAGTTAAAGCTTCTAAGTTTGAATATTTAGAAACATTTTATATATATTTTCATATTCGCTCTGAAAATAGTTAACAGAAGTTGGAACTCACGAGCGACGTGTTGACGTGTTGCTGTCTAAACTAGAAATGAGCTATACTCGCTCATTACTATATTAAAAATGCGCTCATATTGGTGGCGACGTCATTATTTCTAGACTAGTGAGCTGTTGCCACAAGATGCGTATTCTTTCTTAATAACTTAATATTATGAATCTAATAGTACATTATGCTTAAGAATTTTCAGTGAATACAAAAACTGTGTTAAGTGGATTCTATCTCGAGAATATGGTTCGACCATTTTAAGTGTTGTGAATTTTTACATCCACAGAATACGTTTTGACAGTTTTTAAATTAGATTTTAAGGTTGAACACTACGGGAAATAGGGTTCTATAATTTTCTGTTCACGATTCAACCATTTCGAGTTCGCTCTAGTATTTTCTAATAACGAAATTATTCTATGCGTGTATGTGTTTAAAATGAATCTATTAGCAAATTTTATACTATTATAGCAAATTTTACACTATTAGCAAATTTACACTATAATTAGCAAATTGCACACTATTTTTAATTACTTCTTAATTTTTTAAAAATAGGGTGTAATTAAAAAAATAAGGCCATCTTGTGAACCTTGGACCTATGACGTCATCTTGTGAACTTTGGCGCAATGACTTTATTTTATGTGAAATCTTAGATAAGAACTTATAAGCTCTCATTGTAGTGTTGTAATTAGTGTGTATATCGTTCATTTCTAGTTTGGATGTCTGCTAATGAAGACCTGATACTGTAAGTTATTTTCATGTTTTTGCCAGCTATTCTTATGTATTCCGCACGATACATATCTCCTAAATATATAAAACTATACAAAATTTTTTTAAGTATTTATTGCTAATGCGATTTAAAATTAGGAATTTTAACTAAGTTTGGTACATATTTTCACTTTATGATTTTGAAGATGAATAAAATAATGTAGAAATTTTCTCATGTAGATAACAATTGTGTTTAGCACAATCTAATGTTGTACGATTCATTAAAAATTACAAGTTCTAATCACTTCATGTCTTATATTATGTGATCTGTTTGCACATGACACTCGATTTAGGTCACGTGATTATACTTATGACGTGGCCTGATAAGACATTTCAACCTTGGACGCTGCGTGGATAGGTTCGGTTCGTTCATAGCTGCGACAAATGTATAGTGTTTTAAAAATAAATCTTATACTGTGAATGTGGTAGTTGAATGTTACTATCTAAAAATAATGTCTAAAATTCAAAGTATGCCATCACTCGAACAAATAATTTCTAGTGGAAATACTGTAGAGATGTCTGTTCCTGCCCCAGAAGAAGCAAAATCTGTGGACATTGTCTCAGATGTGATTAATTCACCCTCACAAAAGTTTGCTGTGGATTGGTTAGAGACCTATCTTATGACTTCTATAACCCCAGAAGAAACATCTACCGTTGTCGATTCACAAATTCTCACCGATATTGGAAACTCAACTTAAGATCTGCTTTCTTGTGCTCTAACATATAGCAAAGTGTTATCCTCCAATACAGAATCAGTTTCGACTAAATCTACTTCTTCAGATTTTGTGCAAGATGCGCTCCTTCGTTGGCATTTAGGTTCTGATGTGTATGTATATTTGAAACTTCAACATGGGAAGTTAAAAGTGTATATATGGAAATACCTCTCTAACGATCGAAATGAATTACAGCCTACGCGTGAAGGCGTTATACTGTCACCTGCTACATGGAGTGAATTTTCTCAAAAATTGTGGTCGTTCAATATTCTATATGCAGATACCTCTTTCGTCAGTCGCAATGAGTTGTTCTGTTTCAATGACAATGGAAAACTGCATTTGCAGAAAATAATTCAATTATATGATTCAAAATTTTGTCTAACACAGTGTCATATTACCTTAGATAAAAATCAAATAGCATGTTTACAGAACTGTGTTAACAACATTAGTTTGGAACTTCAAAAAAGTATATTTATAGAGTGGCTTCTTGCTCAAAAATTAAAAATAAAGAACGCTATAACCTTTCTACCATCACTTATTTGTGACAAAAATTTCGCATTCGAACAATTAATCTCTTGTATTCATGACAGCATGATGTGTCATGTAAGAAAACTTTTTAAATGTGTTGGCTGTGTTGCTCAAATTGAAGATCAAAATTACCATGAATGTCTTTTCAGCACTCCATTAGAAATGTACGACAGAGTGGCTGAACAAGTACTTCTAAATCTTATCATTAATAACATAGCAAAGAAAGTTTTGTTGCGTGGTGAAGAAGTCTTTTACTTGTATGACCGAAATTTTTTCAAGTCATTCATATCAGAGGACTATGAATGTGCGATAAGGAAATTATTTTAACTTATTTGTTTAAATGTACAAAAAATAATGGTTAATGTGTATTTTATGAAGAATAGATTGATTAAATGGTTTTTATCTTTCAAATTGAACTCCTTATTTACGTTCATCAACTCATTTTTTTAAATTAAAATTAGTTATTAATTTTTATTATATAATTATCTCATGTAAATTACTTCACGCTGGTGGAGAATACAGCCTGAAAGAGTGTAACGAATGGGTGTGAGACCTCTCGGGTAAGTCTGAACACACACGCACTTTTTTCTTACACTGACCATTTTCCTTATTTTTTCCAACCCTTCATTTCTAATATGCAACATATAATTTTTTAATATATAATACACACTTGCTATTTCAGATGGAAACTTTTCTCATACGTGATTGCTTAAAATATTCAGTAAGTATCGAATTCTTTGAAGAACAGATTAGGATGAACAAAGCAATGGTTAGCTGAAGGGGGTTTCAGAACTTTGCAGTTTCCTATTTTTTTTAAATTTAAATAATAGCTCTGTGTTGTATTTTCTGGTATGAATAGATTATCTGGGGTGAGGCAATGGCTAGTTCAGGGAGCTTTATAACATTAATAAGTAATTAAAAATAAGCAATTAAGAAAGAATCGTTATATTACGATATCGTCATGCTAACCTAGAAATGATGATGTCATCATAAATTTTATTTTTAATAGTGTAATGAGTGCGCATATCATTGGACAGTAGCATGTGAAGACGTCGCTCAGTGAGTTCCAATTTTTGTTAACTATTTTCCACGCTATGTGTGACACATATCTCTTAAGTTACAAAATGTTTCTAAGTCATTCAAACTTAGAAACATTAGCTAAGTTCGGTTTCATCGAAATATTTTGCCATGCAAATATTTGCAACCTGTGAAAACATATTTGTTAGTTAAAAACAGTTTAACATTATTTATAAAATTCTAGAACCATAGTGTGCCGCCGCAAAATCTATTTTAAAAGCTTGCAAAACATAGTCGTGCAGGGTAGTGTTAAAACTCATCACTCTTAAAATGGACGAATCGGATTCCCATGATAAAATCCATTTAACACAATGTTGAAAATACTTAAGTAAAATTTGCTAATATATTCATTTTAAACACACACACATATAGAATCATTTCGGTATTCGAAAATACTAGAGCGAACTCAAAATGGTTGAATCGTGTACTGAAAATTATAGGACCCTATTTCCCGTAGTGTGCAACCTTAAAATCTATTTTAAAAACTGTCAAAACATATTCTGTGGATGTAAAAATTCACAACACTTAAAATGGTCGAATCATATTCTCGAGATAGAATCCACTTAACACAATTTTTGTATTCACTGAAAATTCTTAAGCATAATATACTATTAGATTTATAATATTAAGTTATTAAGAAAGATTACGCATCTTGTGGCAACAGCTCACTAGTCGAGAAATAATGACGTCGCCACCGATATGAGCGCAATTTTAATATAGTAATGAGAGAGTATCTTTCATTTCTAGTTTGGACAGCAACATGTCAACACATCGCTCGTGAGTTCCAATTTTTGTTAACTATTTTCAGAGCGAATATAAAAATATATATAAAATATTTCTAAATATTCAAACTTAGAAGCTTTAACTAAGCTCGGTTTCATCGAAATATTTGCATTGCACATATTTGCAATCCATGAAAGCATCTTTTGTTAGTTCAAAGCAGTCGAAAATTATTTAGAAACTTCTAGAACCGTAAAATCTCTTTTAAAAGCTTGTGAAACATATTCTATACATGTTAAAAAATTGCAGTGTTAAAATTCACAACAATTAAAATGGTCGAATCCTGTTCACGAGATAAAATCCGCTTAACACAATTTTTGAAAATACCTAAGTATAATTTAGTATTAGATTCATTTTTAAAAACAAACGCATGAAATCATTTCGTTATTAGAAAATACTAGATCGAACTTAAAATGGCTGAATCGTGTAGAGAAAATTATAGAACCCTATTTCCCGTAGTGTGCAACCTTAAAATTGATTTTAAAAACTGATAAAACATATTCTGTGGATGTAAAAATTCACAACACTGAAAATGGTCGGATCATATTCTCGAGATAGAATCTGTTTAACACAATTTTTGTATTCACTGAAAATTCTTAAGCATAATGTGCTATTAGCTCCATAGCATTTATGTCAACCAATGGAATACATCTATCTCGGACATTTTTAAAAATTTAAAAACATAGTGCGATAAAATCTCACACAATACTTACACGTTTCATGTTTAGTGGGGTTTAATACTGGGTGTTGAAATCTAGGTACACGTATGTGAAAAATGGTCGATTCCTATTCAATAGATTTTAAAATGTCTTGGCGTCCTGTAAAAATAGTCGAAACTGTACACTCGCTTCTAAAATTCTATAATGGTACTAAAATTACGACGCCCACTGTAAAAATGGTTAAATCATATTCAAGGGCTTTTATTTTATTTATTTATTTTAGACTTAATGTTAAAATTTTGGGGTGCACACATATCTCTCAAAATGTTCGATTCGTGTTCCGTAGCTAGTTAAATTCTAAACCTCGGTATTGAAATTGCACCCAAATCATGCATAACATATACTATTCAGATTGTGTGTTTCAAATCAGTGGTTAGTACAAGGAGGTTAATAATATTAAGTTATTAAAAAATATGTCATATTAAGAAAGAATAAGTGGCAACAGGTCAAAATGGTGACGTCATAGATGTAAGCTCATTTTTACTTTCCCTGCAATACATGGTAATGTATAGGGAAAGTATTGGAATCAGGCCGAAAATCACAACTCGAGTTTTCGACGGATCTACACGTTTCGAGACCTCTAGAATACGAAAAAACCATTTTTAGCGTGACGTCTGTGCGTGTGTCTGTGTGTCTGTCTGTCTGTGCAGATTTTGTATCCACTGTAACTAAAAAACTAATGGACCGAATTTCCCAAAATTTGGTAGGTAAGTCACTTGTGGGCGGGGTTAGTGCTGATTAGTTTTGGGTACGATTCGGAATAAAAGAACCCGCCTTTTTTTGCGAAATGGCCCGCAAAAGCTTGTATCCACTCTAGCTGAAAAACTAATGAACCGAATTTCACAAAATTCGGTAGATGAGTCACGTATAGGTCACTCTGGTGCTGATTAGATTTTGGTATAATTCGATAAAAAATAACCTGCCTTTTTTTGCAAAATGGCCCGCAAAAATCATCAAAATCTAAACTTAAGAACTACGTATGCTCAAATATAGCCATTAAATACTTGTTTAATACCTAATTTTTAGCGAAGAAAAGAATAAGACCAACCCCATTACACTAGGACTAGCCGTTCTCGAGATATTTTTGTTTTTCGTATTTTTCCTACACCATTTTTGAAAATAAGTCCAGTTTTCAAATGAGAACGAAAATTGAATTAAAAATTAATTAAATTTTATTTAAATAAATAGAACGTGAATATAAGTCTGCAGGGAAAGTCATGTGCTGCCCACATCAGATTTTTAATATTGTAATGAGAGCGTATTACTCATTTCTAGTTAGGACAGCAAGTTGTGAAGACGTCGCCCAGTGAGTTCCAATTTGTTTGTTAATTATTTTCAGTGCGAATATAAAAATATATAAAATGTGTCTATATATTCAATTTTTAACTCAACTCGTTTTCATCGAAATATTTGTCGTGTACATATGCGCAACTTGTGAAAATGTTAGTTCATAAAACGATTCATTCATATTTAGAACCATAAAATCTATTTTAAAAGCTTGTGAAACGTAGTGTTAAACACACACACACACACACTTAAAATGGTCGAATCCAGTTCACGCACAATTTTATATTCAGTGGAAATTCATAATTTACTATTAGATTTTGTTTTTAAATACACAACATTAAAAATGGTCGAATCCTATTCATGAACCCGCTTAACACAATTTTTGAAAATAGCTAAGTATATTGCAGTATTACATTTTTGTTTTCAAATACACAACACTAAAAATGGTCAAATCCTATTCACTATATAAAATCCGCTTAACACAATTTTTGAAAATATCTAAGTATAATGCACCATTACATTTTGTTTTTAAATGCATACACACATACACACACACTTGAAATGGTTGAATCTTATTCACGACTACACATAACACAATTTTTTAAAATAGCTAAGTATAATGCGGTATTACATTTTTGTTTTTAAATACACAACACTTAAAATGGTTGAATCCTGTTCATTTTATACAATCCGCTTAACACAATTTTTATGTTCACTTGAAGTCCGAAATTTACGATTACATTCTGTTTTTAAATATACACACACACACTTAAAATGGTTGAATCTTGTTCACGACCCCACATAATGCAATTTTTTAAAATAGCCAAGTATAATGCAGTATTACATTTTTGTTTTTAAACACTCTGGAAAACAATTGGTAACATATCAAACACACACATCGAAAAATTAATAAGTACCGCACCCCTTTTATAAAATACATTTCCTGTTACAAAATATAGCTTCCCCCTAATAATTTCCAATGTTCTTAACACAGCCCTGAAAATAATCTATCTCCCGTTTACTTTCACAACCTACTCTTCGACGATAAGAATCTATGATGCATGAGCGCTGTAGCATAACGGATAAGACACCAGTATTCTAATCGAGCGGTCTCAGGACAAACCCCAGTCATGACAAGTGGAAAATTAAATTCTTTTGGAAATTTAAAAAAATGCCGATAGGTGATAGCACCTTACCAAATTTCGCCAGAGGGCGCTTTAACTACGTCATCACTGATAACACAGCTCAGTTCGTCACCAACTAGCACAGAGGAAGGTCGTGTGCTAAGAAGCTCCTGCGATTGTGCAATGCACTCCTGTCGAAGGTCAGTCAGCGATTGCGACATTCATTGAAACATCTTTCACAATAGTGCCGCTTTCAAAGTTCCTCCGTTGGTCTCAAAGAGGCTATGTCTTGTGATTGTGCAATGCACTCCTGTCAAAGGTCACCCTCCGAGGCCTTTTTCGCAATAGTGCCTCTTTCAAATTTCCTCCCTTCTCAACGCGATTGTGCAATGCACTCCGGTCAAAGGTCAGCCCTCCAAGCCCTCTTTTACAGTTGGGCTAAAGACCCTCCGTGAGGCATCCTCCACTCTCCCATATGAGGCATCCTCCACTCTCCCATATGAGGCATCCTCCACTCTCCCATATGAGGCATTCTCCACCCTCCCAAATGAGGCAACCCTCCTCCCAAATGATGAAACTCTCTTCCCAAATGAGGGACCCTCCGCAATGAGTCATTGGCTCCGCCTCCTCAATCTGCAGCTGAACACCCAATTTATAACTACTTCGGACGGTCTGGGTCTCAAGATCAACAACCCATATTATATGAATAGATCACGAGACCCACTTCGAAATAAAATATGGCATCCATATTTTTTCCCAGTGTAAAAATTCTAATTTTTAAAGTTCTTTTAAATTTATATTTAGTGTTGCTTCCGTCCTAAAACCGCTTTATTTTCTGTGCATCTATATTCTGTGACAACGCAATTACAATATTGAGTTTAAATGATCATCAAACTTTGATTATTTCTACAACAAAGCCTAATTTTAATGGATGCAGAATGCAAACAAGTGATTATAAGATGAGTTGTATAAAAATGGCTGAATTTTTTTTTGCGGAAAATGATTTAGCTCTGGAGCGCTGAATGTATCGCATTTTAGAGATGTTTAAATAAAATTGCATTTCAGTTGGAAAATGTTTCATAATCAATGCTTTATGCTTGATTGATCTTCCTTGTTTAACTTTAGTCGGCTTGTTCTAGTTCGAAAGTAGAAATTTCATCGAAAAACAAAATGTAATAAAAACAAATCAAATTAATGACGTCATCTCTTATCACACCTACCTGTCAGAAAATTAAAAAAACAAATCAGCTTTATACTCTTTACAGTTTCTGAGGTACAGGAAGGTTTTGTGTAAAAAGCTACTTGATAGCTCGTACAAAATGTATCGGTCAGAGTTCGTGTAAAATGTAACGTCCCTTTGCACGTTAAATTTTTGAACAAAACTGGGCTGGTAGTCTCACGACCATCTGAATTCTGAGATTTGTGAAGTTAGTTTATTTAATGGTCTTTTCAATATGCCTGCTTTTCTATTCCTTCAAAAAGGATCGTTTAAAGTTATTTTCAATAATTTAAATGAAATGCAATCTCTTATTCTTTCCCCTACATTTCTTCATGATATTAAAAATAATATTTCTTAGAGGAGAATTATGTTGCATATAAAATTATTTCCTGTGCACATCAGTACTCATGAGTAAAAATGTGATTAATCAATAATCATCCCAGAATTCAGCTGAATAAGCGTTACTTTTGAAATGGCAATATCGTCTTCAACAATGGTTAGATTTTAAAGATAAATGAAGGAAAAAATTTGCAAAAAATAAAATGTTCACTTCCAAATTGTATTAAAAAATATAAATTTTAATCCGATTGTAACCAAAGTAGGAGGCGGCGACATATGCCACACAAACCATCATGCAAAATTGCAAATCATTTGATGTCATAGATTCAGCGGTAATCTTGACGGAAAATTCTAAAATGATTTTGTCAGAGGTGGAGGCGACTGTAGATAACTTTTTTTTTTAATATATTAAAAAAAAGTTAGAAAAGTTAGCTGCAGTCGCCCACACCTCTGAAAGAAACAATGCTATATATATTATATATATATATATATATATATATATATTCTAAATATATATATATATTTATATATATATATTGCTACAAGTAAGAATGTTTTCATTTGATATAGGCGAATGTCAGGCCTTGAAAAATGTATACTTCCTGTTTATAGTGCACCAAATATTATTAATTTTTATTTCATTTTTTATTGTGTATTTAAGCTAATTCTTAAAAGAAGCCAATATTGATGCTTGAAAAAACTTAGTTAAAGTCATCCTAGTATAATAGTGAAAAAAATTTGCTACCAAAATGAAAGCGTTGGCTTCATAAGCAAGTAGAGCGGTTTTATGGTCGTATAAATTGCTTATCGTGGCGGGGAGTCTCTTATTGTTCACATCTGCATAATACTGAAAGACGTTAAATCCTTCCTATGAGCAATTTAAACAGTTAGTTTTGAATAATACAAGGCGTAAATGACGCAACTGGACAAAATTTGGTAGAGTCAGAAATTTCGTCTCATTTCTGTGAATTCACCAGTATTTGGTAAATATTGGTATTTATATTACTGAGCTTCGAAATCTGGAAGCGCATGAATTATTGAAATATTATGAATTATCGAAGTGTCAAAGGATAACTAAAAGTGTATGAAAAATTAAGATGCATCAAATGTTGACATTCTTTTCAGAGGCGTAAGCATCTGGATTTAAGATGCTTGTATTTACTTTCTAACTAACTGTAACGGCACTCAAACAGAGTAAGACGTTATTTTTCCAAATACCTAATTTATTGACAAATTGCAACGTTTATTTTTTGCATTTTATATTTATTTTACTTTCCCCATTTTATCCTAATTTAAATATATTTCTCAATAAGTATTAATGTATATATGATTTGCATGTATATTATTCTGTATTTAACATTTTGTAGGCTTATAAAATCTGGTCAAAATTCCTGAAGATGAGAAAACAAAATCACTCCATTTTTAAACCAAAAGGATTAACCTTTACCCCAAATAAATTAAGAGGAAAGCATAAAGTTTGTAAAACTTAATACTTCATTTCTTACTTACTCTATAATCTCCACTACCACAATATTTATAGTCATTCCAAGTTTCAAAAGACAATTTCTTTTTTAAAAGAATAATAATTGTTTTGAGAGTATTTTTGAACAAAATCCCTCAACGTTGCGTTTTCATATACAGGTGATTAGTGAACTTAATAAATCCTCATAATATAACTATATTGTAGTTGAAAAAATACAGAATAAAAGTTTAAGTTAGCAATTATACAATAACATTTTTAACATATAAAACAACAAATATGAACCTTACAAAAGTTGAACTTTTAAAGATTATCACTAAATAAAATATAGAAAAAAAGTATAAGGACACGTTCTAAATCACTTAATATTTCTCTTAATAATCAAGAAAACAACCTTTTTTTCAATTACTTGAATAAGCCGAGAAGTCATCTATGCTGAAAGTTATTTTAAAGTGTCTATGGAAATGTTATTCCAAGCTTGTTTGATGGCTAACATAAGATCCTGTTTACACTGATATTGTGTGCCATTTTTATAAACTTCTCGGGCTAGAAGGCCCCATAAATTTTCTATTGGATTGAGATCGGGACTTTTCACCGGCCAATCCAGTAAATTTACTGAATCACATTCAAGCCAAAGTTTTGCACTCTTAGAAACGTGTATGGAAGAGTTATCCTGTTGGAAAATATAGTCTCCTGAAGTAATTAGTGAAACCTCGGGTAACAAATGTTCGCCTAACATATCAACATATTTATCAGAGTTCATTTTGTAGTTGATAAAGACTATAGGCGTGGTTCCGTTTACTGCAAAAACGCGCCAAATCATTACTGTGCCCCCACCGTATTGACGTTTGGAAAAAACTTCTTTGGTTTTACGCATATTATACCAAAAAGAGCGAAAACCATCTGGCCCATCAAGATTGAACTTCTTTTCGTTCGAAAAGATTACATCAATCCATTTTAGACCGAGAGAAATGCATTTTTTTTTAAAATTCCTGTCTTCGTTCCTTGTGTTCCTTTTTAAGAAGCGGACGTGACATTAACTTTCCATACCAAATATTCGGATGTTTATGCAAAACATTTTGAACTGTTTGTGTGGAACATGGTAAGTCCAAATTTCTTCTAACTGCATTTGCAGTTTCTTTTTTCTCTCAAGCTCTTCTGACAACCATTCTTTTCTATCGATACGTTAAAATTTCTGGTCTTCCAGTTCGATTTTTTATACCATACATTCCAGATTTTTTTAGAAAATTATGAACTACAGTTTTCGATCTTTTAATTTTTTTCGAAATGTCATGCCCATTCAATCCACATATATTGAAAGCAAGAATTTGCCCCTTTTGAAAGGTCAGGCAGATGAGTTCCTTTTAACATCGTACAAAAATCGTGAAAAAATGATGAGGCAAGTGCGAATTTTGTTTAGAAACCTAGTATTTATATTTGAAATGGTCATTTTCTGCTTTCAAATATGCAAATTTTACTATAATTTTAGATGAGAAAACAGTTGTCCTTTACTCTTTTCCAAGATCACATGGGTTAAAAATTTATAAAGTAAATTTATACATATTTATTTTTGGAACATTTAACTAATTTACAAGAAAAAGAACTTTTTCTTTCTTTCTTTTTTCCTTCACCTTCGCGAAGGGGGCTTAACGGCAGCTTGCTGAAAACGATAAAAAGAACTTAATTTTATAAATATATTTCTTAAGAAATTTGCATACATTTCCGTCTAAACGATTTCTAGATTTAGCGAGTTTTCGCTTGTCCTTATACTTTTTTCGCGCACTGTACCTTAAGAAATAATTGTAACGGTACTTACTAACAAAATGGCTTTAATTTTCTCGTTGCACTTGAAAATTAACTCAAAACGAAGGAGCTCGCAAAGGGAGCTCCGGTGGTTTGTGGGCAATGAGTGATTGGAAGCAAACAGGGGCGGACTCCTCCCCCCTTCCCCGAACTCCGGGAGTGTCAGGGAATAGAGGATACGAGTACGGTCGTGTACGCCGGCTGCATTAAAAGAGTTCTCGAAGCGAGTTCTGGCAGTTAGCGTGTGCCAGCGAACGACGGACGGCCCCAGAACGGGCATATTATGCCTGCGTAGAAGGCGACACGAAAGAGTTCGCGAAGCAACCTCGACAAGCGTCAATGACTAGGAGGTGAATTCCCCACCCCCACCCCAACTTGCAAAGCAAGTAACGATGATTGATAAGATCCCTATTAAATTTTTGAAGCATCTATTTCTCTGAATCTGCTACAGCCAGAGCTTAGATGATAACTGATTCGGATTTAGCAACAAATTCTGAAGGAGTGGTTCACAAAGGATCTCAACATCTGGTTCAGAAATTTTCATTAAAATGTATATTTCTCAAAATTAACTATAGATAAAGTTTAGATAATGACTGATATGGATTCAGAATTGGATTTCAGAGTGGACTGGGGTCTGACAAAGGATTTTCACTTCGGATTCTGGAGATGTTACTTTCGATTCACAAATTTGCATTTTCCTTTAGGATCGGATATAGATAGAGCTTAGATGGCGACTGATATGGATTCAGCGTCAAATTCTGGAGAGGATTAGTTGGTTCAATATGAATTTCAACTTGCAGTGTTTTCTACTTCCGGTTGAATTTTTTCCCTTGAAACACCTAATTCTCAGGATTAGCCATAGTAGATATAACCTAAATAATGACTGATATGGACTCAGCATCAAATTCTAGATTGTAAGAGTTTTTGCTTCAGGTTCAAACATTTTTCTTGAAACGTCTATTTTTTTTTCAGAAACGGCTATAGATAGATCTAAGATGATGGCTGATATGGATTCAGCATTAAACTCTGTAAGGAAGGTAGGAGTATTCACTGAAGATTTAAACTTGTGGTTCTTAATGCACTTCTGGTAACATCTATTTCTTTTTCAGAGTTGGCTATTGATAGAGTTTAGATAATGATTGATATGGGTTCAGAATTAAATTCTGGAGGGAGTAGAAGGGCTCACTAAGGATGTTCAGTTCCTGTTCTACAGATGTCACTTTCGAATAAAATATTTAAAATTTTTTTGCAACATCTATTTCTCAGGATTGGCTATAGACAGAGATTAGATGGTGACTGATATGGATTCAGCCTCGAATTTTCGTGGTTTACTAATGATTTTCACTTCCTATTCTGGAGATGTCTCTTCCTGCTATTCCAAAAATTCGTATGACTGTACGAAATAAGTTTGCAGAAAAGTATAAAAATTCCTCATAGTTCCATTGAAAATGAACTGTACACTCAACTTGCCACAATTTGAAAACTTCTTCATAAATTTCTTGTTTGAATATGCATCTCTAGATTGCCAATCCTATTCGTCCCCTTTATTCTGCCGAATGCTCAAAACGAAACACAAATGCTAGCTCCTTTGAGATGTTAAACGGGGCGAAGACGGGGCCGTATTAAGTGCACTTTCTAGCGCAGTTATTACGGTCTTATATCGTCAGTTATGGAAGTTCATTCTTAGAACAGTTCGGTCACCTGCTGTCTTTGACATTCTAAAGACTGATTGAGTGTCCATTTATATAATGCAAAACTTACTCCCCTGTTACTATTAGCAACGTTTAGAAAAAATGTCTAACACATGACTTTCCATATAGATTAGCAAATGACGGTATTGTGGGAAAGCACACAAATTACAGCATTCTTATTACTAGACCTAGCTGAAAATTAATAAGGTTTTTTGTTACTCATTAAAATAAACATAGAACATTTTATGTAATTCGGTAGCGCTCTATGTGGGAAAGCATAAAGCTGCAGGGACCGGATAAGCATCGTTTTCAACAGTTAGCAGTTTGTAGCAACGATTTTCCAATTTTGATCATTTGCATATTTATTCATAGTTTTAAAAGTTCTATAATATATTTGTTCTAGAATATTTGAAAGTAAAAATGCAATCATACATGATTGATTCCATACCAATTTCGAATTCTTGTGGCTTTTATAAACTTTCAAACTGCATGTAATGCAAATTATAACAATTTCAATATTTAACTGATTACAAAATGTACAAGGAGGTATAATTGAAATGTATGTAAAATCAGGAAGTACAACTGTGTGAAATTGAAGAATCAGGAAGTACAGTGTAAAGAAATGAACATTTAGAGGGTACAATTGAAGGATATGGAAAAATTAGAGTGTGCAACTGAAACAAATCTGAGACGACTGAAAAACAGATGTTACAAGAAAAATGTAATTTTTTTAAAAATCCGGAGTGATTTCTATAGAACCGGAAGGGGAAATCCTTAGTGGGAATCTTATGTCCACCAGAATTTGATGCTGAATCCATATCAGCCATCATTTGAGCCCTGTCTATAGCCGATTCTAAAAAAACATGTTCAGAGAAAATTTTTTGAACCAGAAGTGAAAAAAAACCGAAAAATGATATGCTTACTAAATTCCCCTACCCCCTAGGAACTTAATGCTGATTGCATATATGTAATCATCTAAGCTTATCCATAATTCTTAGAAACAGATGTTTCAATAAAAATGAATTTTTTTTCACCGGAAATGGAAATAGAATTGGAAGTGAAAATCGTTAGTGAACCCCTCTTCTCCCTTTCGAATTTGAGTTTTAACATTTTATTTTGGCACTATAACCATTAGAAAACTCCAATCAGCTTGTTCCTCAACAGTTCCATGATACCTTCCTTTGCCATTTCCTCAAGTTTTTGTTTTAGTTTCGCCATTAAAGGAATCGAACTCTACGAGGTACAGTCAGTGCATAATGCTGAGCTTTAAGCATTAGCTTGATTTTATACTCAGGTACTCATTCTATACCCTTAAATATCTTCAGAAATTCAGCAATTTTCAGAAACAGTGTTAAGTCTTTTGATTAAGTTAAGTTTTCCACTCGTTTCTCCGCATAACAGTTATATTTCAGCATTTCTTACTACATATAAAGTACAATCTACTGACTTATTTCCGTAACTAAGTTTATCAAAAACCATCTCTTCTGTAAATATTTTTTCCTATCAGGACCAATCAATTTTTTGTCTGATTCGGTTAAGAGAACATTACGACAAAGACGTAACTTGCTTGTGAATAACGTTCACATCATCACTCGCATCAATTTTACACATCAATTGTAATTCATTATTTGCAATTACACTTGATGTCAACCAAACAAATTTTTGTGTTCTGTGGGACAGAAAAATTTGTCCTACTGCTAAAGTTAACAGAAAAGCTGTTAACTTTAGCAGTAACCTATCTGACTTTTGCTTTGTTTTATCATAACTCTAGCACAATGTCCCTCATTTTTGCTCAAATTACAAATTGCTTTTAAAGTTGGACAGTCTTTCCTAGCAAGCATAGATTTTCCACAAAAATTGCAAAGATAAGGAGCATACCACGATTTTTTACCTAGCCTTAGATTTGGAGTAACCTTCCGAAAGCTTTGAGACAGCTTGCGTTTCGTTTTTATTCCAACCGTATCTCCTTAGATTCAAAATTAAAAGTTGCTTGTTGCTGTTTAATTTCTTCAAATTACCGGGCCATCGTACTAACTTTTTCAAAAGTTAAAGCTTCTATCTTAACACAAGCCCCTATCTCAACAGTCAACACCAGCAACTATTAGATCCCGAATAACACTCAATTTCGAAAATTCATGGAGAGAAGTTATGAATTTGTCAACATTTAATCCTACAAGCTGAACACGCATGTTGAATTTGAACACACTCTTAAATAACATTACGTTTGCGACAAAATAAAATTAAAAATCTTTCAGCACTCTTTAATACTTTTTGTTAATTTCAGCACTCAATATTAGTGAATGCGGAATCAGTTCATCTTCGTCACCCATAGTCCTTCATCTTCGTCACCCATAGTCCTTCCCCTTCGTCACCCATAGTCCTTCCCCTTCGTCACCCAAACTAATGAATGAACTTGTTCTGATTCAGATTTGCTTTAAATAAAAATTAACAGAACGAAATATTTCATAACTCAAGACAAACTTAAAGATGAGACGTCAATATCGACTAGATTGATACCTAGATTTGTAACCTTAAACGTCCAAGAGAAGGAAGTGCCCCCTCCTTACCTTCTTTATAAGTGCCCATTGCAATGGCGTCCTTGCTTATAGTGAAAGCTTGCTTTTACGAAAGTGAGTTCAGACTGCTTTGGCTGGCTACAGGAAAACGTGGTGCAAAAATCTAAAGCTCAATAAATCTGAAACGAAATGAATACAAAGGAAAATCGTTGAGGTACAAACCGGTACGAACGAAATACAAGAGAAAGGTATAAATGTTTTTTCGGAATCCATCTAGTTCCTTTTATGTAAACAAAGTTCATATGTCCTCCAGACAAATGAAAGCTTTATAGTTCGGATATGAAAAGGGTCCGAAGAAAATATTTTCCGGAACAAACTAGTACAAACGAATGGCATAAACGTTTTTTCAAAATTCTTTAAATTTCTTTTATGTAAACAAAGCCCGTCTGCCCCCCAAACAAATGAAAGCTTTGTACTTCGAATATAAACAAGGTCCAAAGAAAAATTTTTGCTGCACAAACAAGCACAAACGAATAGTATAAACGCTTTTTGAAAATCGATGTAATTTCTCTTATGAAAGCAATGCCTGAGCGTGAAGTTAGCACCCCCCCCCCCCCTGTAAAAACGTCTATAAATCAAAAACGAAAGAAGCACGAAGGAAAATTTTTGCGACACTCACAAACACAAACGAAGTACAACCGATTTCACTAGTTTTTGTCGTTTGTGCTTTCCATGTGGGGGGGGGATGAAACTTCACGGAAGTAAATAAAATATAATGCTATAAATCGAAAACAAAAAGAGCACAAACGAAAATTTTTGCAGCACAAGGAAACACAAACGAACATTTTTGTGGCACAAAGAAGCACAAACGAAGTACAAACGAATGGCATAAACTTTTTCGAATTTCGTTACATTTCTTTTCTATAACAAAACCCGTCAGTCCCCCAAACAAATGAAAGTTTTATAGTTCGAATATGAAAAGGGTCCGAAGAAAAAATTTTGCGGCACAAACAAGCACAAAGTACAAACGAATGACATAAACCTTTTTAGGAAATTTATGTAATTTCTCTTACGTAAACAATTCCTGAGCGTTACGTTACCCCCCCCCCCCCCCCAATAAAGGGAATGTCTATGGATCGAAAACGAAAGAAGCACAAACGAAAATTTTCGCTGCACAAATGAAGTACAAACGACTGCACTAATTTTTATCGTTTGTGCTTGCCATGGTGTGTGTATGGAGGGATGGGCAACTTCACGGAGATGTTCCGAAGCACTGTTCTAGGCTTCGAGGTCACAGGGGGACTTCTGAGGCGGGGAGGGGAGGGTCTGGAAAACACAAACACGCTAGATGATAATTATATCGATAATCTTACCTCCATCCTACGCAATAATTTTATCGAACATGTTTAGCTATCTATTCCCTTCGATAGAATAAAACTCAACTGTTCGTTACTCATCTATTACAGTTTTATATTTCAAAGATATCAAGTTAAAAAAAAAAACCTGCCTTATCCAAACTGCCAATCTCAGTGCCATGACATAACTTGCATCATGTTTTTATATTACCATACGTGACATTGAAATGATACATTTTAATCACAATATGCAATATAAACTACACCTGTTTAACTGAGTTCCAGATGCTGCTCTTTATTGACATTTGTCTTCGACGTGAAAACACTTACGACTATTTCGCAGTTTCAGACCTTTTCACCCTTGGCAACGGATAAGTTGGTCATTCCAGTACAAAAATTTTGATTAAAAAAAAATCGTTGTATGAATTTACTTAAAACATTTTGCATAGTAAAATAAAATGAAAGCACTTATGACTCTCGAGAATTCAGACTTTTGGTGGCAATGATTCAAAGGGTAATCGCAGCGATAAGAAAAAATCTGATGTAATTAGCACATCATTTTTCTTATATAATTCAATTACTTTAGTTCTTACTGAACGAAATAATGATATACAAATTTCATAGCACAATGTTTCGGGCATAGAGTTAACACTACGTAAGTTGAAATTGGGTACTTCTGGCAATTTATGACTCCAAATAGAATGATCTTATTCACACTCACGTGTAAAATTCTCTTCCAAATGCAATGGACATTTAATTATTATCATGTGAAATAAATGCTTACTAGATAATTGATCAGTGTCGAAATGCAAAACTGTTTCAAAAACTATCTTCTCTGATGAATGAAGCAAACTAGATCCACAAGAAAAATGTTAAAAGACTTGCTGCATAATATTGCATATCGAAAGTGAACATAATTGATAACAGTTTTCACTTTCTAAAATCCATGTAATTGTTTTGATAAATTTACTTGTAAAACATGCAATATTTTGCGAACAGTTTATGCTAACATATTAAAGTTTGTGCCATTCGTTTTCTAATAAAAAATTAAGTATGAAATTATTATTTATTTAGTAGTATTGAAGATCCTGATTTTGAATGATTTTTTAAAAATTCGTTTAAAAACCATGCAATTTCTCGTGAACAATTCGTGCTAGGGTTCTAAGATTGGTATTAATAGTTCTCTAATAAGAATTACGGTTGAAATGATTATTTATTTATCATTATTAAAGATCCTAATTTTTTTATGATTTTTTCAAAAATTCATTCGAAACTTAAAGGGCCTTTCGAACATTCAATTCCGTTTAAAATCAATAAAATTCCAATATTTACTGATCGTAATAATCGTGTCAAATTATTTTTGAAACGTTTCAGTCGTTCGTGAGGTATCGCGGACACATACACAAACTAACATACACACACACATATTAATATACATACACACATACTAGCGTTCATCTATACACTCAGACATGAGCCCAAAATGTTCGATTCGAGTTCATGGGGCTTAATACGTGCTCATTTGTTAAAAACTCAAAATCCAATTTTCAACGCCATCACAATACTTCCTTAAATTATTATACATACTACGTATCTAATGAAAGTTAGAAATTGATTTAGCTAAAGCATGTTGTGCACTAATATATATATATATATATTATTTCTAAATTATAGGTAGCAGCGCGAAAGGCACCCTGGAGTGGTTGCTTCTGCCGCTTTATAATGGTACTGACTCACAATAAGTTTGACTAGGCGATAAGCCGGTGATTCTCAAACAGGGTTCCAAAAAAATTTCTAAAACCTTGTTGGAAAAGTACACTATTTTTGCAATTGAGTAAAAAAATAAATTAAAATTTTTAAGGTTTTAACGTAATCTGTTAATAAAACAGAATTTTAAAAGTTTAACGGTTAGGTATTCTTATGTATGATAGTTAAAATTTAACTAGTGAGAGATTTCCCTCGTAAGAGAAATTTTGTTGAAGCTGTTAATTTTTATAGCATCAAGTTGGCAGTAATGGCCGTTGCCAGCACTCTCTCCAACTACTTAAAGTTGCCAGATAAAAATTTTGATAAAAAAAGTCAAATAGCAATGGGAAAAGATCAAACCATTTGAAATATATTATTTTATTCACATCACATCAAAATGTAAATATATCCGAAATCAATCAAATGTAACCCGCTTTTTACTTTCCCTGCACATATAAAGTATAGAGAAAGTATTGGAAAGGGGGCAAAAATTCAAATTCGAATTTTGAACAGTAGAGCACGTTTCAAACATACCTGAACTCGAATCGAACGTTTTTGAGGCGATGTCTGTGTGTGTGTGTCCGTGAGATTATGGATGCGATATTTCACTAAAGAATGCAGCATTTCGGACGTAATTTGGTACGATTATTACGATCCGTGAATACTAGAGCACTATTAATTTTAAACGCGATCAAACGTTTGAAAGATCCTTAACTGTTCGATTGAATTTTTGAAAAAAGTCAGAACATTCAATAATATTAAATGTATTGCACGTTTTTCAAATAAATGTATATAAAAATCACATAAAAATTAGTATCATAAAATATGCAACATTTGGCGATTTATTTAGCGAACATGGTAGCTAATTTGGCAAAATATTGCGAAGTTGGAAACTTTTTCTATATAGTACCAAATTGGTAAAAATAACGGCAAATTAATGGATTAATAATTAACACATTTTAATATAATGGAGTATATTGGTTAACAGATATTAGCACTATTTCCAATTGTCAAGTTATATTTGCGCAAAATAAAAGTGAATTTGCTTTTTTTTAAATAATTTTACATATTGTCACCCGAAGCGCGCGATATCAGTGTACTTTTCAGCGTTAAAAACATTGTGTTTACATCAGGATTTTTCAAAATGTTGTCAAATTGAGGGACATGTCGCCAAATTGGCAAAAATGACGCTTAATTAAGGAAAATAATGCTAATATTCATACCAATTCAGTTTTTTTCTCATGATTAAAATATTTTAATATATGGATTATTTATATTGCATATCAGAAATATTTTTAATTGTAAAGTTAGATTTGCTCTAAATATAAGTTAATTGGGTGCTTCAAAATTATTTTATACATTGACATCCAGAAAAATGCCAAATGTTAATGTACAATTCAACAAAAATGTTAATGTACATTAAAAAATATGTGCCATGGATCTTGTACATCAATAGTTTGCTGTGAAAGAAATAAAGTCATTGTATTATGTAGGGAAAGTCACACATTATAGATTTGTTTTGTTAAGTTCAGCGTCATTTACTAAAAAATACAAATGGCCCAGAACGCAATTTTTGTCCTTTTTGTCCCTCTCCCTAGATACATAGTAGTATAATATATAAGAAAAGTAACGTGACTAGGTTAAAAGTCCGAATTTGAGTTTTCGACAGATGAGCACGTTTCAAGTATCTCTGAACTCAAATCCAACATTTTTGATGCGATGTTTGTATGCATGTATGTGTGTGTGTAATAGTCTGTGGAAGCTATATCTCACGAATCTATCTAGCGCTTCGAATGTAATTTGGTATGATTATTACAATCAGTGAATACTGGAACCCTGTTGGTTTTAAACGTTCAAACGTTCTAAAGATCCCAAAATTTTGAATGGATTTTTAAAAAAAATCATAAATAACAGGACAATCAACAAAGTTAAATAAGTGATCATTTTATACGTAATTTTTCATTAAAAAAAGAAAAATACAAATTTTAGAACGCTAGCATGAACCGTTTTCGAGATATTACATGTATTTCAAATACATTTATTAAAAGTCAAATTCAAAAAGTTGTAAGTAGCAAAAGTAATAAGGCATATATTACAGTAGTAAAGGTATACAACAATACTTAAAGGTAAGAAGTATCAACGATACTTAAAAAATAATCAAGATTGGTATCAGGTCTGCATTCAATAGATAAAATTAAGGACAACACATTTTAAAAAACTAAAGGTCTTTTATTTAACACATCCTAAAAGACGTGCAAAATATATATTAAAAACTGCCAGAGCACTTTCTGACGTATATACGCCCTTCATCAGTGGCTACATGAATAGTAAAAACATGGAATGTTTATATAGAGAGAGACCAGTTTAAAGCAAATTTGCATAAAATATAAAATGATAAATGAACTTACTAAAAATAATACAAGAAATATACACGGAAATTACAAAATAAGTTGAAACGCTTACGAATTTTAAATTATTACAAGAAAAGAACTAATACAAATTTTAGAAAACGTCAAGCATGATATCATGCTTCATGGTAGGACTAGCACGGATTCAGTGGACTCTGGGATATTGAGCGCTGATTTCAAATCAAGAAGACAACGACCACACAGGATACTAACCTGGGTAAAATAATAGTACCAGGAGGCTAACTTAAGATAAAAATAGCGGGAGGTAGTCAGTCAGTTGTCAGTTGCACGACAATCTGACATTAGAGGGTAGAGAATGCAGTGTGGCATTCGAAGCGTATTCGATTCTTGGCCATCTGCCAAGCGTGACTTACAGCGCGTCAGATACGTATTCTTGTTCTGGCTCTAAAAGAACATCAGTTCTTCGCTGTCGCGGGCGCTGGTAAGTTGAAGTGTTGTAACTAGAACGTGTTTTGCAATAAAGAAGTAGATGACACTTTGGCAGTCTCGTGATTACTGATGCGAAACACTACAGTAGTGACCCGGTACTGTGTTTGTTCGTGTAAATGTTTCTCATTCTAAAATGTTTCGTATCAAATTCACTGATATAGACTTTAGAATCTTACTTTGTTTCGAAGTTTGATAAATTTTGCTTTTCCAAAACTCTGGTATCTTCGAATGAAATCTCTCTTATGTATAAGTTCGAAATGAAGATAGACGATTGATTTTGGATTCTCATTTCAAACAATCAATTTGTCATGGCCTTTTCAAGTGCAATTTAAATTCCGCCGTACAATTTCAGTGATCCTGCATTGTGGTTCATAATGTGTGAAAGCACTTTCGAATTGGGTACACCGAAAGCTGTGCCTGAAAGTAAAACTAAATTTAATTATGTCGTGTTACATTTGCCTCCAGAAGCTGCTACAATCATTAGAGACATAATTATGAATCCAAACAAGGACGACCCATACCTTCATGTAAAAACGGAACTCATTTAACGCAGCAGTGAATCCACCCACCAAAAAATTAGAAAACTACTTATAGGAGAACAACTTGGTGATCGCAAACCTTCGGAACTGCTACGCAGCATAAAATCCCACGCTGAAAAGTATAAAGTACCCGATGAACTAATGTTAGAACGTTTTCTTCAGCATTTATCCTCTCAAAACTATTTTAGCACCTATTACGCCTCTGGGATTGAACTCTGCAGCAGAAATAGCGGATCGTGTAATTGAAGTGACATCGATTTTGGTGAGTGCTTGTTCTTCTGTTTCATCCTTAAATTCTATTGAAGATAGATTACTTGCTGAAATACAAAAATTACATTTAAGGATAGATGATATTTCTCGTAGCAGAAGCCGCAGTCTCAACCGAAACAAGGCTTCACGACAAAGAAACATATCTGAAACTAAAAATAACGAAAATTGTTATTATCATAAAAAATTTGGTCAAAAAGCTTTAAAATGTATTTATCCCTGTAAATACCAAAAAAAACCGAGAAGAGGCAGGAGTAAAGGCGACTAGCGCCTTGCCCAGGAATTCCCGTCGTCTTTTGGTGTGTGACAAAAGCACTAATGTAAAATTTTTGATCTATACGGGATCAGAAGTATCTATCATTCCAGCTTTAAAATTACAAAGAAGAAACACTTCCCAAATGACTCTTTCTGCAACTAACACTTGGCCTATTCATGTGTATACATCTCAATATATTTCCTTAGATTTTGGCCTCAGACGTATTTTTAAATGGTTATTTTTAGTTGGCAGAATTTCTACTCCCATCATAGGTGCAGATTTTTTATACAATTTTAATTTGATACCTGATCTGTTTAAACAAAAATTGATTGATTCAGAAACTAAAATAAGTTCTCGTTGTACATTTAGTGTAAGTGACATCCAGTCAATTAAAACTATCAGGTGACAACATTTATCATAAACTTTTAAAAGAATTTCCGGAAAATAACCAGACCACCTCCTCCGGATCAAGCAGTAAAACACTCAGTAGTTCATTACATTAAAACTATTGGACCTCCCGTAACTTTTAAAGCACAGCGTCTTGCACCTGATCGTTTGTGCATTGCAAAGGAGGAATTTCAAAGTATAATTGAACTTGGTCACATGCGTCCTTCCAAAAGTAATTACTCATCTCCATTACATATGGTACCTAAAAAGGACAGCACTGAATGGAGACCTGTAAATGACTATCGAGCACTGAATGTTCAAACGGTAAAGGATAATTATGGAGTACCCAACATTCTAGATTTCACTTCGAACCTCCATGGAAGCAAAATTTATTCACACATAGATCTTGCCAACGGCCCTACCGTGTGGATAACACCGGTTCTCGTTAGATCACCGAAGTCAAGCAGCATCGGGCGCGGTTAGTTCTTGGGTGAGTGACCACCTGGGAACACCGCGTGCTGTTGGCACATTTCGGGCGCAGTAGCCCGGTGGTTTGCGCGCTGGATTTGCACGCTGCCACAACTGCCGCCGTGTTCATGCGGAGTACGATCACGTTAAACATGTGGGTCCGTAAGTCCTTCCGAGAGGTTGGTGGTAGGGAAGGAGGAATGTACGGTCCCTGTGGATGGCTCCCCTACTAGATTCCGGTCTAAATTGGGTGGCACTTCCCGGCCGTCCAAACAGTTACCTTAGTAGTGTATGGGACAGACTCTGGGACAGAATGACATAGTCATTTTGTTACAGAGTCAGCCCCATACACTACAACTTTCCATTCATTTTTTTAAAAATCAGGACAACCTCTTAAGACCAAAAATGTATAAAATCATTCAAAAATGCATAAAATCATTCAAAAATGCGTATTTTTAAAAAAATCAAGAGAGTTTTAGAACTCTAAAATTTCATTCATTTTGACTTAAAATGAGATATTATAGAGACCAAATCTATCAAAATCTTTGAATATATGAAAGAAAATAATATCAAACATATTAGAGATTGATATTAAAAACAAGATTTTAAAATAAATACGCGAGAAAGACGACCTCCAAATGAATGGAAGCCCTCTAATATATTAAAAAATGTTCTGTTTTTAAAGGGTGGGGTTGAGACCCCCCATATATTTAATAGATAAAACTCAAAATTTTTAACTAAATCTAAACATTTTTTATAAAATTAAAAAGAATTATAAAAATATGAATGAAATCATTATGAATTACAAAACATATATTTAATAAAAAAGATATGATAATTATAGTGGGGGGTGACGCCCCCTCACTGAAAAATGATTAAGCTTTCTCTAATTCATATACGTATTTATCTTCAATCATACCCGAATACTTAAATATATATATCTTCCTTTATTGATTTTATATATTGATTCATCAGAAAGTTTTTCATGTTTATTCGCAAGGTAATACTCTTTTTCTTCAGCTTCCACATCTAACTTTACGATTACTGAATCTCCATATTTAGTATTAATTTTTCTCAATGATATCAGATCATATTCCCCAGGATTTAAATCATTTAATTAAACGTTTTGGGATAACCTCTTCTTCCACTGTATCGTATAAACCAGATGTCCAACTATTAAATTCATCTGGATATCCTAACCATTTTATAAAATATTTATTTCCTTTCTTTTTTATGATTTTTTCAATTTTATATACATCATCTTTTTTATAATATTTTACCATTTCATTTTCATAAAAAGTTTCTTCAATTTCTTTACTGTTTAAATCTTTTAATCGATAAGTAATAGAATCTGTTTTTAATACATCAGATACTATAAAAATCTCTTCAGTAAATGTAGAATCATCTACTTTCCTGAATGTTTTTTTAATTGTTGATATTCTAACTCTATCCCCTATCTTAAATTTAGGTCTTTTATGATCTTTTTCGTATATAAATTTTTATAAACTTGAGATTCATTTCCGTCTCGACTAGCCTCAACAGGTGTCATTTTTATAGGTCTATGATATGAATTGTTATAATTTTTTAAGTAATTTAGGTAATACATCAATATATCTTTTAGTATTGTTAGCATGCATATATTTTATAATTTTTTCTCTTATACTTCTATTAAATCTCTCAGCTATTGCAGATTTTATTTCTTTATTATAAGTCGTAAACCAATGTATATTATTATCTTTGAATAATTTTTGGGTCTGTTTTCCTGTAAATTCAGTACCTTCATCCGTTAATATAAATTTCGGTATTCTTTCTTTAAAAACTTCTTTAAAACCTTTTACGACTTCTTCAGCTGTTTTTCTTTTTATAGGGAAAGCCCAAGCATATTTATTAAAAGCATAAGTTGCGTGAGCAAGTGTTAACAAATAATTAGTTCCATCATTATATTTGCTAAAATTTTTTATAAATAACAAATCAGCGTCAAATTGATTATTACTGTTTGGAACATAAACTCTCCTTCTTTTAAATTTACGAATGACAGGTTTATATCTATTATATACATCTTGTTCATGTAAAAATTCTTCAACATTAGGTAATCCTGTTTTTCTTTTCAATTCTTGAATACCACAATAACCTGTTTCTGGATTATAATATGTCTCTTTTAACTCTTTAATCCTAAAAAAGTATTCTTTTTACTTCCACAAATTGTACAAATACCTTTACCAACTGGTTTATTATTTTTAGAAGTAGTTTCATAATAATTTTTAGTTTCGGTTTTCTTTTTACACTTGACACAATACATATTAGGAGATATTCCTAACCCAAAAGTTTTTTTAGCTTTAATAATAGGTTTAATAATTCCTCTATCTAATCTTTCTCGAAATGTTGGATCTTGTATTGCATTTAAATCATATATTAATTCTTGATCAGCAACATGTCTCTGTTTTGTATCTTTTGTTTTACTATAAGAAATACCATGGTTTTTACATGCTTTAACAACTTTATTTATTCCTGGATCACCTCTTTTTAATCATTTTTCTAATTTTGTAAATGGACCACAATATTGATATCCTGATAAATGCATTTCTGGAGGATTTATTTTATCTTGTAACCATCCAACAATATCACCACCTTTCATTTATTTAGGATGAATAAATTTATATCCATTCAATTGCATTTGTTTTACATATTTTTCAACTGGATTAAATTTTAACCTTTTTATGAAGTCCTTTTCTCGCATATAAATTTCTTCTTCTGTCATATCCTTAGCTTTAAACGAATTAATGAGTTCTTTATAAAAATTATAAAAATGTCTATATTCTTCTTTCTTTTCTGCTATTTTTAATGCAAGATCAATAGCTTCTACTATACCAACCGATAAACTTAAAAAAGCAAGCTGAAGAAAGGCAATAGCTGATAAACCCGTTCCACTTAGAATGACCTTACTTACTGATAATGAAATACTTATCTTTTGATACAAATTTCTACTCTTTCTGTAAACATACAATCTTTTTTCTAAATATTCTTCCATTTCGTTTATATAGGATCAAATTTTTTTCTGTATCTTATTTTTGGATTCACTAAATCCAACATTAAAAAATCGTATTGTTTTTGAACACTTTTATTATATACTAGCAGCATACCCGTTCTTCGTGCGGAGTATATAATATAAATAAACTTAAAATTCACAATCATGTGCAAATTCCTATAGTATACTAAATGACATGCTTAATCAAAATATTCTGTTAAAATATTTAATACAATGCTCCTAAAAAGAAACCTCAGGATCTCTGTTCTCACTATACAAAATTATCTTCACGGGTAGATCTGAAGAATAAAATATCCTGGCCTTTTTTGGAAGCAAATTTATAAAAAGTATGGAATTGAATCAATATATGCAAAATAATAGCGTATTGTATGGGACCCGTACTACTTATATACGCGAATATTAGAAGATATAACCTGTATTATGACATTACATGTATACATTGAAAATATCAATAAATCCGTAATCTTTAAACCTGTAGGCAGTAATTAATTCCAATATGTGCCCAAATGAAAGTGCTAAAATTATGTGGAAAGATAAACCCGTACTACTTATAATGTCATAGATTAGAAGATATGTCCTAGTGTTAGTAAAAGATTACCCGTATTATAATATTTAGTTTGAAAATTTTTTGCCAATATATAACAGATTGCTTAATAAATTAAGAATATCAATAATCCCCGTGATCTTCATACCGGAAGGCTTGATTCCAATATATGCCAATATACATGTACTACTTATATTCTCTTACATTAGAAGATATACCCGTGCATTTGTAGAAGATTACTCGTACAACGTACAATATATGAGTTTCAACAATTTTTGCCGCAATAAAACAATGCCATAAGAAATTGAAAATATCAATAATCTCTGAATCAATAATCACAGAAAACATCAATAATAATAATGTTTAAACATGAAGATCGTAATTGATATTATCCAGTCAAAAATACGATGGCAATGAAATTTATTTTATATACATATCTTCATCATTAAAATCGGAAAAGATTTAATAAAAATCTTCTTCCTCATAAACACGTTAAATTTAAATCCGTTGTTAAGTGACATGTTATGATTTGCTTCAAATAAATTGGTGGTCAAAATATCGTCTGAATATCTCTAATGAAGGTTTGGCGACATTTTAAAAAATCGCCAAATTTATCGCCAAGTGGGACTGTAGAACTGGCAGTCCCACTTGGCGATAAATTGACGAACCATTATCAAAATATTATCCCCTAAAAAATACACAATTTCGTTTATTTAGGGCAATTTATCAATTTCAAAATATTTTTATTATTTTTATGGATTTATAAATATTTTTATCAATTTGGTGACATTTTAAAAATTCGCTAAATGGGTTACTAAGTAGGGCGGTTGGACTGACAGACAAATGCTAACGAAACACCATTTCAGTACTTTCTTTTAACAAAACAAATTTAATTTCATTGATTTGCGTCACTTTTATCAATTTGGAGACATTTCCACTAATTTGGTAAAGTTTAAGAAAAGTTACCAAGTTAGCGATATCCAGCCAAATTCGTAGCTCTAAATTCGCAGATCTGAATAAAATATCGTGATCCAGTTTGTATATACTAAATGAAAACACTAAAATATTATTAGAAGATATACCCATTCTACTCTTTTTCTGTTTAAACAATTGGATAAATGAATTTATTGGGTAAACAGAATATAAGCTTATTAGCTAAACACAATATATAAGCTTAAAACCTCTTTGCTAAAATACATGAAAGTGATGTATGCAGTTCGCAATTAATATAATTAAAAAAAATCAAACCGTTCATTTATAAGATATATTTTAACATCCATTTATTTATTATTCAAATCGAAAAAATAATAATAATCATTAACAAACACATTTAATTCCATTCCTTTGTCGAGCAACATGATATAAGATAGAATCTTCCTCATAAAATGCGAAATTAAATAACCATTTTAATTTCTTTATACTTCTAATCGTTGAGTAAAAGCTTGTGAAATATAAAACATGGAGGTAGATTTTTCCATTTAAATTCATGTTTCATACAATTCATGCTTTCAGATAGTGACTATTTAATGCAAAAATCCTGCATCAAACTCAAAAATAAAGTTTTAATTCCCTATGACGTTTTAAACAAACGATTTTTATCCTTTCCGTTTGGATAAACCACGGAGTTGGAGAGTAGATCTCCTATAAAAAAGTTCCGTTTTTCATTAATATCTCGACAACCCCTGGTTCTAGAAACTCGAAACTTGGGCAAAATTTATGGGGGGCTATTTCAAGGCTACCCACAAAATTTCATTAAATTCGGTTCAGCCGTTCTCTCGTGATGATGAGACAAACGAAAGTTTCGTTTTTTACTAATATCTCGAGAACCACTGGTCGTAGAAATTCCAACCATAGACTAAATTTTAAGTGGGGCTATTTCTAGGCTACCCACAAAATTTCATCAAATTCGGTTTAGCCGTTCTCCCGTGATGACGGGACAAACAGACAGACAGACAGACAGACAGACAGACAGACAGACATATTTTCATTTTTATTTATATAGATTTGTTTGAATTCTTCAGTACTTAATTTACCATCTATCTCTCATATAATCTGTTGAATTTCTTTTGGTTGTAGATTGAAAAATATAAAGTAATTACAGTTCTTTCTTATATTGATAGGTGTTGAGTAATATGACTGTGATAAATAAATAATAGATGCGCTTTTCTTTCTACCTCTGATAAATAATTCCTGAATGTTTTTTTTATCTTTCTCAGTCACACAATCATCGAAAATAACTAAATTCTTTAATGAAGGATTTAAATCATCTACAGTAATAAAATCATCTGAAGAAAAGAATATTTCTTTTTTGTATTTATCATATAATTCTAATAATGATTTCTTATTCTTTATATTTTTACATTTTAAAATATCTTCTCTTTCTATATCTTCAAAGATTGTATATTTTTCTTGTAATTTAGAATATTTAGGTTCGTATAAATCTTTCGCACATATATATAGTGCATCAAAATTAAAAAAATCATAAATCATATTTAACAGTAAATTTTTTTACCTGAACCTGAAGGCCCTGTTATAAGCAAACTAAATGGATGTTTAGGTAACAAAGGATGTTGATTAGGATCAGGTAACTCATCTGGTTCCGTATAATCTTTAATTTTTATCATTTATATGACAGTAAAATTAGCTGCAGTAAAAAATAAAATTAGCTGCAGTGAAAAAATTAATATTATATAAATGAACAAATTAGAAAAAGAACAAAAACAAAAGCTTATAAAGCAAATAAAAGATTCAATTAAATTAGTAAAATTAGAAAAAGAAATAAGAAAGAATAGTGAAGATCAACTAAAAGAAAAATTAGGTATTCAAAAAACCTTAGGAATTTCATAAACCAGTCACTCAAGAAATTGAAAAATATGTAAAATCAAATAGAGGTTGTAAAAAGTATTCAAAATATTGTAGAAAATATTTCATTTCCATCTATAGAAGAGCCTATTGAAGCTGTGAAAGAATTAGTATCTATTACTTATGATATCGATCAAAATTTAAATTTAAAATATTTAAAAGAGGAAAAATTATACAGACCTTCAGTATTTTTAAAGGATCAAGAAAAATTAGAGGAGATGTATGCAAAAGCTAAACATCTAAAAAAAGGATTATCGAAGAAAAGAGGCAACTTAAAAAGTACAATTTCTAGGGCTAAAATTTTTTCAGAGGAGGAATTAAATCAGAAAAAGAACGAAATAGAAGAAATTAAAAATAAAGAAAATATGTTGCAAAATTATATGAATAGATTAAATCTGATTCGAAGTAGTAAAGATATAAAGGTAGGTAAAGGATTGGATGTATTATCAAATTTAACAGAAAAAATATGTAATGGTAGTAAATCAAAGAAATTGTATAATCAAGTAGTTTTATTGTTAGATATGTTATTAAAAAATGGAGAAATGACTTATAATGATGTACAACGATATCATAAATAATTTCTCTGTTAATAAATGATAAAAAATAAAGTTTATTTGAGTGAAGGTCAGAAAAATAAATTTAAATCAGCTTTTATAAATAAAGAAGAACTAACATTACAAATAGATAAATATAAAACTCCTAATCATGAGATGTATTTAACTGAAACTCAAATTAATCATATTAATGATGGAAAAAGAATTACTGTCAGTAAAACGCAATTAGATAAAAATGGAGGATATTTACCATTTCTAGCAGCACTTATACCCCCTTTAATAACCGCTGCTAAATTTGCAGTTCCAGCATTAGCAACAGGTGCTTTATCTGGATTAGCTAGTTCAGCTGTACAAAAAAGGGATCTGGGGGAAAGAAACGTGGAAAGGGGATTTATCAACCTTGGGAATTAGTAACAAAATGATTGAAGAAAATATGAAAAATGAAAAAGAATTTAGAGGTGTATTTACCTCTGATTTATTACCTAAAACAATAGGAATATTTGAAAATGGAATCATTAATTTAGATGTATCAACAGGTCCTGGAACTCATTGGGTTTGTTATTATAATGATCCTAAATATAAATATGTGGAATATTTTGATCCGTTTGGTGAATATAACGATATACCTAAAAATATTAAATCATTTCTTGTTACATCCAATAAAAAACCAAAAATAGGTCATAATGATAGTTTTTTACAGAAACCTACATCTGTGAAATGTGGTTTATTTTGTATGAAATATATAAGAGAAAGGAATAAAGGTAAATCACCTAAAAATGTTCTCAAATCATTTCCTACACAAAAACCTAGTGACTATAATGAAAATTTTGTTCTGTATAAATGATAATATTAAAATCTGAAGGTCATGAGAAATCAGAGGAATTTATTGTAAATTTTATTACACCTCTAAAATTAAAAAAATTAGCTTTACAGTCATTTTCTATGGAAGTTTCATGGTTTAATAAAAGTGAGAATTATGGAAATAACATATTTAGAATATATAAATTGGGCACAGATATAACAATTGTTATCTCAAATGGTAATTATACTATAAGAGGTTTAAATGAGTATATGATAAAAATATTCGGTGAGGATTCACCTGTGAAATTTGGTATTATTGAAGCAAGACAAAGAATATCTATTAAACTGAAAAAAGGTTGGGTAATTGATTTTACAAAAAGTAACTTTCATAAAATTATGGGCTTTTTAAAACCGACATATGGAAGTTATGATGAAGAAACAGAGATTGAAGGTGAACATATAGCTGATATATCCAATGGAAATGATAACATTTATATTCACTGTGATGTTGTAAAAGGATCTTTAATAAATCAATATAATTCAGAAGTCATATATTCTTTCACTAATAAAAACCCTCCAGGTAGTATAATTTCAAAAGAATTTAATAATTGGATATATTCTCCTGTTAAAACGGATCCTGTTGAAAGAATAAAAATGAGGATTACTAATCAAAAAGGTGAATTAATTGATTTAAATAAAGGAGCTGTAATTTTATTCCTATTTTTTCTTCATAAATAAATGAATAAACATAGATTATATAGAAAAAGTAAAAAAATACAAGGATTTTTAAAGGTTTTATTGAAAACAACTTATTATTGAAGACCAAATATTTGTACGGAATAAATTAAATGAAATATTTTCTATGAAGAAGAAAAGAGGTGGTTTAAAAATTCTTCCTAAATAAATGCATAAGATATATGATTTGAGTGATACTCATTATTATCATAATGATCATATTAAAAGTTTTGAACTAAGAGAATTACATCCAAAATAACATAGTTCAGATGAGAATGCTACCAATGTTTTTCTTATTAATGATACTAAAGCAAAAATTTTATATTCTAGAGGATATCTTGAACAAAAATTAAAAATTACAAAACATGATAAAACATCCATTGCAAACGAAAATGTGAGTCTGGTAAATGGTGGAGGTTTTATCAAAACTTTAAAAGTACATATAGGAGATACCGAAATTGAATCAAATACACAGTCAAATTTTTCAATCATGAATCATGCTTTAAGGTTAACTCATTATACTCCTGATTATACAACATCACAAGCTCAAGATGAATTTTTTTATCTAGATACATCTGATTCAACTGACCGAAAAGAGTTAAAATATGGGGGTACTTTACAAGATACTACTAAAATAACTGATTTTTTTAATAATTTGAAAATGAATAAAGATTATAACGAAGGATTCGCAAAGAGATGGGAACTAACGAAAGATAGCAATGTCATTAAAATATGGACACCTTTAAAAGATATAATCGTTTTCTTTAGAGAATATTAAAAGGTTATTTCTGGTTTTGAAGTGAAAATAGATATTCAAAGAAATGAAAATAAGAATATGATATATACTGATATAGGAAATGTTAATTATAAGGTAGTAGTTGAAGGTTTAACCTTGCATTTGCCTTATATAGAATTTAAAAATTCTGCAGATAGCGTGTTTATGGAATCATTTTTATCTGATAAAGATATAGAGGTAAATTGGGATCGATATAGATTTAAGATGGTAGGTCCCTATATAAAAGCGATAGTGGATCTGTCACAGCAACTACAGTATCAGATGAAGTTTTAGGTGTCTATGTTATTCCTCAGTACGTTGAAAGGGATGGTAATTATGAAAAAAATAACATGATATTTGATAATATAGATATGACTGAATGCTGGTTGATGATTAATAATAAACAAATTCCTCTTATGCGCTACAAAACGAATTTTACCAATAAAGATTATAATAGAGTGTATGAAGCTCTTTTACATGCAGGATTAAATGATATTAATACAGAAACAGGATGTTTGATAAATAAGAAGAATTTTGGAGAAATGTATACTATTTTTTATTTTGACTTATCAAATCATGAAAACTATACCGATTTAAATAATTTAGATATTGAATTTAATTGGGAGAGATTAATGAATACTCAAAAAGAATATAAGTTTTATATTATTTTTAAAGAAAGAAAGAGATGTTTTATAAATTTGAAAAATAAAACTATAACAATGGTTAAGAGTTTAAAATCATAAAATTAATGCTATAATAAATGAGTGCTTATTATCCACCTTATGATGATCAAATGAAAGAAGGGCCTATTGGACCCCCTGGTATAGGTTTTATATTAATGGATGATGGAAATTATGATATGGAAAATAGAATTTTAAAAAATTGTGAAAATCCTATAGATGATTTAGATTTAACCACTATTCGTTTTGAATAAAATTGAGAATAATCATTTTGAATTGAGAGATCTTATAGAAACTAAATATGATAAGGATTTTTTATCCTTTACTGAAGAAACAGGTAAGAGAATAAAAGAATTAGATGAAACAACTTTACATTCTTCAGAAGAAGGGCGCGGTAGCCCATTGGTTAGCGCGCTGGAGTTGCACTCGGTAGGCCCGGGTTCGATTCCAGCCATTGCCAAAAACTGCCGCCGTGTTCATGCGGAGTACGATCACGTTAAACATGTGGGTCCGAAAGTCCTTCCGAGAGGTTGGTGGTAGGGGAAGGAGGGTACGGTCCCTGTGGATACCTCCCCCACTGGGTTCCGGTCTAAATTGGGTGGCACTTCCCGACCGTCCAAACAGTTACCTTACACCTTTCTGGTAGGTCGGACGGTCTGGGTTTCAACAACAACATTCTTCAGAAGGAAAATCTTACGATGCAAAAGATAAAAGAATAGGAAATGTAGCAGATCCTAAAGATGATAAAAATGTTGTGAATAAAAGATATTTTGAAAAAAATTCGTTAATATTACAGAATGATAAATTTGATGCAAAAAATAAAAGAATAGGTAATGTAGCAGGCCCAGAATATGATAAAGATGCTGTCAATAAAATATATTTAGATAATAGAGATATCTGGATTACCGTAGAAGATCTTATTTTTACAGATGGAAAATTTACAAAAGTAAATTTCAATATGATGAGTTCTAAATTACTGGATCAAGTGATGCGATTAACTACAGATATGTATGTGAAAATTTCCATATATATAGCTATATATGATACAGTAGAAAGTAAATATATATATGATAAAAGTCCACTGATATCACTAGAAATCAATGGTAAGGAAATTTTAAATGCTAATAGTAACAGTAACCTGTTTTGCTTATGGTAAACAGATACAGTAACCTGTTTTGCTTAGGGTAAACGTGATGATATCATCACATTATGGATAAAATCCGATGGTAAATCAAACACTTTAAAACCTTATATGCATATTGAAAAAATCCCTTTCTAAAATAAGTTCACCAATAAATGGATATTGATTGGAATGCATTTTCCAGAAATAATTTATCTGAAGATGTAATTAGAAATCTTAAAGATCATGTAAATATGGATTTAATTTTTCAATATTCATCACTGTCTGATTCTTTTATTGAAGAATTTGCTCAACCTGATGATTGGCCTAAAATTTCTAGATATCAAAAATTATCAGAATATTTTATAGTAAAATGTAAAGATAAAGTAGATTGGGAAAACATTTCTCATTATCAAAATTTAAGTAACGAATTTATTATAACATTTTCTGATCATTTAGATTTATATAAAGTATCAATGTTTCAAAATCTTTCAGAAGATACCATGAGAGTATTAAAAGATGATATAAATTGGTTGTATATAACTAGATATCAAACATTTAGTGAAAATTTTATAGAAGAATTTATGCATAAATTAGATTTTTGTTATTTGATTAAATACAAATTTGATCTATTACCTGATCACTTTTTAATGTTTATTGGAAAAAAGTACAAGCTATACAGATGAGTGAATTAAATAAAAAGTTTGGTCATCATGAACTAGAACCTTACAGAGAAAAAATTATTGAAGAGATTTGTGAAGTTAAAAAAGTCTTGAGAGGATGTGTTTATCTTTTGAGACAATTAACTAACAAAGATGAAAAATAAATATTTTATAATAATGTTTCTAAATAAATGAATGTTATATGTAATAATGGTATAAAAAAAACATTTATCTCTTTCTTAAATATAGAGAATCCTGCTGAAGTGAAATCTATTTTTTTATTAAATTATAATTCACTTGATGGTACAGAAAATTTAACTAATTTAAAAGAATTATATTGTGAGGGAAATAAATTAACGTCATTTGAAGGAATAGAAAATTTAATAAATTTAGAAATATTATCTTGTGGAGGAAATAAATTAACGTCACTTGAAGGAATAAAAAATTTAATAAATTTAGAAACATTAGATTGTGGAGGAAATAAATTAACGTCACTTGAAGGAATAAAAAATTTAATAAATTTAAAAGTATTATAATGTGGAGAAAATAAATTACCGTCACTAGAAGGAATATAAAATTTAACTAATTTAGAAGTATTACATTGTGGTGTAAATAAATTAACGTCACTTGAAGGAATAGAAAATTTAACTAATTTAAAAGAATTATATTGTGGGGTAAATAAATTAACGTCACTTGAAGGAATAGAAAATTTAACTAATTTAAAAGAATTATATTGTAGAGAAAATGATATTACATCTCTAAATGAATTAATATTTTTGCCTAGAATAGATGAAGTATGGTATGATGAAAATAAAATAAATTTATCTTCGATTTTAAGAAGACAATTATTTCATAATAATGTATATAGTGACTCTCAAAATGTGCATAATACATATATACAAAAATCTTTGAGAGATTCAATCAAAAAATTATTAAATACAGAAATTACATATGATTTAGATGAATGCATTAAAGTATTAGGTATAAAAATTAAAAGACACTTACTGGAGGAAGAATTCCATAATATTAAATTTAGAGAGATATTAGTTGTTGTGTTTAATAGAATTTTAAAAAATGAGAATAAAAATGAAATAATAAAAGTGTTAAAAGATGAACTAAAAGAGGGTGATGATAAATGCTTTGTTGGGAAAGTAACTAGAATAATTAATGTACTAAATGGATTTGATCCTGATGTTTCTATTACAATTTCTGCTAATGAACAAAAAAATATTATAGCTGAAAAAATATTTAGAGAGTCAAAGTCTGATGAAGAATACAGAGAAAAACTTAAAAAAGAGATGGAAGAAAGAGGTTTTACAGATTATAAAGGATGGATGGATTTATAATGTCACCCTTAGACTTTAAAAGATTTGGATTTAATATAAAAGTAAACTTTACATACCTTCCACCTGGCTTGAGACAGGCTATGGCAGCATTAGTGGGTACCCGAAGGAAGATAAAATTAATCCATTGTTAAATCTTTCATATCTTCTTTCACATTAACTTGATTTAAATTTTTTCCAATTTCGGTTTTCTACAGTCATCAATACTTTCTTCTATTGATCATTACTTATACGCCTCTTTTTTAAATCTCTTCGTTTCTCATATGATTTACGTAATTTATCTTTTACATTTATTAAATCTGTTTGAGCTAATGAACCAACAGTATTTTTTTTACATTGATTTCAAAAAAGATTCGAATCGTGCATTTATTTTTTCATCATCCGTTTTCGGATTCCATTCTGCTTTGAGGTTGTGTATCACAAAGCGAACCCTTTATACAGACTGAGCTCTTATGAGTCAGAAGATGAGTCATCACAACTCCGCGAAACGGTGTTTGTCCCACTTCGCGGTGTCGAAAAATATTTATGTTCCATGCTGCGGGAAAATTCCCACTTGCTGGGGTTAATAAATGACCTCAGACTTTTTCAACGATGTTGAAATCGTTGCATCGACTGATATTTCAGATAATGAAGATTTGACAGTTGCACATAATCATAAGGTGAAATTAATCTATGATTCTTCAGAAGAAGAATATTTTTATGTTATAGACTATGAGAGTTTAAAACAAAGATATAATAGTAGAGTTTGTTATTTTAATCAATTAAAAAGGAGGTATAATATTTCTCAAGAAGTTGAGGATATGTTTTTAAAATTTTTAGATTTATGTATTATGAGAAATCAGTTAACTATTATTATTTTATGAAAAAGATTTGTGATATTTTTAATATTGAAAATAAAATAAAGGTCCAAAGACTTTGTTCTAAAGTCAAAAAGAAATATGAAAAAATCTGGAATGAATTTCAAAAAATGTTTCCTAATAAATGGAGCTAACAAAAAAGTGCATACACTGTTTGACTATGAAATCAGTAAATGAGTTTTATATATATCATAGAAATGGAAATATTTATTTCCAAAGTCATTGTAAATGTTGTGATTCCATAATCAAATATAAAAAATTTAAATGTGAATGTGGTATGCAATATACCTATACACACAAAAAGAGACATTTAAAAAGTATTTATCACAGTAAGCATCTTCCTGGAAAAAATATTTCAAAAAATGTTTCCTTATAAATGGAGCTCACCTTAAAGTCAAAGACTATTAATGAACTTAGAAAAGGAGTAAAACTATTGAATATTAAACAATCTAAAGGGTGTAAGCAGGATGACTTAATTAGATTATTAATTAAATATATAAAAGAAACTGGAGAATATAAACCTGATTAAATTTAGATATATCAAAATACTTAGAAAAAAAGAAAAATATATTTATTGAAAAACCTCAAAAACGTAATAAAATTAAGAAAATTTTTTATTCTTTTAATTTGAAATTTGATAATAAGGTATTTAAACCAAAAGAAGATAAAAAGATTAAAACAGAAGTGAATTTTAAGGAATTATTTACTCCTGATCTTACAGAACAATTAAAACAATTTATTAATGAACCTAAAAATAGGCGTAAACTTAAGAGTATATTTGATTATTTTGGTTTGAAATATAAAGATGGAGAATTGGTAAAAAAGAAAGAAAAGATAGTAGAAAAAATAGAAGTTAATCTTGAAGATTTATTTAAACCTGATTATGAAATTGTTCAAATTAGTCAAAAATATATTAAAAAATATAACACATATAGGTATATTTATAAAATTGTAGAAATGAATGAACTTAGACCTGTACAATATCATATTATTTTAAAGGATTTATTTAGAAAAGCTATTGGTATAGTAGAAGGAAAAGTAGATATTATAGTACACAATCCTGCAATAAGTCAACCTTTTCATCCTAAAATGATGTCAACTAGAGAGGCTTATGATACCTATTTAGATGTTTTAACACATAAAATTGAATACAAAGAATTAGATATTAAAGAATGTACATTCGATTTTCATGTCATTGAATTACCACACGGAGGAAAACATCTAAAAATTCTCAAAGATGATGATATTGTAAACAAAAAGAGTATTTGTCAAATTAAAAATAACGATAATATATGTTTATCTAGATCTATTGTAGTTGCTCTATCTATACAAAATCCTGAACTTGAATGTGAAAAATTAAACTATAAAAAACTAACTAAAAATGACATTCTATATATTAAAAAAGGAAGAATATTACAAAAAACGTTAGCTGAAAAATTACAGGAAATGTGTGAAATTCCTTTAGATATTTGTAATTTAGATCATGTTAAAATATTTGAAGAATTCTTAAGTATACAAATTACTATATTTTGTAGAGAAAATTTTAATGAAAGAATATACAGTGGTACTTATAAAACTACTTGTATTTACATTTTAAAAAATAGAAATCACTTTGATGTGATTACATCTGTTACTGGATTTTTAGGAAAAAACAATTATTGTGATTACTGTAAGGTGAGTTATAAAAGAAGCGATCAGCATAAATGTCTATTAAAATGTGATAGATGTTTTAGTAAAGACAGTAATTGCGAAGGTAATGATATCATGTGTAATGAATGTTTTCGAAGTTTCAAAGGCGAAAACTGTTTTGAAAATCATAAAAATAAATTAAATAAATTGTCTGTTTGTGAAAGACTATGGAAATGTTAAAATGTAAGAGAAATATCAACAGAGATAAAAGAACACCTGAAGATCATAAATGTGGAGAGAGAGAATGTAAAAATTTTAGACAATGGGTCTCAAAAAATCATAGGTCTTATATGAAAACAAAAAAAGCTAAGGGTAGTACCTGTAAAAATATTTGTTCTACTCAAGAATGGTGTAATATATGTCAAAAACATAGATTTCCTGAAAATTATATGTATGGTAGTATGTGTGAAAACAAATGTAATGACAGATATAGTTGGTGTGATGCATGTAAATATTCAGGATTTATACAAAAATATATGTTTTTTGACGTTGAAACAAATCAAGAGACTGGAAATCATGAAGTCAATTTAATTATAAATCAAGAATTTAATGGAGAAGAAAACATATTTAAGAATGAAAACGACTATTGTAAGTGATTATTTGATAAGAAACATGTAGGTTATACCGTATTAGCTCATTCTGGGAAAGGTTTTGACTTTCAATTTATATCTAAATACTGTTTTAAAAATAAAATTAAAGTTTTTACAATTTATCAAGGAAATAAACTCATTTATATGCATGCAAACAAATATAATATAAGGTTTATATATTCTATTAATTTTACATTGATTCCATTAAAAAAAATTTCCTAAAACGTTTGGATTAACAGAATTAGCAAAAGGATATTTTCCTCATTTGTTTAACACTATTAAAAATTAAATTTATATAGGAAAATATCCTGAAAAATACTATTATGGATATGATACTATGACTTAAAAGATAGAGAAATGTTTAATAAATGGTACAAATCTGTAAAAAATGAAATCTTTGATTTTCAAAAAGAAATTATAAAATACTGTAGATCTGATGTAGATATTTTAAGAAAAGGATGTTTAGAATTGAGAAGATTATTTTTAGAAATAGCTAATATTGATCCTTTTAAATCTGTTACTTTAGCTGGTGTTTGTATGGCTATATTTAGAGATAAATTCTTAAAACGGAATACAATAGCTATAGATGAAGAGACTATCAAACAAGATCAATACAGTAAAAAATCAATTGCTTGGTTAGATTATTTATCTCAAAAACATAAAATAAATATACAGCATGATTTAAATGGAGGAGAGAAAAAAATAAAATTAGACAATAAAACTTATAAAGTAGATGGTTTTTACAATAATACTGTATATCAATTTCAGGGTTGTCATTGGCATGGATGTAATTGTTGTTACAGAAAATCTACTTTAAATAAACAAAATCAAATATGTATGACAGATTTATATGAAAAAACAAAAAAGATAAATAATAAGATAAAAGATGCAGGATATGAGTTAATTGAAATATGGCAATGTGATTTTGATAATGATAAAGAAATTAAAAAATATATGAAAAAAGAATGGAAAAGAGATTTCATGGAACCATTAAATCCTAGAGATGCCTTCTATGGGGGTAAAGGTGAACCAACCAAATTAAAATATGAAATGAAAAATAAAGGGAAAGGTCGATATATTGATGTATGTTCACTCTATCCGACTGTAAATTATTTTGATTATTATCCTATTGGACATCCTAAAAAAATCTATAATTCTGAAAAATATGATGAGAATTGGTTTGGGATGATACAGTGTAAAGTATTTCCTCCTAGAAAATTATATCATCCTGTATTACCTTATAAAGAAGAAAAACTAATATTTAGTTTGTGTAAATCATGTTCAAAAACATTTAAATGCTACCATTATAAAACAGAAACTGAAAAGAAAAAATGTAAAAGGTGTTATGAAATAAGAAATAAATTATGTAATCATACAGATGATGAAAGAAGCTTTATAGGTACTTGGACTACGGATGAAGTCAATTTAGCTATAGAAAAAGGATATAAAATTTTAAATATATATGAAGTTTGGCATTTTGAAAAGAAAACAGATGAACTATTCAAAGAGTATCTCAAAATGTTTTAAAAAATTAAATTAGAAACAGATGATAAATTAAAAAAACCAAAAGATTTTAAAAATAAAAAAGATTATGAAACATACATTAATAATTATAAAAAGATTGTCAAAGAAAAATTAGATATTGATTTAGGTGATATAAAAGAACATCCAGGTATGAGATTTATAGCCAAAATCTGTTTAAACTCTTTATGGGGTAAGTTTGGACAAATAAATAATATGAAACAAACTGAATATGTAATATAGTTGGAAGATTTTTATGGAATTATATTGAATGATGAAATTAAAGATTTGAATATGATACTTTTAAATGATGATTGTGTACAAATGGATTATAAGATGAAAGATGAATATATACCAAGAATAACTTTAATACGAATATAGCAGCTTTTACAACTAGTTCTGCTAGAATAAGATTATATAAAATGCTTGATAAACTAGGAGATAAAGTAATGTATTATGATACAGATAGTATCGTTTATATTGATGATGGTACTAATAAAGTAAAAACAGGTTGTATGTTGGGATAATGGACAGATGAATTAAGAGAAGATAATTATATGACATTGTGGATTTCTGGGGCCAGCAAAGATTATGGTTATATTCTTAATGATGGATCTGTAAAAGTAAAAGTAAAAGGATATAAGATGAGTTACGAGAGTGAAACTAAGCTCAGTTTCGATGAAAGAATGAAAACAATATCAGGTGAAACTGAACATATAGATATAGAAATAAATCAGTTTCAAATACAAAAAGATAGAAATATTAAAGTGCATAAAACGAATAAAAGATACATGTTTGGATATGATAAAAGAAGAATTTTAGATAATTTTGATACTGTACCATTTGGTTATTAATATTTATAAAAAATATTTACTAATAAATGGATGAGTGTTTAGGTGATATTCGAGCTTTAAATTTTACAAATTCTGAAGAAATTTACTGTTTGACTTATCTTTGTAAAGAATTGTATGATAAATATGATCATACTAATAAACTATTATCAGAAAGTTTTCAAAGGTTGACTGAATTAATTGAAAAAGAAGAAAATGAAGATATTAAATTGAATGGATTAGGAGTTTTATATGTTATTTCAAAGAACTTATTCTATTATGATTAGATTCCTGTTATGAGGTGAATTATATTTATAAAAATGTTTACTAATAAATGGAAGAGTTCAATAGGCTTAGAGGTTATCCCAAAACGTTTAAATTAAATGATTTAAATCCTGGGGAACATGATCTGATATCATTGAGAAAAATTAATACTAAATATGGAGATTTAGTAATCGTAAAGTTAGATGTGGAAGCTGAAGAAAAAGAGTATTACCTTGCGAATAAACATGAAAAACTTTCTGATGAATCAATATATAAAATCAATAAAGGAAGATATATATTTAAGTATTCGGGTATGATTGATGATAAATACGTATATGAATTAGAGAAAGCTTAATCATTTTTCAGTGGGGGGGGGCGTCATCCCCCACTATAATTATGATATCTTTTTTATTAAACATTTGTTTTGTAATTCATAATGATTTCATTCATATTTTCATAATTCTTTTTAATTTTATAAAAAAATGTTTAGATTTAGTTAAAAATTTTGAGTTTTATCTATTAAATATATGGGGGGGTCTCAACCCCACCCTTTAAAAACAGAACATTTTTTAATATTTTAGAGGGCTTTCATTCATTTAGAGGTCGTCTTTTTCCCGTATTTATTTTAAAATCATGTTTTTTAATATCAATCTCTAATTTGTTTGATATTATTTTCTTTCATATATTCAAAGATTTTGATAGATTTGGTCTCTATAATATCTCATTTTAAGTCAAAATGAATAAAATTTTAGAGTTCTAAAACTCTCTTGATTTTTTGATTTTTTTAAAAATACGCATTTTTGAATGATTTTATGCATTTTTGAATGATTTTATACATTTTTGGTCTTAAGAGGTTGTCCTGATTTTAAAAAAATGAATGGAAAGTTGTAGTGTATGGGGCTGACTCTGTAACAAAATGACTATGTCATTCTGTCCCAGAGTCTGCCCCATACACTACTTACCTTACACCTTTCTGGTAGGTCGGACGGTCTGGGTCTCAACAACACATAGATCTTTTCAAAGCCTATCATCAAATTCCTATCAATCCAGAAGATGTGCACAAAATTGCAATCACAACGCCCTTCGGATCATTTGAAAGCACTCGTATGCAGTTTGAACTCTGTAATGCAGCTGCTACTTTTCAACGATTTATTAATGAAGTGACACGTAATCTGCCGTTTGTATACGCTTGTGTCGATGATATTTTAATAGCTTCGAAATCGCCAGAAGAACATATTAACAACCTGAAAACATTATTTGAACGGTTAAAACAATACGGTCTGAGTGTAAAGCCATCTAAATGTAAGTTTGGACTTTCATCAATTGAGTTCTTGGGATTTCGAGTTTGAGAATCTGCTATTGTGCCACTCACAGAACGTGGAGATTGTGTAACAACTATCCCACAATTAAGACGATCCCTCGGATTATTTAATTTCTATCGACGTTTTGTGCCAAAAGCTCTTCACATACTAGGCCCATTAAACAAACTTTTAGAAGGTATCAAAAATAAAGAGATCTAAAAATACTACAGAAACCAAAGCTCTTCCGGACGTCCAAACAGTTACCTTACACCTTTCTGGTAGGTCGGCCGGCCTGGGTCTCAACAAACCAAAGCTCAAGATTTGCTTCAATGGACTAATTCTGCTGAAAAATCAATTTTAAGCGCTAAAAATGCTTTAGCTACCGCAACTTTTCTTCGTCATCCTATTCCTAGCGCAAAATTAAATGTGTGAGTTGACGCTAGTGATGTAGCTGTTGGAGGATCTCTCATGCAACTCAACGGGAACAAATGGGAGCCTATTTCATTTCTATCAGTCAAACTTCCAAAAAGTAAAAAAAAATTGGTCTACATATGATCGTGAACTATTGGCAATATACACATCAGTCAAACGATTTAGACACATGCTAGAAGGTCGGGATTTTGTTATTTACACTGAACAAAAACCCCTAATCTACGCCTTCAAACAGAAACCAGACAAATGTTCGCCTTGACAACTGCGTCGTCTAGACTATATTTCTCAATTCTCGACAAACATTTGTCACACAAAAGGTACTGAAAACATAGTAGCAGATGCACTGTCACTTATTGAAATTTACAACATTTCATCTTCTATTTCAAATTTTGAAGATTTTGCCTCAGCTCAGGCTGAGTTAAAATCCTGAGTTAAAAATTCTACTCAACAACAATTCTTCATTCCGATTGGAAAAAGGTTTTTTACAATTGCAAATTCTGAGTTGTTCTGAGATATGTCAACGGGACAACCTCGACCTTTTGTTCCCGAGTCATATCGAAATATCATTTTTAATCAACTTCAAGGACTTTTTCATCCCGGAATTTCTGCGACTACTAAGTTGATTACTACCAGGTATGTTTGGCCCGATATGAACAGATGTATTAAGAAAGAAGTTAAATATTGCATTCCTTGCCAGCGATCAAAGATGCATAAACACATCAAAACTCCGATTGGCACATTTGCTCTCCTAGACGCACGTTTCACACACATACATCTCGACATAATTGGCCCACTTCTACCATCTAATGGTAACAATTATTGTTTAACAATAATCGACCGCTTCATGAGATGGTCTGAAGTTGTACCAATTCCAGACATAAAGCTGAAACTGTATGTAAAGCATTATTTTCTGCCTGGATTTCGCGTTTTGGAGTCCCAGCAACCTTGACAACAGATCAAGGACGACAACTGGAATCCTCTCTTTTCCAATAACTTAATACAATGATGGGTACAAATCGCATTAGTTCTACGGCATACCACCATATTTTAAATGGAATAATTGAACGTTTCCACAGACACCTAAAATGTGCATGAAAAGCACATGAAAATGCCAATTGGACAAACACACTTCCTATCACACTCTTAGGAATTCGAACAGCTCTCAAAAATGACATCCAAGCCTCTTGTGCTGAATTGGTATATGGTAAGGCATTAACTTTACCATCAGACATGTTTTACGATTCCATAGCTAAACAATGGTACGATTCAACGTGGGTGACAAATTTACGAGAAAAAATGAGAACACTCAATCCCGTAGCAACATCAAGACATGGCAAAAATTCTATTTTCGTCCATCCCTCTCTGGAAAGCTACACACATGTTTTTCTTCGCACAGATTGTACGAAACCATCTTTAAGTCAATCGTAGCCTCACAGAGTGATCGAAAGGAAAATTAAAACTATAAAAATTGAACTTAAAGATAAAAAGAAAACCGTATCTTTAGACCGAGTGAAGCCCGGCTTCCTCCTGTGTGAAGAGGCAGAAAAATATAAACCTCTTATGACTTTTAATACATCAAATGAAAATTCGAAATCTGCCATCACAACCAGGAGTGGTAGGACGGTACGATTTCCTGAAAGACTAGTACAGAACCTGTGTAAGTGCTTTTCCTGCGCACGCCTTTGTTATTCTGCTAGGTTTTAGTTAAGTAGAGCTGGTATTCTTAGCGTAATCATCACGTGTCCTGCCGGCTATGGCCATTCTTCCCGGGACAAAAAATCTTTCTTGGGTGCTTACCCTTCATAGGGTAATCCTCAAAGTCGTGTCCTGATTCTGGGATTTAGTCAGTAGATTCTAGTATTAGTTTCTCCTAGTAGTTTAGTAGTAGTCAGTTGCTCCTGATTAGTTAAGTGGTCTAGGTATCAGTTAGCCATAACGGTAGTTAGCCTAAGTATTAGTTAGTGGTACTTATTTTCCCTGGCTCCTCTTTTCCTTCTTGGGTAGGCGTAACTTTAATTTGGCCGAGGGTCAGCGAGTGGGCCCCCGTCCTTGGATATTCTCCCCTCCTTGGCTATAGTACGTCTCAGCTGCTAAGTTGTCTTCTCTGGCTTTGCCCCCCCCCCCCCCCGCGGTCGTCTCTTGTAGTTTTTTCCCCCGACCCTTTATAGTTTATTTTTCTAGTTATGTTTCTAGTTATTTCATAGTTATTTTCTTAGGTTAAGTTAACCTGGCAGTACAGGTATATGCCCGGGTTACGACAGCGCCTCTTTAAGTTGTATGCTACCTCTGCATAACTACCGAGGGGTAGAAAGTCGAAATCCTCTGAAAAATTATCAAAATTTTGTGCCATTCAACTTGGCTATTTTGGATACATTAGGCAGTCACTGCATTCGACATTCATCGTCTCCCGCTCTACATGGCGGCCCTTGCACTCCATTTGGAGTTGGGGCGTTTCACAGCTCGGGTTTCGTCAATTAGGGGAAGTTCCCCTGAAGACTCCCGAGTTTTCCTGGAGCCGTGAGGTTGACTCTGGGCTTTAGCATCCTCTGCTGTTCCGTGGGGGTGTGGTGTGTGTGGTACTTGAGTCATTCAGTTGATCTATGGCGTTGAGTCCATTCTTGGTCGGACGGACTGGTCGTAAAGCACATGTCTTCCTCCCTGGACTCAGCTGGGTCGTCAGTGGACGACTTCCAGTGGTGCGGAACTAACCCCGTAAACCGAGAGGTAGGTCGGGTCCGCACTATTGTCTGGTAGTACAGTACATGCAAGATCGATGTATTTCTAAACTAATTTAATTTGTATATTTTAAACATGTATATTTGTATATATTTTGTGTTACATTTGATATCGTTTCTCGGTATCCCTCGTTCACTGGGGGGATACTCATGTGGCATTTGAAGCGCATTCGATTCTTGGCTATCTGCCAAGCGTGGCGTACAGCGCGTCAGATACGCATCCTTATTCGGGCTCTAAAAGAACATTAGTTCTTCGCTGTCCCGGGCTCTGGTAAGTTGAAGTGTTGTAACTAGAACGTGTTTTGCAATAAAGAAGTAGATGACGATTTGGCAGTCTCGTGATTACTGATGCGAAACACTACAACAGAATTCACTTCGACGATAAGAGCTTGCAATTTCGTCCCATTAGCTCAGCTGTAGAGCGTCGGCTGACCAGTTCAGAGATCCAAGGTTCGATTCCCGGTTGGGGCAGCAAGGTTCTTTACGCTATTAACTATTTTTGCTCTCCTCTGCATGCTTACAGTCATATGAATTTTCGGAAAAAACGAAAATTGGTATTGTCAGAACCGTAAGTGGAAATCCTTAGTGAACCCCTGTGACCCCTTGAATTCAATGCTGAATACATATTAGTCATAATCTAAGCTATCTCTATAGCCTATCCTGAGAAATATATATTTCAAGGACATTTTTTGAACCAGAAGTGGAAATCCTTAGGGAATCCCTCAATCTTCCCCAATATTTAATGCTGAATTTATATCAGTTATCATCTAATCTTTATCTATAGTAGATCCTGATAAATAGATGTTTAAAGTAATTTTTTTTAGTAAAAATATATATATTTTTTTTCCAATGGCCAGGCATTTGATATTTCATCAATTCGCCTATACGACGGCCAGAACCGTGTACTTGTTAGCCGTCACATAACGTTGCCCCAGCGCACCAGTGGGGGTTGGAACACATCGCGTCCAACGACACAACATCCATGCAGGTGGGACTCGAACCCACAACCCGGCAGCCGAACGATCACTAGGAAACGCTTGCCTTGACAACTCGAACACCGCGTCGGCTAGTAAAAATAATAGTATGGCAAAATTTTTGCCACCAATGATATGAGAAGTAGATTTCGTTGAGCAAAATTGAATGCAAGTTGAACGGTATTAATCCCATGATTAGAACGTAAACAATCACGGGTAGAAACGTTTTTTGCAGTGTACATATTTATTATAAAATTGAAAGAAAAGGTATTTTTAAAAGTATATACTTAATCCTTTTTATCCAGAAAAAAGAAAAGAAAAGATTTTTCTCTTCAGCGCTCCAAGTGTGAAAACAATAGGTGGCTTATTTTGAGCTCTTTTTAAAGGTTTTTAGATAACTAGCATTTCTTATGTGGCCTAATTTTTCATTATAATTAAAGCCAGAAAGTTCAAACAAAATGCTATATTTACCTATTTTTACAGGTTATTTTGAAAAATGCCTATTTTGGAATTTAATGTATTTTTTTCTGCAATAAATGCCTATTTTGGAATTTAAGGTATTTTTTTGGCATTTTAAAGTTTATTTATTCAATTTCTTTGCGTTTTATTTTTAACAGGAAAAAAATGTTTCATTTAGTTACAAAGTTTCTCACCCGCCCCCCCTCCCTATTTTTAGGTCCGTTAAAAGGTAAACGTCCCTATAGTGGATTTTGATTGGAGAAGCGCTAAAAGATATGATTCTGATGTGACAGGTTATAATATCAGGGGGAAAATGTGGAAAGGTTCTTTTGGCAAATCAAGATTTCGAACATATTAAGGACAAAGCAAAAGTTCTTGGAGGTGACTGTTCTGTAAAATTCTCAATATTACCCACCATAAGGGCTATTCTAAGTATGCCACATAACTTCAGTAGAAGTTGAAAGATGGTTTTCACTATTTGAAAAAATCTGATGTGGGCAGCACATGACTTTCCTTATATAATGCAATGAATTTACTACTTTTACAGCAAAAAAATAGGTTATTTTTATAGTAGATACTTATATTCTTTCCAAGATATTGAATTTTCTTTAATTAGTCGTCATTTTCATCGATTTAACGTCATTTTTATCCATTTAGCGAGATTTTCGTTAATTTGGCAACATTTAAAAAAGTCGCCAAGTTGGCGACATTCCGCCAAATTCGTCGCCAAAATCTCGCCAAGCGTTATGGACGGAGAAATAAGTTATTCTTATAGCAGATAAATGACTATTGGCGTTCAAATACAAATGTATTACTCAAAGTATCTTTTCTTATGAATGGAACGAGCTAGATCCCCGAGAATAATGCCACCAAATGTATTGCATGATATTACATATGAAAAGTGAACATGTTTCTCAACAGTTAATATATTTTTTTTAATTTATGGGATGTTTTTTATAAATTTATGTAGAAAACCCAGACCACACGACCAACCCAAAGGCTAATGGTAGCTTTCTGTGTGGCCGGTTATAAATTTATGTGGAAAATGTGCAGTATCTCGAGAACGGTTTATGCTAGCTTTCTAAAGTTTATGTCAATCGCTTTCTAAGGAAAAATTACATTAGATATGTCTTGCATAACTTTATTAAAGGTTTTGATTTTTGATGATTTTTTCAAAATTTCACTCGAAAATTTAGGTGGTTCTGAACATTCGATTGCGTTTAAAAACAATAGGCTTCCAGTATTCACAGATTGTGATTTTTGTACCAAATTTCATTCGAATCGCTCCATTCATTCGTGAGATATTGTCTCTACAGGCACACACACACACACACACACGAATCGCTCCATTCGTTCGTGAGATATTGTCTCCACAGACTCATACACACACACACACACAAACACAGACATCACCTCAAAAATGTTTGATTCGTGATCAGGGATGCTTGAAACGTGCTCTGCCGTCAAAAACTCGAATTCGAATTTTCGACCCCGTCACAACGCTTTCCTTATACATTATGTATATAAGGAAAGTAATAATATTAACAGTTACAGATAAAATTTGAAATTCGAAAATTAAAAATACACATATAGTTGTAATGTATAACAGGAATTAGTTATGCAAATAATTATATTCTCGTTCTTGTAATTAAAACTTTGCATTGCAAACATTGAATACATATCTTGATGCTGGTCTCATAAGCAGAAATTCTTACTGAGTTAATTTTTTAACGGTTTTTAAGGTACAACGTTTTTATTCAAACTATATTTTTGTAGATTTAGTATGTATATCAGATTTTTAGTACCTATTTTTCTGATTTGAAGTGCCCTTTTTAAGTGATTATTTTAAACATATTTAATTTTTTTGTCTGTCTATTTTGTTAATTTTTAGTGCCTAAATTTCCGGACTCTAGTTATAACTACATATAATTACATATTCTTGACTTATAACGAATGACTTATTCGAACGATCCTTGACTTCAACTTATACGAATTTATATTATATTAAATGTTCCTTTTCTTTAACATAGAGCGATTCGAATTTGATTTTTATCCTACTTTGTGAGTAAAATTAATAATCAGACTCGAGGGCATTAAATTTTGTGATTTTAATAAACCTAATTTAATTTTATCATATTGGTGGTTTAAAATGTCATTTATCCTGCCCCTAAAATTCACGGGTTCTGAACCTCACAAACCTTTTCTTAAGATATTATTGTAAAAAATGTGCTATATCAACGAAATAGGAAAGATATAACTGCATAGTTTTCAATTTACTACCTTAAATATAGTGATGAACCTCAAATGTTTTTCTCCGTATATCACCCTATTTACAGTTGGAATCGCACATAAGAAATCTTATGATAACATAAAAATGGATGTTGCCATTTGAATTTTCGAAAATAATGAGTAACTAAAAATGATATCAATCCCTTGTTAAATTAGATGTACATTTATTTATAGTAGACATTATTCCGAGTCTAATGGTACTTTTGGTCTTGGCTAGCTGTACGATCCGAGGAACAGAGAATTATCAAACGGTGTTCGTTTTTAACACTTTACAACAAAGTTGAAAAGTGTTTATGACTTTGTTCATTCTGTCTGTCTGTCTGTCTGTCTGTCTGTCTGTCTGTCTGTCTGTCCGTTAGCACGATAACTGCCGTAAAAATGACTTAATCAAAATGAAATTTTAGTATGTTGTTCAGACGGTCTATAGGACCTATGGGAATATAAATGAATAATATCACCCAATTAGTTTTGGATTGAACCCGGGTTGAAAAAATGGAATACATTGAGCCCTATGGGACCTAATTTTTCAAGCAGTTTTTAAGCGGATTTAAAATTCACAAATTGCTTCGAAAATTTTAGGCAATATTCAAATTGTTCCATAGAATATATAAAAAAAAAATCAGCGAAATATATTCAGTTGTTTTTTAAATAAAAATTAAAATAATAATAACACCTCTTATATTAAGCGATCACGTGTCCATGATATGCAACGATCACATGACCCACTTCAAAATAATATATGGCATCCATCTTGTGTCAAAATCGTGATTTTTAAAGTTCTTTTTAATTCATATTGAGTGTTGTATCCGTCCTAAAATTACTTTATTTTTGCCTAAATTCTGTGCATCTACATACTGAAACAACGCAATCACAATATATTTCAGTTTAAATGCTCTTCCAAATTTGATTATTTCTACTATTAAGCCTATTTTTCACCTATGTAAAATGTAAACAGCAAAATATGTAGAATGAGTTGTATTAGAATCGCTGTAATTCTTTAACACAAAATCATTTAGTCCATGGAGTCTGCTTAGCTAATATGAATTCATTGATTTTAGAAAGAGAAGGACGATATTTTTCGATGAAGTTTTACGCATAGAGCTTACTTACTTGCAGCTCAATGGTCTTAATTTTTAAATAAAATAAATTGTTATAGTATTGTGATGAATGACATGAATGGGGGAATTATTTATGAATGAAATGTTGCTTTTATAGAGAGAGCCAGGCGTGTTATTTTTTTATGACGTCATTTGAATGGATTTCAGTTGTTTTCGATGAAGTTTTCAAATATAATAAATTATCGTAGTATTATGATAATTCTAAAATTATTACCGAGGAATGTATAACATTTAAGAGATGTTTAAACCAGGCAATTTATACTTTAATGCCGTCATTTGAATGAAGTTAATTTTTTTCGATGAAGGTTTAAGGTTTCAAATATAATAAATTAATGTAGTATTGTGATAAGTTTTAAAATATTACCGAGGAATGTATTGCATTTTAGACATGTTTAAATAAAATTGCATTGAAGTTGGAAAGTGTTTCATAATCAATGCTTTAAGCATGATTGATCTTTCTTGTTTATTTGTTTGTTTTGTCTTGTTTTCTTGTTAACTGTACCTATAAAATCAAGGCGTGGTACTTACGCCCAAAACTATACCCTTATCAAGTAATTTTCGAAAGAATTTAGGGACTATCCACAAAAAGCTTTAGTGTTCTTGTTTTTACTGCAAACCATTATTCCACCAATTGATGTACGGTCCAATATACCCCAAAATTTGTCTAATGAATATCACCCTAAGTTTTTCATTTTGAATGTCAATATTTTTAATGCACTCCAGAATGTACGTACATTTTTTTAGTACTAGGGGGCTGTACTCCCCTGCTCGCTGCGCTTCGCCAACCTCCGTAATTCGTTTCCCCAGTCGGACCCCCACTCGCTGAGCTTGCAAAGCTCACTTCGCGAGATATTTCAAGCCAAACTAAAGTGTTAATCGATAAGCGGTTTATTTTATTATGTTACCCTGTCATTTCTATATAAATGTACCAAATTTTATATTTTTGTACGCTTTACTTTTTACGGTATGAGACAGAGAAAATCGATGGACGTGCCGATACGAAAGAACATTTTCCCCTTTAGAAGTGCATAAAAGTAAAATATCTCGTAAACTGCATCGATATTAAAAAACAGACCTCCATCCTGCAAAAATTCAACTATATAGGTACTTGCCTACAAAAATTTGTGCTCTTGCTATATAGGACGCAGTCTATATAGAACGCAAACTCGCAGCTCAAATATTTTGTTTTTGACTTTAACCTTAAATATTGCTTAAACTACAATTTATATCGAAAAACGGTTTAGTTCGGCGTGTTCTTAAAACCTTTTCCTACAAGTGCACTAAATTTTATATTTTTGTATGCTATAGTGTTTGTGGTACGGAGCAGAGGAACGAGAAATTTGTCAAACAGTGGCGACAACTACTTTTTAATAGAGAATCGAACTTTCTTTACTAAGGAAGCTATATAATAATTATTTCTATATTTTATGTTAATACATCATACTGTTTTGTGAAAGTGTTTTAGTAAATTATACTTACAGTTTAAAACCATTTTCCTCAGTTGTAAGTAAATGTGTCTTTCATTAACGGTCTAAAAGTTTTAAGCCTGATCAGTTGTTTTAAACACCCAGTATATATTTTTATACATAATCTGTTTTTATATTTCATTCCGAAAAACTTTTATTTAAACAAATGAATGAGAAAAACGCGCCTTTTCTTGCATTTTCGTTTTAAATAAGAAAACTACGCTTTAACTTTTAATTCCTTGTTATTGTGTTTCAAAGTTTTGATATTAATTAAATGAAAAATTCTCCATTCATTTGATTGCCAAACCTTAGCCAAAAAAGGATCCTACCTCTATGCTGTAACTTTTAATGGAGACGAGCCTCTTCCTCGGAGCAACAGGAGGTGCTGCCATGATGCCAACGGGAGAATCAGGAGCAAAAGTGGGAAAAATAATCTTCTCCTTTAAGTCTTAAAGGAAAAAGGAGATATGCGCCGCGCAGTCAGCTTAACATTCTGCGCAGAGAATATCAAAAGCAAGTTCTAAAATGAAATTGCAATCGAGACACGTAGGTTTCATGAGAGATTTGACATTATGATTGAACATTGTTATTATAGTTCAAAAAATTCTGATGTGAGCAACGCACAGCTATCCCTACATAATATAATAACTTTATTTCTTTCATAGAGGTATAATGATGTACACGCCGCGGAAAAGAAAAACGCCCCACCCTCTGTTAATCGAGCATTGTTCATCGTAGAGAAAATTGAAAGATACCATTCGATTAGGAATAACATCCTCTACAAATTAATGTGCGTAAAATTTGCATAAGGGACCGTCTTCATATCTAAACACGCACAAACTTTGAAATTTTCAATGGCAACACCCAATTTTGACGTCACCCACAAGTTCTAAACCCCCCAAATTAGTCCAAATTCAAATTTTCACGACGTTTCTATCTTTATATCCCAAGATATTCAATATTTCGGAATATGCAATTTTCGGGGAACAGCTCCATATTGAAAACCGCAGTTTGAAAGGCGATGTTTCGTTGATTGACCACAGAACTGTTGTAAATTATTGAACTATCCTCTTGACATTCAGCATTATGGCTTGCTTCACAGCCAAAGGGTCGCAGGTTCGATTCCTGCATGAGAGGGTAAGCATTTTCATAGCTGGGTATGGTGTTGTCTTGTGCGTGTGTGTGTGTGTTCTAAGGCAGTGGGCCTGTAATGGGTAGGATTATGTGAGCCTCAAATAGGGCACGATTATTAGGGGTAAAAAGCCGTACTGGGTACGTTGCTAAAATTAATGGGGTATTCGTGCCAGGGTCAATAAAAGAAAGAAGAAATAAAGAAGAATGAAATGTTTATTTTCAAATGTTATTTTATAATGCTGTTTCAAAAACAATTTATGAGACTAGCAAATATCTGCAGATGACGCGACAAAACAACTCTGTTGGAACTTGGTGACGAATTTAAAAGTATTAATACGGTGTGCAACCTCGGTCATTATCAATCACCGCTTGAAGTCTGTTGGTGTTTAGTATCACATAATTTTATAATTTGTTATTGTTTTATATAAGTATTTTTTATTATAAATTATCACATTTAGTGGGCGATAACAACATCTCGGAGTAGCTCGGGAACTATTAATCAACAGTAACATAAGTAGATCCCATTTATAACAATACAAGTTTTCACCTTTCAATACAGTAGCAGAATTATGTTGATTAGGTTGCATCTATACAACACTGTTTATACAAAGTTTTTTCTAAAACTGGGTAAAAATAAATGCCCGTTTTCTTAAATAAAGATTAACTTACAATTAATATAACTTTTTCAAATTAGTCATTTTTTTAAACTAATATATGACCCCTAAAATCATCTTGATGCTGAATATTTAAACATTTTGAAAGAACTAGAGGGAGGAAACACCTGAAATTTTACAGAAACATATAAAAAGTCTTTGTGAATCGATTTTTATCAAAACATGTCCAGGTTTGTATTCATATTTTTCGATTATTGATTTCATAATTAATATTTCATACAAACAATTATTTCCACAAAAATAAAAATCACGTAAATGTGTTTGGGTTGTTTAATAGTAACATCATTCAAATAATCAGCGTGAGCAGATAATTATTACAGAAGATATGAATGGAAGTCTTGAAAACTAATTTAACATTAGGAGCTCAAAACTTTACATACTCACAACTCAGAAATGCTTCACCCAAATGACTTGAAATTTGGTATCACAGGTTGAATTTTGCTCTAGATTCGAACTGTGTTGTCAAACTTGGGTGTTGGCATTGGACATTTTAAAGTTTGTGCGCGTTTAGATATGACGGCCCCTTATGCAAATTTTACGCACATTAATTTGTAGAGGTTGTTATTCCTAATCGAATGCTATCTTTCAATTTTCTCTACGATGAACGATGCTCGATAAACTGAGGGTGGGGCGTTTTTTTTTTTCCGCAGCTGTACAAGATTTACGGTACAATGTTTCAACGTTGAATTGTACACTAACATTTGGGGCTGTTTGGAAAACAACATGTAAAACTATTTCGAAATGCTAAATTTACTTAGATTTTACACTAATCTGACTTGGCAATTGAAGATATTGCTAGTATCCGGTAAACAATAAAGTAAATACAGGGTCTTTCAAAAGTCCGTATAAACTTCCGAAAATTCATTAAAAATCGAAAAATCATCCCATTGAAGTACGGTTTGTACCATAAGTATTGCCAGGACGGGGGATTTTTTTTTGACGTGAAAAAAATTTTGTAGTTTAAAAAATCACCTATAGGTGGCACTTACTCGAATACATCTTCCAGAAGTATGCAAATGAGGCTATTAAAAAAGAGCTGTAGTGCTCCGTAGATTCTTCATTTGATTCATGAGTAAACGATGCAAAGAAGAAGTTTTTGCGAGAATGTGAACTATGATCGAGATAGCCTCGTTAGTGCAGCTGTATTACGTGAGCGGAGAATCAGCATCAGATACTTTGCGAAAATTTCGGTTTAGGAAAAATCTAACGAAAGGAAAAAGTCCTATCACCTATTCAGAGATACTTAGGCTTGTCACACGATTTGACACGTACAGTAAGTTATTTCCTTTGTCTTTCTAATGCATTCAGCGCCATCTATAGGTGATTTTTTTAAACTACAAAAATTTTTTACGTCAAACAAAAAAAAAACCGTCCTAGCAATACTTATGGTACAAACCGTACCTCAATGCGATGATTTTTCGATTTTTATGAATTTTTAAAGTTTATACGGACTCTTGAAAGACCCTGTATATTAAGAGATGTTGATAATTAATTCATTAATGTGACTTTATTTTCGTCATTTTTGTCAATATGGCGACATTTTCATCCATTCTCGCCATTTTTAAAAAAATCCTCAAGTTTCCGATATTTTGGGCAAGTTACTCGCCTAGATCACTAACTTTATCACCAAGTGTTGCAGACAGACGGAGAAAAAGGGTTTTTCGTATATAACAACTAGATCCAAGAAAAAAAATTATTAGATTTGTAGCATAATATTGTATATGGAAAGTGAACATATTTAATGAAACTACTTTTTAATTTTATGCAATTTTTGGATAAATTTATCAGGGAAAAAAACGTGCAATATCTCGAGAATGGTTCAAATCTATTGTATTAAAGTTTAAGTCATTCTCTTTCGTTTTCTAATGAAAGATTGCGTATAAAATGATTATTTCTGTAACATCATTTTTTATTGTAATTAGCAGTTTTTATTTTGTGTGAATTGAAAGAACTAAACATTAAGTCTATTATCTTACCAATTTTTATGAAGGAATAAAGCTGCATCATCTAATTACTTTCCCTATATACATAGTATAATGTATACAGGAAAATATTGTGACGAGGTCGAAAATTCGAATTCGAGTTTTCGACGGAAATACACTTTTTAAGCATCCCTGAATTTTAATCGAATGTTTTTGAGGCCATGTATGTGTGTAAGTGTGTATGTAGGTGCATATGTATAGGTGCATATGTATGTATGTTAGCTCTACAAAACATAAATCGACAAACATATCAATTACCGACAGCTTTAACTCGGTAAAATGTTAAAAGCGGAAGTTTTTCGTTAGTTTTTGCTGTAGACTGGCGCCAACAAGCGTTATCTCTTTCTCGGGAACAGACAAGTGAGACTCCAATAGAGTTGAATTAGACCTCACATGTGGCAGACTGCGCATTTTAAGCTTTTTCTTTTGACGCAAGTTTTAATATTATTGATTGCGTATGAAAAGATTGCGGACATATAGCATCATTGTGAATAGTGGTGAAAGTATTAAAAGTATAGCGTAGCTAGGATGGTGCTTGTTTGGGTTTATCGTAAAATATTTCAACCCCAAAATGTCTACTAAAAAACGTAAAGTTGATTCAGAGTGCCGTGCTTTTAATGATGAATGGACCTGGAAATATTTTTTTACAGTTGTTAAAGATAAACCAGTGTGTCTCATCTACAATGAAGCTTTTGCAGTCTTCAAAGAATATAACATTTCCCGTCATTTCACATCTAACCATAATAATTCCAATTACGAAGAAATGTCTGAATATGAAAGAAAACGAAATGTAGAAAGTCTTTGTAAAAGATTACCAGGCCAACAAAATGTTTTCAAGAAAGTAAACACTATTCAAGAAGCAGCTACACATGCAAGTTACATTGTAGCATACAATATTGCTAAAAATAATAAAGCTCTCAGTGATGGGATGTTTGTTAAACAATGCATGCTCCAAGTTTGTGATATTTTATGTCCAGACAAGAAAAATAATTTTGAGACTGTAAGCTTATCTCGAAAAACTGTGACTTCTAGAATCGAAGCCATCGATAAAAATTTGACATCACAATTAGAGTCAAAGATGGCCAGTTTAAATTTTGCTCTATAGCTATGGATGAAAGCACTGATATAAATGATACTGCTCAATTAGTATTATTTATAAGAGGTGTTGATGAGAACTTTGAAATTACCGAGGAACTGGCGTGCATGCGTTCTTTAAAAGGAACTACAACAGGACACGATATTTTTCGTGAATTTCAGGAGGGGCTTTTAACTATGAAAGTGCCTATAACAAATATATGAAATATTACGACAGATGGAGCACCAAATATGACAGGGAAAAAATCTAGATTTCTTGGACTCTTTAATCAAAACTATCCCGGGAACAATGTTATTTTTCTACATTGTGTTATACATCAAGATGCTCTGTGTAAATCTGCATTGAATATGAAACCAGTGCTTGATGCAGTCGTGAAGCTTATAAACAATATTCGATCTCGTGGGCTTACTCACAGACAATTTCGAGATTTTCTTCAGTCCGTGCAATCTGAATACTCTGATGTACTGTATTACACGAAAGTAAGGTGGCTTAGCGCAGGAAGTGTTTTCGAGCGAGTTTGGCAGCTGAAAGACGACATTGTATCATTCTTTCATGAAAAACAGTGTTCTGCAGAGTGTGAAATGTTAGAAGATACAGAATGGCTTTCGGACTTTGCATTTATCACAGATCTTCTTTGTCATATGAACAACTTGAATGTCAAGATGCAAGGGAAAAATCAATTTATTGACGATATCTGGGCCCATCTCAAAGCTTTTAAACTAAAACTTAATCTGTTTGCTGGGCAGCTAACTAAGAACGACTTTTCTCATTTCTCGAGGTTAAATTCAATACCCTCAGTAAGTAAAGAGAAACTTAAGAATTATGAAAATTGCTTAAAAAAACTGCATTTTGAGTTCGAACGCAGATTTCAAGATTTCAGTGCCATTGAAACAGAATTGGATATTTTTACCATGCCTTTCAACGTAAATTGTGAAGCAGTGAAGTCAGATTTACAGCTTGAATTAATTGAGTTGCAATTCTGTTCAAACAGTTGTTTCTAAATATGCCAAAGTTGGAGTTTTACAAATCATTATCGAAAGTAAGTTTCCCAAATTTAATATCTCACGCCCAGAAAATCAGTGCTATGTTTGCTTCATCTTATATATGTGAACAAGTGTTTTCAACTATGAACCTTAGAAAGAGTAATCTCAGAAGTAGACTGACAGATGAGCATTCAGCCTCGTTCCTTAGAATCAGTACATCTCACTTCGAACCTCAATATAAGGAACTTTTAAAAATGAAATCGCAATTTCATTCATCTCATTAACATATTTAAAATGTAGTACTTGTTATTGTTTTTATCTTTTTCGAAAAAATTATCTTGGGCCGCCAAACTTTTTTTTTCGACTTTTGGCCCGCGACCGAAAAAGTTTGCCCATCCCTGCTCTAGGTGTTGGATAAGGCTCTTAATTTTTTAAGCATGTTTTCCGAAAATAGGAAAACGTTATTATTATGTAAGAAAAGTTCTTTTCTTTTTGTCTGTCAGTAACGTTTGGCGACAATTCAACTACTTCAGCAATTAATTTGTCGAAATATCTCCAAGTTGGCGACTTTTTGAAAATGTCGTCAATTTGACAAAAATGATTCTAAATTAACGAAAATGACACCAAATTGATGAAAATTTAATATTTTGGAGAATGTTCTATTTATTTAATAAGCTCATATCGCGTTGGGGGGTGGGGGATTAATGTTCTTGATTTGAAATGCAATGAGTTTCACTGTTTGTGGGACAGGTATACTTTGTTAGAGGGTACTCGTATAAGGCTGATTAAATTAATTGCGTTTTTCTAAAGGGTGATATAGTAAATATGTTTCGGTTGGGAGTTGTATTAATAATATTTGATTATTGATTAATAATATTTATTGATTGAAAAGGGCACTTTGCTCGCATGCGTCCTAGATTATTAAGAACACAAGGACTGTAAGCGGGACAGATGGAAGATAATATTTTACAACTTTATGCACACCGTCCTTTGATGGGCTTAACTTCCTGTTAAAACATAATTGCGCCTTAAAACGTCATGCCGTGAACAATGTGTATGTAATTATTTTATTTAGAATAAAGCGTTTATAAAACGATAGCATGTTAAGAACAACAATACCACGAAAAAAAATCTTTAAAAAATTGAATTTATTTAATATTATCAAACAAGTGAATACTAGTAAGTACATTTAGCGAAACATATATAGACACTATCGTTTAGTAGTTATCACGAGCCTTTCTTAAGATATTAGAAATTTTACTTTGCTACAGGGAGCACGATATCTTTCGAGATATTCAAGAAAATTGGATGAAATTTGTTACTCTTATTACTTTCCCTACATGCATAGTATAATGTACAGGGAAAGTATTATGACGGAGTCGAGAAGTTATCAAATAAGTGAATGCTTAGTAAGTACATTTAGCAAAACATAAATGATCACTATTGTTTAATAGTTACTACAAGCCTATCTTGAGATATTAAAAATATTGCTTTGCCACAAGGAGTACGATATCTTTCGAGATAGTCCAGCAAATTGGATGAAATTTGTTACTCTTGTTACTTTCCCTACATGCATAGTATAATGTACAGGGGAAGTATTGTGACGGAATCGAAAAGTTATCAAATAAGTGAATGCTTAGTAATTACATTTAGCAAAACATAAATGGTCACTATTGTTTAATAGTTACTACCAGCCTATCTTGAGATATTAAAAATATTGCTTTGCCACAAGGAGTACGATATCTTTTGAGATATTCAAGCAAATTGGATGAAATTTGTTACTCTTATTATTTTCCCGACATGCATAGTATAATGTACAGGGAAAGTATTGTGACGGAGTCTAGAAGTTATCAAATAAGTGAATGCTTAGTAAGTACATTTAGCAAATCATAAATGGTCACTATTATTTAATAGTTACTACAAGCCTATTTTGAGATATTAAAAATATTGCCGTGCCACAGGGAGTACGATATCTTTCGAGATATTCAAGCAAATTGGATGAAATTTTTAAATCTTATTACTTTACATACATAGTATAATATACAGGATAAGTATTTTGACGGGGTTGAAAATTAAAATTCGAGTTTTCGACGAAAAAACATGTTTCAAGCATCCCTGAACTCGAATCGAATATCTTTGAGGTGTGTGTGTGTGTGTGTGTGTGATTTCTCACGAACGAATGGAGCGTTTTGAACGTAATGTGATACGTTTATCACGACCCGTGAATACTAGAGTCCTACAGATTTTAAACGCAATTGAACGTTTGGAAGATCCCCAATTTTTTTAATGATTTTCTAAAAAATCATAAAAAAAAAAATCAGGGCATTCAATAATTTTGCATAAATAATAATTTTATGCTTAAATTTTTATTCTAAAATGAATGACATAAACGCTAGACCGAACCGTTCTCTAGATATTGCACGTTTCTTTATATAAATGCATCTAAAAATTAGATAAAAATGAACAATGATGAGTATTATGAAATATGTAACACTTGGCGATATATGGTAAAATATCGTCAACTTAGCGACCTTTAATGTGGCGCCAAATTAATGAAAATGTCGCCACATTGGCAAAAATTACAAAAGTTACGAAAATGGCGCCAAAGCGATGAATTAATAATTAACATAATTATTATAATGGGTTATATTGGTTAGCAGATTTTAGAAATATTTAAAATTGTCCAGTTATATTTGTGCGAAATATAAGTTAATTCGGCACCTTAAAATAATGTTACATATTGTCATCTAGAAAGTACCCAATGTCAGAGTGTACTTTTCAACGTCAAAAACATTGTGCGGTGAATTTTGTCCATCGTTATTTGCTATTGAGTATAATAAGTAAAATATATATATATAAGTAAAATATACCGCATTACGTAGGGAAATTTATGTGCTATCCACATCAGATTTTTTTTAATCTGAATTTGGTAACAAAAATCTTATTGATTTTCAGCGAGATTTATTTATAGAAAAGCTCTAATTTGCTCTTTTGTTTTCGAAATGTGTTGTTCTGCCACTTAATGCTGCCACTTTTATTCAAAAACAAAAGCAAAAATGTTGAATGGGAAAATACAGAAATAGGAATATAAGACATAGAGAAACCAATTAAATCTAGTCATGCTATAACTGGGTGTCATAGATGTATCATTAGCCAGATCATTCAAATTTTTATTCTTGTGAAAACTCTCAAAGATTTCCAGGTCACACACTAATGAACATTAAATAATATTGTCAAAAGAAAAATCAAATCGATATATTTTGCCATTTTAATTAAAAAATTTTCATCAGTTTTAGACCTGGGTTTCTTTCTAGCTTTTAACGTCGATGAAAATGTCTTAATTTAGTTTGTTGGGGGTCTACGAACTCCAGGCGAGCTACTATAGGTGACTAAGTGGACTGTATAAACCCAAAGCTGAAAACTTAACAACTTTTATTTACATCATTTTTACAGAGTGACGGAAGGGCCGTCGGACATACATGCATACATACAGGCATACATACAAACGCTTTTCAATTCAAGCCTTTTGCAATGCTTCCGGCGCTTGCGCATTGAATACTGTTAGTCGCTACACCCTCTAGCGATGTACGGGTTACGTAACATAGCTGATGATTTCTCCGCATGTAGTTAAATTTAGTTGGGCATTTTATTCTGTGATCTCATTATTTATCCTGTTATGACATCTTGTAACTGCAATAACTCACGAAACTTCGTTGAAGAAAACAGGTATGTGTTAGCTAGGTGATGATAATTGTTTCGGGGTGTTATAGGCCCGTTCTTCAGATCGCCTAAATAAACGTTAAGAACGAAATGGCGCATACTGTTCTACCTGTTTTCGGCCTAAAGAAAGGGGTTTATGACGCCCTCGAAACACGTGCCGTCACTTAAGTAAGATATGCCTGCTTTCATCAATGAAGTTTTGTAAGTTATTGTCTTACAAGCAGAAGTATGATTTATTGTAATCTCGCCATCTATATTTACGTAAATTCATCGTAGACATCAAAGTGGTGAGATAGGGATAGTTTTCATATAGGCCTAGCCCAGATTTAGGAAAAGGAAGGGTATAGATGATCAAATAAGGCTTTAGAAGTGCTAGATATCGTTTAACCAATGTAAAACTAATGAGAGAACCAATACAATTGTTAGGGCGATGGGGATTAGATTCATTATTCCCTTATCCGGTTACACACTGGTGTTTAAAATGCCAGGGGATGAATACAACATAAAAATATGATGTGAGCAGTACATGACTTCTCTACATAATGCAAGTACTTTACTTCTTTGAATGCGAAATAATGATGGACAAGATCCACGGCACAATATTTTAACGTAGAAAAGTTAACATTGGGCGCTTTTCTAGATGATAATATGTAACATTATTTTGAAGTACCCAATTAACTTATATTTCCCGCAAGTCTTGGGACAATTGGAAATATTACTAACATCTAAGCACGACACTCCATTATATTAAAATACGTTAATAATAATTCTATCAATTTGGCTTCCTTTTCGTAATTTAGTGCTATTTTTGTCAATTTAGCGACATTTTCGTCACATTATAAATCGACTCACATTATAAATTCGTTAAATTGGCGATATTTCGTCAAATTAGTCGTCAATTTTTTGGCCGCCACGTGCTAATATTTGATTAGACTTATTACTGTTCATTTTCATGTGGTTTTTAGATGCATTTATCTGAAAAAGTTCGATATCTCAAGTACGGTTCAAACTAGCGATCTAAAGTTTGTATTTTTAGAAAATAAATGCGTGCAAAATGATTATATATTTAACATTGTTAAATGTTCTGATTTTTAAGGCATTTTTTCAAAGATTATTTCGAAAATTTGGAGGTCTTCTGAACGTTTGATCACAAGGATTTGAAATAGGGCTCTAGTATTCACGGATCGTAATAGTACCACATTACGTTCGAGACGCTCCATTCGTTCTAGAGATATCGTATCCACCGACTCACGGACACACTAACCCACACACACATACATACAGATATCACCTTCCGAGAGGTTGGAGGTAGGGGGAGGAGGGTACGGTCCCTGTGGATGCCTCCCCCACTGGGTTCCGGTCTAAATTAGGTGGCTCTTCCCGGCCGACCAAACAGTTACCTTACACCTTTCTGGCAGATCGGACGGTCTGGGTCTCAACAACAACACAGACATCACCTCACAAACATTCGATTCGAGTTCAGGGATGCTTGTAACGTGTTCTTCCATCAGAAACTATTCGGAACAATTCGAATTTTCAACTTCTTCACAATACTTTTCCTATACATTATACTATATGTTTAGGTAAAGTAAAAATAAGATCGGCGTCAAAAATAAGATGCAAAAGAAAATGAATAAGAATATAGATGATTTGAAATAGAGTAGGATCTTTCCGATCTGTCTTTTTTTATAAATTAATTTTTGACGCAGTAGCTTATTCAGGCAGAAACTAGACCTAGATGTTTATTACTGCTACAAATACACAGTCCAATCACATTATTGGAACCAACAGTTAATATCCGGGGTAAAAGCTGTATGCAGCTCGCACAACAACTAGATGGGCTGGGAGTGACTCAGTATACACTCTAAATTCGGAAGGAGTGAGAAAGTCACTTTATGGGGGAGTGACAGGCCCCAAAACTGATAATCACTTTTTAGAGTGATTTTTTTGGTCTTTTCGCTCGTAAAAAGGATGCATTTTTCATCTGAAAGAAAGAGTGAAATATTTCCCTCTTTTTTCAAGAGTCATTTGCAGTCGATCTCCATATCATTTTTTTACTGAGTGAAATATCTCACTCTATATAACAAGTGATTTTCATATCACTCCTTTTCCAAGCGAAAGCATTTCAAAAATGGCAGCAGCGCTGATGTTTACATCGTGCACTAACAGCATTGGCGGTACATCTGCTCGTTTTATACGAAACTCTCTATTACATAAGTTTAATTAATTAATTTTTATCGTGTATTTAATCATTATTAGAATACCATAGTTTGCATTCTAATACTGATCGTTAATAATCTTTAAAAAGCGATACCGTTAATGTATCAACTGCCACTTACGTTCTAAGCCTAACAGTTGTGATATCATTAATGTTTTCTTTTGGATTTAAATATATATACAGAGTGATTATAATTAAAGTTCCCGGTTTGAAAATGGTCTCAAATAAAAAGCACTAGTCAGAATGATTTGAAATTTTGCTTGAACACTCGTGGAGCAATGGAATTTTGTTTGGTGAAAAAAAAACAGTAGTTCAAAAAGTCGTCGCTAGGAGAATCATTGGCGCTTTACTATAGAATGCACAACAGTTGCTACCTGCGGACAATGTTGCACGTGAAATGTTCGCACTTTAATTTCTGGCTCGCATGCAAGTGGACGATGAATGGCCCTGAAACGTTTTGTGGACTGACGAAGCACACTTCCATCTGCACGGAACTGTTAATACGCAAAATTGCAGAATCTGGGCAACCGAAAATCCACAGGAACTACGCCAGTGCCCCTTCATTCCCCCAAAGTCACTGTATGGTGAGGATTTACACCAGCGTTTATTATCGAGCCTTTAGCTTTTTTGAGGAAGTTGGTCCTCATGGCCCCGTCACCTGTTCTGCCAATGACCATGGATATGAACGTCTTTTGAAAAGTCACGTTATTCCTATACTGCAAGAGCGTCAGTGTATCGATAACGCCATTTTCATGCAGGATGGGGCTCCACCATATATCACAAAACCAGTGAAGCGGCAAGTTCGCAGTCATTTTGGAGATGACAGAATCATCAGCCGCCATTTTCCTGTAAGATGGCTAGCACGTTCCCCTGACCTCAATCCATGTGATTTTTGGCTTTGTGGGCATCTGAAGAATGTGGTGTTTAATGGACACATTACTAATTTAGCGGAATTTAAAGGTAGCATCACGCATCACATCCACAATATCTCTACAGCAACACTCAAATCTGTTGTTGAACACTCTATTTTGCGCTTTCAGCTTGTTTCAGAATGCGAAGAACAGCATATTGAACATTTATTACGTCATTAGCCAATAAGTAAGTTAACGTTTATTACTTTTGTATTGCATTCTAGAGAAGTGAAGCGCCAATTATTCTCTTAGCGGCGACTTTTTGAACTACTGTTTTTTGTTCACCAAACAAAATTCCATTGCTCCACGAGTGTTCACGCAAAATTTCAAATCATTCTGACCAGTGTTTTTTATTTGAGACCATTTTCAAACCGGGAACTTTAATTATAATCACCCTGTATATTTTGGATATTAAAACAAATACTGCTGATAGATTGTTCTTTGAAAACTTCTATATTAAATCACAATGTACTCTTTTTCCATATGGATTAAATCAATTATATCTCAATGGTAATATTGCAAAAAATTATTTTGTAGATAATAAATATTCTATTTTTAATCACCTTTTTTTTTAATCCTCTTTTACATAATATTAAATTGGCTAAACTCAAAAGATTTAAACGCGGTAAAGGAAGCTCCCCCCATCATGATTTTAAAGCGGAGATTAAAAGTATGCATCAACAATTCAACAACACATTTCAATGGAAATTTATTAAATCATGGGTATTTGCAGTTAAGAAAAAACAATTAAACACAGTTTATGCTATTTTCTTAAAGTTAAATCTTACTAATGAACATTTTAATCATATTTTCTATGATTTGTTCATTTCTAGATCAAAATATTTAAAAATAAAACTTAATCAATTTCATAATAATAACTGTTCTAATTCTTATTGTGTAATATCTTTTAAGCATCCTATTTATAATTCTGTAAACTTTAAGAATTTATTTAATCATTTTCATCATTTATTGCCTGTAAGGGATTTGAATGTTACTAAAACTTTTAAATATAGCAAGCCTATTGGAAGAACCATTTTTAATTACAATGCAATTTCAAAATCTCTCTCAGTCGACAAGGATTCCTCAACAAATGTAGATGGTGAATGTATTTGTAGTGTTGATAATTATGTTAATTTTATAAATCCACACTTGGGGCATATAGTTACTGAAGACTTAGCCATTGTTAAAGATAAATCTTTAAGAACTATAATGTCATTTGGTACTAAATTCAGGTTACCTTCATGTAATAATTCTAAACATGTCTTAAAGTCAATCAATCTGGACCTTGATAAATTTATTTATGGATTAGCTTCTAAATATGCTCAGCCTTTAGAGGCATTTAATATGTGGAAATTTACTATTTTAAGATCTATTAAAAATGCCATTTGTAGTATTAATTTATCTAGATCTATATGTAATATGGATAATATAAAACACTCTGTTAATGATTTACATAGATCTTTTGTTATTACTTATGTTGATAAAGCCTCTAATAATTATGCTATTATTTGTAAAAAATTCTATATTCAATATCTGTTAGATTATATAAAAAATAATAGTCTATTTAAAATTGATTCACACTCTGTTAATAGTATCAAATTGAAAATTATCAATATGTATAGTGATTTAGATATTAATAATAAATTTTTGAAATTTCCATATATTGTGCTTATACCTAAATTTCATAAAAATCCTATTAAATTTAGAACTGTAACTAGTGGTCATAATTCATACTCTACTACTGCTAGTAAATTATTACTAAATTATTTAAATGTACTAAATATTAATTTACGAGATTCTAGTGATAACTACATTATTCTAAATAACAGTAAAGAATTAAAAAATAAATTAAAAACACTTGGTAAAATAATAGGATTTCAAACTTTTGATTTTAAAGATCTATTTAATAATATTAGGATCACTGATCTATATGATGTCCTTTTAGCTTTTAGCTTTATATAATGCTTATATTACTAATCAATCTAATCAATCTCATCTTACTAAATTTACCAATTTTCCTAAGCTTCTCCATTTGGTTCTTTTCAATAATTATGTCTTTCAAGGTAATAAATTATACTTACAAGTCTCAGGTGTTCCACAAGGTGGCTGTAGTAGCAGTATGTTAGCTAATTTATACCTATATCAATATGAAAAATTCTTTACTTCAACAAATTATAAAATTTACAGATATGTAGATGATCTGATTTGTCTTGTATTTACTGATAACTATGTCATAGATATAGATTTCTATCCGGATAATTTGGAATTAATACCTAATGAAATTACTATTAGTAATAATATTTATTATTTGGATTTAAATCTAATTATAGAACCTACTAATGGGATAGTTACTAATTTATATGATAAAAAAGATTTTTTTTTATTTTAATATTAATAAATTGTTACCTTTTAATTCCTACAACTCGATTCAATTGTTTAGAAATATTATACTTAATCAACTTTTTAGAATTTATAGATTATCAGATAAAAAATTTCATGCTTTGCACATTAATAACCTCAAAATTACCAGTAAATTTTATAAATATCCAGCATATTTAGTAAATGGCATAGTTAATAAGTTTCGATTAGCCTAAAATTCTCATAATCTCTCCTTAGTATCTTATTTTAGCCGTACTTCTACATTCTCTTGAATTTATTATATTTTCATCTTTTTATCTTGCAGCTTTAACTGTAGAATTTTATTGCTTTTACGCAGTACGGTTTTTATTACTCTCTTTGGCAACAGCAAATCACATCTTTTCATTTCTGCATATGGCAACATTGGTCTAGTAATATTTAGCTCGTCATGGTTGTACTCATGAAGTGTATTTTAAGGTATTTATGTTTCCTTTATTTTTCCAATCTATATGCTTGTCATCCCTATAACACAAGTTTATAGATAAAATCTATCTTGTGTTTCAGAAACAAGCATTTTTGTGTTCATTTCGAAGGGATATATGGACTTGAGAGGAATTTTTTCGAAATGAACTTATCTTAAGCCTAAAGCTCTTCCACGTGCAAGCTTTTTTGCTTGATTTTTTTTTTCCTATTTTCATTCCTCACCTTTGAAATTTGTTGATTGTCTTTGTCTTTATGACCTGCATTACGCTTTATAATTTCCTCTTTATGATTGAATTTTTTTTATTTCTTTGCATTTTGTAGAAAATTTTGGGATAGTGTATTATGAGTTACTACTTACATTCTAACATTGGATTTACAATTTTATATATATGTATATATATATATATATATATATATATATATATATATATATATATAAGATTTAAACGCGGTAAAGGAAGCTCCTCCCAATATGATATTAAAGCGGAGATTAAAAGTATGCATCAACAATTCAATAACACATATCAATGGAAATTTATTAAATCATGGGTATTTGCAGTTAAGAAAAAACAATTAAACACAGTTTATGCTATTTTCTTAAAGTTAAATCTTACTAATGAACATTTTAATCATATTTTCTATGATTTGCTCATTACTAGATCAAAATATTTAAAAATAAAACTTAATCAATTTCATCATAATAACTGTTCCAATTCTTATTGTGTAATATCATTTAAGCATCCTATTTATAATTCCATAAACTTTAAGAATTTATTTAATCAATTTCATCATTTATTGCCTGTAAAGGATTTGAATGTTACAAAAACTTTTAAATATAACAAGCCTATTGGAAGAACCATTTTTAATTACAATGCAATTTCAAAATCTCTCTCAGTCGACATAGATTCCTCAACAAATTTAGATGGTGAATGTATTTGTAGTGCTGATAATTATGCTGAATTTATAAATCCACACTTGGGTCATATAGTTACTGGAGACTTAGCTATTGTAAAAGATAAATCTTTAAGAACTATTATGTCATTTGGCACTAAATTCAGGTTACCTTCATGTAATAATTCTAAACAAGTGTTAAAGTCAATCAATCTGGACCTTGATAAATTTATTTATGGATTAGCTTCTAAATATGCTCAGCCTTTAGAGGCATTTAATATGTGGAAATTTACTATTTTAAGATCTATTAAAAATACCATTTGTAGTATTAATTTATCTAGATCCATATATAATATGGATAATATAAAGCATTCTGTTAATGATTTACATAGATCTTTTGTTATTACTTATGTAGATAAAGCCTCTAATAATTATGCTATTATTTGTAAAAAATTCTATATTCAATATCTGCTAGATTATTTAAAAAATAATAGTCTATTTAAAATTGATTCACACTCTCTTAATAGTATCAAATTGAAAATTATCAATATGTATAGTGATTTAGATATTAATAATAAATTTTTGACATTTCCATATATTGTGCTTATACCTAAATTTCATAAAAATCCTATTAAATTTAGAACTGTTACTAGTGGTCATAATTCATACTCTACTACTGCTAGTAAATTATTACTAAATTATTTAAATGTACTAAATAGCAATTTACGAGATTCTGGTGATAGCTACATTATTCTAAATAACAGTAAGGAATTAAAAAATAAATTAAAAACGCATGGTAAAATAATAGGATTTCAAACTTTTGATTTTAAAGATCTATTTAATAATATTAAGATCACTGATCTATATGATGTCATTTTAGCTTTATATAATGCTTATATTACTAAACATTCTAATCTTACAAAATTTACCAATTTTCCTAAGCTTCTCCATTTTGTTCTTTTCAATAATTATATCTTTCAAGGTAATAAATTATACTTACAAGTCTCAGGTGTTCCACAAGGTGGCTGTAGTAGTAGTATGTTAGCTAATTTATACCTATATCATTATGAAAAATTCTTTACTTCAACTGATTATAAAATTTATAGATATGTAGATGATCTGATTTGTCTTGTATTTACTGATAACTATGTCATAGATATAGATTTCTATCCGGATAATTTGGAATTAATACCTAATGAAACTTCTATTAGTAATAATGTTTATTATTTGGATTTAAATCTAATTATAGAACCTGCTCATGGGATAGTTACTAAATTATATGATAAAAAAGATTTTTTTAAATTTAATATTAATAAATTATTACCTTTTAATTCCTGCAACTCGATTCAATTGTTTAGAAATATTATACTTAATCAACTTTTTAGAATTTATAGATTATCAGATAAAAAATTTCATGCTTTGCACATTAATAACCTCAAAATTACCAGTAAAATGTATCAATATCCTGCATATTTAGTCAATAGTATAGTTAATAAGTTTCGATTAGCCTAAAATTCTCATATTCTCCCCTTATTATCTTATTTTAGCCGTACTTCTTCATTCTCCTGCAATTATATTTTCATCTTTTTATCTCGAAGCTTTAACAGTTGAATAACTCATTTTATTGCCTTTGCGCAGTACTGTTTTTATTACTCTCTTTGGCAACAGCAAATCACATCTTTTCATTTTGGCATATGGCAACGATGATCCAGTCATATTTTGCTCGTCATGGTTGCGCTGAAGAGGTGCGTTTTGAGGTATTTATGTTTCCTTTATTGTTCCAATCTTTATGCTTGTCGTCCATATAACACAAGTTTATAGATAAAATCTATCTTGTGTTTCAGAAACAAGCATTTTTGTGTTCATTTCGAAAAGATATATGGACCCGATGAGAATTTTTTCGAAATGAACTTTTCGTAAGCCTAATCTCGTAAGCCTAAATCTCCTCCATGTGCAAGCTTTTTTGCTTGATTTTTTTGTTTTCTTATTTGCATTCCTCATTTTTGAAATTTGTTGATTGTCTTTGTCCTTATGACTTGCATTATGCTTTATTATTTCCTCTTTTTGTCTTAATTTCTTTGTATTTGTAGAAAATTTTGGAATAGTGTATTATGAGTTACTACATACATTCTAACTTTGGATTTAATAATTTATTTTTATATATATATATATATATATAATAATAGAAGTTTGAAAATCCAATGAACGAAAAGTAAGAAGATGTAACACGATAAACCTAACTTTTTTAAAAACACCCACAGAATAAAATATAATACAGCAAATCATCAATCAAATGGATAAAAAATACAAAACACAAGCTATCAAGTTACAGAAAATCAACCAAATTAAAAGGTACGGAAACAAAAAAAGAAAAACTTAAGCTAAATTCAACTATCTAACAGGCTTACAAAACAAAAGTAAAAATCAACTAATCCTCAAGCAAATGGAAAAAAAATAAATAAAATAAATATCGAATCAACAAGTCAATGAAAAATATAAAGGTATGGAATCGAAATAAGTATAACAAACGAAATCAAGCACAAACGCCTTACACGTGGACGAGGCTCTAAGCCTAAATCATGAATTGTTAACCTCTACAAAAATCTAATCATGTCCAAGTTTTTTGTAGAAGCAAACACAAAAATGTATGTTTCTGAAGAAATAGATAGATTAAATCTATAAACTATTTCTACTTGGACATATTATCTATTAATTATTTTCTTATTACGTATTCGGATAGGATTTTAAGTGAATCCACTTTTTACACTTATCGCATTATTTAATACTTAAGTGTTTTTTACTTTATCTATATTTAATCTAGTTTAGAACTAATGTAACTATAACATTATGTTTTCGCATATCTTGTAATTTCCTACTGATTTTCATTGGGATTAGGTTTTACATGGACTTAATTGTTTTTACTTATAAAAAAAAAAAAAAAAAAAAAAAATTAAATAGTCCAAGTAGAAATAGTTTATAGATTTAATCTATCTATTTCTTCAGAAACATACATTTTTGTGTTTGCTTCTACAAAAAATTTGGACATGATTAGATTTTTGTAGAGGTTAACAATTCATGATTTAGGCTTAGAGCCTCGTCCACGTGTAAGGCGTTTGTGCTTGATTTCGTTTGTTATACTTATTTCGATTCCATACCTTTATATTTTTCATTGACTTGTTGATTCGATATTTATTTTATATATTTTTTTTCCATTTGCTTGAGGATTAGTTGATTTTTACTTTTGTTTTGTAAGCCTGTTAGATAGTTGAATTTAGCTTAAGTTTTCTTTTTTTGTTTCCGTACCTTTTAATTTGGTTGATTTTCTGTAACTTGATAGCTTGTGTTTTGTATTTTTTATCCATTTGATTGATGATTTGCTGTATTATATTTTATTCTGTGGGTGTTTTTAAAAAAGTTAGGTTTATCGTGTTACATCTTCTTACTTTTCGTTCATTGGATTTTCAAACTTCTATTATTATTGAAATCATTTTATTTATGAGCTGCATTTGCGCAATAAATTAAATGTATTTTGCATTTTCAATCCATTTACTTAATAACTTTAAATTCTTTATTTAATGATATATGCATAGTATCCTTCATATTTTAGTAAGCTATAGTATCTATATATATATATATATATATATATGTGTGTGTGTGTGTGTGTATATATATATATATGTATATGTGTATATATATATATATATATATATATATATATATATATATATATATATATATATACCTTAAGAAAGATATGTATCTTTAGTATCCCAACGGATACTTATATTTTATTTGTTTTACACATTTAGTTAAAACTTTGTTTTAATTGCACTTAGAATAAGTACAACTGAAGTAAAATATTTCTAAGTTTGAAAAAACAGAGAAAAATTAAACAGTATCCACTGGGATACTAAAGATACATACCTTTCTTAAGGTATAATTATAGTTTACGCTTATGATTTTTCAAAGAATAAGGTATTAATAGTCATTTTCTATTTTATAGTGCAAGGTAGTACTAAGTTTTAACCAATGTATTTTCTAAAATATCTGAAAAATTGTTAACTATTGTATATTTGTATGTGATCCGTAAAACTTTCTGAGTTCTGTTATGCTGTATAAAGATTATCAATGGCGATAATTTACTGGCACACAACATCCAGAGCTAAAAACTCGGTTCTTAATATTACCCGTGTGTGTAAATCTAATTAATAACTGATAATGCTGACTTTGCTATACTTTTAAAAGTTGGTAAGTGTTTACCATTTATTAAAAAAATTAAAGTTCTTTCTATAAAAAATATCCCTAGTTCTCCTTTCTACCACAAGGTGGCACTGATGCTGCGGTATGCACTTACCACATATATCGCTACTGTTGTGTTGTAAACTCTTAGAAAGTTCTTTAGATATTTTTAAAAAATCTAAAGTACCATCTTTAAAATTTACGCTAGTACCTCCTTTCTATCGCTAGGTGACGATGATCTGCATTACACATACCGCTTCAATACATATTTTCACCCCTTTAAAAGTTATTTACTTAGAAATTTTAAGGATCTCCCTTAAAAATATTCGTAGTGTCCCAATTCGCTGTTTTCTGGCGGTGATGAATTCATCACATACCGACTTATTAGGCGTTTCTGGTTCTTTAAAAGTTTCTAATCATCTCATTTACCTAAAAAATTCAGAGTTCCATCCTTCAAAACTTACCTAATTCTACATTTAATTATTAGGAGATGGTATTTAATTTATGTGCCGGTGTAAGGTAGTATTTTTAGGAGAAGATAGTACGGTGTGCCTACATTTAATTTATGTGCCGGTGATGCGCATCATGCATGCCCCCTCAATCTGCGTATTCATCCGCTTTAAGTGTTGATAGATTGCGCTTAGTTAGAAAAAATTTAAGGTGTTATTCTAAAAAAGTTATCTTAGCTTTTCCCTCGTTCATTACTATGTATCGGCCATGTGTATCACACATGTCGTCTTAACAGATATTTACACCCCCTTTAAATGTTTTTAAACATAGCATTTATCTAAAAATCTAGCGTCCCATCCTTAAAAAATTACCCTAATTCCCAAATTCCCTGATGGGTATCGGTGATGGTGTCATTCTATTCCGACTTAATATGGGGTTTCTAAGCATCCTCATTTACCTGAATAAAACAAAATTCCACCCTTAAAAACTTGTTTAGTTATACTTTCGCTACGATATGCTGATGATGTGTATCGCACATGCCGTCTTAATCTACGTATTCATTTGATTTAAGTGTTGATATATTGCGCTTAGAAAAAATTTAAAGTTCGATCTTAAAACATTATCCTAATTCCCCATTTTACTACTAGGTGTTAGTAATGATTACACTCTATACCCTTCAGTATGTGTTTCTACTCCCTTAAAAGTTAGTAGAAATCCCTATTTAGCTAAAAAATTCTCAAAGTCCCCCCTAAAAATTTGCTGTATGCCCTTCAGTATGCTTTTCCATCCCTTTAAAAATTAGTAGAAATCCCTATTTAACTAAAAAAATCCAAAGTTATGTACTTCAAAATTATCCGTAGTTCGCCATTTTACTGTTATATCGAGTATGTGTATCACACATAGCCCATTAAAAGTTTCCGAACATGTACATTTACTTCGAAATTTAAAGTTCAGTCTTTAAACAATACTAAAGTTTTCCTTTCGCTGTTATGTATCGGCGTTGTATTCATTCCAAACTATCTCACTAGGCGTTTCCACTTCTTTAAAAGTTAGTATAATTTGTCATTTATCTAAAACTTCTAAAGTCTTTATTTTAAAAATCTATCTTAGTTCATAATTTCACCGCTAGGTGCTTTGGGTCAGTATACCCCCATTCCACCTCATTAGATGTTTTCATCCCCTTTAAATGTTTCTTGATATCTCATTCAGTTCCAAAATCTAAAGTCCTATCTTTAAAAATTATTCTAATACCCCTTTCCTCTAATGTTATATGCTGATCATGTGCATTATACATACCCCCTCGGTAAACGCTAGCACTCTCTAAGATTTAGTAGATTCCCCACTTAACTGAAAAAACTTAAAGTCCCATATTTGAAAACTGCTCTGGTATCACTTTTCCATCACTGTGATCGGGTATGTATATCACACATAGCCCATTAAAAGTTTCCAAACACCTACATTTACATAAAAATTTGAAGTTCAGTCTTTAAGAAATAGTGAAGTTTTCCTTTCGCTGTCCTATATTAGTTGTGCATATCCTTATCATATGTTCATACAGGTATCTCTTTAAATGCTCCTAAATACTCTATTTACTTCAAAATTCCAAGTCATCTCCTAAAAATACCACCTCAGATGTGAATTCCATCGGTGGGTGTTGGTTATATGCATTATATATAACCTCCCTCACTAAGCACTTCCCCCTTTTTGGTAGTTAGTAGAAATCGTATTTATCTAAAACTTCAAGTTCTAATCATGAAAAAACCTCTGTCAGTTCTTCATTTCACGACTATGTATCGGTTATAAGTATCACTCAGTAAGCGTTTCCAACCCTTTAAAAGCTTCAAAACATTATATTTAGCTAAGGAATTTAAATTTCCCATCGTAAAAATATTCATCTAGTTCGGCACTTCATAACTAGGTGTCGGTGATGGATTCGCTTCATACTTCCTCTGTAGGTGATATCATCTTATAAAATGTTAGTACATATTACATTTAGCTAAAAACTTCAAAGTCCCATTCTTAAAAACTTAGCCTAGTTCTCCATTTTATTGCTATGCATCGATCATTCACACATTAAATAACCCTAAACATCCCCATTTATCGAAAAAAATTTCAATGTCTCGTTTTTAAAAACCATCTTACCATTTATTTCTATCGCTTTGCGTTGAGCGTGTGTATCAAGCATATCGCCTCATTGGATGTTTCACTCCCTTAGAAAGTTATATGTGTTAAATTTTACTCGACGCATAATGCCTTGTGTTCACTAAGCACAAAATCACTTTCAGCAGTTTTTGAAACACTACAAATTGTATTTATCAGTTTTTTAAAGATAAAAAGTTGTATTTATTAAATTTCACTTAAAACTAGTATGCATGCGAAAATATATGTTACTCGCTGTAGGGAAATTAGCACGCATGTTGCTTTTTAAACGTTGAAAATCACAAGATAATCACATCTTTTTTCAGCTCTATATCCCTTGAATATATGTATAGACTCACTCGCATTCCCGATAAAGCAATTCCTTACCAAGCGGTATGACACGTGTGAACGCCCACTGTATTCGCATTCTCCTACTGCCGTAGATGCTTTAAATATACCCCTCTGTCCGCACAAAGGATTGGGAGGGAGCGCTGGTACTTATATCATTTTTACGAGTCTTAAACGCTGAGGGGGGGGGCTCTAGTATATACTGATATTTTGGAAAATGATGGGATTTAGAGAAATAGGACACAATATGTGTATAAACTGAGACATTAAGCCTTATTCAAATATTTATTTTTAAAATAAGTATATTCTCTGGAGTTTTTCCAGATTTTAAGACTAAAATGAATGTGGGATTCGTAATATTACTCACTTAAATGTTCAGCGGATCGCCTATAGCCGATAAACAGACTGCGGGCTCCCACCCTCATTGAGTATACACATCCCCTCAAATACACTCAATTCAGCTAATTCAGCTTGTTCAAAAACATATTTTTGGCTGATTTTTTGCAAAAACACACATTTTTTGTGAAAAATTTACAAAAGTGTGAAAAGCCATGTTAATTCCTATAGAGAAATTCTGAATTTTTAAAAAAATCGGCCAATGGACAATTCAGGCCGCTTTTTTTTATTTTTTTATTCGATTCGAAATGTTTCACAACGAACAGAAGTACAAAAATTTTTATTCTCCGAGCTGTATTTCATGTTTTATTAGCAGTCAAAGTTCGCCTTTCTGACTGTGGCGGGAAAACGGTCCATTTTGGCGCGCACGGAATGTGACGTCACAAGGTTCTTCCGCGGTTCTCGTCTTTGAGAATTGCTGCATAAGTTTGGTTACATTCGGAAAGTTCCGATAAGTATAATCGTTTCTTCCGTCCCCAAACTTTCGAATAGTTATATGTATTGTATCGCTCCAATGTGCCCGACTACTAGTGGATAAAATATTCATCATCAGATAAAATATTTATATCTGTGCCAAAAAATGTTTATCGTGAAAAGTTATCTGAAGCGAAGGAAGCCAGATTGTAAACAAAATTCATTACTGTCATTAAAGAGTGTTCATTACGTATGTTATGATATATTTTTTTTTTATCAAATGGTCAGACACTTTGACTTTCATCATTCGCCTATACATCCGCCAGAACGTGAATCATTTAGCCGTCCTAGGACGTCGTCCCAAGCTCACCAGAGGACACTGTGACAAACAACACAACATCCATGCCTTACGTGGGACTCGAACCCACAACGCGGCCGTCGACCGATCGCTTGGAAACACTCGCCTTGACCGCTAGACCACCGCGTCGGCTATTTTATGATAATAAATCAGTGACTGTATAATCCAATTTCCAAAACCATTTTATGATAAGTTATTTCTTTATGATTTAATAAACTTTGAAAATCCACTACTGGTGTCCACTACTGGTTCTATTTTTAGTTTTGCTATTACGAATGAATTTAAAGCCAGATTCAAAGTGGATTATTGACTTTGTACACAGTTTAGTGTTGTTGTTGAAACCCAGACCGTCCGACCTACCAAGTTAACTGTTTGGGCGGCCGGGAAGAGCCGCCCAATTTAGATCGGAATCCAGTGGGGAAGGCATCCACAGGGACCTAACCTCCTTCCCCTACCACCAACCTCTCGGAAAGACTTACGGACCCACATGTTTAACGTGATCCTACCGAGTGCAATTCCCGCACCCTAACCACTGGGTTACAGCGCCCCATCTGGTTTAATGTGTGATGTTCGCAGTTAGTTTAGTGAATATAAAAAATTTCTTGCATAAAAGTTTTTTATATCTGTATATACTGCAGTGAACAGTTGCAATTTAGTATTTTCATTAAGTACGTGTGCTTTTGAAAAGTTATAAAATAGATTTTATCTAAAAAAATAAATCACAAATTTGAAACATTGCACTAAAGGAATAGAAATTAAATGGAAAATTATTTAAAATTCCTTCACCTATTCAGAGTCATAAATGATTTACTGTTTATTATAGGTTTTAAAATATAATATTATAAGAAACAATTTAAAACTGCTTTTAATTTAAAAATAAATTATTATATATTATATTTAGAGTCCTCACAAATCATACAAACATAATAAAAAATATATATACATATAAACATAAATACATAAATATTATTTTTAATTCCCAGAAAAAATACAGAGCTCAATCTAAACTTTCGGTTTAAATTTACTGTACAACAAACTTAACTATAAAAGGCTATTTGCACTCAAAAAATTACAGAATACATTACAGGGAAGAAAAAAAAATCAGCGGTGGGTCGTCCAGTCTGATGGAGCCAAAATGGTTTTGCGGAAATAATATTTTGTAAAGTAAAAATTCAATTTGTTCATTTTTTGTCACTCATTTGTTTCGTTTACAGGCTTTCAAAATGCTACAAATTACTTGCTAACTGTTTATAGCTAGCTAGCACTTTTAGTTTTCATCCCGATTTCATCTGGATACTCTGACTCTAGATACGCAATTTTCTCAAAATATGAAATATTTTTAACTTGCTTTGCGGTATATATATATATATATATATATAACATTTAACAATATATCTGGCGAGATTTTACATTCAAATTAATTTTTAAACTTGTCTGGCTGCGCATAATTACTTACTTGATTATGTATATTTTCATGTATTATGTTCAAACCTCACCAATCATTAAACATCTTTAGAATCTCCAAGTTTATTTAACATTATAATTTTTTAAACAAAATAAACTATCTTGTCCTTGTGCATCCATATTTCGCCAAGGAGTAAGTAAAGACACTGAGCTGCAGCAATCGTGATATTTTAAATATTGCAACTTTCCCAGCTATTGGAAAATTCAGGTTAAAAACTAAACTATCGATATTAGAACCACTCGATCCAAAGCCCAATTATATACACTTGCAAGACTTTAAAAGAGCTACAAATTCTTGCTTATTGTTCATAGCTAGCACTTTTAGTTTTTGAGATATAAGCATTACAAACTTGTAAAATGAAAATTTTTCAATCTTCTTCAACTTGTCAAGACGATTACTCGAAAACTAATTCAGTAAGGTTCAATATATTAGCTTTTTTTTCTCAAGTAGATTCAGAAACTAAATTTACTAATACATATTTTTGTCGCTTACTATTTATATCTATCTTTTGAAGTTTGAGTGAAAGAAGAAAAATTATAAAATCACTTTCTCGGATAGACGCTTTAAGTGTTTTCTAAAAAATTTCCAAAGTATTAAAATTATTTCATATATTCGTAATCTGGACCAACGAAACAACACAAAAATATGTACATTTTTATCTATCACATTCAGAGAAATTGACGTCCAAAGTGTTTGCATTTTTCTTAATTCTCCGATTTCCACCACAGATACCTTAAACGTAAATGTAATTCACATAATAATAATAATAATAATAATAATTATTATTATTATTATTATTATAAACCTTCAAGAAAAGGGTACCAAGTTTACATCTCAAGTTTCAGCTGTCACACAATATTTATTATTTCTGAAAGAGAACACCATCACAGTAAAATCGATCTTAGACAAATTGTTTAATTGCCCTTTAACAAAACCAGAATCCATGTTTACAATAAAATAAAATAAGGAACAAATAATTTAAACTCAAGCAGACCAAGAACAAATGGGTAAAATAATTATAAACAAATTGCAAAAATTAAACGCTAATTACTTGCAAATATCTCAGTAGAAATAGCACATAGTAGAATGCTGCATCACAGGTCGAACAGGCCGTGTGACGTCACAGCCAATCACGGGACGTTTTGTGTTTGAGTAGATTTTGCGCTTTTTCATTTCTTGATATTTAAATAAAAAATTATTTTTTTATTTATTAAAAATTATTTCACTTAGATATTTGAAATCAGAAAAAAATTCTCTATAAATATTAATTGGTTTTAAGATCGTTAAAAAAATCGGAATTGTCCAATCCGTTTATTCAAAAAACACACATTTTTGGCCGCTTTTTTGTAAAAACCGCACATTTTTCCGAATTTTTGCAAAAAATTTGTAAAAGTGTGAAAACCCATATTATGTCCCATAGAGAAATTATACAATTCCTCAAATCCCCGAAATTCAACTTATTCAAAAAACGCACATTTTTGGTTGTTTTTTACAGCTTTTAACAAAACAAATAAAGACACATTTTTTGTTAAATTTTGTGAAAAATCTGTAAAAGTACGAAAACCCATGTTATTTTCCATAGAGAAATTCTGCATTTCAGCTAATTCAGCTTGTTCAAAAACACGCATTTTTGGCCGTTTTTTTTGCAAAAACACACATTTTTTCTGAAAAATTTGCAAAAGTGTGAAACCCATGTTAATTTAATTCCCATAGAGAAATTCTGAATTTTTTAAAAAATTCGGCCAATTCCGCTTGTTCAAAAAACACACATTTTTGACAGCTTTTTTATAAAAACCGCACATTTTTACGAATTTTTGAGAAAAATTTGTAAAAGTGTGAAAACCCATGTTATTTCCCATAGAGAAATTCTACAATTCCCAAAATCCCCGAAATTCAACTTATTCAAAAAACGCACATTTTTGGTTGTTTTTTACAGTTTTTAATGCATAAAAACACATGTTTTATTAAATTTTGTGAAAAATTTGTAAAAGTGCGAAAACCCATGTTATTTCCCGTAGAGAAATTTTGCAATTCAGCTAATTCAGCTTGTTCAAAAACACGCATTTTTGGCCGTTTTTTGTAAAAACCGCACATTTTTACGAATTTTTACGAAAACCCATGTTATTTCCCATAGAGAAATTCTACAATTCCCAAAATCCCCCAAATTCAACTTCTTAAAAAAACGCACATTTTTGGTTATTTTTTACAAATAAAAACACATTTTTGTTAAATTTTGTAAGTTCGAAAACTTACATTTGTATTTTAAGAAATTCTCAAGTATCGTCTTGGATGCTATCTCCCTTCATCACGATGGCGCGAGATTCTCCCAGTTAACTTCACAGCTAAGTATTCATTACCGTCTTTAAAATAACTAAGTAGTTACCTTGGTGGTGGGATATTCAGTACGTAACCACTTAATTTAATTAGTAAAAAATTCTAAGTTCCATCCTTTAAGTTTTGCATCACAATATGGCGCTGCGTATACCACAGAAATCTTAATGTTACCGCATCTTCTGACCCAGAACAGCAACCTGAATGTTAAACACAATAAAAGTATCGGTTTTTAATATTTAAAATTAAAAAATCACAAGTTTCAATTTTAATTCCCCTTTCGGCCTCTAGGTGGCACTGGAGGTTCCGTACCGCCTCTGTCGCAGAAGCCGAGGTGTTGCCATCCCCCAAAAAGTTTCTATGAATGACTGAAAAATTTCTAAGTTCCATCCCGAATAGTTCAGCTTTCTGTCGCTAGAGGGCGCTGGAGGTACTGCTCCGCAAACGTTGGTGAATCCCAGGTGTTGCCACCCCCAAAAAGTTTCTATTCCCCAGCGTTACTATAGCATCCTCCTTGTTAAACAAAAAAATGTCTATGGACCGTCCTAAATAGTTCTCCGTTCTGCCGCTGGGGGGTACTGCTCCGCAACCGTTGGTGAATCCCAGCCGTTGCCACTCCCATAAAAGTTTCTGTATACCCTCATTATCCCACTCAAAAACTCATTACGCCCCCAAGACAATACCCTCGTATAAGAAGACTACACTGCCATTGCCACCCTGAAAAAAAGTTTCTAAAAAATTAAAGTCCCCAAATTTTTCCATTTCCCCCTTTTGCCCCCTCGTCCAGGATTACAGAATCCAAGATGGCGGCCATTCCGCATTATTCCGCAACTGTTGGTGAACACCCACTTTTTGTCTACTAATGACATATAAAAATAATGGGAAAATATAATGCAGTGCATGCGAGAACAACTTCAGTCAGACAAACCATTGTGGATGTGGTGTCATTGAGGAACCGAAATGAAATGTAAAGTTGTAAAGCTTTTTGATATAAGCCACTTTCTTGCAAAAGAACTTCCTATTAGCTTTCTACCTGCTCAAATAGAGTTGAAAAAGATGTATAGCATTGCTTTGAGAGAAACTTAACGTTAACCACAGGGCTTGCAAAACATTTACGATGTTTATTGCCAAATCTTTAAAGAATGATCCATCTTAAATGTGCTCTACATCAGTGTTTTGGGAGCACAGATCAATCCTACAAAAAAAAAAAAAAGAAATAATGTATCTGAAGTATATTAAAAAACCATAATCCCCCTAAGAATAAGTACAGATGGTCCTCCATTTTCAGATTTTAAGACTGATTGAGCAGTTAAAAAATGGTGTTTTGCAAGTGATCCCAGACCTTACTTTTAGCTATAAAATGATTTCAAAAATGCAATTTTATCTAAGCATTAATAAATTTGATAATAATAAAAAAATAAATGTGTGTAACTACATCTACAATATATTTAAATGCTTCTTTTTATCTGAGATGTACTTTAGTGTTTCGTATTTAAATTTGTACAGAGGTTCGAAAGTAAGTGTTTTTTTTTTCATTATATTCATTTAATTTTCTTTAACGTTTAGTGAAGAATTTATAGCATATTTAGAAATCATTTTTGATGGTTAAGATTGCTGTGAGCTTAATAGTTTTGGACTCCAGCTTATAAAAGGTCACAACAGTATATGATACCAGTTTTAAAATCTTATTTCTAACCTAGCCCTGATCCAAGCCAGAATTCATATTAATTTGACAAAAACTAGTATTTATCGAATTGTTTTGAACAAAAACAATTTTGCAAATATATATAAATGAAGAGTTTTGTTACTATATTGTAAAATTCTAGTATTTGCATCCTACTGAAGCAGTCCTAGGTCTTGTCATGTTTGATCGACAGGCATTATTCTCTATTTTCTTTATAATTTAGTGCCTGTCATCTTTTGTACACTAGAGTAAATTTAATATAGACCTACTTACAAAATAAACTGATTTTGAACCAGGGCCATAGCCAGAAACAAAATTCAAGAAGAGTTATAAATTACTATAAGTAATAAATACTAGTTTTCCAAACAGTTTACATCTTTGGGTGGGTCAGATAGTCTTGGTAAAAAAACAAAACCATTCGTTTAATAGTGCTAAGGTAAGGTTTCGCTACATAATGCAAAATTTTAAAAAACAACATGTAATCGAAACAACAGTCTAGTTCCAGAATAGCTGGAACACATTAAAATAGGGCAACCAATGGAATGCAATTGACCATCACGAGATCAAACAGAATGGAAACTATTTAGGGGAACGGAACATCAAGGAGACAATGGAGCACCAATTACAGGGCATATAAATTTGTGAGAACACGGATGTGGAATAGTATGGAACCAAAATTGTGATGAGAGAGCATAATGGACTATGGAATAATCTAATTTTAAAAACAAGGCAATAGAATGCGATGAAACTAGTGAAGCGGAACATAACGGACTAGTTGAGAGACCGAGGAGAAAAAGCATGGTGGAATACAACTGTACAAAATTCTCTAAGCAGGAAGGAAGGAGTAACAGAATAAGAGAACAAGCAGATTAAGTCATGAAGGGAGCAGAACGCAGAACAAAACAGACTATACAATCTAGTCTAGGAAATAGAGCAGACTAAAATCCTGTAATGAAGATGGAATAGATCAAAAATCTTTATTAAAAGGATGAGAAAGAACAGAATAGCTTCATAATAGAGAGAAAAAGATGTGCCATAATTAAACATAATATTCAACGAACTTTTTATGGAACGTAGAACAGAATGGATTACTGGGCACAACTGATGCAAGGGCATATCTCCTCCAACTAATATTTATAAACAATTTTATTGAACACTAACCTACATTAAAACAATACTAATTTGAATTTATGTTGAACCATAAATAGCATCGTTTAGTGTTTTGCTCCTTGTGAAAAGACAAAAGCCCACTCAACAATGAAGGAAAATTTTCTGTTGTCTGTATCAAGATTTTCCCTACTGTGATGCAGGAGGCCATGAGAGTCCCCATTAATATACAGAGATTTGAATATGGTAATAGAAAAAAAATGCTGCATAACATGGTAAATATGATACACAAAGTGTCTCTTGGTGAATTGTCAGCCATAATAGAAGTGTATAAAGAGCATGGTATCCTCCTGTAAAACATTCAATGAATTCGAAGTCAAACCTATCATCAATTTTCATTTCTTCTGTCTGACCAAGACATTAATGCTGTCATGTTTACAGTAAAGTACTTGTTTTAAAACCGAAATTATTTTGTTTCTTGCATTAGTTGATTTTGAGATAAGTTTTTAACACTTTACAACAAAGTTGAAAAGTGTTTATGACTTTGTTCATTCTGTCTGTCTGTCTGTCTGTCCGTCTGTCCGTTAGCACGATAACTGCCGTAAAAATGACTTAATCAAAATGAAATTTTAGTACGTTGTTCAGACGATCTGTAGGACCTATGGGAATATAAATGAATAATATCACCCAATTAGTTTTGGATTGAACCCGGGTTGAAAAAATGAAATACATTGAGCCCTATGGGACCTAATTTTTCAAACATTTTATAAGCGGATTTAAAATTCACAAATTGCTTCGAAAATTTTAGGTAATAGTCAAATTGTTCCATAAAATATATATAAAAGAAATTCAGCGAAATATATTCAGTAGTTTTTTAAATAAAAATTGAAATAATAATGACACATCTTATATGAAACGATCACTTGACCATGATATGAAACGATCACATGACCCACTTCAAAATGATATATGGCATCCATCTTGTTTCAAAATCGTGATTTTTTAAAGTTCTTTTTAATTCATATTGAGTGTTGTATCCGTCCTAAAACTACTTTATTTTTGCTCAAATTCTGTGCATCTACATACTAAAACAACACAATGGCAATATATTTGAGTTTAAATTCTCACTCAAATTTGATTATTTCTACAACTAAGCCTATTTTTCACCTATGTAAAATGTAAACAGCAAAATATGTAGAATGAGTTGTATTAGAATTACTGTATTTCTTTAACACAAAATAATTCAGTCCATGGAGTCTGCATGGCTGATATGAATGAAATATTAATTGATTTTATAAACAGAAGGACGATTTTTTCGATGAAGTTTTAAGCATAAAGTTTATGAATTGTAGCTCCATGGTCTTAATTTTTAAATAAAATAAATTATTATAGTATTGTGATGAATCAAATGGAGAAAGTTATGAATGAAATCCTGCTTTTATAGAGAGATCCAGCCGTGTTATTTTTTCTATGACGTCATTTGAATTTATTTCAGTTGTTTTCGATGAAGTTTTCAAATATAATAAATTATCGTAGTATTATGATAGTTTTAAAAATATTACCGTGGAATGTATTGCATTTTAGAGATATTTAAACCAGGCAATTTATATTTCAATGCCGTCATTTGAATGAAGTTCATTTTTTTCAATGAAGGTTTAAGTTTTCAAATATAATAAATCAATGTAGTATTGTGATAAGTTTTAAAATATTACCGAGGAATGTATTGCACATTTTCGACTTTTTTAAATAAAATTGCATTGAAGTTGGAAAGTGTTTCATAATCAATGCTTTAAGCATGATTGATCTTTCTTGTTATTTAATTATACGATTTAAATAATAAAGAAATAGATAAAATATAATTTTTTCTAATTTAACCGCATTCTATATTTAATTGGGTTATCAGTTACGACTTTGGGATATAATTTTACTGAAATGGCTGATATTTTCAATCTCAGAAATCATTTGTTTTATTTTGGCAAATACTTTTCAAATTCATATATTCATTATTGTATTTAACCGATTGTTAAAACAAGATACAAATGGTATGTACATCTTCTTCTACCATTTTAGATTTTTCATTGTGGCGTATGTTGATCAAACTTCATCTGTTTTATAAATTAGTTTACAAGCAGGACCAGGACGTTTTGTTTTTTAAATTTCTCTGTGAGGATAATTTTATATAGAGAGAACAGAGATCCATATGCTTCTTTATAAAGGAATTAAATTAAATATTTATTAAAATTTTTAGAACAATATAATTTAGAATACTACTAGAAACTGAACATGTTTTAAATTACAAGCAACGTCGAGTATTTCTGTTAGTATTCTATATATTGGTGAGGTTCACTTATTCTATATATTGGTGAGGTTACATTCTAGTCAGTAACAGAATGAAAAATGTGAGTCTTTTTACGAGTTCACAAATTATTCTTTACAAAATAAAAAAAAATCCGGCAAATTTTCGTTAAAAGTTTATTTTTAGTTGGCAACACATTAGTGGCAACGATGAGTGAAAAGAATTTGATGTATTTGTGTTAATGTATATATTAGGAGTATCCACTAACTGACATAAGATCTACATTTCCAGTAAAAGTCCCTTTGCGATCTGCATTTTTAACACTTTACAACAAAGTTGAAAAGTGTTTATTACTTTGTTCATTCTGTCTGTCTGTCTGTCCGTCCGTTAGCACGATAACTGCCGTAAAAATGACTTAATCAAAATGAAATTTTCGTATGTTGTTCAGACGGGGTCTGTAGGACCTATGGGAATATAAATGAATAATATCACCCAATTAGTTTTGGATTGAACCCGGGTTGAAAAAATGAAATACATTGAGCCCTATGGGAACTAATATTTCAAACATTTTTTAAGCGGATTTAAAATTCACAAATTGCTTCGAAAATTTTAGGTAATATTCAAATTGTTCCATAAAATATATAAAAAAAAATTCAGCGAAATATATTCAGTAGTTTTTTAAATAAAAATTAAAATAATAATTACACCTCTTATATGAAACGATCATTTGACCATGATATGAAACGATCACATGACCCACTTCAAAATGATATATGCCATCCATCTTGTTTCAAAATCGTGATTTTTTTTAAGTACTTTTTAATTCATATTGAGTGTTGTATTCGTCCTAAAACTACTTTATTTTTGTATAAATTCTGTGCATCTACATACTGAAACAACGCAATGACAATATATTTGAGTTTAAATGCTCATCTAAATTTGATTATTTCTACAACTAAGCCTATTTTTCACCTATGTAAAATGTAAACAGCAAAATATGTAGAATGAGTTGTATTTTAGAATTCCTGTATTTTTTTAACACAAAATAATTTAGTCCATGGAGTCTGCATGGCTGATATGAATGAAATATTAATTGATTTTATAAAGAGAAGGACGATTTTTTTCGATGAAGTTTTAAGCATGGAGTTTAATTATTTGTAGCTCCATGGTCTTAAATAAAATGTTTAAATAAAATGAATTATTATAGTATTGTGATGAATGAAATGAATGGGAGAAAGTTATGAATGAAATCCTGTTTTTATAGAGAGATCCAGGCGTGTTATTTTTTCTATGACGTCATTTGAATTAATTTCAGTTGTTTTCAATGAAGTTTTCAAATATAATAAATTATCGTAGTATTATGATAATTCTAAAACTATTACCGAGGAATGTATAACATTTTAGAGATGTTTAAACCAGGCAATTTATATTTCAATGCCGTCATTTGAATGAAGTTCATTTTTTTCGATGAAGGTTTAAGTTTTCAAATATAATAAATTAATGCAGTATTGTGATAAGTTTCAAAATATTACCGAGGAATGTATTGCATTTTAGACTTGTTTAAATAAAATTGCATTGAAGTTGGAACGTGTTTCATAATCAATGCTTTAAGCATGATTGATCTTTCTTGTTATAATTATCAAATAGCTAATAATTTGAACAAAATCCTTACAGGTATATTATTTTTCCTTTTCACAATGATAAATATAAGATAACATGATTGTCTAATTAAAGAATTAAGTCAACTTTTATTAAATTATATATAATACAGTTTTAAGACTGTTTTCTGTGAATGATTATTTCAAGAGTTATTTAGGTTTTCTTCTTTTATATACATATTACGGCTCTGAAACCATAAATGTTTGGTCCTTAGTTTCCAGAGATTGACCACCTGTATATTGTGTTACTGTTTTGAAAAACCATAAACGTATGAATACCTGTATATATTAGGCTTATAAGATTTTCTATCTAGTATATTAAAGAAAAATTGTATAATTGTAGTGGGAAGAAGATATACGTACAATTAGGATAGATTCAAATATTGATACTCTATAATACTATCGGTTTAAACTTTTGGTAAGGATATTTTTAGGCATGCACAGATTTAGGATTTTTTTTCGGGAGTGTTACAATACTTTAGCACACCCGAACAAAATTTTTGGCAATGTATGATGTCAATATACAATTGAAAAATCACTGAGGTGTTTTTGAAACATTTTTTTAGAGGGTGTGGAGGGGGGGGGGGGGTACCATCAAACCTTTCCCACCTACCTAGCTCTGCGTTATGTTTTAAGGGTAAAAAAATGTATTTTTGTTTCTAATATCACTTGCTGGTTATTTTAGCCTACATGTGGAATTGTGTGTATCTAATAAAACTCTTTAAAACTAACAGATGAAGCTGCTCATTCAGTGGTGGTTTGTGACTTTAGGAATGGGTTAAGCAGATTTCAGCGACAGGATTCCCCCTCCTCCTCGACAACATATATCATCAAAACACATCACGCTACTGGCACAAGTGTTGTTAAATATTATCTAAAAATATCCAAACGAATCTGAAAAATTCGCCAAATAATAATAATAATAATAACCCATTCAGCCGATAACATTAAAGCAATGCTTATCCTGCTTCACATCACAAGCCGCCAGTGGTTTCATTTGCTTTCTATTAGCTGTAGATTTCTATTAGCTTTCTATTAGCTTTAAAGATATATATATATATATATATATATATATATATATATATATATATATATATATATATATATATATATATATATATATATATATATATATATATGTGAATGTATTAGTAAATTTAATAAATTTGCTAAATTTCTAAATACAGACTTGGGGCATATAGTTACAGGAGATTTAGACATTGTTAGTGACAATGTGTTAAGAACCATTATGTCATTTGGCACTAAATTTAGGATACCTTCTTGTAATAATTCTTTTAAAGTTTTAAAATCAATTAATCTAGATCTTGATAAATATATATATAAATTAGCTTGTAAATACGCTCTGCCATTAGAGGCATTTAATATGTGGAAATTTACTATATTAGAATCAATTAAAAATGCTATTAGAGATATTAAATTGTCTAGATCTTTATATAATATTGATAATATTAAACATTCCATTAATGATTTACAAAGATCCTTTGTTATCACCTATGTTGATAAAGCCTCTAATAATTATGCTATTATCTGTAAAAAATTTTATATTCAATTTCTGTTAGATTATTTAAAAAATAATAGTCTTTTTAAACCTGATTTACATTCCATCAATAGTATTAAATTGAAAATTATCAATATGTATAGTGATTTAAATATTAAATATAAATATCTTAAATTTCCTTATATAGTGCTTATTCCAAAATTTCATAAAAATCCTATTAAATTTAGAACAGTTACTAGTGGCCATAATACTTACTCTACTACTGCGAGTAAATTATTACTAAATTCTTTAAATCTAATAAATAATAGTTTAAGCCAGACTAGCAATAATTACCATATTCTAAATAATAGTAAAGAATTAAAGAATAAATTAACATCTCTTAGAAAAATAATAGGATTTCAAACTTTTGATTTTAAAGATCTTTTTAATAATATTAAGATATCTGATCTATATGATGTTATTTTAGCTCTATATAATGCTTATATTACACCTCTTTCAAATCAAATTAAATTTATAAATTTTCCTAAACTTCTTCACTTTGTTATTTTCAATAATTATATTTTTCAAGGAAATAAATTATACTTACAAGTCTCAGGAGTTCCACAGGGTGGCTGCAGTAGCAGTATGCTAGCTAATTTATACCTTTATCATTATGAAAAGTCATTTACTTCAATAGATTATACTTTTTACAGATATGTTGATGATCAGATTTGCTTAGTACATACAGAAAATTATCTCATAGATATAGATTACTATCCAGACAATTTGGAATTAATTCCTAATGAAGCTACTATTAGTAAAAATGTTAATTTTTTGGATTTAAATCTTTTTATTGATCCTTCTAATAGAATTGTTACAAATTTATATGATAAAAAAGACTTTTATAATTTTAATATTAATAAAATCTTACCTTTTAATTCCTGTAACTCGATTCAATTGTTTAGAAATATTATACTCAATCAGCTTTTTAGAATTTATAGATTATCTGATAAAAAATTTCATGCTATGCATATCAATAATCTCAAAATTACTAGTAATTTATATAAATATCCCTCTTATTTAGTAAATAGTATTGTTAAAAAATTTAAAATAGCTGGATTTTTATAATTCTTTTCATAGTATCATATAATTCTATTCATAGTATCTTATATTAGCCAGACATCTCCATTCTCTTGTTGAAGGCCCAGACCACACGACCACACTCCATTCTCTTGTGGGTTTTTTTTCATTTTTTTTTTTTTTTTTTTTTTTTTTTTTTTTTTTTTCATTCACTTCCCACTTCAGCATTACTATTATTTGCCCCTCTTTTTAGTAGCTCTTTTTGTATATTAATACTTTTTCTTAACATTTCGCTTCACAGTTTTTCAATTCTTATGAATGGCAACAGTAAATGGTTTTTTATTTTTTTCTTTACGAATGGCAACACTGGTCTCTTCTATCAGTGTACCCTGTATTGACTCGAGTGTACATACGCTGTGCTTTTTCCAGGTATTCATTTTTTCTTTTTTATTCCTTCTTTATGTATGTCGTCCAAGTAGAAATAGTTTATAGATTTAATCTATCTATTTCTTCAGAAACATACATTTTTGTGTTTGCTTCTACAAAAAACTTGGACATGATTAGATTTTTGTAGAGGTTAACAATTCATGATTTAGGCTTAGAGCCTCGTCCACGTGTAATGCGTTTGTGCTTGATTTCGTTTGTTATACTTATTTCGATTCCATACCTTTATATTTTTCATTGACTTGTTGATTCGATATTTATTTTATTTATTTTTTTCCCATTTGCTTGAGGATTAGTTGATTTTTACTTTTGTTTTGTAAGCCTGTTAGATAGTTGAATTTAGCTTAAGTTTTTCTTTTTTTGTTTCCATACCTTTTAATTTGGTTGATTTTCTGTAACTTGATAGCTTGTGTTTTGTATTTTTTTCCATTTGATTGATGATTTGCTATATTATATTTTATTCTGTGGGTGTTTTTAAAAAAGTTAGGTTTATCGTGTTACATCTTCTTACTTTTCGTTCATTGGATTTTCAAACTTCTATTATTATATATATATATATATATATATATATATATATATATATATATATATATATATATATATATATATATATATATATACATATATATATATATATATATATATATATATATATATATATACATATATATATATATATATATATATATATATATATATATATACATATATATATATATATATATATATATATATATATGTATACATATATATATATATATATATATATATATATATGTATACATATATATATATATATATATATATATATATATATATATATATATATATATATATATATATATATATATATATATATATAATTGAAGATTTTTATGATTACTTGTAATATATATATACCCGAGAAATACCAAAGAAAATTGCTTGTAAACTGAAGGTAAAGGTAAAAAAATTGCAAATCAGAAGCCAAGTGTAGCACGATGAGCTAGGCAAGAAGTTTGGAAATTGAATAAATGGAATCTAGTGAATATAAAAGGAATAAAATGAATATGAAAAGCATTTCTAAAACCATGTACGTTATCAAGGGCCATACATGTTTCATTAATGCTGATTCTACGTTTCTGTTTACACAACTGTAAAATGTATTACAGAAATATAATCAGATAAAGTTCTGAAAGAATTTTTATTTTAATAAAGAGTCTCAGTTGGATGCAAATTTGAGTAGATATTTTCAAGTGATTGACTAAAATAAAATGTATAAACAAATTGGGTTTATGGAATAAAAAAAAATAAATTTGTATGAAGTTTTGTCATTGCACATTGAATTTTACAAGAAAGATTTAGCCCTACTTTAAATCTTTGAGCTTGTTATGCGTTAAGATAATCACCTGATGAAATGTGTATTCAATTTAATTTAAAAATTTGTGGAATCTGTCCTTAAAAATCAAATGTATTAATGTCGAAATGTTAAATTAAATTTAATTGCTTTATGAATACCAATAAAAATAATCTTGACAGCTGCAAAGTTAGAAATCAGCAGAAATTTTTATTTTTATTCAAAAAGAAGCAAGGATTGAAAATACTTTTTAATGAGGAGACAGTATTAACCTTCCGTCAGGCGCGGTAGTTTTCGTAACGAGAACTGCCAGTAACAAATGAAAGAGAGAAATGTTCAACGCGTATCAATCTGATCAGCCGCGCCTGACGGAAGGTAAAAATGTACTTTAAAGTAATTTTAAAGTAAATTATTAATTTTAATAATTTTAATGTAAATGTACTCATTTAATGGAAAATGGATCTAATTAAGTAGATACATTAAATGAAAGTGCTTGAAAAATTATTCTAAAATAAGTTATTTTAATCATTGAAATTGTAAAAATTCACTTTTATGCTTGCTTAAAGCCTAATCTCTGTATTTTGATAATGCAAACACTAGAATTTAAAATACATAGAGCACAGATAAAATCTTTTGATTTTAGCTCAACTAAAATATATTTGAATGCTTATTTTTAAACTAAAAACAGGATTACCTCCACTGAGATGCATTATTTAGGAGTGCATATTAGCTCTTAGAGGAGTGATTATTCACGCCTAAATAGAGTCTATTAATCACTCCAAAAACACTAATTCTTCACTCTTTCCAATGGGTGGATAAACCATTTTTGCTAAGAGTGTATATATTCACTCCTTGACATGGATTATTCACTCCAAGATGGAGTCAATAAATCACTCATTCAGAGTGGGTATTCACCATAAAGGATTGACTAGTCACTCCAAAAAAGTGGACTATTCACTCTTTCCCTTGAGTAGAAAACCCACTTATTTTAGAGAGAACTCTTTAGAGGTTGGCTCAATCTCAAGTCTTTCTTAGAGTGACTATTCACTCTTTTTGAGTGAATTCTCACTCTTTCAAATTTAGAGTGTAAGGTGAGGGAAAATATTATGTGGATCCTTGCTGATTGCAGTGAATCTGATAGCTGCTGGAGGGTGCGTGGTGGAGAATCCATAGAGCGAACAACCCGATCGAGGTGGACCCACAGATGCTCAATTGGGTTTAAGTCTGGGAAATTAGGGGCCTAGCAAGTACTTTGAAGTCTTTATCGTGCTCCTCCAACCACTCTCAAACAGTTCTTGCTGTATGACACGTCGCATTGTCGTGCTGGTAGATCTCATCCGCCCCAGGGAAGACAATCAGCATGCATGGGTGTACGCAGTCTGCAAAGATGGATTAATAACGAATTCGATTTATAGTGCCTTCCGCAGATATAAGTGGACCCAGAAAATGCCATAAAAAATATTCCCCTGACCATAACACTGACCCCACCACCCTGTATTCTTCCAGCAATGGTTGTTGATGAGTATTTGTTTTCCAATCTTATATGTCAATGTCCATCCGTTCGATGAAGCAGAAAATGTGACTCATCGGAGAAGGTGATCTTTGTCAATCAGCTGAGGTTCAATTCCGATACTGCCGTGTAAATGTAAGCGTTTTCTGCACCTTGATTACCATAGGTGCAGTGACCATCTGTCTGCTTCGAAGGCCCATACGCAGCAGGGTTCGCTGAACTGTCGTTTAAGACACACTTTCAGTAGTCCCCTGGTTCATTTAGCCAATGAGTTGCTCTACTGTAGCGCGGCGATCGGCCGTCACGAACCTTCGGAACCGACGTCCACCTATCACATCAATGGCGCGTGGTGATCCGCAGTTTCCATATCGCTTATTCGCAATGGTGCCATTTCTTCATTGACGATGCACTTTAACCACAGCAGCACGCGAACAGTTCACAAACTTCACTCTTTTTGGAAATATTGCCACTCTTGGCCTGAAACCCGATAATCATCCCTTTTTGCCAAATCTGATACAGTGCTAATTTTAGCAATGACAGCAACGAGTGAAATGTTTTCTAAATGCCTATACCACACCTTATATATCCACCAAGCCAGCTCACTACAGTTGCCTTCTTTCATTGGCTACGCGGTGTTGAATTCAAAAGTAATTCACAATAATGTAACTCGACCCTGTAAATGCTTAATACGAGGTTCCAGATTATTTATGTATATGATTTCGTGAAATTAAAAAAGCGTGGAAGGACTTTCCTCTACATGCATTCTAATACTGCTTTGCATCCAGGAAAGTTTAATTTTCTCGTTCAATTTTACCATTGTTTTCAAGCTTGGCGTAATTGAGTTTTGATAAATTGCTGGAGTTCGAATTTTATTACATTGAGCTGTTGTATATAAATAATGTTGTTTCGATTTTTTCTACAATGTTCAGCTGTGTGCTGCAATGTGTTTTAGTTTGTCTTCCAGTCAATTTCTTCCATTTATTCACTATACGTTATACTATATCACCCATATACAAAACTGCAAATATTATAAATTATATGCACAAGATAATTTCCAAATTTCACGTACAGGGTGGAGATCATAACCCCTCTCAATTATCTGAACAATGACATAAGTTCTACATAGAGTCCATATATAAAAACAAAATTCATCAGCGTAGTAGTTATTATAAGTATATCATTGTTTATTACAGTTCACCATCTCATCTATATAAATAAAACTAGCAGCATACGCGTTCTTCGTACGGAGTATATAATATAAAAAACTTATAATTCGCAATCATGTGCAAATTCTGTTAAAATATTAAATTTATTGCTCTTTAAGAGAAGTTTAAGAATATCTGTTCTCACTATGCAAAATTATCTTCAAGGGCAGATCTGAAGAATAAAACATCGTGGTCCTTTTTGTAAGCAAATTTACAAAAAAAAAAGGAATTGAATCAATATATGCAACCCCGTGCTACTTATATTGTCGCAGATTAAGAAATATGCCAGTACGTTAGTAGAAGATTACCCGTATTACAATGAGTCTCAAAAATCTTTGCCAAAATAAAAGAGATGACGTAATAAATTGAAAATATCAATAATCTCCAAGCTTTCTATACCAGAAGGTTGTAATTGATTCCAATATATGCCAATATATATCAAAACATGTGCCAATATACCTGTACTACTTATATTCTCGTAGATTAGAAGATATACCCGTGTATTTTTAGATTACTCGTACAACGTACAATATATGAATTTAAACAATTTTTGTCATAATAAAACAATTCCATAATAACTTGAAAATATCAATAATTCCTGAATCAATAATCCCCGAAAATATCAATAATAATAAAGTTTAAATCTGAAGACCGGAATTGATATTATCCAGTCAGAAATGCTATAAGAAAAATCAAATCGTTCTTTTCTAAAATATATTTTTATATCCAATTATTTATTATTCAAATCGAAAAAATAATAATTAATATTAACAGACAGATTTAATTTAATTGCGTTTCTGAACAACATGATATAAGATAGAATCTTCCTCGTAAACTGCGAAATTAAATAACCGTTTTGATTTCTTTATACTTTTCATTGTTCAGTACAAGCTTGTGAAAAATAAACCGTGAAGATAGATTTCCCATTTAAATTATGTTTCAAACAATTCGTGTTTTCAGAAAGTGAATAATTAGCGCAAAATATCTCCCATCAAACTCAGAGATAAGGTTTTAATTCACTTTCAAACGATTTTCAAGCTTTTCGTTTGGATAAACCACGGAGTTAGATAGTAGAACTCCTAAGAAAAAGTTTCGTTTTTCATTAATATATAGACAACCCCTGGTCTTAGATACTTGAAACTTGGGAAAAATTTATCGGAGGTTATTTTAAGGCTATCCACAAAATTTCATCAAATTCGGTTCAGCCGTTCTTCCGTGATGATGAGACAAACGAAAATTTCGTTTTTTACTAATATCTCGAGAACCACTGGCCGTAGAAACTCCAAACATAAACTAAATTTTAAGTGGGGCTATTTCCAGGCTACCCACAAAATTTCATCAAATTCGGTGCAGCCGTTCTCCCGTGAAGATGGGACAGACAGATTTTCAATTTTATATATATAGACTAGCAGCATACCCGATCTTCGTACGGAGTATAAAATATAAGGAAACTTATAATTCAGATTCATATGCAAATTATGTTAAAATATTAAATTTATTGCTCCTAAAGTGAAGTTTATGAATATCTGTTCTCTTCATGCAAAATTATCGTCACGGGCAGATCTGCAGAATAAAACATCCTGGCCCCTTTCGAAAGCAAATTTACAAAAAAAAAGGAATTGAATCAATATATGCAAAATAAAAGCATTAAAATTGTATAGGACCCGTAATACTTATATACGCGAATATTAGAAGATATAACCTGTATTAGTAGATTACATGTATAAATTGAAAATATCAATAAACCCGTAATTGATTCCAATATATGCCAGAATGAAAGCACTAAAATTATATGGGAATATATATATATATATATATATATATATATATATATATATATATATATATATATATATATATATATATATATATATATATATATATATATATATTGTCGCAGATTAGAAAATATGCCTGTATGTTAGTAGAAGATTACCCTTATTACAATATGATTATAAACAATCTTTGCCGAAATAAAACAGATGACATTATAAATTGAAAATTTCAATTATCCCCGTAATCTTTATACCAGAAGGTCGTAATTGATTCCAATATATGCCAATATATATCAAAATATATGCCTATATACCTGTACTACTTATATTCTCGTAGATTAGAAGATAACACGTGCATTTATAGAAGATTACTCGCACAACGTGCAATATGTGAATTTCAACAATTTTTGTCATAAAAAAACAATGGTATAATAATTTGAAAATATCAATAATCCCTGAATCAATAATCCCCGAAAATATCAATAATAATAATGTGTAACCTGAAGACCGTAATCGATATTTTCCAGTCAAAAATGCAACTTGAATGATATTTATTTTATATACATATCTTTATTATTCAAATCGGAAAAGATTTAATTAAAATCGTATGCCGCATAACACATTGGATTTACATCCATTGCTAAACGACAGGATATCAGTTGCTTCAAATAAATTGATGGAAATCATATCGTCTGAATAATGCTATCTCCATGAAAGGTTTGGCGATATTTTCTTCAATTTAGCGATAACTTAAAAAATCGCCAAATTTATCGCCAAGTGGGACTGTAAAACTGATAGTCCCATTTTGCGACAAATTGACGAAACATCATCATAATATTATCCCCTAACAAAACACAATTAATTTCATTTATTAAGCGCAATTTTATCAATTTCATGACATTTTTATAGATTCACAAACATTTTTATCAACTTGGTGATATTTTAAAAATTCGGTAAATGTGTTACTAAGTAGGATGGATAGACTGACCCACAAATGCTACCGAAACATCATTTCAGTACTGTCTTCTAAAAAAACCAATTTAATTTCATTGATTTGCGTCGTTTTTAGCAATTTGGCGATATTTCCGTCAATTTGGCAAAGTTTAAGAAAAGTTGCCAAGTTAGCGATATTCTGCCAAATTCGTAGCTCTGAAATTGCAGATCTGAAGAATAAAACATCCTGATCCCGTTTGTATATACTAAATGCAAACACTAAAATTGTATTAGAAGATATACCTTTTCTACTCTTTTTCTGTTTCAACAATCGGATAAATGAGTTTACTGGTAAGCACAATATGAGTTTATTAGCTAAACACAATATAAAAGCTTAAAAACTCTTTGTCAAATGAAAGTGATGTACGCAGTCCGTAACTAATATAATTAAAAGAAAAATCAAACCGTTCATTCACAAAATATATTTATACATCTATTTATTTATTATTCAAATAGAAAAAATAATAACAAATATTAAGAAACACATTTAATTTAATTGCGTTGCTGAGCAACATAATATAATAAAGAATCTTCCTCATAAACTGCGAAATTAAATAACCATTTTGATCTCTTCCCCATAAAATGCAAAAATAATAACCATTTTGATTACTTTATACTTTCCATTGTTTAGTAAATGCTTGACTATGGAGTTAGATTTTCCATTAAAATTCATGTTTCAAACAATTCATGCTTTCAGATAGTGACTAATTAATGCAAAAATCCTGCACTAAGCTCAGAAATGAAGTTTTAATTCACGTTGACGTTTTAAACAAACAATTTTCATCCTTTCCGTTTGGATAAACCACGGAGTTAGAGAGTAGATCTCCTAGGATAAAGTTCCGTTTTTCATTAATATCTCGACAATCCCTGGTATTAGAAACTCGAAAATTAGGCAAAATTTATGGGGGGCTACTTTAAGGCTACTCACAAAATTTCATTAAATTCGATTCAGCCGTTCTCTCGTGAAGATGAGACAAACGAAATATTCGTTTTTCACCAATATCTTGAGAACCACTGGTTATGGAAACTCCAAACATGGACTAAATTTTAAGAGGGGCTATTTCTAAGGTACCCACAAAATTTCATCAAATTCGGTTCAGCCGTTCTCCCGTGATGATGGGACAAACAGACAGACAGGCAGACAGATTTTCAATTTTATTTATATAGACTAGCAGCATACCCGTTCTTCGTACGGAGTATATAATATAAAGAAATTTATAATTCGCAATCATGTACAAATTCTGTTAAAATATTAAATTTATTGCTCATAAAGAGAAGTTTAAGAATATCTGTTCTCAATATGCAAAATTATCTTCACGGGCAGATCTGAAGAATAAAACATCCTGGCCCCTTTTGCAAGCAAATTTACAAAAAAAAAGGAATTGAATCATTATATGCAACCCCGTACTACTTATATTGTCGCAGATTAGAAAATATGCCAGTGTGTTAGTAGAAGCTTACCCGTATTGCAATATGTGTCTCAAAAATATTTGCCAAACTAAAAGAGATGACATAAAAAATTGAAAGTATCAAAAATCCCCGTAATCTTAATACCAGAAGGTCGTGATTGATTCGAATATATGCCAATATATACCAAAATATATGCCAATATACCTGTACTACTTATATTCTCGTAGATTGGAAGATATACCCATGCATTTGTAGAAGATTACTCGTACAACGTACTATATATGAGTTTCAACAATTTTCGTCATAATAAAACAATTCCATAATAATTTGAAAATATCAGTAATCCCTGAATCAACAGTCTCCGAAAATATCAATAATAATGATGTTTAAACCTGAAGACCGTAATGGATATTAGCCAATCAAAAATTCAATGTCAATGAAATTTATTTTATATACATATTTTTACTATTCAAATCGGAAAAGATTTAATAAAAATCATATGCCGCATAACATATTGGATCCGTTGCTAAGCGACATGATATCAATTGCTTTAAATAAATTGATGGAAATCATATCATCTGAATAATACAATCTCCATGGAAGGTGTGGCGACATTTTCGTCAATTTAGCTATAGCTTAAAAAATCGCCAAATTTATCGCCAAGTGGGACTGTAGAACTGATAATCCCATTATGCGACAAATTGACGAAACATCATCACAATACTATCCCCTAACAAAACACAATTAATTTCATTTATTAAGCGCGAGTTTATCTATTTCATGATATTTTTATGGATTTAGAAATATTTTTACCAATTTGGTGATATTAAAAAAATTCCTTATATGTGTTACTAAGTAGGATGGATGGACTGACCGACAAATGCTACAGAACCATCTTTATTCTAAAGTACTTTATTCTAAAAAAACAAATTTAATTTTAATGATTTGGGTCATTTTTATCAATTTGGAGACATTTCCACTAATTTGGTAAAGTTTAAGAAAAGTTACCAAGTTATTTAGAGATATTCCTCTAAATTCGTAGCTCTGAATTTGCAGATCTGAAGAATAAAATATCCTGATCTCGTTTGTATATTACTAAATGAAAACATTAAAATTGTGTTATAAGATACAGCCGTTCAACTCTTTTTCTGCTTCAACAATCGGCTAAATGAATTTATTGGGTAAACACAATATATGAGTTTAGTAGCTAAATACTATATAAGCTTGAAAACTCTTCGCCAAAATAAATAAAATTGATGTACGCAGTCAGCAATTAATATAATTAAAAGGAAAATCAAACCGACCATTCATAAGATATACTTTTATATCCATTTATCCATTTATATATTATTTAAATCGAAAAAAAATAATAAAAACATTAACAAACACATTTAATTTAATTGCGATGCCGAGCAACATGATATATCCTCCTAAAATGTTAAAATTTATTAACCACTAACAGCACACCCGTTATTCGTACGGAGTGTATAATTTAAAGAAACTTAAAGTTCGCAATCATGTGCAAATTCTGTTAAAATATTAAATTTATTGCTCCTAAAGAGAAGTTTAAGAATATATGTTCTCACTATGCAAAATTATCTTCACGATCAGATCTGAAGAATAAAACATCCTGCCCCCTTTTGTAAGCAAATTTACAGAAGAAAAATAGGAATTGAATGAATATATGCAACCCCGTACTAATTATATTGTCGCAGATCAGAAAATATGCCAATGTGTTAGTAGAAGATTACCCGTATTAGAATATGCGTCTCAAAAATATTTGCCAAAATAAAAGAGATGACGTAATAAATTGAAAACATCAATAATATCCGTACTCTTTATACCAGAAGGTCGTAATTGATTCCAATATATGCCAATATATATCAAAACATATGTCAATATACCTGTACTACTTATATTCTCGTAGATTAAAAGATATACACGTGTATTTGTAGAAGATTCGTACAACATACAATATATGAGTTTAAACAATTTTTGTCATAATAAAATAATTGCATAATAACTTGAAAATATCAATAATCCTTGAATCAATAATCCCCGAAAATATAAATAATAATAATTTTTAAACCTGAAGACTGTAATTGATATTATCCAGTCAAAAATGCTATAAGAAAAATCAAATCGTTCTTTTCTAAAATATATTTTTATATCCATTTATTTATTATTCAAATCGAAGAAATAATTATTAAAATTAACAGACAGATTTAATTTAATTGCGTTTCTGAGTAACATGATATAAGATAGAATCTTATAACATGTTAAATATGTCATGTCTTATAACATAAACTGCGAAATTAAATAACGATTTTGATTTCTCTATACTTCTCATTGTTCCGTAAAAGCTTGCTTTAAATAAACCATGAACCATGGAGATAGATTTCCCCTTTAAATCTTGTTTCAAACAATTCATGTTTTCAGAAAGTGACTAATTAACGCAAAAAATCTCCCATCAAACTCAGAGATTAAATTTTAATTCACTTTCAAACGATTTTCAAGCTTTTCGTTTGGATAAACCACGGAGTTAGGGAGTAGAACTCCTAGGAAAAAGTTCCGTTTTTCATTAATATCTCGACAACCCCAGGTCTTAGAAACTCGAAACTTGGACAAAAGTTATGGGGGGATATTTCAAGGCTATTCACCAAATTTTATTAAATTCGGTTCAGCCGTTTTTCCGTGACGATGAGACAAACGAAAATTTAGTTTTTTACTAATATCTCGAGAACCACTGGTCGTAGAAACTCAAAACACGGATATAATTTTAAGTGGGGCTATTTCTGGGCTACTCACAAAATTTCATCAAATTCGGTTCAGCCGTTCTCCCGTGATGGTGTGACAAACAGACAGACAGACAGACAGACAGACAGATTTTCATTTTTATTTATATAGATTGAAAATATGTCTGTCTGTCTGTTTGTCCCATCATCACGAGAGAGCGGCTGAACCGAATTTGACGGAATTTTGTGGGTAGTCTAGAAATAGTCCCACTTAAAATTTAGTCTTATGTTTTGAGTTTCAAAGACCAGTGGTTCTCGAGATACTGGTAAAAAACGAAGCATTCGTTTGTCTCATCATCGCGGGAGAATGGCTGAACCGAATTTAATAAAAATTTGTAGATAGCCTTAAAATAACCCCTTATAAATTTAGTCCAAGTTTCAGGTTTCTAAGATCAGGGGTTGTTGAGATATTAATGAAAAACGAAACTTTTTCCTAGGAGTTCTACTCTCTAACTCCGTGATTTATGCAAAAGAAAATGTTGAAAATCGTTTGTTTCAAACGTGAAAGTGAATTAAAACTTTATTTCTGAGGTTGGTGGAAGATTTTTGCGCTAATTAGTCACTATCTGAAAGCATGAATTGTTTGAAACATGAATTTAAATGGAAAATCTATCTCCATGGTCTATTCTTTACAAGCTTTTACTTAAAGATGAAAAGTATAAAGAAATCAAAATGGTTATTTAATTTTGCATTTTATGAGGAAGATTCTATCTTATATCTTGTTGCTCAGCAACGCAATTAAATTAAATCTGTTTGTTGATTTTTATTATTATTTTTTCGATTTGAATAACAAATAAATGGATATAAAAATATATTTTAAAAATAGACGGCTTGATTTTTCTTTAAATTATATTAATTGCGGACTGCGTACATCACTTTCATTTATTTTGACAAAGAGTGTTCAAATTTATATATTGTGTTTAACTAATAAACTTATACATTGTGTTTACCCAATAAATTCATTTATCCGATTGTTGAAACAGAAAAAAAGTAGAACGGGTATACTTCTAATACAATTTCAGTGTTTTCATTTAGTATATACAAACGGGATCAGGATGTTTTACTCTTCAGATCTGCAAATACAGAGCTGCGAATTTGGCGGGATATCGCTAACTTGGCAAATTCTTAAACTTTGCCAAATTGACGGAAATGTCGCCAAACTGATAAAAACGAAGCAAATCAACGAAATTAAATTTGTTTTTTAGAAGAGAGTACTGAAACGATATTTAGGTAGCATTTGTCGGCCAATCCATCCATCCTACGTAGTAACACATTTAGCGAATTTTTAAAAAGTCACCAAATTGATAAAAGTGTTTGCAAATCCATAAAAATATCATGAAATTGATAAAATTGCGCTTAATAAATTAAATTAATTATGTTTTGTTATTGGAATTTATTGTGATAATGTTCCGTCAATTTGTCGTGAAATGGGATTAGACAGCGTCATTTTTATATTTCCAATAAATAAGCTATTTAAATAATGCAGCTATTAGAGCTAACCAGATATATAGACAAGAATCAGCACTCAATTTCCAAATCGTCTCTTTTGAACTACAAACATTCTCGCGACACAAATAAATGAAAATACGTGAAATCATAAAATGAAAATGACTGTTATCTGATTGAATTTTTATACAGTTTCAGTCAAATTTTAGCACAATACTCATAATAATCTATATAAATAAAAATGAAAATCTGTCTGTCTGTCTGTCTGTCTGTCTGTTTGTCACACCATCACGGGAGAACGGCTGAACCGAATTTGATGAAATTTTGTGGGTAGCCCAGAAATAGCCCCACTTAAAATTATATCCGTGTTTTGAGTTTCTACGACCAGTGGTTCTCGAGATATTAGTAAAAAACGAAATTTTCGTTTGTCTCATCATCACGGAAAAACGGCTGAACCGAATTTAATGAAATTTGGTGAATTGCCTTGAAATATCCCCCCATAACTTTTGTCCAAGTTTCGAGTTTCTAAGACCTGGGGTTGTCGAGATATTAATGAAAAACGGAACTTTTTCCTAGGAGTTCTACTCCCTAACTCCGTGGTTTATCCAAACGAAAAGCTTGAAAATCGTTTGAAAGTGAATTAAAATTTAATCTCTGAGTTTTATGGGAGATTTTTTGCGTTAATTAGTCACTTTCTGAAGACATGAATTGTTTGAAGCATGATTTAAAGGGGAAATCTATCTCCATGGTTCATGGTTTATTTAAAACAAGCTTTTACGGAACAATGAGAAGTATAGAGAAATCAAAATCGTTATTTAATTTCGCAGTTTATGTTATAAGACATGACATATTTAACATGTTATAAGATTCTATCTTATATCATGTTACTCAGAAACGCAATTAAATTAAATCTGTCTGTTAATTTTAATAATTATTTTTTCGATTTGAATAATAAATAAATGGATATAAAAATATATTTTAGAAAAGAACGATTTGATTTTTCTTATAGCATTTTTGACTGGATAATATCAATTACGGTCTTCAGGTTTAAAAATTATTATTATTTATATTTTCGGGGATTCTTGATTCAAGGATTATTGATATTTTCAAGTTATTATGCAATTATTTTATTATGACAAAAATTGTTTAAACTCATATATTGTATGTTGTACGAATCTTCTACAAATACACGTGTATATCTTTTAATCTACGAGAATATAAGTAGTACAGGTATATTGACATATGTTTTGATATATATTGGCATATATTGGAATCAATTACGACCTTCTGGTATAAAGAGTGCGGATATTATTGATGTTTTCAATTTATTACGTCATCTCTTTTATTTTGGCAAATATTTTTGAGACGCATATTGTAATACGGGTAATCTTCTACTAACACATTGGCCTATTTTCTGATCTGCGACAATATAATTAGCACGGGGTTGCATATATTCATTCAATTCCTATTTTTTCTTCTGTAAATTTGCATACAAAAGGGAGCAGGATGTTTTATTCTTCAGATCTGATCGTGAAGATAATTTTGCATAGTGAGAACATATATTCTTAAACTTCTCTTTAGGAGCAATAAATTTAATATTTTAACAGAATTTGCACATGATTGCGAACTTTAAGTTTCTTTAAATTATACACTCCGTACGAATAACGGGTGTGCTGTTAGTGGTTAATAAATTTTAACATTTTAGGAGGATATATCATGTTGCTCGGCATCGCAATTAAATTAAATGTGTTTGTTAATGTTTTTATTATTTTTTTTTCGATTTAAATAATAAATAAATGGATAAATGGATATAAAAGTATATCTTATGAATGGACGGTTTGATATTTCTTTTAATTATATTAATTGCTGACTGCGTACATCAATTTCATTTATTTTGGCAAAGAGTTTTCAAGCTTATATCGTATTTAGCTACTAAACTCATATATTGTGTTTAGCCAATAAATCCATATAGCCGATTGTTGAAACAGAAAAAGAGTAGAGCGGGTATATCTTCTAATACAATTGTAGTGTTTTCATTTAGTATATTGAAACGGGATAAGAATGTTTTATTCAGATCTGCAAATTCAAAGCTACGAATTAGGAGGGATATCGCTAATTTGACAAATTTTCTTAAACTTTGCCAAATTGACGGAAATGTCGCCAAATTGATATAAACGACACACAAACAGCTGCCATTAACCTTCGGGTTGGTCGTGTGGCTTGGGTCTTCTACATATCAATGAAATTTTTTTTTGTTTTGTTAGAAGAGAGTACTGAAATTATGTTTGGTTAGCATTTATCTGTCAGACCAACCATCCTACTTAGTAATACATTTAGCGAATTTTTAAAATGTCACCAAATTGATAAAAATGTTTTCAAATCTATAAAAATATCTTGAAATTGATAAAATTGCGCTACATAAATGATATTAATTGTTTTTTGTTAGGGGATAGTATTGTGATGATATTTCGTCAATTTGTCGCAAAGTGAAACTGTCAGTTCTACAGTCCCACTTGGCGATAAATTTGGCGATTTTTTAAAATGTCGCTAATTTGACGAAACTGTCGCCAAATGTTCCATAGAAATAACTATTTAGACGATATTTTTTCTACCAATTTATTTGAAGCAAATGATATCATGTCGCTTAGCAACGGATTTAAATCCAATGTGTTTATGCGGCAGACGATTTTTATTAAATCCTTTCCGATTTGAATAATGAAGATATGTATATAAAATAAATTTCATTGCCATTTCATTTTGGACTGGATAATACCAATTATACTCTTCAGGTTTAAACATTATTATTATTGATATTTTCCGGAATTATTGATTCAGGGATTATTGATATTTTTAAGTTATTACGCCATTGTTTTATTGCGGCAAAAATTGCTGACACACGCATATTGTACGTTGTACGAGTAATCTTCTAGGAATGCACGGGTATATCTTCTATCCTACGAGAATATAAGTAGTACAGGTATATTGGCATATATTTTGACATATATTGGAATCAAGTACAGTCTTCTGGTATGAAGATTAAGGGGATTAATTTATATTCAATTTATTACGTCGTCTGTTGTATTTTACCAAAAAACATTTGAGACTCATATTGCAAAACGGATAATCTTCTACTAATAATCGGACATTATAAGTAGTACGTGTATATATATCTTCCCATATAATTTTAGCACTTTAATTTTGACATATATTGGAATAAATGACTGTCTTCAGATTTAAAGATTACGGGTTTATTGGTATTTTCAATTTATACATGTAATCTACTAATACAGGTTATATTTTCTAATATTCGCGTATATAATTAGTACGGGTCCCATACAATTTTAACGCTTTTATTTTGCATATATTGATTCAATTTCATATTTTTTTATATTTGCTTACATAAGGGGTCCACGATGTTTTATTCTTCAGATATGTCCATGAAGATAATTTTATATATCGAGAACAGAGATTCTTAAACTTCTTTTTAGGAGCATTATATTAAATATTTTAAGAGAATATTTTGATTAAACATGTCATTTAGTATACTATAAGAATTTGGACATGATTATGAATTTCAAGTTTCTTTATATTATATACTCCGTACGAAGAACGGGTATGCTGCTAGTATAATATACAAACACACACAAAGGATGACATCTTTTGAATTCGCACATTTAGAAAACTCAAAAATATAAATGCTATCAGTTTCTTTTTCTTCCTCGTCTGTAAAAACAAAGAAAGGATAGATTTAATTTACCAAAACGGCGAAAATCGTAATTATGGACTAGTAACGCCGAAGTGCACTTTCCTGGGTTCTAAAGTACTTGTGCATCAAATTTCAAGGTCGTACGATGCCTAGATTTCCCATTACAGACTGCACACACATACACAGAGATCTTTTATTATGTAAGATTCCTGAATAGGACATCCATTCGCTTATAACCCTATTGTGTCAAATAAATGCCTTGTGTAACAGTTTTATGGTTGATTTCTGTTTACTAAACTATGCCCAACAACTTTGTAATTAACATTTTCTAAATTTCGCTTTATTGCAGAGCTCGTTATCTTAACTTTAAATTCTCTGCTAGGGGCACTGCAATTCATTTTATTCCATCCGGCTTTACTATAGAGGGTCATTCCATATAGAATCACCCGCGGTGGTGGTTGCATGATCGTTTTTGAAAATTTCTATATTTTGAACAAATGTTCCTACATGTTTCAGCAGATGAAAAACGATTTTTTTTAAATGTTTCATCTAGCTTGTTTATTTGGTACAGCCATTTTTAACACTTTACAACATAGTTGAAAAGTGTTTATGACTTTGTTCATTCTGTCTGTCTGTCTGTCTGTCTGTCCATTAGCACGATAACTGTCCTAAAAATGACTTTATCAAAATGAAATTTTAGTATGTTGTTCAGACGTCTGTGGGACCCATGGGAATATAAATAAATATCACCCATCACCCAATTAGTTTTTTTTTAATCCGGATTGAAGAAATGAAATGCATTGAACCCTATGGGACCTAATTTTTCAAACATTTTTTAAGCCAATTTAAAATTCACAAATTGCTTCGAAATTTTTAGGAAATATTCACATTATCCCATAAAATATATAAAAAGAATTTCAGTAAAATATATTAGGTAGTTTTTTAATTAAAAATTATTTAATATAGGGAGAAAAACAAATTCAATTAAATTCTGACTTTTGGGATATCCTCCAGAAAGAGAAGAGAGATATATTATACAATAAATATATTTCCAAAAGTTTAATTATTTTGTATGAGAGAGGCTTCACATTTTAAAATAAATGTGGTAGATAACAATTTTTCAATTTCTTTTTTTTATATATAACTCTTCATAATATACTTATTTGATGGCATTTTTAGTGCACTTTCCTACGCCCTAGAAAGTTAAAATTTGGTACACAACTTAAATTTGTTGAACATTTTATTCTACAAAAATTTGGTGGATCTATAAATATAGATCCTGCATTTTTTTCGAAATGGCCTGCAAATAATTCCCGTTCACTTCTATAAATCATTGTTGTAATATTGTTAAAAATTCTGATGTGGGCAGCATATGTCTTTCCTTGCAGACTCATATTCACATTCTCTTTATTTCTTCAGTAATCCATTAGTTTTTCAATTAGAGGGGATGTAATATCCTCACAGACACACAGAAACATGCACAGATATACCCTTACACACAGACGTCTTCCTAAAAATAGTTTTTTCGTGTTCTATAAGTCCCAAAACGTGTAGATCCTTCGAAAATTCAAGTTCCGATCTTCGGCACGATTCCATTACTTTGAATACATACACACACATATATATATATTATCAGTGTATCTCAGTTATCTGTGTATCTAAATTCCGTGCCTACGCAATTACAATAGTTGTGATTTTAAATGATCCCTAAACTTTTATTATTTCTTCAACGAAGTCTAATTTTAACTTATACGGAATGCAAATATCTCAAGTGATTGTAAGGTGAGTTACATAAGAATTGCTGAATTTTTTTTCACACAAAATTATTTAGCTCTGGAGTCTGGAATACAAGTTATATGAATGAAATATTCATTGATTTTGCATAGAGAATCAGATGATTTATATTTCGATACAGTTTTAAATATTTAAGTATAATAAACTACTGTAGTACTGTGATAATGTAAAAGATATCACCACTGAATGCATCACATTTTAGAAATTTTTAAATAAAATTGCATTTCAGTTGGAAAGTGTTTCATAATCAATGCTTATGCATGATTGATCTTTCTTGTTTCAACATAACGAACTCCAAATTTGATGAATTTAGATGTTCAAGAAAATTTAAATATCTTGGAACTCAAAAGAGTTAGATATTTGGAATAAAAACTATTTTACTGGTCTTAAAGTGGTCTATATTTCATAATATTGTAAAGTTTGTGTAATTGCAATTTGGATGGCTGAAATTGAGCGCTGAAATTCAGCATCAGTTTACCTAAAAATGCAGTTTTTAGTCTTTTTAAAAATAATGAAGGGAACAATTTTAAATCTTCAAATTTTCCCCATATCTTACCCTACACTCAACCAACGTCTTAGCTGGATAAATTTCAAGACTGATAACGTCATTTTTTTATTTTATTAAGCCCCAAACATGGCAACATTTTCAAATTCACATATATTTAAGCCTTAATATCTCTAATGGAGGAACCGGAAAAAATCTAAAACTTGTAGAGAATCAAGTACTACATAATAACTAATTGCAGTAAAAATTTCGAGTTTGAAACTTTTTTGGTTTTATAGATATAGAGCAATGAGTAAGTCCTAAAAGTAACAAATTTTAATTTTCACTTTTCCATAAAGTTTGATACCTTTTATTAAAAATAGTCATTGTACAATCGTGATATTTTATTATAGAGTTTGTCAGCAATCTGGTAGCTCTGTTCTGTAGGTGTATGAAGTTCCGGAGGCGTGTGTTTTCCCAGTACTTTTGATGGAGGAATCCATTATGCATTGGATGCCTTTCGCAAAGAAATTCTTGGAGCTGGTGGCTTGAAAATTGCAGATATAGGTCTTCATTTCCAAAACACATTTTTAAAATTTCAGTATGCCACTACTGTTTAACATAAATACAAGTTACTACTGGGAAATCTACATATTCCAAAGATATAGATATTTGGTAACATGGTAGATTTGCTGAGAGATAAAAATCTGTGCTTTTCTCTCGTTTGAGGTACAGATTTATATTTCTTCAAATCTAGGTTTCAAAACTTTCTTATTTAATTTCACATCATTGAAACAAAAATGTAGAATATTCCTTTGATTTTTTTTACACAGCAAAATAATATAAATCTTTTGGGGTAAGGATCTGATTTTTATAAGCTCCTTTTGGGGTAAGGATCTGATTTCTATAAGCTCTTTGTAAGCTCGCTTTTGCCGCTTCCCTTTTTGTAGTACCTCTTATTCCGTCACAGGTATTCTTCCCCCCGGCCACACAGAAAGCTACCATTAGCCTTTGGGTTGGTCGTGTGGTCTGGGTTTTCTACAGGTATTCTTCCCATGAGCAGTAGCAGAAAATTCCACTCAGCATCTAGATCGAAATGAAACTTATGATGACACATATTAATGAAATTCTTTTTGTTTTTACATTCACTGGCAGCTCCATCGCTGAAATAAAAAAAAATTCTTGGCTGATGGAAGAGCTTTTTTGAGGTGGCCTGTAAGATACTTCTGAAATGTGTGAAGTGCCACTGTGTTGTGTTCTAGGTGGTCACTTATGATGCACATGCTGTGACTCTTTAAAACATCATCTGACTTGAAGTGATATACAAAAGAATGGAGGGTGACCTGTGTGCACACCCAAGTAAAACTTTGAATTGCAACTTGAATTGTGAAACTGTAGTTTGCAGCAAAATCTGCTAGAACTATGCACTCAGATTCTGCAAGGTTTTCTTTTGTGGCTCTTAAAACTGTGACTGATTTTTGGAGACACAATGGTGTTTCTTTAGCGCCAAGAGTTTCTCGGCGAGGCTTTTAAGAAACTTACTTGAAGTTTCTGTGATAGTTAATAGGCACGATCTGTACTCACCCATTTTTATAGCAGATTTCTTCTAACATCTCATCCATTTCCTCTGTGAGGAAATTGTAAGAAATATGCTATTAGTAGTGCCTAAGCCCATATTGCAACATTACTTATGTTTGTAATGGCAACACCTTTTTCTTGTGTTGTCAGAATGGCAACGGCCGTGTGTTGTTTATGTTCGATGTTTTATGTAGCCGCGCGTTTGTTTATTGTATGTTTGTGTGAGATGTTACGTGATGTATTTCTTTTCGTTTAAATATAGTTCTGTCTAATATAATCGTAATGTTTATCATTTACCATAACACCCACTATTTCTGCTAAAACTAACAGGTTATGGTTGCCCAGGTTGTTTATCTGCGAAACGGTAAGAAGACGTACTTTCGTTTTCGCGAATGCTGAGAATTTTTTGTTCTATGGTAAATTGCAATAAGTAGACGCACTTAGAAGTTATTAAATATTACGGATTATAATCAGAACTTTAAAATAAAGAAGCATGGCTGCAATGAATGAAGAATTCAGAATCCCTAAATTATCGAGTGATAATTACCATTCTTGGGCTATTCGTGCCAGAGCAGTTTTGGTTCAGAAGGGATGCTGGGAGGCCATAGATCCTGGTTTTGGATCCGAAATGACGACTGACGAAAAGAAAATGAATAATCGAGCTTTAACTTTTCTGTTTCTTGTTGTTGATGACACGTATTTGGATGATATTGAGATGTGCACTACCGCAAGAGAAGCATGGAATGCGCTTGAGGAAATTAATTCGAAATGCGGTTTGTTGTACATTCTACAATTAATGCGGGATTTCTTCAACATAAAAATGAAAAATAATGAAGAGATGAAAGATTATCTTGGACGTTTAATGGATATTCATAGAAAATTAGCCAGCAGTGGTTACGCTTTTAATGATAAAGAAGTCGCATTGGTGATGTTACTGGGTATTCCAAAGACGTATGAAGCCCTAATTCTCAATCTTGAACAAGATGAAGAAAGTCTAACAACAAAAAAGGTGAAGGCTAGACTTTTGATAGAAGAGAAAAGAATAAATCGCCGTAATGAAGAAAAAGAAACTGCTGAAGAAACAGATTGCAAGGCTATGTTTATACAAAAAAGAAGTGTAGCTAAACATAAACATTCAAATCAGGTTGAAAATAATAAAACTACTTTGGGGCATAAAAGTTTATTTCAAAAAGACTATAACAGAGAAGGAAGACGTGTAAAATGTTTTTGTTGCAATAAATTTGGTCATATTGCAAGAAACTGCCCTGAAGGCTACAACTGTACAGTAAACAGCCAAGACGTAAATAAACAAAATGCAAAACATGAAGTAAAGAAAGTTGTACATTCAGCATTATCTGCAAAGAATGGAACAGTGGAAAATCCATTAGTTTGGTATCTGGATAGTGGTGCCACAGACCACATGACGTCATACAGAGAAAAATTTTCAAGTTTCAGAAAAACGGATTCAAGCGTTAAAGTTGCCAACAAAGATGAAATTCGAGTTGAAGGTGTGGGGCATGTTGACATTGAATTGTGTGAAGCAAATGGTGGATTACATGCCCACATGGACAATGTTTTATATGTACCTGGTTTAGACGGAAACCTTTTATCAGTTGGTAGAATTGAAGAGCTTGGACTTAAAATACAATTTGTAAATAATGAAGCCAGAGTTATCAAGAAAAATGGACAGATTTTGCTGACGGCAAAACGCAGTGGCAGACTTTATGCAGTTGAAGAACATCGTAAAGTGGCAAAGTTTGCAAAACTCGTTGATGAATCATTGTTGCATCGCCGACTTGGACACCTCCATTATAATGCCATCAAACAATTAAGAAGTCTAGCACAGCATTTTAAATCGACTGAAGATCCCCAAGAAACGTGTTCTGTCTGTATGATGGGAAAAATGAAGAAGCTAAGTTTTCCAGAAGGTAATGCTACCAGAGCAAAGGAAGTATTAGAATTAGTCCACTCTGACGTAGTTGGAAAAATAGAACCAACATCAGCGGGTGGATCAAAGTACTTTGTTACTTTTATTGATGACTACTCTCGATATACAGTTGTGTATCCATTGAAAGCAAAAAGCGATGTTCTTAGTAAATTTGATGAATATAGGCGGATGGTTGAAAATCTCCATAAGCGTAAGATAGGAACACTGAGAAGCGACAACGGCGGTGAGTATGATAGCAAAGAATTTAATGACTATCTACTTAAGCATGGAATACGAAGACAACTAACAGTTCCCGATACTCCACAGCAAAACGGCGTCGCCGAAAGGATGAATCAAACATTGTTGGATATGACTAGGTGTCTGCTAATCGAATCAGGACTTAAAAGATCTCTATGGGCTGATGCAGTATGTACAGCAAGTTACATTAGGAACAAGTGCCCCTCCAAATCTATTGACGGAAATGCTCCCGAAGCATTATGGTTTGGAAAAGAAGCCTCACTTGATCATCTAAGAGTGTACGGTTGCAAGGCATGGAGTGTGGTGAATCGCAGATACAGACACAGTAAATTAGACCCCAAATCTATAGAGTGTATATTTGTGGGTTATCCAGATGGAGTTAAAGGCTATAAATTGTGGGACATGAAGCGTAATACTTTCTTTGTCAGCCGGAATGTAATTTTTGAAGAAAATGTATTTCCCTGCAAGAAAGAACCAAATTCTCAAGACGTAGAAAGCCACAATATCGAAGATACTACTATAATTCACATTGAGAATGAAGAAAGTAATGATGCACAGAGTTGGAGTTTTGAAGCTGGTGGTGAGGGGGAGATTGCTATAACTCCACCGACGAGCATAATAACGAGTGAAATTGTAAACTTGAACTCAACAAGTGTACAAGATGTAACAAGTATGCAAGATGTAACTCTTGCAAACACCCCTGTTAGTGTTCCATCCTCTAATAATACAATAACATTAGGTGGTCCATCAACATCAAGACGTTCAGAACGGTTGGCGACAAAGAAACCAAAACAAGTGACATGCCATATATGCAATTCTGTCAAACGGCAAGATCCTGTAAAAGACCCAATAACGATAGAAGAAGCTCTATCGTCTCCAGAAGCAAATGAATGGGAAATGGCCATTCAAGAAGAGTTAGAAAACTTAAGACGAAATGATACATGGCAAATAGTACCACGACCTGAAGGAAGAAGAATAGTGAAAAACAAATGGGTTTTCAAAAGGAAGTTTGACAAAAATGGCAAATTAGAAAGGTACAAAGCCAGGCTTGTTGCCCGTGGTTTCACACAAGTAGAAGGAATTGATTTCAATGAGACTTTTTCACCAGTTGTGAAGATAAAATCTATTAGGACTTTGCTTGCACTCGCAGTGGAGCGTAGCTGGAAAGTTCATCAGCTGGACATCACAGCAGCTTATCTGAATGGCGTATTAAAAGAGACCATATACATGGAACTACCTACGATGTGCATAGATGCGGATGAAAAGGAATATGTCTGCTTGTTAAAGAAGAGTCTGTATGGTCTACATCAATCAGGAAGAGAGTGGAATGTTCGTTTGGACGAGTTCTTGAAATCAATTGGACTAATAAGATCAAAAGCAGACCCATGTGTTTATTTCACTAAACAACATGACTTAATTATTGGAGTTTACGTTGACGATCTTATCATTCTTTCAAATGATGACGTAACCATCCAGTCATTCAAATCTAAAATAAATAAAGTCTTCGAAGTAAAAGACTTAGGAAAAGTTAACCACATATTATCTATGAAGGCTGAATATGATGACGATGGGACACTCACCCTAGACCAATCAGCATACGCAACTGAACTGTTGACGACCTTCGCTATGACTGACTGTAAGGGAGCATCTACACCTTTGGACCCTGGAATGAAATTCAGCCGATCATCAGATGACGAAGTAATGATCTCTGAAGACGCACGCAGATATCGACAAGCTATTGGAGGACTTTTGTATTTAGCTGGTGGCACGAGGCCAGACTTAAGCTTTGCTACGACGTACATGAGCCAGTTTAGTAATAGGCCAAGTAAAGAACATTGGACCGGTGTCAAGCATATATTACGATATGTAAAGCAGACAAAAGACTACAGCCTAATATTCAGAAAAACAGGAAGAAGTGTGACCGTGTATTGTGATGCTGACTGGGCCACAGACAAAAGTGATAGACGATCCTTCAGTGGTTATGCGATTCAGTTAGCGGGTACAACAATCTCTTGGTGCAGTAAGAAGCAACGGTCAACTGCGCTCTCAACAGTGGAAGCAGAATACATAGCGATGTGTCATACTGCGAAGGAAATTCTTTGGTTGCGAAATTTCCTGTATGAAATCGGAGCTGGTGAGTTCATGCCATTACCACAAATTATACACGTGGACAATCAGGGTGCTATCTCCTTAGCGAAAAATCAGGTGACATCGGAGAGAAACAAGCACATAGATCTTCGACATTCTTCTTCGAGAGAAAGTTGAAGCAAATGAGCTGATTTTTGAGTACATTCCTACAGGAAACAATCTTGCAGATATGTTGACGAAGACACTAGGAAGTAAAAAGATGAACACTCACCTAAATGAAATGGGACTTTTCAGATTAAACGGAACTGTACAAAATGGGCTTATTCAAGGGGGAGTGTAAGAAATATGCTATTAGTAGTGCCTAAGCCCATATTGCAACATTACTTATGTTTGTAATGGCAACACCTTTTTCTTGTGTTGTCAGAATGGCAACGGCCGTGTGTTGTTTATGTTCGATGTTTTATGTAGCCGCGCGTTTGTTTATTGTATGTTTGTGTGAGATGTTACGTGATGTATTTCTTTTCGTTTAAATATAGTTCTGTCTAATATAATCGTAATGTTTATCATTTACCATAACACCCACTATTTCTGCTAAAACTAACAGAAATCAAATACAATTTGTGCTCTGTGGCACCCAGAACACTTATCCATCATGCCCTGATATCTATTTATACTACAAGTCAATAGTTTTAATAAATATTTATAATTGACATTAAAATTTGCATTGAAATTTAGATAAACCTACTTTTAAAGATGGGTAAATTCTCTCAAAATGAGTTCTCTTAAATTACATAGAATTAAACGTTTTTAACACTTTACAACAAAGTTGAAAAGTGTTTATGACTTTGTTCATTCTGTCTGTCTGTCTGTCTGTCTGTCTGTCAGCACGATAACTGCCGTAAAAATGACTTAATCAAAATGAAATTTTAGTATGTTGTTCAGACGGTCTATAGGACCTATGGGAATATAAATAAATAATATCATCCAATTAGTTTTGGATTGAACCCGGGTTGAAAAAATGGAATACATTGAGCCCTATGGGACCTAATTTTTCAAGCATTTTTTAAGCGGATTTAAAATTCACAAATTGCTTCGAAAATTTTAGGCAATATTCAAATTGTTCCATAAAATATATAAAAAAAAATTCAGCGAAATATATTCAGTAGTTTTTTAAATAAAAATTAAAATAATAATAACACCTCTTATATGAAGCGATCACGTGTCCATGATATGAAACGATCACATGACCCACTTCAAAATGATATATGGCATCCATCTTGTCTCAAAATCGTGATTTTTAAAGTTCTTTCTAATTCATATTGAGTGTTGTATCCATCCTAAAACTACTTTATTTTGGACTAAATTCTGTGCATCTACATACTTTAACAACGCAATGACAATATATTTCAGTTTAAATGCTTATACAAATTTGATTATTTCTACTATTAAGCCTATTTTTCACCTATGTAAAATGTAAACAGCAAAATATGTAGAATGAGTTGTATTAGAATCGCTGTAATTCTTTAACACAAAATCATTTAGTCCATGGAGTCTGCATGGCTGATATGAATGAAATATTCATTGATTTTAGAAAGAGAAGGACGATAATTCTCGATGAAGTTTTACGCATAGAGTTTTACTTACTTGTAGCTCCATGGTCTTAATTTTTAAATAATATAAATTATTATAGTATTGTGATGAATGACATGAATGGGGGAATTATTTATGAATGAAATGTTGCTTTTACAGAGAGAGCCAGGCGTGTTATTTTTCTATGACGTCATTTGAATGGATTTCAGTTGTTTTCTATGAAATTTTCAAATATAATATATTATCGTAGTATTATGATAATTCTAAAATTATTACCGAGGAATGTATCACATTTTAGAGATGTTTAAACCAGGCAATTTATATTTTAATGCCGTCATTTGAATGAAGTTAATTTTTTTCGATGAAGGTTTAAGGTGTCAAATATAATAAATTAATGTAGTATTGTGATAAGTTTTAAAATATTACCGAGGAATGTATTGCATTTTAGACATTTTTAAATAAAATTGCATTGAAGTTGGAAAGTGTTTCATAATCAATGCTTTAAGCATGATTGATCTTTCTTGTTGTCTGTGCTCTTTGACACCATTAACTTGACTGAGACATAATCTTTCTTGCCTGGACAAATCCTTCTGTTGTCATCATATTCATAAAATTCTTCTATAGCTAAAATTGCAATTTCATCTAATTTTTTCCTGCATTTCCTTTCTGATAAATCAGAAGAATGCCATCTTGTCGCACAAGTTCTCTTGTAATTCTAACTAAGTATTCAGAAACCTGCAGCTCTTCGCATATTTTTGATTTAGACCAACATCTAGGCATTAAACTGATAATCTTTACTTTTTGCTCATTACTGGATATCTTGCCAATTAAATTGGTATATTCATTACACAAAATAGATGAACCCTCTTCATTATCTGTCTTCTGTAAATGAATGTTTTAATTTCTTACACAGCACCCTTGAAATTATTAAATCTCTTGATTTTTTTTTCTGAACTTAATCGTTTAATTTTTAATACTGGTGCAATATCCAGTACAGAACAAACTGCATCAACTTCACTTAAACTAACCTCTTCTGGAACAAACACTTCCCCAGTTTCTTTGTCTATACTTTCGTCAGCCAAAAATGTATTTTTATAACAAGTAGGGCATAAAAATTTTCCTGGAACAAGGTGTACCAGATTCTGTCTGTTTTTCATTAAATGTTCCAACGTAATTTCACGACAACCTTCTAGCCCTTTTTCTTTTATCCATTGTGATAGCTAAAAGGAGCACAATACATCTGTCCAAATTATGAACAACTTCTTGTGATATTTATAAACTCTTTTCAAGTGATCTGTACCTAATCTTAACTTCAGTAGTGTTTTATCAACTTCACTGAAATTCCTCAAATTAGTAAAATCCTTGCTGACTTTACCATAAGTATGCTTATGGCAATCTTCTTTAATAAATTTACCAATAGAACAATCCATTTTTAGGAACCTTAAATATTAACTTTTCATATAATTAAACAGCTTAAGACATCGAAATTCACCACTAGAAAATGTGTAGAACTGGGAGAAATAATATGGGCTGATTCATGCTTCTCAGTTTAGAATTGTCATAACATTCTGCAACAAGTAATAGTAACAATCTGAAAATGGCGCTCTTTTATATATGCATGTTATCTTTTTCTTCTTTCAAATATAAACCAGGGTTGTCAAATATAATGTTGTTCAAATATAAACCAGGGTTGGCTACTTTTAGCCAATTTGGGTATTTTTGATCATGATTGGTAAATTTTTTTTAACTTGAACTTTAAAGCTAAACTGTTCAATAAATTCTCATTAAAGAAACAATAATTTATGATTTTCAAATATTTATGATTCATAATTTTCATGATTTGGAGGATTAATAATAAGAATAAATAGAAAATGTGTAACAAAGTTATGCATGTTTGATAAATAAATAAGCAAGATTTTAGGACTTGCTTGTCACTCCATATCTATAAAACCAAAAAGTCTCAAACTCCAAATTTTTATTACAATTAGTTATTATGTAGTACTTGATTCTCTGCAAGCTTCATATTTCTCCCGATTCCCTCACCATGGATAATAAGGCTTTGTAAATTTGAAAAAGTCGCCATGTTTGGGACTTAATATAATAAAAAGAAGAAAGTTCTCAGTCTTGAAATTTCTCCAGATAAGACGTCGGGAGTAGGGTAAGATATAGTGAAAATTTGAAGATTTAAAATTGTTCCCTTCATTATTTTTAAAAGGTCTAAAAATTGCATTTTTAGCTTAACTGATGCTGAATTTCAATTCTCAATTTAAGCCATCCAGATTGCAGTTACACGACTTTAAGGCCAGTAAAATAGTTTTTATTCCAAGTATCCAACTCTTTTGAGTTCAAAGATATTTGGATTTGCTTGAACATCAAAATTCATCCAATTTGGAGTCCGTTATGTTGAAAAAATGGCTGTAACAAATAAAAAAGCTAGATGAAACATTTTTAAAAATAGTTTTCAACAGCTGAAATATGTAGGAACATTTGAGCAAAATATAAAAATTTTCAAAAATGGTCATGCAACCAAATATTCTTTTTTGGGATGATTTCAGATGGAATGACCCTAGACCCACCGTGTACACTCAAGGACCTTTCATCACAAAGTTGTCGGGGTGCTTAGAACTTTCCTACGCTATATATTTTGGGTTGATGTAATGAATATCATAGGTTCATAAAAAAAAAAAAATAAAGAAATGTTAGTCTTTTAAAACTTATGACCTTATGTCTTTCACAAATAATATGCCAATAAATAAATGCTTAAATGTTTTAATTTGTTTCAAACAATATATCGGTTTGTACTTCAGCATCAAAGTAAACGTCAGTGACTACAACCGAGTGGAGAAACAGATTAAAGGATCGACTGATCATGGAATTGAGCGACATGTTGATTGTTATCTCTTCTACAAACCATATCATTTTCATTATCCATTCACCGATTTCTAGCAGATTTTTTTATATCTTTTGTTAAATAGAATATTTTATGCTTAATTTCTATTATATACATAAAATCCCATCAATTGAGGCGGTCTTAACAATCTTCACATAAATTATTTTTTTTTAATTTTTCAAACTTATTTCTTAAAACATTTTACCTCTTGTACACACAATAAACATATTCCAACATTTTATCAGTAAAAATATCTAGAAACCGAATGATTTTACTGTCGCCATTAAGTGCTGGTGTTTCACAGGAGTCGCCACATTACTTTCACTGCAATACATGGTAATGTATAGGGAAAGTATTGGAATCATGCCGAAAATCGCAACTAGAGTTTCTGATGGATCTACACGTTGCGGGATCTTTAGAACACGAGAAACTATTTTTAGCGTGACGTTTGTCTGTGCAATGTATGTATTCATTCTAATTCAAGAACTAATTGACCAAATTTCATAAAATTGGGTTTGTAAGTCACTTAGGAGTTAGTTACCCTGGAGCTGATTCGTTTTTATATGATTCGGGATAAAAGAACCCGCCTTTTTATGCAAAATGGCCGACACAAATCTATGTATCAATTAAATGCTTGTTTTATATGTAATGTTTTGACGATGGAAAGAATAAGACCAACCCCATTACTCTAGGTCTAGCCGTTCTCGAGATATTTTAGATTTTTCCCATTTTCGCCACGTCACCTTTGAAAATAACTCGAGTTACTAAATGGAAACGAGAATTGGATTAAAAGTGCAAGTTCATTGTAATTTAAAATAATTATGGGTGTTATTTTGTGCAATTAAACTCAATTTAATAAATTATTAAAGAAATAAAGAGAACGTGAATATGAAAATACAGGAAAAGTCATGTGCTGCCCACATCAGATTTTTTTCCCCTGCACTAATTCTTATTAACTTCACGTTACCTCTTTCTATTTTTATTCAATATTTTTGACGAGCCCGCTATCGGCTCCCAGAACACGCAGAGAGCTGAAACTCTGCACACAGGTTTATCTTGCGGAACATTTAATCGATCAAATTTTCACATTACCTTGCGTCATCTTTGACGTCATCTTCTCGGCTCTCAAAGTACACATAGAGCTGAAACTCTGCACACAGATAAAAATGTTCAGTCAGGTTTTAAAGTGTCGATCTATAATACTACATAGGTTTGCAAGTCAATGACGAAGAAAAAAAAAAGCAGGCGGACGAGGGAGGAAACATTGAAACTGGAAACGAAAACTAATATGGTTGGTTGATTAGGATTTTATGGCACAAGATCAAAGAGAATATACTGCGCCAAACATATGATATAAAACTAACAATATACACAACATGTGTATAATCTAAAATGTGATAAATGTAGAAATAAAACATGACAATGGAAAATGTATAACAGTTGAAGCGAGATGATCGATGGTAAAAAGTGTATAGAAGGTGAAGTTAAATATCAAAGAAAGGAAAGCGCCCCAAATGGGGATTTTTTCCAACCAATTCTGTCAAAGCAATGTTATTGTTGAGACCCAGACCGTCCGACCTACCAGAAAGGTGTAGGGTAACTGTTTGGACGGCCGGGAAGTGCCACCCAATTTAGACCGGAACCCAGTGGGGCAGGCATCCACAGGGATCGTACCCTCCTTCCCCTACCACCAACCTCTCAGAAGGACTTACGGACCCACATGTTTAACGTGATCGTACTCCGCATGAACACTGCGGCAGTTGTGGCAGCGTGCAAATCCAGCGCGCAAACCACCGGGCTGCCTCGCCCGAAATATGCCAACAGCACGCGGTGTTCCCAGGTGGTCACCCACCCAAGTACTAACCGTGCCCGATGCTGCTTGACTTCGGTGATCTAACGATAACCGGTGTTATCAGCACGGGAGGGCCGTTGGCGTCAAAGCAATGGTGTAAGTCTTCAAATGTTTAAAATGAAAGTGTTTGTATTTAGTATAATTAAAATATGTTTTACGCTCACTGAAGTTTTGCAATCATTACAAAAAGGTTCAATTCCGCCTAGAAACAAGTACTTATGTGTAAAACGAGTGTGACCAATGCGCAAACGAGTTAATATCAAGTTTCCTACGCTGGAAACTAGTCCATTTATGTACCAAGGGCTTTATCTCGTGCAACGAAAATTAAAAATCTGATGTGGACAGCGCATGACTTACCCTACAGACACAAATTCGTTTTCGCCTTTCACAACTCATTAAACAGAGCTTAATTGCACGAAATAACATGGATATTTGAAATCGCTCTAAATTCGCAATTTTAATTCCATTATAGTTTTCATTTGGGCGTCAGGACGCATTTCTAAAGCGGTGTGGCAAAAATACAAAAACACTTTTAGTCGCCAAAAATTACGCGTGGAAAGTATTTAATGTATACATTTGAGCTTATGTAGTCTGTTAGATTTGCGAAATAATCAGCAAAAATCACCAAAGTGCAGGGTTTTGTTTTTTCTCGAATCGTACTAAAATCTACTCAAGACCAGGGTAACCAACAAGTGACTTATTTATCAAATTTCGTAAAATTTGGCGAATTAGATTTTCAGATAGATTGGATATATACGATTTTTGCGGATCATTTCGCAAAAAAGCCAGGTTTTTTTTTCATAATTGTACCAAAATCTATTCAACACCAGGGTACCCCCCCCCCCCCCATGTGACTTATTGATCCAATTGCTTAAAATTTGGTAGATTAGTTTTTAGGTAGAGTGAATATATACATTGAGCAGACAGACGTCAGACTAAAAATTGTTTTAGTGCTCGAAACTTATAGATCCGTCAAAACTAGAGTTTCGATTTTCAATACGAGTCCAATACTTGCGGTACAATGCATGGTAATGTATAGGGAAAGTAAAAAGTAAGAATAAATCATGAGAAAAAAGTTTTACCTTGTTCTTTCCTATACAACAGTCGGGCACAGAAAAGTAAAATATTAATTTTAATCACAAACCAAATTTAAGATGAAAGTAGGATCCAATTCTAAATACTATTATGCAAAATTGTCGAAACTTTCATCTGCCTATACCCTCAATTTGGTGTTCAATTTCGCTTGAAAGTTATTTTCAACATTTTCTTGAGACACTGTTGTATAGGGGAGGACATTGAAACTTTTGTTTTTCTTATTGAACTAACAATATACCAGTTCTTCGTAGGGAAAATATAATATGAAAAATCTTAACATTCACAATTATGTGTATATTCCTGTAATATTCTAAATGACTTTGTTATTCAAAATATTCTATTAAAATATTTAATTCTAAAAAATGTATAAGAATCTGTGGGCTCGATATACATAATTATCTTTACTGGCAGATCTGAAATATAAAGCATCCTGGTTCAGTTTGTAAACACATTTAGAAAAAATATTTTTTAATTCTCACAAAACGACAGAGATTATATAGAAAATCATACTTGCGTAAAATATTGAATTTTCCTCGATTAGGTGTCATTTTGATGAATTTAGAGTCATTTTATCAATTTGGCGACATTTTCGTCAATTTAACGATTTTTTAAAAATAGTCAAATGAGACTGTAGAACTGACCGTCCTACTTGGCAGCAAATTGCCGAAACATCACAATACGATTCCCTAGCAAAACACAATTTCATTTATCCATTTCAAGATATTTTTATGGATTTACAAGCATTTTTATCAATTGGGCGACATTTTAAAAACTCGCTAAATGTGTTACTAAGTAGGACAGTTGGACACACAAATGCTACCGAAACATTTCAGTACCCTTTTCTAACAAAACAAATTAATTTCATTGATTTAGCGTAGTTTTTATAAATTTGGAGACATTTCCGTCAATTTGGCAACGTTTAAGAAAAGTTGCCAAGTTAACGATATCCCGCCAAATTCGTAGATCTGAAGAATAAAACATCCCGATTCAGTTTGTATATACTAAATGAAAACATTAAAATCGTATTAGAAGATATACCCGTTCTACACTTATTCTGTTTCAACAATCTGGTAAATGAGTTTATTGGCGCTAAATATAATATATTAAGTTCGACAACTCTTTGCCAAAATAAATGAAAGTGATGTACACAGTCAGTAATTAATATAATTAAAAGAAAAATCAAACCGTTCATTTATAAGATATATATGTTATACCCATTTACTTATTATTCAAATCGAAAATATAATAAAAATTAAACTTATTTGATTTAATTGCGTTGCTGAGCAATACGATATAAGAAAGAATCTTCATAAAATGCTGAAAATTAAACAATTTTTATTTCTTACTACTTCTCATTGTTGAGCAAGAGCCTATGAAAAATAAACCATTGTGATAGTTTCCATTTAAATTCATGTTTTAAACCTGCGATTTTCAAAAGTGACAGATAAGCTCAATAAATTCCAACCAAACTCAAGAGTTTTAATTTACTTTCACGTTTTAAACCAGCGATTTTCAAACTTTTTCGTTTGGAGGAACCAGGGAGTTAGAGAGGAGCAATTCTATGAAAGTTTCGTTTTTCATTAATATCTCGACAGTCTTAGAAACTCGAAACATTGACTAAATTTAAGTGGAGCTTCTTTAAAAATTTCATTAAATTTGGTTCAGCCTGTTCTCCCGTGATGATGGGACAAATGAAAGTTTCAATTTTAGTGAATGAAAGTTCAATTTTAGTGAATGAAAGTTCAAGTACAAATGAAAGTTCAAGTTTTTCAATTTTTCAGTTAGATTTACAATTTTATTTATATAGATGAGCAACTAGTTCTGTGTGAATGGCATTTTTACCATACATAGCCAATTGAATAGTGTGTTCTTGGATGCACATAAAGTACATACATCTTTTGCAATGGGAGAGGAAAACCCCATTGTGATTTGACTTTTAGCTTCAGTGAATGCGCCTGGGGTCGAGATGTAAAATTGGCCATCCAGATATATGTAAAAGATAAAATCTAGGAAAAAATTATGAAAAGTTGACAAATTTATGAAATCCATGTACCTTTTACCATTAGTAGTGACAATCTGGCTCCTCACGTGCAAATCATAAGATTTTGTCAATCTAATCCTCAGGGTTGCCGATGGGGGGAGTTGCATTGCATAGGGCCTTGGCCCTAATAAATAATTTATGTTAAAACAAATATGTTGGGCCCGAAAAATTCTGTTGGCTGCACTTTGTACTTTGAAACAGTATTACATGTTATCAGGGAAATCGCCAAATGTACAATTCAGCGTTAAAATCACAGGGCCGTGGATCTTTTACATTATTTTTTGACTGCAAAAAGGCGTAAATTCATTATTACATTATAAAGTCATGTGTTGCCCACATCAGATTTCTCATAATCATGAGATTAAAAAAAAAATCAAAGAGAAACTTAAAAAATTATGAAGGGTCTTTTATATAGCAACAAGTGGTGTATACACTTCATTTCCGACGGAAGTATTACGAATTTTTTCTCGTTTTACACTTTTTCATACATTTATACAAATTTTCGAGAAAACCCCGAAATGACAACCCTAGAAACAAAAATCCATAGTGAAACGAAAATCCATATCTATAATCCTACACACTCCGAAATTCGATGCTTAGTCCATAATAATCTAAATTACCTATATCCAATTCCGAGAATTAGATGTTTCAATGAACATTTCTGAACTAGAAATAGAAAAGAACCGGAAGCAGAAATCCCCTTTCCAATCTCGACTTAGAGGGCCACTTCCATAAAATACAAGAAAGATCAATCATGCTTAAAGCATTGATTATGAAACACTTTCCAACTCAATGCAATTTTATTTAAACATGTCTAAAATGCAATACATTTATCGGTAATATTTTAAAACTTATAATACATTAATATAGTATTGTGATATTTGAAATCTTAAACCTTCATCGAAAAAAATGAACTTCATTCAAATGACATTGAAATATAAATTGCCTGGTTTAAACATCTCTAAAATATGATACATTCCTCGGTAATAATTTTAGAATTACAATACTACGATAATTGATTATATTTGAAAACTTCATCGAAAACAACTGAAATTAATTCAAATGATATCATAGAAAAATAACGCCTGGCTCTCTATAAAAGCAGCATTTCATTCATAAATAATTTACCATTCATGTCATTCATCACAATACTATAATTTATTTTATTTAAAAATTATGACCATAGAGCTACAAGTAATTAAACTATGCGTAAACTTCATCGAAAAAAATCGTCCTCTTTGTAAAATCAATGAATATTTCATTCATATCAGCTATGCAGACTCCATGAACTAAATGATTTTGTGTTAAAGAAATACAGCAATTCTAATACAACTCATTTTACGTATTTTGCTGTTTACATCTTACATCGGTGAAAAATAGGCTTCGTTGTAGAAATAATCAAATTTGGATGAGCATTTAAACTCAAATATATTGTAATTGCGTTGTTTCAGTATGTAGATGCACAGAATTTAAGCAAAAATAAAGTGGTTTTAGGATGGATACAACACTCAATATGAATTAAAAAGAACTTCAAAAATCACGATTTTGAGACAAGATGGATGCCATATATCATTTTAAAGTGGGTCACGTGATCTTTTCATATGGTCACGTGATCGCTTCATATAAGAGGTGCAATTATTTTAATTTTTATTTAAAAAACTACTGAATATATTTCGCTGATTTTTTTTTTATGTATTTTATGGAACAATTTGAATATTACCTAAAATTTTTGAAGCAATTTGTGAATTTTAAATTTCCTTAAAAAATGTTTGAAAAATTAGGTCCCATAGGGCTCAATGTATTTCATTTTTTCAACCCGGGTTCAATCCAAAACTAATTGGGTGATATTATTCATTTATATTCCCATAGGTCCTACAGACCGTCTGAACAACATACTAAAATTTAATTTTGATTAAGTCATTTTTACGGCAGTTATCGTGCTAACGGACAGACAGACAGACAGAATGAACAAAGTCATAAACACTGTTCAACTTTGCTGTAAAGTGTTAATAAAAGTGAATATGCTAAACAAATTTGAAAGAATCTGGCTAAACAGTATCTGGGCAAAATAACCCAGTTAAAAGCAATATCTGATTAAAGTTTCTGGATGCACTGCGCTATCTAGTACTAGTTGTACTCAATATTACAACAGACAATGTTATATGTGCCATCAACCCGGCGATTCTTTTCATTGTTGATCCAAATCTATATTTTCATATTTTTTTTTTTATTTGCTTCAATATTGGATCTTATGCGAATTAAAATTAGAAATTTCAAGTGTACCAAACTTCAATACTCGTAAAATTATACGCCATTACTTCACCCAAAATTATACATTATGTCAAACTGCAATGTCACAGACGCCATCAAGAATCATACGCAAACAAGCTGGTTATTCTAGTATGTCGTTCAATGGTACCAATTCATAGTGAAATACTTACTCCTCCCTGTACTTCTTTGAAAGAAGCATTTATATTTGCATTCTGTTACAAAAAAAACAAGAAAGATCAATCATGCTTAAAGCATTGATTATGAAACACTTTCCAACTTCAATGCAATTTTATTTAAACATGTCTAAAATGCAATACATTCCTCGGTAATATTTTAAAACTTATCACAATACTACATTAATTTATTATATTTGACACCTTAAACCTTCATCGAAAAAAATTAACTTCATTCAAATGACGGCATTAAAGTATAAATTGCCTGGTTTAAACATCTCTAAAATGTGATACATTCCTCGGTAATAATTTAAGAATTATCATAATACTACGATAATTTATTATATTTGAAAACAACATCGAAAACAACTGAAATTCATTCAAATGACGTCATAAAAAAATAACACGCATGGCTCTCTATAAAAGCAACATTTCATTCATAAATAATTCCCCCATTCATGTCATTCATCACAATACTATAATAATTTATTTTATTAAAAAATTAAGACCATTGAGCTACAAGAAAGTAAACTCAATGCGTAAAACTTCATCGAAAAATATCGTCCTTCTCTTTCTAACATCAATGAATATTTCATTCATATCAGCTAAGCAGACTCCATGGACTAAATGATTTTGTGTTAAAGAATTACAGCGATTCTAATACAACTCATTCTACATATTTTGCTGTTTACATTTTACATAGGTGAAAAATAGGCTTAATATTAGAAATAATGAAATTTGGAAGAGCATTTAAACTGAAATATATTGTCATTGCGTTGTTTCAGTATGTAGATGCACAGAATTTAGGCAAAAATAAAATAGTTTTAGGACGGATACAACACTCAATATGAATTAAAAAGAACTTTAAAAATCACGATTTTGACACAAGATGGATGCCATATATCATTTTGAAGTGGGTCATGTGATCGTTTCATATCATGGACACGTGATCACTTCATATAAGAGGTGTTATTATTATTTTAATTTTTATTTAAAAAACAACTGAATATATTTCGCTGAATTTTTTTTTATATATTTTATGGAACAATTTGAATATTGCCTAAAATTTTCGAAGTAATTTGGGAATTTTAAATCCGCTTAAAAAATGCTTGAAAAATTAGGTCCCATAGGGCTCAATTTATTCCATTTTTTCAACCCGGGTTCAATCCAAAACTAATTGGGTGATATTATTCATTTATATTCCCATAGGTCCTATAGACCGTCTGAACATCATACTAAAATTTCATTTTGATTAAGTCATTTTTACGGCAGTTATCGTGCTAACGGACAGACAGACAGACAGAATGAACAAAGTCATAAACACTTTTCAACTTTGTTGTAAAGTGTTAAAAAAGCCCAAATTCATATTCATCTGGGTCTCCAAAAAAAAAAAAATAACATTTTTATATGCATTGGAGATTTAGTGCATTTTATGTTTAGAGATCATTAGAAAAACTTCGCAAATTAATAATTAAATTTGATATTTGTGTAATTTTTACAATCAATTTGAACATTACACAGTATTTTGGATAAGTGTTCAAGATTTCCAACTTGCTTTTAATAATTTTAAAAAGCAATTTACGAGTTCAATTATGTATAAAAATATCAATGTGAATCAAATACTCAAATTAAAATGCATAACTTTATTTTCCCAAAGTAGATACATTCAAAATTAACAAGCAGCAAGATATTAATGAACGTGTGAGTTACAAGACGGCAAACTGTCAGAGAAAGGATTTATGGGACAAATGGAATGTTAGAAATTGAATATGAAATAGTTTAGTTCTTTAGGTGAAATTTGCAGTTTGAAGTCAAAGTGTCGTATAACAATTAGTCAATATCTTAGTGTATAATAAAAAATACAAACATCACAGTCGTACTGTAAAATTTCTTATTCGAATATAAATTAAAAATATCACAATACGCGTAGAGAATGATATAAACTCTTTGTGTAAATATGTCTAATATCAATATTAAAAAGTACATTAGAAAAATGGCAAAGCTTGGGTAAGTTAAAGTTTCTATAGCAATTACTAGAAATTTTTACTAAGATATATAAAATTGTTAGTGTGAAATAATTTAGTTGATCATGTAAAATTGACACGTTTTAGTTGCAATAGGATTTGCGGGATTTCTAATCATGACATAGTTTACAAAATATCAATTTAGGATGATAAAAAGACGTTCCAGTACTACAAAATTAAAAAAAAATGTTATGTTTCAACTACATATTGTTCACCTAATTCTACATAATCCAGAAAACAAAATGCTGCACAATATATGCATCAGAATACAGAAACAAGATTTCAATTGAAATCTTGAACATGATCAGAAAAACCAGTAAATTTTAATCAAAAATACACACATAAATATTCAAAACCTGAAGTCGTTCAAGCAAGACAAGCCCATCTCGCCGTCATTAAAACGTACGAATTCAAATAGCACACAAACAAAACATTTAAACAAAGAAACTGGCTTCCCCACGATAAATAAGTGAACTACATAGAAAACCTAAACCACGTTATTTAAGAGTCGAGAATAGCTATTTGTGCTTTGGCTATCAGATGAAGTTTCAAGACTTTCACTGGAAGAATTGGATGCGTATGATTGACTGGTTGCCAAATCATTAACAGGAGAAGAACCTCTTGAACTTCCCTCTTCTTCCTCCACAACAGATAAGTCTGGTATTTTAATGGTGCAATACTCTAAAGGCTTATCCTGGAAAACAATTTGCTGGTCATTGGGTATTAAATTTTCTCTTTCCTCAGATGACTTATCCTCTTGAAAATGTGGCAGTAAAGGCTGGTCAGGTGCAGAAGATTTGTCCTCTGTCATAGCCATAGCCAAGGGAGATGGCTCTAAGCAGGATGATTTCCTTCGGGGACATGGAGATCTTAAAATGAAAGGGGTAGCAACGGAATGTAAGTTGGCATCTTTTACTGAATCAATACTATTACTATGGGACAATTCGCGATTAGAACCCAAAATCATATTGACAAATCTAGACCCAGGGAAATCAGGCAGTCTAAAGCGAGACAACGAAGCGTTATCTGCATCAATACTGCACGTACTGGTTCGCCGAGTTGGAGTCTCGGTACAGGAGTAGTTTGGATGGCCATGATCGAAGGATGGGCTTCGAGGTGGACTGTTGTAGTTGTTTTCGTCTCTATCATCTTCCATAATAGTTTCCATGGTTATAAATTCAGCTTCTTCCAAGTTGACACTGTTAAAAAAGTTAAAAATTATTAATATGAAAAAATTAACAAATCTGTAAATAATTTTTGCCATAATATGCTACGGATTCTCTCAAAGTTCGATTTCAAATTCGGTCCCCCATTAACGAAATTTTAGCCTTTTAACACCATGATGAATTTGTAAAATTATGAACTGAAATAAAGTCGAAATTCGAATTCGTGATACCGTCTATTACACATTGCTAAAACTAAAAACGCATTTTCTTTCCTGGATCACTTTGAATTTGAATGAATGCAATTAATCCATGCTTCAAGTATCAGGAAATAAAAAGTACATTTTCTAGTTTGAAATAAATATTAAAAATTGAAGGTACTCTTGTACCATGTCAGAATGCTGCTGTCAAAAGCAATTTCGGATTAGGGTTTATAGGCTAGAGAATTGGGGGTCCCACATGAGGACTCTTTGGCTTTAGTATGAACATTGCTGGGCTCGAGCCTATACAGACCTCTCTTCAGCGATAAATAGAAGTATACAATCCAGAAATATATTAATAAAGATGTTTGCCAAATTTATTTTAAGATTAGTATTTCTTAGGGGAATAAATATTAATTTCATACAAATTTAAAAATCGAATTTAAACAATATTCGCTAAACCTATTTGAAATTGTGACATCAATGTGATGAGACATCATCGTGAGGCAATTCAAATTATATACGACACAAAATATGACAGCATTGAGCCACTTAAGAGATCTGCGTAGAGCCCCGAGTATGTAAATCCACCCCTGCTAGTATATGAAAACGAGAAAAAGTGAGACTAAGTTCCGTGATGAGAAAAAACTTACTCCAAATTCATCGCCGATCCTAGGTGAGGCTCAGATTTCATGTTAAAAGATGATTTTGTGTAAGGCAGCAATGGTTCACTCTCATCCCAGAAGGCATCCTTCACAAGACGAGGATTGCGTTGATGCATAATATCGACGACATTGTAAGATAACTAGAAAAATATACAAAATTTAATATGAAAATTAAAATAGTTTTGAAAAATTGACTAAGCAAGTTTTCAGTGTAAATATTCATAAGCTGTAAAACAAATAATTGTGGTCTAGAAGATTTACAGCAAATATCGGGGGAGGGGGGGATTGAGCCTTAAACCCACCATTCCATTAAATTTTTCGAACTTTATTTCGTAAGCCTATAAATTCTATAAAAACATAGTTTAGTATCATATATATATATATATATATATATATATATATATATATATAAGAATGTTACAAAAATAGCCATTTAAATTTAGAATAACTTTGTAACTAACCTCCCTTCTTGAGTGACTTCAATATCAAAATGCAAGAGCATCACTTTAGAATGGCATATACGATTTTGATTACATTTGATATTTAACTAGCGGTCAATGTGTAGATAGTCTTCAATTTTTATTGGAATTAGCGCATTTAGTTTTCTGATGCCATATTTATTTCGATACCCCTTTTAAAAACCAAACTCGCCCAAGTCAGGCATAAATTAAAATCTCCAGTTTTCCTACAAACCCGTTTGATGGTGTTTGTCCAAGAAGTGATGAATTATCCTAGAATACTCTTATTGTCCCCAAGTACTCTTAGTTTAAATAGTCCTTATTTACAAGTGTGTCCTTATTGACACTTCTGTCTCTGGAGAAGGTAACTAAATAAATGGTTCATTACTCCAGCGAACAAGAACAAATACCATGAATGAATCCGGTTATAAACTACTTTTTAAAACTCAGGGTCGGCTATAGAACCTAGAAATCAGGGAATATCAACATTCTGAAAAATCTAAGGATTCTTAAAAATACGGTAAAATCGTGGAAATGTGAATTTCTACGGTAATATCAGCTTTCTTTTAACTCGCAGCAATGCACATGTACAGAATTCCTTGGGTTTTACCCAACTGACTAATAATATTGCTCTGTAAAAATACAAAATATTTTCGTAAATTTGTGTATTTTCAGAAGAAAAAAAATTTAAGAAGTTTTGTATTTTATTGCGACTCTTAAATCTACCCTGATAATCAACCCAGTAGATAAATTAAGGGGAGAATTTTCTTAATTGATTTTAGAACCCTGGCGAAAAACCTCGGGTATTTTAACAATTGGAAGTTGGGGCTTATGTTTCTCTAATTATGACAATAAAATGGTGAAACAATGGTAAAACAGTGATACTTTTCGGTCGAAGAACCTTAATAAAATGACTCATTTCAAAACAGGAACGTGGCGAGAGAAAGACATGGGTTCTAATGGGTGGCAAAAAGAGTTGAGCAATTTTGAAATCTCAAGTTATTTCATGCACTGGGAAAAGCAGATAAAAATACCACTCGTTTTTTTCATGATTTTATTGTAATAAATGATATTTAACTGGATTCTTGACTGGATTTTGCAGCACACTGCTGAATTTTTGCATATTTTATAGCTAATCTAGAATTATAATTCTTGAAAAATTAATATTCTTGAATAATACTGTTTTTATATAACTGGACCTTAATTGTTATGCGTTTCAATGCTGGTAGTAATTACTTTTAATTTTATTAGGCATTTTATGCTTTCTCAACCGATATTCAATAAAACTAGATAACGATACACATCAAGGATATTTTAAAGATTTTCTCTGGAAATCAGAAATATCAGTGAATTTTTTCACAGACATCTTGTAGCCACTTTTAATTTGAATGGTCTATGGTAAAACAGAGTGTAGAGGAAAAGAAAATGCTCCTGGAAGAGTATTTCAAAAATCTAAACATGCTATTAGAACGTAGCTCCCGTCTTGAGCGACTTCGATGTCAAAATATTCGTAAAAGCATCACTTTCGAAAGACCAATCAGATTTTAATGAAATTTGATTTCTATTAAGAATCAGTGAGTAGATCTAGAACTTTTTGGCAAAAAAAACTTTTTATAACTAGCGTCATTTGGCGACAAATTATCAAAAAATTAAAAAGTAGCAATGAAATTTAACAATTTTTATTTTCATTCAACGTGAGATACATTAAAATAAGTTTTGAAAACTTGAAATGCAGATTATTTTATTGTCGCCATTTTTATTTGAGTAGGATAAATTACAAATAAATGACGTAAGTTGAATGACAGAATTAGATGAAAAATTTTAGCAAACAATTGGGTTAAGAGTACATATAGAGACATGCAGGTTTTAGTGCGCCTTCTAAAAAAAGATTCGAATATTCAGGACAATATTTTTCTGGACCAGTAGGGAGTGTAACTGGATGCACGTGCAAACTCAAGTACATACAAAATAGATACTCTGTATATATTAAGGAAAACTAAAGCAATGTAAATAAGTACAAATAACAATTTTGCTGCATTATGTTATTTGTGTTTATTATTTACGTTGCTCTGGTTTTCCTTATCCTTTGCAAAAAGTTTATTTTACTTATTGATCTGTATAAAACTATGTAAAAAAAGTTAATGTCTCTAATCTGTCATTCAACAAAAGTCAATATACCGATTCATTCTAAAAGATTTGCAAACTGGATGGAATGTGCGTCTTAGTATTTAAAAGCAGATATCATCATTTATAATACACTAATAAGCGCAGTTTAAGGTATTTCATGTTTTGTGATCTAAAATGAAAATGTTAGAAAAATAAAATAAACTCGCCATTATTCGTGTGAATTCCTCATAAATCAATTTACCTAACTGAATGGACATAATTGTTTAAAGTTCTCACGAGTCTATATCTAGATATTAGAACTTTATTTTTCCACACTGAGCGCCATCTTCCATATAAATTGAGCAAACCTAATAAAAATTAGGAATATTTTTTTTAATTAATAAAAATTTGTTAATCAGTTTGGAAAATAGTGTTCTGACATTCTTTTAACTGATACAGTATTGAAATGGGCAGTTTCCAAAAACGTATTTTTAGTTCACAATTATTCTAGCTCTTATTTTGATATCTAGTTATGCTTATTTGAAAATGTTACAAATAAATGCATCGAAAAAATTGAAACACTTGGCTATTACAGCAACTGTCCATCTAATAACAGTCAATACCAAGTATCAATTTATATAAAATATAACTACCGTGTTTAAGAAAATAAATTGCCATTTTAAATAGAAAACTGGGTCTGCATACCACACTGTAATAATAAATAAAAATACTAAAGAAAATTTACCTGTAAATTTCTATCTAGGCACCAATTGAGCTCAAAATCATCATCATCCTCACCAAATGGATTAATTAGTTGTTCAGCCACCTATAAATATATTATGATATTTAATGACATGCACAAATTTTCTCTAGTTCAAAAGTTTTACCATATAGCACAAGATATCTTGTCCGGAGAATATCCAGTACATTTAAACAAGAGTGAAAAGGAAACATTTTTTATATAAAATAAAATACTTTTGAAATTAACATTGGCAAAAATTACAGAATAATTGTGTTCCATAAAAAAGACGATAAAAAATAATTTAAGTCCCCAAAAGAGAAGATACCAAATGCATTATAATTTTTGAAGTGAAAATTGTTACCAAATTTTGTTCGGCAAATTATATTTTATCAAAAGCTATTCACAGTTGCATCCAATAGATGATACCAAGGTTAAATCTTTGTGCTATAATAATTTGATTTTGACGTCATGTTTTTAAATAACTCAACAATTTTGGACCCAAACTGTTCAAAGTTATCCTTATGCAAGAAATAAATTTTATTTTTAACATGCATTACTTATAATTTAAAAAATCAAGTAAGGGATTTATGCCAGAATTTTTACTGTATATCCTTAATTTTACTTAAAAATACTTTTTATAAACTTAAGAAAGTAAAATACTTAATTTTTTTATGCATTAAAATACTGAATACATATTACGTATTTTATATCTACATATTGTATTTAACTTCCCAGTCTTGCCTTTGGATGTCTGATGGACATCCAGAAGATGATCTCTAGTGCTACAAAGAGATTGTGCATATTAGACAAATCTATGCATTTCATTCAGAGCATTCAACATATCTAACTAGTTGAAGTTAGGCAAGTATATTAACATTTGATAATTTCAAATTTGCAGAATCATGGCATCCCAAGAATAAAAGGAATAAATATATGAACTGGAATCAGTTACCTTCAGCCATCCCATATAGAAGAAAAACTGCAACAGAGTGAAGACTGGAACATAGAGATCAATTTCATGGCCAGGATATCCTTTCTTTGGATTTAAATACTGACGTCCCATAACAGTCGCCAAGAAATATGTGTAAATAGCTAGTGTGACCACCTGAAACAATGGAGGAATGTAGTCAAAAATTTCTTTAGAGTACATCATTAAATTATGGAAAACATTTGCAATATTTAATGTAAGGTAAGTGTACCAGTAGTGGGCCACCAGTTTTCAAAATGGAAAAACAGATTTTAAGGTCATACTTATAAGGTAACAGAACAACTGCTGATTCGTTGAAACCCTTATCAGTTATCTGACAAAGGCACAATCTCAGTAACCTGCTAGTCTTTGAGGTGGAAGGATGCTTTTCTGAAGTGATCGCACAAAGGGATTTTTCTAGCTCATTCTTATTGCTTTCCTCGAGATTCATTTAATTTTTTTTTCTCTAAAAGTATATTTAATTTGGTTTTAAAATGTCATTTCTATTTCATTGTATACTTAATATTTTGTAAATTATGCTTAAAAGACATAAAATGAACAGATTATTAATTTTGAGGGGAGGCCCACTTTTGGATCATTACTTTTTAAATTGTTCCAGTAGTGGACCTAGGAGTTAGTAGTGGTTAGAAAGTGATTGTTGCAACTGAACTAAAATCCAAGAAAGTGGCAGTATCACCGATAATGAAGAGAGAAATGTTTTTTTAATTTTGGAAGAAAAAATTCGAAAAGAGTCAATTATTTAGAAACATTCTTAGAAAATAAAGGAGAATGGAAAGGCCCTGTGGAGCAAAACTACCTTTACTATTTATGAAGACAAAGGAAATTTCGAACATGAAACCATTTTTTCAGGGTGCACCAGTCAACTCTGTTGAGGCGACATGCAGTGAAGAAAGAGCCTGTTGAGCTGGAGCATGATGAAAGTACCGTTGAATCTGATGAGGTGGATCTTAGTATTAAAGAAGGCTCAATTGAGCTTATTGGGGATGCAATGCACCCAATGTCATTAAATACTGTCCATCCTATTACAGGCCCAACCAAAAATGTACCATCTCCCTTCAAGAGAGTTCTTTTCGGGCCAGAGGGGGAGGGTGACGAGATAAAGAAAAAGCGAAGACTATAAAAGCTTCCTACAGTTGTGACTTCTCAAATGCTTCAATATTATAAGAAGAAAGAAGATTAAAATTGCTACAGCTGCAGGAAAAGAGAGAAAACTGAAAGAGAAAAGACAAAAACTGAAAGAGAAAGAAAAAAATTGAAATGAAATAAAAGAATGATTGCAGATCAGAAGAAAAAGAGAACCAAAAAATTTTCATCTGAGTCTTCCACTTCTTCACTTTTTGTAAAAAATTGGCAATAAAAGAAAAATTGCAAAGTAAGATTTAAACTACATTCGCCTTTTATTAGGTACCTTTTTATACATATATTTTAGAAATTATGTTAATGATAATATATAGCGAAATATAACTTTCAACAAATCTTATACATTATTTGAGTGGCCCACTTTTGGTGGGTCCACTATAGGTACATCAGAAATTTAATTTCCTTTACCCTCCAGTAGTGGGCCTATTAAAGTTTATTTTAAAAAAAAAATTAATATTTTGTTTGCAATTTGATGCGATAATTATAGATAAGAGTTTAACCAATGATAAAAAATATATTCATGCTATAATTCCCTAAAGTTTCAATGATACTTGATTGAATGCCCTTACATGGCCCACTACTGGTACACTTACCTTATTTAAGCCCAGAAAACGTCATAGTGTTTACTCTACATGCATGTTTAAGATATGAACTAAGGGGCCACATCATTTTTACTAGCTGGTTAGGTCTCCTTCTGTAGCTCATACGATGTTATGCGCTACAAACTATGTTGAAAGTTCGTATGACTATCTCTGGTTGAGTAATTTGATAAACTGTTGGCTTTCTGTTGGACAGCATATTTGCTAACTGTCCTCTTAGTTCGAGTAGCTAGTGACAGTTGAACACACGCCTTGTGCTCAGACCAGATTATTATTTCTGGCGGTACATTTTCTGTAAATTGGCTGCTGACCCCAAAGGTGTCCCTACCTATTCGCCCCGCAGACGATTCGCCTACCCCACCATTGTCCCAGAATGACATGAAACATTACCACTCAGTGGGGGAGTGTCATCTCCTTTGGGCTCAGTTATAGGGATTTTTAATTGGAATTACACCAGAGCATACAAGGAAATCTCGAAAATCAAAATCTCCTAGAACAAAAATAAAAGCAAGATGAAATACAGTGGACTCTCGTTAATATGGCACACTTTTAAGATGGATTTATAGTTATTACATATAAATAAGAATTCTCTGGTTAAAATCTATAGACGTCGCATGTTATAAACATCGCTCAATACGTTCGTTCATTTGTTCATTAAGATAGACACAATTTGTTTAACTTTTTAATCAGTAGAAGATGTTCCAGAACATACTTTTGAGCAGTTAAACATTCAGAATGACATAAAAATAAGACTGTTTTCCCAGAAGAAACAAATAAATATTATTTCATTTTAAAAATAGTAATACGTATAACTACATTTTGTTTATGATTTGGAAGTTAATATTTTTTCATATTTACCTCATTATACATATTAAAATGTTTTCATTAAAATTTTGTCGTTTTTGTTTTAAGGTTGTATTTTTAAATGTACCTAGTATGTTACATAAAAGCATGTTACTATTTTATGCCAGATTTATGGACTCTTGCTATAATGATCTCTCGCTAATACGTGCAATAAATATTGGTCCTGTTTTTTAGTCTTCCTCTGAACCCGGGGATGAAATTCGAAGACACACGGGGTGTCATTGAATGATGATGAATTAGGGTTGGGAAGTGTGAAAGTCATTATGGGCGAATATGGGGTAGAACCTTTTTAGTAGTGTCCGTTAGTAAGGCCTCTATATGCCTCACATTAAAGAAAAATGGGGAACCCCAAGCCTCCCTCCCCCCACTATTTTCTAAAACTACTCCTATGGGGTTCTACCCCATATTCGCCCATAATGACTTTCACACTTTCCGACCCTAATAAATCATTCAATGACACCGCGTGTGTCTTTGAATTTCATCCCCGGGTTCAGAGGAAGACGAAAAAACAGGAGGGATTTTTACAATATATGCGTACAATATATGAGTTTCAACCATTTTTGCCGCAATAAAACAATGGCATAAGAAATTGAAAATATCAATAATCTCTGAATCAATAATCCCCGAAAACATCAATAATAATAATGTTTAAATCTGAAGATCGTAATTGATATTATCCAGTCAAAAATATGATGGCAATGAAATTTATTTTATATACATATCTTCATTATTAAAATCGGAAAATATTTTATAAAATTCTTCTTTCTCATAAACACACTGGATTTAAATACGTTGCTAAGCGACATGTTATGATTTGCTTCAAATAAATTGGTGGTCAAAATATAGTCTGAATAATGAGATCTCTAATGAAGGTTTGGCGGCATTTTAAAAAATCGCCAAGTGGGACTGTAGAACCGACAGTCCCACTTGGCGATAAATTGACGAACCATCAGAATACTATCCCCTAAAAAAACACAATTTCATTTATTTAGCGCAATTTTATCAATTTGGTGATATTTTAAAATTTCGCTAAATGTGTTACTAAGTAAGACGGTTGGACTGACAGACAAATGCTAACGAAACACCAGTTCAGTACTTTCTTCTAGCAAAACAAAATAAATTTCAGTTATTTACATCGTTTTTATCAATTTGGAGACATTCCAATCAATTTGGCAACTTTTAAGAAATTTGCCAAGTTAGCGATATCCAGCCAAATTCGTAGCTCTAAATGTGCAGATCTGAATAAAATATCGTGTTCCAGTTTGTATATAATAAATGAAAACACTAAAATATTATTAGAAGATATACATGTTCTGTTTCAACAATCGGATAAATGAATTTATTGGGTAGACAGAATATATGAGTTTAGTAGCTAAACACTATATATTAGCTTGAAACCTCTTTGAAAAAATAAATGAAAGTGATGTACGCAGTTCGCAATTAATATAATTAAAAGAAAAATCAAACAGTTTTTTTCTAAAATATTTTTATATCCATCTATTTATTATTCAAATCGAAAAAATAATAATCATTAACAAACACATTTAATTTTATTGCGTTGCCAAGCAACATGATATAAGATAGAATCTTCCTCATAAAATGCGAAATTAAATAACCATTTTGATTTCTTTATACTTTTCATCGTTGAGTAAAAGTTTGAAAAATATAAGCCATGCAGGTAGATGTTTCCATTTAAATTCATGTTTCAAACAATTCATGCTTTCAGATAGTGACTAATTAGCGCAAAAAATCTCCACCAAACTCAGAAATAAAGTTTTATTTCTCTTCGACGTTTTAAACAAACGATTTTCATCCTTTCCGTTTGGATAAACCCCGGAGTTAGAGAGTAGAACTCTTAGGGAAAAGTTCCGTTTTTTATTAATATCTCAACAACCCCTGATCTTAGAAACCCGAAACTGGGACAAAATTTATGGGGGCTATTTCAAGGCTATCCACAAAATTTCATTCAATTCGGTTCAACAGTTCTTTCGTGATGATGGGACAAACGAAAGTTTCTTTTTTTACTAATATCTCGAGAACCACTGGTCGTACAAACTCCAAATATAGACTAAATTTTAAGTGGGGCTATTTCTAGACTACCCACAAAATTTCATCAAATTCGGTTCAGCCGTTCTCCCGTGATGATGGGACAAACAGAAAGACAGACAGATTTTCATTTTTATTTATATAGACTAGCAGCATACCCGTTCTTCGTACGGAATATATATAAAGAAACTTAAAATTCGCAATCATGTGCAAATTCTGTTAAAATATTAAATTTATTGCTCCTCAAGAGAAGTTCAAGAATATCTGTTCTCACTAAGCAAAATTATCTTCATGGGCAGATCTGAAGAATAAAACATCCTGGCCCCTTTTGTAAGCAAATTTACAAAAAAAAAAGGAATTTAATCAATATATGCAACCCCGTACTACTTATATTGTCGCAGATTAGAAAATATGCCAGTGTTTTAGTAGAAGCTTACCCGTATTGCAATATGAGTCTCAGAAATATTTGCCAAAATAAAAGAGATGACGTAATAAATTGAAAATATCAATAATCTCCAAGCTCTCTATACCAGAAGGTTGTAATTGATTCCAATATATGCCAATAAATATCAAAATATATGTCAATATACCTGTACTACTTATATTCTCGTAAATTAGAAGATATACCCGTGCATTTGTAGAAGATTACTCGTACAACGTAGTATATGAGTTTCAACAATTTTCGTCATAATAAAACAATGGCATAATAATTTGAAAATATCAATAATCCCTGAATCAACAGTCCCCGAAAATAGCAACAATAACGATGTTTAAACCTGAAGACCGTAATTGATATTATCCTGTCAAAAATGCAATGTCAACGAAATTTATTTTATATACATATTTTTATTATTTAAATCTGAAAAGATTTAATAAAAATCGTATGTCGCATAACACATTGGATCCGTTGCTATGCGACATGATATCATTTGCTTCAAATAAATTGATGGAAATCATATCGTCTGAATAATGCGATCTCCATGGAAGGTTTGGCGAGATTTTCGTCAATTTAGCGATAACATAAAAAATCGCCAAATTTATCGCCAAGTGGAACTGTAGAACAGATAGACCCATTTTGCGACAAATTGACGAAACATCATCACAATACTATCCCCTAACAATACACAATTAATTTCATTTATTAATCACGATTTTATCAATTCCATGATATTTTTATGGATTGACAAATATTTTTATCAATTTGGTGATATTAAAAAAATTCGTTAAATGTGTTACTAAGTAGGATGGATGGACTGACCAACAAATGTTACCGAAACATCATTTCAGTACTCTATTCTAAAAAACAAATCATTGATTTGCGTCATTTTTATACATTTGGAGACATTTCCGCTAATTTGGTAAAGTTTAAGAAAAGTTACCAAGCTATTTAGGCCGCTAAATTCGTAGCTCTGAATTTGCAGATTTGAAGAACAAAATATCCCGATCCCGTTTGTATATACTAAATGAAAACACTAAAATTGTATTATAAGATACACCCGTTCTACTCTTTTTCTGCTTCAAAAATTGGCTAATTGAATTTATTGGGTAAATACAATATACGAGTTTTTTAGCTAAACACAATATATGAGCTTGAAACCTCTTTGCTAAAATAAATGAAAGTGATGTACGCAGTATATATAATTAAAAGAACAATCAAACCGTTCATTTAAAAATATATTTTTACATCCATTTATTTATTATTCAAATAGAAAAAATAATAATAAATATTAACAACACATTTAATTTCATCCCGTAAATTCATGTTTCAAACAATTCATGTTTTCCGATAGTGACTAATTAATGCAAAAATCCTGCACAAAACTCGGAAATAAAGTTTTATTTCATTTCGACGTTTTAAACAAACGATTTTCATCCTTTCAGTTTGGATAAACCACGGAGTTGGAGAGTTGGAGTTGGAAACCCAGACCACACGACAGACCCGAAGGTTTACTGTAGCTAAGACGGAGTTGGAGAGTAGAACTCCTGGGAAACAGTTCCGTTTTTCATTAATATCTCGACAACCCCTGGTCTTAGAAACTCTGACTAAATTTATGGGGGGCTATTTCAAGGCTATTCACAAAATTTCATTAAATTCGGTTCAGCCGTTTTTCCGTGATGATGAGACAAACGAAAATTTCGTTTTTTACTAATATCTCGAGAACCACTGGTCGTAGAAACTCAAAACACAGACTAAATTTTAAATGGGGCTATTTCTAGGCTACCCGCCAAATTTCATCAAATTCAGTTCAGCCGTTCTCCCGTGATGATGGGACAAACAGACAGACAGAGATTTTCAATTTTATTTATATAGACTAGCAGCATACCCGTTCTTCGTACGGAGTATATAATATAAAGAAATTTATAATTCGCAATCATGTGCAAATTCTGTCAAAATATTAAATTTATTGCTCCTAAAGAGAAGTTTAAGAATATCTGTTCTCACTATGCAAAATTATATTCACGGGCAGATCTGAAGAATAAAACATCCTGGCCCCTTTTGTAAGTAAATTTACAAAAAAAAAAGGAATTGAATCAATATATGCAACCTCGTACTACTTGTATTGTCGCAGATTAGAAAATATGTCAGTGTGTTAGTAGAAGCTTACCCGTATTGCAATATGAGTCTCAAAAATATTTGCCAAATTAAAAAAGGTGACGTAATAAATTGAAAGTATCAAAAATTCCCTTAATCTTAATACCAGAAGGTCGTAATTGATTCCAATACATGCCAATATATATCAAAATATATGCCAATATACCTGTACTACTTATATTCTCGTAGATTAGGAGATATACCCATGCATTTGTAGAAGATTACTCGTTCAATCGTTCAACGTACTATATATGAGTTTCAACAATTTTTGTCATAATAAAACAATTCCATAATAATTTGAAAATATCAATAATCCATGAATCAACAGTCCTCGAAAATAATAATGATGTTTAAAACCTGAAGACCGTAATTGATATTATCCAGTCAAAAATGCAATGTCAATGAAATTTATTTTATATACATATTTTTATTATTCAAATCGGAAAAGATTTAATAAAAATCGTATGCCGCATAACATATTGGGTCCGTTGCTAAGCGACATGATATCATTTGCTTCAAATAAATTGATAGAAATCATATCATCTGAATAATGCAATCTCCATGGAAGGTTTGGCGACATTTTCGTCAATTTAGCGATAACTTAAAAAATCGCCAAATTTTTCGCCAAGTGGGACAGTTGAACTGATAGTCATATTTTGCGACAAATTGACGAAACATCATCACAATACTATCCCCTAACAAAACACAATTAATTTCATTTATTAAGCGCGATTTTATCAATTTCATGATATTTTTATGGATTTAAAAATATTTTTACCAATTTGGTGATATTAAAAAAATTCCTTAAATGTGTTACTAAGTAGGATAGATGGACTGACCGACAAATGCTACAGAAACATCATTTCAGTACTCTATTCTAAAAAAACAAATTTAATTTCATTGATTTGGGCCATTTTTATCAATTTGGAGACACATTTCCACTAATTTGATAAAGTTTAAGAAAAGTTGCCAAGTTATTTAGAGATATTCCGCTAAATTCGTAGCTCTGAATTTGCAGATCTAAAGAATAAAATATCCTGATCCACTTTGTATATACTAAATGATAACACTAAAATTGTATTAGAAGATACATACACCCGTTCTACTCTTTTTCTGCTTCAACAGTCGGCTAAATGAATTTATTGGGTAAACACAATATATGAGTTTATTAGCTAAACACAATATATGAGCTTGAAACCTCTTTGCTTAAATAAATGAAAGTGATGTACGCAGTCCGCAATATATATAATTAAAATAACAATCAAACCGTTCATTTATAAAATATATTTTTACATCCATTTATTTATTATACAAATAGAAAAAATAATAATAAATATTACCAACACATTTAATTTCATTCCATTGCCGAACAACATGATATAAGATAGAATCTTCCTCATAAAATGTGAAATTAAATAGCCATTTTGATTTCTTTATACTTTTCATCGTTGAGTAAAAATTTGTGAAAGATGAACCATGGAGGTAGATTTTTCCCATTTAAATTCATGCTTCAAACAATTCATGCTTTCCTAAAGTGACTAATTAATGCAAAAATGCTGCACCAAACTCGGAAATAAAGTTTTATTTCATTTTGTCGTTTTAAACAAACGATTTTCATCCTTTCCGTTTGGATAAACCACGGAGTTGGAGAGTAGACCTCCTAAGAAAAAGTTCCGGTTTTTATTAATATCTCGACAACCCCTGGTTTTAGAATCTCGAAACTTGGACAAAATTTATGGGGGCTATTTCAAGGCTATCCACAAAATTTCATTAAATTCGGTTCAGCCGTTTTCCCGTGATGATGAGACAAACGAAAATTTCGTTTTTGACTAATATCTCGAGAACCACTGGTCGTAAAAACTCAAAACACTGACTAAATTTTAAGTGGGGCTATTTCTAGACTACCCACAAAATTTCATCAAATTCGGTTCAGCCCTTCTCCCGTGATGATGGGACAAACAGACAGACAGACAGATTTTCATTTATATAGACTAGCAGCATACCCGTTCTTCGTACGGAATATATATAAAGAAACTTAAAATTCGAAATCATGTGCAAATTCTGTTAAAATATTAAATTTATTGCTCCTCAAGAGAAGTTCAAGAATATCTGTTCTCACTAAGCAAAATTATCTTCATGGGCAGATCTGAAGAATAAATCATCCTGGCCCCTTTTGTAAGCAAATTTACAAAAAAAAAGGAATTTAATCAATATATGCAACCCCGTACTACTTGTATTGTCGCAGATTAGAAAATATGCCAGTGTGCTAGTAGAAGATTTCCCCTTATTACAATATGAGTCTCAAAAATATTTGCCAAAATAAAAGAGATGACGTAATAAATTGGAAATATCAATAATCCCCGTAATCTTTATACCAGAAGGCGTAATTGATTCAAATATATGCCAATATATAACAAAATATATGCCAATATATCTGTACTACTTATATTCTCATAGATTAGAAGATATAATGCATTTGTAGAAGATTACTCGTACAAAGTACTATATATGAGTTTCAACAATTTTCGTCATAATAAAACAATGGCATAATAACTTGAAAATATCAATAATCCCTGAATCAACAGTCCCCGAAAATATCAATTATAAGAATATTTAAACCTGAAGACCGTAATTGATATTATCCAGTCAAAAATGCAATGGCAATGACATTTATTTTATATACATATCTTTATTATTCAAATCGGAAAATATTTAATATAAAATCGTATGCGGCACAACACATTGGATCCGTTGCTAAGCGACATGATATAATTTGCTTCAAATAAATTGATGGAAATCATATCGACTGAATAATGCGATCTCCATGGAAGGTTTGGCGACATTTTAGTCAATTTAGCGATAACTTAAAAAATCGCCAAATTTATCGCCAAGTGGGACTGTAGAACAGATAGACCCATTTTGCGACAAATTGACGAAACATCATCACAATACTATCCCCTAACAAAATACAATTATTTTCATTTATTAAGCGCGATTTTATCAATTTCAGGATATTTTTATGGACTCAAATACTTTTATCAATTTCGTGATATTAAAAAAATTCGTTAAATGTGTTAGTAAGTAGGATGGATGGATTGATCGACAAATGCTACCGAAACATCATTTCAGTACTCTATTCTAACAAACAAATCATTGATTTGCGCCAATTTTATAAATTTGGAAACATTTCCGCTAATTTGATAAAGTTTAAGAGAAGTTACCAAGTTATTTAGAGATATTCCGCTAAATTCGTAGCTCTGAATTTGCAGATCTGAAGAATAAAATATCCTGATCCGTTTGTATATACTAAATGAAAACACTAAAATTGTATTATAAGATACACCCGTTCTAATCTTTTTCTGTTTCAACAATCGGTTAAATGAATTTATTGGGTAAACACAATATGAGTTTATTAGCTAAACACAATATATGAGCTGGAAACCACTTTGCTAAAATAAAAGAATGATGTACGCAGTTTATATAATTAAAAGAACAATCAAACCGATCATTTAAAAATATATTTTTACATCCATTTATTTATTTATTATTCAAATAGAAAAAATAATAATAAATATTAACAACACATTTAATTTCATTCCGTTGCCGAGCAACATGATATAAGATAGAATCTTCCTCATAAAATGCAAAATTTAATAGCCATTTTTATTTCTTTATACTTTTCATTTTTCAGTAAAAGCTTGTATAATATAAACCAAGGAGATAGATTTCCCATTTAAATCATGTTTCAAACAATTGATGTTTTCAGAAAGTGACTAATTGGTGCAAAAAATCTCCCCCCAAACTCTGAGATACAGTTTTAATTCACTTTCAAACGATTTTCAAGCTTTTCGTTTGGATAAACCACGGAGTTAGAGAGTAGAACTCCTTGGAAAAAGTTTCGTTTTTCATTAATATCTCGACAACCCCTGGTCTTAGATACTCAAAACTTGGGCTAAATTTATGAGGGGCTGTTTAAAGATTCTCCACAAAATTTCATCAAATTCGATTCAGCCGTTCTCCCGTGATGATGAGACAAACGAAAATATCGTTTTTTACTAATATCTCGAGAACCACTGATTGTAGAAACTCCATATATGGACTAAATTTTAAGTGGGACTATTTTCAGGCTACCCACAAGATTTCATCAAATTCGGTTCAGCCGTTCTCCCATGATGATGGGACAAACAGACAGACAGATTTTCATTTATATAGATTAGCGAGAGATCATAACAAGAGCCCATAAATCTGGCATAAAAAGTAACATACTTTTATGTAACATACTAGGTACATTTAAAAATACAACCAAAAAGACAAAATTTTAATCAAAACGTTCTAATATGTATAATAAGGTAAATATAAAAAATTATTAACATCCAAATTATAAACAAAATGTAGTTATACGTATAACTATTTTTAAAATGAAATGTTTATTTGTTTCTTCTGGGTAAACAATCTTATTTTTATGTCATTCTCAATGTCAGTTAACTGCTCAAAAGTATGTTCTGGCACTAAAAATCGGGTATAATTTATTGAACGGACTCCTCAATACCGGACACCCTCATTTAACAGACTCTGTTCCATACAGGACACCTCAATTTAATTTACTTTTTGAAATTTCCCGACTCATTTATGAAAAGGGCATTTTTAAATTGCCCCACAAAATATAAAAATTTCTTTGACCGTAGAATAACTTACTCCCCGGCCAACGGCAGATAATGATTGATGTCAAACAAATTTTAAAGTCATGCATTAAAAAAACAAGCTACAATAACTTTCGGTTATATAACATAGCCAGCAGAAAATGATCAATTCAATAATTATCGGTTTATTTTTCTGAATACTATTATGCAATTGTACACAATAATATACTTGCACTATCTGATAACGGTACTATGCAGGCAAATATTTTAAAAAGCAAATCTCTGAAATTTAATTTTTAGAAGAAATGAACACAAGTAATTTACAAATAGAACTTTTGAATGTTTTCACATATTGAATATAATTTTAGTACTTTAATCTTTCAGTCGAAATTTTTAAAATCCATTATTTAAATGTGCAAGTATATTCATCTTAAAAATAGAGAAGCAATATTTTAATGAAATAAATCGAAGTTTTGGAAAAAAGGTTTTCAGACAACATGCACAGGACAGAGCATCTTTGTTATTTAACATTATGCCAATTGTCTTCCATGTCTTTTATGCTTCCTCATACAGTATTGGTAAATTGTTTTAAAAACTCAGATTTTTGTACCTATTCATGTTTTATTACTCATCGGAACATTTTGCCAACGATTGGGAAAACAGCTGCATGTGTGTGCATGTATTTCATTTGTACTTCAATACAAATGTCGGTACAAAATTTAAACGTTCTTTATGTAAAAACCAAAGGTTAGAATTAAGTATAGTTTCTAACAAGTTGCACAAGAAAATCAAATAAATTATGCAATTAAATATTTAAACAAAGCACACTCATAAATATATGTACGTATTTAAACTTTTAATGACATTTGTATGATTGTATGAAAATGAAAAGTTCAATGTCAGCTAAGGAGCTTTCAACATTTTCATTAATGTACTGCAGACTATGCTGCTGTCATAGGCGTGCGCACGGAGTGTGCTGGGTGTGCTACAGCACACTCTAAAAAAAAAATTCGAGCATTAGACTCCCCAATGAAAAACAAATTCGCCAACAAGCGTTCTAAAAAATAGAAAAAAAACGCCTAATTTTTTGTTGTATCTAAAACTTACGTGATTATTTTGGTGCATCAGCCATGACATCAACTACTAGTTTCAATGAATGCAACATTGAACAGTGCGAGAATGAACAATTACAGCCTAATTTAGTTCAGGATGTTTTGATTTCAAAATCAGCAACTACTTTCCCTGATGACCCAGCACTCCCTATTCCTAAAAACAGATTAGATCGTCAATCACGATTGTCTTCAGGTCCCTACCAGCCGGCATTAAGGATGTTTCCGACAACTAAAATAGGAAATCAGCAGAGAAGTTTTCAAACCTACTGGTATGAAAAGTACAAGTGGCTAGAATACAGTCCGTCAGAAGACGCAGCTTTTTGTTTCTACTGTAGGTTTTTGACAGTAAAGTCTCTACCAAAGGCCACTCAGATTCTGCGTTTATTGAGAAAGGATTTAAAAATTGGCACAGAGCTATTGAATGTTTTAACACCCATCAGTTATCAAAATCCCATGAGCGGAACTTTACTTCGTGGACACGTTTTAAAGAAGATAAACCCATTGATGTATTGTTAGATAAAGGAAAACAGGCATATCTATCAAAACAAGAACAACGGCTTCATAATCGACGTATAATGGAGCGATTAATTGACATTGTTTTGTGCTTGGCAAAAGGTGGCAGACCATTCAGGGGTCACAATGAAAAAGCTGACAGTTCAGAACAAGGCTTATTTTTAGATCTTGTTAAAATGCTGCAAAAGTATGATCCTGCTATGGCAAAGCATATGCAAGAATCTCCTCGAAATGCTACGTATGTAAGTAATCGCATTCAAAATGATATAATTGCTTCATTGCACAATGTTGTTCAACGAAACATTGTTTCTTCGTTAAATGGAAACTTAATCTCAGTAAGCGCTGACGATACTACTGACTGCGGGCACCATGAACAGATGTCCATTATAGTGCGGTATTTCGACGATGGGGAAAACAGTCCAGTAGAACATTTCTTATCCATTCAAAGACTTATAAAAGTTGATGCACAGTCTATTTTTGATCAGTTAAACGACGTTCTTATCACTCTTAAATTTGATTGGTCCTCTGTGCTATGACATCCATTGCTATGACATTGCTTGATTGGTCCATTGCTATGACAAGTTGACACGTCTCCTGTTCAAACGCGGATCGATTCCGTAGATCATTGAATCAAGGACTGGGTAGAAAGAAGTTATTCGCTCATAATCTTCTCGCGTACTGAAATGATGCTGGGTTTGGATGTTTTCGTCAATACGTGTGGACGGTTTTCTCTTCTTCAGAGGAAGGATTAGTATTCCCTTCTCTTCACAAAGTTCCATAGTTTCATCGAAAATGAGTTTAAAATCGTTTGGATTATCTCTCATTGCAGATAAAGAATTTCGTAAATTTTTAACTCTAGGGAGTAAGTTTTGAACACCAGTAAGTAAGTTCAGACGCGGACTTTGCAGAGATTTACTAACTTTCAGTAACATGTGCAAAATAGGGTGCAACATGTTTAAGGAAAAAATAAACTTGAACGAATTTAGCTCATGGACAAGACCCCTTGCTTTAATCTTGACGTCGGAAAGGTGAGTTGTTTCAATTATTTCCTGCAAAGCTTGTAAAATTGTAGAGTAGTTATGTTTCACTGCTGAGAGTGCTTCTGCTCTGCAGGCCCATCTCGTGTTTGAAAGGGACTTTAATGTCTTCAATTAGAATCCCACTTCGTGTGATATATTTTCCAATACTACATGTCGTGTAGCACTTCCCTCCATAAACGCATACAGAGTTTGATTGAATGACACCAAAAATTGTTGAATTTAAATGTTGATAGAAACAACTTGAAATTAATTTCCGACCAATTTAAAATATCTTTCGATAAGTTAGAAGCGGAAATAAGATTGCTGCGAAGTAATAATTGTCCTTTTCTAAAAGGAAGTACGACAAACATCATCCGAGAGTGGTTGGATTGGTTTAAACTATCGGAACGTTCGTCAATGTATGGTTCAGTTTACAACTCTATCAAGTGCTTTGCCACCTTTCCAGTTACCAGTTGTTCCTGTGAGAGAGCATTCTCAAAATTGTCTCAGGTGAAGAGTAAATTAAGAAGTACAATGTCACAACAACGCTTAGATTCCCTAATGATTTTGTACATTGAACAGGAGTTGGCTTCATCACTTAGTTATTCCGAAGTAATTGAAGAATTCAAATTTATTATACCAGGTGAACGGCGTCTTATTTTATAACATATGCTAAGAGGCAAAACTATATTAAAGGAATTTATCCAGCAGTATGTATTGTTTCTTTTTCATTTCTCAAATTGTCAATGATTTTAGTCATTTTAAAATCCCTATCTGAACCTGGAGCATTGGTCACCACATTAATATTTATATTTTCTGGAAAATCTATGCCCGTCAATATATCCTTCGGGTAACAAGAAAAGATTGTACTATGGTGAGCTGCTAAAATTCCAGGCCATTAACTCAAATACCTTCTTTTCAAATAGCGGATCCACACATGGACTTCCATTAGCTTTTAAAGTTATTTCGCCTGCACAACCTATAAGTATTTAAAATAGCTGCTGAATAAACTATTAAGTTCTTGAATCACAGCTTCAAGAGGCGAAAGCCAAAATGTTTTTTTTATTTTTTTCCTAATTCATCTTGATCTTGTTATCACTGGAATTTTGAAATTATACTTCATAATTCTTATTTGTGCTCTGAAATTTCTTTATTGCGACTATCTTTGACATTCTCTTTAATTTTTGCAGTTAGTCGCTGAAATTTTACGGTTACATCTTGCAATCTGCGATTTTCAGTACCAAGATGTTTTAATTCATTGTGGTAGATAAATACATCCAGATTGATTATTATGAATAATGTGCTCGCTTTCACTATTATATTATCTTGGGTTGTGAATAGGGTCAATCCATCTCAAGTGGTCCAATTACAAAATTTCTGGTTCGGTGACAAAATTTCAGTTGGCGGCTCGACCATTTAATAAAAAACAATAATTTGTCTGTTGTTACTCCTATGCACCAATAGTTCAAAACCACTAATATTTTTTTTTACTTGCTTTCTTTTAAAAATTGCGGCCGTCTTTAAATTAATGTTTTTCTATAATTTATTCTATATTTATTTTCCATAAATATATATATATATATATATATATATATATATATATATATATATATATATATATATATATATATATATATATATATATATATATATATATATATATATTTTAATTAACTATCAAACAACTTCGGTTAGCTTGTAAGGGAACGTCCATATATTACGTCATTTTGGGGGGAGGGGTGGAATGATGACGGTCCGATGACTGAGGGGGAGGAGGGGGATCTGTTAATGATGACGTAATCAAGGGTAATGTACACAATTGCAAAAAAATTATTAATTAAGGTCTGATGACGGAAGGGGGGGGGAGGAAGTAGGCCGATGATGACGGTTGATGACACAGGGGGAGGGGGGATCGAAAAATCTTTAAAAACTGATGACGTAATATATGGACGTTCCCTAATATACGCATACAGTTTTATTTTTTTTTTATGTGTAGCACACCCTAATAAAAATGTCTGCGCACGCTTATGCTGCTGTTATAACTTATTTTAAAAGAACAAAAATATCAATCAACGACTCATTTAATTTACACTTTTAAAAATTGAGTTTTCTGTAGATATAAAGAGTTATTGGACTTTTGAGTCTTCACCGTCAGAAGCTAAAAATGATTCCCTCATAACTTTCAAAAGAACTCATTCAATACAATGTTGCAGACTTATGCTGAAAGATAATAACTTTTATATATAGTAAACTCTTCAAAAATTTAAATTACTACCAAGGTAATGTTTTATCCCGTAGAATGAAACGAAATACAAAAGTCAAAGTCAACAAAATATTTTCCAAAACGTCAAACAATTCTCTCTCGTCAAAGGAGAAAAATAATAAATACAATATTTATACTTCACTCGAAACGTACCTGGGTGTAAACAAGAGGAATACTAATCCAATCAAAACTAAAGAGGAGACCACAGTTGCCACGAAAAACATGCATTTCCTGAAATAAATTTATAAATTACTCTCCAACCAGTTACGTATAATCAATTACTTTTAAAAAGTTTAGAATAAAAAGAATTTAAACAGGGTAAAGTGCATATTTTTTTTATAAATATATCTCTAAAAGAAACAGTGTTAGAAATATCTAATCTTTAATTGGGATGAGAAAAAACCGAGAGTAATGATATTTTTATAGTTTCATCGAAGAGACTTCCATAGTAAAGTGACGGTAGTCATAGTTTAGAAAGTCATGCCAGATATGAAACCACCATTCGTGTTGTCCTAGCAAAAAGGCCTTAACTGGAAAGTTTTCATTTTTGGATTTAAGCATGTGGGATCGCTATTAGCAACGTTACCAAACTTGGAGCAAAATTTAAAGATATTCTGCAAGCGTTCACTATGAACTAAACACTTTCTACGTAAACCTATGCCTATAGCAAATAGTTTCCTTCAATTTTCTTCTAATCAACTTTGTATTTAAGGTCCATTTGCTAAAGACGGAAGTACTTAACATATTCAGTTAATTTGTTTGAGATTTGAACTTCGGCAGCTTACTTTGACTAAAATACTAGTGTTCAATGTCAAGTTCATTAATAATTCCGCCACAGGTAATACTATTACAGCACGTGTGAAATTTCTAATATTAGAAGTATTTGACACCAAATATCGTTTTGTCTCAGTTACCCAATTTCAGAAATTTGTAATGATCATGTTATTTTCAGTTCAACTTTAACTGTTATAAACTCCAGCATACTTCCAGGTGACATATATGCAGTTTAAGGGACTCGCTTAAATTTGATTTCCCAAACATTGTTTTTTCAAACGCGAATTGTATAAAACTCTGTCCCCCTTTTTTTGATAAGGTAACTAGATTGTCTAAAGCAGATTTGAGGACAAAACACGATGTCCTCTAATTATCAAATCATTCGAGAGCAATATGAAAATACATCAATATACGAGTATGTACATGGTACTAAAACTATTTCAAGTGTCTTGGATAAAATGACAATTATTTTCTGATACAGTAAAGACTTCATTATAATGCATTCATTCTTACTTATAATACAAGAAAAATCCATTAATATAGATTATAAATATTATGGTCTAAAACAAAAATTTAATCTATAATTTGAAATCTAAAACTTCTTTCAAACAAATGCATTTTAGAATTTATAACGTACCATCCAATTTAGTGGGTTAATACACAATATATAATAGTTTTTATGCTTGAAACATATGCATGTTTCGCAACAGTTTATCATATATTATGAACAAATGTAATTTAAGTTTGTTTTGAAGAGAAAAAATGCTTATAAAGTTGATATTTGAAGCATTTCTTCGAAAGGAGAACTTTGAGAACATTTGGCAACAGCAAAATTTGAGGCCCTCAGGCGGTTTAAATATGGACAAGGTTCAAAATTCAAGGACTGCCTTGAAGGCTTGAGATCTACTGGTCTCCTTGATAAGACCAAGTGGACAAACATCGTGAAAACTTACATCCAACAGGTGTTTAAAGAGAACATCATCCTTTATGCGACCTTCACGCCGTGCTCTTGCTGCCACGGACCCAAACCACTGAGCTGGAACCCACCACTTTCCGTGAGTCATTAAGACATCGTCATATACTCTGCATTCTTCTTTAGTCATCAGCCCTAAAGATTAGAAAAATGGGAATAATTGATCAGTTTCGTATTGAAGGTGGGAGAATAGAGTAACAAAAAATAGTTTGAAAAAACACCAAAAACAAATGTGTGTATTTAGAACATTCGTTATTCCAAGCTTTAAATAATAGATAATAAAAATTATCCACATCTAAATAAACACATTTCTTCAATGGAAAAATCTGCATGGGTGAACAAATAAAAGTAATTAAATATTACACTCACAGAATAACTAAAGTCTAGTTGTGATCCGTGCTACTTTCAGATAAATCCTTGTGACATGATGTAGAGCTTAAAAGAAAATTAAATTATTCACTTATCGCCAGACCTACATTGTTTTAGTTATGCAATCTAATACTAGCCCCTTAGTATACTTCCATAAAAACACAGTACCCAGCATTTAATACATGTTGGAAACACCTATTAAGTCTGGGTAAATTAATATTTCTTGAAAAAAATGTACAAACAGTGGTCTGAAAGACGGGAATTAGGCTATTTCGTAGACGTCCGTGAAACTGTTGAACTCCGTAATAAAAATAAAGTTTGTTAAAACTTTAGTTTCAAGAGACATCCATATTATAAACTAGAGTTCTGCTTTTAAAACTTAGTATGCACAATATTTAAAGACTTCAATACACTTTCTATTCCTAATCAGTTACTGAATAGTTTCAAAAAGTTGAATGTCCAAGTGTAGGACCATTTTATTAGGAAACGTCCGCATAAAAACATACTGATAAGAGGAATGCCTTTCATATAGGATTTTTTTTAAGACAAAATGTATGGCATTTACGTTACACGTTAGGCAAACTACAACACCCTAGCAAGTGTGAAATAGTCTACTCATACCATTAGGACTGTCGCAATTATTGCAAAGACCCTAAAGTAAACTTTAGAGGCCCCCCTCATAAAACGTTTGGACTTCCAAAACTTCGCGGGCTTACAGAATATGCGTATGTACATAAACTATCCTGCATACCTCGAGACATGACAATCGTCTGAGGTTAAGTTACACGGTCTTAACGTAACAGTAGACTTTTCATACTTGAAAGCAAAAAGTATTTACATGGAAACCAATTTGAACACCAACTTTAACACCAAGGACTTTATTAATATTGTTGAGTTAAATAAAAGTAAAAATTTACATACAGCTCATATCCTTTGATATCAAGGGTGCTTTCAATACTAGGATTGGAGTCATCTGAAACGGCTTTGAATATTACCAATCTCGAATAGATTATTTGATGCGTTGAATGGTTTTCTGAGACAGAGATATATTATCTACAATCAAGGTGGTATTAATATTGAACTGGCTAATAGTTGGGGATTACTTCAAGGTTCTAATTCAGAGCCGGTCTTCTAGTTAATCATGACAACACTCTTAAAAGCTTTTATGATGGAAATTATGTGAACAAAGAACTAATTGCGTTCATAAATTATTTTTTATAGTTGCATGCTCCCGTCGAACTGAACTTTAAAAGCAAATTGAAGAATTTACAGAGTATATTTTTAGAATTAGTACAAGTTATAAGTTTGAGTTGAGTATTGGTAAAACTCAACTTATGATTCTACCTTTAAAGACGGATCTAAAAACGATCTTTCGAATTATTATAGATGGGAAGTATTCAAGAACGCTAAAGAACTTAATATTGGTATAATGTTAGTGTCATAACTCGCAGTGTTTACGAGTTAGATATAAGAAAACACATAATAAATAATTAGCACATTTATATACATTATGTTACAAATTGTTTACATTATCAGAGCTTCATCATGCCAATAAAACCACCTCGGTTCGTATACGTAAAAACCCAACAATTCCGACGGTTGCAGTTATCTATCAACGGTTACAATCATTCAGTTACAGTAATCTTACAGATCCGTATTTGAATTACAATATCCATCTTAATAAAATAAAAGATAAGGTATTCGATTTTACAAATAAAATGCTTAGCGTTTCTAAACAGACATGGAGTCTAAATGGAAGAGTGGTGAAGGAGATACATATTCGAGAAATAGAAAAAATGGTATTGTTGAGAGCGAGATTTTATACAATGGTCAATCTCGACATCTAACTAAATAAAATCAAATAAGAATTTGCCTTGTACTGATTACCAAGTGCTACTCTACAACTTCTAATGAAGCTTTATATATTATATCCGGAATTATACCAATTGATATTAAAGCTGAAATAAAAAAAAATTATTTATGATTACAAGAACTTTGAAGATATAAAATTATTCAATAAAAATATAAAGTATGGTGAAATCTATGAATATGCTTTGAATTTAAACCCTTACAAGTTGTGTGGAAGGATGTGGAAATGAAATACCTGTCGAAATGGGATAAGATTTTTAATATAGATTACCTGATAATTCAACAGTTTACATTGCAGAATTGTTTGCAATTAGATAAGCTATCCAATGGATTAAGAGTAGCTTATTATGTGAAGAAGAAAAGTGTGCTGTCTAAAGTGATAGTAAAAGTTCCTTATTAAATATTTGTAAAGCTGAACATTCACACCATTGGATAACAGAGATAAAGAGAAATATTTAAGAATGTGGAAGAACAAACAGATAAAACTGAATTAAGGCACATGTGGGGTTCATCGGAAATTAGAGTGTGGACGAGCTTGCAAAAGATGAAACCTTGAATGGACTTAGAGGTTAAATCCAACTTGGATTCAAGTTAATACTGAAAGAAGAAGCAACAAAATTTAGCAAGAAATATTGAGCTTATCTTGCACAGGGAGGCACACTTATGGCCAGTTTCCTGTGGTTGATACAAAAAGATGCATTTGTAACTTTTACTACAATCAAATTGTAACGGGGCATTGTATTTCCCAGTCCTATTAATTGAATAAGTTTGGAAAATCCAATTTATGCATTTAAGATAATGAAGTTAGCGATGTTAATCATTATGTATATAACAAAATATTTCTCTATAAATTATAATAATATTGTTTTTAAGGACTTATTGAAGTATGAAAAAGTTGGAGAATGTTTAATTGTGAAAAATTTAATGGATATATATATAAGGTATAAATTTATCTTGATTGTGCTATTGGATGGTAAATAAATAGTTATGTATATATTATGTTTATGTTGATAACCAAAGTTAGGTTATCGTTATAGAGCTGTTTCAACCACTTGGAATTCCCTTAGTAACGAGCCTTAGCAACGCTTACTGGTAGACATCAATCCATAGATCGCCCATTGGTATACAAGTCGTACATTGGGTCAAGAATATTTATTTAAACATTAAGTAATATTTATGTTATCTAAATATTTTGAGGATATGGATGATCGACATAAAGCTTGATATGTACTAAAGATTGCATCAATAGGAAACAAGGATCCGTATTCAATGTGTAACAGTGTAAAACTTAATATATATTCAATGCGTAACACTTCAAAGACACTTATTTTCGTTTCATATATCATTGACGAGCTTTTTAAATAATAAGTGAAGTAGCAACAGTTGACGAACATAGACGTTCATAATTACTTTAAAAAAGAAACAATTCTTAATTTCCTTTTAATAAATGGAGTAAAGATAAAAAAGAATAATAATTACCCGAAATAAAGTAATCTTCACATACTCTTAGCCATTTTTACTTACCCTGCAATACATGGGAATGTATAAGAAAGTATTGGAATCATGTCAAAAATCGCAAATCGAGTTTTAGTCGTATCTACACGTTTTGGGACCTCTAGAATACGAAAAAGCTATTTTTAGCGTAACGTCTGTGTGTGTGTGTGTATCTCTGCAATATTTGTATCCATTCTAACTCAAAAACTAATTGATCAAATTTCATACAAAGTCACTTGGGGGGGACCCTGGTGCTGATTAGATTTTGGTACGATTCGTGATAAAAGAACTTGTCTTTCTTTTGCAAAATGGTTCGCAAAAATTACCTGTACCCACTTTAGCTGGAAAAGTAATAGACCAAATTTCACAAAAGATAAGATGTGGTAGATAAGTAACTTGTAGGTTACCCTGGTGCTGATTAGATTTTGGTACGATTCGTGATAAAAGAACCCGTCTCTTTTTTGCGAAAATGGCCCGTAAATATTGTCTATTCTCTCTAGCTGAAAACTAATGGAGCAAATTTCGCAAAATTTGGTCGAAAAGTCACTTGTGGGTTACCCTGGTGCTGATTAGATTTTGGTATGATTCGGTTTTTCGCTATTCCACCTTTAAAAATAAGTCCAGTTACCAAATGAAAAAAAATTGAATTAAAAATGCAAATTCAGTGTAATTTAAAGTAATTATGGGTGTTATATTGTGCAATTAAACTGAATTGAATAAATTATTAAATAAAGATAACGTGAATATGAGTCTGCAGGGAAAGTCGTGCTGTTCGCATCAGATTTCTATATTTTCGATGAGTCCAGGTGTTTTGATGGCGGACAGCCATTTTTCTCGGCGCTCTTTACTAAGACGTTTTTTAGATTAGTCTCCTCTAATTAATACAGCGAGGAGTCTGAAAAAGATTTACTGTCAATCAGAATGATTTCCGGATATGAAAAGACCACAGACGATAGACATGACAAATATAAATTTTTATAACGCTATAAACATGAGTATATTTACAAACTCAACCGAAAAACATGCAATGTATGTCTTCTACCAGCAACGGTTGCTAGGTGGTAGCTTGTCGGTGTGACGTCAGTTGTAACAGGTCTATTGAATGAAGATTACGATTTAAAGTTGAATGTTTAAATTTTGATGTTATTTTATTTAACAACTAAGGTTTAGTTGTTTTTACTATATGATTATTATGTATTGATATCTAATAAAGGTCTTTGATCCGGTTAGGGATCAGTCATAGGATGAGAGTTTCTTTCAAAATTGATTGAAAATCTTCTCTTGTTATTTTTAGCTGTTTTGGCTTCTGCTACCCTACGGCAATAATACTTGGATGATGTCTCCGTCCACGATTTGGTACTATATATTATTTGTCTCTTTACTCCGAGGCACGAAGGATGTCGTTGAAGAATCTACCTTGTTAGTGTTATGGCAGCAGCGGGGCCTCGAATGTCCGAGGGTAACAAATTGTTAAACGCAACAGTACCACAGTTATTTCCCCAAAAATGTATTAATATAAAATTAATCGCCTATTCAAAATCATGATTCAATATTTTATAAATTTAATATTTCATTCATTTAACTTAAAATACAGCTACCCTAATAATATTCTAACTAGCCTTCTTTCTCTGCTAAGCAACCCATCAGGATTTCAGCTTATTCTATCCCATTTTGAAAGTGGCTACGTGAGTCACATTGAATAAAGTCGAATTTTCTCCTCACTACCTCCTTTTGCCGAAGTGCTTGAATCTGTCCTTGGACTGTTCAAACACAAGACAAAAAATCCTTTTCTATTGGTAGTTTTTCGGATTTTCTTTGTTTCGTAACCAATGGATGAATTATTGAATTTTTGCTAAATCCTTACGGGTAATGGCCTTTCAAACTAGATCTTCTTTGGCGGAATTTTGCAGAGATTCTCGACCATTTGCCTTTCAAAATTCATACGTAAATTCAGTACACCACACGATCATGCCTTTGTTTTCGAAGTATCTGAATAATAACGATTTGGCTGCCTTATTTCAGGACTTTTGGTCAGATATTTTCAGAAATTCATATTTAGAATATATTGTGATACACAGATTAACTTTTCAATCACTAGATTTTCTGGAATTAAGTAATCTCGTATTCTCTAACAAAGGCGGGGACGAGTCTCTCAGGGGGAAAGGGGGCAATGGTCCTGTAAAGGTTCGTCAAAATTTCAATTACTGCTCTTCATTGGTCACGAAATGAAGGAAATCTAAAAAACTACCATTAAAGAGGGGGGTTCCTGCCTATTATTAAATAGTCCAAAGACAGACTCAAGCACTTCAGAAAAAACATAGACGTAAAAGATGCTATATATGTCTATGGGCAAAAGGGGGGGGGGGGCTGATTGAGAAAATGTGCAGTTATTCAATGCGACTCACGTAGCCGCTTTTAAAATGGGATAGAGTAAGCTGAAACATCGATTTACAAAATTGCTTAGCAGAGAAAGAATGCTAGTTAGTTTAGTTAGACTATTACCAGGGTAGCTGTATTATTAATTGAATGAAATATTTAAGTTGTTGAATATTGAATCAATTTTGAGTAGGAGTTTAATTTTACATTAAATAAATTTTGGGGGAAATAAAGGCGTTACGGTCTTAACGCAACAATCACTCTCATAAATTGGCTGATGTTACAACAGGAAGATAACTTTTGGTAATTAATTACAAACTTCATTTTATTTAAAGGCTATTGTCTGTACATAATTCTGTACTCTTTAAACTTTGCTTGGTGATCTTTATGTTCTGACTTATTGCTTTTCGTTAAAATTCTACGTTTGAAGCTATTTCCATGTGATGAGCAGTTAAAACAGATAGTTCCAGAATTTTTTTTTATTATTATTATTTCAAATCTTTTACGACTACCTTTTCTCCTGTATTATTCTCGAATTTGAGTCAATCTTATTAAATTTTTCAGACTCATTTTTATAACGAGCGTTACAAAAATAGTTTATTTACTTAACTATAATGTTGAATTAAAATAAAACATTGCTATATAATATAGAAGGTAATATATATGTTTTAATTTTCAGAAGGATTCATATAATGGAAGAATGTTTAAGTCATTTAGCTTGCTGTTATGTATAGACATCCATACCGTTCACAATTCTGCGGCTGTTTTAAGTTGTAATACAGCTCAAAGTTTAGTTTGGAGAGTGAAAATTTGTACAGCCCTAACGAGGCTCTCCTTTATGTTTCTAGTTTGACCCTGGTGAAAGTGGTATAACTTAAAAATTCGCAATGCTGAGTCTCAGAAAAAAAAACAGGTTAGACACGAGTTCGGCGTTAATTATTATTATTAGTACTACTAACTGTTACTTAAACATTAACTATTTTTACAGGTAATGTTACGATTTGTGTAGAACTTTAAAAGTGGAGTTATTACCTGCTTCTACCAAGTGATCAATTGTAGGAAAACGCTTCTTAACAGCAGGACTGATAGCTTGGAATGTCAATGCAGACATCAAATTTAGGTATCTGGCCAACGTCCGTCGAATCATACGGCCTCTTTCATCGTTCCCATTGATGTGCGTAGAGATCAACATACTACACCTAAAAATTAAAATCTTTCAGTAAAAATTTTGGCTTTATAATGCAACTTCAACAATATATTTAAAGTTGATTAGGCGCTTGAGAAACACAATTAGCTTATGCTATACCCAGTAAAGAATTCATTCGTTTGCATCGGATTGAGAACTTTCATATAAAATTTTTGAGGTTAAAATTACTTTAATGTAAATTCCAAAATCACGTGAGCTTATCCTCGATTCTGGTTCTGTGATTGTTCAACATGTTTTTTTTATTCATCATATTCACCGAACTGGACCAAAATAGGAGCGCTTCAACTTCAACACATTTTAAAGAAAGTTCCCTATAACTAAAATATCACCTAATTTTAAATACTGTACTTTAATTTTTGACCATTCATCTTTATTTTCGTAGAAACCTATATGAGGATAAAATCATTGACACATTAACCACTGCGTAAAATTATTGCAACAGTGCGGCATTGACAAGAGTTATACTTTCATGCCCAGTGAGAATTTGAAAATTTAAGCATGAAATGTAGTTGTCGAACTATAGTTTGTGTGGCTAACTTTTTTTGTACATTTCAATCAATTTTAAGTTGTCAATTTGTGCTAATGTCATCATTTTCTTACATCTTGACAAAAGTAAATAAGGACATTTTAAGGAGAATTGAGAAAAATAATCGGTTTTAATAAATACTTTTTCATGACCTTGAAAATGAAAACGTAAATTAAGGACTTTCAAAGGATGGTGGATGCCCTGAGCAAACGTTTCAGTATTAAATTTCCAACACGTGAAAAACACATTTTAGTACATGCTACGCAATGTTAATGATCGAGTAATAGAGTCTTATAAAAATACATTGTATTTTAAGTGCTCATGTTTTAATTTTTAATGTAAATTACGTTTAGATTAAGATGGCTCAAAACTAAGAAAAAAGGCAACCAGTATTTTTAAGTTAACTTTGCTCAAAATATAGTACCAATTCTCTCAAGATTTGGAACAATCTGAACCACAAATTTTGATTTAATGTATTGAATAATTATAAATTCATATTTTGATTTACTGATTTCCCTGTACACAAAATTAAAACTTTGGCAATCAAATTAAATATTTCTTAAAACTATTAGAAACAAATTTATGAACCGAATGTCACAATAGCAAATTTTAGAACTTACTTATCAGGCCAAGGAATAGCAAGATACTGTTGCCACCACCTGCCAACTACAATGGTGACATAAAAACCAAGCACAAAAGACAGGGGTATCAAATCTGTAAATTCGTCACAATAAAGTGCGAGCTTCTCAAAAACCCTGGAGAAGAAAAATTAGCATTAAGTTATAAATCAGGTACCAGAAATAAAAAAGAAACTTTAATAACATTTTACTTACCCACGTTGGTTTTCATTCAGTACAAATCTATATAGAACTAGCAAGAAATAGTAAAGGCCGACAAAAATCAGCATTTCTCTATATAGGAGCTTGTAGATACTTCCCCTCCATCTTATTAGAAGCTTGGCAAAGCCACACAATCTGGCCTTTGACACATGCAATGAATATGTCACAGTCATGGCTACGACTCTAAATGCACCAACTTAATGAAAACTTGCAAATATAATTATCTACACAGAGCAGTGATCACTTTCAATGTTTCTTAAAGATTTGCAAACAGTTTCTTTTTTGCGAAATCAGTTAATCAACCTCGCTTGCAAATGCTCAGTACCAAACTACTTCCTTAAATCTCAACTTCAGAGTACATGAATTGTCTCTCACTAATGCCAAAGCACAGAATGAAACTATTTTTTAAAGAATAAACATACTAATGACAGTTTGCTGCTTGTCAGTCACACGTCTTAAAACCGAAGTTTTAATCGTGAATCTGCTGATGTTGGATGAATAACTAACTACACATCAAGTATCCAGCTGAATTTGCCAAGGAGAGTAGAAATCATGCCCAAAGGCTACAGCAACTTGACTTATGGGAAACCAAACTTTCATAGTGAATACTAAACAATTAGGATCCAACATGCGTGGCCAAAATATGAAGACTTCGATTACAATTTGGCTACTATACAGAGCCAAAGAAGCTGAGGGATTTAAAATATTTCTTCAGCAGCGATTGTATTCAAACCTAGAAAAAATAAAATAACTTTTATTATCACATTATCTTAGGAGATAAAATTATGCAAATATTAACATACAATGGTGTCGAATTTCAACATTTTTACATTGAACACTGCATTATTTTTATATCGTTCCAAAAAGAAAAAATAATTTAACAACCCTTTGTGCATGCGACACAAGAGTGACAAACCAACCTTATTTCATTGCAAAATTAGAGCATTAAACTTGCGTCTAAACTTTAATTATATTCGTTCTTGCATATAAAAATATAATTTTGGTTGTAAAGTTTGGATTTTAATTATATATTATTCGAAATAAATGCATAAAATGCTTGTGTAAATAAATGAAGGAAAATGGCCACAGATTTTTGCTCGGACTAGCTCATGTTTCCTTAACCAATGCTAATCTGAGCTCAAACACAACTGAAACAAAGTAATAAAGCACAAATTAATAAAGCAATTCAACAAGACCATTTAGACTTTGACTTCGGGTTTGTTAGTCTATCTTGCACTGAAGCGGGGGATCCGACATATATTTGAAATGGCTGTATGTTGTCTTGTTTTATTAATTTGAACTTAATTACGTTATTTATTTTACCCTTAAGGGTGAGCGTCAGTAAATCTTCTGCCCTATCCGCGCTTTGTTAACTTTCGCGGCACACATTTTTCGCCGAAATTCTGCTCAAACAGTTGCGAAATATTTTCTGATAGATAAAATGCAATGCTTAGATTACATTAAAACTAAATTTAATGCCCAATAAAACAGAATATATTTTTTATTTTAATTCAAAATATTCTTAGTGCTGCCATCTGTTGTCTTAGTTTAATTCATACCGACTATTTATTTTTTAATGAACATTTTTAAATGTATATTCCTTCTAATACGCTATTAAATACAACAGATCATATATAATAATGCCACAATCACGGGAACGTAATTGAACTTGAAGACAAAACTGCAGTCCTCAGTGTTGTACATTCAGATCCCGTTATCAAATTTAGAGAATGAGAAATTTTCTTTCCATGATTGTGGCATTAGTATATATGATCTGTAGTTATATTTAATACTGTATTAGAAGGAATAGATATTTAAAAATGTTCATTAAAAAATAAAAATAATCGGCATGAATTAAATTACGACAACAGATGGAAGCACCAAAAATATTTTGGATTAAAATAAAAAATATATTCTATGTTTTATTGGGTATTAAATTTAGTTTTAATATAATTTAAGCATTGCATTTCATCTTTCAGAAAATATTTCGCAACTATTTAAGCAGAATTTCGGCGAAAAATGTGTGCTGCGAAAGTTAAAGTGTGGATAGGGCAGAAGATTTACTGACGCTCACCCTTAAAGAAATCCAAGATATTCATTTTATTTTTACTACTATATTATTTTTACTACTTAATTTCTGCAATCTTCATTAAATACTTAGTAAATGGGTTATATTATTCTTTGACAGGAGGTGATGTATAGTAAAATGCGATGTTCATTAAATGCTAAATATGTTAGGTTAAACGTTTCAAAATAGAAATGTGCTCGGACGGTGTTTTAAAAGTTGTATGCCTTTAGTTGGGTTAAAGTGTTAAAGATAGTTCTAAAACAGAGATCCTATTCTATTTCTTATTTATGTTACTCTTGTGTTTCTGCATTTAAAGTAATATTTTTTTTCAGGGAGATGGGGGTTATCTCGATGTAATAGTCAATTCTTACAAATTGAAATGATTTTATTTCTCAGCAATACAAAATGGTCCAGATTACAAACTAGTAATACAAACAAGTCCAATTACAATAATCGCATTAAAAAAATTAAAAATGGAAAAGAAAAATAATCAAATCATAGCCAAATCCTCAAACAAACACTCTTAAAATTATTTTCTGTTATAGAAAACAAATCAATATCATAAAAACAAATTATATGAAGTGCAAAATTTAAAACCAGTAGAGTTTTAACAAGAAAGATAAATCATGCTTAAAGCATTGATTATGAAACACTTTCCAACTTCAATGCAATTTTATTTAAACATGTCTAAAATGCAATACATTCCTCGGTAATATTTTAAAACTTATCACAATACTACATTAATTTATTATATTTGAAAACTTAAACCTTCATCGAAAAAAATGAACTTCATTCAAATGACGGCATTGAAATATAAATTGCCTGGTTTAAACATCTCTAAAATGTGATATATTCCTCGGTAATAATTTTAGAATTATCATAATACTACGATAATTTATTATATTTGAAAACTTCATCGAAAACAACTGAAATTCATTCAAATGACATCATAGAAAAAATAACACGCCTGGCTCTCTTTATAAAAGCAGCATTTCATTCATAAATAATTTCCCATTCATGTCATTCATCACAATACTATAATAATTTATTTTATTTAAAAATTAAGACCATGGAGCTACAAGTAATTAAACTCTATGCGTAAAACTTCATCGAAAAAAATCGTTCTTCTCTTTATAAAATTAATGAATATTTCATTCATATCAGTTATCAGTTATGCAGACTCCATGAACTAAATGATTTTGTGTTAAAGAAATACAGCAATTCTAATACAACTCATTCTACATATTTTGCCGTTTACATTTTACATAGGTGAAAAATAGGCTTCGTTGTAGAAATAATCAAATTTGGATAAGCATTTAAACTCAAATATATTGTAATTGCGTTGTTTCAGTATGTAAATGCACAGAATTTAAGCAAAAATAAAGTAGTTTTAGGACGGATACAACACTCAATATGAATTAAAAAGAACTTTAAAAATCACGATTTTGAGACAAGATGGACGCCATATATCATTTTGAAGTGCGTCACGTGATCTTTTCATATCATGGTCACGTGATCGCCTCATAAAGAGGTGTTATTATTATTTTAATTTTTATTTAAAAAAGTACTGAATATATTTCGCTGAATTTTTTTTTATATATTTTATGGAACAATTTGAATATTACCTAAAATTTTCGAATTCAGTCTCCTTTTCACATCTTTGAAATTTGCAACCCATTCTTTACCCATATATTCATCTACCAATGCATTTAAGGTGAATGTATTAATTCTTTTACAGGGGACTTCCCCGATAACTGAAATTGAAAACTGGTGATGTACTTAGATGAAAAAACAGGGGAATTCCCCATTAATTTCAACCGTAAAAGTGTAATAGAAAATTTTATGCTATAGGGAGACTTCTTAAGCTAATTGAGTTGTATTATAGACAAACCGCGTTATAAGACTACCACGTTGTATGGAAACCGCGTTTTTTTTAGTACTGCGTTATGAGAAGGCTGTCGCAATTTTTACTCCGTATTATATGGAAACCGCATTATGAGAGTACCGTGTTATAGGAGGGTTGACTGCACATAAAAAATTTCCTTGGCTACGCCAGTGTTAACCCGAGTGCCTTGCTGCGGGAAGGGTGGGTGGGTCAACGTGCAGTTTCGCTATCTATATATATATATATATATATATATATATATATATAAATATATATATATTTGAAATGTAATAATAAGAATTATGTAAAAATAAAAAAAATAAAAATACAATTCAAGTAATATTAACATCACCATAGAAGCAAATTCACGGCCATAATGCCGATAAGAGAAAAGAACAGAACCTTCGCAAATTCGATGATTAATCAGAATTAAACTCCTCTTCAGGTCTGAGTATTTAACTCTAATTAACCCAAACAAATGCCTGTTTCAGATTAAGCAATAGTACATTACTATAAATGCTTAAACTCAGACTACAGGCATCAAAAAATGAAAAAATGAAAAAAGGATACATTAAGAAAATTGTATTACCATGCGGCATGAATCATTCTTCTTCTACCACGTGTATACACGATCAACCTCAACAACTTAATCTAGAAGCACCGGAATGAACAAGTCGAAATTCTACCAGGGAGGTAGTACGAACGTTCACGGAAATACTCCCAAACCCGTCCAGTGAGTCTAAGCTGGAGACTGGACAAGCAATTCAGAATACAACTTCCCAAACATGCAGAACAGAATATGAATCATAGATGAAAATTCCTACTAAACAAGAATTAATAGGAAAACTGGATAATCGAGAATGCCACTATACACCATTATAAGGGCGCACAAAACGTAGTTTCAATACTGACAAAAGTTACATTTTTTTGCGAAAATAAAATTCAAAACATTAATGCATCTTATTTTCCGATTTTTTGATTTTTCTAATGTTTTTGACTTAGTTTATTATTTTTCATATATATATATATATATATTATATATATATATATATATATATAAGGACCGTAAATGTTTTATTAAAATTTTTCGGTGTTAAAAGATTTAAGTTAAGTACTTACGAATCATTATGCACACGAAACGTTCTGATTATTAAAAGTAGTGACCATACACATTTGGCATTTTTAGAACAAAATACATTTTTTACAAAGAGAGCAAAGATAAGTAATATTTATGCACCACATTTTGTTATGCATTGCATTATCAGTATTTTCCCATGTTTAAAATGAATTTCAGTTATTTAGTTCATTTTAAATATGTTACTGTAGCATTATCCTTATTCGGTGGTTGCGAGTTGAATAAGAGTTGAAGTTCTACTTTAGAGCTTAGATTTCATGGTTAATTTAAGCCACCCAAGGAAGGGTGGTATTTCCACCATTCAATATGCAAAACTTGGATATATACGTATTGCAAAAATAAGATTTTTTTTTAACTAAAATATTCATATTTTGAACTTTGAATTTTCTTGGATAACCCCGCCCTTCCCCCCTCACAATTTATACGTTGCTAATATTGCCCGATTGTATAGTACGAAATTTTCCTTTAAAAATATCTGGCTAGCTATGCACTTCAGCCGGAAAATAGACGTACGTGAATATATTGCTGTCGGCCAGACACTTGCTCATTTTTAAAGTACTTCCGTTACGCAATAGATGGCAGCACTACAAAATTTAAAGCACGGCAACAGCCCCCTCAAAAGGTAGAATTTATTTATACCATAAGACATTTACATGCATCTCTTTAAAAACTTTACCTAAAATGTTTAACTGTTTTTCAATTGAAAACAAACCAAATAGACATGAGAAGAAAATGGATTTTATTAAAGTTTTTCACACAAGTTTCATCCACACTTAAAATTTTAAATATAAAATGTTCTGGAAAAATTTTTAGATGCTTTAAAAGTACTTAAATTAGTATTCTGAAAATATTTAACATCTGGAAATTTATTTTGTTTGTAAAAGTTCATTTTGTTTTCATGTCCCATTTAAGTTTCAAATTAGTGAAATTCGGAAATGTTATTTCAATTTAATTCGCTCATACTGCTGTCTAAAATAAATCAGAAAAATAAACACTTTGTTAAGTACACACAAGGTTGAAAAAAACATTAACCAGTTTTAAAAGCAAAATTGATCCTTCAGGATAAATGAGACTGAGCACCAATAAAAACAATACCAGAGCAACAATAAGGATTACCAGCGAATGAGCCAGGGTAAAAGAAACGTCAGTGTTCTTACAATTGTTTGTACAGATACTCTCATCTCATTTATCCTAAAGAAAGCTCCATTTTGCCTTTGAAACCCTCTGATTTTTTTTTTCAAACTTATATGCTGCTCCGAACTATTTTTTCTAAACTAATTGGTTCCCAAATCTCGCAATCTATATAAATAAAATTGAAAATACGCTTGCGTGTATATTTGTCTCATCATCACGGGAGAACGGCTAAATCTAATTTGATGAAATTTTCAGGAGAGACTTAAAATAGCCCAACTTAAAATTTAGTCCATGTTTCGATTTTCTTGGACCAGGAGTTATCGAGATAATAAAAACAAATCTTCCATACAGATAACATTATGCAGACGATATTTTTATAGTCAATTTATTTGAAGAAAAATATATTTTGTTACTAGCAGCATACCCGTTCTTCGTATGGAGTATATAATATAAAGAAACTTAAAAAATTCACAATCATGTGCAAATTCCTATAGTATACTAAATGACATTTTTAATCAAAATATTCTGTTAAAATATTTAATTTTATGCTCCTAAAAAGAAGTTTAAGAATTTCTGTTCTCGCTATATAAAATTATCTTCACGAGCAGATCTGAAGAATAAAATATCCTGGCCCCTTTCGTAAGCAAATTTACAAAAAAATATGGAATTGAATCAATATATGCAAAATAAAAGCGTTAAAATTGTATGGGACCCGTACTACGTATATAAACGAAAATTAGAAGATATAACCTGTATTAGTAGATTAGATGTATAAATTGAAAATATCAATAAACCCGTAATCTTTAAACCTGAAGGCCGTAATTAATTCCAATATATGCCAAAATGAAAGTGCTAAAGTTATATGGGAAGATATAACCGTACTATTTATAATATCGTAGATTAGAAGATATGTCCGAGTATTAGTAGAAAATTACCCGTATTACAATATGAGTCTAAAATATATATGCCAAAATAAAACAGATGTAATAAATTGGAAATATCAATAATCCCCTTGATCTTCATACAGAAGGCCGTATTTTATTCCAATATATGTCAAGATATGTCAAAATATATGGCAATATACCTGTACTATTTATATTCTCAAAAATTAGAAGATATACCCGTGCATTCCTAGACTCGTGCACCGTACAATGGGAGTTTCAACAAATTTTGCCCCAATAAACAATGGCATAATAACTTGAAAATATAGATCTCTGAATCAATAATCCCCGAAAATATCAATAATAATGTTTAAACCTGAAGACCATAATTGATATTATTCAGTCAAAAATGCAATGTCAATGAAATTTATTTTATATGCATATCTTCATTATTCAAATCGGAAAAGATTTAATAAAAATAGTCTGCCGCATAAACACATGGGATTTAAATCCGTTGCTAAGCGACATATCATTTGCTTCAAATAAAGTGGTGGAAAAAATATCGTCTGAATAATGATATCTCTATGGAAGGTTTGGCGATATTTTCGTCAATTTAGCGACATTTTAAAAAATTGCAAAGTGGGACTGTCGATAAATTGACGAAACATCACAATACTATCCCATAACAAAACACAATTTCATTTATTTAGTGCAATTTTATCAATTTCAAGATATTTTTATGGATTTACAAACATTTTTATCAATTTGGTGACATTTTAAAAATTCGCTAAATGTGTTACTAAGTATGACGTTTGGTCTGACAGACATATGCTAACGTGCCATCATTTCAGTACTCTCTTCTAACAAAACAAAATAAATTTCAATGGTTTACATAGTTTTTATAATTTGACGACATTTCAGTCAATTTTGGCAACACTTAAGAAAAGTTGCCAAATTAGCGATATCCCGTCAAATTCGTAGCTCCGAATCTGAATGAAATATCCTGATCCTGTTTGTATATACTAAATGAAAACATTAAAATTGTATTAGAATCAAAGACGGTTTTAGAGGGGGGCTCGGAGCACCCCCCCCCCCTTTTGAAGAAAAAAAGACAAAGAAAAATCTAAAACTGTGGTAAAAATTGTATATTTGACATTAAATTATTCAAAATTTTGTCTTATTGAGATTTAATAATTTTCAATAAAAAAATAGTAATTCCGTTTTGTAAATATCAGATTTTTTCAGAGTTTCCTAATTTCTCTGAGAGCTTGACTCCATCTCTTTAGTATCCTTTGAGATGTAATCATCTTTCTAAATAATTCGAGAGTGATTCGGGTTCCACTTAAAACTGTAGGTCCCGACCATTTCCAAAACCGGAAGAGGTTACTACCTATAATAGACAGTCTTCTATTTTGTGGAAGACAAAATGTGAGCATTCGTGGTCGCAGAGACACGGGTACAATCGATGTGACATCTTTAAGACCTGAAAATGAAGGAAACTTTAGGGAATTGTTAAAATTTCGAGTAAGAGCAGGAGATACCGATTTAGCGAAGCACTTGGAAAACTCACCTCGCAAAGCGATGTTTGTTAGTAATATCGTACAGAATGAAATTATAGATTGTTGTTCAGCAATCTTGCTCTGGATGATGGATGCGCAAGTAAATGAATAGAAATATTTTTCAGTGTTAGCTGATGAAACGACAGACTGTGCCAGACTTGAGCAACTCTCCTTGTGCGTGTGATATTACCACAATGATAAAATAAAAGACTTTCTAACTTTTGTGGAAGTAACGGATCTCTCTAGGGCAGGATTAGCTCAAACCATTCTTACTACTCTTAAAACGTTAAATCTGAATGTTGAAAATCTTCGAGGCCAAGGAGTTGACGGAGCAGCTAATATGGCAGACCAGTTCCGTGGAGTTAAAGCAGAAATACAGAAAGGACACAAGTTAGCAGCCTACACCCACTGTGCAAGCCATTCTTTAAATCTGAGTCTGTGTAAAGCATGTAGTGTTCCTGGTATTCGAAATCTATTAGAAGTTGTTAGCGAGTGTGTTCATTTTCAACAGTTTCATCAACAGTTCGTCACAGCGAACAAAACTGTTAGAAAACAAAGTGGAAGAGTGAACAACTTGCGATAGACGAAGACTTAAGCCATTTTGTGATACACGCTGGGTAGAGAAACATGATAGTCTGATGATATTTGATCAGATGTATAAAGTGTTGGGGATTTCATTGCATGAACTCATAAAGTGTAAGAGGTGAAACTTCAGGAAAGTCTAATGTTTTGGCTAGAGTTTTACACAAGTTTGATACAATCATTTATCTTAAAGTCGCAGTTTCAATATTTGCCTTAACTCTACACCTGGCCAAAGATTTACAGAAGGTCGATATCGATCTTTTTCAGTGCTGTGAAATGGTTGACATTGTACTTAAGGTGTTAAAAGAAAAAAGAAATGGCAAAGATAATTTTCACAAAATATTTTCCAAAGCACAGGAACTGGCGGAATCTTTGGATGTTCCTGTTATTCTTCCGCGAATGGTTTCACGGCAATCAAATCGCTCCAACGTGCCTGTTGACACTCCTGAAGAGTATTATCGTCGGTGTATATATAACCCTTTTGTCGATTTCATGGTACAACAATTAAATGATCAATTTGTCCAGCACAGAGATACATTGATGCGGGCACAATTTCTTTTACCTAGCGAAGTGACGAAAACCGATTGGCAATTTGAGAAAATTCGATTATTTTTACAGGAGTATGAGGATGACTTGACTTCTGGAGTTGCTGAAATAAATGCTGAAGTGGATATGTGGAGACACTACTGGATCTCCAAATCATTTAAACCCTCGAACCCAAGTGCTACACTTTTTGCTCGATCGAAAGAATCATTTTTTGCATCATTCCAGTCACAACAGCAACTGCTGAGAGATCCTTCTCAACGCTCAGAAGACTAAAGACGTGGTTACGAAATCGTATGATTGAGGATCGACTTCTGTGATGAAATTCTTAATTGTTTTGCTAGGCAGCATCCTAGGAGATTGCAATTTTTGAATGTTATCAGCGAATGAGAAATGTTTTGTATTTTATTTAAATTACTAGTTTATTCTTTCCTTAAAACTTATACTTCAAAACTTTTTAAAATATATATCGCTAAAAGTATCAAGGATCGAATATTATTAATAAATAATATAAAAAAACATAAAATAATTTAATATAAATGTTTAAAATCGCTTTTGTTCGACTGGAAATATATACTCTTTAAAGTTTAATCTATCTATATAAATAAAAATGAAAATCTGTCTGTCTGTCTGTCACACCATCACGGGAGAACGGCTGAACCGAATTTGATGAAATTTTGTGGGTAGCCCAGAAATAGCCCCACTTAAAATTATATCCGTGTTTTGAGTTTCTACGACCAGTGGTTCTCGAGATATTAGTAAAAAACGAAATTTTCGTTTGTCTCATCATCACGGAAAAACGGCTGAACCGAATTTAATGAAATTTTGTGGATAGCCTTGAAATAGCCCCCCATAAATTTTGTCTTAAGTTTCGAGTTTTTAAGACCAGGGGTTGTCGAGATATTAATGAAAAACGGAACTTTTTCCTAGGAGTTCTACTCCCTAACTCCGTGGTTTATCCAAACGAAAAGCTTGAAAATCGTTTGAAAGTGAATTAAAATTTAATCTCTGAGTTTGATGGGAGATTTTTTGCGTTAATTAGTCACTTTCTGAAAACATGAATTGTTTGAAACATGATTTAAAGGGGAAATCTATCTCCATGGTTCATGGTTTATTTAAAACAAGCTTTTACGGAACAATGAGAAGTATAGAGAAATCAAAATCGTTATTTAATTTCGCAGTTTATGTTATAAGACATGACATATTTAACATGTTATAAGATTCTATCTTATATCATGTTACTCAGAAACGCAATTAAATTAAATCTGTCTGTTAATTTTAATAATTATTTTTTCGATTTGAATAATAAATAAATGGATATAAAAATATATTTTAGAAAAGAACGATTTGATTTTTCTTATAGCATTTTTGACTGGATAATATCAATTACGGTCTTCAGGTTTAAAAATTATTATTATTTATATTTTCGGGGATTATTGATTCAAGGATTATTGATATTTTCAAGTTATTATGCAATTATTTTATTATGACAAAAATTGTTTAAACTCATATATTGTATGTTGTACGAATCTTCTACAAATACACGTGTATATCTTTTAATCTACGAGAATATAAGTAGTACAGGTATATTGACATATGTTTTGATATATATTGGCATATATTGGAATCAATTACGACCTTCTGGTATAAAGAGTACAGATATTATTGATGTTTTCAATTTATTACGTCATCTCTTTTATTTTGGCAAATATTTTTGAGACGCATACGGGTAATCTTCTACTAACACATTGGCATATTTTCTGATCTGCGACAATATAATTAGTACGGGGTTGCATATATTCATTCAATTCCTATTTTTTCTTCTGTAAATTTGCTTACAAAAGGGGGCAGTATGTTTTATTCTTCAGATCTGATCGTGAAGATAATTTTGCATAGTGAGAACATATATTCTTAAACTTCTCTTTAGGAGCAATAAATTTAATATTTTAACAGAATTTGCACATGATTGCGAACTATAAGTTTCTTTAAATTATACACTCCGTACGAATAACGGGTGTGCTGTTAGTGGTTAATAAATTTTAACATTTTAGGAGGATATATCATGTTGCTCGGCATCGCAATTGAATTAAATGTGTTTGTTAATGTTTTTATTATTTTTTTTCGATTTAAATAATAAATAAATGGATAAATGGATATAAAAGTATATCTTATGAATGGACGGTTTGATTTTTCTTTTAATTATATTAATTGCTGACTGCGTACATCAATTTCATTTATTTTGGCAAAGAGTTTTCAAGCTTATATCGTATTTAGCTACTAAACTCATATATTGTGTTTAGCCAATAAATTCATATAGCCGATTGTTGAAACAGAAAAAGAGTAGAGCGGGTATATCTTCTAATACAATTGTAGTGTTTTCATTTAGTATATTGAAACGGGATAAGAATGTTTCATTCAGATCTGCAAATTCAAAGCTACGAATTTGGAGGGATATCGCTAATTTGACAACTTTTCTTAAACTTTGCCAAATTGACGGAAATGTCGCCAAATTGATATAAACGACACACAAACAGCTGCCGGGCGCGGTAGCCCATTGGTTAGCGCGCTGGAGTTGCACTCGGTAGGCCCGGGTTCGATTCCAGGCACTGCCAAAACTGCCGCCGTGTTCATGCGGAGTACGATCACGTTAAACATGTGGGTCCGAAAGTCCTTCCGAGAGGTTGGTGGTAGGGGAAGGAGGGTACGGTCCCTGTGGATGCCTCCCCCACTGGGTTCCGGTCTAAATTGGGTGGCACTTCCCGACCGTCCAAACAGTTACCTTACACCTTTCTGGTAGGTCGGACGGTCTGGGTCTCAACAACAACAACACAAACAGCTGCCATAAACCTTCGGGTTGGTCGTGTGGCTTGGGTCTTCTACATATCAATGAAATTTTTTTTGTTTTGTTAGAAGAGAGTACTGAAATGATGTTTGGTTAGCATTTATCTGTCAGACCAACCATCCTACTTAGTAATACATTTAGCGAATTTTTAAAATGTCACCAAATTGATAAAAATGTTTTCAAATCTATAAAAATATCTTGAAATTGATAAAATTGCGCTACATAAATGATATTAATTGTTTTTTGTTAGGGGATAGTATTGTGATGATATTTCGTCAATTTGTCGCAAAGTGGAACTGTCAGTTCTACAGTCCCACTTGGCGATAAATTTGGCGATTTTTTAAAATGTCGCTAATTTGACGAAACTGTCGCCAAATGTTCCATAGAAATATAACTATTTAGACGATATGTTTTCTACCAATTTATTTGAAGCAAATGATATCATGTCGCTTAGCAACGGATTTAAATCCAATGTGTTTATGCGGCAGACGATTTTTATTAAATCCTTTCCGATTTGAATAATGAAGATATGTATATAAAATAAATTTCATTGCCATTTCATTTTGGACTGGATAATATCAATTATACTCTTCAGGTTTAAACATTATTATTATTGATATTTTCCGGAATTATTGATTCAGGGATTATTGATATTTTTAAGTTATTACGCCATTGTTTTATTGCGGCAAAAATTGCTGACACACGCATATTGTACGTTGTACGAGTAATCTTCTAGGAATGCACGGGTATATGTTCTAACCTACGAGAATATAAGTAGTACAGGTATATTGGCATATATTTTGACATATATTGGCATATATATTGGAATCAAGTACAGTCTTCTGGTATGAAGATTAAGGGGATTAATTATATATTCAATTTATTACGTCGTCTGTTGTATTTTACCAAAAAACATTTGAGACTCATATTGCAAAACGGGCAATCTTCTACTAATAATCGGACATTATAAGTAGTACGTGTATATCTTCCCATATAATTTTAGCACTTTAATTTTGACATATATAGGAATAAATGTGGTAATTATGACTGTCCTTATTTCGAAATTGGGGTTTACAAGTTTGAAACTGTAAGCAACTTCAGATATTTAGGATCTGAAGTTAATACTCTCAATGACATTATGCCCGAAATTCGTGGTAGAGTTACAGCTGCTAACCGATGTTTTTTCGGCCTTAAAAGGTACTTAAAGTCTGACTTCATCAGCAGAAAAACGAAGATTATAATCTACAAAAGTTTAATCAGACCCATTCTTACCTACTCTGCTGAGACTTGGGCAATGACAGAAAAAGTTAAAGACATCATTTCTGTTTTTGAGAGAAAAATCTTGAGAGGTATTTTTGGTGGCTTAAATTGTAACAACATCTGGAGAAGAACTAACTCAGAACTTTATAAGTCTTTTAAAGAACCAGATATAGTCAATTACATCACGATTCAGAGAATTAAATGGGTGGGTCACCTGTGCAGGATGGCCGAAAGCCGTACAACAAAAAAGATCTTCTCTGCCAGACCATTCGGCACCCGTAAAAGAGGAAGACCTAAACTCAGTTGGCTCGACTGTGTGGAAAAGGACTTTAAAATTTTAAAAGTTTTGAACTGGAAGTCTTTGGCCAGGGATAAGGGAGCCTGGAGTTCTATACTGCGGAAGGCAAGGGCCCATCCTGGGCTGTCAGGCCACTGAAGAAGAAGAAGGAATAAATGACTGTCTTCAGATTTAAAGATTACGGGTTTATTGGTATTTTCAATTTATACATGTAATCTACTAATACAGGTTATATTTTCTAATATTCGCGTATATAATTAGTACGGGTCCCATACAATTTTAACGCTTTTATTTTGCATATATTGATTCAATTCCATATTTTTTTTTATATTTGCTTACATAAGGGGTCCAAGATGTTTCATTCTTCAGATATGTCCATGAAGATAATTTTATATAACGAGAACAGAGATTCTTAAACTTTTTAGGAGCATTATATTAAATATTTTAACAGAATATTTTGATTAAACATGTCATTTAGTATACTATAAGAATTTGGGCATGATTATGAATTTCAAGTTTCTTTATATTATATACTCCGTACGAAGAACGGGTATGCTGCTAGTATTATATATATATGATATATATTAAATTGTATACAGTTTCAAACCTAAAAACCTGTCGGTGATAATTTCTAGCGCCTTCCCTACCGGGCCTTCCAAAACAAACAGTCTGCTCTGGACTTATGGAGGTTCCACTTTTTAAATATATATATATAGGCTATATATAAAAGTTTGTGATTACATATTGAACACCTATAATAATGGATGTTTATAAGTTACTAATACAAGTTTTTTTTTTCTCAAATATATTATATATATATATATATATATATATATATATATATATATATATATATATATATATATATATCTATATATATATATATATATATATATATATATATATATATATATATATATTACACACACACCAAGGCTGTATCTAGTGAGGGCTTAGGGGTTGAAACCCCCCCAAAATCAAAAATTAGCATTCATTGAAAAGGTAAAGGTGTCCACATGCAGGAAATGACTAAATTAAAGTTAGAAGGAATGTAAAAAATGTATGTACAGTTAAAGAGTAACTTCTGTAAAATATTAAATAAATTATGTTAAAAATAATTTATGTTAAGTATCATTTATGTTATCATTTAATACCCCGTTATTAATATTGTTATTGAAGAGCTTCTGGATACATATTATTAGCTGTTGTACTATTTTGAGCCAAGATATGAAGATTACCCTTACTTCCAACCCGTGAACACGCAACGTAATTAAATAAATTCTGTTTGTCTTTATCTTAATATATAAGAATATCAAAAAACGTTACTGTAAAGAATCGTTAATGTAGGAAGAATCGTTATTGTTAAAGAAACATTACGGAAAAAATAAAAAATAAACTTTAAAAACTAAAATACAAACTATAGTTGCCAATTGCCAACGGAAAAATCAAACATTTCTTAAACTCCTATCGTTTTGAGTATTTTATTTTTGACGAAAATATTTAAATATACGAAAATAAATAAACATTATAATTAAATCAATTCTGTTTGTCTTTATCTTAATATATAAGAATATCAAAAAACGTCACTATAAATAATCTCTAACACGGTGAATGAATCACGGCAAAAGAATGGCATCCATAGTTTGTTTACAATCTTTCTCCGCTCTGGTAGGGCAATTATCTGCGAGGATGAACTTGAAAAAAAAAAATGAAAGGTACTTCAATTGCTTCACAAATCAAAAAGAAGCTTTTTTTGATAATATTGAGGCAGTTTCTAATCGATTCAACTTGAGAACTTTAGTTATATTCTCGGCCGATAGATGGCGGTAAATGTAAACGTTTCTGTTTTGATTCTCTCAGATTCACACCCGAGTTTGAGAAGTGGATTGTCCCAGAAGCGCGTTCTCCGTCAAACACACACTCTGTTTTATAAGTAGAGAAGAGATCATAATAGGCCCAATTTTTATCTCAATAGTGATTGGACACAGAATAAATTCAGAAATTATGGGGGATGGGGAGGCTATTAAAAAAAAGAACTTTAGAGTCGAAAAGTAGTTTCTCAGATAAACACCGATAATTGCAAATCTAGGAAAATCAACTAAACGTCCACTATCAATAATTACGTTGCCCGATTGATTATATAAAATCATTAATAAATTAACAATATTTGCAGATTCCTGTAAATGGTTTCAACGACTTGGGTATATATTTTTTATTCGGAGTTCCAAGCTTAATACTCCTATTTAAAACATTGTTTCCAGAGTACACAAGTTCTTTATTGTGTTTTTAGAAATACTAGAGATTTCACCAATATTATTGTAGTTCGCTTGTTTCTTTTGCTCAACCCTTGTTTAAATATGTTGAATTGTCGCATGCTATTGAAAGGCTTCAAAACAAATTCACGTAGCATATCTTCTCTTTATCTCAGGGACACGATTGTCATTAATTCTTTGAAATCCAGGAGGAACATGTCTATGGTGTTGTAGTTCCCTTTTAAATACTGTGAATTTTTATACTAGCAGACCTTGTTTAAGGTGAAATACTTTATTTTGCATTCCTGTCAATGTTAATCGCAATTTTAAGAAACTTTTCAGTTTTAAAATTTGCACTTTATATCATTTGATGGTTTGATTTGTTTTCTATGTCAGAAAAGAATGTTTGTTTGAGGATTTTGCTATGATTTATTATGTTTTTCTTTTCCCTTATTTTTCTTTTGTTTATGTTTAATATGATTTGGGACATTGAAATAGGACTTGTTCACTAATGTATCGCTGAGAAAAAAAATATATATTGATAATTAAGATTATGATTCTCAAAATTTTTATACAAAGCATTACTCAATGTGATGGGCTATATATTGAATACTAGAAAAGGTATCCGCCACGGGTCGTGGCGTAGCTCTCCCACGCAGCGGTTTATTTATTTATTTGTGTTATCAGCGAGCGTATTAATAAGTTTTCTTTGGTTTTCGAGAATTAGCTGTTGTTCTTGAGAAAGAAATCTGAAGAACACTTTACGAAATGACAAAACTATCTTACCGATACGCATCATTCCGGGTCCTGATGTACTTTAATACCAAAATTCATGGCCATACGACACGACGCTTAGTAGCTGTCCCGCTGCAAACTGCACATACACCGACAGACATATTTTATAATGCACAGATGTTCCCGTCCAGAGCATCTGCGCTTTAGGCATCTGAAATTTCAACGATAAGACTGAAAATAACAATTTAACTGGCTCTAAGTTTAGCATTTCTTCTTAGCTGAGACTTTTTTCAATATTTCCTTCGGCCCGTTGAAATTTATTAGATTCATTTCTCATAGTTCCACTGGCATTCCATGCCCTTCTACATACATTATCGCACAAATATCTTTTACTTCTACTTGCATTATAGTTACAAAAATAAGGTCGAAAGCACGGCAGTCATGCAAACACCCCCAAAATACCTCATTTTGCTTAACCCTTTGAATACCTAGTCAGCTCTTTTAGCTTTCCACGTAAAATATTAGGAGACCAACTAACCCCCTCCTCAAGAGAAGGTATTGTTACGGCGTGTCTTCTGGAATCATGGGTGTATTCTCGGGATGCAAGAATGAGTTCAGCTTTTTGGATAACTAACTCGTTTTTTACAAGCACAACTGTTACTTACTGTGCAACTTACTGCACAACGTTTTTTACAAGCACAATTGTTAACAGCAATTATATGATCCACTAATTTCATAAAACAGCAGCTACTATTCTCAAAATATTAACTATCTCGCAATTCAATGTAGCTCGTATGACATAAACTTCTCTCCAACTGAGTGATGACTCCTTTTATATACTATCTGTAGAAACTTTTTGAAGGGGGCTCGTATCTCGTAGAATATTCGTTATATCAAGAAGGTTATCTAACATCCGAAATATCGCCAAATCTGGCAACCCCGAACCAACAGTCTTGAAATTGCAACCATACATTCCCGCAATAGGAAAAGTTGCCTGTACGGTATTTTTTTTCTCTTCTGCCTGTCTGACTCTCCAAAAGATGTTTGTAACAGTATTATTGTGGAGATCAGTTATCCACAATGGGAGTCTTATCACTTGTACTTCCTGAAAGTGTGTTGCCTTCAGAGATATATTTTGACAAGTCTGGAAATAAATTAATTCTATCCGAAACATACTACCCTGGGAACAACGATATTATCTTCCATAGTTCCGTATGGTAGAAGGAAGCCTACACATCTCAAATTGGACCAGCTATGGTATTCTAAAATAGGCATCTGAAAGCTTTATGGGCAAAAGGTTAAACTTTGAAGCACGTGTATACTTCCCCCTCGTTTGATGATTCAATATTTTCCGATTCATTATAATATTTTTAAAGAACAAAATTTGAAATTCGGCTTTAAAAGATATCACCTGGTTCGGCGTTAATGAGAAAAATTAATCTATATATCCAATGGGGGGGAGCTCCTCCCCCTCCCGCCATTTTCAACGTTACTAAATGATAATGTGGTACTAGTCTTTATAGAACAGTTATTACAAAGGGGCCCACTCATGGTGGTACATGAACTAATAGAACTTTTTAATAATGACTGATTGGGTAAAAAAATTTAACTTAGCTTAATAGAATGTCCCTAGATGGCAGCACTACAAATTTGAAGCACAGTGTAGTTCCGCGTTATATATATATATATATATATATATATATATAATAGGACTCTTGTATTAAATATCTTCATTTTAGTAGAGTTAAAGATGTGTTAAAAAATTGACAAAATTTTCTTTGTTTATTCGCAGCAGAATACGCATTGTATTTGGTCTCCTTTTGAATGAGGTCATTTATCGCCGTCGAGGAAACAAAAAGGGCAAGTGCCCCTCACAACTTTGAAAGTAGAACATTTGAACAGTGAAAAACTAACTGTTCTCTGTGAAAACTTTAAAATTTAAAGAAAGAAAGGTATCAAATTCTCGTCATATTCTACGATCTGACAGTTTTACAAATGAAGTGGAACTCAATGAAGCATGCTGTGTAGTCTTAAATGCACCTACAAATATAACTCCTATCCTATTCTCGAAACATCACAAGTTGCGCTCTATTAACCAAGATTTCCCTGATTCTAGCAATCTAAAATGATTTTTCGACCGCAATGATCTTGACCGTGTAAAGTTAAGATATTTTTTTGTACATCAATATGTAAAAAATATTGTTGCAATGAGGAGCCTGTATCAAGAGTAATCATTAGTTCTGAACAAATAGATATGCCACAAAGTTCAAGTGTTTTTTTTTTTTTTTTTTATCATTACATGGAGACGTTTGTTTTATTGTTTTAGTTGCGTAACATGCTCACATTCCAATATTTGATCAATGAGAATATTCCTGCGAATAAAGAACCTACCCTTTTTTGCGAAATAGGCCTCAAAAATCGCTAAAATCTAAAATAAAAGATTAAGTATGCTCAAACATATCCATTAAATGTTTGTTTTGTACGTAATTTTTGCCGATGAAAATAATAAGATCAACCCCATAAAATCAAACCCCATTGACAAAATAAATTCCATTGTTTTAAGAGCCAAATTATCAGAGATTATTGGTTAAAGTGTTCAAAGTGGTAATAAGTGACTAATATTTTACTTAAAGATAAGTTTCAAGTTTTTGGATTCAAATTTTATCTAACGAAATCAAATGTTTGAGAGATCCCTGAAATCTATTCTTTCGCAATTTAATTTGATTGGGTAAAATCGGTTGAAGTCCTATAATTTGCCTTTTTTTCACGACTAATTTTTCATATTAAAGAACCAGGATTTTTTTTTTTCAAACTATCTTTAAATGTATAATGGCCCGTATAAAAAGTTAAATGTTATACTTTTTAACTAAAACGCGTCACGTTAACGGAATAGCATTCTGAACTTCTATCTTATCTGAACCATGGGTCTTCGACCAATACTTCGCAAAATATAAAGTGAGTTCAAATCAAACTATTCTTTTAATTAAAATTATATTAATGTGCTTTCCTGTTTTAATATTAAGAGTATTCTATATTGATATTTAAAACAAATTCTGTTAGAGATAGAAACCACCTTGTCAATACAAGCATAATGGCCGTATGTAGACAAAACGGGGCCCCAATGTATTCAAGTTAGCCTTGAGCAGTATAAGTATGCGCCATAGATTTAAATTATCCCAAAATCTAGATTACAACGTTATTTTTATGTATATTAAAGAAAATATCCGTTTATCCTATTTCAGTATTATTACCATTTCAATTAAATAAAGTGATTATCTATCGTAACCACCTTCACATGGCCAATTCTGTTGCTTCCTTTGTCGCTAACCGGATTTCTCGGTACTAGCAATAAAATCTAAACAAGTGGGAGATTTGAACTCATGACGAACTCCCTTCCCTGCAGCAAGGAATAAATAAGAGAAGTGCTTTGAGCAAGCAATAAGCAAATTCATCCTTCGTTCGAAGTAGACAATTTACTTACCTGCCCAGCTCTATTATCAACAGGTTAAAGGGCCAAAAAACATGTTTCAAATTTAGCCGCTGTGTTCCATTTATTTGAATCGGCACCAATTCAAAGGGAGACCATTTGGAAGAATTCTTTCAATGAGCACTTCACTTCAAGCTGAATACTATGTAAAAGTTCATTGTTCGAAGAAGTTCGACAAAATAACAATAGAGCCAAACTGCTCCACGTGCATTAGAAGATTAAAAGTAGAATCTCACTTCAATTAACCCAAAATATTTGAGTTCTAAAATTGTGGACGTTTTGAAAAGCAACATTTTGGGCGTGCTTATTTAACACCCATGCTTTTAAAATATAGATATAAAATAAAATTTAGATTGTCGGCAAGAGCTAATTCAAAAATGTTTTTCTGGAAAAGATATAAAATGAACACATTTAAATGGTGATTTAAAGTTCTGTGCGGGACTAAATTCTAGACATTTACCCCGACTCTACGGTACATATGATTCAACCCTGGAATGTATAGTGGGATACAATCAGACCCCTCCCCCATGTATTAAGGTTGATAAATGTGCTAATGGATACGCATACATAAAATGGTTGTTACCCGAATGTGCCAAAAGTACAAAATATGCATTTCTGCACAATACAGTAATTCATTTATCCAGATAAAATGTCAGTGCTGAAAGAACTTTGTTAGGTTGTTTTCTAGGTAACTATAAAAACAAACATACCAGAAATACAGTTACGCGACTTGTTCCTTATAACAGGACGTTGCTATAAAGGCAAGAAAATGCTCAACTGATGCTCCATCAACAGAGAATCATTGTTTCGAGGTCATTGTCGATGAGTAGCTGACGAGCGTTAATGACCGCGAATATGTGGTCCACGCGTGGTGATAGATGATCAGTTAAGCACTTTGATTTTTTAAATAGTTAACCTAGTACCAATTGTTTGCCACCCAAATTTAAAACGTTAAAAATAAGAAAACTACGAAATATTGAGAATAAATAGAGATTAAGAAGTATCCTACAACTTCTTGACGAAAATGCTCGTCATAATTTCTTTGAATTTGCAGGGAATGCTGAAAAGAATATAATATGGGCAGCACATGACTTCCCCCATACAATGAAATACTACTTTCAGTAAAACAAGAAAGATCAATCATGCAAAAGCATTGATTATGAAACACTTTTCAACTGAAATGCAATTTCATTCGAAAATTTCTAAAATGTCATACATTCAGTGGTGATATCTTTTACATTATCACAGTACTACAGCAATTTTTTATACTTAAATATTTAAAACTGTATCGAAATATAAATCATCCGATTCTCTATGCAAAATTAATGAATATTTCAATCATATAACTTGTATTCCAGACTCCAGAGCTAAATAATTTTGCGTGAAAAAAATTCAGCAATTCTTATGTAACTCACCTTACAATCGCTTGAGATATTTGCATTCTGCATATGTTAAAATTAGGCTTCGTTGAAGAAATAAAAGTTTAGGGATCATTTAAAATCACAACTATTGTAATTGCATAGGCGCGGAATTTAGATACACAGATAATATATGTGTGTGTCTGTGTATGTATTCAAAATATTGGAATCGTGCCGAAGATCGGAACTCTAATTTTCAAAGGTTCTACACGTTTTGGGACTTCTAGAACACGAAACACTATTTTTAGGAAGACGTCTGTGTGTGTAAGGGTGTATCTGTGTATGTTTCTGTGTGGATATTACATCCACACTAATTGAAAAACTAATGGACGAATTTCATAAAATTTGGTAGGTATGTTTTTTGTGGGAAATCCTGATGTTCATTAGATTATAGTACGATTCGTAATAAAAGAATCTGCCTTCTTTGCGAAATGGCCGGCAGAAATTGCATTTATCCACTCTAGCTAAAAACTAATGGAACAAATTTAACAAAATTTGGTGTATAATATTTCAATAACCTACAATTGATTTATATACCAAATTTAACAAAATTTGGTATATAAATCACTGGCCCGCAAAATCGTATATAAATCAATGGCCCGCAAAAATCGTTAAATATAAAAATAAAAGACTACGTGTACTCAATTATATCAATTAAATTCCTATTTTATACGTGATTTTTGACAACAAAAAGAATAAGACTAGACCCATTACTCTAGGACTAGCCGTTTTTCAGTTATTCTAGTTTTTTCGCGTTTTCGCTACGCCACCTTTGACAATAAGTCCAGCTATCAAATGAGAACCAAATTTAAGTTTAACGTGCAAATTCAATGTCATTTAAAATACTTATGGCTGTTATTTTGTGCAGATAAACTCAAATTATTATTGAAGAAATAAAGAGAACGTGAATATGAGTCCGCAGGGAAAGACATGCGCTGCCCATATCAGAATTTTTAACAATATTACAACAATGATTTATAGAAGTGAACGGGGATTATTTGCAGGCCATTTCGAAAAAATTGTGTGATCTATATTTAAAGATCCACCAAATTTTTGTCGAATAAAATGTTCAACAAATTTAAGCTGTGTACCAAATTTCAACTCTCTAGGACGTAGGAAAGTGCATTAAAAATGCCATCAAATAAGTATATCATGAAGAGTTATATAAAATTTTTAAAAAAATTGAAAACTTGTTATCTACCAAATTTATTTTAAAATGTGAAACCTCTTTCATATACAAAATGATTAAACTCTTGGAAAGATATTTATTATAAAATATATATCTTTTTTCTTTTTGGAGGATATCCCAAAAGTCAGAATTTAATTGAATTTGTTTTTTTTTTCTATATTAAATAATTTTTAATTAAAAAACCACTTAACTATATTTTACTGAAATTTTTTTATATATTTTATGGGATAATGTGAATATTTCCAAAAAATTTCGAAGCAATTTGTTAATTTTAAATTTGCTTAAAAAATGTTTGAAAAATTAGGTCCCATAGGGTTCAATGTATTTCATTTTTTCAACCAGGGTTCAATAAAAAACTAATTGGGTGATATTATTTATTTATATTCCCATAGGTCCCACAGACCGTCTGAAAAACATACTAAAATTTCATTTTGATAAAGTCATTTTTACGGCAGTTATCGTGCTAACGGACAGACAGAATGAACAAAGTCGTAAACACTTTTCAACTATGTTGTAAAGTGTTAATAAAACAAGAAAGATCAATCATGCTTAAAGCATTGATTATGAAACACTTTCCAACTTCAATGCAATTTTATTTAAACAAGTTTAAAATGCAATACATTCCTCGGTAATATTTGGAAACTTATCACAATACTGCATTAATTTATTATATTTGAAAACTTAAACCTTCATCGAATAAAATGAACTTCATTCAAATGACGGCATTGAAATATAAATTGCCTGGTTTAAACATCTCTAAAATGTTATACATTCCTCGGTAATAGTTTTAGAAATATCATAATACTACGATAATTCAATATATTTGAAAACTTCATCGAAAACAACTGAAAATAAATTCAAATGACGTCATAGAAAAAATAACACGCCTGGATCTCTATAAAAACAGGAATTCATTCATAACTTTCTCCCATTCATTTCATTCATCACAATACTATAATAATTTATTTTATTTAAACATTTTATTTAAGACCATGGCGCTACAAATAATTAAACTCTATGCTTAAAACTTCATCGAAAAAAATCGTCCTTCTCTTTATAAAATCAATTAATATTTCATTCATATCAGCCATGCAGACTCCATGGACTAAATTATTTTGTGTTAAAAAATACAGGAATTCTAATACAACTCATTCTACATATTTTGCTACTTACATTTTACATAGGTGAAAAATAAGCTTAGTTGTAGAAATAATCAAATTTAGATGAGCATTTAAACTCAAATATATTGTCATTGCGTTGTTTCAGTATGTAGATGCACAGAATTTAAGTAAAAATAAAGTAGTTTTAGGACGTATACAACACTCAATATGAATTAAAAAGAACTTAAAAAAATCACGATTTTGAAACAAGATGGATGCCATATATCATTTTAAAGTGGGTCATGTGATCGTTTCATATCATGGTCACGTGATCGTTTCATATAAGAGGTGTAATTATTATTTTAATTTTTATTTAAAAAATCTACTTAATGTATTTCGCTGAATTTTTTTTTATATATTTTATGGAACAATTTGAATATTACCTAAAATTTTCGAAGCAATTTGTGAATTTTAAATCCGCTTAAAAAATGTTTGAAAAATTAGGTCCCATAGGGCTCAATGTATTTCATTTTTTCAACCCGGGTTCAATCCAAAACTAATTGGGTGATATTATTCATTTATATTCCCATAGGTCCTACAGACCGTCTGAACAACATACTAAAATTTCATTTTGATTAAGTCATTTTTACGGCAGTTATCGTGCTAACGGACAGACAGACAGACAGACAGAATGAACAAAGTCAAACACTTTTCAACTTAGTTGTAAAGTGTTAAAAATGCACAAGATCCATGGCACAATGCTTTTAACGTTGAATTGTACTCTTGACGCTTTCCCGGATGACAACATGTAAAACTATTTCGAAAACCGAATTAACTTATTTTTGGCGCAAATCTAAATTGACAATTATCCATATTGATAGTATCCGGAATTAAGCAATATAGTCCATATATTAAAATATTTGAATTCATTAATTTGTAATCACTTTTGTTAACATGGCGTTATTTTTGCAATTTTGACGATATTTTCGTCAATCTAGGACAAAATATCGCTAAATGAGTTACCAAATTCGTCAAATTTATCGGTAAGCGTTATAGACAATACGAGAGAAAAGCATTTCTTATATAAAAATGATTGTTGGCGAATTGTTAGTCCAAACACAAAACTATTACTCAAATTATCTTCTCTCGTGAATGAACAAGCTATATCCACGAGAATAGCAAATTTGTCGCATAATATTACATATAAAAAGTGAACATATTTAACGGCAGTTAATATTTCTGATTGTGATATGTTTGAAAATGTGAAATTTCTCGAGAACTGTTCATGCTAGCGTTCTAAAGTGTATGTGAATTACGTTCTAATGAAAACTTACATAAGAAATGATTATTTACGTAACGTTATTGAAGGTTTCATTAAAAAATTAGGGCGGGTGGGTCTCCCGAATATTCGATTGCATTTAAAATCAGTTGGTTTCCAGTATTCACAGATTGTAATTTTTGTACCAAATTTCGTTCGAAATGCTCCTTTGTTCGCGAGATATCGCTTCTAGACCCACGGACACATACACATCACCCCAAAATCGTTTGATTTGAGTTCAGGGATGCTTGAAACGTGCTCTTCTGTCGAAAACTAATTTTCGACCCCCGTCACAATATTTTTCCTATACATTATACTATGTATATATGGGAGTAATATTTCAATTGTGCTATTTACGAATGTCATTTGTAAAATTATTTAGCTTGCGTGTCAACTGGTTCCTGTTGTGGATATTGTTGACGGAGATATCAACTTGAATGTAGGATAGTATCGAGACGGTTATATTTAACATATAGCTCAGGATATGAAGTGGTAACATATTGAAACTGGTGCAAGAACCAATACTCATCACACAGTGCGATGTTTGGAGTATGGGGTGTCGACATATGCAAGGTAAACGTGCCAGTGATTGATGGTGCTTTAATTAATGAGCTTGCATTACATAACATGTGATTGAGGTGATCACGTGTATCACGCCCATACAAATTGCCCACCCTCTCCATGCGATTTCCCCCTCCTAGTGAATCTAATATTTTCCATTCTTTAAAAAATCAGTGAGCTGCGACTGTGACGCCTCAATACGGTGGTATTCGTTACTCCTCTATGGCCAGTCCCAATAGACTTTTTTTTTATGCTGACTAGAGAGTTTCGCTAGTATTTACAGAACTAAATGCCCTGTTCTTTAAACAATGTAACAAATTGGAAATAGTTTGGCATACGCACAAATACTCAACTATAAATTGTTAAGATATCAAAATGTGTTCGGAAACGATCTTAAAAAGAACTACTTCCCTGTGTACAACATCACCTTGGTATATTCAATTGGTTAACGTAAATAATGTTTGAAAATTTCGTATATATAAAACTTTAATATTCCTTGTTCATATAATTCCCCACTAATGCTTACGAAACTAAATTGTAATTTATATTTTTCTAAATCTATTAAGAACACTTTGAAATTAAGAAAGTTTAAGCAATCTAGTTTTAAATTTTGGGGTCTTTTAATCACCTTACTTGATACTTAATTTTCAAAGAATCCAAACACTTAAAACTGTCAAAATTAAAACAAACGTTTTTCATATAAAGTGCATTTTAATTTAATTTAAAATAAAAATCCGCACTACGATCATTTTGGCACTAATAAGCAAAGGTAAAGGGTATTAACTACTGGGATGTATCTACGAATATATTGACTATTTGACGAACCTGATTTTAGAAGTCAACACTGGGCACTGGGATACAAATATCGACAATTTAACTAACGACGATTTTAAACGCCAACAATTGGAAGGTGACCTTGATGATTTAGAACAATCACAATTTGGGATATCTTGTTGGCCGCTAGGACATTACCCGTGTCAACTACGGGACTAGTCAACATTTTTTTTTTTTTGGTGGGGGGTCAACTACTGAAGCATTTATCCTTTATAAATTTAGATGAAATTTCTTGTTAATGTATAGCTATCTATATGTTCTTTAAAAAGGAATTTAAAATAAATGATTTATAAGATCTACAGCACAATGTTTTTAATTACTATGCGCTTTCTCTGAGGATACCGTGTAAAAATATTTCGAAGCACCCAATTAACATATTTCACACAACTCTAAATTGACAATTATCAATATTGATAGCATCCGTAATAAGTAATATGGTACATGTATTAAAATACTTTAAATCATCGATTTGGAGTCATTTTTCAATTTTGACTATACTTTAGTCAATCTGGGTGAGACATATCGACAAGTTGGCGAGGTTTCGCTACATCGCCAGGTTTGCAAAGTTTATCGCCGTGTGTTACAAACGGAGAGAAGAGTATTTCTTGTAAATGATTGTTAGTGAATTATTAAGCATCAAAATATTGAACAAAAAATATTCTCTTGTGAATGGAACAAACTAGATCCACGAGAATGATAAATTTATCGCATAATGTTATATATAAAAAGTGAACATTTAGCGATAATTTTTTTTTTTTACGAAATTTTTGATAAATTTATTTGAAAATGTGCAGAACGGTTCATGTTAGCGTTCTAAAATTTATGTCAATTATTTTCCAATGAAGAATTACATGAGATATGATTGACTACATAACATTATTGAAGGTTCCGGTTCTTTCAGAATTTCATTCAAAAATGTGTGGATCTTTAGAACATTCGATTGAGTTTAAAATCAATAGGTTTCCAGTATTCACATATTGTAATTTTTGTACCAAATTTCGTTTGAAACGCTCCATTTGTTGGCGAGATAGTTTCCACAGACTCGCATCACTTCAAAAGCAATCGATTAGACTTTAAGGATGCTTGAAACCTGCTTTCCCGTTGAAAATTAATTCGAATTTTCGACCCCGTCATAATACTTTCCCTATACATTATACTATGTATATAGGGAAAACAATATTGAGTTTTCTTGAACGAGGGAAGATAATATACATTTACTTTCCCTGCAATACAGAGTAATGCACAGGGACAGTATTTGAATCATGCCGAAAATCGCAACTCGAGTTTTTATCGGATCTACACGTTTCGGGACCCCTAGAACACGAAAAACTATTTTTAGCGTGACGTCTGTGTGTGTGTGTCTGTACAATGCGTGTATCCACTTTAACTCAAAAACTAATGGATCAAATTTCATAAAATTTTGTGCAAGTGATTTATGTGCGGCCCTGGTGCTGATTAGAATTTGGTACGATTTGGGATAAAAGAATCCGCCTTTTTTTGCGAAATGGCCCGCGAAAGTCTCATGTATCCACTATCTAAAAACCAATTGACCAAATGTCACAAAATTTGGTAGATGAGTCACTTGTAGGTTACCGTGGTTCTGATTAGATTTTGGTACGATTCAAAAAAAGGAACCAATTTTATTTTTCCCGAAATGGTCCGCAAAAATCATATGTATCCACTCTAGCTGACAAACTAATTGACCAAATTACACAAAATTTGGTAAGTCACAAAAGTCGCTTATGGGATACAGCGAGGCTGGTCTAATTTTGGCATGATTCGGGAAAAAAAGAATCTGCCTTTTTTTTTGCGAAATTATCCGCAAATCCAAAATATCCAATCTAAAATAAAATACTACATATGCTCAAATGTATCAATTAAATGCTTGTTTTATACGTAATTTTTGACGACAAAGAATAAGATCCACTCCATTACTATAAAATGGGCCGTTCTCCCGATATTTAAATTTTTAATTTTGAGGAAATTAAGACGATTTTCACTGTAGTTAAAATATATTAAGTACTTGTTCTGCAGGTAAATTTGGACAACTAAGCTATTGAGACCCCATGACTGTTGAATGAACCTTTCTCGAGATATTTTAGTTTTTGGAATTTCGAGGACCTGAAGAATTTAAAGCGAGTTAAGTTGCCAAATAAAACTAAGATGCAATAAAAAGGCAAATTGGACATAATATCAGAAAAGTATCCATGTTATTTTCCGCAATTAAACTCAATTTAATGCATAATGAAATAAAAAATTTACAAAATGAATTTGTGCTCATATCAGATTTTTCTCACTTCGCGTGTTAACTGGTACGTTTACTTTATGGTTTTAACATAAATTGCAGACTAGTCATTTGTAGTTATAGCAGAATAGCGAGAAGTCGTAACATGAGGAGGAGAGACAGAGTAAAGATAGAATCAGTGATTATTTATACCCATTTTATTGAACATATTTAGTAGAGATTTTTGTCACGAGAATATTTTACTATTTTATATTGAGCACAAGTCTTCGAAGTTAATCCTTATATATAGTGTTAAAATCAATCCACCAACCAACAGAGTTTTACTTTCCTTACATGCATAGTAAAATGTGCAAGGAATAACTCAAGTCGGGCTCGATAGTTTTAAACCATGTTTAGCATAGTTTCGTGTTAGATTTCGTAGTGTCATGAAATAAAAATCAATACTTTAAGTTATTTTAAATAAGATAAAAATAGCTTTTGATGTTGAAATAAGAAAAGGTGGTTGCAAACTCTAATAATGTTGAAAATACTTTAAAAAATAAAACTTCAAAATAAAAGGAATTCAGTTTGAAAATTAAATTTTCCAAAAAATTTTTAATATTTAAATGTATAATTAATTTCTAAAGTTATATTAGTTTCATCTTTTCTCTGAGAAATCCAAAATTTTCACGAAAACATGAGAAAAAGCGCAAAAGTATTTCTTTATTAAGGAGGGGGGAGGAGTAGAACTATTTGTATCAGTATAATTATGGAATTATGGTTAGGCAAGGAAAATTGTATAAGAAACATAACTTGAAAATCCCTGTACCGCCCCCCCCCCCCCTTAGCCTTCCTAAATAGTGCCCCTGGTTGAACAATTAATAGGACTGCCGTTACTCTTTTTCTAGATATGGTGGTATTTTTTTAAGCAGATTTCAGTAATTCATTTTACTTTATACTCAGTTGCATAATGAACACCCCTGCAGTATATGGTGGGGGGGAGAGGCGAATTCTGGTGGCGCCTGCATCCTAAACATACATGTTCTTTACTCTGTAGACAGCAATTACACTTCTAAATTACACTTCCGTGAGAGTGCATTCAAGACATTTGTGGAGCGAAAGGAAGCGCGTACAATTCTCACGCTACACAACTGATAATCAGCTATGCCTTTGTTAAGATATTCTTATCAACAATTATCATCGAGACCGGTCCTAGAATTCAAATATTTGAATCAGAAAACAATCTTTTTCGAAGAAATTGCAGAAATGCAACCACAGTACTGAGAATAGACAACAATGGACTCAATAATATTGACGTACCAGAAGATCATATACAGGCACCAGACAGATAACGCTACGGAGAGATCGAAGAATTGTTCCGTTTGTCTTCAAAATAGAACTATACTACCACTTACCAGCACATCCGATTAGCTGAAACAATGACGGGCACACGAGAAATTAACTATATGATCAGGAAGGAGCATTTCAATTCACACTTCTAACTTAAATATTTCCAGGACCACGCAATGGATTGATATTTTAAACGAGGTTGACCCCAGGGAAGATTTCGATACAAGTTTTATCAGTCCGCAGTGACGTGCGAAATGACGAAAACTAAAAACATTTCTATTATTATCAGAGAAAATATTTACATATATTTCACTGGTTTGTTAGACTTAATCAAAAACGGGGCTAAACATATTTGATTTTATACCGCTTTAATAAACAAAAGTAAAAATTCCAAAATAAACTTCAACTACATTAACGCCTAAAATCAGACCTGGCGCTAGAGTTGAAGTGGATGTATGGCGTGAGGAAATCCACATCTTGTGCTTTGATTTAGCCCCTATATGTTTGTATATCCCGCTCTGCCAACATGCCTCGCATTGGTCAAGTGAATGAAAATATTTTCTTACTGCTAAGTGACTACTTGATACTTAACTTCAAGAAATGTATTTAAATTATCACTTTGGAATCATCATGAAACGAGGTGAAGGCATTTAAACTTGTTTTTAGTGTTGAGTCATTTCATTTCTGTACTAGGCTGAAAACGGATATTGTTTTTAGCTAACTCAATACACAGGAGCTCGCATCTTTCTCAAAGGTCAAGGAACTCTGTGGGGAAGGGAGAAGAATTTCATTACAGTCAGGGCCACCATACGTCTATCTACGGTCTGACGACCCTCAAAAGTTTTGTTAGGGGGGCAGAATCACGAGAAAAAATCAAATATGAAGGGGCCCTCGGGTAATGCTTGTGGGGGAGGAGGGAGGCGCAATTTACATGAGCAGGTCTGCGTAGGAAAAAATAATATTTATGTCAAAATATGTTTTAATTAACATATTGTGCGTTTTAAATACTTTGATAGGGGTTAAGAGGCAAGAATAAATGGAACAAATCCGAGCTATATATATATAGGGGCTGATGTAGCCACAGATCTTTCTCAAATGCTCCTGTTGCCAGTAACTGGAGAACTCAAATTTTTTGGAGACTGACACAAATTTAATACCTATGTTAATATCAAAATTGCCGAAATGAAATCTACATATAAGGGGCCTCTCAAAAGAACCAAACATACTTTCTCCTGCATATTTTAACCTCCATAATTTTAGAATATTGTTGGAAATGACAATTTAAAATTTTGAAAACGGCACGTAGCGGAGTGGAAAGTCAGGTTAGTGTGCGGTGGTAAATAAATATTATATGAGTTGTAAGTGGAAGGGAGCTAGCCCAAGATTTCAAGGGGAATGGGACATCACTTGAAATTTCGCATGGAATGAACCCTCTCAAAGGTATTTCAAAGTGATACTTTTCTCAAAAGTTCAGGAAAATAGGCGCCTGTTTCGATTTTGCAGAAAATCAATAAGATTAACGTGTTAATTATATAATTTGGCAATTGTAATAAAAATTTGTAAAAATTAAGATATCTTCCCATGCACACTCTGACGTCGCTTGGAAAGTAGCCAATTTGAAGTAACAAGGCGAATTTACCAGTAAGCAGCCTCATAGGGCCCTCACATTAGAAAAGGGGAAACTGAATGCTCAAAAAATTTTCAATTTTATATTAGAAAATTTTACTTAATTATGCACACAATTTTGTTTATATTTAAAGAAATAAAGTTCCAAAATATACTGATAATATAGAAAAAGTTTAAAAGAAACTTTGCCTTACGAGAAAAGAAACTTCGCTTTACAGACATTGGGAATTATAGAGTACGAGTTGTACTCAATACTCATATGGGAGTCGAAGGTTATAGAGGGCCCGCATCGGACCCTAGTTCTAGGATAGGTGGCTTCAATATTGCGTTTTTTTATCATTGTGGATCGTAGGCACCATGTCTACGATTTTATATTCATGTTAAAATAAAAATTACATCTGTTTTATGCAATTAAAAAGAGTATCAAAGGCTAAACCTCGGAAATATGCGAAATCAATGCAATAACACCTTACGAAATAAAATTATACAATATGAGGTCCCAAAATATGATAGCACGTCATTTCCACCCCTAAAAGATCACAAGATAATTGCAAAATTAGACTATTTTTCTTTCATCTACAAAACACATTTCGAAAGAATTAAATTCGATAAAAAATAATTTAAGAATTTCATTTAATGGGAATAAGAGACATGCACAAAACACAATCTTCTCTGTGGTTCTAAAAATTATATTTAAATGAATAACGGAAAACAGTTTACCAAAGAGAATGTTTTTGGTTCAGTTGCCTTCATAGGTATTTAGCACTTCAGTTTCAAATTATTTATGTATTAGGCAAGGGCTAGATGTGACCATGCTTCCGTAGAAGGAATGCCTCCCTGGAGTGCTTTCTAAGTTAAATCTATCCATATTAGCATATTTTAAAAAGACAACTACAATTCAACATATCTTAACTTGACAATGTCGTCTAACTCACAATCTATAGTACATATTGACCCCTCGTGTTTCAATTTAGTATCCCAAACACCGGATTCTATATGGGCTATCATTTTTGGATTACAATTTATGGCTAGTTATCAACGCTTTATGCAGTAAAAAAAATGGGGTATCAACAAATTTCGGTCTTGAGGCTTTTCCGAAAATATATAAGCTTCTTTTCGTTACCAATTAAAATATGTATATTAAATTTCATGAAAATTGCTTGATTATTTCGCGAGATGTGGAAACAAATTATTAAATATCTGGAGTGACTCTTGATAAGTCCTTAATAATAGCATCCATTCATTTCTGGCTAAAAGTACTTAAAAGACATGCAATCATTTAATAACAGCGAGTTTTTGATTTTTAAGTTTCTTTCATTTCAGATCAAAATCATACAATACCTCAAAATCTACAATTTTCAGCATCCTATAAATTATGTCATTTGCTTTTAAACAAAAATTTTCGAAAAATTACTTTTAACAATTATTTTCAGATTTTTGAAACTTCGCAAAGTCGAAGGCTTTTCCCTACTCCGATCTCCCTAAAAACAATAGGCCTCTTACATTTACAGATGTAAATTCATACCAAATTTTATTTGAACCGCCCAATTTGTTAGAGAAACATTGAAAATAATGGTCGATTCGTATTCGGGGTTGCTCCAAACGTGTTAATCTATCAAACTCAGTGTGTCGAATATTTCACCCTATCACAATGCTTCCCCTTTGCATGTCCTATTTATTGCACAGAAAGTAAAAACGTTAGTTTAAAAAATGAATAAGTCAAAATTTAGATATAGACAATTTTCAGTACTGTACACAAATGAATTGAAATTAAAAGAATCAACATGTAGCAAACGTGCTTCATAGCAATCCAGGAGCTTATTTTCGGAATGGTAAATATTCTCATTGTACATGGTTTTGTCAAGCGATTAAAAACACTTTCTTGTGAACCATTTCTCTAAATACACAACAATTTGTAGAATATATGATTTGGTATACATAAATAAACATTAGATTCAGTTAGCTTACCCTACATTAATGTTATATTCATGGCAGTTTGTTGCAGACAATACGATTAGAATAATATTCGAAAAAGATTAAGATACTGGAACTAAACTTCACATAAACACAAATTTTGATAAACTGTACCTCAAAGAAGACACAAAATGGACGCCCGACATCTGCGATGAAACTCGCTACAATTGCAAGGAAACAGCTGAAGTTGTACTTACCGCTTCGCTCATGCAAAATCAGCAGTGCAGGAACCTTCACAAGCCAGTAGATCAATACAGAATGGGCGAGAATCGAGGAGAGAGATCTAGGTGAGAACTGGTGAATAGCAGAGGCGACCCCGTATTGAAATTTTGCTGAACGCCGATTGGTCAATTTAGCCGGCTTGCTGTCCAATCACGTGCATCTGCCATTTACGTGGTTTGTATTGTGTTTCATAGGGGGATTTATTAAAATAGAAATAAACATGTGAAGAAATATTAAATTTAATTGAAATTTGTGTTCAATTTATTGTGATTCTTGTACTAGCTAAGTACTAAAATTACAACAAATTGAACAACAATTATCTATTCGTTTTTATTACCTACATATTTGAATTTGCCAGAAAAAGTACTTCATGGACTAAAAGTCATTTCAAGTACCTGACCATAAAAAACAATATTTTAAGTTTATTTTCTAAATCAGTGCAAGCATTTTTAAAAAATATATTTTGCTTTTTAGTGTTGTTAATGAATGAAATATAAATTTCACTTATTATATTTCATTTCATTCATTAGCATTTCATTTATTATATTTCATTTATAATCGTAAATGTTAAAATAAATATTAAATTCGAGATTTGACCTACAAGAATATGTGTGGGGTAGGGAAAACTTTTCCTCCCTCACGTAGAGATTTTCGCCCCAGTTGAGATGCCAAGCAAGCTGACATAAGATGCGAATTGAATAGAACTTTTAGTGGAATTTAATATAGAAAAGAATTAGCAATTTATTTTTTATAATTCAGACATTTTCTATTTTTTGAAAAATCTAATATATAAAAGGGAAACTTTAAATAGTGGCATCTAAGCGAAATGTGTCCAAAACTATGGGGGATTTTAATTTGTTTTTAATTGGGGTGACTTCAGGGAGTAATCTGATCTAAGGTTTTTCACCCCACAGTAAAAAGCGTAATAACAGGAACTAAAAACCAGTTTTTGTCTGTTCGTCTATCTATCTGCCCTCTGTCATGGCCACTTATAACTCGAGAACAGGTTAACGGATTTATATTCGTTTAACACTAGTTTGTTAATCTTAATTGGAATAAAATCTACGGCAAAAATATTTCCGATTTTCTACCGAATTAATATGAAAATTCAAAAATACTCTTCAAAGGCTATATATCTCCTGAAACACGTAATGTATTGCAGTAAAACTTTTTCAGGCAATGAGATTCAGTCCAGGGAATGTTGAATATAGGTTTTACTTTCCTACACCCACCTGCGAAACAAGAGGAATAAAAAAGCCTGGTTTTGTTTATCTGTATTGAGTTGTATATACCCGGCAGAGACTGGATGTTGGGTCAGTAGCGTCGCCAGAATAAACAGGAAAGACCAATCCTGCATAAAGCATTGATTATGAAACACTTTCCAACTGCAATGCAATTTTATTTAAACATCTCTAAAATGCGATACATTTAGCGGTAATATTTTTAAAATTATCACATTCTATAATAATTTATTATATTTGAAAACTTCATCGAAAACAAATTAACTTTATTCAAATAACATCATCGAAATATAAATCGTCTGGCTCTCTCTATAAAAGCAGTGAATATTTCATTCGTAAACTTTTTTCCATTCCTTTCATTCAGCGGCGATATTTTTAAAATTATCACAATACTACAATAATTTATTTTACTTAATTTAAAACCATGGAAGTAAAAATACTTTCTAACTACATGCTTAAAACTTACTATAGAATACTAAAAAAGCAATATTATACTAAATAAGCAATACTATAGAATCGTCTGCTTCTCTATGTAAAATCAATAAATGTTTCACTTATATCAGCTATATTGTAAACTCCAGAGCTAAATAATTTTGCTTAAACAAATTCAGCAATTCTTATACAACTCATCTTACAGCTTCATGTGTTTACATTCTCCGTCGAAGTGGTTAGGCTACCTGCAAGTGCGGTTGCGGAAACGATGTAATTTGGCTGCCTTCAAGTGCGGACGCGCATTGAGCTACCTGCCAGTGGGCTACCGTCAAATTAACCGGATGGTTGTCTTACGGCAGAAGGTAGCAAATTATATTTCATTTACTAACGTTAGACGACAGTGTTATTTAAATTGTAGTTCTTCAAATATATTTAAAAATTAATTTCCGATAAAAGAGGCGAATTTTACGGTTTCTAGCTCCTACAAATGTATATATAGCATTAAAATAGACCTTGAAGAATGGAGCAATTCCTCATTTCCACTTCTATTTTTCTGAAAATAAAATATAATAATCTTTCCAAACTTTTTTAAGGAACTTGACAAGAAGTATTTGATCATAAAATTTTTAATTAATGGACTCGAGCTGGAGCCCCCCCCCCCCCCGGTATGCTGGAGAACCCGGCCCTTACAGGAAAAATTAGATACACATAATGAGGGGACGGGGGCCCAGAGAGGCCCTTTTCCCCCTCTCTTTCTACGGACCTGCATGTGTGTGCTTTATTTTGAAGAAAAAGAATAAAAGAAAGGTACAATTGACACTTTACTCCTCAGAAAAACGCTGGTAAAGTTGTGAAGAAAAAATATAAAATATTTACGCAAGTACTTCTAGTGAAGTAATATGATTTAATAGCATTAAATTTATGCTTAACTTATCTCTCAGCAAATTGTCTCTTCCATTTCATAATATTAAACCATTCAATTATAAGTAGCTATTTTTTTTAATAATTTTTAATATTATATATAATAATATATTCTTAAAAAATATTTAATTATAAACCGGTTTTTCATCTTTTTAATTATTTAATAATGCATTTTATATGTACATAATAAACTGAGTAAATTATTTTTTCTTTTTGTTATTAATTTTATTTTTTTCATAAGTGGCAAAAGGTTTCCCATCTGTAAGTATTTAAAACGAATTCTAATATAATATTTAATAATATATTTTTCAAAAGCATTTTTAAATTTGTTCTTATAATTTAATAATTTACTCTTGTTTATTATATTTAATAATTTACGTTTTAAGAATTTTAAATTATTCTTTCCTGCTATTCCTTTTATGTAATGTTTTAAATTTATCATTAAAAAAATCCTGTTATAGATGAAACATAATTATTTTATAACTTTTCTTTATCAAGAAAGAAAATATTTAAAAAATTAAAAACATACTATTTTTAGATCTCACAAATGCATATATAACATTAAAATAGATCTTGAAAAAGGAATTTTTTCCTCCTATATACATATAGGAGGAGGGAATTGGGGGCTTTGATTTTATTGAAATTATTTTCATTATTATATGTTAACTGGAATAATATGTCCAATGACTTTTTAAAGTATTTATTCTTATATTACAGCTATAGCCAAACATATATTACACAACATAGCTATAATAAAGGGTTTGAATTTAAAAATATATAACAATTTCTTATACTTGTATATTGCAGTCAGCATATCAACCTAAACGCAATATAACGCTACTTTCCACCGGAAGACAACCGTCCGACTAATTTGACGGAAGCCCACTTGCAGGTTTCCTAATACAACTCTATCCGCGACCGCACATGCAGGCAGCCTAACCACAGCCATTCTCCGTTGGTGAACGAGCGGATAAATAGCACCAGACCCACTCCAATTCGACCAACAAGGAACCACTACTGACAATGATACGATTGACGTGGCCGATGACGTAGGGTACACGTTTGTCGCATGGTAAACCCATGATCCAATATTTCGGGAGTGCGACCTAGAGTTTACTTTTTTATTTTGGGGGTCAGCCTTTTCGTTTGGCCAGCTGCTCTCGAAGGATAGAAGACAGGATGTAGGTTAGTTTTCTTTAGATATCATTTTCACCGAAAGATGTAACGTTTGTCCGTTTCGGACGGATGATAGGGTTTTCGGCCAGCTTTGAATTAGTGCCCGAAAGAATATCAGTTTCGCAGGGGCTTGAGAAGGGGGCTTTTTGTTTCTGGAAGGCCTAAAGCCAATGACGATGCTTTGGGGTCGTGGGGTTAAGACCCAGAATCCAATGAGATAGTTGTAGGCGCCTCAGGGGCGTGTTTTAAAATCTTGGAGAGAGAGAGTTTTCAGAAATTTGAAAAAAGGAACGAGGAGAAGGAACTGTGTGGTGTTTGAGAAAAGTCGGCTCCCAATCATGGTCCTCTGAAAAGAGAGATGCTGCTCAACTGCCAGTAATGTTGGTGAGTTACACATTTAAGGGCCTGTGCCTGATTTGTATCTTTTGTCTCTCTCTCCCTCTCCAATTAAATAACTACTAAATAACGCCAATTAAATATCTACTTGTTAACTCCAAATAAATTATTTACTAGTAAAAGTCAGATGTTTTCATGATAGCTTACCATCTGTTCCAATTAGTCTATGAGACTCCTTGCCATTGTTTATTTTGAATTGTTATTAGGATGGATGATCAATACATTCATGTTAAGAGGAGCATTTTGTGTATTGTGTTATTTGTACATAGATTTAAATATTGTAAATAAATTAATGTTATTATTTAAAAACACGGCCTTATTCTTTTTCGCGCTCTTACCGGGCGTGTACTAAAAAGGAAGTTACCTTAGAACAACGTTGTTTCGGTTAGCTGAGTTTTTGTTTAGCATTCGCGGCAAATTTAAGTTTCGTCAATTTTTTCTTTGAGAAATATGAATATTGATCCAAAGCTGCAATTGTAATTTTGCAGCACTGAAGTCGGATGATTTTTGCAATCATTTATTTGCACACTGTTCATGACATGGAAGAAATAAAACATGATCATGATTTTCAAAATTATTTAAGCATGTATTTGATACGGGAGGCTGAGTGATTGGTAAAAAATTTGGTATTACAAGTGAAATTCTTATTGGAATTCGCATTTTCATAACTTCTATTTCAATAAGTTTTATTTATTGGTGAATAAAATAAAATAGTTTTACATAAAAATATAAAGAATGGATGAAATGCGTGTAATTTAAAAATGTTACCTATGCAAGCAAGATGAATACAAGATATAAACATTTTAAATGTTTTCTTATTTCTAAATTAGATGAAATCTACAATAACTTTATTAAATATGAAATCATGGTCACCCATAGGGGAGGTCGGGTGGGGGGCACACTCCCCCTTGAGCATTTAATATAACAAAGGCAAGCATCAAACCAGTCAATGTTGTTCATCATGCTCTTAGTTTGCCCCCCCCCCTCCCCCCTGCAAAATTGTTGCAGGCGCCTATGTATGAAGTAGAAATACATTAGAATATTATTAGCAAGTGATGGAAAAAATATATACGAGTTTTGTAAATATAAACAGAACTAACAAAATAAAGCAATTCAAAGGAGTGCGCTGAAAATAGATAAGAAATATATCTAGAACATAAGCTTAGGTGAAAATCACTGTAGTCAACAATGTTCTTAAACAATTTTGTATATTAATTATTTACATATACTATACTTTGGAAACTTAAAAATATCTTAACCACAATATGCTAAAAATCCACTAGAAAATTTTCAATGGCTTTTAAACAAAAGAGAAAAAATTGAGATTGTTGTGTAAAGTGAACTTTAAAGGTAAATAAGATTTATTCTTTCTAAAACTCCCCAAAATGCAAACAGATGCTTCACTATATTCTTGCTGCGACTAAGTCTACTTCACAAACTACTTAAGTTTAATGGTAGTCATTATTAGTGGGTTTCTTCGTCTTGATATTGTTTAAACTTAGGTGAATGTGATGTAATTAATGGAAAATGCGTCATATATTTAACACTTTACAACAAAGTTGAAAAGTGTTTATGACTTTGTTCATTCTGTCTGTCTGTCCGTCTGTCCGTTAGCACGATAACTGCCGTAAAAATGACTTAATCAAAATGAAATTTTAGTATGTTGTTCAGACGGTCTGTAGAACCTATGGGAATATAAATGAATAATATTACCCAATTAGTTTTGGATTGAACCCGGGTCGAAAAAATGAAATACATTGAGCCCTATGAGACCTAATTTTTCAAACATTTTGTAAGCGGATTTCAAATTCACAAATTGCTTCGAAAATTTTAGGTAGCATTCAAATTGTTCCATAAAATATATATAAAAAAATTCAGCGAAATATATTCAGTAGTTTTTTAAATAAAAATTAAAATAATAATTACACCTCTTATATGAAACGATCACGTGACCATGATATGAAACGATCACATAGCCCACTTCAAAATGATATATGGCATCCATCTTGTTTCAAAATCGTGATTTTTTTAAGTTCTTTTTAATTCATATTGAGTGTTGTATCCGTCCTAAAACTACTTTATTTTTGCTTAAATTCTGTGCATCTACATACTGAAACAACGCAATGACAATATATTTGAGTTTAAATGCTCATCTAAATTTGATTATTTCTACAACTAAGCCTATTTTTCACCTATGTAAAATGTAAACAGCAAAATATCTAGAATGAGTTGTATTAGAATTCCTGTATTTTTTTAACACAAAATAATTTAGTCCATGGAGTCTGCATGGCTGATATGAATGAAATATTAATTGATTTCATAAAGAGAAGGACGATTTTTTTCGATGAAGTTTCAAGCATAGAGTTTAATTTTTTGTAGCTCCATGGTCTTAAACAAAATGTTTAAATAAAATAAATTATTATAGTATTGTGATGAATGAAATGAATGGGAGAAAGTTATGAATGAAATCCTGTTTTTATAGAGAGATCCAGGCGTGTTATTTTTTCTATGACGTCATTTGAATTAATTTCAGTTGTTTTCGATGAAGTTTTCAAATATAATAAATTATCGTAGTATTATGATAATTCTAAAACTATTACCGAGGAATGTATAACATTTTAGAGATGTTTAAACCAGGCAATTTATATTTCAATGCCGTCATTTGAATGATGTTCATTTTTTTCGATGAAGGTTTAAGTTTTCAAATATAATAAATTAATGTAGTATTGTGATAAGTTTTAAAATATTACCCAGGAATGTATTGCATTTTTGACATGTTTAAATAAAATTGCATTGAAGTTGGAAAGTGTTTCATAATCAATGCTTTAAGCATGATTGATTTTTCTTGTTTAGTATTACATATAACTCTTTTCTATGAAGATTAATTAATAGAACCATGTTTGACCCAAAATGGCAGATCCATTAGTCTTGCCCAAGAAATTTTCATTCATGAAACATCATGTCCCATATCCAACAGCTATATATATAACATTTAACAGCTTAGTGATGATGAGTTCGTATTATAAACTACTATCTCCGCGCATAGGCACAGTTCTCTGAAGCTACTATTGGTCATCGATATTGAAGTCGGGTAAAGTAACATCATGACGTCTGAGTGGGTCTGGTGCTGTTTATCCGCTCGTTTGGTGAAACTTAGGTTTCGTTATAAAAATAATCAAAGTTTGATGATCATTTAAACTAAAAAATATTGTAATAGCGTAGGCGCAGTATATTGATGCAGAGAGAAAAATAAAAAATAAAGCGGTTTTAGGACGGATGCAACACTAAATATAAATTAACAAGAAAGATCAATCATGCATAAAGCATTGATTATGAAACACTTTCCAATTGCAATACAATTTTATTTAAACATCTCTAAAATGCGATACATTCAGCGGAAATATTTTTAAAATTATCACAATATTGCAATAATTTATTATATTTGAAAACTTCATCGAAAAAAATGAACTTTATTCAATTGACGTCATTGAAATATAAATCGCCTGGATCTCTATGAAAAAGCAGTAAAAATTTCATTCATTAACTTTTATTCTATTCCTTTTATTCATCACAATACTACAATAATTTATTTTATTTAAAAATTTAAACCATGGAGGTAAAAATAATTTAACTCTGTGATTAAAACTTATAAATAAAGAAAACCGAAAAAGTCTGCTATAAAATCGTTTGTTCACTATGTAAAATCAATGACTGTTTTATTCATATCAACTATATTGCAGACTCCGGCGCTAAATAATTTTGCGTTAAAGATATTCAGCAATTCTTATACAACTCATCTTACAGCTTGATGTGTTTACAATCTCCATAAGAGAAAATTAGACTTCGTTGCCAAAATAATCAAAGTTTGTTGATCATTTAAACTCCAAAAGATTATAATTGCATTGGCGCAGTATATAGATGCACAGAAAAAAAAATAAATAAATAAAGTGGTTTTAGGACGGATGTAACCCTAAATATAAATTAAAAAGAACTTTAAAAATCACGATTTTGACACAAGATGGATGCCTTATTTTATCTTGAAGTAGGTCACGTGATTCATATAATATAGGTGCGATTAATATTTTAATTTTTATTTAAAAAACTATCGAACCTATATTGCTGAAATTGTTTTTATAAATTTTATGGGATAATTTGAATATTTCCTAAAGTTTTCAAAGCAATTTGAGAATTTTGAATTCACTTAAAATATGTTTGGAAAATTAGGTCCCATAGGGTTCAATGTATTTCATTTTTTCAACCCGGGTTCAAAAACTAATTGGGTGATATTATTCATTTACATTCCCATATGTTCCACAGACTGTCTCAACAACATACTAAAATTTCATTTTGATAGTCATTTTTACGGCAGTTATCGTGCTAATGGATAGACAGAATGAACAAAGTCATGAACACTTTTCAACTATGTTGTAAAGTGTTAAAAAAGGAAGGGGGTAGTTGTTGTTGAGACCCAGACCGTCCGACCTACCAGAAAGGTCTAAGGTAACAGTTTGGACGGCCGGGAAGTGCCACCCAATTTAGACCGGAACCCAGTGGGGGAGACATCCACAGGGATCGTACCCTCCTTCCCTTACCACCGACCTCTCGGAAGGACTTACGGACCCACATGTTTAACGTGATCGTACTCCGCATGAACACGGAGGAAGTTGTGGCAGCGTGCAAATCCAGCACGCAAACCACCGGGCTACCGCGTCCGAAATGTGCCAACAGCACGCGGGTTCCCAGGTGGTCACCCACCCAAATACTAACCGCGCCTGATGCTGTTTGACTTCGGTGATCAAGGAAGGGGGTAGTAAAATATCTTGTTTCCCATTTCTCCAAATATCATTTCTACGAACTTCATGGGTTCTGATGGAAATCTTGGTGGAAGTTAACACCCCCAAATCATCCCCTTGGCAATGCTATCGGTAGGGGTTATATCCACCATTGATTGAATAAATACTTTAATTCTCTATAGGATTTATATTGGAAAATGCAATCCAACATTTTACAGCTCCCTCATTCAGTCATCGCCCCCCCCCCACCCCCACCCCCACCCCTCCCCACTCTCCTGTTAGAAATCCTATTTACACTACTGTCCCGGTCAACGTCGGATGTTTCTACTAATCTTGTATAAATCGGTAAACTTATTCAAAAAATTTAAAAAAAAAAATTGGAATGTCAACAAACTTGCTATCCTAAGAATTTCCTTTAGATTAATGAATAAATAATTGGCATTATGACACTAACTGGCGCATATTTTTGTGAGATTGCCCGGACATATTTTGCACTAGCAGTATACCGTTCTTCGTACGGAATATATAATATAAAGAAACTTAAAATTCACAATCATGTGCAAATTCCTATAGTATTCTAAATGGCATTGTTATTCAAAACAATATATTGCAATATTTAAATTAAAGCTCGTAAAAAGGAGATTAGGAATCTCTGTTCTTGCTATACAAAATTATTTTCACGGCGAGATCTAACGAATCCTGGCTTCGTTTGTGAACAAATTTACAAAATATATGAAATTGAATCAATATATGCCAAAATAATAGTGCTAAAATTGTATGGGAAGATATATGCGTATTACTTCGTAAATATTGTACTATTCGCGAATATTAGAAAATACATCAGTGTATTAGTAGAAGATAACCCATACTATAATATACGAGTTTCAAAAATATTTGTCAAAATAAAACAGAAGACGTAATAAATTGAAAATAGCAGGTAATTCCCATAATCTTTAAGCCTGAAGGCCGTAATTAATTCAATATAGCAGTTAATTCCCATAATCTTTAAGCCTGAAGGCCGTAATTGATTCAATATATGCCAAAATATATTCCAAAATATATTCCAATATATGCCAAATATACCCTTACTACTTATATTCTCGTAGATTAGAAGATATACCCGTGTATTAGTAGAAGATTACCCATACTACAAAGTATGAGATTCAAAAAACTTTCCTAAAATGAAAAAGATGACATAATAAATTAAAAACATTAATAACCCCCTTAAAGATTACCCGTACTGCAATATATGAAATTCAAGAATCTTTGTCAAAGTAAAACAGATAACGTAATAAATTGAAAATATCAATAACCCCTATAATCTTTAAACCTGAAGACCGTAACTGATTCTAATATATGCCAATATATGTCAATGTACCCGTACTACTTATATTCTCCTAGATTAGAAGATATACCCATGTATTAGTAAAATATTACCCGTACTACATATATGAGTTTAAAGAATATTTGCCAAAATAAAACAGATCACGTAATCAATTGAAAATATCAATAATCCCGGAATAAATAATCCCCGAAAATATCATTAATAATAATATTTAAACCTGAAGGCTGTAATTGATATAATGTAGTCAAAAATGCAATTTCGATAAAATTTATTTTTTTATACATACCTTTATTATATAAATCTCAAAAGATTTAATAAAAATCGTCTGCCGCATAAACACATTGGATTTAAATCCGTTTCTAAGTAGCATGATATCATTTTCTTCAAATAAATTTACAGGGGGAAATGTCGTCAGCATAATGCTATCTTTATGGAAGGTTTAATTGTTCGTTTTTAATTAATATCTAGACAACCCCTGGTTTTAGAAACTCGGCAGGGTTCGATTCCCGCCACTGCCAAAACTGCCGCCTTGTTTACTCGGAGTACGATCACGTTAAACATGTGGGTCGTAAGTCCTTCCAAGAGGTTGGTGGTAAGGAGGGTACGGTCCCTGTGGATGCCTCCCCCACTGGGTTCCGGTCTAAATTGGGTGGCATTTCCCTGCCGTCCAAATAGATACCTTATATCTTTTCGGTAGGTCGGACAGTCTGGGTCGAAGAAGAAGATATTTTTATGGATTTACAAACATTTTTATCAATTTGGTGACATTTTAAAAATTCGCTAAATGTGTTACTAAGTAGGACGGTTGGACTGACTGACAAATGCTACCGAAACATCATTTCAGTACTCTCTTCCAACAAAACAATATAAATTTCATTGATTTGCGTCGTTTATACGAATTTGGCTACATTTCCGTCAATTTGGCAACGTTTAAGAAAATTTGCCAAATTAGCAATATCCAGCCAAATTCGTAGCTCTGAATTTGCAGATCTGAATAAAACATCCTGATCCCGTTTGTATATACTAAATGAAAACACTAAAATTGTATTAGAAGATATAACCGTTCTACTCATTTTGTGTTTCAAAAATCGGCTATATATATATATATATATATATATATATATGAGTTAGTTTATTGGCTAAACACAATAAATGAGTTCATTAGCTAAACACAATATATAAGCTTGAAACGCTTTGCCAAAACAAATGAAAGTGATGTACGCAGTCCGAAATTAATATAATTAAAAGAAAAATCAAACCGTATAAGTGGAGCTATTTCAAGATATCTAGATTTTAGATATGGGAAATTCATGTTGAGCCGCGGTTTTCAAACTTTTCAACTCTCGAACCCATTTCTACAGGGTTTTTTTTTTTCTAATCTCGAATCCTTCCCCAAAAGTCACGAAACCTCTTGATCTCGATTTTAATTTAATTGTTCCAATTTTTGTTACTTGCACTTTATTATCCGCATCACTCCCAAAAACCTAACAATAGTATTCAGTAAAGAAATTCCTACTCTTGAAAATGCATACCTATAATTTAAAAAACTAATTATAGGCAAGGCCGTATTTCCATAAAAGAAGATACTTATGCGCAGAGCTGCAGCTTTTTAGGTGTGGCAAAAAACTACCACCAGCACACCAATTCAGATCGGCACCCTCTGTAATAGACCGTCGCATAAAAAAAAATCTTCGTGGAAAACCCTTCATTAATTTTCACCGTATTTGTTAGGTGTCAGCTTCAAGGATTTATGCTTTCTATTACATCTATGATCTAGTTTATGGGTGCTTTTTTATTATATCTATGATCTGGTCGCCCCTCTGATACGGCATTTTATAAAGCTTCATTAAATTTAAATAAATTATATATATATATATATATATATATAAATTAAAATAATAAAAACAAAAGTGCAGGAGTACAAATCAGTAAACACAGTATCAAACCGCGGGCAATATAATAACGTGCATTTAATAACAGAATATATATATCATATAAAACGAAGTGAAAACTTTTATACAACGGAATTTCTTATACTTCAAGTGTTGGCGCAAAGCAGCACATATACAAAAAGTATCATAAGTAACAGTTATCAAGACACCCAAATGTATACCCAGTTACATCAAACAGGAAAAAGTTTAGAAAATAAAATAAAAGCTTTGTATAAACGAATTGATATTGATCTAAAAACAGTTAATTTTCCTTATCTTGTACTTATACCGAAGCTTCACAAAAATCCTGTCAAGTTCCGTCCTGTTACAGTGGGATGTGGATCCTACTTAACAATAGCCAATGCAAAACTTTTAACACTTCTCAAAAGTGTAATGACACAACTCAAAAAACATGGCACAGTAATGATAAATAATAGTTACGATGTAATCAACAGACTACAATTTTATAATAAGGACTTACGTTTTAAAAGTTTTGATTTCCGGGATTTATTCAACAATATAAATCTAGAAAATTTATATGAGATATTGAAGGAGATATACGCAATATATGACTTAAAGGAGGTCATTACTATCGGAAAATATCAAGACTTGTTGCGCATCGTGCTGTTTGAGAATATTTTATTTGATGGAACAAACTATTTTCAACAAATAAAAGGTATCCCCATGGGAGGGGGCTGTTCGTCCCTGCTTGCCGACCTTTATTTGAATAAATTTGAAGAAGGCACTCACATCTTACATGAATTACCATACTTTCGTTACGTTGACGATGTCCTTTTTGGAAAATCTACGAATATGCCACCGTTTGATTTTAGTTTTTATCCTAAAGAACTGGAATTGATTGAAAATAAAGGAACGGAAGAAAACAGTGTTGATTTTTTAGATATTACACTAAAGCAAGATAGTAAATATGGCACATATACTGTTTTATTTGACAAAAGAAACAACTTCAATATTAAAATTAACCACATTATTGACTGGAAATCCAACTTAACTAAAAAACATATTTAGAAATGTTGTCATCAATCACCTCAAGAGAAATCAACGTATTAATACTTTCAAGACTGATTGTATCATTCATAACAAAAATATCATGAAAGAAGCAATAAAAAGAAATTATCCCGAAAGCTTCCTGAAATATTATTATAATTCAATTTTCAATACAGAAAAAGAAAAAAATGCATACTTTAGAGATATAGTGGATGTTTGCAGTAACACTTTAAGTTCTTAGTGGGACCATTGCGCATGTGTGGACAGCGCACCCTGGTGCACGTTGATAACAGATTTCTGATTTAAGCGTCAGCATGCACTTCATACGGATTACATTCCATCCCTTTCTCTTGCAATGGTCGCTTCTAAGGTCTTGCAAATGTCGCTTCTAGTCTTGAGGTCGTTTCTGGTCTTGTGTTCGCTTCTAGATGGTTTGCTTTGCATTTTTTTCGGTGTCTTTGACTTCACACATATCCGGAAGATAGGCCACTGCATGGCATTGGTTCCGGGAGTGTTGCCCGGGCTTAAAAGCACGCTTCTAACCGGGAAAGAGGTGTCGCAATCCACCTCTGCCATTTATGCTATGCAATTGGTCGTTTCCCTCTTTTATTTGAATCTTATATATATATATATACTATAGCTTACTAAAATATGAAGGATACTATGCAAATATGATTAAATAAAGAATTTAAAGTTATTAAGTAAATGGATTGAAATGCAAAATACATTTAATTTATTGCGCAAATGCAGCTCATAAATAAAATGATTTCAATAATAATAGAAGTTTAAAAATCCAATGAACGAAAAGTAAGAAGATGTAACACGATAAACCTAACTTTCTAAAACACCCACAGAATAAAATATAATACAGCAAATCATCAATCAAATGGATAAAAAATACAAAACACAAGCTATCAAGTTACAGAAAATCAACAAAATTCAAAGGTATGGAAACAAAAAAAGAAAAACTTAAACTAAATTCAACTATCTAACTGGCTTACAAAACAAAAGTAAAAATCAACTAATCCTCAAGCAAATGGAAAAAAATAAATAAAATAAATATCGAATCAACAAGTCAATGAAAAATATATAATACAAAGGTATGGAATAAAGGTATTTTTTCTGTCACCTTGGATCTGCAATACTTTTATAATATTAAACGTATCATTATAGAGAACAATTAGATAAGTATTATACAAAAGATCTGTTAACATCATTTCAGGGGATTTAGTTCGTTCTATTTAAGTCTGTTTGCACTCATATGGTGCCAAAAGCGACCCATTTCAATTGAATTCAATGCCAAAACCATTGTGCAGTAGATCTTGTGCATCATGAAAGAAGTAAAATCATTGCATTATGTAAGCCACATTAGATGTTTTATGCGAGCTACTTAAAAGATTCTTGGAATTCAGTATAGCGAGCAAAACATTCAGTTTGAAAAAATGAGAAACGCCTGCAACCGTCGAAGCAAACCACAGCCCAGGACAAGTTTTTTGAGCCATCAGTGTATAAAAGTGATCGCAAATAACAAGGAAAAACAAACGGTTTCTTTTAAATTATATGGAAAAGAAGGAACTAGGGTAATTGTATGCCGTGCTTTGACCAGGTAAGGTTCCACTTCACTGTCTCGTGAAATCGAAAACTAGGATTGCATCATCCTCTAACATTTCTCATGAACGAACAATTTTTCTGTCTTTATTATTCTCATTGTGATTACGATTTTGAAATTACGATTGAAATTAAGATTTTGATTGCATTTTTCTTTTTATTCTAAATTTTACAAATTCTCAGCATAGTTTAGGCATATCGCATTGCCGTCAAAGTCATTATTCAATAGCTCATATCAAGTTATTTTAATATTTTATTTGGTCTGAATCGAAAATAGAAAGAAAAATAAAGGATAGGGAAAATTATGCTTTAAGACCTCATTAACACAATTCAAACACTTTCCGCAAGATGTTTGTGTTGTGCGCGTATGTGTATATGTGCTCGTCTGTGTGTGTGCGTGTATGTACGTGTGCTTGCGTGTGTACATATATGTATATGTGTTTGTTTGTGCGAGTGCGTATATGTACACGCATTTGTCTGTGAAACAGGGCTGTAGCCAGACAGAGGCCAGAGGGGGCTAAGCCCCCCCTCCAAGAGGTACACTCAGCCCCCCCTGATAAAAAATATTAAATTTTTAGTAGTGATATGAAATTTCATATAAAAATGTCATTCAAATTTTGCATAAGAAATGTCTTTGAGATGTTTTTATAAATTACTTTGTTTTAAAGATTTTTTAGTTTAACTGAATTTGTGATTATACTAATGATCCATTTATTTACATATTTAATTTAAAAATATTTAAAAATTAAGATAATAGTATTTAGGATACTTTTCTATTATTGTGGGGTTCACTGTTATACAGTATGGAGTCAAAATCAACTGATAAGTAGGTAAGAGTTAATATTAAGTATTGGCTTGTTATAACTTTCAGAATGTTTCTACAAATTAACAGCTTTATTACTAGTTAATGTTTACATTAAAATCAATTGTAATTATTATATATTAATATTGATGTATAGTAACTATATTAATAATCAGCTCTCAGTTGTAAATACAGATGTCCAGAAAGTTCCGGAACGGAGCAATATCTCGAGAAATACACTTCGGATCAAAAAATAAAAAGCACGTATTCAATATTTTTAGAAAAGCTATCCAATGATACCAAAATTGACCCCCCTCCCCCCTCCCGGAGAGAGGGCGGTGGGGCAACTTTGAAATTTTCAATGGGAACCCCCATTTTTCATTGCAGAATTGGATTCTCCAGAAAAAATTGCATGCATTTGATCTACGATTTTTGATTTTTGCTCCCTCAAACGGCGCTATAATCGAGAAAACGGAAGTGGGGCACAGACGTTTAAAAGTTACAGAAAAAAGCACCCTAATCATGAGAGGCAAGAGGACTCATGTTAATCAAGCACCTCGAAGGGAACAGAAAACTACTATATCCACATCGTTGTTCCTGGGTAGTGCTAAAAGTAGTTTTGAACCGTTTTCTAAACTGAAGTCAACAGTTGTCGCTAAAGTGAACGGTTAGCGGGAGGAGGGGGTCAATTTTAGCATCATTGGATAGTTTTTTTGAAAATATTGAACACGTATTTTTTTATTTTTCTATTCGAAGTGTATTTCCCGAGGCATTCCCATTTTTAAACATTTGTGCCCCACTTCCGTTTTTCTCGATTATAGCGCCGTTTGTGGGAGCAAAAATCAAAAATCGTAGGTCAAATGTATGTAATTTTTTCTGGAGAATCCAACTCTGCAATAAAAAATAGGGGTTCCCATTGAAAATTTCAAAGTTGTCCTACCTCCTACCCCCAAGAGACGGGAGGGGTCAATTTTGGTATCATTGGATAGCTTTTCTAAAATATTGAATACGTGTTTTTTTATTTTTTGATCCGAAGTGTATTTCTCGAGATATTGCGCCGTTCCCGAACTTTCTGGACACCCTGTATATATATGCAATTATGTTTTAATAATTTATATGAATTAAAATATATAATAGTAATTATTATGGTTTATAAATGCTAATGATTAATTGTGTTTTTTTATCCCCTCCTTTAAGACTGTTGAGCCCCATCCTCCCCCCCCCCCTTGAATTTCCTTAAAGTACAGCCCCTTTTCAATTTCGTCTATGGCTACGGTCCTGCTGTGAAGTTTATGCAAGATAAGTTATGAACGCATGTACGTACTATCGTGAAATTTCATGTGTGGATACGTTATGTAAAATAATTGGAAGAGTTAGTATTTGTTCCGATAGTAGCTCTTTGGTGAAAACCAAATAAAATTTCAATTTGATATCCTCTATTGTGCTGGAATAAATCCATTGTCAAATTGAAGTTAGAAATCGAGGCAATACTATTATGTTCACATGCACAACAAGTTCGTGATAAAGATAGCAAAGCACTGAATGGATAAAGATGCAAACTTGAGAAATAAATTTGATAACGAGGCACGTGCTTTCTGTGTAAGTCGTTTTATTCGGAATTTACTGACTTTTGCAATGGGTTCAAGGAATACATAAAATCATATCAGATTTAAGGGTTTATCTGCTATCTCATCTCAGCATTTGATTGTGTGTACAAAAGATTCATCAAGGAGGTGCCTGATTAGAGTTTGAGAAACTACATTCCATTCCCCTTTAGTGAAATAGCCGAATATCTTTACTACCACATACCCGACAAACACATAGTCATACACACATGACCAAGCAAATGAAATGATGGCTTGAAGAAAGGATGGCTTATCATAAGTAGAAATGTGTAAAATGATTTTATCAAAAACCTCTATCTCAGGCGTCACTAAGATTTAAACATAAGTATTAAAAGCTATTTCGATAGATTTCTGTAACTATTATCAAGCGCACAAGCAAATTGATTTATGTAAAAGAATTTCTTAAATTTATAATTATACTAGCAGCATACACGTTCTTCGTACGGAGTATATTATATACTCCGTACGAAGAAAGAACGATAAGAAACTTAAAAATCACAATCATGTGCAAATTCCTATAGTATACTAAATGACATTTTTAATCAAAATATTCTGCTAAAATATTTAATACAATGCCACAAAAAAGAAGTTTAAGAATTTCTGTTCTCGCTATGCAAAATTATCTTCACGGGCAGATCTGAAGAATAAAACATCCTGGGCTCCTTTAGTAAGCAAGTTTACAAAAAATAAAAGGAATTGAATCAATATATGCAAAAATGAAAGCATAAAAATTGTATGGGACTCGTACTATACTTATAGGTATACGCGAATATTAGAAAATATAACCTGTATTAGTACATTACATGTATAAATTATAAATATCAATAAACCCGTAATTGATTTCAATATTTGCCGAAATGAAAGTACTAAAATTATATGGGAATATATATATATATATATCCCCGAACAACTTATATTGTCGCAGATTAGAAAATATGCCAGTGTTTAAGTAGAAGATTATCAGTATTACGATATGAGTCTCAAAAATATTTGCCAAAATAAAACAGCTGACGTAATAAATTAAAAATATCAATAATCCCCGTAATCTTTATACCGGAAGGTCGTACTTGATTCCAATATATGTTAATATATATCAAAATATATGCCAATATACCTGTACTACTTATATTCTCGTAGATTTGAAGATATACCCGTGAATTTGTAGAAGATTATTCGTACAACGTACAATATATGAGTTTAAACAATTTTTGTCATAATAAAACAATGACATAATAACTTGAAAATATCAATAATCCCTGAATCAATAATACCCGAAAATATCAATAATAATAATGTTTAAACCTGAAGACCGTAATTGATATTATCCAGTCAAAAATGCAATGTCAATGAAATTCATTTTATATACCAATCTTTATTTTTCAAATCGGAAAAGATTTAATAAAAATTGTATGCCGTATAACACATTGGATTTACATCCGTTGCTAAACGACATGATATCATTTGCTTCAATTAAATTGATGGAAATCATATCGTCTGAATAATGCTATCTTCATGGAAGGTTTAACGACATTTTTGTCAATTTAGCGACGATTTAAAAAATCGCCAAATTTAACGCCAAGTGGGACTGTAGAACTGATAGCCCCATTTTGCGACAAATTGACGAACCATCATCACAATGCTATCCCCTAAAAAACACAATTAACTTCATTTATTAAGTGTAATTTTATCAATTTCATGATATTTTTCTGGATTTACAAACATTTTTATCAATTTGATGACATTTTAAAAATTCGCTAAATGTGTTACTAAGTAGGATGGATGGACTGATAAATACTACTGAAACATCATTTCAGTACTCTCTTCTAAAAAACAAATTTAATTTCATTGATTTGCGTCGTTTTCATCAATTTAGCGACATTTCCGCCAATCTGGCAAAGTATAAGAAAAGTTGCCAAGTTAGCGATATCCCGCTAAATTCGTAGCTCTGAATTTGCAGATCAGAAGAATAAAACATCCTGATACCGTTTGTATATACGAAATGAAAACATTAAAATTGTATTAGAAGATATATCCGTTCTACTCTTTTTCTGTTTCAACAATCGGATAAATGAATTTATTGGGTAAACATAATATATATGAGTTTATTAGTTAAACACAATATATAAGCTTGAAAAATCCTTGCCAAAATAAATGAAAGTGATGTACGCAGTCCGCAATTAATATAATTTAAAGAAAAATCAAACCGTCTATTTATAAAATATATTTTTATCCATTTATTTATTATTCAAATCAAAAAAATAATAATAAAAATCAACAAACAGATTTAATTTAATTGCAATGCTGAGCAACATGGTATAAGATAGAATCTTCCTCATAAAATGCGAAACTAAATAACCATCTTGATTTCTTTATACTTTTCACTGTTGAGTAAATGCTTGTAAAAAATAAACCATGGAGATAGATTTTCCATTTAAATTCATGTTTCAAACAATCCATGATTTAAGATAGTGACTAATTAGCGCAAAAATCCTCCACCAAACTCAGGGATAAAGTTTTAATTCCCTTTACACAAACGATTTTCAACCTCTTCGTTTGGATAAACCACGGAGACAGACAGACAGATTTTCAATTTTATATAGATTTACAGATTCACCTGGCGTTGCTCGTGATTCAATATATGTTATATAGTTATATCTATATAAATAAAATTGAAAATATGTGCAAATTCAGAGCTACGAATTTGGCGAGATATTGCTAACTTGGCAATTTTTCTTTTTTGACAAATTGGCGGAAATGTCGCAAATTGTTAAAAACTACGCAATTCAATGAAATTTATTTTGCTTTGTTAGAAGAAAGTACTGAAATGATGTTTCGTTAGAATTTGTCTGTCAGTCTAACCATCCTACTTAGTAACACATTTAGCGAATTTTTAAAATCTCACCAAATTGATAAAAATGTTTGTAAATCCATAAAAATATCTTGAAATTGATAAAATTGCGCTAAATAAATGGAATTAATTGTGTTTTGTTATTGGATAGTATCGTGATGATCTTTCGTCAATTTGTCGCTAAGTGAGACTGTCAGTTCTACAGTCCCACTTGGCGATAAATTTGGCGAATTTTAAAATTGTCGCTAAATTGACGAAAATGTCGCCAAACCTTCCATAGAGATAGCATTATTCAGACGATATTTTTCCACCAATTTATTTGAAGCAAATGATATCATGTCGCTTAGCAACGGATTTAAATTCAATGTGCTTATGCGGCAGACGACTTTTATTAAATCTTTTCCGATTTGAATAATAAAGATATGTATATAAAATTAAGTTCATTGACATTGCATTTTTAACCGGATAATATCAGTTACTGTCTTCAGGTATAAATATTATTATTATTGATATTTTCGAGAATTATTGATTCGAAGATTTTTGATATTTTCAAATTATTATGTCATTGTTTTATTGCGGCAAAAATGATTGAGACTCCTATATTTTACGTTGTACGAGAAATCGTCTACAAATGCACGGGTATATCTTCTAATCTACGAGAATATAAGTAGTACAGGCATATTGGCATATATTTTGGCATATATTGGAATCAAGTACGGCGTTCTGGTATGACGATTACGGGGATTATTGATATTTTCAATTTAAAACGGCATCTGTTTCATTTTGGCAAAGGTTTTTGAGACTCATATTGTAATACGGGTAATCTTCAACTAACACTTGGATATATCTTCTAATCTACGACACTATAAGTAGTGCGGGTATATCTTCCCATATAATTTTAGTACTTTCATTTTGGCATATATTGGAATCAATTACTGCCTTCAGGTTTAAAGATTACGGGTTTATTGAAATTTTCAATTCATGCATGTAATCTACTAATACAGGTTCTAATACTGGCGTATATAAGTAGCACGGGTGCCATACAATTTTAACGCTTTTATTTTGCATATATTGATTCAATTCCATATTTTTTGTAAATTTGCTTACAAAAGGGACCCGGATGTTTTATTCTTCAGATCTGCCCGTGAAGATAATTTTATATAGGGAGAACAGAGATTCTTAAACTTCTTTTTAGGAACATTACATTAAATATTTTAACAGAATATTTTGATTAAAAATGTGTCATTTAGTATACTATAGGAATTTGCACATGATTGTAAATTTTAAGTTTCTTTATATTATATACTCCGTACGAAGAACGGATATACTATAAGTCCGAAATAAAAACTAAAATAGTACCAAAAATGATTCCACCTTTTTTTAACACTTTACAACATAGTTGAAAAGTATTTTTGATTTTGTTCATTCTGTCTGTCTGTCTGTCCGTTCGCACAATAACTGCCATGAAAATGTATAAAAATGAAATTTTAGTATGTTGTTGAGACGGTCTGTGGGACTTATGGAATGTAAATGAATAATATCACCCAATTAGTTTTGGATTGAACCCGGGTTGAAAAAATGAAATACATTGAACCCCATGGGAGTTAGTTTTTTAAACATTTTTTAAGCGAATTTAAAATTCACAAATTGTTTCGAAAATTTTCGGAAATATTCAAAGTACCCCATACAATATATAAAAAAAATTTCAACAAAATATCTTCGGTAGTTTTTTAAATAAAAATTAAACTAATAATTGCACCCATATTATATGAAGAGATCACGTGACACACTTCAAGATTAAAAAAAAAAAAATATGACATCCATCTTGAGTCAGAATCGTGATTTTTAAAGTTCTTTTCAATTTATATTTAGTGTTGCATCCGTCCTAAAACCACTTTATTTTTTTTTTTTTCTGTTCATCTATATACTCCAACACAATTACAATATTTTGGAGTTTAAATGATCATCAAACAGTGATTATTTCTACAACGAAGCCTAATTTTCACCTATGGAGAATGTAAACACATCAAGCTGTAAGATGAGTTGTTTAAGAATTGCTGAATTTCTTTAACTCAAAATTATTTAGCTCTGGAGTCTGCAATATAGCTGATATGATTCTAAACATTCATTGATTTTACATAGAGATGCAGACGATTCTATGGTATTGCTTTTTCGAGGAAGTTTTAAGAAGTTTTAAGGCTTAATTTTACCTCCATGGTTATAAGTTTTTAAGTAAAATAAATTATTGTAGTATTGTGGTAATTTAAAAAATACCACCGCTGAATGAAAGGAATGGAAAAAAGTTTATGAATGATATATTGACAGCTTTTATATAAAGAGCCAGACGATTTATATTTCGATGACGTTTTTTGAATAAAGTTCATTTGTTTTCGATGAAGTTTTCAAATATAATAAATTATTGTAGTATTGTGATAATTTTGAAAATATCACCGCTGAATGTATAGCATTTTAGAGATGTTTTAAAAATTGCATTTTAGTTGGAAAGTGTTTTATAATCAATGCTTTATGCATGATTGAGTTTTCTTGTTATTTTAATGCAACAATCAATTAAGCACAATCTGCAATGTGTAAGTTTGAATCATAACAAAAGCAATTACATGCGAAAAGCGCAAGTACAACCCAATAATTATTGCTTTTGATATTTATCTAAATATTCGAACAATAGAAATCTTTTTAAATACATACGGGGCGTGAGCTACACATTCAGCTGAATTAAATATGTAAAAGAGAAATATAAAGAACCTGCAATAGGCAGTTTTTAACATTTCCCAGCATAGTTGTAAAGTGTTTATGACTTTGGTCATTCTGCCTGTCTATTTGTCTGCCTGTCTTTCTGCCCGTTCGCACGATAACTGCTGTAAAAGTAACTATATCAAAATGAAATTTCAGTATGTTGTTGAGGCGGTCTTTGAGACTTGGCGGTCTTGGAATGGAAATTAGTCATATCACTCTATTAGTGTCAGAACCCAGGTTGGAAAACTGAAATACATTGAACCCTATGGGACTTCATTTTTCAAACATTTTGTAAGCAAAGTTAAAATTAACAAATTGGGTCGAAAATTTTAGGAAATATTCAAATTATCACATAAAATGTACAAAAAATGTTTTTCATTAAAATATGTTGGGTAGCTTTTTAAAGAAAAATTGAAATAATAATTACACCTATGATATATGAAGAGATCACATGACTCATTGCAAAATAAAATATGGCATCCATTTTTTTTTTCCGCTGTGATCGTGATGTTTAAAGATCGTTTCAATTTATATTTAGTGTTAAATCCATAGAAAAACCGCTTTATTTATGCGTATTATTTGTGTATCTAAATTCTGGGTCAACATAATTACAATATTTTTTATTCTAAATGATCACTAAACTTTGATTATTTCTGCAACGGAGCCTGATTTTAACGTATGCAGAATGTAAACAAATCAAGCGATTGTAAGGTGAGTTGTATAAGAATTGCTGAATTTTTTTCAAGCAAAATTATTTTGCTCTAGAATCTGGAATATAAATAATATGAATAAAATATTCATTGATTTTGCATAGAGAGGCAGACGATTTATATTTCGATGACGTCGTTTGAATAAAGTTCATTTTGTGTAAGTAGCATTGGCTGTTTCGATGAAGTTTTAAGTTTTCAACTAAAATAAATTACTGTAGTACTCTGATAATTTAAAAAATATCAACTCTGTATCACATTTTAGATAACTCGGGTCATCCGAGTGCAACACCCGTGCGCTAACCACTGGGCTGTCCCAACCCCCAGAAGTAGGCTTCACCCATTAAATGTTTGCCCATACTAGCAATGCTAAATTTATTAATAAATATTTAACTAGCTAAAGCTTCAATCAAAATTCTAAGCCCGTTTTGTACATCTACGGGTTCACATTGGTCTATAAGTAAAGTTTTTGAACCATATGTTTTGCAGTCTTTCAATGTAGAGTCAAATAACTGCACGATATTTTTTATATAGCGATTCCGATAGTTTTCCTATACTTTACCAGATATGAAAAGTAAAATTTAGTGAAGTTTTCTTATTCAGCATAATATATTTATATAATTAGCCTTCCACGTTGTAAGGATTAACAATGTCTATTTTCAACTTCTTATTTTTCAAGGAGTGTCTTCCCCGGGGAAAGAAGAATCTAAATTTAAATAAAAGCCGTGCAGATTGCGATCGGTAGGTGAAGCTGGCAACCAGGTTATAAAAAGGTAAAGTGCAAAGGAGCACGAGAGCACGATTCGAGATGATACGAGTTGGTATGATGGAGAAAGTGGCGTGTGTGGATGCAGACGATAATAAAAAAGGTGGACCATGTACAGGCTGATTTATTATGTGTAATTTACATTAATGGGGTTTATTTTTAAGATTTATAAAGTTTAAGAATAAACTTATTGTTTTTATAACAAATATGTCTGCGTGTTCATTCCCACACCTTCACAACGTTATCAAAGGTTGAAATATTTTATTACAGTCCGATCTAACAATATTTCTTTCCAAAATCAGACCAAAACATTCTGAAACAATGCAAGGAAGGACTGGAAGAAATTGGAGAAGTTTTATTAACCGAATAAACTCGATGATTACACCTCTTTCTTGTGTAACGGGTCGCTGCAAAAGGCTACAACTCGAAGTAATATTCTAGTCTCAGTTGTAGCAAATCTGTGAAAAACAGTCCGTTTATTGTTAATGGCCCTGAGGGTGTTCTAAATAATATTGTGTTTCATTTCTTTCTTTGCTTGACAAAAGTCTCGAAGGTTGTTATTTTTCATACACTACATAGTACATGGAAGGAAATCATTGTGATGGAGTCAAAAATCTTGAGATTTGGATGAATTTCCACGTTTCGAGCTTGAATGTGAAAAATAAATTAATGAAGGTGTCTTTATAGAGTAGCAAATTTGTGTACATTTTTTATGGAACTATTAAGCATTTCGTATACTTCCTTTTGTATACTTATCTTTTGTATACTTATTTCATACAGTCATACAAATTTCCAGAAAAACCGGAAGTGAAATCTCCAAAACCGGAAATGCTTTGTGAATCCCATAAATATCCCTTCAATTCGATGTTGAATCCATGAACGAATTTTTTTTAACCGAGAAAAAACCCGGAAGTGGAAATCTTTAGTGAACCTCTTATCTACTCTGAAATCCAATGCTGAATTCATGTCAGTCACCATCTGAGCTCAAATCTTGACTCTATCTGTAGCTAACTTTGAGAAATAGATATTTCAATAAATTTTTTTGAACCGGGTGTGTAAAAAACTGAACGTGACATTCCTAGGTACCCCCCCCCCCCACACACACACACATATTATTTTCTTCCAATTTCCATGCTGAATCCATATCAGTCATCATCTAAGCTATATCTATATTATCTTTAGCAGATCCCAAGGAAAATGTAATGTTTTTTAATTGGAAATGACATCTCTGAAAATGGAAGTGGAAATCCTTAGTGACTCATTTAACCCCTTTCAGAATTTGATGCTAAATCCATATCAGTCACCTTCTAAGTTCCATCTATAGCCAATTTTAAGAAGTAGATGTTTCAAGTAACATTGAAAGTGAAATTCTTAGTGAACCACTCTACCTCCTCCAAAATTTAGTGTTGAATTCATATCATTTATTATCTAAGCTATATCTATAGCCAATCTTGAGAAATAGATATTTTACGTCAAATGAAAATTTATGAGCCGAAAATGGAAATCCGCAGTGAATCCCTTATTCTATTTCTGAATTTTACTCTGAATCCAAATCAGTCATCACCTGAGCTCTATCTATAGCAGATTCTGAGAATTAGATGTTTCAAGGAAAACTTTTCACTAAAACTATAGTATAGCAAAATTATTGTCACCAACAGCCATTTTTTCAATGATATCTATAAATCTGTCTGAATGATAACTCTCGAGCAAATGAATAAAATCTACTGAAATTTAGTGCGATTATTTAAATCGATAAACGACAAAGACTTGTTGGTTTTCGAGGTAAACAGACAAAGGAAACATCTTAATTTTTCGACCATTTTTTTTAAATCGAAAATCCGTTATAAAAAATAATTCTGTTTAAACATGTAACAGAAATTGATATGTAAGTGCCATTTTTTATTTAAAGCATATGACAGTATTTACAGATCCCACACACACCGTTCTTGAGATATTGCACGTTTGGGTTTAAAATAACAGGTTAATAAAATTTTAAAATGTTCTTACTATTATCAAAATAATGAATTTATTGCATATACTTTAATCAGAAAACAATGGACCGCCCCGTTTAGGAGTTATCACAATCCGTATTTGAAATGCTGGAAAATTAACTTTACTGTATGGAATACCATATCTCTAGAACAAATTGAAGAAATCGAATGAAACTTGGTACGATTATTTAAATACGCATTTATATATGCGCCTATATGCGCCTATTTATTTCCGAAGTGAATATATATAAAAGCCCTCAATATTTCGAACATTTTTTTTTCTAAATTAAAGAAAGTTATAAAAAGAAAATTATGTTAAGAGATATGTATCACAAATAGCTATTTTATATTTGAAGTGCATGACATTTACAGGGCGCTAACCATCCAACATTTTCTTGATATTGTACGCTTTTTACCGAAAATGTAAAAAATCAATGAAAATTAAATATAGTCATTACTATGAGTAGATACTTTATGAATATTTTTAACCAGAAATGAAACGAAAATTTTTCTAATATTTATATTGAGCCGTTCTCGGTATATTTGAAATTTTACTTTTTTTGCAGAAAGTGTGATATCTCTCAACATAATCAAGCTATATTTATGAAATTTGAAATGCTTATTTCAATCGTTAACAGCAATAAACCATACTGATTTTCAGCGAGGTCGAATTAAACGAAAGCTCTTTTTCGTTTTTGTTGCAAAATGTCGGATTTTGTTCATTTGAAGTGAAAGTCATGTGTTGCAGAATATAGAAATGTGTTTATTTGAAGTGAAAGTGTTTGATAAATCAATTTTTTCTTCTTGTCAGGTATAGTTCCTTATTTACTTCCCCTTCGTACTTCTTCGAATGCATCTTCATATCGAAAATGTTGTTTATATAGCTCCATTTTACAATTAACGCTCGTCTTGTCGCATCATTAAAAGCTTCAGTAGTTCTTGATCAATAAAAGAAACTAAAGCAAAATGCTTTTAGATTTTGCAATTTTCTACGCTTTGTCCTCCTTATTTAAAACTCCTTGAAAAAACGTAATCCGCTACAAAATAGAGTTAAATTCTACGAATGGCCTATTTATTAAAATAGGACTACGACTTTTAATGATATGAACGTAAACATTCATTGGACCCGAATTTACAAGTTATTTCCTTATAGAAAAGAAACTAATTCAAACCCGAGATTTGGGTAAAACCAAAGACTTCGAATGAGGCTTCTACTACGAATGAGGTCCTTTTTATCAAGATTTAAATATATTTTCTAAAACTAAAATACTGCTTTTTGGTAAGATTTGTTGAAAGGAAAATCTAAACATCAAATCTTTTATTTTTAACACTTTACAACAAAGTTGAAAAGTGTTTATGACTTTGTTCATTCTGTCGTCTGTCTGTCTGTCTGTCCGTTAGTAGATAAGAAAGGGGCGTTCTGCTGCGAAGGCGGTATGTGCGGTATGCGGTATGCGGTATGGCCGCCATCTTGAATTCCGTAATCCTGGACGGGGGTGTAAAAGGGGGGAAAATGAAAAAAAGGTGGGGGTGAAAATTTTTCGAAACTTTTTTTTTTTGGGTGGCAACGATTTCGTAGTCTTGTACGAGGGGTTGAGGGGGAAATAAATTTTTTGGAACGAGATTTTTTCTAAGTATGGAAGAAACTTTTTTCTGGATGGCAACAGCTGCGAAGGCGGTATGGAGCCATCAGCGCCCCCTAGCGTCTAAAAGCGGAAATATCGAGATGAAATTGGGGATTTTTTTTCTAAGTATAGGAGAAACTTTTTTAGGGGTGGCAACGGCTGAGGTTCTGCGACGAAGGCGGTATGGAACCATCAGCGCCCCCTAGCGGTGGAAAGTGGAACTATCGGGGATGGAACTTAGAAATATTTTTTGTTTCGGTTGCCATAGCAACACCTGTGGGAGATAAACTTTTTTCGGGGTGGCAACACCTCCGCCTCTGCGACGAAGGCGGTATGGAACCATCAACGCCCCCTAGCGGCAGAAAGGAGAATTAAAACTGGGAATTTTTCTGATAGTTGGGATTTTTTTCTTTTTTCTAAATGAATGAAAGGTGTTAATGAGGATAATTAAATAAAGTAATGAATATCCGCATGCTAGGAGCGTGCCAAGGCCATTGTTATTACATGCTAAGGTCCTACAATACCCCTCCCCTATATCGCGGTTACGAATACTTAACTGCGAGAATCTTGTATGATGAAGGGAAATAACATTTCGGGAAATAGTATATCTGTACTTACTTGAATTTTACACGTTTGTAATTTTTTTTTAAAAATGTGGTAATGGGAAAAATTAACATTTTGTTAAAATGTTCCAAAACCGTAAAAAAGTAACAAAAAATGTGGTAATGGGCAAAATTAACATTTTGCGTCTTTTTTTTTGAAAATGTTAATTTCTCTATGGGAATTAACATGGGTTTTCACACTTTTGTAATTTTTTTTCCAAAAATGTGGTAATGGGAAAAATTAACTTTTTGCACAAAATGTCTCAAAAACGTAAAAAAGTAACAAAAAATGTGGTAATGGGCAAAATTAACATTTTGCGATTTTTTTTCAAAATTCCAATTTCTCTATGGGAATTAACATGGGTTTTCGCACTTTTGTAATTTTTTTACAAAAAAATGTGCGTTTTTACAAAAATGTCACTAAAAATGTGGTAATGGGCAAAATTAACATTTCGCACAAAATGTTGCAAAAACGTCAAAAAACAACAAAAACGCGTTTTTAAAGTAGCAGAATCGCGTGAATTGGTGTTTTAAAGTAGCAGAATCGCATGAATCGGGTGTATGGGAATCTCGAGAATCTCGGAGGGTTTAAGAGGTGTGTTTCCCCAACCGGTCTTGGAGTTTAAACCAACATAGTTTAATACGTGTGTTATTTTACAAGTGTATACTACCATAGGAGTTTCTTTAAACCAACATAGTTTAATACGTGTGTTATTTTACAAGTGTACTACTACCATAGGGGTTTCTTTCAATCCTAACATGTTTTAAAAACCGCAGAGTGCATTAAATCACGATGACAGATCTACCCCTCCCCACCTCGCGTGAATGTGGATAGTTACATCGTATGGTCAGTGCGGGAAAGATGGGGATACTGCTAACAGAGCGTGGTTCTGTACCAGGCTATAACTTGAGGTAATATGTCGTTGGGTCGAGTGTTTAGAACGGCTCTCGCTGCTATTGTTAACATCTGTGGTGGGGGAGAGTTTTTACGGATGCTTGTGTTGAACCATCGTGAAATGCTATTCTCAGCTGGGAGAGGCTCTTTTAAAGAAGTTCCTATTAAATTTTAACATGTTTTAAAAAGAATCTTTCATTCATTAGTGTTATGAATCTCGCAAGTTAATTAAAGGATGTTAATTAAATTAATTGATTAAGTATTGAATGTCTATATACCAGGAGCATGTCAAAGACATGTTAAGGGGTATGTCAAAGCGTACCAAGGGTGTACCAAAGGAGTATGCTGAAGGCATACCAAGACCATCGTTCCTACACTATGCGAGAATCTTGTATGATGAGGGGTATGCCAAGAGCATCGAACATTTCTGTACTTACTTGAATTTTACACGTTTGTAATTTTTTTTTTTTTTTAAATGTGCTAATGGGAAAAATTAACATTTTGTTAAAATGTTCCAAAACCGTAAAAAAGTAACAAAAAATGTGGTAATGGGCAAAATTAACATTTTGCGACTTTTTTTTGAAAATGTTAATTTCTCTATGGGAATTAACATGGGTTTTCACACTTTTGTAATTTTTTTTCAAAAAATGTGGTAATGGGAAAAATTAACTTTTTGCACAAAATGTCTGAAAAACGTAAAAAAGTAACAAAAAATGTGATAATGGGCAAAATTAACATTTTGCGATTTTTTTTCAAAATTTCAATTTCTCTATGGGAATTAACATGGGTTTTCGCACTTTTGTAATTTTTTTACAAAAAAATGTGCGTTTTTACAAAAATGTCACTAAAAATGTGGTAATGGGCAAAATTAACATTTCGCACAAAATGTTGCAAAAACGTAAAAAAACAACAAAAATGTGCGTTTTTTACAAAAATGTGATAAAAAAGCGAGTTTTCAAAGTAGCAGAATCGCGTGAATCGGGTGTATGGGAGGGGGTGTGTTTCCTCAACCAGTCTTGGATTTCAAAATTTTAATATTCCCAAAAATATATATTTTTAAATAATCGTGAAAGTTTGCTTATGTCTAAAATACTTGAGTGTTATGAATCCCACAAGTTAATGAAAGGAACTGATTAAGTCTTGGAGTTTAAATAATAGCAGATACCAATGGCTGTATGCATATGTTTTTACAAATGTACTACTACCATAGGGGGTTTCTTTAAACCAACATGTTTTAATTCGAGCGTTATTCTAAGAGGGAAGAAACGCCTAATATAATGATACATATGACACATGTGCTCAGCACAAATCGATAGAAAATAAATGATGAGATAGTTTTTAAAGACGATACTTTGAAATTGTTTTCGATAAATAAGGTATTTGAGGTTATTTAGCGTGTGAATGAACGATACATGCCAATAAAATGAGGAACTAGGCTAAGTTTACAAGTATAGGACTCTAAAGTTTTGATGTTTTAGGGGTAGAACTTGAATTTATAATTAAACATGATTTATACTAACTACTGCAAAGGGAGAAATGCATAGCGAAAGGGGTTATGTGTGTATATATATATATATATATATATATATATATAATACATATAACCAACACCCACCGATGGAATGCAGATCTAAGATAGTATTTTTAGGAGAAGACATGGGATTCTTAAGCAAATGGAGTATTTAGAGACATTTAAAGAGATATAAACATATGATAAGGTAACATCCATAATACACACAACTAATATAGGGCAGCGAAAGTAAAACTTTAGTATTGTTTAGAGACCGAACTTCAAATTTTTAAGTAAATGTAGGTGTTTGGAAATTTTTAATGAACTATGCGCGATACACATGTCCCCGATCACAGTGGTGGAAAAGTGATACCGGAACAGTTTTTAAAGATGTGACTTTAACTTTTTACAATTAAGTGAAGAATCTACTAAATATTAGAGGGTGGCGCTTACCGAGGGTTTTATGTATAATACACATAAGCAGCATATAACATTAGGAAGGGGATATTAGAAATTTTTTTAAAGATAGGACTTTAGATTTTGGAACTAAATGAGATATCAAGAAACATTTAAAGGGGATGAAAACATCTAATGAGGCGGAATGGGGGTGTACTTACCTAAGATACCTAGCACTGAAATTATTCACTAAGATAAATTTTTAAAGTAAAGACTTTAGAAGTTTCACATAAAAGGCAATTTATACTAGTTTTTAAAGAAATGAAAACGCCCAGCGAGATGACTTAGAATGAATACAACGCCGATATATAACAGTGAAAAGAAAACATAAATATTGTTTAAAGACTGAACTTCAAATTTCAAAGTAAATGTACATACCCAGAAACTTTTAATGGACTAGTATAATACACATACTCGATATAGCAGTTAAATGACGAACTAAGAATAATTTATAAGTATGTAACTTTAGATTTTTAGTTAAATAGGGATTTCTACTAATTTTTAGAGGGATAGAAAGGTATACTAAAGGGTGTACAACACATTTTTAGAAGGGACTTAGGGAATTTGCTAGCTAAATAGGGATTTCCACTAATTTTTAAAGGGATATAAAGACATACTAAAGGGTATACAACAAATTTCTAGAGGGGACTTTGAGAATTTTTTTAGCTAAATAGCGATTTCTACTAACTTTTAAGGAATAGAAACGCATACTGAAGAGTATAGAGCGTAATCATTACTAACACCTAGTGCTAAAATGAGGAATTAGAGTAATATTTTGAGGATGGGACTTTAGATTTTTAGGTAAATGTTATGTTTAAAAACTTTTAAAGTAGCGTAAATACCTATTAAGATGACATATGCGATGCACATAGCCAATACATAGTTATGAAATAGGGAAAAGCTAAGATAGCTTTTTAGAATAACACTTAAAAATTTTTCTAACTAAGCACAATATATCAGCACTTAAAGCGGACGAATACGAAGATTCAGACGGCATGTGTGATACACATCGCGGACACATAATAGCTAAATGTTGATTTAAGTAAGTTTTTAAGGATAGAACTCTGAATTTTTCGGGTAAATGAGATGTTTAAGAACATTTAAAGAGTCAGAAACACCTAATAAGGTGATATGAGATGATTTCATCATCATCAGATAACAGCGAAATGGAGATACTACAAATATTTTAAAGGGGAATCCTTAAAATTTCTAAGTAAATAACCTTTAAGGAGGTGAAAAAAATATGTAGTGAAGTTGTATGGATAATACAGATCACCGACATTCTAAAACAGACAAGACGTGTCTATACAAGATAAAAAATGTTATACTTTAGTATAAACATACATTATTCTATGTAGTAATGTAATACATACCCCAAGATAAAGTAATCGTGAATCCATTATACTAATCCCATCCGAAATCAACTAAAATAATAAAATTACCAAGCTGAATAATATATCTAGATACTAAAACCCCAACAAACTACATTAAATTGATAAAAATCTTAACTAAATAAAATAATGAAGCTGTAACATACTATAAAAATACTAAGTTTAATAAAATGATAGAATAAAATCATAAAGCAAGTACTTACATATTCAATCCGATTCAGAAATACTGCATTAGATGTAGGCCGATGAATAATGACAGATATAACATCTCCAGCTTTACCAACTAAAACCGACATATTCGCAGAACAACCTGAAACGCGTCTTAACACCACGAAATCCACAACAGAAATGACAAAATATATACTTGAGCACCACCGACTCCCCCTACACGACAAGGTCACATCAAGGTCATACCATGGTTACTGCTAAACTATGGTATAAAATAGAATCACATGTTAAAAAATAATAGATTTTAGTAAAATAATTAAAGAAAATCCCTTTGTGATTATGAATGGCCTGTCTATTTTTACCGTGTGTATGTATGTGTGAGTGTGTGCGTGTGTGTGTGTATGTATGTGTGTGTATGTGTGTGTGTGTGTGTGTGTGTGTGTGTGTGTGTGTGTGTGTGTGTGTGTGTGTGTGTGTGTAATTATACCTTAAAAAGCTATATATCTGTAGTATCCCAACGGATACTAATATTTTAATTGTTTTACACATTTAGTTAAAACTTTGTTTTAATTACACTTAGAATAAGTGCAACTGAAATAAAGTTTTTCTAAGTTTGAGAAACAATTAAAATATTAGTATCCGTTGGGATACTACAGATATATAGCTTTTTAAGGTATAATTACACACACACACACACACACACACACACACACACACACACACACACACACATACACACACATACATACACACACACACACGCACACACTCACACATACATACACACGGTAAAAATAGACAGGCCATTCATAATCACAAAGGGATTTTCTTTAATTATTTTACTAAAATCTATTATTTTTTAACATGTGATTCTATTTTATACCATAGTTTAGCAGTAACCATGGTATGACCTTGATGTGACCTTGTCGTGTAGGGGGAGTCGGTGGTGCTCAAGTATATATTTTGTCATTTCTGTTGTGGATTTCGTGGTGTTAAGACGCGTTTCAGGTTGTTCTGCGAATATGTCGGTTTTAGTTGGTAAAGCTGGAGATGTTATATCTGTCATTATTCATCGGCCTACATCTAATGCAGTATTTCTGAATCGGATTGAATATGTAAGTACTTGCTTTATGATTTTATTCTATCATTTTATTAAACTTAGTATTTTTATAGTATGTTACAGCTTCATTATTTTATTTAGTTAAGATTTTTATCAATTTAATGTAGTTTGTTGGGGTTTTAGTATCTAGATATATTATTCAGCTTGGTAATTTTATTATTTTAGTTGATTTCGGATGGGATTAGTATAATGGATTCACGATTACTTTATCTTGGGGTATGTATTACATTACTACATAGAATAATGTATGTTTATACTAAAGTATAACATTTTTTATCTTGTATAGACACGTCTTGTCTGTTTTAGAATGTCGGTGATCTGTATTATCCATACAACTTCACTACATATTTTTTTCACCTCCTTAAAGGTTATTTACTTAGAAATTTTAAGGATTCCCCTTTAAAATATTTGTAGTATCTCCATTTCGCTGTTATCTGATGATGATGAAATCATCTCATATCACCTTATTAGGTGTTTCTGACTCTTTAAATGTTCTTAAACATCTCATTTACCCGAAAAATTCAGAGTTCTATCCTTAAAAACTTACTTAAATCAACATTTAGCTATTATGTGTCCGCGATGTGTATCACACATGCCGTCTGAATCTTCGTATTCGTCCGCTTTAAGTGCTGATATATTGTGCTTAGTTAGAAAAATTTTTAAGTGTTATTCTAAAAAGCTATCTTAGCTTTTCCCTATTTCATAACTATGTATTGGCTATGTGCATCGCATATGTCATCTTAATAGGTATTTACGCTACTTTAAAAGTTTTTAAACATAACATTTACCTAAAAATCTAAAGTCCCATCCTCAAAATATTACTCTAATTCCTCATTTTAGCACTAGGTGTTAGTAATGATTACGCTCTATACTCTTCAGTATGCGTTTCTATTCCTTAAAAGTTAGTAGAAATCGCTATTTAGCTAAAAAAATTCTCAAAGTCCCCTCTAGAAATTTGTTGTATACCCTTTAGTATGTCTTTATATCCCTTTAAAAATTAGTGGAAATCCCTATTTAGCTAGCAAATTCCCTAAGTCCCTTCTAAAAATGTGTTGTACACCCTTTAGTATACCTTTCTATCCCTCTAAAAATTAGTAGAAATCCCTATTTAACTAAAAATCTAAAGTTACATACTTATAAATTATTCTTAGTTCGTCATTTAACTGCTATATCGAGTATGTGTATTATACTAGTCCATTAAAAGTTTCTGGGTATGTACATTTACTTTGAAATTTGAAGTTCAGTCTTTAAACAATATTTATGTTTTCTTTTCACTGTTATATATCGGCGTTGTATTCATTCTAAGTCATCTCGCTGGGCGTTTTCATTTCTTTAAAAACTAGTATAAATTGCCTTTTATGTGAAACTTCTAAAGTCTTTACTTTAAAAATTTATCTTAGTGAATAATTTCAGTGCTAGGTATCTTAGGTAAGTACACCCCCATTCCGCCTCATTAGATGTTTTCATCCCCTTTAAATGTTTCTTGATATCTCATTTAGTTCCAAAATCTAAAGTCCTATCTTTAAAAAAATTTCTAATATCCCCTTCCTAATGTTATATGCTGCTTATGTGTATTATACATAAAACCCTCGGTAAGCGCCACCCTCTAATATTTAGTAGATTCTTCACTTAATTGTAAAAAGTTAAAGTCACATCTTTAAAAACTGTTCCGGTATCACTTTTCCACCACTGTGATCGGGGACATGTGTATCGCGCATAGTTCATTAAAAATTTCCAAACACCTACATTTACTTAAAAATTTGAAGTTCGGTCTCTAAACAATACTAAAGTTTTACTTTCGCTGCCCTATATTAGTTGTGTGTATTATGGATGTTACCTTATCATATGTTTATATCTCTTTAAATGTCTCTAAATACTCCATTTGCTTAAGAATCCCATGTCTTCTCCTAAAAATACTATCTTAGATCTGCATTCCATCGGTGGGTGTTGGTTATATGTATTATATATATATATATATATATATATATACACACATAACCCCTTTCGCTATGCATTTCTCCCTTTGCAGTAGTTAGTATAAATCATGTTTAATTATAAATTCAAGTTCTACCCCTAAAACATCAAAACTTTAGAGTCCTATACTTGTAAACTTAGCCTAGTTCCTCATTTTATTGGCATGTATCGTTCATTCACACGCTAAATAACCTCAAATACCTTATTTATCGAAAACAATTTCAAAGTATCGTCTTTAAAAACTATCTCATCATTTATTTTCTATCGATTTGTGCTGAGCACATGTGTCATATGTATCATTATATTAGGCGTTTCTTCCCTCTTAGAATAACGCTCGAATTAAAACATGTTGGTTTAAAGAAACCCCCTATGGTAGTAGTACATTTGTAAAAACATATGCATACAGCCATTGGTATCTGCTATTATTTAAACTCCAAGACTTAATCAGTTCCTTTCATTAACTTGTGGGATTCATAACACTCAAGTATTTTAGACATAAGCAAACTTTCACGATTATTTAAAAATATATATTTTTGGGAATATTAAAATTTTGAAATCCAAGACTGGTTGAGGAAACACACCCCCTCCCATACACCCGATTCACGCGATTCTGCTACTTTGAAAACTCGCTTTTTTATCACATTTTTGTAAAAAACGCACATTTTTGTTGTTTTTTTACGTTTTTGCAACATTTTGTGCGAAATGTTAATTTTGCCCATTACCACATTTTTAGTGACATTTTTGTAAAAACGCACATTTTTTTGTAAAAAAATTACAAAAGTGCGAAAACCCATGTTAATTCCCATAGAGAAATTGAAATTTTGAAAAAAAATCGCAAAATGTTAATTTTGCCCATTATCACATTTTTTGTTACTTTTTTACGTTTTTCAGACATTTTGTGCAAAAAGTTAATTTTTCCCATTACCACATTTTTTGAAAAAAAATTACAAAAGTGTGAAAACCCATGTTAATTCCCATAGAGAAATTAACATTTTCAAAAAAAAGTCGCAAAATGTTAATTTTGCCCATTACCACATTTTTTGTTACTTTTTTACGGTTTTGGAACATTTTAACAAAATGTTAATTTTTCCCATTAGCACATTTTAAAAAAAAAAAAAATTACAAACGTGTAAAATTCAAGTAAGTACAGAAATGTTCGATGCTCTTGGCATACCCCTCATCATACAAGATTCTCGCATAGTGTAGGAACGATGGTCTTGGTATGCCTTCAGCATACTCCTTTGGTACACCCTTGGTACGCTTTGACATACCCCTTAACATGTCTTTGACATGCTCCTGGTATATAGACATTCAATACTAAATCAATTTATTTAATTAACATCCTTTAATTAACTTGCGAGATTCATAACACTAATGAATGAAAGATTCTTTTTAAAACATGTTAAAATTTAATAGGAACTTCTTTAAAAGAGCCTCTCCCAGCTGAGAATAGCATTTCACGATGGTTCAACACAAGCATCCGTAAAAACTCTCCCCCACCACAGATGTTAACAATAGCAGCGAGAGCCGTTCTAAACACTCGACCCAACGACATATTACCTCAAGTTATAGCCTGGTACAGAACCACGCTCTGTTAGCAGTATATCTTTCCCGCACTGACCATACGATGTAACTATCCACATTCACGCGAGGTGGGGAGGGGTAGATCTGTCATCGTGATTTAATGCACTCTGCGGTTTTTAAAACATGTTAGGATTGAAAGAAACCCCTATGGTAGTAGTACACTTGTAAAATAACACACGTATTAAACTATGTTGGTTTAAAGAAACTCCTATGGTAGTATACACTTGTAAAATAACACACGTATTAAACTATGTTGGTTTAAACTCCAAGACCGGTTGGGGAAACACACCTCTTAAACCCTCCGAGATTCTCGAGATTCCCATACACCCGATTCATGCGATTCTGCTACTTTAAAACACCAATTCACGCGATTCTGCTACTTTAAAAACGCGTTTTTGTTGTTTTTTGACGTTTTTGCAACATTTTGTGCGAAATGTTAATTTTGCCCATTACCACATTTTTAGTGACATTTTTGTAAAAACGCACATTTTTTTGTAAAAAAATTACAAAAGTGCGAAAACCCATGTTAATTCCCATAGAGAAATTGGAATTTTGAAAAAAAATCGCAAAATGTTAATTTTGCCCATTACCACATTTTTTGTTACTTTTTTACGTTTTTGAGACATTTTGTGCAAAAAGTTAATTTTTCCCATTACCACATTTTTGGAAAAAAAATTACAAAAGTGTGAAAACCCATGTTAATTCCCATAGAGAAATTAACATTTTCAAAAAAAAAGACGCAAAATGTTAATTTTGCCCATTACCACATTTTTTGTTACTTTTTTACGGTTTTGGAACATTTTAACAAAATGTTAATTTTTCCCATTACCACATTTTTAAAAAAAAATTACAAACGTGTAAAATTCAAGTAAGTACAGATATACTATTTCCCGAAATGTTATTTCCCTTCATCATACAAGATTCTCGCAGTTAAGTATTCGTAACCGCGATATAGGGGAGGGGTATTGTAGGACCTTAGCATGTAATAACAATGGCCTTGGCACGCTCCTAGCATGCGGATATTCATTACTTTATTTAATTATCCTCATTAACACCTTTCATTCATTTAGAAAAAAGAAAAAAATCCCAACTATCAGAAAAATTCCCAGTTTTAATTCTCCTTTCTGCCGCTAGGGGGCGTTGATGGTTCCATACCGCCTTCGTCGCAGAGGCGGAGGTGTTGCCACCCCGAAAAAAGTTTATCTCCCACAGGTGTTGCTATGGCAACCGAAACAAAAAATATTTCTAAGTTCCATCCCCGATAGTTCCACTTTCCACCGCTAGGGGGCGCTGATGGTTCCATACCGCCTTCGTCGCAGAACCTCAGCCGTTGCCACCCCTAAAAAAGTTTCTCCTATACTTAGAAAAAAAATCCCCAATTTCATCTCGATATTTCCGCTTTTAGACGCTAGGGGGCGCTGATGGCTCCATACCGCCTTCGCAGCTGTTGCCATCCAGAAAAAAGTTTCTTCCATACTTAGAAAAAATCTCGTTCCAAAAAATTTATTTCCCCCTCAACCCCTCGTACAAGACTACGAAATCGTTGCCACCCAAAAAAAAAAAGTTTCGAAAAATTTTCACCCCCACCTTTTTTTCATTTTCCCCCCTTTTACACCCCCGTCCAGGATTACGGAATTCAAGATGGCGGCCATACCGCATACCGCATACCGCACATACCGCCTTCGCAGCAGAACGCCCCTTTCTTATCTACTTTCGTTAGCACCATAACTGCCGTAAAAATGACTTAATCAAAATGAAACTTTAGTATGTTGTTCAGACGGTCTGTAGAACCTATGGGAATATAAATGAATAATATTACCCAATTAGATTTGGATTGAACCCGGGTCGAAAAAATGAAATACATTGAGCCCTATGGGACCTAATTTTTCAAACATTTTTTAAGCGGATTTAAAATTCACAAATTGCTTCGAAAATTTTAGGTAATATTCAAATTGTTCCATAAAATATATAAAAAAAAATTCAGCGAAATATATTCAGTAGTTTTTTAAATAAAAATTAAAATAATAATTACACCTCTTATATGAAACGATCACGTGACCATGATATGAAACGATCACATAGCCCACTTCAAAATGATATATGGCATCCATCTTGTTTCAAAATCGTGATTTTTTTAAGTTCTTTTTAATTCATATTGAGTGTTGTATCCGTCCTAAAACTACTTTATTTTTGCTTAAATTCTGTGCATCTACATACTGAAACAACGCAATGACAATATATTTGAGTTTAAATGCTCATCTAAATTTGATTATTTCTACAACTAAGCCTATTTTTCACCTATGTAAAATGTAAACAGCAAAATATATAGAATGAGTTGTATTAGAATTCCTGTATTTTTTTAACACAAAATAATTTAGTCCATGGAGTCTGCATGGCTGATATGAATGAAATATTAATTGATTTTATAAAGAGAAGGACGATTTTTTTCGATGAAGTTTCAAGCATAGAGTTTAATTTTTTGTAGCTCCATGGTCTTAAACAAAATGTTTAAATAAAATAAATTATTATAGTATTGTGATGAATGAAATGAATGGGAGAAAGTTATGAATGAAATCCTGTTTTTATAGAGAGATCCAGGCGTGTTATTTTTTCTATGACGTCATTTGAATTAATTTCAGTTGTTTTCGATGAAGTTTTTAAATATAATAAATTATCGTAGTATTATGATAATTCTAAAACTATTACCGAGGAATGTATAACATTTTAGAAATGTTTAAACCAGGCAATTTATATTTCAATGCCGTCATTTGAATGAAGTTCATTTTTTTTGATGAAGATTTAAGTTTTCAAATATGATAAATTAATGCAGTATTGTGATAAGTTTCAAAATATTACCAAGGAATGTATTGCATTTTAGACTTGTTTAAATAAAATTGCATTGAAGTTGGAAAGTGTTTCATAATCAATGCTTTAAGCATGATTGATCTTTCTTGTTGGAAATATATAATGATACCTTATTGTTTTACTTTCCTTAGCATACAGGTATAATTATTACACCTGTATACAGGTATACCTGTAATAATTATACCTGTATACAGGTATAATTATTACATGATACAGGTATAATTATTAATATACCTGTTATAATGTATAGGAGAAGTACTTGAATAGCGTCAAAAATTTGAACTCGAAATTTCTACAGATCTACATGTTGCGGAACCTCTAGAATGGGAATACATCATTTTTAATGTGACGTCTGTGTGTGTGTACAAAGTATGTATTCATTCTAGCTCAAAAACTCAGTGGGCGCGGTAGCTCACTGGTCAGCGTGCTGGAATTGCACTCGGTAGACCCGGGTTCGGTTCCCTCCGCTGGAAAAAGAAAAAACTGCCGCTGTGTTCACGCGGAGTACGATCACCCTAAACATGTAGGTCCGTAAGTCCTCAGGAGTGCGGAACTAAACCTGTAAACCGAGGTCAGGTCCGCACAGCTGTCTCCTAGCTCAAAAACTCATCCACAAAATTTAGTAAGTGCGTTATTTGTAGGTTACTGGTTATTTGTAGTTAGTGCATTATTTGTACTTTTTGTTTTGCAAAATGGTCCGCAAAAGTCGTCAAAATATTTAAATAAAAGAGTAAATATGTTTACAAACATTAATTACATGCTTGTTTTACACGTAGTTTTTTGATGACAAAGCGAATAAGGCCAACCACATTGCTCTTGGATGAACCATTCTCGAAATATTGAAGGGTTTTTTTTATTAAAGACATGACGACGTTTTAAAATGCGTGAAGTTGCAAAATCTTAAAGATGCATTAAAACTGAAAAAAGAATATACTTTCCAATAAGTATCCATGCCAGTATGGGCAATTCAATTCAATGAATTATAAAAGAAAAGAGTAATTTGAGTCTGTAGGGAAAGTCATGTACTGGATTTTTTTATATTTTCAATGTAAGCACGCCATCAATTCTAGCTTATCAGCAAGCATAACTTCAGGCTGTATGATATCATTGGATAAGTTTTAAAACGTTTAGTTATTTTGTTATAAAATGTACCTTGCTTGAATTTGGATACATCCTAAGAAAGTAAATTATTTTATTAGCAATTATTAATGTAATATTTGGGCGAATTCTGTGGATATAAACTCATAAGCAGAGCTATGCATTTGAATTTGTGGCTGCTGAAGCTCCTTTTTGGAAATGCTAAATCCTCTTTCTGCCCATAGTTGCAATGTAAAATATAATATTCATTTGACAAGTTGCTAATTGTGCTATTAAAACTTTTGGGATGCTTCCCCTCCAAAGTTATCAAATTATTATATTATTTATTCATTTAATTAATTATTCAAGATCCTTTGGATGAAGGGCTAAAACCCCTTTTGCCCTTATCATTTAAGTTGCAATGTAAAATACCAATATACATTTGCAAAGTAAATGGGGGTGCTATTAATACGTTGGGGGATGCTTAGCCCCTCCTCAAAGTCATTAAATTATTATTATATTGTATAATTTATTTAATACGAATCTAGTATGACTGATTTATTATTCTGGTATGACTGATAATCGTACAGACTTTGAATTTCAAGTGATTTTCGAATGTTCGGTAATGATCTGTTTTACCTGAGAAAATGTTATGCTTCTTGTTATAAACTTTAATATAGCCTGAGATGAAGATAAACCCCTACTTTGTTTCACTCGCCATTGAATCCTGGGAAAAGCAACATTTTTCTGCGTCGTTTCCAACCGCCAGGTCTCACAGGTCATTCAAGAATTCGTTTTGCCGCCAGTGATTTGCAAATTACAGTCGCTGTAAGGAAACAGGCGTGTGCCCATCATATCTCTAATCGAGAGTTCCTGGAACATTTGGGAGGACATAAACTGGGAATCAATGTAAAAATAAAAGCAAGAAAGGCTGCTATCGCCTGAGGCTCTGCAGGTGCAGAAACCAGATCTTAACAAAGTAAAATAGTTGAGAAAAAATTGGACGGGCCCCGACTGATTCTAATGATATTGGCCAAATGAGCAGCACTTTAATGAAATGAGGCCTCATATTTTACAACCGAAGACAGCTCATTTGCGCAAACAACGCTTTAGTGGAGTTACTCGATTTTTCCTGATTTAAGGTGAATCAGAAAAGTATTTCTACGATTGGATAATTAAAACATTAGACTAAGAATTCGAGAAAAAACACCGAAAGTAAAAAGAAAAAAAATGATCAATCTCACATAAAGCCTTAATATGAACTTTCCAAATAAAATGCAAAATACGATACATTCAGCGGTGATTTTTTTTTAATTATCACAGAACTACGATAATTTATTTTACTTGAAAACTTTAAACTTCATCGAAAAAAGTGACCTTTATTCAAATGACATCATCGAAATATAAATCGTCTGGTTCTCTATGTGAAAAAAGTGAATACACTTTTATTCCAGACTCGAGAGTTAAATAATTTTGCCTGAAAAAATTTCAGCAATTCTTATACAACTCATCTTTACAAGCACTTGTTGACATTCTGTATCCATTAAAATTAGTCTTCGTTGCAGAAATAATCAAAGATTGATGGTCATTTAAACTAAAAAATATTGTAATTGCGTTGGCTCAGAATATAGATGCACAAAAATTAAGGAAAAATAAAGCTGTTTTAGGACGGATGCAACATAAAATATAAATTTAAAAGAACTTTAAAAATCACTATTTTTACTCTGGGAAAAAAGATGGATGCCATGTTTATTTTGAAGTGAGTCACGTGATCTCTTCATATTTTATATGGATGTAATTAAAATTTTTATTTTTATTTAAGAAACTACCGAACATATTTTGCTGAAATTTGTTTTATATAATTTATGCGATAAATTGAATATTTCCTAAATCTTTCAAAGCAATTTCTGAATTTTAACTTTGTTTAAAAAATGTTTGAAAAATTAGGTCCCACAGGGTTCAATGTATTTCATTTTTTCAACCCAGGTTCAGGCCAAAACTAATTGAGTGATATTATTAATATACATTACCATATGTCCCACAGACCGTCTATGACCATACAGATCGTCACAAACTGCCTCTCTGTGTGAAATCAATGAATATTTCATTTAGATCACTTATACTCCAGATTTCAGAGCTAAATAAGTTTGTGTGAAAAAAAAATCAGTAACTCTTCTCACCTAATCGCTTGATTTGTTTACATTCTGTATGCTATAGTTTAGCGTTGAAATTATACTTCGTTGTAATAAGAAAGTTTAGTGATCATTTAAAATAAAAAATATTGCTATTAAGTTGGCACAGAATTTAGATATACAGATAAACGCAAAAATAAAACGGTTTTAGGACGGATGCAACACTATATATAAATTTAAAAGAACTTTAAAAATCACGATTTTGACACAAGATGGATGCCATATTTTATTTTGAAGTGGGTCACGCGATCTCTTCATATAATATGGGTGTAATTATTGTTTTAGTTTTTATTTAAATAACTACCGAAAATATTTTGCTGAAATATTTTTTATAAATTTTATGGGATAATTTGTATATTTCCTAAACTTTTCAAAATCATTTGTGAAATTTAAATTCGCTTAAAAAATGTTTGAAAAATTAGGCCCCATAGGTTTCAATGTATTTCATTTTTTCAACCCGGGTTCAATCCAAAACCAATTGGGTGATATTATTCATTTATATTCCCATATGTCCCACAGACCGTCTCAACAACATACTAAAATTTCATTTTGATTAAGTCATTTTTACGGCAGTTATCGTGCTAACGGACAGACGGACAGACAGACAGAATGAACAAAGTCAAAAACACTTTTCAACTATGTTGTAAAGTGTTAAAAACGAAAGGGCAGTTTTGTCAATTTATTTAAAATTGAAGTTTAGAAAAATGAAACTAATTTTTTCCCAAAAAGGTTTGAACTACGAAAATTAAACAGCATAATTTGAAAACAGATGCTTTTTCCTCTCTTTTTTGCTTTCCCTGTGTAATACATTGTTAGGGCTGTATCAAGGTCCCCCCCCCCCCCCAAGAAAATTTTTTAGCTCTCTCTGATAAAAATATTCAATTTATAGTAGTGACATGAAATTTTATCCAATATGTCATCCAAATTTTGCATAAAAAATTGCTTGTTGAGTTTTTAATAAATTACTTTCGTTGAATTGCACATAAATAAGATTTTTTAGTTAAACTGAATTTGTGGTTATATTGATGTGAATAATATGAAGTTACTTATATTCACATTTAGAAATTTTCATCAATCAATTAATAGATTCGCTGCTAGTTTCAGATTCCCAATTAGTTTCAGATTTAACCCGGGTTGTAAAAATGAAATGCATTGAACTCTATGGCACTTAATTTTTCAAACATTTTTCAAGCTGAGTCAAGATTGACAAATTACTTCGAAAATTTTAAGAAATATCACAAATTATTACGTAAAATGTGTAAAAAAATTTCAGCAAAATATGTTGAGTAATTTTTTAAATAAGAATTGAAATAATAATTAGACCCATATCATATAAACCAATATATGAAAAGACCTCTTGACTCATTGTAAAATAAAATATGGCTTCCATTTTCCGCTGTAACCGTAGATGTTTACAGATCGTTTAAATTTATATCTAGTTTAGCTTCCGTCTTAAAACCGCTTTATTTTTGCGTATTATCAGTGTATCTAAATTCTGTGCCAATGCAATTACAATATTTTTGGTTTTAAACGTTCACTAAACTGCAAATTTTAACGCTTAAAAAATTTTCAGCAAAATAGTTTCAGTAGCTTTTTAAATAAAAATTTAAATAATAATGACACCCGTATAATATGATGAGATCACGTGACCCACTTTAAAATAAAATAGGGCATGCATCTTCTTCCCAAAGTAAAAATCGTGATTTTTAAAGTTCTTTTAAATTGTGTTTCATCCGTCCTAAAACCCTTTATTTTTAGGTATTTTCTGTGCATCTATATTCTAAGCCAACCCAATTACAATATTTTTGAGTTTAAATTGATCATCAGACTTTGATTATTTCTACAACGAAGTCTAACTTTCACGTATGGAGAATGTAAACAAATCAAGCAAATGTAAGGTGCGTTGTATAAGAATTGCTGAATTTTTTCACGTAAAATTATTTAGCTCTGGAGTCTGGAATATAAGTGGATATGAATAAAATATTCATTGATTTTACATAGAGAAGCAGCGATTTATATTTCGATGACGTCATGTGAATAAAGTTCATTTTGTATAGTTAGCATTGTCTTTATCGATGAAGTTTGAAGTTTTCAAGTATAATAAATTATTGTAGTACTGTGATAATTTAAAAAATATCAGCATCCCATTTTAGAGATGTTTAAATAAAATTGCTTTTCAGTTGAAACGTGTTTCATAATCAATGCTTTACGCATGATTGATCTTTCTTATTAAAACAATCAGAAAGATCATTATTAAGAAAAAATTTGATGTGGGCAACACATGACTTTCCTTATATAATGCAATGAAGTTACTACTTTTACAGTAAAAAAATAGGTTTTTCTTCTAGTAGATACTTATATTATTTCCAAGATATTGAATTTTCGTCAATCAGTTGCCATTTTCAATAATTTAGCGTCATTTTTATCCATTTGGTGAGATTTTCGTTAATTTGGCAACATTTTAAAAAGTCGCCAAGTTGGCGACATTCCGCCAAATTCGTCGCCAAAATATCGCCAAGCGTTATGGACGGAGAAATAAGTTATTCTTTTAGCATATAAATGATTATTGGCGTTCAAATGCAAACGTATTACTCAAAGTACCTTTTCTCATGAATGGTACGAGCTAGATCCACGAGAATGATGTCACCCAATATATCGCATGATATTACATATGAAAAGTGAACATGTTTCTCAACAGTTAATAGATTTTATTTAATTTATGGGATTTTTTGATAAATTTATTTTTAAAATGTGCAATATCTCAAGAACGGTTCATGCAGCGATCTAAAGTTTATGTCAATCGTTTTCTAAGGAAAAATTACATAAGAAATGTCTATTTGCGTAACTTTATTAAAGGTAATGATTTTCTGATGATTTTTTCGAAATTTCACTCGTAAATTTAGGGTTCTGGACATCCGATTACGTATAAAAACAATAGGCTTCCAGTATTCACGCATTGTGATTTTTGTACCAAATTTCATTCGAATCGCTCCATTCGTTCGTGAGATATCGTCTCCACAGACTCACTGATACACCCACACACATACTTTCACATACACACACACAGACAGACATCACCTCAAAAATGAAATTTTCGACACGAATTCGAATTTTCGACCCCGTCACAATACTTTCCTTATCCATTATGTATATAAGGAAAGTAATAAGAAATAGCAAGGGACCAAAAATCGAACCCTTGAGTACCGCAGAAGTAAGAGAGTAACCCTTACTCCTATCAGAACCATAATTAACACGGGAAAACTAATCCCCAGCCAAATAAGATATAAAAACTATTACCAAATCAAAGCAAAAACTTATACTCTTCTATTTATAAATATAAATGCCATGATCAACAGAATCAAAAACTCTAGAGAAATCAGTATGAATTGCATTCAGCTGACCCCTCAAATTAAGTGAGTCTACTACTATATTCAAATGAAAGCATAAAATAATGACCGTTGATCTTCCACTCCTAAAATCATGCTGATTAATAGAAATAATGATCAGTTGAACAAGGTAAAATAAGATTACAAGAGTTATGTTGTTCTCCAATATACTATAAATCATCTGTTCTGCTATGGTTAAAAATATTCAAATTTACATATTGCAAATAGTATTTAATTGATTGTTGCAACAAGATAAACAAGAAAGATCAATCATGCTTAAAGCATTGATTATGAAACACTTTCCAATTTCAATGCAATTTTATTTAAAAAAGTCGAAAATGCAATACATTCCTCGGTAATATTTTAAAACTTATCACAATACTACATTGATTTATTATATTTGAAAACTTAAACCTTCATTGAAAAAAATGAACTTCATTCAAATGACGGCATTGAAATATAAATTGCCTGGTTTAAATATCTCTAAAATGCAATACATTCCACGGTAATATTTTTAAAACTATCATAATACTACGATAATAAACAACTGAAATAAATTCAAATGACGTCATAGAAAAAATAACACGCCTGGATCTCTCTATAAAAGCAGGATTTCATTCATTTCATTCTTCACAATACTATAATAATTTATTTTATTTAAAAATTAAGACCATGGAGCTACAATTCATAAACTCTATGCTTAAAACTTCATCGAAAAAAATCGTCCTTCTGTTTATAAAATCAATTAATATTTCATTCATATCAGCCATGCAGACTCCATGGACTGAATTATTTTGTGTTAAAGAAATACAGTAATTCTAATACAACTCATTCTACATATTTTACTGTTTACATTTTACATAGGTGAAAAATAGGCTTAGTTGTAGAAATAATCAAATTTGAATGAGAATTTAAACTCAAATATATTGTCATTGTGTTGTTTTAGTATGTAGATGCACAGAATTTAAGCAAAAATAAAGTAGTTTTAGGACGGATACAACACTCAATATGAATTAAAAAGAACTTTAAAAAATCACGATTTTGAAACAAGATGGATGCCATATATCATTTTGAAGTGGGTCATGTGATCTTTTCATATCATGGTCACGTGATCGATTCATATAAGATGTGTAATTATTATTTTAATTTTTATTTAAAAAACTACTGAATATATTTCGCTGAATTTTTTTTTATATATTTTATGGAACAATTTGACTATTACCTAAAATTTTCGAAGGAATCTGTGAATTTTAAATCCGCTTAAAAAATGTTTGAAAAATTAGGTCCCATAGGGCTCAATGTATTTCATTTTTTCAACCCGGGTTCAATCCAAAACTAATTGGGTGATATTATTCATTTATATTCCCATAGGTCCTACAGACCGTCTGAACAACATAATAAAATTTCATTTTGATTAAGTCATTTTTACGGCAGTTATCGTGCTAACGGACAGATAGGCAGACAGACGGACAGAATGAACAAAGTCATAAACACTTTTCAACTTTGTTGTAAAGTGTTAAAAAGAACTGATGGCTTTCGATCACATGACTTTCCATCCATAGAAATCACGTGATCGATACGTAATGCAAGTACTTTACTTCTTTCAATGCGAAATAGTGATGGAGGAGATCCATGGTAGAATGTTTTTTAACGTTAAAATGCACACTGGCATTGTTCGCTTTGGATGACAATATGTAAAATTATTTTAAAATACTAAATTAACTTATATTTGTGGCAAATATAACTTGACCATTGAAAGTATTGCTAACACATGCTTAGCAATACACTCCAGTATATTACTCGTAAAATACGTTAATTATTAATTCATCAATTTGGCGTCATTTTCGCAATTTCAGCGTTATTTTTGCCAATTTGGCGATATTTTCGTTAATTTGGCATTGCTATAAAAAGGTCACCACGTTGGCGATATTTCACCAAATTAGTCACCAATGTAACCAAATTCATCGCCAAGTGTTATATATTTGATGATACTTACTACTACTCTTTTTTTTTTTTTTTGTAATTTTATAGATACATTTACTTGAAAAACTTGCAATATCTCGAGAACGGTTAAAACCAGCGTTCTAAACTTTATGTCATTCGTTTCAAAATAAAAAAACTACGTATTAAATGGTCATTAAATTTAACATTATTAAATGCTCTGACTTTTTTATAATTTTTTCAAAAATTCATTCGAAAATTTGGAAAGGGGGGGGGGTCCGAACGTTCGATCGCATTTTAAATCAATAGGGTTCTAGTAGTCACGCATTGTAGTAATCGTACCAAATTACGATCAAAAAACTCCATTCGTTTGTGAGATATCGCACACACACACACACACACACACACACACACACACACACACACACACACACACACACACAGAGAGAGAGAGAGAGATGACTGTTGGCGAATTGTTAGGCGTCAAAACACAAAACTATTACTCAAAGTATCTTCTTTCGTGAATGGAACGAGTTATATTCATGAGAAGGATAAATTTAACTATGAAAGTGAGCATATTTAACGATTGCTTATACTTTTTTTTGATCTTATGAGATTTTTTGATAAATTTATTTGAAAATGTGAAATATCTCAAGAACGGTTCATGTTAGCGTTCTAAAGTGTGTGTGTGAATTGTTTTCTAATGGCAGATTACATAAGAAATGATAATTTACGTAATATTATTGAAGATTTCATTTAAAAATTGGAGGGGTGTGTCTTCCGAACATTCGATTGCAATTAAAATCAATAGATTTCCAGTATTCACCTATTGTAATTTTGCATCAAATTTCGTTCGAAATGCGCCGTCGTTAGCGAAATATCGCTTCTACAGACTCATGGACACATATACATCACCTCAAAAACGTTCGATTCGAATTCAGGGATTCTTGAAACGTGAGCTTCCATCAAAAAATCGAATTCAAATTTTCGACTTTGTCACAATACTTCTCTTATACATTATACTATATATTATGTAGGGATAATAAAAATGATAGAGGAATCTATTTTAGCGGGGTTTTTTTTTTCTCTTGCATATGTCGACCAAACGTCATAGTTTTTGTAAATTGGTTTACAAACGGGACTAGGATGAATTTTGTCTTTGTTTTTGGTAGAGCTTTAGGTTTGGTTACCTGTGAAGATTAGGTTATTTGGGATTCTTTTGGGTTTGTTTATGAAGATATTTTATAGAGCGAGAACATAGATTTAATTGTATTATTTATAGGCGAGATAAAACATTTTAAAGATATTTAAAGATAAAAACATCATAATTTAGAATACTATTAGAATGGGCACATACATTAAAACACGTGCAACTATGTCTTCTTATTCTATATAAATTCAATCTAAAAAAATTACGAAGGACCTTCAAATGGTGGCAAGTGGCGCATACACTTTATTTATGACGAAACTCTTAAGGATTTGCACACTAATTTTGACAATTCATACGTATTTTCAGAAAAACTGGGAGTGATATTTACATTGCCGGAAGTGGACATCTTTTGTGAACCCCAAACCCTTTCCAAAATTTAGATATTTCAAGGAATTGTCGAAAGTGGAAATTCGAAATTCTTGATGAACTAGCCTACTTCCTCCAGAATTTGATGCAAAATCTATATCAGTTACCATCTAAGATATTTTTATAGCCAATCTTAAAAAATATATATTTCAAAGAAAATGAAAAGTTTTGACTCGGGAATGGAAATCCTTGGTGAACTCTTACCTCCTTTAAAATTTTATGCTTAATCAATATCAATCATCCTTTAAACTATAAATCTTGAAAACTAGATGCCTCAAAAATTTTATAAAGAAATAGATGACAAATTTAATTCCCACCAACAAAAATTTTATATTTAAAATATATAAATAAATAAATAAGCCTTTATATTGTAACAAATGGACTATTACAAATTTTCAGAAAAACCGGAAGTGATATCCCCAGAAACGGAAGTAGAAATCTTTCACAATCCCCTTCTGAAATTTGATGCTGGATCCACATCAGTCATCATTTAAGCTCTATCTATTGCGGATTTTCAGAAATAGATGTTTCAAGGAAAATTTTGACAGAATTATAGATGCCATATTTCTTGTCATAGGTTGTTTGTCATCAATAAAAACAAACAGTCGTCACGGTCAGCTAAGTCCGTTATAACCTTTCAACTAAATTCATTAATAAAAGTTGTGCTATCTTTAGAAGAAATAAAAGATATTTTAAGCTCTAGTTTGACAAAATTGCTTCAATTTACTTGCAAGGAATAGATACACACATGATGAATTTTTTCCCTTTTATTGTGCAGTTAATTTCTGTCGTTTCATACAGGCACACATAGGAAATCGAAAAAAAAAGGACAACTGTGCTGATGGTGTTGTTGCTTGATCTGCAACTGCTACTTTAATTGGGAAGAAAGAAACGCAATAGCAAGGTAAATGAAATAAATATGAACCTTTTTTTTACACTTTTGGAAAAAAATAAGTGCTGAACTTATATCTTCGACAATTGAGCTTAACAATGGAACGGATATGAAAGGTTCGCATTTTCTTTGCAGATAATGAGTTTATTTATGACACTTTTGTGTCTTAAATCGTAATAAGAAATGCTTGTAATTGCAGTCAGTTGAGGTCATTATATTGTGAATGTGTTGAACGAGGAAAACGTTTCAGGTCCACCCTAATCCAATATCATGAATTAGAGCAAAAAATATTATTCGTATTCCGATTTGGATATCAAGAATTTCTTTTAATTACTGAAAAAAAAAACTCATTTTAAGATATGTGAAGACGTAAGTGTGTTGTTTATATTACACTTTTAAGAAAACTGGGCTAAAATATAAACATAGCAGATTAAAATGACCATTATTTTGTTAAAGTGTAGAATGAGAAAAACCTTACAATCTTTAATTTAATTTGGTCTCATAAATTATAACAGACATGGTTGAATTATTAGTGTCACGTTTTAAATTTCATGAATTTCTTTTAATTAGTCTAGATTTTCAAATATCTTTTTATATTAAAAACAATAATAAGACACATTTTTGCCGCCATTGATAATAATGATAACAACAACAACAATAATAATAATGATAATCGTAATACTAATAATAATAATATTAACTTGTGAGTTGAGAGGGGAAATTTGAAATAATTTGTTAAGGCTTTTGATAATTTGATAATTTTAAAGTCAAGCACAGGGGAGATCTTTTAATAAAGTTCGAAATCACCTATTTTGATCAAGTTAGTTCTTTATCTACTGTAAGTTTTGCATTTAGAAAATTCTGAATAAAATCTGCAAAAATAACATATTATCATCATTGTATGCATTTAAAGGACAATGCATCCGGGTTTTGTATTTGTTACTTGATGTTTGATTTCACAACATACGTTTATGCAGCTATTAGAGGATCCGAATACAGTGTAAAGCTTGAGGAATCAATAACAAATAATATGTAATTTAAATCCTCATTAGCATTCTACTCACTCACTGAAAATACTCGATGTCAGTGCCCTTCTTGTTCTCGAACGTTACGTTTTTATCACACCCGGTTTTTACTAAAGGTTATGTTCTAGATAGTAGAATATCTACAACGAAGAACGTTTAGAGAGACCTCATTTTGTTTTGATTATGCTTCATATGTTTCAAAGCTGTAAGAGATTATCCTTATATTATTGCCAGCATTCGGCCGCTATATTATTTTTTATTTTGCCTGCAATAAATAGTACAGTGTCATACACAGAAGGAGTGCACACCTAAAAGTTTGAAAGTACTATAAATTGCTATAAAGTAGTATCTTCCCTTAATAAAGGAAAACAATAAATCCAATTATGAACATAAACAGCGAACATAATAATGATGAACATAACAATAAGCATAAACAATGAAAAAATAATAAAAACAAATGAAAATAGTTTGTAAGTACAAATGTCAATAATGCAAAACTTTAAATTAGCACTTGTGTTTTTGAAGAACATTTTTTCCATAAATAAATCCCCTATAAGATATACAGTCAACACTAGATAGTTTACAAGAACTTAAAATCATATGTATAATCGGAAAAAACTGAGAAATATAAATTCTGAGCTAGTTCTTTAACACAAATTAAGCATACATGAAAAAATATAATATACAGTTTTAAATGAACCAATTAAAATATTATTCCATTCATCAGTACCATTTAATCGTGAAGTACTTTTCCTTAGAAAATCTTCCATAAAAACGTTCCTTGTTTATCTACATGCTTAGATTTTGCCCTTGCCTGAAAGTGTACTAAATGTGAAGGAATAAACAATAAAAGTAATAAACAATAGTTCTTCAGCAAAAAGCCACTTAAAAGGATCCTTAAAAGCTTCAAACTTACTATTTACACTGGCACTTCCATAAAATAACCATGCATGGCATGGAAAAGTTGATAGATGCATGACATTTGAGACAATACATGTAAAAAGAAATTTGATGGCCTTCCTTGCAGACTCATATTCATGTTCTCTTTAATTCTTTCATAACTCATAAAATTTAGTTAAATTGCACAAACTAACAGCCATAATTATTTTAAATTACACTGAATGGGCACTTTCAATTCAATTTTCGTTTTCATTTGTTAACTGGACTTATTTTTAAAGGTGCTGTAGCAAAAATGCAAAAAAAAAAAAAAAAAAAAAAAAAAAAAAAAAAAAAAAAAAAATCTCGGGAACGGCTAGCCTTAGAGTAATGGGGTTGATCTTATTCTGTTTGGCGTTAAAAATTACGTATAAAATAAACATTTAATTTATGTATTTGAGCATACGTAGTCTTTTATTCTTAGATTTAACGATTTTTGAAGGCCATTTCGCTAAATAATACAGGTTCTTTTATACCGAATCGTACCAAAATCCAATCAGCACCAGAGTCACCTACGAAGGACTTATCTACCAAATTTCGTGAAATTCGGTCAATTAGTTTTTTAGTTAGAGTAGATACAACATCTGCACAGACTAACAGACAGACACACACTCAGACGTCACGCTAAAAATAGTTTTTCGTGTTCTAGAGGTCTCAAAACATGTAGACCCGTCGAAAACGCGAGTTGCGATTTTCGGCACGGTTCCAATACTTTCCCTATACATTACCAGGTGTTGCAGGGAAAGTACAAATGAATAAATACATAAATAACCTCAAAAAATTTTTCACCAAAATGCAATCTTAAGAGTTCCCTATGAGTAGAATATCTCGTTAAGCGGAGTTATTTAGAAAATCTTGACTTGGAAATCGTTACATTTCCTAGAAGAAAACTACTGACTTTGCAAACATTTCTTTATCAATAAAGAAATCTTAAGGAAATAGTTTCAATGATGAACAGCAATTAATGGAACGTTTTAGCTGATTTTCCTATCAGCAGCGTGATTCGAGTAATATCTTTGCATATAACGTAATATTAATTTTAACGTGATGTTGCCTATAATCTATAAAATAATCATTGTAAATTTAAATTTTAGATATTCAAAAGCTGAATTCACAAACAAAACATATATGATGGTTTACAAGAAAAGTGTCCAGTTGTCGGAAATTTTCAAAATTTAGTAGCCTTGCTAAGTACAGCTTTCTTTACGATAATTGCATTTCATCTTACGAATTTTGCATTATTATTCAAGCGAGAACATTAAAACAGAGAGAAACAGCTTAAAAGTTTTGGAGTTGATAGCAGGATTGGCTGGTTTAAACCCCATTGGTTTAACCCATGATTTAAACCCCATTGGTTTAAACCATGATTTAAACCTTGGTTTAATCCACGGTTTATAGTTGTTTTTTTTTCAACCCAGGTTGATAGGGAAAAAATTAATTTTCCGGGAATCGCAACACTCAGAGTATAATGAGAAAGTTTCCCGTGTTTCAGAAGTATGCAACTACTTAAATCCACTGAAAACTGAAAAGGTATATCTATCGGTATAATGGCTATATACCATGTTATCCTGGATGTAACATTATCGACAATTGGGCCTTTTCTTGCAAACCATCACATATAAATACAAACACAAATAATTTTAAGAATAGAAAATACTCGTAGACTCTGAACTTGCCATCATGTATTCAAGAAGGATCAGACAAAGAAATTAATAACCTGCACTTACGTAAATGAAGTCCATGTTTAGGTGGAATGGCGTATTCATGGCACCAAACAGTCTTTTTATTAAGATCCTGAAAGGATGGTAATAGCTGTGACAAAGCATTCTGAGAATTCCATTTGTTCTCACTAGTATCTGTAAGACGGAAGACGGAAATGTGGATAATCAGTTTCTAAATAATTTTGATAAAATGATTACACCATCTCAAAATACTGTAAATTTAATATCAATTAGAAATAAACTAGCTGGGTGAACACACGGAAAAGTGGGATCAAATAAAAAAAGGATTAAAAATTGGATCAGCATATAGGCTGATTGAAGTTTGGAATGATTAAATGCCAAGTTATTTTTTTATTATTATTAATCTTAAAGGGACCCTGTACCCTTTAAATTGCTTTTTACTAACATTTCTATACATATTCATGCGTAATACTATGTTGCAAAATCCTTTCGACAACCTTTGATGCGGTGTTTTCATTTTTTTAAATTTATTTATTTTAAATTGAGATGTTTTAAAAACCTTTCTTCTGATTTAGTTTTCATTATTTTGCAATAAGTTTTCTTTTTCACAATATTAGTTTATGTTTTATCATTTTAAGGATTGGCTTTTATATATCATTTTAGGGGCGGGATAAAAGGAAATTTTAAGAAAAAAGCAAAACCACATACATATAATACAGAGAAACCGATTGATACTCTCAAGTTTTAATTTATTAATTTTTTTTTATTAAATTTATTCCGAAATCTATCTCTAACTCTGTTAATTTAGTCATTGTGATCTACAGGAAATATTTAAAACTATTTCAAAAAACAAATTTAGTATTTTAAAAATTGATTCGTCAAAAATAACTGATTCGTCAAAAAAAACTGATTCGTCAAAAATAATAAATGAATTTTTTTTTAATTCAAAACTTTAAAAAATGTTGTAAAATGCTATTACATTTTCTAAATATTTTTTTTTATTCATTTGCCATAGATGCAATCTCTTTTTTTTCTCTCTCGTGTTATTTTTTGCATGTAGAAATATTTTTAATGATCATATTTATGCATTAAAATAATTGAAAAGATTCAGATAATATATAAATCACATATCTATGTATAATATTGACTCGTTATTGTCATATTACTGAAACAATATAACACACTGTTTTTAATTGATTTAAACTCTAACATTAATTAAAATTATTCTTTTAATTTCCATAATTTATTTTAATTTCAATAAAATAAACTTGATTTGGAACTAAATTTTGGTTTTTAAATAATGCTTAATGAAAATACCTGAAGTATGCTGGAATACTACATATTGTCAATTAATTTTTATAAAAATTATACAACTTACAGCAAATATATTTACTGTAAATTCTTCACCGCTGTGTATGAGAATAGAGTTATAGAGAAAGATATTGTTTAGAATATTCTTTTAAGCTTCAGACGACCGTTTCCATACATTTTCAGAATATTTATAGGTATGAATTTTCTTGTATGGTTTTACATATTTGGTTGAGATTTTTTTCCCCCGGAAAGCAGCAGCGTTTTATCCCGTCAAGTTGTCATATCCGAAACTGGCATATTTCATCTCGTTAAAATCACACTTGTAAAAAAAGCCAAGTTCTTCAGTTTTACAAAATATGTCATCCGTAAAAATGATTGAAATGAAGAACTACCAAAAAGTTTATGAGTGAAAAGTATAGGCAGAAAAGTTATTGAAGGCATTACATAATAAATTTGGCAAATTTACCTATTAACCTTTTGCTTACGGGTGGGACAGCGTCTAACCCAAACGAAGAACCTCTCAAAAAGACATGTATTTGACATACCCTATCACAAATAGTTCGATCCCCCTTCGCAGGCATTGGCGTCGGGGATCGAACTATTTGGGATAGGGGATAGGGTACGTCTTTTTGAGAGGTTCTTTGTTTGGGATAGACGCTGTCCCACCCATAAGCAAAAGGTTAACGATATAGTATAGAGACGCAATATAGTAAGTTTTGTCATCCCAATTCCTTTCAATTATAATATTGAAGTTCATTACAGCAAGAAACTGCTTTGGATCAAAAACTCGTAAAGTTTGATAAATTTGGCAATAGTTCTTCATCTGATTCATTTTTATGGTCTAATACATTTTATAAAGATGAAGAATTTACGGTTTTACAAATTTGCTTTTTATCGGATAAAAAATAAATTTGTTTCTATCGGATATTGATGTTTTTGTCGGATTATTTTGTAGATTTTTCTTCAACACACTTGGGACGGACTGCAACCATCGAGATACTCGGCATAGTATCTCGGTGGTCGTAGGCAGGACACTCACCATATCGAGTAGCAACCATCTTTCGTTAACACGTGTTCTGTAAAACGTTGCTTGTCAGCGTTCTGTTTTGAGAAAATAAAGAAATTTGCAAGATTTTCATCCGTTATCAGGATAGGATTCTTTAAAATTTAAAACCTTCCAATTTTGTAATTTTCCTTATAACGAGAGCTACCTGACAATCGGCATGACAAATTTCAAATGTCTAACTTAAACACATTTCCTGATGAACTTTGATGAATAGTGACATATATTGAGAAAATGCAAATTTTGACCAATCATTAGATTGCCTACTTTAACATTTAAAGAGTTCAAAAATTGTAATTTTTACTTTAACAATTATTACAGGGCACTCAGCATGTCGAATTTCAACTCTATATCTTAAACATACTTTCTGTTGACTTTTGATTATAAGTCACCCTTTTAAAGAGAAAAACTGAAAAACACTGATAAATACTGCATTTATGAGATCTCGAATAGTCGTAAAAGTTACTTAAAATTTAATAAATAATAAATGTTTTCGTAAGAGTAGTAGTAGAATACTCAACATGCTGAATATTTAGCTTATAACTTTATCAGTCGACGTAAGAGTTTAGATTTAAAAGTAGAAATTTCATAGAAAAACAAAATGTACTATCTCAATGCTTTGTCGTATTGATTCAAAAAATTAGCTGTGGCAAAATAAATCTAATTAATAACGTCTTGTCTCATCATGTCTGCAAATTCAAAAATTAACATTCTACTCCTTTAGTTTTTGAGATACAGGGGGTTGTTGTTGTTGAGACCCAGACCGTCCGACCTACCAGAAAGGTGTAAAATAACTGTTTGGACGGCCGGGAAGAGCCACCCAATTTAGACCGGAACCCAGTGGAGACATCCACAGAGACCGTACCCTCATTCCCCTATCACCAACCTCTCGGAAGGACTTACGGACCCACATGTTTACCGTAATCGTACTCCGCGTGAACACGGCGGCTGTTTTGGCAGCGGAGGGAATCGAACCCGGGCCTACCGAGTGCAACTCCTGCGCGCTAACCACTGGGCTACCGCGCCCTGCGATACAGAGGGTGAAAAAGTCACTTAATGATGATTCATGTAAAAGGCGTCTGTCAGAGCTTTCAAGATAATGTTGCAGTGAATGTTAAATTTTTAACAGAAATTGGCTGGTGCTCTGTATCACGCACCCTAACTGGACGTGACAAACGCGCCCAAACTGGACGTGTCTTCGGGGTCTGAAACTCAGTCCCCAAGATAGCTAAAGGCATGTTTTTATTTCTTCTGTAAAGCAGTCTCAAAACTAAGAAAGTAAAAGCAAAAAGATTTATAATTAGTGCAGTAGCACCCGAGAAAAAATAATTTGGATATGACATTTTTAACGATAGTCATTCCGGTCATTTTTTCTTCAGTGTTACCTAAACTACTAGCCCGATTTTAATGAATGGGGGCTCATTTTGTGTGTTCTGGTGAAAAGTATCAACGTTTCTATTAAAACTTGAATATAGATTTATTATGATTTCAAAAATTGAAAAAAACATGAATAAATGGTGTTCTGCGGTAAAGTGCAATTTGCAATATCTTCTATATCATTGTTACATAATCATGTTCATAAATATTAAACACCACTTTAGTAAAAAAAAAAAATCTCCCCGCAACTGCAAAAAACAGAAACCTCCTTCCAAATAGATTATGAAATCTCAAAATGGTTTGCAACAAATTCCCCCCTCTCCTTACAGGTCTAAAGCAAGCACTTTGTTGAAGAATCCTATTTTCGTTTCTTCTACTTCAGTTTTCTTTCATCATGAAGTGGTGTTTTTTTATGAATATTATTAAATCAGTCAGCGAGGAGAGTTATTTATTTATTTTAATTTTGTATAAAGACATATAGGGAGCACATAATCATATGATTTTGCTGTAATTATAGATATGTGCTGTTTCTAAAGTGATTAATCAGCTAAACATTAATCAGTTCATATACGCAAACAGTGCGAGATTTAACGCACTTTTCACATGCATAAAACTTGGTATTTGATTCCTGAAATCAAATATCCGCAAGTACTACTTCATGACTTTGTAAATAACTCTACTTTGCTGTCCCAAAGGAGAATCGAACCCTGAATCTCCTTTCTGGCCAGCCGACGCTCTACCGTTGAGCTACTGGGACGAAATTGCAAGCTCTTATTGGCTAAGTGGACTCTACAACTTTAAGATGAGCACCAATTGACCAGAGCGAGCAATATGGTGTTTGCATGTAACAGGTTGCATACCTCTTAATTATATGCATGCAGAGATTTTAACTTCGAGTGATGTTTTCAATCAAGAAATTTTGGGATTAAGGATTTTTCTATCCTGAAATCCATTAAGACTGAGAATCTCATTTTAATTTATTTTATATTTCAGCTATTTTAATTTATGAAATTATGCTTTCTCAGTTCTACTATTATGTCAAAATTGCTATAGAGGATGATATCATCAATTTAGCGAGACTCTACCAGAATAGAATTAAAAAAAAATAGTTGATATTATATAGTATATAAGTAAAAATAGTTCTAATAATCCGTTATCCTCATGTAAAATTAAATTAAAACACTTATTCTAAAATTCTGTATATTTTATTAACTGTTTTGTCTGACTTACTGAATGATTTGGAAAATCAATTCATGTTTAATACAGTAAGAATATTCTCCTATTTGATAATGGTGTAATTTAGAGACTAACTACGAAAACTGATTATATAATAACTTTAATAAAAATCATTTTTGTATTGAAAAATATTACTTTGAATCGTACAAGTCAAAAGCAATATTTCATTTCGTCAAATTTTTCTTTAAAAATCTTACAGTAGGTGAAATGCTTTATTAGCTTATATTCTTTATATAGATAAATTTTATATACAATTTCATTCAATATTACTCAGTTACATTTTCCAGTATATCTGACAAAGTACGCATAAGCATTCAATCAAAAATAACAGATATTTTTATATTTTGGTATTGCTTAATTTAAGTTATGGTACTTCCGACGCGATAGTTTTCTATCGTTCAATGGTTTCATTAGGGGCACCATTTCAAGAATTTCTTGGAGGTGGAGGACAAAAGTAGATGGACTATTGTTTTAATGATAGAAATATGATTCGACAAGGAAAATTATATTAGAGACATAATAATTTGAAAATTCTTTGGGAACGACCATCCCCCCCCCCCCCCCCCCCTAAAGCACGTAACTGGTTTTTATGAGCATGGTCAGTGTTCATTACATAAAAACGTTTTCTCTCTTTTATAAATATATTCATTATATACGAAATTTATTTGAACCAAAAGTTTGTTATAGGGAGATTTCAACATGACATTGTCATTTAAATACATATAATATTTATGAAAAAATAAATCAAAATGTAAAAAGGGTAAAAATATATAGTTTCTTCTAAATGATGTAAAATGAAAATCCCAATTACGAGAGATTTGGAATCCTGGGATTTAAAGATTCTCTGTTCCGAAAACCGGGAATATTGAAAAAGATCAGGGCTTGCAATCCCTATCATAAATCTGATAAAAGGACATCCAAAGCATAGTTTTCTAAAATATTCTTATAAACCAATTTTCCTTTTTACAAAATAGTTCCTAAATTTTTCAATATTACAGGAAATGCATAAAGTTCTTATACTCATAAACAAGACAAACATTTTTATTTTCGAAATTTATCCTTTTAAATAGATTCTCTATTTTCTTTGAATAGTCTTATTTACTTTACGAACAACCCCTCCGAAAGCTAATACAGACGATAGGGAAGAAGTCTTTTATTTCCTCCCCAGAAAAAGGAGCTTTGCACCCCGGGAAAGCAAAACACAAAGCTCTCAATCCAGCTTGAACCGGAAAGATCCGGTTTGAACCGATTCTTCGGTGACTCAGAACTGGCTTGGAAGATCCCCTTTTCTCTCCGTGGTCTACCAAAAGAGGGTCACTTCGAGGTTATTCAGAACAATTTTAAACTTAGTTAGCATGTAATATTTAACACTTAGTTATAGCTTTGTTACTTTGCATAAATTGCCGTCAAAGACGCGCTATTGTGTCTTTGCATTCCTAGGCCCTAATATATGCCATTTCTAGGCTTTAATATTATTTATTTATTTATCTATTAATTTATTCATTTTAAATGGATACAGCAGATACAATCTAACTATCCACTAGGCAAATTGAACGCAAATTGATTACAAATTGTTCAGAAATTGAATTGAACATAAAAGATCAGCATCTAAGATATAAGCATGTCAAACACATTAAAACGGGCATTTTTAAAATTGGTTGCTGACATATTAAAAATATCAATATCGTTACAGAGAAAAGTCCAACCTCCGCGACAACCAAAGGGTTTATGCAGACTCCAGTATCGTTACAGTAAGTAATAAACAGATCAACAAATTTATATAAAGAAAAACTTTTAGCATAATTGTGTTAAACAATAGTATTATGGCATAATTTGTTTTGTCTAATATTAGCAACAGGATTATTAAACTCCAAATAAAAAGTAAATTAACATAATCCATAACGTCATTTATTAATTTATAATAGAACAAGGGACAAGACCGGTTTCTTCTTTTTTTGAGAGACAACAAGTTTAATTTTTGTCTAAGTTGAACAGTACGTATCTACTTCGATGTGTTCAAAATGCAAATGCTAATCGATCATAGAACAATATTCTAAAATAGGTGAAATAAGAGTATTATATGCAAATTAGCGTATCAGCATTGACGAAAGTATGACACTTTCTTAAAGCATGTGCCATCCAATGGACATTAATATATTCTAGATATCTTGATTCTCGCTTCTATCTAGTAATGTATTTGCCTCCTTACCTTCATGTTAAGTAATAAAATTGATAAGAAAAACATACTTTGTGTAAAGGATAAGAAAGACCTGAGCAATGCATTTAAACAGAAATAGAATAATAATGCAGCATACAGCTGTTTCGCGGATACGCTAGATCAGCTTTGTCACTTTCTGTCGCCCTTCTCTGTAAGTAATATATTTAGTATATTTAGTAGTAATTTATTAATATATGTGTAACGCCTGGATGCTGGCTTATTTGTTGCACATATAATTCTGAATTTATTTCTTTAAAAGCATAATAAAAAATATGGCTCAATGAACAGAATCCAACGCCCAGACTTTTGTTTGTGTTTTACAGACACCTCAATTTATAGAGAATAAAGATTTAACCTAGCGTATATGATATACGAAATTCTGCCATTATATTCTTGCAGGATAACATTTCGTGTTAAGCAATTTAAAATTAATTAATGTCTCGTTTCATTTTTACTTATCGCTTTTCTTTTATTCAGTAAAAAAATTCTTTTCAATTAGAATTTTGTTTTATTTATTTTCAATATTTTTCATACTTATGTAATTTTAAAGTTTTATTGCACTCATCATGAAATTTGCGTCCATTATAATATGTGAGCCTATTGGTAAGTTCGCCACTGATTGCAATATTCTAAAATTATTCATTATTTTATTACTTGAAATATGGAATTTTATCTTAATCATTTAAACGAAAATATCTAATTGTAAAGTGACGTAAAATGTTAGCATATTGGAAATATATACATACGAGTACTAAGCTAATTTTGCATCGTTCTGTTAAAAGATGAATTAGTGTGCAAATAACATTATTTCCACATTTATATATCTAATATTATTTTGTAACCAGAGCCTGACACAAGGGCCATGGCCATGGGTCACCAAATTTTGTCATAATGAACTCAAACTTTGAAATTTTTAAAAATAAATCAAGTTATTAGTGACGTGTAAGAAAAGTTTAGTAAAATAGTAAAATTATTCCATATCTCAAAGAAATAGATTCAGATATTCCTTGTACTACTTGCTTTAAATATTTATTTATTAATCGCAATATAAGTAAATATTAGAATATTTTGTAGGGACGCTCCCGAATGCAATCAGGCCCTGGGCCTCATAACTATATTATGTCAATACGTTTCCCGGACCGCTCTTTCTAGTCTCATTTTGAAAGTTTTCTACAAATATTTAAAAATCTATCAAATTTTTCGAATTTTCGAAAGCTTGAGGACCATTTCCGGTTCGATAGCTACGTTTTAAAAAACGGCGACCTTCTGGGCCAAGTAGGGTCTTCGGAATATGGGCTACATACATGGATATATGTACGGGCACGTTTTAATAGAAAGGTAACAAAGTTTTATTTCTTTTATTTTTTTTTATTTATTTATTTATTTCTATTTTTTGCGGAAATATGTTATATATTGAATTTAATAACGATTCAAATGAGGTTTTTATTAACACTTTACAACAAAGTTGAAAAGTGTTTATGACTTTGTTCATTCTGTCGTCTGTCTGTCTGTCTGTCCGTTAGCACGATAACTGCCGTAAAAATGACTTAATCAAAATGAAATTTTAGTATGTTGTTCAGACGGTCTGTAGGACCTATGGGAATATAAATAAATAATATCCCCCAATTAGTTTTGGATTGAACCCGGGTTGAAAAAATGAAATACATTGAACCCAATGGGGCCAAATTTTCCAAACATTTTTTAAGCGGATTTAAATTTCACAAATTGCTTCGAAAATTTTAGGTAATATTCAAATTGTTCCATAAAATATATAAAAAAAAAATTCAGCGGAATATATTCAGTAGTTTTTTAAATAAAAATTAAAATAATAATTACACCTCTTACATGAAGCGATCACGTGACCAACTTCAAAAAATATAATACGGCATCCATCTTGTCTCAAAATCGTCATTTTTAAAGTTCTTTTTAATTCATATTGAGTGTTGTATTCGTCGTAAAACCTCTTTATTTTCGCTTAAATTCTGTGCATCTACATACTGAAACAACGCAATGACAATATATTTGAGTTTAAATGAGCATCCAACTTTGATTATTTCTCTAACGAAGCCTATTTTTCACTTATATGAAATGTAAACAGCAAAATATGTAGGATGAGTTGTATAGGAATTGCTGTATCTTTATTAATGCAAAAGAATTTAGCTCATGGAGTCTGCATAGCTGATATGAAAGAAATATTCATAGACTTTACCGAGAGAAGGACGATTTTTTGCGATGAAGTTTTAAGCATAGAGTTAAATTACTTATAGCTCCATGGTCTTAATTTTTAAATAAAATAAATTATTATAGTATTGTGATGAATGACATGAATGGGAAATTATTTATGAATGAAATGCTGCTTTTTTAGAGAGAGCCAGGCGTGTTATTTTTTCTATGACGTCATTTGAATGAATTTCAGTTGTTTTCGATGAAGTTTTTAAATATAATAAATTATCGTGGTATTATGATAATTCTAAAATTGTTACCGAGTAATACTCGTATATCACATTTTAGAGATGTTTAAACCAGGCAATTTATATTTCAATGCCGTCATTTGAATGAAGTTCATTTTTTTGGATGAATGTTTAAGTTTTCAACTATAATAAATCAATGTATTATTGTGAGAAGTTTTAAAATATTACCGAGGAATGTATTACATTTTAGACATGTTTAAATAAAATTGCATTGAAGTTGGAAAGTGTTTCTTAATCAATGCTTTAAGCATAATTGATCTTTCTTGTTTTTTAAAGACTTAGAAGTCACGCTTGGAAGGAGGTCAAGATCCCAAATCAAAATATTACCTTGTTGTCGACAAAATCCATATTTTTATAGCGGTATTTTTAACTTTAACATATTAACATTTTTACAAATTATATTGAAATATAATTATTAAATTTTCAAGTTTTACTCAGATGAAGATACTTGTACATTTTTAACACTTTACAACAAAGTTGAAAAGTGTTTATGACTTTGTTCATTCTGTCTGTCTGTCTGTCCGTTAGCACGATAACTGCCATAAAAATGACTTAATCAAAATGAAATTTTAGTATGTTGTTCAGACGATCTGTAGGACCTATGGGAATATAAATGAATAATATCACCCAATAGTTTTGGATTGGACCCGGGTTGAAAACATGAAATATATTGAACCCTATGGGACCTAATGTTTCAAACATTTTTTAAGCGGATTTAAAATTCTCAAATTGCTTCGAAAATTTTAGGTAATATTCAAATTATTCCATGAAAATATATAAAAAAAAAATCTCAGCAAAATATATTCAGTAGTTTTTTAAATAAAAACTAAAATAATAATTACACCTCTTATATGAAGCGATCACTTGACCATGATATGTAAAGATCACGTGATCCACTTCAAAATATAATACGGCATCCATCTTGTCTCAAAATCGTGATTGTTAAAGTTCTTTTTAATTCATATTGAGTGTTGTATTCGTCCTAAAACCTCTTTATTTTTGCTTAAATTCTGTGCATCTACATACTGAAACAACGCAATAACAATATATTTGAGTTTAAATGATCATCCAAATTTGATTATTTCTACAACGAAGCCTATTTTTCACTTATGTAAAATGTAGACAGCAAAATATGTAGGATGAGTTGTATAAGAATTGCTGTATTTTTTTAACGCAAAAGTAGTTAGATCATGTAGTCTGCGTCTGCATAGCTGACATGAATGAAATATTCATTGATTTTACACAGAGAAGGACGATTTTTTCCGATGAAGTTTTAAACATAGAGTTTAATTACTTGTAGCTCCATGGTCTTAAGTTTTTAAATGAAATAAATTATTTTAGTACTGTGATGAATGAAATGATTGGGGAAATGTTATGAATGAAATGTTGCTTTTATCGAGAGAGCCAGGCGTGTTATTTTTTCTATGACGTCATTAGAATGATTGTCAGTTGTTTTCGATGACGTTTTCAAATATAATAAATTTTTGTAGTATTATGATGATTTTAAAAATATTACCGTGGAATGTATCGCATTTTAGAGATGTTTAAACCAGGTAATTTATATTTCAATGCCTTCATTTGAATGAAGTTCATTTTTTTCAATGAAGGTTTAAGTTTTCAAATATAATAAATTAATGTAGTATTGTGATAAGTTTTAAAATATTACTTAGAAATGTATTGCATTTTAGAGATGTTTAAATAAAATTGCATTGGAGTTTGAAAGTGCTTCATAATCAATGCTTTAAGCATGATTGATCTTTCTTGTTTTGTTTTTTTCAAATTTCAATTTTTTTTTTTTTAAATTGTAGAAATTTTTTTATTTTTTTCTACAATTTTAGTGTTTTAGAACATTTAAAATTGTAGAAAATTCATTAGAAAAATAGTGGCAGTGATATTCAGGAAAAACACTTTTCCTTTTCATTGCAGAACATAAAAATATTACACGTTGCATATTTAGAGTATGGTCTAGATTCTTTATTTATTTATTTATTTTGTTTTATTTATTTATTTTATTTATTTTATTTCATTTATTATTATTATTATTATAATTATTATTATTATTATTATTATTATTATTATAATTATTATTATTATTATTATTACCATTATTATTTTAGTTATTGCACAAGACACACATCAAGATTTCGGCCAGCGGTAACCTCTATTTTCAAAGTGGATGTTTTTTAACTAAAAAAATATTCTTTCTACGTTTGGCAATGGCAGAACCCCCTGGACCATTTGGGGAATGACTTGGTCTGATTCATGTTTTCAGTTGAGCTTTAGCCACTGCAGAAAAGCCCTACAGAACTTTCAAGTCAATAGAAGTTATTCTTTGTCTTCTATCTTTTCCGATATTTTCAAACCGAATGTTAGAAATAAAGGTTTATCACATATAAATTCATAAGGGAAGAAAATGAACAAACTTTACTTACCTAAACAATGAAGAAAATACATTGAAATTTTAACTCTGTCAAAACGAAAACACGCGATGTGTCTCAATCAGTATTGTCGCAATCAAGAAATGAAGTCCAGTGCTACCATAAAATGAATTTCCGTAGAACTACAAAGTGGGGCATAGATGTCCCAACAGTGAACGTTTTCAAAATCCGTATAATGCTATCGTAAGGGGTGTTTAAAATGAACGGGATATTTAATCCCGTTCGTCCCAAAAACTTGATATGATAATTGATAATATGTAGGAAGACATAATTTTCCGAAAGACATTTTCGTCTTTTGGAACTTCATTTGAGGAATTGTTATATATGAGTATGAATTAGTCTTGTTAACTGTTTTTCAAAGGTTTGATGATGGAGGATTGAAATTACTTAGGTGATTTTGTAAAGAAAAGTGACATCATTCCATTTTAAAATGTGCATTCCGCTCGGATCAAAGCTGGTTTGAAAGAACTGTCTTCAATCCTTCCGATGATGTCAAGATTGAAAATAATATTTTGGATCCTTAAATAATCAATTTGTGTGAAAATCGCTCAACATGGCACTTCAGCATAAAGTAACTAGAGGAGTTATTCAAAATTTTAAAAAATCGTTGCGTGGTGTCTTGAGACCTGAGCTTTACTATCGCTATACAGATTTTCGTATCCATGGGTCGCTTAAATTTTCTCCCAGGTGGAATGAGCTCTTCCAATTGTGGCGCAACATTTGAGACTAGTAGAACAAGGACGCGTATTATACTTTCCGTTACGCCCGCCAGTAAGTCAATAGAGGAAGTGACTGTAGCTCGCCCCCTTCTTTGCAGACCAGTGAGTGAGGCCAGTGTGTTACACAATTTCGTTATGCTCCCAATTGTTTGCTACTCATCGAGTGAATCTAGCGTGTTTCATATTTTTGTTATATTGTATACAGTTGTAATGTGTTATTGTGATTTTCGATTACGGTATTAAATATAGCAATTATTCAGAAATCTGCTGAACGCGTAAAGGCATATTATAAAAGACAGTGTGCACAAAAGCCGCAAAAAAAAAAAAGCACTGCAACATGCTAGAGAATTTTAAGCCAGGCAAAAGATACTAAAATCCTAGTGTTATAGTGCTGCTTCAGTAGCGGCTGATCGGTTTCCAGCAATCGGTAACCTTAACACGACAGCTGAGGCAGCAACCGACAAGTAAGGATGAATAAAAAAGTGCTGAGCGTAGTTCAATTACCATATATATACATTTTACAACTTTTAATGACAGTCCGAGAGCTCATCAAGAATTCAACAAAAATTCTTAAATTTTTAAACATAAAATTCAAATTGGAAATAAATAATGATCCAGCAGTATCAACCACCAAATCTGGGACTACGATTAACGCAATATTTTCTAAATATTTAGAACAGTTACAAACGATGAATTATGAATCTTATTTCAGTTATCATAAACCAATAATTTCATTTTTAAATTGTAAACAAATGGATAATAGAATTTAATTTTCATTTGCATTTCATTTGAAATGATATTGATAATTTTAATATTAATGTTTTATGGTATTAATGCTTTTCTTTTCACATATCATCTGTATCATATTTTTTATTATGTATTATATTGTGTGTATTATATAATTAAAACACTGATATGTTAAATTTGCTAAAATACTATATATAAGAACATTTACCACTATATGATTGTTTCCATCTTTCATTGATAACTCCATTTTCCTTATTTCATTTCTAACACGCGTAGTGACCACGTACTCATTTATTTATTTATTTATTTATCTATCTATTTATTTATTTATTTATTTTATTCTTTGTTAGGCTACTTTTACGTGCTTACCAGTATTCTATTTTTAGGCATATATTTTGATGAAAGAATTGTATAATTAATTAACACTCTTTTTAAAGTAATTTGTGACCTGACTTTCTCACATCTAAAACTAAGTATTTGGAAAATGTATTTTCTTTAATTTCCAACGCTTGCGGTTTCAGCAAGGAATGATAATCAAATATGAAAATGTTTCAGTCAGTATCTTAACGGCGAATTCGTGCAATAACACTGCATTGTCTTCTCAGCTAATCGTCTATGTCAGACATGTGAGATACATGAATTGAGTAAAGAGTTTACAATCTTAAATTTGTATACGGGAATTTCAACATGAAAATAGCGATATTTGAGTCAAGAGTTAATGATGGCACGTAATATTTAATAGTTTGTACTTTATAAACACATAAATATTAAAAATAAATTTTAAGAAAAATAAGTTGTTCACTGTTTTCCCCTACACAACATTGGCTCACGGAAAAATAGAAAATAAATTTTAAACACACACGAAATTGAATCAAATTAAATTCGAATCAATACTATATAAATATTATCATTATCCAAAATTTATATTATGCAAAATTGTCGATGGAAATAACGGTGTAGGCAGATTAAATAGTTTCAACAATGTTGCATAATATCAATTTTAGATAATGATAAGATTTTTATAGTATTGTTTTAACTTCAATCTGCCTGCACCCTCAATTTGCTTCCATTTCGTGTCTGATTAAAATTTATTTTCTACTTTTCCATACGTCACTATTGCGTAGGGAAAAAAATGGAAAACTTATTTTTTTCTCATTAATTATTTTTTATTTTTTAGTTTTCATTCTTTCGCATAATTCACGCTTAAACCAAGATCGATACTTTAGAACCAAGAAAACATTTCATCTGAAGACATTCAACCGTAATTCGCAAAGAAAATGCGTGAAAATACATAATCATGACGTACGTAAATGACGTAACAACGTAACGTAATTACGAGAAAATTTGACGGATAAATAAGTTCCACGAGATGAAACTGTGTTGTGAGTCTCAGCTTTCTGAGTGATCTAGACTTTTTGCGTGAACGAACTCATTCATCAAGATGTTGAACAAAAGGATAAAGAGAGTTAATAAGAAGAGTAGGGGAAATTTTCTCAAACTGCTGCATGAAAAACTGAAAATTAAAACTCATATAGTAGTACGGCAGTATGTTGATAATAAGTATCAAATGGCTTTAGTATTAGGCTTGGGTAATATCGAAAATACATGTATTTGAAGTACATTTTCAAAATACATTTGTATTTTGTATTTTAAACTTAAAAAAGTAGAGTATTTTGGTAATGTATCGAAAATACATTATTAAAGTATTTTGTATTTTCAAAATACTCAAAATACATTTCTTCAGATTTCAAACTATCATGTTTAATCCGCAGATGGACGATTCGCAAAAGAGAAAACGGCTAATCAGTATTTTGTCTAGTCATTGAATTCGTTTCTAGGAGTCAATCTAAACACCCTTTTACAACCTGGCGCCGATAAATATGTTAATGGGATGTTTAATATCTGTGGTGACCTCTAAAAAATATAGTTTCTATTATAAACTTTACGTTCATATAGGAATTATACAATGATGCTGTTTCAAAGATGATTCCTTCCTGCCTGTGTAGAAAGAAAAGGGACAAGAGAGCTTGAAATTTTATTCCTTGTGCCAAAACAGAAGCATAGGCAATCCAAGCTCTGCTATACACTGTATATATATATATATATATTTAAATAAATTTAAGAGATGTAATACTGATTATATTCCTTTCTTCCACCTTTTCCTCCGCGCAACTCTAATTTGAAAATTATCAATATTGATAGCATCTGCAATAAGCAATATATTAAAATATTTTAAGTCCATATATTAAAATATTTTAATAATTGATTCATCCATTTGGCGTCACATTCCTTCATTTAACTTCATTTTTGTAATTTCGGCAATATTTTTGTCAATTCGGTACCATTATATAAGAAAGACGCCAAGTTGACCAAATGTATCACCAAGCGTTTCAGACAGACGGAGAGAAGGGCTCTTCTTATATATCGATAAATGACTATTGGGGAATTGTTGGGCATCAAATATTATACAAAATAACTTCGCTCATGAATGGAACGAACTGGATCCACGAGAATGATGCTAGCAAATGTGTCGCATAATTTTACATATGAAAAGTGAACATATTTCGCTTTAGTGGATACTTTTTAATTTTATGTAATGTTTCTAATATATTTATTTATAAAACGTATAATATATCGAGATTGGTTCATGCTAGCGTTTATGGCATTCATTTTCTAATTTAAAAAATTACACAAGAAATGATCATTTACGTAACATTATTGAAAGTTTTCATTTTTTAATACTTTTTCCAAACTTTCATTGGAAAGTTTGGGCGTCTTCTGAACATTCGATTGCATTTAAAACCAATAAGGTTCCAGTGTTCACAGATTGTAATATTTGTACCAAATTTCATTCGAAACGCTCCATTCGTTCATGAGATATCGCATTCACAGACTCACGGACACGCACACATGCACACATAGTGACACACAGACATGACCTTAAAAGCATTCGATTCGATTTGAGGGATGTGCTGCTCTTTTGTCGAAAAGTCGATCCCGTCACAATACTTTCACCATACATTATATTACATATATACAGGGTGTCCTAAAAAACTTGAAACGCGCTTTAATTCTTTACCTGTTGGAGAAAAGTGGGCAATGTAAATTGCAAACATGTTGAAAGTAAGGTAGGAAATAAGACTACGTTAATGAAATAGTCCTCCCATTAATTTTCATAAAGTTACACTTTTAACATTTTTATAAGAACCCCCTTAAACAAATTTGGTTAATCAGAAAATTTTTATTTTTAATGCAACAAGATCATTGAAAAAAAAAACCTCATATCCTTATCTTTAAAATTGAGAGAGTTATATTTAATTGAAAATTGAACATTGTGAATGGGGACCCTATATCAAATTAGAAATGTAAATTTGTGACATATCACAAAAAAGATAAAACTGGATGATAATACATAGGAGACATTTTTGCGAATTTCGCGTAGGCTCACGATGCAATCACTGATTCTTAAGTACTTTTCGCATTGAGACATGCCATTTTCTATTTGAAATAATTAAAATAAGTAAGGAAACAAATGCAAGTATGTATTTGATTTTGAAATTTAACATAATTTTTCAAAACGAAGAATAGAACTCACAGACGATTTTTTCTTTCCTTTAACCCTAATTTAGCCGTTTCAAATGTTTATAGTAAAATAATTTTCTAGTATTTGTAACGAAATTTGTCCCTTTATATCAATGGTCTTCTATCAATGTATGCATATTTTAATTATATGTCCCAACCGCGTAGTGAGTACAACTGCTTTATATGATCTCTGTCTGTGTAATGCTTTATTTAGATGCATTTGTGATAAAAAATTTTGACACATATTAACGTATTTTTGATCTAAACAATTTCCATCTTTAATTTGTTTATGATCCCTATTTTCACTGATGAAACAGCCTTTCACATGGTACGGAAAAGTGGCATAAGTCAGATTTTTTCCTTTATCATAACTCAGTTGATTTTAAAGATACAGATATGCGGGTTTTTTTAATGATCTTGTTGCATTAAAAATAAAAAATTTCTGATTGACCGAATTTGTCTAAGGGGGGTCGTATAAAAATTTAAAAGGTGTAACTTTTTGAAAATGAATGGGAGGACTATTTTAATTAACGTAGTCTTATTTCCTACCTTACTCTCAACATTTTTGCAATTTACATTGCCCACTTATCTCCAACAGGTAAAGAATTAAAGCGTGTTTCAATCTTTTTGGGACACCCTGTATAGGGAAAGTAATAGAAGGGCACATCACAAGACTAATTCTGAGCACGTTGTCTGACAAGTAAGTGATACAAATTGATGCAAGAATCATCCTGAAAATGAAGCAGACATGCAGTCTGTTGTTGTAGAAAGGTCATTCGAGGCGTTCTTTAATCAAACGATTTCAGTCATGGCCGCACAGCACACCTTAAATGAACTCTTACGCAAGCATATTTCCATATGCAAATGTTCTATTATATGAATAAAGACTTTAAAAGAGGTGGCTGAACAAGTTTGAGTCTTGACCGCGATGGTCATACAATCAGTGACCGTTTAAGTATTACAGCTGTAATAGCTCTGGAACACTCGGGGATTTCTTTATCAATTATTAATGAAAGCTGCATAGAAAATTCAGAGAAAGGGTGACTTTTTACTCACTTTCAATTACCTTGCTTACATTCAAATCTTGTGATCGACTTTTAACCCATTTCTCGATATTCAATCGACTTGGAACTTTGCATACTTACGTATTCCTAACGACAATACAATACAAATTACTAATAAATGACAAATCTCACAGATCCAATAGACATTTTATTTTAAAATCATCCTATACGTAAAAATAATAGCAAAAGCGCTTTCGAACATTTTACATGTCCATCCTCAGTGGCAGTACAATTAGAAATAATGCCAACGTGCTTAAATACACTATCAAGAAAAATTTGCATATCATGAAATTGTCAGTTATACAAAAAGGTGGGTTATGAGTCATATTATAATTTATACAAAGCTCAAGAGCAAATACTCCAAAAAGGTTTAAAAATATATGATTTTTAAAAACACACAATAATTATAAATCAATGTAGCTATACAACGGCTTAACATGCAGGGAATCGAGACGAATCGCCCAGCATAACTTAGGACCTGAACAGGGTCAAAATTACAAATAGAAGAAAGATATAAATAGATAAAAAGGGACGCATAAAGCAAGATCGAACGGGGGCTATTACAGCTAACTAAAAGAAAAAATTTCCAAAAAAAGGGGCGAAAATAATCTTTATTCACCAATTGGGCAAGGGCAGTCGTTAATTTACCATTTTTAACACTTTACAACAAAGTTGAAAAGTGTTTATGACTTTGTTCATTCTGTCTGTCTGTCTGTCTGTCTGTCTGTCTGTCCGTTAGCACGATAACTGCCGTAAAAATGACTTAATCAAAATGAAATTTTAATATGTTGTTCAGACGGTCTGTAGGACCTATGGGAATATAAATGAATAATATCACACAATTAGTTTTGGATTGAACCCGGGTTGAAAAAATGAAATACATTGAGCCCTATGGGACCTAACTTTTCTAACATTTTTTAAGCGGATTTAAAATTCACAAATTGCTTCGAAAATTTTAAGTAATAGTCAAATTGTTCCATAAAATATATAAAAAAAAATTCAGCTAAATATATTCAGTAGTTTTTTAAATAAAAATTAAAATAATTGCACCTCTTATATGAAGCGATCACGTGACCATATGAAAAGATCACGTGACCCACTTCAAAATGATATATGGCATCCATCTTGTCTCAAAATCGTGATTTTTTAAAGTTCTTTTTAATTCATATTGAGTGTTGTATCCATCCTAAAACTACTTTATTTCTGCTTAAATTCTGTGCATCTACATACTAAAACAACACAATGACAATATAATTGAGTTTAAATTCTCATTCAAATTTGATATTTCTACAATTAAGCCTATTTTTCACTTATGTAAAATGTAAACAGCAAAATATGTAGAATGAGTTGTATTAGAATTACTGTATTTCTTTAACACAAAATAATTCAGTCCATGGAGTCTGCATGGCTGATATGAATGAAATATTAATTGATTTTATAAACAGAAGGACGATATTTTTCGATGAAGTTTTAAGCATAAAGTTTATGAATTGTAGCTCCATGGTCTTAATTTTTAAATAAAATAAATTATTATAGTATTGTGATGAATGAAATGGAGAAAGTTATGAATGAAATCCTGCTTTTATAGAGAGATCCAGGCGTGTTATTTTTTCTATGACGTCATTTGAATTAATTTCAGTTGTTTTCGATGAAGTTTTCAAATATAATAAATTATCGTAGTATTATGATAGATTTAAAAATATTACCGTGGAATGTATTGCATTTTAGAGATATTTAAACCACGCAATTTATATTTCAATGCCGTCTTTTGAATGAAGTTCATTTTTTTCAATGAAGGTTTAAGTTTTCAAATATAATAAATCAATGTAGTATCGTGATAAGTTTTAAAATATTACCGAGGAATGTATTGCATTTTCGACTTTTTTAAATAAAATTGCATTGAAGTTGGAAAGTGTTTCATAATCAATGCTTTAAGCATGATTGATCTTTCTTGTTTATTTCTCTTGCATGTTCGGAAAAACGGATACCAACCGTCCAATACAATATTCTATCAAATTTGAGTTGACTACCTATTTTTCCCCACGCTCCTAACTTTAGCAAATAAAAATATATTTAAACACACACACGTCAAGTTTTAACTGTAGATACATTTGTGGAGTCCCTAGATATCTGAAATGACTTTTGTCCGTTTGTAGATGTGTGCGCGTGTGTGTGTGATAATATTGAAAACTACTAAGGCGAGTTCGACCCAATTTGGGTGCAAGTGTTGTATATTATGTAGATGTGAATGCAGAAAAACTCCGAAAAATGTATCTAGTTTAAATATGAAACGGGATTTTGTTTAAGTATTTGGGCCTTCGTAATATCGAAAACCGCTGAAGCAATTTAGACCCAATTTGGGTGGTACGCTAAATAAAAGCAACTGTATTGTAAAAAAAAAATCCTCTAAGTAATAAAAAAATTCAGTAAAACGTTAGACAGAAAAAAATTTGACTTCAAATACGATTTCATCGATGTGGGAACGTCATCAACGCCTTCCACTTATAACTAAAATAAGTAAAATTTCTGAAGGGGATGAGAAAAGATTTCATATAGCTTGGCGCCTTGCCTCGTTAATTGCTGAAGTGTGCATAAAGTTAAATTATAGTGCAACGGGACTATACTCGATTATTTCTCTTACAGTGAAAACTAATATCCTGGCAGGGAGTCAAGATATATGGAACCTTTCATAATCGTTCTCTTCCAAAACTATTTTACTTATTCTAGTTATAAGTAGAAAGCGCTGATGGTACACTGTTAAAAAATTCCGTTCAAACTTTCACTAAAATATGGTGCAATCCACAGATTTTTTGGAAATTGCACCATAAAATGGTAATAATAAAACTCTCCGTAAACGCAGAAGCGCCATAAATTCATGCAAATAAAAATTTGGATTTTCAGCCTTATCTAAATAAGTTCTTATGTACGCCAGTATATGGAACAACTTACTAGCCAATAGGAGATGGAGTTTCCAGCACATGCGCAGCTAATCTTTTCGTATGCCAGTCACCGCCATATTTATTTATTATTAGCGTTTATGTTTACAAGGATTTTTTACAGAATTTTAAGGTAAGTTATTGCTTAATGTTTTAAATATTTTATTTTCTGATACGTAATCGATGCCATACTAATACAGAATCAATAGTAAATTTTTATTAAAGTTAATAACTTTCGCAAACTTCATCCCAATCAGTGCCTTCTTACACTGTAAAAAGGAGCCATGCCCTGTAACTTTTAAACATTAAAAGCATGTTAAAATACATTTTTTGAAAATTTTCCGTGTTTTAACGTTATTTTTATTTGTGTAACAGTAAAATGATGTTAAAACATGACGAGGCATTCTTATGCTTAACTATGGAACGTTTTCACCGCTTATGACTTTACATGAATGACCGAAAAGGAAAGTGTTTGATATTTAGATTTAGAAGTTACATCATACTGTTTGTTCACAGTACACAGAGTTTCGTACAAGCAGATGTTTTCATGTTTATGACAGCTGTTTGAAAGAATTTTGTGATAATCAACTTTATAATAATACATTACAACTTAATAAAATAATGGTTAATAATAAAATAATGGTTAATAAAAGTTATTTTTATTCACATTTGCATTTTGAATTGGAATCGAACTGTTTCGACTTCGTAAAACTTCTATTCTGTTTCAATTATTCATAATCATAACAATTTATTCATCCCTGCTTAGATGTTATCAATGCTGGAAATATCCACGAGCTAGAAATGGTTACTTTGTATTTATTACTGATTTAGCATTAATCATAAATTCAGTGGCAAAACTATGTTTTAAAATTTAAAAAATATAATATTCACGACTTTAGCAAAAACAATTTTAATTTCACCATTTCTAATTTATCAAATGCATCTTAAGCAAAATCAATTCTCACAATGGGTAAAATCTTCATTTTCACAAAACTTAAAATTACTGTAGCTTTTTTAATTTAACGATTTAAAATTATTCTATTATAACTCTCTCTCTCTCTCTCTCTCTATCCTCACGAAAATTTTCGATTTCAACATTTTGATGTCAATATATATTTTAGAACCTCCTGAACACATTTTGACTATTTTTTTAGTGGTGTCGTCTGTCAGTGGTAGATTTATTGTGTACACGATAGCAGCGACATATATTATTGGATTCTCACAAACTTTATATTCGGCTTTGTTAACGAAAAATAAAAACCAAGTTAGAAATTCTTGAAATTCGAGGAAATATTTCGAAATTTATTCAAAATTTTATATTTTCTAAACATTGCAGCATACGACAAAATTTGACATAATTATGCATAAAATGGGTTATTTATAGTTCAATGATCACGAAACTTAACAGTTTCAATTATTTTAGTGAAAAATAGCCGTGACACAATTTTCGTGTTTGTGAAATTATTATCCCCTTGGGGGGCAAGTTACACCCCGCACCCGATGGGGTACATTATCAAACTTGATACTAATCGAAAGATTTTTCCAAGCCCTTTTGAAATGAAGGGTAACATGCTATAATTGTGATTGTTTGGTCCAACAATACAGATTTTTCACACATTTTCCTGCAAAATTTGCAAAAAAAAAAAAACGCTACTTAAAAATGGATTCTAGTATGACGACAAAATCGAGTTGAGTCAATTCCTGTTAATTTTTTTTGACATTGACATTTTCAAATTAGGTGTATCAATGAATATATGCTCAATGAATATATGCAGCCTCCATTTTTTTTTCAGATAAACCTCTAAGGATGTAAAGAAATGAAATATTTTTATTAATAAATACAATTGAAAAAATCTAATGTGGACAGCACATGACTTTCCCTGCAGACTCATATTCATGTCTCTTTATTTCTTCAATAATTCATTAAATTGACTTTAATTGCACAAAATAACAGCCAAAATTATTTTAAATTACAAATTTGCACCTTTAATTCACTTTTCGTTTTCATCTGGTAACTGGACTTATTGTCAAAGGTGGCGTAGCAAAAATGCGAAAAAACTAAAATATCTCGAGAACAGCTAGTCTTAGAGTAATGGGGTTGGTCTTATTATTTTTATCGTCAAATATTACGTATACAATAAACATTTAATTGATATATTTGAGCATACGTAGTCTTTTTAGATTTAACGATTTTTGAGGGCCATTTTGCAAAAAAGACAGGTTCTTTTATACTGAATCGTACCAAAATCTAATTAGCACCAGGGTCACCAGGGTATTATAGGGAAAGTAAAAACCTGATGTGGACAGCACATGATTTTCCCTACAGACTCATATTCGCGTTCTCTTTATTTCTTCAATAATTCATTACATTGAGTTTAATTGCACAAAATAACACTCATAATTATTTAAAATGACACTGAATTTGCAATTTTAATTTAATTTTTGTTCTCATTTGGTAACTGGGCTTATTTTCAAAAGTGGTGTAGCGAAAATGCGAAAAAAACTGAACTATCTCGAGAACGGTTAGTCCTAGTGTAATGGGGTTGGTCTTATTCTTTTGATCGTTAAAAATTACGTATAAAATAAGCATTTAATTGATATATTTGGGCATACGTAGTTTTTTATTTTAGATTTTGATGAGTTTTGCAGGCCATTTCGCAAAAAAAGACAGGTGCTTTTTTTCCGAATCGTACCAAATCGTACCAGCACCAGGGTCACACACAAGTGACTTACCTATCAAATTTTGTAAAATTTTATCTATTAGTTTTTCAGTTAGAGTGGATACGGACAATTTTTGATGGGCCATTTTGTAAAAAAAGGCGGGTTCTTTAATCCGAATTGTACCAAAAACTAATCATCATCAGTGTCACATCCAAGTGGCTTACCTACCAAACATTATGAAATTCGGTCCATTAGTTGAGTTAGAGTGGATACATACATTGCACAGACAGACACACAGATAGACGTCATACTAAAAATAGCGTTTTCGTGTTCTAGAAGTCCCGAAACGTGTAGATCCGTCGAAAACTCGAGTTGATTCCAATCCTTTCCCTATACATTACCATGTATTGCAGGGAAAGTAATAAAAAGGGTCGGAAACTCCGAACTTTGGAGATTGGCAAACATCAGCCATAGACATAATATGCCTAAGGCATCAGCAAGCTGGAGGGAGGGGACGGCAGGTGAGTCTGTCCGCCCGAAAAGTGGTGGGCGGTGTGAAATAGCTGGCGAAACGAACCCCGGGGGTTGGTGAACGTCAGCCAACAAAGGGTGAAGCCCCAATGGACGTATTGCGCCGTTTTAGCAGGCCGGACAACAGACTTCGCCGGGAAGTTCCCCATTATTAAATATATTCATTATTTAAATTTGCAACCCAATTTCGAAATTATATTTAATTGATATTCTTTTTGTAGCTGTTCGAATTTTAAATCTTATTCCTAATTTAAATGAGTGTATAAAAGTGAAATATTAGAATGAGTGAAATACTAGCTTATGAATCGATATTAGACAAATTACTGAGGATTCTCCTAGTGGTCCTAGTTTGATTTGAATTTCAGATATAGCAACATTCACAATCAATATAACTACCGATCATGAAAATAAAAATGTCGGTACTACCTTGAAGCAAACATGTGAAAATTATATGACTGAAACTGTATTAAAATCTCTATAAGCCCTCTTCATCAAAGCAGGAACAGCGTATTTTGATCGAAGGGCCAAATACCCAAGCCTATCAATAATTCAATATCGATTCAAGATAAAATATTTGTTGCCATTGCAATGGTGATTGATACCACTCGGTAGCAAATTTCCTGTTTGGTGATCAAACTTTTTCTGTTACTTTGCAGTTGCATTTGTGTCTTCGATCAAAACACATTGTTTCTGACCTCATGAAGAGGACTTATAATACCTTTGAAACATCATAGTCACCTAATTTTCTCATGCCTGCTTCGAGAACATGCAAAAATTTGTATTCTCACAAGCGGTAATTTATTCTTTGGGTATTTTTCTTGTTTCCAGGATAAAGTTGAACGAGTTATTTATTTTCTGTTATAATAATGCTTTGAATTGAAATATCTGTATTCAAGGCTTCAATTGCAATGTCTGATACCACCCAGTAGTGAATTTCCTCCTTTGTGTGTTCTAGATTGGATCATTTGTTTTTTTGTTTGCTACTTTGCCGTTGTATTTGGTCGTTCAATCAGAAAACGTTGTACTTAACCTGATAAAGAGGGTTCAACACTTCCTTATTCCAAACTCCTTTCCACAATTGCATATTCACATAATTTTGCCATGTCTGCTTCAAGGCAGCATGAAAATTTGTTTTGTAGCAGCATTATCTGAAAAACAGGTAATAAATGTCTAATCTCAATTTTCTTTCATTCCATCCAGCTATGGCTGGAAGAAAAGAAAGCTCCTAAAATGTAGTGCAATATGCCCCTAAATTAAGAGTTATAACTTTACCATTTTTAAGTGAAATAATGCTCTAGTTTTGTATATAACTTTACACCATAAATCTGTGCAATGTATCACTTAAATTAAATTTATTCACTTTCTCAACTGAGTGGAACAATGTTGCACCAAAATGTGTAGGCAATACAACTGCAGCCCTTTTTTAATGTAAAGTAGCTCAGAAATTTTAACAGTGTACGTTCCCATCTGTGTGGAATAATACTTAGCGCCAAAATAAATAAATTTATTTATTTATTCTTTTTTCTGACATTTTACTGAATTTTTCATGAGTTAGCGGAATTCTTTTAGAACTTACAGTTGTTTTTGCTTAGGGATACGCAGTATAGCACCTATATTGGATCCAAATTGATTCAGCAGTTTTTGTGTTTAAGAAGGACCAATAATTTTGACAAAATCCCGTTTCATAGCTAAATTAGGTACATTTCTCGGAATTTTTTGTACCGCATTCATATCTGCAAAATATATGAAACTTGAATCAAATCGCTTGAGTGAATTTTAAAATTACGAAAGATCTTGTATCTGTATCAATTTTCAATGCGAAATTTGATCGGTAAGTACCGATGTCTATGGTTAGGCAATTTTCTATTTATACGGCCTATCGTAATCCTCAGTAAAAATTTTAAAGATTTAACATCCGAAAATCAACCAAAATTCAAAAATTTTGTATAAGAACATCCTTAGATCGTAGGCTTACCACACGTCCCGTTTTGATCAGGATTGCCCCGATGTCACAAAGATGCCAACTGGACATGTTTTTGAAGGGACAAATTATTGGAAAGCTGGAATCCGGTCGATTCCAAACCGAAGCGTCTCGAATTCTGAATGTGCCTCAGTATGTGATCTCCAGACTGTGGCAGAGGTTCCAAACCACTGGAGATGTTACCCGACGGCCAGTACCAGGTCAGTCAAGTGTAACAACCGCTCGGCAAGACCAATATTTGGTGATAACTGTGATAACTGCGCGACGTCAGAGGAACCGTTCTGCCAGACAACTGGGTTCAGCCCTGACAGTCGCCACAGAAGTCACTGTTTCGAGACAAACTGTTTACAGGAGACTCAGACACGTTGATCTCTATGCCAGACGACCAGCAGTTTGCATTCCCCTGGCGTCTGCACAGAAATGCGCGCGTTTACATTGGAGTTTGGACCATCGGCAGTGGAGTGGACAATAATGGGGCAATGTCATGTTCAGTGACGAGTCCAAGTTTAGCCTGCAAACTGCTTCTCGTCGTACCACGATCTGGAGAGAACGTGGAACGTGTTTTCACCAGGGAAACATTATGGAAAGACATCGTTTTCCGTTTGGGGGAGTCATGGTCTAGGCAGGCATCATGATGGACGGCCGCACAGACCTCCACATCTTTGAGACGAGGTCGGTTACCAGTCAAAGATACAGAGACGAAGTCCTTGAGCCTACTGTTCGATTGTATCGAGGTGCTGTTGGTCCTGATTTCATATTCATGGCTGATAACGCGCCTCCTCACCGTGCGGCCTTGGTCGACGACTTCCTTCAAACTGAAGATATCCAGCACATGCAATGAGCTGCCAACTCTCTTGGTCTGAATCAATAGAGCATTTGTGGGATATGCTCGGGAGACATCTTGCAGCCCTCCGCTACCCACCAAGCTCCGTTCCGGGAGTGAAAACTGCTCTCCGTGAGGCTTGGAAATCTTTGAGCACAAAACTCATCCAAACCCTCATCGAAAGCATGGGAAATCGTTATGCAACATGCGTTGCAATCCGAGGTTCTCACACACCGTATTAAACTGCAGCATCACATTCCTTTAATCATTCTGTTTCACTGAGGTTGACACTCGTATTGTGACCCTTTTTCTTTCAACCCTTTTCTTTGGATAATAAAAGTCGCTATTGTCCTTGTTTTGCATTGTTTTCTTCTTCTATAACCCTATTACACCCTCATACCGCGTTTCCTTCCATTCCGATGTAGATTTCTTGAAATTTTCACATAAACAGCAACTATGATTAACTTTTGGACATGAGTGTACATTGCATGTGTTCGGAATAATACTCCAAATTTACCTCAAAAATGTGGGCCAACTTACCGTACCTGAAAGGTAAAACATTAGTCATTAACCAAAAAGTTTATCCTTTAAATTATATATTTATTTGTGTAGCACCTAATTATTAAAATACATATTCAACTAATACTTTGTAAAAAGAACATTAATTTAATTTCTTCTGACAAGAAAACATTCCCAAGCTAAACTCATAGAATTCGGCGAAAATTTGACAGGTGTTAGAAGAAGTTATAGAAAATCCACACACCCACATACTCTGAAAATTAGCTGCTGAATTGCATTAGGAGAGGAGTAAAATAATATTGAAAATTGGGTCTGGGTTGCCAAAACCGTACAGTTAGGATCAATTGGCCACTTTGCATTCTTGTAATTTGACGAACACATGTAATATGTTTATACAATCAAAACGCATTTTATGCTGTATTTAGAGGCGTTAATACTTGAAAAATAGCTTCTTAAAAACTATCACTTGAAAAACAGAAAATGCAGATTACATGTATCAGTACTACGGTATATAGTTTATAAGAGATATAATTGATGACAAATGATTGAGGTCGAATGAAAGGGTTAATTTCTTTATAAATTGAAAGTGCTACAAATATGAGGCTCATTGAAGAAATGCATAAAACAGAAACATATTTTACCCCAGCTACATCGAGCGAATATTTTGGATGCACAGTTTTGTTTCCCGCAATCAAGTACGTTGTCTGCAGTAAATATAAACTCAGCAGGATTTTCGAAATACCCAGGATGGTTTTCTGTGTATGAGCATGCATACCATGAATATTTCCACATGTTAACGTATCGTGGTGAGGAGAACTGGTTGTGTGCAATGGATTGTACTTTAAAGATATTGTCTCGATGAAACAAATCGATTTGTATTTGTGCAGTTATAACTAAATCTGAAAATTTTCGAGCGCAATTTTTCCAGATCCGAAAACCGTACATATCAAGATGTTGTATTAGATGAGTGGTTTAGGTGGCATGACAAACACATGAACGATTTTATGCGGTGACGTAACACTATCAATCAAATCGTTGTTTTTGAAGGGTGACCAAGAATCCACTTACATCTGGTACAGTTACATCTGGTGTGTTTTTAAAATACACTTCCGATAAATATTCGAGCAGTTAGTTCTTTTGATCTCATTTTCCCCGATTTCGAAGCGACGGTATAAATATTGTCAGCTTGAAACATTTTCTGCCTCCCTTGGGTTCCGAATTGTTCTTTAGGTTCAGAATACACAATAAATAAAGGCGATAGCAGCATTCCATCTTTGCTGATTGCTGGCATTACAGTATGTGAATGGGTCGTAGCATGGATAGATTGTGCAGCACTTTCAATCTGTTTTGATCCCAACGAATCAAGCGTTCTCCCCGAATGAATTTCTTTATTAAATCCCAATTGATCAGTATTAAACATCTGGTTATCGGTCAACTGCGAATCTTTAACAAAATACGTACATCATTTAAAAATGCTTGTGAAGCATTTGCAATATGATCCTCTTCATAAATCTGCTTTTGAGAGAAAATTTTAGTAATTTTCCTGTTAACGATTCTATATTTCTCTTTAAAATTCAGAAGCCATTTACTGAAGGCTTTGAATTGCATTTTTAGGGAGAGAGCTTTATCACAATCCCAGCTTTTCAAATTTGAGTCAAGCACGTTTACACGCCTGCGACTTGCATTCTGAAACTTTTTAAAATTACATTTTTCAATTTCACATAGTTTGTGCCTCTTATCACCAAATTTGTTGATGTGATTTTCCCACAAATACATTTGGGACAGACTTTTTTACAAATCTGTACCTGCTTTGAATAGATTGTAGTGTGCGATGTTACATTTTTTTTACTGCTACGCCAGTATTCAACTGCTCGTTTAGTTTCAAACGGAATACTGTGGACTTCCTCATTTTCTACCTCCTCCTCTGCAAACATTTCATTATTTTCATCTATAATGTCAAAATCCTCAAAATCACTTTCGGCAGCCGTTGACTCGAAATCCAGAGAGTCTTCCATTTCATCACTAACAAACATTTCGCAAATAGATTCAGGTTCTTGTAAAATTTCCATTATTTTATTTTTACATTTATTTCGGCATCTGTAAAATCAGTCAGCTCCATTTCTGGCACAGAGAATTCGTGGTACAGCATCCACACCACGTTGAACACATTAATATGTGGTGGCATTTTCTATTTGAAAGCCACTGCTGGTTTAAAGAAATAGATTAAAAAGTAGCGAAGTACTAAAAAAAAACAATTTCAAGCGCAAGACTTTTGAGCATTAAACAGAACAACAACACAAAATTATAGCAGATCGCTAATTTGTTTCACTTACATAAAGTAATAAAACTGTGAGAAATGCACGATTACACTAAAAAGATATATATTCAAACTCAATTTCAAATTCTTTTGAATGCAAACTATAAAAAAATAACTTTACAACAGATTTCAAGTTATACAGAGAAAACATGGACAGTTCATTTCAGAATTTGCCGTTTTCCTATGCATACTCGCCAAGTAGGGTTGCATTTAGCATTAAAGATGTTGACTTTTATTAAATTTTTACAGCTTTTCCGTTGCAATTCAGCAGCTAATTTTTTCACTGTCGATATTTTGAGCCATCTACTAATTCCTGTCAAAATTACGTCGAATTCTATGAGTTTCGCTTGGGAACGTTTCCTTATGAGAATAGACCTAGAAAGCGATGTGAGACCGGCAATTATTAGTGAAACATCAAAAGGATCTGCGGTCGACCTAATTGTAAGTCGAGCGCAGATCCTTTTGATGTTCATGCGTAGTCCTAATTTACACTGCATTAATGATCACTGGCTTGGATTGGGGTATATGGCACTTCATTGACTTGAGTTGATTCACAACAAAATATCTTATTGTTTGTTCTCCATTTCGTGGAACCATTCATTTTTGTAGCTTACCCAACATTTTCCTGATCCTCATCCTCTCGTTCGGCAATCTTAATTTAATTTTATCTTGTTTCGGAAAACCACGTCTTCTCCATGCATGATTGATTTTGCTTTTTATGATATCTTAGGGTCGGCCATAATTGGACCCTCCTTTTTGACATAAGTTACGCGCATGTCGACGTCGTGACTTTTCCGTCTGATACTGCCATCGCTAATTCGTGAATTTATGAGACGTAAATTTCTCTGAGCAAAACTATCAACACTGCTGCCACTTGTCTGACTCCTTCAGTTAGCTCGTTTTCACTGTTGTATTGTCTGAATAAAAAATTGCCTATTTGGTCTCATAAGAACAATTATTGTGGCTAAGAGATCGTGATATTATATTGATTGTAATTAAAACATCTGTAGAAAACAATTAATTAAGCACTTGAAAATGCTGTTATGAACGTAAGTGAATTATTTGATGAAGTGGTGATTGTATAAGAAATTCTAGTCTTCGAACTGCTACACGAAAATAGTGAAAATAAAACAATCACAAAAGAAACTATAAAAATTCAAATTTTGAAGAATTTCAGGGATCAAATAATTTGAATACCGAATTTCAGCTGAGTTATGGAGTATATTTTTCGTCCACCAGACAAGTCCGCTCCTGTCGAAAAGGTGTTCTCCATCATGAACAATGTTCAGTCAGAAAAATGAGGTAGACTTGCTGAAGCAACTAGGTCTGATACAGGTGTCATGTTAAATCTGATGCTCTGTGAAATAAATATAGATATGAAATGTTCAAAATTTCGTAAAAATTAAAAACAACAAGCATTCCGTTAATAAGTTCACACTAGCAACAAGTATACGAATGGTCGAAATCCCATGATTAATGTCTTATGTATCAGGTTTCCTATATTTAATAAAAAAAAATTATTTACTTAGTTATTTTATTTTGTTCCGATTTGGAAAATAATTTACATGGTAAGCCTATTCATAAGAGAAATGATAAAACAAATCATCAAAATCGGCTAAATGGTTTGGCCTGTAGGCCCGTCAACAGAAATGCGACGACAACAAGAACAACAAAAAAACGAGAAACATTCAAAAATTTAGTTTTCAGCAGTACTTTTCTCTACTTGTATGTTTGGATTTAAATAATTCTATATGTTTCTCTTGCATGTCCCATGGCAGCTACAAAGACATTATTCCTGTAACTTTAATTGCGACCAAGATCCAGGGGGCTGAAAACACCATCTTGTGACGTAGAAGAAATATGCACTTGGCACCGCTCGCACTTTACTTCGATAAAAATATCGTTTCATTTTTATTACTTGGCGTGAAACGCTACTACGTTCCTCAATATTGTCCAAATGTTAAGACAGGAAACAAATCCGGATAATTTATACAGTCAAGTTATAAAATGAAATTTTGTCAAAATCAGTGACTCTTCGTAATCTGAAAAACCGCTGAAGTGATTTTGATTGAATTCAGGTGCTATTTAGGTGTTATATTAAGTGCGTATATAGTGTAGATGTGAATGCAGAAAAGAAAATTTGATAAATGTATATAGTTTGGCTCAGAAATGAGGTGTCCATTTGCTTTGGGTGGAAAGTCTCGGAATTGCCCCAATCCTCTAGTTTCATTAGTATCAATTTTTTTATCCATCAGCAATTTTTTTATCAACAATCAGAAGCAAATTAAAAGAGGGTATTTTTGTCGGCTTAGACATTATAAAGTTTTTTTAGAATGATATCAACTCTGAATATGCACCTACTATTAAACACAAGTTGTGAAGATTCAAAGTTTTAGGATGTTCAATGGATGTTAGGATGTTAAAATCCATTTCTTGAATGCATACTTGGACTTTTTCCCAGATAATCTTAGTGAAGGAAGTGAGAAACAGGGAGAACGTTTCCATCAAAATATTAAAAAGATGAAAAAGAGGTGCCAAGGTCGGTGGAATGTTAATATGATGAGGAGTTATTGCTGGATGTCACATCGTAAAAATGTGGAAACAGCGCACAAAACGAAAAGTAACAGACGCAGCTTCACTTCCGAGAAAAGAGGAACTACTAAGTCTTCCGATTGAGGGTAAGATTCAAATAATCAAGTTTTATAGTTTTTGTAAATGAGTATATGCAGAATTGGCCACAAAATAGGTTACATGTGGTAATTTTTCAATACTAATTTCAATCAGCCACATATAAGATTAACATGTTTAGCGAGTTTTGGGCTTTCCAGACCTTCCAAAAGTCTCCAGGTGGCCTAGAAGATTAAATCTGTGATAACTTACAGTATCGATTGTAGTTCAGAACCTAACGGAACTAAATTTCAATTTACCTCCCGTGGGGGGTGGAGAAACGGGAGGTTTCAAAGGAGCTCTAAAAAGTTTTTCACTCCCTCCAGAAGCGCCTATAATGACCTTGAAGGTTAAATCTTTACACACTTATAGTATCAACCAACTAACAGAACTTAGCCGTATTTTCTATTTACCACCCCCACCCCCTCGGGAGGCGGAGAAGTGTGGATTTTTCAAAAAGTCTTCACAGATCCTCCAGAAATTCCCTTGGTTTATTTCGTCGTTTTATCTATTGGTTACCGACACAAATCGTCCCGCTGGTTACCCATACAAATTGGGATCCCCCAACATACACTTATCATGCCCCCCCCCTCCTCTTCATAATTGATTTTGAATCGTATCTCTGTATTTTACCCTCTCTAAAAATATCCCCTTTGCCACCCAGGCCCCCCTCATTCGAATTTCGAATGGTATCCGCTCCCCTGCTTTCTATAGGCGGCCGTTGCCCAAGGTACTTTAATAAAGATTTTAAATTAAATAAAATCTCTCTCTATATATATATAAAAGAATCGAAAATGTCACAAACCTTATAAAATATCAAATCGTTATCTATTTTCTCCCTAGATGACGCTACTGAAAATATTTGGTGATATTTTAAAGAAAATATGCTACTTTTAAAATAATAAAACTTTATTTATATCTTTATTGCATGAAATTGAAGACATAAAACAAAACTTTCATACAGAAATCTTCACAAATTGCGAAACATCTGAGAAGAATGTTCGTATTATTAATAATCGGAAAGCCGGGGATCGGTAAGTTTCTTTTTAAGATAATTCACTAACAGAAAACAAAAACAGATTTTTTCTAAGAATGCAAAAAATACTTTGATACGATAAATATTCTTAAAGTAATGATTGTTTTAAGAACATCTATCGTGTTTTGTTCTTAAACCAGGTACGTAAAAAAATTTCATTATGCCACTTCAGTAAATCATTCATTTTTTCGTATGCGATTTTTATTTATTTATTTATTTATTTATTTATTTATTTATTGTGCAAGAAATACTAACGTGATTTGAAAACGGTATTTTTAGGCAGTCATGGAATGCTAAAAGGGCATGAGCTAAATTCGGGGGGGGGGGGGGCGAGGAGGGGGTCTCAACAGGAGAGATGGGAGTGGCTGACCGAAATCTTCTGTTTGGTAAACGCATTAACATTAAATTTTATAATAATTAAATAATGATTTTTTTAATCATTACATATTTTTGATATTTAATTTCTTAAAATATTAATATAAATTTCTAGAGATTGATGCCAATCTGTTTGCTGTCTATATAACAAATGCTCTTTTCTTCATTTCTTATGTTTTTCATTCCTTCATCAGTTGTGAGGCCCCCTACAAACATTTAGTACGAGCCGCAACTCCATGTTCCCCTCTTTAGGAATCCTTCATGTCTCACCTCCTCCTAAAAATATAAAAAAAATCGGTCGCCCCTCCTGACTATAGTGATATCCATCCCTCTATGTGCGGCTCTTCTTCTTTATAGTGCTTCATTGTCTATAAGGTTTTACTGCAAAATAAATGTATAATAAAATTATTTATAGCTCATATAAACCATATTTGTGTAATCACTCATCAAAACTCTTTTAGTTAAGACCTAAGTTTCTCTATATTATAAGTTAATACTGATTATATAAAAAACGTCAGTCACAAAATATTTTTTAATCGCTTGTTTATGTGGTAAATTTATACGAATAAAAACGTAACCTGCCATACTGGTATACATGATAGATTAAATATTTTTTCTGAGATGAGTCAGAGCCCCCCCCCCTCTCACCCTTGACTGGCCACAGCTTTGTTTAAATCAATATTCTGTCTTGTAATGTGCAACTATCGAAAAGAGAAATGGATTTCAAGAAAAGTATATATTAATTTATTTTGAGTCTTTACACAATTTATAAAAAAAAAGTGTTTGCATAAATTCGTAAAAAATATCAAAGACTAAAAAGTGAAAAAAAATTAATAAAGTTAATAAAACATTTCAATTTTTAAGAATGTATAATTTGTTATAATATGCCTGATCTCAGTCTGGTTTTGCTCAGAAATTAATAGTCACAAATATAACTTAAAAGTCCATTTTTATATTATTTTCACTATTTTATTACGAAGAAAACCTAATTTACTCAGGTCAGGATATACACAGAAACGAAATATGCAGAAATGTCGTTGCGCCCCCTAAGCAGTAGTGCGTATGCCACCCCTAAACACTAGTACGCAAAAGGCCCTAATTTATGTGCCACATATGGATAATTAATATTATTAATATTTTTCTTTCTTTATATTAATATATTTATTGACCTTTACTAATATATTTACTGTCTTTTATGCTTATATTGCTATCCCATATGCTAACGTGTTTATTCCATGTACCGCATTTTAAAATATCTCCCCCCCCCCCCCCCCCCCAGAAAAAGTAATTGATTTGTCGTCTGCAGAAAGGGAAGTAATATTGTTGCACCAAAAAGTTCATTCTATAGATATATATTTAAATCTATGCATCGATACTAACGGAATAAATAATGACACTCTGAATTTTGTAACAGTGCTTTGCGTTTCAAACGCGACGAATTTTATATCTGCTCATACCATACTATATGGAATTTTAATTTCACGTTACTTCAAGAGAGTATTCAATCATTTCTCTAACCTAAGACATTATAAAACCTTATTTCTTTGATATTTTATTTTTTGTATTTCCTATTTTCATTAAAAAAATGTAATGTGGGTAAAACATGACTTTCCCTATATAATGCAATGACGTAACTTCTTTGACAGTAAAAAAAATGATGCATAAGATCTACGGCACAATGTTTTTAATGTTGAATTGTACATTTGGCGCTTTTTCGGATGACATGTAAAACTATTTAGAGATACCCAATAAACTTATATTCCATGCAACTCTAAATTGATAATTATCAATGTTGACAGCATCCGCAATAAACAATATAATCCATATATTAAAATATTTTAATAATTAATTTATCTATTTGGCGTCATTTTCGTTAACGTAGCGTTATTTTTGCAATTTGAACGATATTTTCGTCAATCTGGACAAAATATCGCAGAGTTGGAAATATTACATTAAATAAATCGCCAAATTTATCGCCAAGCTTTACATACAAATAAAGAAAAGAACATTAAATGCATTCATAAATGACTGTTGGCGAATTGTTAGGCGTCAAAATACAAAACTGTTACACAAAGTATCTTCTCTCGTTAATGGAACGAACTAGATCCACGAGAATGGTGTTAATAAATTTTTCGTATAATATTACATATAAAAAGTGAGCATATTTCACAATAATTAAATTTTTTAATTTTACGTGATATTTTTTTATACATTTATTTGAAGAAAGGGCAATATCTCGAGAACGGTTCATGCTAGCGTTCTAAAAGTTTATGTCAATCGTTTTCTAATGAAAAATTACACGAGAAATGATTATTTACGTAACATTATTAAAGGTTCTGACTTTTTGATGATTTTTTTCAAAATTTCATTCGAAAGTTTGGGGTTTCCCGAACATTCGATTGCTTTTAAAGTCAATAGGCTTTCAGTATTCACTGATTGTAATTTTTGTACCAAATTTCATTCGAAACGCTCCATTCGTACGAGAGATGTCGTCTGCCCCCCCCCCCCACACACACACACATGTGCGCACACACATACATACGGACACAATGTCAAATTTGATCGAGTTCAGGGATACTTGAAACGTGCTCTCCCGTCGAAAACTCAAATTCGAATTTTCAACCCAGTCACACTACTTTCCCTATAAATATATGTATATATGGAAAGTATAAAGTGGATTTTAATTGATAATTCCAAAATTTTCCATATTATAAAATTTGCCACCTTATGCCCAGGACTAGTGAGATTATTGGTGCAAATGAGCTATAATTTAGGGGTCTCTCTCAACTTCTTTACACTAGAAAAAAATTCCCCGGCTGATTAATATCTTATATCATTTTAGAGACTGAAGAAGATAGACAATGCAATAATAGGTCGCCATTTAAACAATAATATTCTGACTTTTCCAGGTTTTCTATATAAGTTTTTAAATTTCCAGGTTTTAAATTAACAAATCAAAAAATTGAATAAATCATTTTCATAATATATGGTATTTTGGATATTTATCATTTATATTGCTCTTAGGTTTTATTAAAATTTTATTTAGAAGGAGTTTTTGTATTTTTAATACACATTCCATAATAACGGCTATTTAATAGTACGGCACTTATTATGTAATTACAGTTAAGTTTTATCACATTTATATTGCAGTTGGGGCTTATTTACAGTAGAGCTTAGTATAGGATTTCGGCCTTTGCTCACAAGCCTTGCAAATTTTGATATGTAAAAATATACATATTATTATTTTTAATAGTAATAATTCTATTCTGCACATATTACAGGTTAGAATCATCAGCCCCCGAACAATTAGATTTAAAGAGTTTTGAGTATTCTATATTATTACTCCTTTCCTGAATAACTTAGATAGCATTTCAAAATAAATATTTAGAATGCATTAAATATGATATAGCAAACCCAAACCTTTTCCTAGTTATCCTTTAATACCCTTCCAAATTATATAAAAGATTCGATAATTTTCCAATATTTTTCTTTTCGCAAAATCTCTTTTTTCTACATACTGTATAATTTTCCTTTTTCATATATTGATATAGATTTTGTATCACTTACGGGGATATATATTTTGTGTAACTTCCGTGTATATTAAAGTCACATGAATTTTTAGATTCTTGAACTAAATTGGAGACAAATATATATTTTTTATGTGTTTCTGAAACTAATGCGTTCAAAATATATATTTATTCCCACTCATTAAAGAGCTATATATCAAAAGTAGTACGAAAAATTCATTGTTTGGGATCCCAACCCTGCAACTAACTTGTCCAGAACTAGGACATTATTGAATATCGAGGCAAAATAAAAAACAAACAAACGGTATTACGATATTTTAATATATATATATATATATATATATATATATATATATATATATATATATATACATTTTAAGCCTTCCCCAATAACGCTCCCTTTTCTTTCACCATTAGTATTCCAAATTCCTATCTCATGTCCCGCACATGTTGCAACCATATTGCAACCTCATTAACTTCTATACCACGCCACGTTCTAATATGAAACTGCATTCCTAATTACATTTTAAAGCTTAATGAAAGCGAAGACAACAACCACATGCCCCGTATCACAATCCCTCTCTGAAGAAAATATATCTTGCACTTATAGAGAAAAACGCAGACTGCACTGAGATATGGGGAGAACTGGTCGACAATCAGGACCTCGGCCAGTCCATCTAACTACCTCGGTTTGAAGTATCTTGCAATAAAGAAGAGTTGTAATATCGAGAGATGTCTATTCGTTTGACTATTCAAGCCAAGTATCACACACACACACACACATATACATATATATATATATATATATATATCCCGGGGGGGGGGGGGAGCGACTGCCTATTTGCAAGACATCATCAAAACTAAACGGAAACCAAATATATCAAACAAAGAAAAAATTAAAACGAAACTGAAAATCAAATGTACCAAAGAAAAATATTAAATTAAATTGGTTTACTACATTTGGTAATGTTAAAATAACATTGAAAAATATAGAATGAGAAAGTTAGTAGGATTTGAAATTTCATATAAATAATAGGTTTCAACTGAAGGAATTGACGGGTAAGAGATATGAACGCACCCCCCCCCCCTTTCCCTCCCTACTACACCCAGTGGCGTAAGCGAAATGGGGCGCTCAGAAAATTGAAGATTGATTAAATATTTCACAATCTCAAAAATAATGTGAGGTCTTTTGTATAGTAAGCATTTCTAATAATTTGAATTTTTTAAATTCTCTCCTCTCTCTCTTGTCCCTTTTATATTAAACATTTAGACATAACAGCTGCCATTTCAGGAATTTAAATTTTAAATGCCGAATTTATATCATGCCGAAATTATACGTTTCTATGTCAATATTTTTCAAAATTATCGGATTATCTATCAAAGGTGGGGCACCAAAATATTCAGTGCTTAGTGCCTCAAGAGGCCTTTATCCAGCCCTGTTTATCGTTCTTACTGCTTGAATCCAGATACAAACCTTTATGAAGACTTATCTGTAAGGAAAAGAGCAAGCAGCACGCTCTTATTTCTCTGATAAAACATTTCTTTCAGTCCATTCAGTGAATCAAATCATACCTTATCTATAGCTTAGATGTAAACAGAGATCTATAATTTTCTGTTTGAGTCACTCTTATTTTGATCGTGCTCAGGAATAGTTGCGCAAATTGTCACAAAGGAAATTTTAGCACAAAATTTAAACCCTAGCACTTTTACTTGATATTTTTCTTCTCGAGGTAAGATTGTTTTTCCTTTTATTTCACCATTTCTGACATCCCCTTTGTAGCAATATTTACTTTTCACTTATATCTAGTGATGCGCCATTCAGCCGGTTTTCAGAAACCGATGAAAACTGGCAGAAAAAATTGAATGAATGTAAAAACCGATTGTTAATTGGCTGGAATATATATTTTAGCCATTATCATATTTTGTGATCACCCAAATTATCCAGCAGTTATTAAATTATATAAAGGTTTTACTGTAAATACTGATTTATCTCTTCTCTAGGTCGCCATTACGTATTTGTTTTTTGCATTCTGTCAAAAGCGTCATCTAATTTCTGGACTGACTGGGCCGAAAGGGCGTTTGTCTGTATTCTTACTGAAACTTTCTGAGACGACCGGATGATCTCTGAATTTGGATAGATATTAATTTTAAAAACTCTAATAATATCTTAATTGTAGCCTTATAATCTATGTATTGGTACTTTAGGTAATGAAACTACTAACAATAAAATTTCACAGTCAGTAAAGCCTGTGTATGCTGACCGCCAAGGTGTTGTGGAATAAGTTGTTTTTATATCAGAACTAATATTTTAGCCTGTTCATGACAGGAAAACTTAAAAAACTAAATTAAAATTTTTTTAAATAAGTTTTATTTTGCTTGTTTTAATCGAAAATTAGCTCCGTTAAGTTTTGCCTCGACGTTTGATACTATAAATGCACAAAGTCAACGGCCTTACCGTGCTGAAAACACCGGTTCTCGTTAGATCACCGAAGTCAAGCAACATCGGGCGCGGTTAGTACTTGGGTGGGTGACCACCTGGGAACACCGCGTGCTGTTGGCACATTTCGGGCGCGGTAGCCCGGTGGTTTGCGCGCTAGATTTGCACGCTGCCACAACTGCCGCCGTATTTATGCGGAGTACGATCATCTTAAACATGTGAGTCCGTAAGTCCTTCCGAGAGGTTGGTGGTAGGGGGAGGAGGGTACGGTCCCTGTGGATGTCTTCCCCACTGAGTTCCGGTGTAAAGATCTAAATTGGGTGGCACTTCCTGGCCGTCCAAACGGTTACCTTACACCTTTCTGGTAGGTCGGACGGTCTGGGTCTCAACAACAACTATAAATGCACAAAGTTTCAGTCTTCTAGGGGGACTTTAGGGGGGATTCTGGGGTTTTTCAAAGACTTTTTCACCCACCCTTTCCGATCCAGGGAAGAAAAATAAAAAATCCGACCCTGTAAAGTTCTGTCCCGTGTTCGATAAAAATATTCAGTCTTCTAAGCCGCCTGTGCATCTGGAGGGTCTAGAACGACTTTTCGGCCCCCTTACATTGTCTCCGCCCAGGGGATAAATCGAAAATCTGGCTTCGTTAGGCTCTGCTCTTACGACGATGCTTTATTTCTAACACAAACCGTCCTACCTAATCTACCTAAGGTGTAAGGTATTTGTTTAGACGACCGGGGAAATGCAACATAATTTAAACCGCAACCCATTTGGGGTGACATCTATAGGGACGGTACCCGCTTTTACCTACCACCAATCTCTCGGAAGGACTTTCGAACCAACAGATTTAACGTGCCTGTTCTCCGAATAAACATGGGGATAGTTTGGGTAGATCCTGGAATCGAACTTGAGTCCACCGAGTGGAAACCACATCCCTTAACCACTAGGCTATCCCGCCCTTACGTGGAAGATACTATATGTGTCCAAAGTTTTACCATTCTAGATCCACGGGGGACTTCTGAAAGATCTGGAAATATTTTTATCAACCTCTTTTTCTCGCTCTTCTACGCCCCCCCCCCCCCTCCCACAAGGGAAAATTGAAAATCTGGCTTCTTTAGTTTCTGACACGTGATAAATACTGTGTGTTCAGAAATCCAGTCTTCTAGGTCACCGGAGGGGGGAGGGAGCTTCTGGAGGATCTAGAAAGACACAAACACGTTAGACAATTATTATGTAAGGCAGAATTTCTGACAATTGTCAATTTTCAGGTTCCAAAAAAATATTTTTTTTCAACTTCATAGTTTCTAGAAACTTTTGCTTGGAATAAGTTCTTGTTCTTGGTAATGCTTTTTAAGATTTCTTATAGATGACTGAGTTGTTCAGCATGATTTAATGGCATTTTAATGCATAGTTTGAATGTAAACTTGATAAAAATATAATTTCGGTGAAACATTTTTTTTTTGTGTCTAAAATGTGCAAAATATCAAAATATTTGATTTTTTTGCACACCAAATCAAGTAAGCAATGCAAACATATAATTTCTAATGCATAATGTGTTGAAGGCCCAGACCACACAGCCAACCCTAGGGCTTACGGCAATCAAACGTGTGGCCGGTAATGCATAATGTGTAAATATTATGTAATGATTTGCAAAATCTAATTTTTTTTTAATGAAATTTCTCTTTAGGTGTAAATTTTTAGAGATAACTTTATCATAGTTTTACTGTAAATGGATTTTACTGGTCTCATATTTGCAAATAGATAACATCATTCAAGATTGATCTTTTCAGAGTTTCTTAGAATTCTTATAATTTAATATATTTTTTTTTATGAGAGAAAATATTCATGTCACCTGATAACAGTTATTTTAGCGTCGCTGATATAACTGTTTATACGAAAGGGCTAATTATACAGTATTATAATAATTATTATTATAATAATTTTATTTTATTATACCACAAATTAACTAAAATATTTTAAAGAAGTGATAAACATCCTTTAACACATAACATTACAGCCTAAACACTAGAACATAAAAAATGAAACATTGCCACTATCACCCCTGCAGACTTTCACTCAGGTAAAACTGTCCATAGGAGGGAGGGGGGGGGGGTACAAGCACCACTCAAGAGTGTGGGGGGGGGGAACAGACCTCCAATATATTTTTTGTGAGAGAAGACATGAAAAATCACATATAACTGAAAACCAAATATGAAGGAAGGGGCCCATGATAAATGTTTGCAGGGGGGCGCTTAAATTGTATGAGGAACACGGCCCGAGGCTATTTTAGAATAGCACAGCGCCCTGGCTGCCGTTCTGTTATCAGAGCAGCGCCTTCTTGCCCTTTTGTGATGAGAAAAGCACCCTCCTCAGCCCTTTGTTAAGAGAGCAACGTTTTCCACTGCCTGTTATCTCCCAACAATAAATAAATAAAATAGTAAGATGACTTGATCTAGAGTCAAAGGAAACGTCCGTCACCATACTGTCCTCCATCAAAAGAAACAAAATAGAAATAGCAGGAAGGGGAAGATTGTTATGCCAATACATTCCCCTTTTCATATGATTAAAACTCAAATTTTGTTACATTATTCTGTGATTGGTATGCATTTGGGATAAAAACTTTCTAAACATCTCTAAACTAATATTTAAAAATATAGCTTTCCAGACTAGAGTTCTTTTGTACTGTACAGTAGTAGCGTTGTAGTGCCGAGGAGCACACGAGGAACAACAGATTCAATTTTTAAAATAAGACTTTAATGCATAAAACAGAAATATTTACAACTATGTACAAATAGGAAATTGTAATTGCATATTCATTTTAAGCACCGGCTCTCGACCGAACTTAGGTTCGTGAGCTGTAGAGGAAGAAGCGACTAGCGCCGTCGAATTCTAAAATCGAACTCCTCTTTCCAAAAAGGGCTTTCTCTCCTCCCTCCGTTGGCAGGTCAGAGTTCACGGCTCTCGGGGGCAGTTCCATCAGTCCGAAAAATGAAACGCAGTCCCAAAATTCCCTTTCCCGGTGTCATGTACCACAACCTCCAGCACCACAGCTGTGAAAATCTAAACCTTCTCTTCTACATGAATTTGGTCGACACTGGGGCGTGTGCATGAGAAAAATATCTTTGCCTCTCATGGCAGTTTCGTAAGCACAAGCAGTTGTTTCTGAAGTCATTCAAAATAGCTAGTAACAGTACGTTACAGTACCATTCGCAGGAGCTCCTGTTTGTTTTTGTTGAGTCAGTCAAAGTCAAAACATAAGATAGGAAGGAAATAATAAATTGTGTCTAGATGAGCGTGTTGCAGTAACTTCTGTAATTGGTATGCATTTGGGGTAAAAAGTTCTAAAAATTAGAACTCTCTAAACATCTCTAAACCAATATTGAAAAATATAGCTTTCCAGACTAGAGTTCTTTTGTACCATTTGCAGGAGCTCCTGTTTATTTTTGTTGAGTCAGTCAAAGTCAAAACATAAGATAGGAAGGAAATAATAAATTGTGTCTAGATGAGCGTGTTGCAGTAACTTCTGTAATTGGTATGCATTTGGGGTAAAAAGTTCTAAAAATTAGAACTCTCTAAACATCTCTAAACCAATATTGAAAAATATAGCTTTCCAGACTAGAGTTCTTTTGTACCATTTGCAGGAGCTCCTGTTTATTTTTGTTGAGTCAGTCAAAGTCAAAACATAAGATAGGAAGGAAATAATAAATTGTGTCTAGATGAGCGTGTTGCAGTAACTTCTGTAATTGGTATGCATTTGGGGTAAAAAGTTCTAAAAATTAGAACTCTCTAAACATCTCTAAACCAATATTGAAAAATATAGCTTTCCAGACTAGAGTTCTTTTGTACCATTTGCAGGAGCTCCTGTTTATTTTTGTTGAGTCAGTCAAAGTCAAAACATAAGATAGGAAGGAAATAATAAATTGTGTCTAGATGAGCGTGTTGCAGTAACTTCTGTAATTGGTATGCATTTGGGGTAAAAAGTTCTAAAAATTAGAACTCTCTAAACATCTCTAAACCAATATTGAAAAATATAGCTTTCCAGACTAGAGTTCTTTTGTACCATTTGCAGGAGCTCCTGTTTATTTTTGTTGAGTCAGTCAAAGTCAAAACATAAGATAGGAAGGAAATAATAAATTGTGTCTAGATGAGCGTGTTGCAGTAACTTCTGTAATTGGTATGCATTTGGGGTAAAAAGTTCTAAAAATTAGAACTCTCTAAACATCTCTAAACCAATATTGAAAAATATAGCTTTCCAGACTAGAGTTCTTTTGTACCATTTGCAGGAGCTCCTGTTTATTTTTGTTGAGTCAGTCAAAGTCAAAACATAAGATAGGAAGGAAATAATAAATTGTGTCTAGATGAGCGTGTTGCAGTAACTTCTGTAATTGGTATGCATTTGGGGTAAAAAGTTCTAAAAATTAGAACTCTCTAAACATCTCTAAACCAATATTGAAAAATATAGCTTTCCAGACTAGAGTTCTTTTGTACCATTTGCAGGAGCTCCTGTTTATTTTTGTTGAGTCAGTCAAAGTCAAAACATAAGATAGGAAGGAAATAATAAATTGTGTCTAGATGAGCGTGTTGCAGTAACTTCTGTAATTGGTATGCATTTGGGGTAAAAAGTTCTAAAAATTAGAACTCTCTAAACATCTCTAAACCAATATTGAAAAATATAGCTTTCCAGACTAGAGTTCTTTTGTACCATTTGCAGGAGCTCCTGTTTATTTTTGTTGAGTCAGTCAAAGTCAAAACATAAGATAGGAAGGAAATAATAAATTGTGTCTAGATGAGCGTGTTGCAGTAACTTCTGTAATTGGTATGCATTTGGGGTAAAAAGTGCTAAAAATTAGAACTCTCTAAACATCTCTAAACCAATATTGAAAAATATAGCTTTCCAGACTAGAGTTCTTTTGTACCATTTGCAGGAGCTCCTGTTTATTTTTGTTGAGTCAGTCAAAGTCAAAACATAAGATAGGAAGGAAATAATAAATTGTGTCTAGATGAGCGTGTTGCAGTAACTTCTGTAATTGGTATGCATTTGGGGTAAAAAGTGCTAAAAATTAGAACTCTCTAAACATCTCTAAACCAATATTGAAAAATATAGCTTTCCAGACTAGAGTTCTTTTGTACCATTTGCAGGAGCTCCTGTTTATTTTTGTTGAGTCAGTCAAAGTCAAAACATAAGATAGGAAGGAAATAATAAATTGTGTCTAGATGAGCGTGTTGCAGTAACTTCTGTAATTGGTATGCATTTGGGGTAAAAAGTTCTAAAAATTAGAACTCTCTAAACATCTCTAAACCAATATTGAAAAATATAGCTTTCCAGACTAGAGTTCTTTTGTACCATTTGCAGGAGCTCCTGTTTATTTTTGTTGAGTCAGTCAAAGTCAAAACATAAGATAGGAAGGAAATAATAAATTGTGTCTAGATGAGCGTGTTGCAGTAACTTCTGTAATTGGTATGCATTTGGGGTAAAAAGTGCTAAAAATTAGAACTCTCTAAACATCTCTAAACCAATATTGAAAAATATAGCTTTCCAGACTAGAGTTCTTTTGTACCATTTGCAGGAGCTCCTGTTTATTTTTGTTGAGTCAGTCAAAGTCAAAACATAAGATAGGAAGGAAATAATAAATTGTGTCTAGATGAGCGTGTTGCAGTAACTTCTGTAATTGGTATGCATTTGGGGTAAAAAGTGCTAAAAATTAGAACTCTCTAAACATCTCTAAACCAATATTGAAAAATATAGCTTTCCAGACTAGAGTTCTTTTGTACCATTTGCAGGAGCTCCTGTTTATTTTTGTTGAGTCAGTCAAAGTCAAAACATAAGATAGGAAGGAAATAATAAATTGTGTCTAGATGAGCGTGTTGCAGTAACTTCTGTAATTGGTATGCATTTGGGGTAAAAAGTTCTAAAAATTAGAACTCTCTAAACATCTCTAAACCAATATTGAAAAATATAGCTTTCCAGACTAGAGTTCTTTTGTACCATTTGCAGGAGCTCCTGTTTATTTTTGTTGAGTCAGTCAAAGTCAAAACATAAGATAGGAAGGAAATAATAAATTGTGTCTAGATGAGCGTGTTGCAGTAACTTCTGTAATTGGTATGCATTTGGGGTAAAAAGTTCTAAAAATTAGAACTCTCTAAACATCTCTAAACCAATATTGAAAAATATAGCTTTCCAGACTAGAGTTCTTTTGTACCATTTGCAGGAGCTCCTGTTTATTTTTGTTGAGTCAGTCAAAGTCAAAACATAAGATAGGAAGGAAATAATAAATTGTGTCTAGATGAGCGTGTTGCAGTAACTTCTGTAATTGGTATGCATTTGGGGTAAAAAGTTCTAAAAATTAGAACTCTCTAAACATCTCTAAACCAATATTGAAAAATATAGCTTTCCAGACTAGAGTTCTTTTGTACCATTTGCAGGAGCTCCTGTTTATTTTTGTTGAGTCAGTCAAAGTCAAAACATAAGATAGGAAGGAAATAATAAATTGTGTCTAGATGAGCGTGTTGCAGTAACTTCTGTAATTGGTATGCATTTGGGGTAAAAAGTGCTAAAAATTAGAACTCTCTAAACATCTCTAAACCAATATTGAAAAATATAGCTTTCCAGACTAGAGTTCTTTTGTACCATTTGCAGGAGCTCCTGTTTATTTTTGTTGAGTCAGTCAAAGTCAAAACATAAGATAGGAAGGAAATAATAAATTGTGTCTAGATGAGCGTGTTGCAGTAACTTCTGTAATTGGTATGCATTTGGGGTAAAAAGTGCTAAAAATTAGAACTCTCTAAACATCTCTAAACCAATATTGAAAAATATAGCTTTCCAGACTAGAGTTCTTTTGTACCATTTGCAGGAGCTCCTGTTTATTTTTGTTGAGTCAGTCAAAGTCAAAACATAAGATAGGAAGGAAATAATAAATTGTGTCTAGATGAGCGTGTTGCAGTAACTTCTGTAATTGGTATGCATTTGGGGTAAAAAGTTCTAAAAATTAGAACTCTCTAAACATCTCTAAACCAATATTGAAAAATATAGCTTTCCAGACTAGAGTTCTTTTGTACCATTTGCAGGAGCTCCTGTTTATTTTTGTTGAGTCAGTCAAAGTCAAAACATAAGATAGGAAGGAAATAATAAATTGTGTCTAGATGAGCGTGTTGCAGTAACTTCTGTAATTGGTATGCATTTGGGGTAAAAAGTGCTAAAAATTAGAACTCTCTAAACATCTCTAAACCAATATTGAAAAATATAGCTTTCCAGACTAGAGTTCTTTTGTACCATTTGCAGGAGCTCCTGTTTATTTTTGTTGAGTCAGTCAAAGTCAAAACATAAGATAGGAAGGAAATAATAAATTGTGTCTAGATGAGCGTGTTGCAGTAACTTCTGTAATTGGTATGCATCTGGGGTAAAAAGTTCTAAAAATTTGAACTCTCTAAACATCTCTAAACCAATATTGAAAAATATAAACCAACGGCTCTACCGTGCTGAAAACACAGGGTCCCGTTAGATCACCGAAGTTAAGCAGCATCGGGTGCGGTTAGTACTTGGGTGGATGATCACCTGGGAACACCGTGTGCTGTTGGCGAAATAAGTCGACGGGGTGATTGAGCGGTCAAGGTAAGCGTTTCCTAGTGATCGCTCGGTTGCCGGGTTGTGGGTTTGAGTCCCACTTCAGACATGGATGTTTGTGTTGTTGGGTGCAATGTGTTCCCACCCCCACTGGTTCGCTGGGGCAACGTCATATGACGGCTAAGAGGTTCACGGTTTTGGCCGATGTATAAGCGAAGATGAGATAGTCAATGCCTGGCCATTGGAAAAAAAATATATTGAAAAGTATAGCTTTCCAGACTAGAGTTCTTTTGTACCATTTGCAGGAGCTCCTGTTTGTTTTTGTTGAGCCAGTCAAAGTCAAAACATAAGATAGGAAGGAAACAATAAATTGTGTCTAGATGAGCGTGTTGCAGTAACTTCTGTGATTGGTATGCATTTGGGGTAAAAAGTTCTAAAAATTATAATTCTCTAAACATCTCTAAACCAATATTGAAAATATAGCTTTCCAGACTAGAGTTCCTTTGTACCATTTGCAGGAGCTCCTGTTTGTTTTTGTGGAGTCAGTGAAAGTCAAAACATAAGATAGGAAGAAAATAATAAGTTGTGTCTAGATGAGCGTGTTGCAGTAACTTCAGACTTTTGCCGACTATAATGAAATATGAGAAAATGTTTTTCCTGATATTATTTACTAACTGCTTTCGGCGACCAACGCGGTTGTTTTTTGAAAAGCTCATAACTTGCAATAGCTTTCTTGCAGTAACTGTCGACCGCGTACCTGTGCTACGCGCGTATGCCGGCAACAATTTATGCAATAGTTGTTAATCATGTACCCAACCGCTATGCTGGCTCATGCAATCCTCGTAAGTTATATACAATAATGATAACCCCGCTTCAGGAAAAGCGAAACGCAGACTGCGCGATATAAATGTTTTATTAAAAATTCGCGATGTATATTCTGTATTAAAAATATGTTTTAATTAAAATATTTCATTCTGTATTGAAAGATTTCCTTAAATTTTGCAGAAATTTCGATTCACGTTATTAATATTTTGCTAAGAGGATATTTTAATTAAAATATTTCATTCTGTATTAAAAGAAAAAAAAAATTCTTAAATTTCACAGAAATTCCGATTCGTGGTGATCCTGTTAGCGAAAACTACAGAAAACTCCTTAAAAGAAAAAAAAAATTCTACCATCATTTCAAAGCGGTATCGGCCGTCCGCCATTCCGCGTAACTTAAATCATTCCATTCACGTGGAACAGTTGACCGTGACACAGTTTATGTTTGTGTATATTTTTATTCGGCACAGAAATCAAAACTAACACTTACCCTATGAAAAACACGCTTTTATGTATAAGCTAACAGAAGACATATTACTTTCAAATTTTCATCCACATATTAATAATAATTAAATACGTGACACAGTTAAAGGATAATATATATACTCATCAAAAATGAATAATAAAATTGTGTTTTACACTTTCCTTAATTATCGTAAAGTGCTATAACTTTAAACAAATATAAAGCAAAATTCAAAGTGATATTGTTCTAGAATTTAATGCCGTTGCTGTCGTCATCTAGAGGAAGAAAAAGATGATTTTTGGAACATCGTCGCACTTTTGCCGATTCTAGGGCACAAGCATATATAAGCAATTTCTCAAAATATTATCGTTAAAATTTTTAAGAAAATGATATTTTTTACAAAAATAGTAAGTTAAGTATATAGTTAATAGTTTACAAAAATAGTAAGTTAAGTATAGTTAAAATAGTAATTTCTTAAACCTTAATCATTTATTTCCATTATTTACTTTTTTTAACACTTACAAGGGAAGGCTTTGTAATAGTTCTCTCGGATTACAATCTTTCATGTCCTATCTTGTAAAGGACCATGAATAATCATAAAACGCCACGGATTTCATCTGCTAAGTGATAGGGGGCGCCACAATAACTATCTGAAGTTGTCTTGCACAGCGCCTCGGAAATTCATTTTGTTTACGTGTTGCATGCTTGTAGCACGTTAATTCCGTTGTTATAAATTGGTTAAAGTGTTTCATAATTAAATTTTGTATTTTTACTTGAAACAGCTTTGCAATCAGTGGTATGCCTACTGAAAATGGGAAAAAGGACACCGCTTCTGTATTAATAATCATTTGGTTGTATGTTTTGTGAAATGCAATGGTATTATTGTGCACGGATATTTACATTAGTTAGCTGTTTGTGCTACCTTCGTTAGACTCATTAATTCACTCGTACTTTGTAAAATGTTAAATTTTGTAAAACATTACAAAATTTAACAAGGTAATGGCAACTGTATTTAATGTTGGTTCAGGAACTTGTTTCATTCTAAATTGCAATGATTATGCATTTATTAAATATGCACATTGTAACGCTTTTATTTGTATTGATCATACATTTAATCATTCCCATTTATAATTTCAAATTTACAAAGAATTTAAATCATTCATTATTTTACAAATTTCATTTGCTTTGAATTTCATTGTAATACAGTGAATTGTTTTGTTGATTAGTTCAGTTTCGGTTTCCAAAAATGTCAGCCTTTGTCTTTGTTGTGTTTGATCAACCTTTACGACCATGTCTTGGCAATTGTTTAGCTAATTAATAAGATATAAATTACATTAGTAATATATTTACCGTTTAATACTTACCATTATTGTCCATTTTATTTCAAAATAATAATAACTGAAAAGGATAATATTTTCACACTAAAATGTTAATAATACACGTCAATAGAGTACGTTTGCATGACAACTTCAGATTATTATTGTGGCGCCCCCTATCACTTGACAGATGAAAGCCGTGGCATTTTATCATTATTCATAGTCCTTTACAAGATAGGACATGAAAGATTGCAATCCGAGAGAACTATTGCAAAGCATTCCTTTTGTTAGTTAAATACACTTTTTTAACAGCATAGTTGAAAAGTGTTTATGACTTTGTCCATTCTGTCTGTCTGTCCTTTCGTACGATAACTGCCGTAAAAATGACTTTATCAAAATGAAATTTTAATATGTTGTTCAGACGATCTGTGGAACCTATGATAATATAAATGAATAATATCACCCAATTAATTTTGGATTAAACCCGGGTTGAAAAAATGAAATACATTGAACTCTATGGGACCTAATTCTTCAAACATTTTTTAAGGGAATTTAAAATTCACAAATTGCTTCGAAAGTTTAAGGAAATACTTAAATTATTCCATAAAAAATATAAAAAAAATTTCAGCAAAATATATTCGGTAGTTTTTTAAATAAAAATTAAAATAATAATTACACCCATATCATATGAAGAGATCACGTGACCCACTTCAAAATAAAATATGGCATCCATCTTGTGTCAAAATCGTGATTTTAAAAGTTCTTTTTTATTTATATTTAGTGCTGTATACGTCCTAAAATCGCTTTAGTTTTGCTTAAATTCTGTGCATCTGTATTCTGAAACAGCGCAATTACTATATATTTGAGTTTAAATGATAAATGCCATCCATCTTGCGTCAAAATCGTGATTTTTGAAGTTCTTTTTAATTTATATTTAGTGTTGCATCCGTCCTAAAACCGCTTTATTTATTATTTTCTTTTCTGTGCATCGATATACTGCGCCAACGCAATTACAATATTTTTTTGTTTAAATGATAATCAAACTTTGATTATTTCTACAACGAAGTCTGATTTTCACGTATGGAGAATGTAAACACATCAAGATGTAAGGTGAGTTGTATAAGAATTGCTGAATTTCTTTAACGCAAACTTATTTAGCTCTGGAGTCTGCAATATAGCTAATATGAATGAAACATTCATTGATTTTACATAGAGAAGGAGACGATTCTATTGCCTTTTTCGATAAAGATTTAAGCATGGAGTTATTACAGTACTTTTACCTCCATGGTTTTAAGTTTTTAAGTAAAATAAATTATTGTAGTATTGTGATAATTTTAAAAATATCGCCTCTGAGTAAAAGGAATGGAAAAAAAATTTATGAATGAAATATTCACTGCTTTTATATAGAGAGCCAGGCGAATTATATTTCGATGATGTTATTTGAATAAAGTTCATTTATTTTTGAAGTTTTCAAATCTAATAAATTGTAGTATTGTGATAATTTTAAAAATATCCTGAATGTATCGCATTTTAGAGATGTTTAAATAAAATTGCATTGCAATTGGAAAGTGTTTCATAATCAATGCTGTATGCATGATTTTGATCTTTCTTGTTTACTTATGTAATTAAGAGATGAAAACTCAACTCATCACCGAGAGACAGTGACACAAATGACGAATTTGCTGTTTTATAACGTCTAAACTATATTTATTATTTTACAAACTAAATTATTTCCCCAAAGAATGGAAGGAAGCGATAATTATAGCGATCCATAAGCCTGGTGTGGATGCCCCAATTCCACCCAACTGCAGACTAATCAGCTTACTACCGACACTTAGTAAAATTACTGAGAAAATAATTCTTAATAGACTGAACACGCATCTTAGTAAGAATGATATTATCATTCCGGAGCAGTTTGGATTTCGGCCAAAACACTCCACTCATCAATTGCTGAGAGTGGTAGAGTACATATCTTCTGGACTTAATAGTAAGACACCCACAGCTGCGATTTTCTTGACATACAAAAAGCATTTGATAAAGTGTGGCTCTGAGGATTAGCATACAAATTGATCACTCTACAAGTCCCTGACGCACTTGTCAAACTTTTAATCTCATGCCTAAATAACAGACACTTCCAAGTTAGAGTAAAAGATAACTTGTCTACACCCAAGCTCATTAAAAGTAGTGTACCGCAAGGATCCATCCTGGACCCAACACTCTTTAACGTATATCTAAATGACATCTCCAAGACCCCCAGACACGGAGCTGGCACTCTATGCAGACGACAGTGCGATACTTGCAAAACACCCTTACGTCTCAGTAATGCACAGACAGCTACAACAACACTTAGACATACTCCAAACATGGCTGGAAAACTGGCGAATAAAATTAAACCCCAATAAATGTCATTGGATTTATTTCTCTAGAAAACGTAAACCTCCGCCGCCTCTGTACATAAACAACCATGCCCTAAAAGAGGAAAAATCTACTAAATACCTAGGTGTAGCGATAGATTCCCACCTAACCTGTAAACAGCACGTAACGAACTTAATTAAAAAAACGTATATAGCCACAAGAGCTTTATACCCAATTATAGGAAACGCAAATCTAAGTTATCAAAATAAACTCCTAATTTATAAATCGGTCATCCACCCGGGAATGCTGTATGCAGCACCCGTATGGGGATATGCCTGTAAAACTACTATAGACTTACTACAGACAAAACAAAACAAAACCCTTAGGATTATAAGGAAAGCCCCTAGATACTTAAGAAACTCGGTAATTAGGAAAGACTTCAAAATAAAAACTGTTAGAGCCCAAATGAAAAAGCTAGCGCTTAAATTCTGCAAAAATCTGACATCTGTTCCAAATGAACTACTATTCAATCTGCATGACTATGATCATCGCAAGGCCAAATCACGTAAGAGACCCCGCGCGGTACTTAATATTGAAAATCGAAATTTGGTAAGTCCCACCTCAAATAGTTGAAATTAAATAAAAACTGCGATCAATATTTTTCTAAAAAATGTTCTTAAACCTTAAACTGCTAAATTGCTAGGAAATCTTAGAGATCTGCATCAACTCCCCAAAATTACTTAAACTCTAAATGTGCAACAAACTGCCACACTAGGAGCTGGGTCAAATAATAAAAACAATAAATCAAAAACCTCGAACCTCCAACTATGGGCAAATGAAATAATGTCACAGTATGAAGATAAGAACCACACCTAGAGGTTGGAGATTAAAGGCGTATCGCGGCTGGTGCTCTTTTCTGGACGAAATCCTGTAGTTAACATATTGCTATATTTTTCGATGTGGGGATGAGTGCTCTTGCACAGGAACCCCGGAATTATGCGTCTTGGCTTCGCCTTTGAATGAATCGTTAGCAAACTGACTTGACTATTGAACCTGTACATGGATAATATGTTGTCAAACAGGACGCATATTTAGTGCATAAACAATAGTTTTTATGAAGGAATTTGATATTTTATGTTATCCTTTACTGAAACATAAAGTGAATTCATCCCAATTTCTCCAAGAAAGTTGTTCAGAAAAATACAACATAATGTCAATATGACTATATTTTGTTGTCTAATAGCATTCTCTCCTACTCAACACTTATAACTGTCTTGTATTGCGTGCACTACATGGTAACAAAATGACTATATAAAAACTCGGTTACCAATATTCGGTTTTCTGGTATTAAGTAAAGATAATGGGACTGCAAGTCTTCAGGCACAGAAGGAGGAATCAAACTATTATATAGAAGAGAATTTTACATTTTGATTTTTATGATTATATTTCATTTTTAAGATAATTTACTCTTTTTAAAGAAAATTATTTTTTATTTGAACTCGATCAAGGTCCATTTACCTTTGAGATAACTATGAGTCTATTTACGTATGATATTTGAGAACTACCACTTCAATAATGTGGTTTAATATTATTTCTCTCAATTTTCATATAAAACACTAAATTTAAAGATACAAACTGTTTTCAAATGTTAAGAAAAATTAAATTTTTTTATTTCCCAGAGGATACAAAATGCATTGAAAACATTTTCCCCTAATTTTTACTTACCCTACAATGCATAGTGAAAGTGTATAGTGAAAGTAGTATAGTAGAGAGAGAGAGAGAGTGAAAGTAGTATAGTGAAAGTGTATAGTGAAAGTACTATAGTGAAAGTGTATAGTGAAAGTAGTATAGTGAAAGTGTATAGTGAAAGTAGTATAGTGAAAGTGTATAATTAAAGTAGTATAGTGAAAGTGTATAGTGAAAGTAGTATAGTGACAGTGTATAGTGAAAGTAGTATAGTGAAAGTGTTAGAATAGTGCGAAAGTCGAGTTTTCATTGGATCTATACTTTTCAAGCACTGTAGAAAAAATTTTCAGCGTCATGTCTGTGTGTTTGTGCAATGTATATATACACTCTAGCTCAAATCTATTCTACGAAATTTCACGAAATTCTTTAGGTAAGTTACTTGTAGATTACCCTGGTGCTGATAAGGTTTTTGGATGATTCCAATGAATAGAAACTGCATTGTTTGCGAAATTGCCTGCAAAAATCATTAAAATCTGAAGTGAAAATTAAGTATTACTAAATGTTTTAATTAAATTATTGTTTTATACGTAAGTTTTAACACTTTACAACATAGTTGAAAAGTGTTTATGACTTTGTTCATTCTGTCTGTCAGTCTGTCTGTCTGTCTGTCCGTTAGCACGATAACTGCCGTAAAAATGACTTTATCAAAATGAAATTTCAGTATGTTTTTCAGACTGTCTGTGGGACCTATGGGAATATAAATAAATAATATCACCCAATTAGTTTTTTATTGAACCCGGGTTGAAAAAATGAAATACATTGAACCCTATGGGACCTAATTTTTCAAACATTTTTTAAGCAAATTTAAAATTCACAAATTGCTTCGAAATTTTTAGAAAATATTCACATTATCCCATAAAATATATAAAAAAAATTTCAGTAAAATATGTTAGGTAGTTTTTTAATTAAAAATTATTTAATATAGGGAGAAAAACAAATTCAATTAAATTCTGACTTTTGATCCACCAGAAAGTAAAAAGAAATATATTATATAATAAATATCTTTCCAAGAGTTTAATTACTTTGTATATGAGAAAGGCTTCACATTTGAGAAAGGCTTCACAATAAATTTGGTAGATAACAATTTTTCAAATTCTTTTTAATTCTATATAGCTCTTCATGATATACTTATTTGATGGCATTTTTAATGCACTTTCCTACGTCCTAGAGAGTTAAAATTTGGTACACAGCTTAAATTTGTTGAACATTTTATTCTACAGAAATTTGGTGGATCTTTAAATATAGATCCTACATTTTATTCGAAATGGCCTGCAAATAATCCCCGTTCACTTCTATAAATCATTGGTGTAATATTGTTAAAAATTCTGATGTGGGCAGCACATGTCTTTTCCTGCAGACTCATATTCACGTTCTCTTTATTTCTTCAACAATAATTTGAATTTATCTGCACAAAATAACAGCCATAAGTATTTTAAATGACATTGAATTTGCACGTTAAACTTGAATTCTCATTTGATAGCTCGACTTATTGTCAAAGGTGACGCAACGAAAACGCGAAAAAACTAGAATATCTCAAAAACGGCTAGTCCTAGAGTAATGGGGTTAGTCTCATTCTTTTCATTGTCAAAAATCACGTATAAAATAGGAATTTAATTGATATAATTAAGCACACGTAGTCTTTTATTTTTATATTTAACGATTTTTGCGAGTCATTTCGCAAAAATAGCCCGTTCCTTTTTCCCGAATCGTTCTAGAATAACCTACAAATGATTTATATACCAAATTTTGTTAAATTTGGTATATAAATCACTTGTAGGTTATTGAAATATTATACACCAAATTTTGTTAAATTTGTTCCATTAGTTTTTAGCTAGAGTGAATAAAGGCAATTTCTGCCGGCCATTTCGCAAAGAAAGCAGTTTCTTTTATTACGAATCGTACTATAATCTAATGAACACCAGGATTTCCTACAAAAAACATACCTACCAAATGTTATGAAATTCGGTCCATCAGTTTTTCAGTTAGAGTGGATGCAATATCCTCACAGACACACAGATGCACTCTTACACACACAGATGTCTTCCTAAAAATAGTGTTTTCGTATTCTAGAAGTCCCAAAACGTGTAGATCCTTCGAAAATTCGAGTTCCGATCTTCGGCACGATCCCAATACTTTGAATACATACACACACGCCCACACATATATTATCTGTGTATCTGTGTATTACCTGTGTATCTAAATTCCGTGCCTACGCAATTACAATAGTTGTGATTTTAAATGATCCGTAAACTTTTATTATTTCTGCAACGAAGCCTAATTTTAACTTATGCAAAATGCAAATATCTCAAGCGATTGTAAGGTGAGTTACATAAGAATTGCTGAATTTTTTACACAAAATTATTTAGCCCTGGAGTCTGGAATACATGTTATATGAATGAAATATCCATTGATTTTGCATAGAGAATCAGATGATTTGTATTTCGATACAATTTTAAATATTTAAGTATAATAAATCACTATAGTACTGTGATAAAGTAAAAGATATCACCACTGAATGTATCACATTTTAGAAATTTTTAAATGAAATTGCATTTCAGTTGGAAAGTGTTTCATAATCAATGCTTATGCATGATTGATCTTTCTTGTTTTATAACAAAACTAATAAGACCAACGTCATTACTCTAGCATGAACCATTCTTGAGATATTTTAGTTTATTTGGAATTTTTTCCGTTACGACGCATAACAATACTCTAAAGTAACCATGGGAAAATGGGAATTATGTTATAACTGCCGTTTAGATATAATTTTAAATAATTATTTATTTTATGTGATAAAACTTAAATGAATGTATTACAGAATATATGAAGAAAAAATAAGTCTGTACGGAAAGTCATGTGCTACCCACATCAGATTTCTTTCTTTCAAATAATTGAAATATGTGCAAAAGTTCTGCGCAAAATAAGTTGTAGTATTAGATTTAATTTTGGGCTTAAAAGGGAACAGTAAATTATATTCGATTCGTATTACTGGGTTAAAGAAAATGACTATATTTGCGCAGTATTGTCTGATAACGAGAGATTTTGTGCTGAATTTGTGAGTAAGACAGACAGATTTTGTGTTGAAATTGCTCCATTTTCATTTTAAGTTAAATAATAATCGTAAAATTAACTCTCATAAAACATAATCTGATGGATGATAATACTATTAGATACTATTTTATTATACTATACTATTATACTGGGGATAATACTATTTACATAGTATTATCTAATCGCCGGTGAAGATAAACTGTGTGAATAAATTTGACATACCTTCTCTATGTTTTATATTTGCCTCGAGTTACGTGTTATTCATAGCACTGACCCATTTCAACTTCAAAAACAAATCGATCAGGTGATCGAACCCAGGTTCCTAAGATTGTGCTCACAAGTGCTACAATTTACGCTATTCCGGTCATATTAAGGTACGTAGCAAAGCACCAGCCAAGTTCTGTTCAAAAATTGAACGTACAATGTTGACGAACACCTTTTACACGAGCCATCAAGTGGCTTTTTCTCATCCCTGTATCTCAGAAACTCAAAAGTGTAGAATGCTGATTTTTTAATATTTTGACAAGTAGGCGTGTTTAGACAAGACGTATTAATTTGGTATACTTTGCTGGAGCAAATTTTTTATATCAATGTGTCAAAGATAGTATATTTTGTTTTCCTATGAAGTTTCCACTTCTGCACCTAAACTCTAAAGTCAACTAAAAAGTTAGAAATTTAATATTCGACATGTTGAGTATTCCACTGCTACTCCTAAAAAAAGCATAAATTTCACACTTATAAATTTGAAAAACCATAATGACTATTTTGAATCTCGCAAATGTCACATTCATCAGATTTTATTTCAAGTAGGGTCACTTCAAAATTTTACAGAAAATCTGTTTAAAATACACAGTTCAAATTCGGTATACTGAGTGTCCTGTAGCTATCTTTAAGGGAAAAAGTATAAAATTCCAAATTCTAAAATTCTAAGAAATCTTAATGACTATTCCAAAACTCGCAAATGTTGTATTTACCAGTTTATCTCATAAAATGTGTGACTTATAATCAAAATTCTAGAGAAAATTTATTTAAGATATACAGTTGAAATTCGGTATGCTGAGTGTCCTGTAGCAATCTATAAAGGAAAAAGTATAAAATTCCGAATTCTAAAATTCTAAGAAATCTTAATGACTATTCCAAAACTCGCAAATGTCGTATTTATCAGTTTATCTCATAAAATGTGTGACTTGTAATCAAAATTCTAGAGAAAATTTATTTAATATATACAGTTGAAATTCGGTATGCTGAGTGTCCTGTAGCAATCTATAAAGGAAAAAGTATAAAATTCCGAATTCTAAAATTCTAAGAAATCTTAATGACTATTCCAAAACTCGCAAATGTCATATTTATCAGTTTATCTCATAAAATGTGTGACTTATGATAAAAATTCTAGAGAAAATTTATTTAAGATATACAGTTGAAATTCGGTATGCTGAGTGTCCTGTAGCAATCTATAAAGGAAAAAGTATAAAATTCCGAATTCTAAAATTCTAAGAAATCTTAATGACTATTCCAAAACTCGCAAATGTCGTATTTATCAGTTTATCTCATAAAATGTGTGACTTATGATCAAAATTCTAGAGAAAATTTATTTAAGATATACAGTTGAAATTCGGTATGCCGAGTGTCCTGTAACGATCGTCATAGGAAAAATTACAAAGTTCGAACTTTGCAAAGTTTAAAGTATCCGAATGGCTAGTCAAAATCTACAGTTTCTCAAAATATATCACTATTTATTCAAATTCCACAGAAAATGTGTTTAAGTTAGGCAGTTAAAATTTGAATACTGATTGTCATGTATATATAAGAAAAATTGCAAAATTTGAAGATTTAAAATTTTAAGATACCCTGGTGTTCCCTCGAGGCAAAAGGCTTAGTGCCAAGCCTCATGTTTACATCTCTCCATTGGGAGGGAGTGTGTTAGTGTGTTAGATACCCTGAAAAGTCAAAATCTTACAAATATCTTCATTTTCTCAAAAGAGGACACTGACAAGCAACGATCTGCAGAATACATATTAACAAACAGTTGCAATTCGATATGTTGAATATCCTGACTGATCCAAATGCGCTGAAGAAAGAAACAAACATTTATTTACAAAAAGAACTGATATTCGATAAAAATCAAACTTTTAAAAGAAAAGTGCAGTGCTTCAGCTTTACGAAAAGTGTCAGCTGTCAGCCATAAAAATGATTGAGATGAATCAGCTGAAGCCAAGCTGAACATAAAAATGATTGAGATGAAGACTATTGTCAAGTTTATCAAGCTTCATGAGTGAATAGTATAGAGATAAAAATTTATTGGATGTATTTTGTAATAAACTTAACAAATTTACCTAATAACGATATATAGAGATGCAATATATACGCAGTTCAGGTTTTATTACCCCTACTTCTTTCAATTCATCTAAATTCATTGCAGCAAGAAACGGCTTTGGATCAAAAAGGCAAATTTGCCAAGTTTATCACGAAATAAATCCAATAACTATTACTCTTTATACTTTTTGCTCATTAAGTTTGATAAACGTGGCAATAGTCCTTAATTTCAATCATTTTGATGACTGACATTGTATAAAACTCAGAAAATATCTGGAAGATTTCTGGAAAATAAGGAAGATTTTTGTTTGACTCTTGAGAAGTCGTAGACCTCTGAGCAAGGGCGACACAACCTGAAATTCAAAAACAGAGGTTGTCGTTAGGGGTAGGGTAGCTCGGAGAGTCAAAAACAAAGGCATTAGTCCTCAAAGGCCGAGGAAGCTAAAAATTTTTACGAATTAAGTTCGCACGGAAAACAGAATATCACCGCGGCGCGGAGGAATGAGAGTCATAGATTTCAAAGAATAGGTTAGGGTGGTCTGATTATCAGGACAGCCTAGAGAGAGATATAAAAATATGAGAGAGAAAACGTGAGGAGGAGGATGACAGAGCGGTCACAAATGGGGAGCTCACTAAATCAGTACGTTGAGTAGACTTGCCGAAGGTGGTGAGTAGTAATACCTGAGTCTGTTGCATGCCATGTTACATGCCTCTCCAACCCAGAGATACTGAAGCTATAAGGAAACTGATTGCAAAAAATAAAACATTCGCAGGGTTAAAGTCTAAAATCTCTAAAAGTGATTCTTGTATTCCGGTACTTTATTCTAGCTCATCCTTAGATTCGAACACTCGAGTTCTTTCCTGAAGAATGACTAGATGAGTTAAATTAATGCTCTAATTCACGAGTAACTCTCACTGCTTTGGGACACCCAAACAACTGGTCGGAGTCGTAAAGGAACTGTATACAAGTATTTGAGACGCTTTTTGTGAAGTTTCTTTTTATATCTGATAAGGAATTTCTTGAATAACCTAATATCCGCCCCATCCCCCTCCTTTTAATCAAGGCTATCGCTACCACGGTATATTTTATCTCGGACGCCAATTGTATCAGCCGCCTTTCGGGCTCAAAGCAAAAATCGGCCTGAACCAGGGTATTGAATCCAGGCCTCTTCTATTGCACCCAGTCGTACTGACAGCTGCACAACTTTGCCCATATAAATAATTATTTAAATTCCCTTACACAACATGGAATTAGAACATTAAAATTCATAATTCAACTAATTTTCTCTTTAAAATATTCGAAGCAAAAATATGAAAGTTATATAATTTTTTTTTATTTAACATTTTAGTTTTAAATGTGTAAACACTTGTTAACCTTAGGCACTGATTGATTTTCAAACAAACTGAGCCTGTAGGGTCTGCATTACAAAGGACCCCAATGTATTTGGGGGTCCTCAAAAGGGAGTGGGAGTGAAGGAGAAAGCCCGAGATGAAGAATCATCGAATGGTTCAAATTTAGTTTGTTACGACAGTCACTTATCAATAACTGTATTGAGCAGTTTTTTCTTTGAAAGAATGGAATATTTTTTTTTTGCGCGAGTAAGTTTTGAAATGTTTCATTGTACCATTTTATCGCTTTCCTTTATCTCGACTTAACGATTTGGAAGGAGAAAAGCAAAATTTCAATGTATAAAGTAACAAGAAAGATCAATGTATAAAGTAACAAGAAAGATCAATCATGCATAAAGCATTGATTATGAAACACTTTCCAACTGAAATGTAATCCGCTGAATGCGTCGCATCTCTAAAATGCGATACATTCAGCGCTGTTATATTTTAAATTATCACAGTACTACAATAATTGATTATATTTGAAAACTTCATATAAAACACCAACGAAAAAAATGAACTTTATTCAAATGACGTCATCGAAATATAAATCGCCTGGCTCTCTATATAAAAACAGTGAATATTTCACTCATACACTTTTATTCCAGACTCCAGAGTTAAATAATTTTGCTTGAAAAAATTTCAGCAATGCTTATACACCTCATCTTGAAATCACTTGTTTACACTCTACATTCATTACAATTAGGCTTCGTTATAAAAATAATCAAAGTTTGATGATCATTTAAACTCAAAGTTACTGTAATTGCGTTGGCGCAAATTATAGATGCACAGAAAATACGGAAAAATAGAGCGGTTTTAGGACGGATGCAGCACTAAATATGAATTTAAAAGAACTTTAAAAATTACAATTTTTGCAGTGGGAAAAAAAGATGGATGCCATGTTTCATTTTGAAGTGAGTCACGTGATCTCTTCAGATTATATGGGTGTCATTATTATTTAAATTTTTATTTAAAAAACTACCGAACATATTTTGCTGAAATTTCTTTTGTATATTTTATGGGATAATAGGAATATTTTTTAAAATTTTCGAAGTAATTTGTGAATTTTAACTTTGCTTAAAAAATGTTTGAAAAATTAGATCCCATAGGGCTCAATGTATTTCATTTCTTCAACCTGGGTTCAATCCGAAACTAATTGGGTGATATTATTCATTTATATTCCCATATGTCCCACAGACTGTCTCAACAACATACTAAAATTTCATTTTGATAAAGTCAATTTTGCGGCAGTTATCGTGCGAACGGACAGACAGACAGACAGAATGAACAAAGTCATGAACACATTTCAACTATGTTGTAAAGTGTTAAAAATCAAAACATAAATACAGGTTATAACAAGAAAGATCAATCATGCATAAAGCATTGATTATGAAACACTTTCCAACTGCAATGCAATTTTATTTAAACACCTCAAAAATGCGATACATTCAGCGGTAATATTTTTTAAATTATCACAATACTACAATAATTTATTATATTTGAAAACTTAAAACTTCTTTAAAAAAATGTATTTATTCAAATGGCGTCATTGAAATATAAATCGCCTGGCTCTCTATGGAAGAGCTGTAAATATTTCATTCATACACTTTTTTCCATTCCTTTCATTCATCCCAATACTACAATAATTTATTTTACTTTAAAACTTAAAACCATGGAGGTAAAAGTAATTTAACCCTATGCTTAAGACTTCATCGAAAAAGTCTGCTATAAAATCATCTGCGTCTCTATGTAAAATCAATGAATGTTTCATTCATATCAGCTATATTGCAGACTTCAAAGCTAAATAATTTTGCTTTAAAGAAATTCAGCAATTCTTATACAACTCGTCTTACAGCTTGATGTGTTTACATTCTCAATAAGTGAAAATTAAGCTTCGTTGTAGTTGTTGAAATAATCAAAGTTTGATGATCATTAAACTCAAATATATATTCTAATTGCGTTGTTTCAAAATATAGATGCACAGAAATTAAGCAAAAATAAAGCGGTTTCAGGACGAATACAACACTAAATAAAAATTTAAAAAACTTTAAAAATCAAGATTTTGACACCAGATGGATGGCATTGATCGTTTAAACTCAAATATTATAATTGTGCTATTTCAGAATATAAATGCACAGAAATTAAGTAAAAATAAAGCGATTTTAGGACGGATACAACACTAAATAAAAATTGAAAAGAACTTTAAAAATCACAATTTTGACACCAAATGGATGGCATTGATCGTTTAAACTCAAATATATTATAATTGCACTATTTCAGAATGTAAATGCACAGAAATTAAGTAAAAATAAAGCGATTTTAGGACGGATAGAACACTAAATATAAATTAAAAAGAACTTTAAAAATCACGATTTTGACACAAGATGGATGCCATATTTTTTTGAAGTGGGTCACGTGATCTCTTCATATTATATGGGTGTAATTATTATGTTAATTTTTATTTTAAAAATTACCGAATATATTTTGCTGGAATTTTTTTTATATTTTTTATGGGATAATTTGAATATTTCCTAAAACTTTCGAAGCAATTTGTGAATTCGCTTAAAAAATGTTTGAAAAATTAGGTCCCATAGTGTTCAATGTATTTCATTTTTTCAACCCGGGTTCAATCCAAAACTAATTGTGTGATATTATTCGTTTATATTCCCATAGGTCCCACAGACCATCCGAACAACATACTAAAATTTCATCTTGATAAAGTCATTTTTACGGCAGTTATTGTGTGAACGGACGGACAGACAGAGAGACAGAATGAACAAAGTTATAAACACTTTTCAACTATGTTGTAAAGTCTTAAAAACCCGATTTTTTATGTTTGAGGAACAAAATTATCTGATTTTTATGAGTAAGATATGCTTTTGTTAAAAGTTTTACTGTTGTGTGCAGTTCCATATAAAAAAAGAAACATATATAAAGATAAAAAGAAAAGTGTTATCCTGTATTTAAAATTGCGGCCTATTTATTGTAATTTAAAATGATCATAACGAAGTTTCTCAAACAGTAGCAGTAACGGTGGTGGTGTCAGCTTAATTTTTTTAATAAGAGACTTCAAAAAGCAACTCACGTGACATATTTCAAACCTGTTTATTGGCTACCAACGTTGCGGGCACAAACTCATTGGTTAGAAAGCTATGCTCAGCAATGCTTATTATTGAAATTGGTAAAAGGCAACCATTTATTAAAACCATTGAGTATTGCCATATTTATGAAAATGTATTATTTATTATTTTACTTAGACAAGCATGCTTCAGTTCATTAAACATATATGACAGGTGCTGTTATATAACTCCATGACAAGTTTCAGACTCATTTTAGTCCTTTATAAATTAGTATACTGTTATAACATGCACCCCTGCTTATTTAATTAATTTCCTTTCTAAATTTAATATTCGGCAAATTCTATTTTCGTTTAGATTCTAAAACTTGTTCTTAAATATTTATTCCAAATTGATAAAGCGCCAATTGTGTATTTCGGCTTCTTGAAGTTTTTCCGCCTGTATCGATAACCCTTGGCGTTATGATACAGTCCCGCGTTTTTGTGCATTTACCCGGATTCACATTTTGTATTGAAATGTATTGCAACTCTTTTCTGTGTCGTCATGAGCACGTGCATTCACGCTAAGACGCTTCGGTAAGAATAATGTAACTAGCTGCAGTTGGCGAAAAAGTCCTGGACGGGGTAGGAAGTGTATTGTCCGAGGGGCATAAAACGATATTCGTATTCTAATCTGATGTAATTTAAAATGTTAAAATCGTAAAATATCCTTAAAATGGCATCACGTTTCAAAATCTAAATAGTAAATAGTTATTTTTTATTAGCGTTGATAAGTCAAGAGAGATGTTCTTCAATAGCTGTTCGTCTACTTCTGTTTTCTGTGGAAGTCCATTACATGCATTCATGTGTGCTGAAATAAAATACGATTGTTGTAATTAAGAGATGCGAGATGAATATGTCTGAAAAATAAAGAAGAATTGGTATATTGAAGAATCTGCTTATGATATCTTGCCTCATTATTTCTACACACACTTCATTCAAGTAACGCCAATTTATCTTCACCCTTAAAGAATCTTCGCGAGCATTCATGTCCCGACTTCAACCGTTCGAGGTTCTCCAGAGTTCGGAATAGTTCCTCGTCATAGTAACATCAACACTGTTTCGACTACGCTGCGATTCCCCACATCCCTGCCGACTGTCTGCCTGCATCACAGGACTTCCAAATCCACTATACCTTTCGCCACCGTATTGGGTGTCAGCATCTCGGCGACCACTTTCAGCGGCCCTCATCCCTTGTTGCTGATGCTACAATAATACCCTGATCATTTTACAGTAATTAGAAAGTCTTCCGCAACCATTATCAACATTATCACTAAACGATATCTTTATTTTTGTTTCATTAGCAATGGAATTGGAATTGAAAACACTTTTTTCGTTTAAAAACACTTTTTTTAAACTTTCCAACACAGTTGAAAAGTGTTTATGACTTTGGTCATTCTGTCTATCTGTCCGTTCGCACGATAACTGCTGTAAAAATAACTTTATCGAAATGGCATTTTAGTATGTTGATGAGAGGGTCTGTGGGATGTTTGGGAATGAAATTGAATAATATCACCCAATTAGTTTCGGATTTAATGAAATACATTGAACCCTATGGGACTTAATTTTTCAAACATTTTTAAATGGAGTTAAAATTCACAAATTGCTTCGAAAATTATAGGAAATATATAAATCATCACATAAAATGTGTAAAAAAAGTTTCGACAAAATGTGTTGGATGTTTTTTTAAATAAAAATTGAAATAATAATTACACCCATAATATATGAAGAGATCGCGTGACTCGTTGCAAATAAAATATGTCATCCATTTTTTTTTCGCTGTGTAAAGATCACGATGTTTAAAGTTCGTTTAAATTTATATTTAGTGTTGCATCTGTCATAAAATCGCTTTATTTTTGCGTATTATCTGTGTATCTAAATTCTGTGCCAACGCAATTATAATATTTTTTATTTTAAATGATCACTAAACTTTCTTTATTCCTTCAACGGAACATAATTTTAACGCTAAACTATAACATACAGAATGTAAACAAATCAAGCGATTGTAAGGTGAGATGTATAGGAGTTGCTGAATTTTTTTTCCCACAAAATTATTTAGCTCTGGAGTCTGGAATATAAGTGATCTAAATGAAATATTCATTGATTTTACGTAGAGAAGCAGACGATTTATAAAATGAAATGGTTTATCATAGTTATAACCGTGGAGTTAGAGTGATTATAACAATTTCGAAGAACTGATTTAACATGAGATAAGCAAGCGATATAGTTTTTATAATAATGAAATATTATAATTGTGACGTAATATTAACTGCAAAAGCACCATCAATATATCGCAAATTATACTTTTGGTGACGTCATTTGAAGAAAGTTAATTTTGTGTAACTGGCATTGTCTTTTTCGATGAAGTTTAAGATTAATTTTGTCGATAGCAATTCTTGAAGTAGCACAAAGTGTAAATAAAATTGCATTTCAGTTGGAAAGTACTTTATAATCAATGTTTTATGCATGATTGATCTTTTTTGTAAAAAGCATGATTAAAGCTCATATTTACGCATTAAAAACATCTTTTAGCAAATGAGTTTTTAACGAGCAAAACCATTGTTCATTAAACAGAGGATCTGCTATTTGTATATAAATACACAGAACCATATTTTTGGGATCATTTGAATTTGCAACAAATTTGCTTAGGACTTCCTATTGCATCTAAATATTCACTGAAATGTACGTCTGTGGGCTTCGAAACAGTCACGCAAATGTTGGAGGCTTTCTACAGCAATTTTTGATGTTATCCTTCCTTCCTCTTTTAAAATCAATTTCGGTTTCTTCGGATTCGGATTCATCAAACGCATATCAGTAACTGTAATAATAACGGCATTATCCGTCTCTTGTGATTCTGTTTCAATACAATCATCAAAGGTAAGATCTCCTGGAAAACTCCCTTTTCTAGTAATCCATTCCACATTGAACTTTAATTTCATATACAGGATAAGAAATGAAGAATTGTTGGATTTCTTCTAAAAACCCAGTACATGTGTATAGCAGTTTTTCTCTGTTTGCCGATGATCACGCCAGGCATCATCTAAAAATTCACAAACGATTTTCATGTGTTTAGATCCTTTCAACGTATCTGAGAATGTGTTTAGGATCAACGTATGGTTGGGACGAATCTTTGTAATCAAACTAAATGTTGCTCCTTGGATTTTGCTTTGAATTCAAGAAATTCCATGAAAATATTTTCTTTCTTTACCTGGTGCCACACCAAAAACTTCGCAATATTCGCTATACATGTATCTATTTGTTGGCTATAAGCGATATGTTTAGCATTATGAAAGTATTGCAGATCCAAGGTAACAGAAAAAATCGTAGTAACCCATACTTCGCTACATCATAGCTCGCTATATAACTGCGTTCCACTACTTGTATCCAAACTAAACACTCGCAAGTCCAGTCCTGCTTTAGTCAAAACTCATGTTTCGCAATTATTTTTAGAATTATACAGTTGATTCATTATTTCCAAATTCAAATACTTTGTTTGAATGTATTCATATATTTTCCTTCAGACAGCACACCAGCTGCAGAATGTACCTTCTTTAGTCTAGTTTTGAATCTTCTTATCGCACATGTCGTAAACAAAATTTAGGGCTCCGAATTACTCTCTAAAGACCAAGATTATCGTACTTTCTCGCCAAACATAGAATTTCAAACTCGCGATAAGACGAGCCCCGGACGTTTATGATTTGTTTATGATTTGCTCTCTCCACAGTAGACGTCCTCGAACTGCTTTGGCTTCACTTGATAAAATATTTTTTTAACAAATGGCAGTTCTCAAACAGACTTCTGAGACCGACCCATATTTTCGAAAGTTTGCTCTACTTTTCTAAATAAATGACGAGTTAATGCTGGAATATTTAAGCGTATTTTGGGGTTTAAAAGTTTTTGGAAAATACCATAATTTCGAGTAGATTCACAACGTTTTGAGCATTTACTTCATTCGTCTGAGCTTTGTTAACCATTTACGTATTTCACGGTATGTTTGTTTTCTAAACAATCTTTTAGTCTAAGAATGCATGATTGTGTCTGTATATTCATCTAATATAGAACTTTGTCTTTCTAAGGCATGGATTTATTTCTATTCTATTTATTATTTTAGTCTATTAGTCATTAGCCAAAACTAGTATCTAAGTCTGTCAAAGACCGTAAAACTAACAGTCTTAATTACTAATAATTGCAATTTTTAAAAATAAGTTTTATTTTGTAATGTGTTTAGCTTCGAAAATAGTCGGCTTTCCTTAGTTAGGTTCTGGTTTTCAGGATGGATTACAGGAAAAGAGTCCAGTTGTCGAAACTTCAACATCTAGTTTGGGTCCAAATCCAGGTTTCAGACTGATTCAAACAATAAGATATGTTACAAGTTTTGCATTATTAATCAGTTAAAACATTAAAATAGCGAAAAACAACTTAAAAGGTGTTAGATTGATAGCAAGGATGGCTAGATTAAATCCCATTGGATTAAACCATGCGCTTTTTATTTTAGTTTTATTTTGTTAAAACCATGGTCTAAGTTAAAGTTATTGAATGTTATTGAATTATGTTGCTATTAAAAATTTTGGGAGATATAAAGACGACTCCTTATGCAAATTCTACATGACGTCATAAATGAATTCACAGATGACGGCATTCCTAATCGAATGGTAACTTTAAATTTACTCTATAATAAACGATGCTCGAATGGCAAAGTTTTTTCCCTCAGTTCTTAATCAGGAGAGTGTTGTGCCTTCTCCGGTATAGAGTCATCGCCACACTTTATTTCTTCTCAAAATGCAGGATCGTTCTCCGGAGGGTCTGGAACTAATAAAGTGTCATTAGAAGGGACGGCTCTCATTGCTGAGCTTAAGCTTGGATAAGCAATTTTATACTTATTTTTTGACGAAAAGCCAGAAATATTGACACAGCAGAAATAACAATTGTTTGCATGATTTGTTGACTAGCCTTTTTTCTAGCCAGTCACATAAGCCATTTGTACATGATGTACAACCAGTAAAAAAAATTCCGAACACAGCTCATTTTTCCAACTCCTGGGATCAAAGCAAAAATACAATTAGACTCTGAATAATATCTGCTATAAATAAATGAGCATCTAATTTGCATAAGGGGTCGTATTCGTATTTAGTTTGTAAAGAACCTTGCTGCCCCAGACCGGATACGAACCCTGGATCTCCAAACTGGCCAGCCGACTCTGTACCGTTGAACTACTGGGACTAAATTGCAAGTTATTGTCGGAGTGGATCTGCATTCTCCACCCTCTAATGTCGGATTGACTGGCAACTGGCAATCTAATTGACCACTTCCTGCTACTTTTACCTCAGATTAAATTCCTGCGTGGTCGTTATCCTCTCAATCTGAAATCGGCGCTCAATCTTCCAGAGTCCACTGAATCCATACTAATCGTACTAGGGTTACTTGCAGACCTCCGACATGTTCGTTTGGCGGGATGGTAGACCTTGGGTGCCTCCTGAATACAGGAGGTATCCGTTCCCGGCAGTGCAGCTAGCTACTCTAAACCCACTATGTAAGTCGCACGGTCTGGGGTCTTCAGACCTCCGATATCTTTGCCCTAACCTACAGTGTTGATTTGTTCTGGCGCTATTGTAAAGAATCCTGCTGCTTCAAAGAGAATCGAACCCTGGATCTCCGAACTGGCCAGCCGACGCTCTACCGTTGAGCTACTGTGACGAAACTGCAAGCTCTTATTGCCGAAGTAGACTCTGCAAATGTACAATTCAACATTAAAAACATTATTCCGTAGATCTTATAATTGATTCGCCGTGAAAGAAGTAAATTCATTGCATTATATAGGGAAACTCGTGTACGGCCCACATGATATTTTTTTTATATATGTGCTACGTTTTGCTTGTTAGTCGAATCTGTTGAGTTAAATGATGAATAAAACCTATTTAAAAATTACTTCTGATTAAATTTTTGGAAATAGTGAGCAACTTTGCAGTCCACTTCGACGTTAAGAGCTTGCAATTTCGTCATAGCTTGCGATTATGTTTAAAATCAATAGGCTTCCAGTATTCACAGATTGTAATTTTTGGACCAAATTTCGTTCGAAACGCTCCATCCGTTCGTGAGATATCGTCTCCATAGAGTTACGAACACAAACATACACACGCGCGCGCACACACACACACACACACACACAGACATCACACCAAGAACGTTCGATTCGAGTTCAGGGATGGTTGAAACGGGCTCCTCCGTTGAAAACTCGAATTTGAATTCTCGACCCCGTCACAATACGTTCCTATACATTATACTATGCATATAGGGAAAGTAAAAATACAATTAATCCTTAGCCAAGAGAATACAAGAAATTGACAAGTAATGTAAAGATATATATACAACCGTGCTGCAACTGACTTCATAAAATGTTGAGACTACGGCCCAACCGCAGTTTCAACAACACTACCTGACCAGCAGATCGGCACTACTACATTTGTGCTACATAAACGTCACCCCTACTGCATCAAAACGAATTTTTATTAAAATTCATACGAACTAATACGTAACTCAGATGAAATGAATCCATACGGAAAATCACTGCCCCCAACTGCCACATGAGTGAAAGCTCTCTCTCATTTCCATCAAAAACTTCTGATTAAATACTTCCGACCAGGTGTAGCCAATACCGAGAGCAACTCAGTCGATCAGCTAACAAATTAAAGGACCTTACGACACTAAGATAGACTTCCAAGCGGCACACGAACTACAATACTTGTCTGGAATCAGGCAGACTTCACGCAAAAGAGAACAGAGACGAGGCCAGAAAACGTGGTAGTGTGAATGCTACATACCCACCCCCTACTAAACGACAACTAATCTACACAACACTTTTACCTAAAAGAATTTATACTGACGAAGCAACAAGACTCCCACTCCTTTGAACGTAGTACACGCATAGTAGAACACAAGTAATTGGAAAAAACTGTTGTCAACGTTGTAACTATTGTCAACGTTGAGTACCATACATTTCTACTGATGTCCGTCCCACTCGCTCAAACTACTTTAACTTGTTTTTCCTGTAATCCAGTCCTCAGATACATACATAATACACTTTATTTAATAACGTAAAACAATTCATATAAATACAGGATAAAATTTAATCAACATTGGACCAACAGAATGCATTATAAACCGAATAAACAGTTCTTATAAAATTACTTTAAAAATGAAAAGCTTTATTCTCACTAAAGGGCGTTTTAAAACATATTTACAAAGCCTTAGCGCTTTCGGACGTGAAAAGCCTATCATGATGAGCGTTTTACGCTCAAAAGCGCTCAAGCTTTAGAAATAATTTATAGTAGAAAATAGGTATAGGAATAATTAATTTATAATTTTTTTTTTATAAAAAATCGTAAAATGTGCCAATTCTTCTTGCATTTTGCAACCGACACGACCTCTACGAATTCTTCGTATAAGAGGTCACCGTTTGTCATAAATGGAAGCTAAAAATATGGTATTATAAATACAGAGAATTTAAGTACCTAGTTGCAATCTATACAAATACATAAATCTGGTATTTTCTTTTGACAGGAAACATTATTACAATGCCTCTTTTTCTAAACAGTTTCATCTCTTCTTTTATGTTTTAGCGGGTAACATATGAATATGAAGGCAGCTAGACATTCGGTAAGTATTTCAGTCACAATATTTTATACTTCGACCAATTTACAACTTCGAATGGTTTTTTATAGAAAAACCTGTCTTAAACATTCTGAGAAATCAGATTAAATAAGAATTTCGTAAATACTGCATTAAATACAAAAATAGACCAGTCTATTACTTTCAAATGCTCCTTTATTAACGTTTATTGCCCCTTCATCATTTTTTTCCATTTCGGTCGTCTTCCTCCTTCTTTAGTTTTTGGTTACATTTTACGCTATATTTGTTTAACGAAGTTAGCACATATGGCCTCCGAAACCAGTTGGTTCCTTCATATTTGAATTTCATTTTTACATAGTTGTTCTTATTAGTTTCCTGTCGTTTCCAATTTTTTCTACTTATTTCTTACAGCTATTTTAAACGCCTCATGTTTCTTTCGTTACTATTTTTCGTACGTTTTATCTGTATTCAATCGTTTCTATTCGTTCTGCTATCCGCTCTCTTACCGCCATATTTTATTATTTTTTTCCTCTGTGATTTTGTCCGGTCGTTGTTTCCTGTCTGTCGTTTTGGTCTTTTCCTCTTTCTTTTATTCCAGCGGCAATGGCAACATGTGCCATCTTTAGTTGCCGACTTGAGTAAGAGAGGTCAAGCTTCTTGTCGTTCCTGAAGATTAAGGCTGTTTGCCTTTGAAACTAGTATATCATTTTATTTTTGTATTTAATGCTGTACTTACTAATTTTTTTATTTACTATTTTATTTTGTGTGTTTTGTTGCAGCAGTTTTTGAGCGATTATTTGATTCTAAGAAATACTGTTGTTTTTTACATATCTATTGCATTCAATGTGTTTAACATGTCCTTCAAACAAACCACCACATATTTGCTGCCACCTTTGGCAACAAATGAAACCAAAAGGATGCAATCTCAGTGCTAACGCAATAATGAATGAACTTGCAAGAAAACGTTCCCAAGCTAAACTCATAGAATTCGACGAAAATTGACAGGTGTTAGAAGAAGTTATAGAAAATCCACACACATACTCTGAAAATTAACTGCTGAATTGCATTAGGAGATGAGTAGAATAATATTGAAAATTGGGTCTGGGTTGCCAAAACCGTACAGTTATGATCAATTGGCCACTTTGCATTCTTGTAAATTGACGAACACATGTAATGTGTTAATACTATCAAAACGCATTTTATGCTGTATTTAGAGGCGTTAATACCTGAAAAATAGCTTCTTAAAAACTATCACTCAAAAAACAGAATATGCAGATTGCATGTATCAGTAATACGGTATATAGTTTATAAGAGATATAATTGATGACAAACGATTGAGGTCGAATGAAAGGGTTAATTTCTTTATAAATTGAAAGTGTTACAAATATGAGGCTCATTGAAGAAATGCATAAAACAGAAACATATTTTACACCAGCTACACCGAGCGAATACTTTGGATGCACAGTTTTGTTTCCCGCAATCAAGTACGTTGTTTGCAGTAAATATAAACTCAACAGGATTTTCGAAATACCCAGGATGGTTTTCTGTGTATGAGCATGCATGCCATGAATATTTTCACATGTTAACGTAGCGTGATGAAGAGAACTGGTTGTGTGCTATGGATTGTACTTTAAAGATGTTGTCTCGATGAAACAAATCGATGTGTATTTGGGCAGTCATAACTAAATCTGAAAATTTTCGAACGAAAATTTTCCAGACCCGAAGACCATACATATCAAGAGGTTGTATTAGATGAGTGGTTTTAGATGGCATGACAAACACATGAACGATTTTATTCGGTTGTTGTTGTTGAGACCCAGACCGTCCGACCTACCAGAAAGGTGTAAGGTAACTGTATGGACGGCCGGGAAGTGCCACCCAATTTAGACCGGAACCCAGTGGGGGAGGCATCCACAGGGACCGTACCCTCCTTCCCCTACCACCAACCTCTCAGAAGGACTTACGGACCCACATGTTTAACGTGATCGTACTCCGCATGAACACGGCGGCATTTGTGGTAGCGTGCAAATCTAGCGCGCAAACCACGGGGATACCGCACCCGAGATGGCCAACAGCACGCGGTGTTCCGAGGTGGTCACCCACCAAGTACTAACCGCGCCCGATGCTGCTTGACTTCGGTGATCTAACGAGAACCGGTGTTTTCAGCACGGTACGGCCGTTGGCCCCGATTTTATCCGGTGGCGTAACACTATCAATCAAATCGTTGTTTTTGAAAAGTGACCAAGAATTCACTTACATCTGGTACGGTTACATCTGGTGTGTTTTTAAAATACACTTCCGATAAATATTCGAGCAGTGTTCTTTTGATCCCATTTTCCCAGATTTCGAAGCGACGGTATAAATATTGTCAGCTTGAACCATTTTCTGACTAACTTTGGTTCCAAATTGTCCTTTAGGTCCAGAATACACAATAAATGAAGGCGATAGCAGCATTCCATTTTTGCTGATTTTTGGCATTACAGTATATGAATGGGCCGTAGCATGGATAGATTGTGCAGCACTTTCAATCTGTTTTGATCCCAACAAATGGAGCGTTCTCCCCGAATGAATTTCTTTATTAAATCCCAATTGATCAGTATTAAACATCTAGTTGTCATTCAACTGTGAATCTTTAAAAAAAAAAAAAATACGTACATCATTTAAAAATGCTTGTGAAGCATTTGCAATATGATCCTCTTCATAAATCTGCTTTGGAAAGAGAATTTTAGTAATTTTCCTGCTAACGATTCTATATTTCGTTTTAAAATTCAAAAGCCATTTACCGGAAGCTTTGAATTGCATTTTTAGGGAGAGAGCTTTATCACAAGCCCAGTTTTTCAAATTAGAGTCATGCACGTTTACACGCCTGCGACTTTTATCCTGAAATTTTTTAAAAACACATTTTTCAATTTCGCATAGTTTGTGCCTCTTATTAACGAATTTGTTGATTTGATTTTCCCACAAATATATTTGGGACAGACTTTTTACAAATCTATACCTGCTTTGAACAGATTGTAGTGTTCGATATTTCATTTTTTTACTGCAACGCCAGTATTCAACAACTGCCCGTTTAGTTTCAAATGGAATACTGTGGACTTCCTCATTTTCTACCTCCTCATCTACAAATATTTCATTATTTTCATCTATAATGTCAAAATCAGAATCTTCAAAATCACTTTCGGCAACCGCTGACTCGAAATCCAAAGTGTTTTCCACTTCATCCCTAACAAACATTTCGCAAATAGATTCAGGTTCTTGCAAAAGTTCCATTATTTTATTTTTTACATTTATTTCTGCTTCTGTAATATCAGTCAGCTCCATTTCTGACACAGAGAATTCGCGGTACAGCATCCACACCACTTTGAACACATTAATATGTGGTGGCATTTTCTATTTGAAAGCCACTGCTGGTTTAAAAAAATAGATTAAAAAACATCGAGGTATTAAAAAAAACAATTTGATGCCCAAGACTTTTGAGCATTAAACTAAACAACAAAAAATTATAGCAGATCGCTATTTTGTTTCACTTACATAAAGTAATAAAACTGTGAGAAATGCACGATTACACTAAAAAGATATATATTCAAACTCAATTTCAAATACTTTTGAATGCAAACTATAAAAAAATAACTTTACAACAGATTTCAAGTCATACAGAGAAAAACATGGACAGTTCATTTCAGAATTTGCCGTTTTTCTATGCATAATCTCCAAGTAGGGTTGCATTTAGCATTAAAGATGTTGACTTTTATTAAATTTTTACAGCTTTTCCGTTGCAATTCAGCAACTAATTTTTTCACTGTCGATATTTTGAGCCATCTACTAATTCCTGTCAAATTTTCGTCGAATTCTACGAGTTTCGCTTGGGAACGTTTTCTTGTTAGTATGTAGTATAACCGATTTTTTTCGGATGTTAGTATTCGCTTCTAAACTAATGCCAGCCCATTTTCACAATACAAGAAATTTTCTCAATAAATTGACCGTTCAAGTTTTGATTCACAAACTTTTAGTTCACACAAAATAATTTATTAAACTATCTATTTCCCCTCAATCTTTCAAGATTAGTCTTTTTACACGGTTCAACTTATTGTTCACACACAGTCTCACAAGTTGGTATGTAATGTGCATCGTAACGGAGTCCCCAGTCGAATGACTTCTACCTCCAATCTGTAAACAATATGTGCATTCTTGACATTATTTGAGCAGAATAGAGTTGACTACAAAAAAGAAAAAGAAAAATACTGCAGAATGCAGTAGCACCTTCCAGAGGGAAGGAGAGAAAAGAGCTGTGGTAGCAGAAGTGCAGCCCTCTGTTATTAATCAGAGGCAAAAAAGTATGTGTATCAATTTAAAATATAAGATTTAAGATTTGACAAGTAAAAAGGGATCAGAAAACTGATGAAAAAATTAAAAGATGAGGATGTGGAAGGGGAATTTAATGTAAATGCTCACGGGGGGGGTCATATAATACTGCCCTGGGACGCTTTCTACAAAGTCTGGGATCATAGTCTGGGAGGTTGAATAAAGTTTCGTTATGTATACTAGGAATGTTCTGAAAAAATTTTTTTGCTTGCTTTCTGATGGTAAATTTTATAGTTTTGATTTTGAAATCTTTTCTAATAATATCATTGCGAAGAAATCTGGGAGCTTTTCTGATGATGCGAAGAATTCTGTTTTGTTCAATTTGTACATTTCCAATGGAAGTTTTGCAGGCAAATCCCCAGACTGGGCAGGCGTAAAGCAGGATTGGTTGAATTAAAGATTTATAAAGAAGAATTTTATTGCTGAGATCTAAGTGGTCTGAGTAAAGCAGATGGTTAAGTGAGCCAGCCAGTTTTTTAGATTTATTGATAACATATTTGAGATGGTGCTGCCAAGTAAGTCGGCTGTCCAAATGGACCCCGAGATACTTAGCAGTACGTGAGAAACAAACGGGTTGATTGCAAACCATGAGAGGGGGAGGGGGGATACGAATGCCAGAGAAAAAGATAGCTTGCGATTTTTGAGCATTGATGGTAATTTTCCATTTATGGTAGTAATTTTCAAGGGTGGCAATATGATTTTGAAGGTGGATATGGAGAAAATTTAGATTTTTATGGGCGGCGATGATACAGGTATCATCGGCGTATAAGAAAAGGGAGGTACGAGGGGAACGGGGGATGTCGTTTACGTAAAGGTTAAAGAGGAGGGGGGCAAGGATACTACCTTGGGGGACTCCAGCTTTAACGGGTTTATTAGCAGAGAGAGTGTTAAGAATTCTGACATGAAAGTTTCTATTAGAAAGGTAGGAATTGATGATTTGAATTAAAGGGGGTGGGAAGTTCATTTGAATCAATTTAAAGAGAATTCCAGTATGCCAAGTTTTGTCAAAAGCCTTGTTTACGTCCAGAAGAAGGGCCCCAGAGGCCTGCTTTTCCTTAAATCCTTCAGCAACAAATTCGACTACACGTAAAAGTTGATGTGTGGTGGAATGAGCGGGTCGGAAGCCGAACTGTTCTGGGATCAGGATATCATTGCTGTCAATGAAGCTGTACAGTCTAGTTTGAATAATTCGTTCCCAAAGTTTACTAAGGGAGGAGAGGAGGGAGATGGGGCGGTAATTAACAGGATCAGAAGTGTCACCTTTTCCTTTGTAAATGGGAATAATAACAGCGGTTTTCCAGATTTTTGGGAAATGTCTGAGTTTTAGGGAAGCATTAATGGTAAGGACTAAGAAAAATATGATGTTAAGGGGAAGAAATTTGAGTGCTCTATTTGAGATTTTATCTTTTCCGGGGGCTTTTTTATTTTTAAGTTTGTAGATGTGTTCAAGAATTTCTGTAGGAGAGGTGGGAGGGATAGGGTCGGGGTGGGGGGTAGCTAGAAAGTTTTCAACAGACTGGGTGATTTGTATATGAAAATTATCAGGGATGTCAATCTCAAATTGCTTTTTGTAACAGACTGCAAGAGCATCAGCTTTATCCAGGTTCGAAAAGGCCATTCCATTGTTTGCACGAAGGGGTGGGAGCTGTGTGTAAGGTTTTTTCACTCGTTTAATTTCTCTCCAAATTGATTTGTCAAAAGGGGAGAGGGATTCAATAAATTCTTTCCATTTATTTTGTTTGTATTTAGAGATATTTTTTCTGATTTTACGATTAAGGGTATTAAGTATATTTTTAGTAGAGGGATTCCTGGTGGCTTGCCAGAGTTTACGGGTGGCATTACGCGTTTGAATTTGGGTTTTAATAAAATGGGGGAGTGAATTATAAAGGGGAGGAGGGCGAGAGGAAGAGGCAGTAGCTAAAGAGCGTTGAATTTCCAGTGTAACTTCCTGTACAGCAGAGTCTATGTCTTCAGTATTATTGATTTTTGGAATAAGGAGTTTAGAGTTTAGAAGATTTTTTTTATAATTTTTCCAGTTAATGGCAGAGGGGATATCCGCAATGGGGAGGAGAGTATTGAGATGGAGGGTGAGAAGTACGGGAAGGTGGTCAGAACATAATTCGTCCAGGGTATCAAAAGAAAATGGGAAGAAGATATTTTTTAGAAGGGCAAAGTCAATGGTGGCGGGGTTACCGGCCAGCGAGAAGTGGGTGGGGCTAGAAGGTACAGCAACTTGAATGTTATTCGCAGAGGTGTAATTGTATATCTGCTTTCCAGAATTATTTCGGCGTCGACAATTCCATGAGGGGTGATGGGCATTAAAATCTCCAGCATAGATTGCACGATGGTTGAGGTTAAAAATTTTGTCGAAGTCAGGAGCAAGGATGGTATTGTGAGAGGGTTTAATATAAATAGAACCAATAAAAATGGGGGGGTGATTAGGGAGGTTTATGCTAACAATTTTATTTTCAACAAAATTAGTATTAACAGTATTAATTTCGTGGTAGGGAATGTTGTTTTTGACATAAATGGATACTCCGCCGTGTACATAGGGAGGATTTCGAAGTTGGTTACGCAGAGCAGTATAATTTTTATAATTTGCAATTTTTAAGGGGGGAGGTCGTTTACCAGGGCGGATTTCTTGAATCAAAATTATTTCAACGGGATTGTTCTGAATGTAGTCACGAAGTTCGGTGATTTTGGAGTTTAAACCATTAGCATTCCAGGATAAAATGCGAAAAGAGTCAAGAATGGGATTACTCATCATTATGGGTTTGGGTGACTGTAAAGAAGACCTCATCGAGGGCCGAGATGAAAGCAAGTAACTTGTTCAGGGGATTACTTTCCTGATTAAACTTGGTTTGTACAATAGTTAAGAATTTTTTAATTTTCTCAAAGTTGATGTTGAGATCAGAGAATATTTTGTTGAATTCTTGAATTAATTGGATGATGTCAGAGATTTGAGATACGGGGGATTGATTTTCATTGGAGCTTGTAGTAGTAGTTGTATTAAGGGGGGAGGTAGAGGGGGGAGTGATATAAGAATGGATAACAAGGTTTTCTATTGGTAGTTTGTTGGGATCATTTGGATAGGAGTCTTTAGATTTGGTTTTAGGGTTATGGGAGACCGTAGCCTGGTTTCTTTTAATTTTCTCAAGAGGAGTAGGGGGGTTAGCAATGGCTTCAGCAATAGTTTTGTTTTCCTTAACAGAGGAAGATACAGGAGGTTTGTTCACTTTGGTGGTTGGTATGGGATTTTTTTCCAGAGTGGGTTTTTCTTGTCTAGAGTTAGGAGACTGAAAGGGAGGAAAGTCTTTAGGCTGTGGAGTTGGTTGTTGTGCTCTCGTGGGAGGAGGCGTAGTTTGAGTAATTAAGGGGATATTTTTGTTATGTGGGTTGGAGGGGCAGAGTCTAAAGTTGGCGGGGTGGGGTCCCTTACAGTTGGCACATTTGGCAGGGGTATCGGGGGATTTCAAGCAATCACGGGTGAAGTGACCCATTCCACATTTGAGACATCTAGGAGGCTGATAGCAGCAGTCGCTGGAGTGTCCATAGCGCTGACAGCGAAAGCACATCTTGATCCCTTTTGAAACAAAGTCTTTGATTTTTATTGTCATATCAAGAAGAGTTTGTAATTGATGAATAGTTTCCCATCCTTTTGTGGGATTAAGGTATACAAGAAATATAGGTAGCGGTGCTTTATTTTTCAGATCTTTGAGTTGAGTAATGCGATGTATATTGAATCCGCGGCTGCGGAGTTCTTCAGTAATTTCACCGATCGGAGAATTAGAGGGCAGTCCTTTTATCAATATTTTCACCGGCCTTTCGGCTTTGATATTTATAGAGTGAAACTCTATTTTTTGAGTGACCAAGTATTTTTGAACCGTGCGGAAGTCATTAATAGTTTGAGGTAGAATTTTGATGAGATCGCTTGCCATTTGGGCTTGAACAGGAGTAGACACAATTTTATTTAGAGTTTTAACAAGTTCTCTCCAGTTGGTCGGACAATTTACGTAAAAGGGCTCAGGTTTTGGAGGTGAAATGGGAGGAATTTTAGAGTTTTGATTGTCACTAGAGGAAGGATTAGAAGCACACGTAGTATTTTCAATACTGGAATTAGGATTGCAGTCATTAGGGGGAAGAGAGGTGTCCATACTATTTAAGGTTTCGAAAGCGTTAGGAGCAATGTTGATATCTTTACCTTGAGTGATATCAGCCTTACGGCATTGTTTTTTTGATTTGGGGATAATATAACCTTCCAGGTCCTCAGTAGGAGTGTCCTCATTGCTAGCATTAAGTTTTATCTTAGCTTCGCTAAGTTTGAATTCTAAGGCCTTATTGGCTTCAGTTATATTGCTATTCATATTAGAGTTAGAATCAGTTCCATTAGAGCAAATGCAGATAGATGAATTAAGATTAGACATTACGTTAAGATTAGAGTTTGTATTATGCTTTATGATGCTTTCATAATTAGAGACAAAATTATCAATATCATTTTTAAAAGGTGTATTATCACTAACAAAGCTATTCTGCTCAAAATACAAAGTCAAGGAATGACACATACCTCTTAGAGTATCTTCAGATTTGTCGGAGGTTCCAGACTGGATGCAGTGCCATTCAGAAAGCAGAAATTGGCCAGTATGAGACAGGTCTGTGAGATGTTGAAGACGTCCACCATCAGCAGGAGGAAGAGGAAAATTTCCAATTTGGAACCGAATGATAGTTTTTTCAATGTCCGGAGGTATGGGACGTTCATGGATCTGTGCCATTGCTACGGACTCCATGTCCGAAGAACACAGGAAAATAACAAGATGCACAATCAACAATTGGCGCGAAAATACAGGAGCGAAAGATCACACACAAAACCACACCAAAGTTCACCGAGGATCACAATCTACGGAGACGATACGCTGGTTACACCAAGCACCAATGACCGCAATCCACAGTCTCACAGCACAAGGTTCATTAATATAAGGTTGCGCTGTCAGCCCTGCATCCAATCATAAAATGTTCAGCTTTGACGTCATTGGGAAAAGATTTCGCTGCCAAATTACGGAACGCTTTCGAATGGAAGATTAAATTATAAAAGAAAACTTATTCCTTTATTTGCCAATTTTTTTAAATATAAGTGCTTTAATGGTCTACCATGGTGCAAAACCCTCCATTTTTAACTAATAATAAAGAAATAATTAATTTATGTCACTGCCATGACATTTAATTACTTAGTATAGATGAGCGCAATTTATAAGATGAATATTTGCAATTAATTGTTATTGCATTATTTTTGTAAAAAATTAATGCTGATCTATATTTAGCCACTTCATTTCATTTCCATTTTTATATTTACCTGTGTGGAAGTGGCAACATCGGTAATTAATACCTTCTATAGCTCATTAGTTCTCCTAAATAGTTCTAAAATTCTCCTGAAAATTCTCGCGCATTGGTAGACAATGGCATAATAAATGATGCTCAGAGCGAGGGAAAAATATAAAGCAGTCAGGTATCACTGGAATAAAGTCCCCATTGCTATTTATTATCCCACCTCCCGAAGCAGCCTAGCGTGATAAACGCTCTGATTGGTCAGTCGAAGCAAAAATATCTCTGCATCTCCCTTCATTTATTTAAAAAAGAAAAAACATTTTATACATTTATTTCGAGTGATATATAATTAAAACAAAAGTTACTTGGTCGTAAATTATTTGAGTAGACACTGTCTACCTTGTCTCCCCTGACTGTAGTTAAATTAACACAGACACTTGTGATAGAAATAGAAGTGTCCTCAGAATAACTATTTATTTATGAAAATAAAATAAATACTTTCTTAGAAATTTTCGGAAGTGTTTTACTTTGTGTTGACTGAATTCTTCAATCGCAGTGTTTATACGTAGAGATCGTAAAGATTGCACCAAGAAATGCAAACGTCACGCATTTTAACATTATCAGTAAAAGAAATACGTGTTGAAGAGCTGCGAAATGAAGCTCTAGTTGGCTGTTAATTATTTACGGCGAAGGTTTCACCGGCGTTCTTCGCTAACCGCAACCGCCTTGTTGTACACAATCACTAATCCCCTTGCCTGTGTGATGAAATTGGTAAGAGTTTTAAAGAACTACAATATTTTTTTTAATAGTATTTAACCATGTTTTTTTTTTATAAAATTCCCCAGACAAGAAATGCGAACTGTTAATATCTCGTCACGTAAGGTAAAATATGTATAGCAGATGTAATGCGAAGAAGCTTTAAAAGGGGCAATGGTTCTTGCTGAACTTTTCATGTTGCTAAGTGCAGAATAATTAAAATGTGTGCTTCATTTTGACGACTGGTTTTTATTTTTGTAGTGACATAGAAGATTATATCAAGATGGTGAAAAGATATTTCGAGTTCATTTATTTGGCAAAAGGTACGCATTGCATTTTTTTTAAATCGTATTTATTTACAGTCTATGTATTTTCCTGTGATCATGAGTTTTATGGTACATCAATTCTAGATCTTAGATGAAATCGGACCAACCAGGTTTGGTTGCATTTTATGAAAATCATTCGGGTCCAGCGGGCTGGGTAAAATGGAAAATAAATTCCAATATGCAAAATTATCGCAATAAATAAAGCTGCTGCTTGTGAGAACACAGCTTTTTAGCACTTACTTTCTAGTCTTTCCTTTCTAGTATATCTCTTTTGCTTATAGCTGCTTTCTTCAAGGAAGTACTATAAAGTTATATAAAAATCATATCAATTATTTGCACGTCGTGTCACCCAGGGTACAAAGTTCAATTTTTGTTGTGTGTAGTTTGACCCATGTCAAGTTATGAAACAAGAATGTCGCACCACAATTTGAAATTGCTATTTTATTTCGTATATGAATAAGACCCTGAAATCTATATCAAATGCTATATGTAACAAATGTAACGAAAATTGGTATCAAAGCAAAATAAATGTTAATAAATAAAAAAGAAATATGAAGAAAATTGATATTAAAGTGAACATTACATGTTTTGAGTAAAGGGTCGGTCTCTCTTGTGTTTAGATCATTTTTCCACTTAGTCAGGGCCTCTATACAAATTGTACCCCCCTCACACACACAAACATTTATCACAACCCCTTCAATATCTGATGAATCTTTTAAGTCTTTCCCTCCCTCAAAAAATCTAGTGGTGGCACCCAAGCCCTCCTACTCGAATAGTATTCGTGCCCATTGTGGTAGTCCCTGACTTAGTGTTTAATGAGGGTACTATTCTTACTCATATTAAACATTTCTCATGAAATCAGCAGAAAATGTATTTTAGACTAGTGGTCTCCACACATTTTTGATCGCGTACACTAAAACCTACTCTACTTCCCTTATGGTAAATACAGATACGAAATTTCTTTTGTGTGTGTTCTAATCGAGCTTTGAATCTAATACGTTTTTGACCATAGGCAAAGTAAGCAAGTGCTAGGGGCCCCTCTTCCATGCTCAAGCTTCTAAAGGGGGACCCTAGAATTTACTTTTGCCTAGAAGCTCGGGCAGGGGCTCATGCGGTTCTGTGCAATGTTTTTTATTCTAAATGGGAGTTAAAGTGTTAAAGTAATATTCATATAATCTAGTAATTCATATATTATTGTGTTCATATAATTTAAAAATATAAATTCATATTTGTTATTCTTGAATTAATTTTATTTTTTTCCTGTCAATATAAAACGTGTCTTAGGAAAAGAAATATACAAAAGAAAATATTAAATATTCTTGGCGTACCCGCACATATCGACTCACGTACCCACTTTGTAGACCACTGATCTAGACGAATTATGCCAAACTATATTCACCACATAAATTTTGACTCATAATACGCGGGAACTTGACTTTGAAGAATATGTGCTTAAACTCTTCTTTGAGGCCTTGATTAATATATCTTACAACATAATAAGATGTCCGTGTGTTCCCATAGGGGAGAGCAAGCGAGGGGGGGGCTTCGCTTCTGAACTCTCAATATTAGAAATGCTGGCATCCAGCTAGTCGTTATTGTACGTCTTATCCTTGAGTTCCCCCCCCCCCCCCGGAAATTTATGACCACCTGTGTATATACTTGCATGCATGCTTGCGCGCGCATCTGTGTCGTCTAGTCGAAAATCCGACGAAATTTCGGCTTTAAAATTGCATTTTTTTTCAGCAGACGATAAGGATGAAATCGCAGTTATTTGTTCAAAAGAGAAACAGATGTTTAGCAAACAAGGTGGATTCAATTTATCATTTTTCTAACTTTGCGATTTAAAAAAATATTTTATATCTTTTTAATTTGGTATTATATATATTATTGAATTCAGTGGCAATTTCTTTTTTTTTTTTTTTTTTTTTTTGAATCTGAGAAAGCTCGTTGAGGTAGCATTGACTTTTCCCAATTTACTTATCGCTCGAATGTGAGCACTTTCTTTCGTAACTCAGACTTTTGGCATAGACTCTTCGGTGCTATAAAATTTTCGATTTTTAAAATTCGTCTTATTTAAAGACAAATACTCGATTTTTGAGATATAGAATTCTTTTAGTATTATAAGTGTGTTTTGAAAATTTGACTTAAATCAGGCGTAAACGTTTGAAAATAACATACAGCATAAACATGTATTTTTCCTTCTCGCAGTAAAGGAACTTTTATTTAAAAGAAAAAAAATAGGGAATTGTGATGGGATAACAAAGTACTAAGCAGTTTCTTTTGTCGCAACGTCGAATACATTTTCTAGTCAACATAAATTGTAAATATCGTCAATGTCTTACTTTGAGTTTGTTATCTAAGTACCGATCCGATCTATTATTCTCTAATACAAATATATCAATGCAAAAAGTGTCAGATCTAAAAGCTTTCAAAGTTAAAACCGTCTTTTATCCCCGTTCACTGTATTACGGTAAAAGGGGTAATTATCTTCGAGTGATGCTCCATATCCGAGAGTTTTATCAATACAACAAATCTTCTGTAAACTTTGTTCTTGTAACATCACAAGCAGGATCCTCCGCCTTCAAAGTCTTATCTTTGACGTAGTGTTTACTGGCGTCGTATCCATTCAATTTTGCATTCCCGAGCTGTGCAAAGGATTGGGTTGGCTAGTTTCAAAATAGTCTGTTATGATCTGATGGGACATCAAATTATTTACTAATTACAGTGTTGTAGGTGAGTTTATTATTGTTTCAAATTTTGGTATCGCAACTTTTACTTAAGCCTCTTATAAAATAGTTTTCCAAAATCAAAACATTTTGAAGTAACTAAAGACAGGTTTAACACTACTTTTAAATGCATTATAACCCCCCCCCCCCCTTCGCCCAACATGTAAATAACCAAGTTGTAATTTACTTCAAGAATAAATGTTATCTTTATTTTTAAGCTGAAGGTTTGAGATTATGCTGCTTTGCGTTGATTGCGTTAAACAGTAGCTCGTAGATATGACTTTTTTTCAAGCTGCCTATGTTTTATTACATCACACACACACATATGTCTGTGGTACATTGTGGCGGGGGGGATCAGAGTTCGGCAATATTAAAAATACATGTATTTGAAATACATTTGTATTTTAAACTGGAAAAACTAAAGTATTTTGGTAATGTATCGAAAATGCATTTTTAGAGTATTTCGTATTTTAAATTACACAAAATGCATTCTTGTGTAAATCGCTTTCTTGTGTACATCATAGCAACCACAAATATTAATGGATTTTCACGAAACTTTATATCTGGCTTTGTTATCAAAAAATCTGGAACTAGATAGAATTCTTTTAATTCGAGCAAAACCTTCGAAAGTTTATATTTTTTTTAATATGGTAGCATAGGACAATATTTTATCATAATCATACACAAAAGGGTTTATTTATGGCTCAATGATCACGATACTTAATAGTTTCAATCATTGTCGTGAAAGATAGCTGCGATACATTTTTTTTGTTCGTGGCATCATTAGCTCCTCTCGAGGGGCAAATTACCCTCCCCCCTCCCGTGGTACATTATCAAGTATGGTATCAATAGATTTTGTCAAATCCTTTAAAGTGAAGGGTAATACGCTATAATTGTAATCATTTGGACCAACGATACATATTTTTGAAAAAAAATTTCTTGCAAAATTTAAAGAAAACAAAAATCTTACAAAAAATGGATTTTAGTATAAAAAAAGTAGAGTTGAGCCGAACTCTAGTTAATTTCTTAAGGAAGAAATGCTATGCAAATCGTTATTGCTAAGGCACAATAAATAATGGTCTATACTTCTGGTAGTGATGAAAAGGTATCAAAATAGATTATGGTTGTGTCTTGTAATGAAGAAGGGAGACATTTTAAAATTATAATTATATATATATATATATAATGGAAAAGTTAAGGAGGAATGTCATTTATTCAAACGAAAATGTTCCGTTATGAGTGGGATTTTTGTAGTCTCAACAAATTTTAAAACGCATCTAAAGGTAATATTTTAGTTTTATGCAGCAGTACCTCAATGTAACGGATTCCTGAACTTAACGCATGTTTTAGCTAGACATTTGGCATTAGTTCCAGGGAACCGTGAGTCTCCGTGAATAAATGCAAAAACTTCTTGGAGAATTTGCAAAGTTTCCGATAAAAAGTAGAACTTTCCATCATTTTTGCATTTAAGAAAATTAAAATTAAGGTTTTAACAGGAACTATTGGTAAAGCATTTTGAAAGTTTAAGAAGATAAATTTTATTTAAGCTAAAAATATTTGTAGCTGAATATAGCTAATGAATTCAATTAGAAGCTCTGGTTTGCAATAATGAACATTACCAGCATTCTTACCAAATACTCATGAGGCTTTCAGATAAAAATTAAAAAAAAAATCAAACATTAAAGGAAAATACTAAATCAATTAAAATATATTTTGCTTAATTACATCACATAAAAATGTGCATGTATCGTTAAACAGTTAAATGTAACTTTTTTATATTAACAATTTTATTAAAATCAATTATATTAAATCAAAATCATCACAATATATATACAGTGTTTGTTTGTAACCAGGAAGGCAGATATAAAACAAAAATATTTGTCTTTTTATTAATAATAATTAATAAATATGAAAAAAGCAATAAATACACTTGAAACATTTTGTTTAAAGGTATTAGTTATTCATAAACTCTATTACTTTACACTGCTTTGTAATTTACTACTATTGAACCTAATATATGTCAGCTAAGTAGGGGTTCCCATGAGATTTTACTAAATATTTCAAGGGTTCGTCTTAACGAAAAAGGTTGGTAATCACTGCTCTAATCCTTAGAATTTACGTGGTATATTTTGCTCTTCAGATGTAATAATTTACAAAATCTGTATCATATAAAATGTGTCAAGAAATTGTTTTTAATTAATGTTTTTTTTGTAATATATATATATATATACATATATATACATATATATATATATACATATAATATATATATATATATATACATATAATATATATATACATATAATATATATATACATATATATATATATATACATATATATATATACATATATATATACATACATATATATATACATACATATATATATATATATATATATATATTGCTTAGATTACTATAGTAACAATTTCGTGTTGCTAAATCAGTTAAAAATTGCAGCGAAGGATTTTAATCGAATTTCTTTGGTGACCTCTATTTTCAGGCCAATGTGTAATTTAAGATCTTAACATAATAAACAATTTATGATATAAGATATATTATTTAACCTGACATGGGCGAAAGAATCGTCAATGACAATACTTTCTAATCATTTTTAAATGCCAATGTTAATATGTAACTAATATTAGGCTTGTTTATTTCCAATAAAATGTACGGATAAATGTTGCTTTGCATTGAAAATTCAATCCAGTCTAATACACTGTAATGTTTAATTTTTTTAAATGTATTTTAAATGTATTTTTAAAATGCATGTATTTTGTATTTGAAATTTTTTAAATGTATTTTAAATGTATTTTTAGAATGCATGTATTTTGTATGTGAAATTTTTTTAATTTGAAAAGTATTGCGTATTTTATGCCCCCCCCCCCCCCCCAAACCTATGTATTTTGTATCAAAAATATATTTTCAATGTATTTGGCCCAACTTTGGCTGGGATGTATAATTTTTTCACTAATATATATATATATATATAAATTGTGTGTGATCATTTCTTTATCAGCACGTTCGCCTGAGAAAAATGTTAATCAGGGTAAATTTTGAACCATTAAAATGTTATTTAGAATATTCCCTTTTTAATTTCTAATCTTATAGCAAGAAAATCCGAGACTAACTAAGTTTCAGATGTTTGTGCATGTTACAAAAAGTTAAGTGATTCTATTTCTGAAGATGTGATGATTTATGATTTTTAATAGAATTGCATAAAGTTATTAGTTTTATTAGAATTGCATACTTCATTAACATTTTGACAAGTTTTGCTATAAAACTTCCTAACTTTCAGATTCAAATTAAGCCATTTATGTATTACTAGTATATCTTTCCTATTTTGCAGTAATTCAAAAATAGTCTACTATACTTCCGTAACTACTCTTAAAATCCTCACTAAATTGATAGTTTTATTTCCTTAGTAATAGAATTGCCGTGGAAGTGCATGTTTTAAATGCAGGAATGACATGCATGATTGGTGTATCAAAAGTGCGTTTTAACAAATACGTTTTTATCAAAATTACTGTTCATTAATAAATAAAAAATATTTTATGCAAAGGATAGGGAAAACTTAACGTATTTAAGCACAAATAGAATAACAGTGCAGTATACAGCTGTTTCGAGGATATCCATTCGTAAATGCTAGACGACCAACAGACCCGAAATCAAAAAGACGAAAGGGGCTCAAATAGGGGAAACACGGGGATAATATATAATGGAGGGGGTTAAGTGTTCGGAGAACCTGTAATTTGCATGCTCAAAGCTATAAAAGTATGAGATTATAAAATAAACTTACTGTACTGATAAGAAATATGGGAGCCAAACATTTCAAGAAAATATTATTAATTATGGTGCGAGTTACCCGTTCAACGATGCAAATGAGTTTTTTGATAAGAATATGGACATAATGTAAGACTTCTATTTCATTTTCTAGTTGTTTTTTTTTTTAATAGTTTACAACTTTTAACTGTTTTTCTTGATGAACTTGCTTTTGGTTTTAGATCTATGTAAAATCTTTTATTTTTGCAGTATCTATATAAAAATTAAAATTGAATTCAAATATATAGGACTAGCAAAAACAACAAGCAGACAATATAATAGGAGGTCTTTATTTCACTTCCTATAAGACGTACAAAATTTAAAAAAAGGCCAGAGCGCTTTCGAGCGTAAATACGCTCTTCATCAGTGGCTACATGGAAATAGAAATAATCGTTCATATATAGACCAGAAAATGTGACAAATTTGCATAAATACCATTATCAATAAACTTGCGTTTATTTAAGGAGAATCCAAAAATACAAAACATTTTGAACAGATTCAAAATCGAGCATAAATCACGAAGAGTACAGTAAAAATTTTACAATTTTATTACAGAAATTTCAAATTCAAAGCTTTTTTTAAAAAATAGGGGGGGGGGGCAGTCAGGCCCAATCCCCGAGAGGATGACGTCAAAGATAACTATGAAGAGACTTGAAATTGCATGGAGTCGAGAATGAGTCGCCAAAAATAACTTAAAATCTGAACGGGGTCAAAATTTCAAATCGACTCGTGGTAAATATAAATAAAGAGGGACTCAAAAAGGAGAATATTACGAGGGTTATTACAACGCATAAGAAGGAAAGTTCTTTCAAAAATGGGCCGGAAATTTTCTTTAACAACAAAATGAGCAAGGGCCGTAGAAAGTTTACCACCTTTGACATCACTAGCATGTTCTGCCAAACGGATACCAATAGTACGTTTTGTACTGCCAATATAAATATCTCCTTAGATAAACGTAAGTTTATTGATAATTGTATTTATGCAAATTTGTCACCTTTTCTCGTCTATATATGAACGATCATTTCTATTTCCATGTAGCCACTGATGAAGAACGTATTTACGCTCGAAAGCGCTCTGGCCTTTTTTAAAATTTTGTACGTCTTATAGGACTACTATGGTTGTGTGCTTGTTGTTTCTGCTAATTGAAATCAGACGTGATGCCAATTTATTTATATAGAACTGGTTATACTTTTGAGAATGGAAATTTTTTTAAATGTCTGTTAGAAGTTTGCTGTTATAGACTGTATCGAACATATATTTACCACATGTATTTTTATTTGAATATCTGTTGAAAAAAATATATATATATAAATATACTCATAAAAAGTTGAGAAACGGCAGCGGCACTCACCATGCGAATGTCGTTATAAGAGTTATGCAAATGATCAAATTGTCAGCGCCAATGACGTTATAGGGCTCATGCAACGTGCATGAGAACAACGAATCTTGCAGCATTTGAAACAGCCGGTGTTCTCCCTCACGGGCAACTGAAACTGGATTTTCTGCTTTGATACTGCAAGTTGTGTACAAAGATGCCTTTGATTGACTTGACGGCGTTACTAACAATTGATGGAGAGGTTGTTGGTCGTTTCATGCATGAAGTTCCTAGCGAATGCTTTAGACTTCAGTCAGTGAGGTGAGATATCCTGATTTCTGACATTAGTTGAGTTGCTTGGAGATCTGAGTCAGACCCTCCCCTCGTAGGCGGCAGCCGCGGACTCTAGCTTCTAAATGGTGGATAACTTGAAGGGGTGCACCAGAAAAGAAAGAGTACATAAGTGAATACTAACTTGCTGTATGAAACGACTTACATTTGATTATGGGGGGTTATTTGAAGTTTTAAGATCTGAAATTTGGGTGAGAATTTCAAACATTTTTTGCATAGGGTCTGCATTTGATTTTACAATTTGGACGATTTTAACAAGATAATTTTTATGTCGTTTATATTAACATAATTATTAATTTCCTTAAAGAATTTTAGAAAAAATAGAAAGGAAGAGGTTTGCAGTTTGGTTAGTTTCTTCTATTTCTACTTGCGAGTGGACCACTTGTTCTCCGTAGCTTGGGTGCTGCGTCTCAGCACGTGGCATCGCCTCGTGGTTTGCATTATTTATGGGGGTTTGAGATTTTGGTAGCGGCGGGAAATTTTCCCTGTCGAGATTTAGAGGGACACTAACATTTTTAGGAACAGGTTTTTGAAAGCTGGATTTGGCTTCCTAGGACTTTTTACGGTTCCAGGGGTTTCTTGGGCAGTGGCGAAAGTTGGCAGGGGGAGCCCCGCCACAATTTGCACATTTAGCCGGGAGGTCTCTTGGCTTTACACATTCACGAGTTGGGTGGCTTTCCCCGCATTTTAAGCACCTAGAGGGGAGTGAACAATTCTTCGAAGAGTGATTAAAATTTTGGCAATTATAACAGATTTTAAACCCATTTGATTTGAATGCCTGCACAGCTACCCTCATGGAGAGTACGGAGGTGAGTTTATAAATCCTCTCCCATTCCTCGGTCGGCTCTAGGCAGATCAAGAAAATGGGGAGGGGGAACCTATCCCTGCGACTTCTTAGCTGAGAAATTCTAACAATTTTGAATCCTTCGTTAGTGATAGCCTGTTTAAGAGAATCCATTTCCGTGTTAGTTGGCAAGCCTTTAATGACTATTTTTTGGGGGCAGTCATTTTTTAGATTGATTGAGCTAAATGGAATTTTTGTTTGGGTTAGGTGAGTCTGAACACTCCTGTAGTCCTCAACGGACCCAGGAGTGATCCTAATCACCCTTCCCATAAGCTGGCCCTCAATTTTATTGTCTAAGATTTTATTAAGTTCCTCTATGAGGACTCCGCAATTACTTGTGAAGTCCACATAGAAGGACGAGACTTTAATTTTAGGGGTGGGGAGGGTAACTTCCTTCATCACAGCGTCATCTACAGTTAAGTTTGAGAATCTATTTTCCGTAGGAATCTCCTGCGAGACTTGGGGAACTTGAGTGGATCTTTTTAACTTCTTAGCTTTTTGGATTTGGAACCCTGCCATTTTTTCATGCATTTCTTGTGTATAGTACTGATAGAGTACTCCCTCATCAGTGACACCCTTTCTGACTTTGATACATTTAACAACAACCTCGTATGAATCACGCGTAACAAAGGTTTGACTATCGGGGGTCCTTAACAGCAAGTTAGAATCAAAAATTGTACCTTTTAGGACAAGCTCCAGTTGGTCTCTCCGTTCTTTTTCCATATTCTCGTCTTCCAGGTCCAATTCCATTTGGCTGATGAAGAAGTCGTAGAATCTGAGATGCTCATGTATCTCCAGCTTTGTTCCTTGATTCCAGATAGTTTTCTTCCGGTATTCGGCGGCAAGACTTGCACCTTTACTTGGGGTCTCGGCATGTTGTTCAGAGTTGCCAGCATATTGCGCCGGCTTCTCGGCACTTGTTTGGACTTGGTCCTCGGAATCTTGTAGGGTCCCATTCTCATAATCGTCCATTATCTCCGACCAGTCTGTTTTCCTCTTTTCCTTGGCTATAACAGTCAGTGCTTTTGCTTCCTTGGTGGCTATGGCACGTTGCTTTTCTCTCACAGACGTTTCTGTTCGAATTCTTTCATACATATTTTGATCTTTCCTATTTTGCTTCGTTTTAAGCATAGTAGAAGGCACGAGCGATGGATTATCGTCTGCTTTGCCCGACATGCTCAACTGTAACTCAGCATTACACGCCCAAGCGAGAGCATAAAATTCTCCACGTGGTAAGGTATGAGCAGTGTCCCAATAACAGGTCCGTACACCACGGCGTCGTAGCTCCGAATGAGGACAATTGATGGATGTAGAGAGTCCGCACCATAGGCCTAAGGAAGCTGGTTGGTTCCAACAGATGTATCAGTCGTCATTATTGGTCGGAGCGATATGGCAGTTGATCGGTGTCGGCCAGAGTGGATCAGAGAATGAACATGTATCCGTCGCGAAAGCTTAAGGCGCCCCAGATAGGAGGATCGTACAGTCAGGGGAGGAGACAAGTCCACACCAATGGCGTCGATATCTATTTAAAGGCATTTGCTATCCTCCATATATTCTGTATCAAGGGATACTATTCGGAGACAACTGGCAGAAGGTGGAATTAGGTATCGACTTCTATTAAAACGTCTACCACTGACCCCTCAACATAGGCAGAGCCGTCTGGATTGATGCTGAGCTCAGTCAGCCTGGACAATGTCTGATTGGAGGCATGTTGTTTCTGTAGATGAATCCCGCTTCTCTCTCGGTGCTGGTGATCGCTGCACAAGTGTGTTGTTGCTGAGACCCAGACCGTCCGACCTACCAGAAAGGTGTAAGGTAACTGTTTGGACGGCCGGGAAGTACCACCCAATTTAGACCGGAACCCTGTGGGGGAGTCATTCACAGGGACCGTACCCTTCTTCCCCTACCACCAACCTCTCGGAAGGACTTACGGACCCACATGTTTAACGTGATCGTACGCCGCGTGAACGCGGGGGGAATCGAACAAGGGCCTACCGAATGCAATTCCCGCGCGCTAACCACTGGGCTACCGCGCCCCCACTGCACAAGTGTGTGGAGGACTAGGGAGGACTAGCCAACGTTCCTCTTAAAATCGAACAAATCGTAAAAATCCCTCAAAATCGTACTAAAACATAAAATGACTAAAAAACTAATTCGAATTTTAAAAAAAAAATCTGACCGAGGCTCATGTTGCTTGTTCCTTAGTACCTGTGTACCAAATTTCGTGTCCGAAGATTTCCCGCTACAGACGACACAAACATTTTTTATTATGTAAAAATTATCTGATTACCGCTTTTTCAAACGGTGTAAGCATATTTTTGTCCTTGTAACTTCCAACTGTTGATTTTCTCAAAACAGACCTTGGGATAGAATAAACCACCACCGCAGGTATATAATGAATATGCCACTCTTTCAGCTTACTTCTTCACATACCCCCCGGGGACCAGTGAATATAAATTGATTTCTTGTGTTATAAAAGTGATTGAATTGAGTGTTAAGATAGTGATTTTTGAGTATCCTTGTATTTTTTTAAGTCTGGTCCTACAGTCGGTGCCTTGGCGTGGCCGGGGGGCTCCCCTTATAGGGGCGAGATCCGACTCAGTGAAAATAATAGAACCATCAGTGCTCATAGAACATAGTTATCTCTAAATATAAACTTTTATTTGAGATAGAACTTTTATTTAGCCGGAAAATGGCAACTGGAGTTGAAAGCAGTGAATATGCTTATCCGGAACAATCGGATGTTGAAGTAGAAGAAGATTTTAACCACTATGTGGATAAAGCTTTACAGGCTCAAGAGAGCATTATATCTACCATAGTCTCACAAAAAGTAAATGTGGCTCCACAAGTTAAAATTAGAGAAGAATTTGGTAATTTGATTAAGATTGTTATAGAGCAACAGAAAATAATAGCTGTTGAGAAATCTAAAAGAGGGGAAAGAGAAAGGACTGTTGTTCCTTCCTATGCAGAGAAATTGGCTGAGAAAGATAAACCGAAAAAAGGGACAATAGTGGTCCCAGGGATTAAAATACGGGGAAGATCTCTAAGTGCTAAGAGAATCACCCATGTCATCTCAATACTGCCGAAAATGGAACAATCTTCTGAAGCAACAAGGAAAGAAGTTCAGGGACTGGTGAATCCAACCAAGTTGAATATTAGTGTAAAAAAGGTGAAGAAGATTAGGAAGGGAGGCATATTGGTAGAGACATCTAAAAGTGAAGACCTTGACGTTCTTATTCAAGAGTTTATGGACAAGGATGCTTTAAGCAACTATACAATAAGTAAACCTCCGGCCGACTAATCGGTTGCTCATGTCCTTGCTGACGAGCCGGTCGGTCTGGGTCTTCAACAATAAGTAAACCTAAAAAGAAGAAGCAGCCTCAATTGATACTATATAATATCCAAGATGAATACACAAAAGAAGACTTAGTTGCGAGGATCACAGAACAGAATGAAGAAATCGATGATCCTGCAAAAGTAGAAGCAAAGTACAGTTTTATGAGTAGAGGAGGCACAAATTGGATACTCGAAGTAGATCCAGAGACTTTTACTAAGTTAATTAAAAAGAGTAAGATCAGTTTAGGTTGGTATAAAGTGAATTTCAGAGAACACTTGCGGCCTTATGTCTGTTTTAAGTGCTGGAACTATGGACATATCGGGAAATTTAGCCCTGGCAAACTTGTTTCTATTAAATGTGGTTCTGATGAACATAAAGCTACTGACTGTACAGAAATGGTAAAATGTAAAAATTGGAAAAGCACAATGGAAAATTCGGTTCCAAATTCAAGATGGATCACAGGTGCAATGATGCCGTTTGTCCTGCTTATGTGAAAGAACTTTCTTTTGTGGCTTCTAAAGTCGATTATGGACTAATTGATTAGTGCAGGTTTGTTGCTGTATTGCTTATTTGTACTTTTGGTTTTTGTATATTTGTATTTATCGGATTGGCTCGAGTAGCGATATTTTGTTGGCTCGAGTAGCAATGTTTTGTATTGTAAAATAAATGTTATTGCTGGCTTTGTTTTCCTGGTTAGGGAATTTTGTATTTGAAGTGCATGTTTACTGTATATTATTGTATTGTTTTGTAACCAGTCAAGGGGGCCTGGATTTTGTTATTCCTGTCAGAGGATGAGGATCTGTCTTGTTTGGCTGGTGGTCTTTTTGTTGTGTTTTCGTGTCGGTCCCCCGCGACCTGCTCGGCGCTTAGTGTCGGTGCGTGTTTGGTGGGGGTTCCGGTTTGGAGGCGTCGGCTCTGTCCCGCTGGTGTCGGCTTCGGCCGGTGGTGCTTCCGCCGGTGGTCGCTGGACTGGGGGGCATGTGCTGAGGGCGGCGGGATTATGGTCGCGATGTCGGCTTATCTTTTTCCGTGTACCTTCGGGTGGGTCGGGCTTCTCCTTTTGAGTTACTTCTTCACATAAGTATAGATTTCAAAACTATAGCATGAAACTCTTTGCTTTTCAGCCTTGAGGAATATTCCTTGTTTTTTTCTCAGTGGTTGATACTATATATAAATGTACAAAGATAGACTTTGAGGGGTTGGGGGTGCTTTTGGAGTGTTTATAAAGATTTTTTTGACTCCCGTAGTTTTCCGTCCTTTGGGGGAAACATCGGAAAATGGACTGCATTATGTTCTGACCAGTGGTTAATACTAAATGTGCAGAGATTCAGCCTTCTAAGTCAACGGGGAGAGGGAGCATCATGAGAGTCTGAAAAGACTTATAAAACATTTTTCCCGTCCTCGGGAGGGTGTGAATTGCCCTATTAGGATCTGTCTCATAGATAATACTATTAAGTATGCAAAGATTCAACCTTTTAGGTCAATGGGGGACTTCAAGAGGGTGTGAAAAGATTGCACGATTAAATATCTTTTGGTCGCAAGCCCATGGTTCCAATTTAAGAAATGCTTCAAATAAGAGGGATTTTCATGTTACGAAAGCTTTAGTCACGTGATGCTTTTGAGTAAAATCGTACAAAATTAATTTTTTATAGGGGCCCTCTACAAAAGAAGTTTCAATTAGAATTTTTTAAATTTATTTAAAGGAAAAATTATGCACAATTGGCCGTGAAAAAATTGCCACAGCTATGGGGCCTGAATTAGTCAAATAAAAGGAACTGTGAAAACAAATTTCCAGGGGTCGTACAAAAATTGAATTCCGTTAGATAACATTTTCATTCGAAAACGTGCATGCGTACCTATCTTTAGTAAAAGTTGTATACAGTCCTTAATTACTAGTCGAAAACTTTAATTTATATCTCGGCTAAGTTTGATCGTATAGCAATGGACTCCTTTTGTTTGACGAATTAGGCTATGGAAAATATTTTAATTGAAATTTTTTCGAAAGTATGAAAATCTATATTTTGTACTCTTTTACTAAAAGGTTCCGCATGATCAAAATTTGCATACGGTGATAGTCTAACTTCATTAAAGCATTTCTTATATTGGAACTAAGAGTCTTCGACAAATTGTTCAAAAGATACTGGGTTGTGCTATCTTTCTGAAACACCATTGTCTTATACGAAGCTTTCTGATCAGAGTAGACGGGTCTACCATGGGCGTATGCAAGATTTTTCAGGGTTGCTAAAATTGATTGCATTCAAAATTTAGAGATTACTATTGACCTTTAAATATTGTTTCAAAATAAATTTAATAGATGGTATGAGCAACCCATTTTAAAAATTATAGTGTGTATAGTACAGTGCGCGAAAAAAGTATAAGGACAACATATAATTGAATGAAAATATACTTTATTTTCACTTTATCGAAATGAATTTTTGATATGTCTGCCCTCTAATATGAAATTATACAATAACATTTACAACACATACAACAGCAACTATGAACCTTACAAAAGTTGACCTTATAAAGATTATCACTAAAGAAAATATAGAAAAAAGTATAAGGAGATGTTCTAAATTACTTAACATTTATCTTAATAATCAAGAGGAAAACCTTTTTTTTTTCAATTACTTGAATACGCCGAGAGATCATCGATGCTGAAAGTTCTTTTAAAGTGTCTATGGAAATGTTATTCCAAGCTTGTTTGATGGCTAACACAAGATCTTGTTTGCACTGATATTGTGTGCCATTTTTATAAACTTCTCGGGCTAGAAGGCCCCATAAATTTTCTATTGGATTGAGATCGGGACTCCTCGTTGCCAATCAAGTAAATTTACTGAATTTGCTTCAAACCAGAGTTTTGCACTCTTAGAAACGTGTATGAAAGTGTTATCCTATTGGAAAATGTAGTCTCCTGAAGTAATTAGTGGGTCCTCGGGTAACAAATGTTCGCCTAATTATCAACATATTTGTCAGAGTTCATTTTGTAGTTGATAAAGACTATAAGCGTGGTTCCGTTTGTTGCAAAAGCGCCCCAAATCATTACTGTGCCCCCACCGTATTGACTTTTGGAAAAAAATTCTTTGGTTTTACGCAGATTATTCCAAAAAAAAAAACGAAAACCATCTGGCCCATCAAAATTGAACTTCTGTTCGTCCGAAAAGATTACATCAATCCATTTTGGACCGAGAGAAATGTTTTTTTTTAAATTTCCGTCTTTATTCCTTATGTTCCTTTTTAAGAGGCGGGCGTGACATTAACTTTCCACACCAAATATTCGGATGCTTATTCAAAATATTTTGAACTGTTCATGTAGAACATGGTAAGTCCAATTTTTTTTTTAACTTCGTTTGCAGTTTCTTTTTTCTCGCAAGCTCTTCTTACAACCATTCTTTTCTGTCGATGCATTAGAATTTCTGGTCTTCCAGTTCGTTTTTTCATTCCATACATTCCAGGTTCTTTTAGAAAATTATAAACTGCAGTTTTAGATATTTTAATTTTTCCGAAATTTTATGCCCACTCAATCCACATTCGTTTTAAGCAAGAATTTCCCCCTTTTTCAAGGTCAGACAGATAAGTTCCTTTTGGCATCGTACAAAAATCGTAAAAAAATGAGCCAAGTGTGAATTTTGTTTAGAAACTCAGTCTTTATAATTGAAATGATCATTTTCTGCTTTCAAATATACAAATTTTACTATAATTTTAGATGTAAAACAGTTGTCCTTATACTTTTTTCAAAGATCATATGGGTTTAACATTTATAAAGTAAATTTATACATATTTATTTTTGGAAAATTTAACTAATTTACATGAAAAAGAACTTAATTTTATCAATATTTTTACTTAAGAAATTTGCATACATTTCCGTCTAAAAGATTTCTAGATTTGGGGAATTTTCGCTTGTCCTTATACTTTTTCGCGCACTATAGTGTGTATATTATAGTGTGTATAGAATTTTTAAAAATTATAGTGTGTATAACATTTTTAAAAATTAGTGTGTATAGCATTTTTAAAAATTAGTATGTACCACCTTTAAAAAATATGCCCCCTTTCATAACAGAATGTTAACCTTCCTGGAGACAGGACAACTAAACTAACATATTGGACATTCATAAACATACTAAATGCAATAATCTATAATAAGTTTTCCAATTAGGTATGAGTTTAAATTGCTTTTATTTATATACACGTGGAAGAAAACAAACTGTTGTGGTTGAATGTTCCAAAAAGCATTTTTCTTATTTTTTTTCTCTCATATTGACTTTTAATTAAATTAATTAGGCAGAGGGGTGCTTTGGCACCCCCCTGACTTCCCCTTAAATACGTCGAAAAGTAGACTCGCCTGAAATGTATTACATTTTAAGGAGTAAAATTTAAAGCATTTAAATGTTAAATCTCGAACTTGCTGTTTGTTCTCAGTCCATGTTATTTATATATTTCCTAACAATTCTATTTGATTGTGTAGATCAGCGAAAGATGAATTCTCCTGGAAACGTCTCTCCCTGTGAAAGCAGAGGAGCGGCTTCCCCGACTGTATCAGTCACGAATTCAGAAACCGTTGAAAAGAACAAAAAATTCACAGTAAGTTTTCTTTTTTCAGCTACTTTTCACTACTTATGATGCCCCATTTCATGTTTTTGCGGTTGGAGATGGTAATCCCGTGATTTCGGAAAAAAAATGTATCCCGAAATCCAACAATTTATGAAATGATACTTTTCTTGCAATTATGTGAAAATTAATATTTGGACGTGTGAAAAAGAGGATAAACTAACACCCTTAAAAGAGTAAGTTGCAGCATATTTTATGCTCTTTTGCTTAACAATATATGGCACTTCGGATCGAAATAGTCTTCTTAATCTAATATTGGCACAGTTATATTCTACTCCGTGTTGGATACACCATAGGTATGCAAAATTCCAGCCTTCTCTGTCACCGGAAGGGGGTTTGTGAAGAGTCCGTAAATACTTTATACTTCGCATGAGAAAGTAAAAATAATTGATTCGCATTCAGGAATTCTTGAAAGTATAAATTTATACAAATCCGAGAATAGGATTTTTGACTCATTTCTTAATCAATGTTAATGAAATTGGCAATTGAGATAACTGCACTTTATTTCAATCTACTCGCTGTCCTTCCAAGATAATTGTGTTCCACAGTAAAGTAAAAAAAATGTGATGTCAGAAGCATATGATTTTCTCTACATAATGCAAGTACTTGGCTTCTTTCAATGCGAAATAATGATGGACGACAAGATCCACGGCAGAATGTTTTTACGTTCGAAAGAATATTGATCTTGGTCGCTTTCCCGGATGACAACATGTCAAATTATTTTCAAGTGCCCAATTCTTATATTTCGCGCAAATATAACTTGATAATTGGAAATATTTCAAACATCTGTTAAGCAATATACTCAATTATATTAATATATGTTAATTATTAATTTATCAATTTGGCGTCATTTTTCCATATTAAAAATGTTGCCAACTTGACTATATTTCCCCAATAGTGATCAATATCACCCAAATATATCGCCAAGTGTTACATATTTGTTGATACTCTTTTTTTATGCAATTTTTTTAAGAAAATGTATTTGAAAAATGTGCAATATCTCGAGAATGGTTCAAGCTAGCGTTCTAAAGTTTGTGTCATTCGATTTAGGATTATAAAATACGTACAAAATGAATATTTATTTAACATTATTGATTGTCTTGATTTTTTTTTTCAAAAAAATCATTCGAAATTTACAGGGACGGTCTTCCGATTGTTCGATTGCTTTTAAAATCAATAGGGTTTCAGTATTCTCGGATCGTAATAATCGTACCAAATTACTTTTGAAACGATTCATTCGTTCGTAAAATATCGTATCCAAAGACTCACACCTCAAAACCTTTTAATTTGAATGCTTGAAACGTGTTTTTCCGTCGAAAAAGCGAATTCAAATTTTCAACCTATGTCAATATGTCAACCTCTATGTCAATATGTCAACCTCTATGTCAATATTTCCACTATGAATGTAGGGAAAATAAAAAATCCCTTTTTTCCGGACAATCAAAACTTTAACTTCGTTCAGTTCTGTTCTATTTCTCTTGAACGATACCATAAGCATGCAAAAATTCGGAAAAATCGCCTTAGTCAGACTTTCGCATTTACCTGAGCGAGCGGTGTGTTCCGTTATGAGGGGGTTGTACGGTTAATTGTGATTCTTATATTTTTTGCTTTTGCGGAAAGCGTGTGCAATTTTTGGACGGAAGCCATTTTATATTGTGTTCAAATATACTATTTAAGCAGAGAACCGGCTTAGCAACGTCGGCTATTTCGTTCTAGTCTTACATAATAAAATATGCCTGTGCTCTAGCGGGAAATCTAAGCATCATACGGCCATGACATTGGTAAATAGATACCTCAGGACCCAAATAGGTGCACCTTGGAGTTATTTTTTTATTTTTTATTGCGAATAAGTTTTTCGAATTATTTTATGTTTAAGCCCGAATTACAACGATTTTGGGCGATATTCACGCATCGGTTCCTTAGCGACCGAAAATATTATCACAGAGTTTCTATTCTGATACCATCCGAAAGATCGAAAAATTCTCTTTCAAGCAACTTTGAACAAAATCCATACGTTTAATAGACGAATTTTCATAAAATTTTTACGTATGTGTATATGCGATATTTCACGAAAGAGTGGAACGTTTCGAACATAATTTGGTACAATTATTACAACCATTGGATACGGTCCCTGTGGTACGGTCCCTGTGGATGCCTCCCCCACTGGGTTCCGGTCTAAATTGGGTGGCACTTCCCGGCCGTCCAAACAGTTACCTTACACCTTTCTGGTAGGTCGGATGGTCTGGGTCTCAACAACAACCATTGGATACTTCCCTGTGGATGCCTCCCCCACTGGGTTCCGGTCTAAATTGGGTGGCACTTCCCGGCCGTCCAAACAGTTACCTTACACCTTTCTGGTAGGTCGGACGGTCTGGGTCTCAACAACCACCACCATTGCATACTGAAGCGCGACAGCCCGGTGGTTAGCGCGCGGGAATTGCACTCGGTCGGCCCGGGTTCGATTCCCGCCACTGCCAAAACTGCCGCCGTGTTCACGCGAAGTACGATCACGTTAAACATGTGGGTCCGTAAGTCCTTCCGAGAGGTTGGCAGCAGGGGAAGGAGGGTACGGTCCTTGTCAATGCCTCCCTTACTGGGTTCCGGTCTAAATTGGGTGGCACTTCCCGGCAGTCCAAACAGATACCTTATACCTTTCACCTTTTGGTAGGTCGGACGGTTTGGGTCGAAGAAGAAGAACCATTGGATACTAGATTGATTGATTTTAAACACAATTGAATATTCGAAAGAACTCCCCCGCATCCCAATTTTTAAATGAATTTTTAAGAAATAGGATATTTAATAATGTATAATAAATGAAATCCTCCGGCTCTCTTTATATGATATGGGTGTCATTATTTTAATTTTTATTAAAAAAACTACCGAATATATTTTGCTGAAATTTTTTTTTATATTTTTATGGGTTAATTTGAATATTTCCTAAAACTTTCGAAGTAATTTGTGAATTTTAAATTCGCTTAAAAAATGTTTGGTAAATGAGGTCCCATAGGGTTCAATGTATTTCATTTTTTCAACCCGGGTTCAAGCCAAAACTAATTGGATGATATTATTCATTTATATTCCCATAGGTCCGACAGACGTCTGAACAACATACTAAAATTTCATTTTGATAGTCATTTTTACGGCAGTTATCGTGCTAACGGACAGTCAGAATGAACAAAGTCATAGTTGAAAAGTGTTAAAAATAGTGAATAATTTTGTTACTCGTTATAGATTGATGTTAAACATCACTCCTTTCGTATATTCGGAATGGGAAAAGGTTAATGCGTGTTGTGTGTGACGATGGTATAAAGTACCTAAGGAAAGGTTTCGATATTTTCCAGTTTTTATTTTATTTATTTATTTTTGAAAACTCTACAGTTTTGATAGATTAATATAATACCATTTATTTCGTGTAAGTCGTCCGGTGAAAGGTTTGACAGTCACTCCACTGGAAGAGCGTCCAGTCAAAGCAAACGATAAACGCATACTGGTGTAGTGTGTATCACAGATCTTGCGGATCTAAAACTTAATTTTTAAACACCTTTCTACCAGAATTATTACTTTTACTATATACATAGTGCCTTTCCTTGGACTCTATACTATCGGGTGAGTCCCCTCGTTTATATTCACATAGTGAAAGCAATACATATAGTGATTCGAGTTTTCGACGAAAGAGCACGTTTCAAGCATATCTCAACTCGAATCGAAAGTTTTCAAGTGGTGTGTGAAAGTGATATCTCGGGAACGAATGGCGAGTTTATTTGGTACAAAAATTACAATCGATGGATACTGGAAGCCTATTAATTTTAAACGCAATCGAATATTCCGAAGAATTCCAAATTTTCAAATGAAATTTTGGAAAAACAAAACAAGAAAAAAAAAACAGAACTTTCAACAATGCTACGTTAATAATCATTTTTATTATTGTATTTTTCATTGGATAACGATTCACACAAACTTTAGAAAACTAGCATGAACCGTTCTCGAGATATTGCAAATTTTTCAAAGAAATTTATCTAAAAAAATACATAAAATTAAAAAAAAATTAACTATTGTATGTTTTCTTTTTATATGTAATGTTATGCGATACATTTATTAACATTATCATGGATCTAGTTCAATCCTTTCACGAGAGTAGAAACTTTGAGTAATAGTTTTGTATTTTGAAGCCTATCAATTCACCAACAGTCATTTATATATAGAAAAAAATGCTCTTCTCTCCGTTTGTCTGTAACTCTTGTCGATAAGTTTGGCGAACTTAATGACTTATTTAGCGAATTATCGATAACTTGGCGGTATTTCGCCTCAGATTGACAAAAATGGCGTTAAGTTAACGAAAATAATGTCAGTACAGATGTGGTATAATCCCTTTATCATTCTTGGCGATATTAAGTGAGATTCTAGCAGCCCCTGCTATGATTTGGAGAACATTCCATTTTGGCAACCCTCTCCGCGCCTTTCTTCACCCTTTCGTCACCAAAGCAAAAATCGCATTGTTCCATTCTGGCAATGTTTTCCGCGTCTTTTGTCGCCCCTTTTGTTGTCTTTTGTCATCCCTTTTTTCGCCAACGTAAAAATCGTCCTTTTGTCTTCAAGGTAAAAATCAGAAAATTTTCTGATTTCATGTTGTGCTCTATGAGCCACAGAACACCTGTTGCACAAATAGCTATTGCTACTTGCGACCTCCGACAGCCAACGGGGCCGGATTCTATGATGTTTATTTTAGGGGGCGAGCGTAGCGAGGTAAGACTGCGATACTTTGACAGATACTTTTACTAGTATCATGCCAACAACCCAACTGCATGATGACGAACTAATACATCCTCTATGGGAAGTTCTGAAAATAGCACGTAAATCGTGAAGTTATTGGCCAATTTACAAAATTCAAGAAGTGTCCAGAACTCTCGAAATGTTGCCGAGTTGGCGATATGTCGCCAAATTCACCGCCAATGTCAACGATTTTGTCACCAAGGTCAAATGACCCAGACCTTAAAATTATAGCAATGGTTTCTTGTTAAGTATTCGTAACGATATAATGTTACATTCGTTTCATCCACATCACATTTATTTCATGATTTACCCCGCAAACTAAGATGCTTCAGATTAAAAAGTACTCGTTGTCCAGATTACCGAATCTTTTCTATTTTACTTAAATTGTGCGTTTGGAAAAAGGAATTCGATGAATTGTGATTCATAGAATTCTTAGCGCCACCTCTGAATCTCCATATAAAAAAAAATTGTTTTTAGACTTTGTACTATTGATTTAAAGATGAAATCATTTTTTCTTATTGCATTTGACATTCTAAAAATTGTTAGATAGATATGACGCTGTTCAATAAACAATTGTTAATTTTTCCGTATGAAATGCTGCAACGCCATTTAACACTAAAACCCTTTTACATTCCGATAATTTGTTATCACTCCGTTTTATCATATTCATTTTATCTTTATTCTTTATATCTTTTTATGGTGATATTATATTGAGTCATATTTAATGGCTCTTGCAAGATTTAGACGGTAGCTTTATTAGGGACTTCAATGTATGTCCCTCAAGCTCTTATAATAACGTTGCGACATATCCTCTGAAATCGTGGGTGTCACAGGATACAAAAGGGGTCCAAATTTCTGGATAACTAATACATTTATTTACAAGAACAGAATAGCGTAAACAGGAACAATGTACAGCAAATAGCTCGATAACTATCTCACAAGGCCAGGTACAGTCAAACAGCAATTAAATAATCCAGTCATTTCACACACTATTCTCAAAACATTGACGTGTCTCACAATTCAATGTAGCTCGTATCACATCAACTGCTCTCCCACTGAGCGATGACTCCCTTTATATACTCTCCATAGAAACTTTCAAAAAGGGCTCGTATCTCCCAGAATGTTCATTATTTTGAGAAAGTTCGTCTTTTCGAAAAGTGTACGATGCTTCTAACATAAACTACCGAATTCTGACTCAAGTAAAACTCTCAAACTGTCCGTCAAGAGAAATACTTTAATATCTTCCCGATATACATAGTATTATGCATAGGGAAAGTATTATGAAGGCTTCGAATGAATTCGGGCTTTCGACGGAAGAGCAGAGCACGTTTGAAGCATCCCTGAATTCGAAACGAACGTTTCTGAGATGTGTGTCCTTGAGTCTGTGAATGCGATATCTTACGAACGAATAGAGCGTTCTGAACAAAATTTATTACAAATATCACAATCTGTAAACACTGGACGCCTAAGTTTGGAAGACCCCCCCCCCCCAAATTTTCGAATAAAATTTTTAAAAAATCATGAAACCTTTTTATTTTTGTTTCTTGTGTAATGTTTTATTAGAAAACGAATGATACACACTTTAGAACGCTAGCATGTACCGTTCTCGAGATATTGCACATTTTTCAATTAAATTTATCAAAATAGTCACATAAAATTAAAAACATTAACTATTTGCGAAATATGTTCACTTTTCATATGTAACATTATGTAACAAATTTGTTAACATTAAACTTTATTGTGGATTTTTGTTTTATTGTGGATCTAGTTCGTTCCATTCACGAGAAAAGATACTTTGGGTAATAGTTATTTTTTTTACACCTAACAATTTGCAGAAATCTCTTCTCTCCATTTGTCTATAACGCTTGGTTTGTCTATAAATTTGACGAACCTGATGACTCATTTAGCGAAATATTGCCAAATTGACGAAAATATTGTCGAAATCGCGAAAATAACGCAAAAATGAATTAGTTGTTAAAACGTTTTAATATACGGACTAGATTGCTTATTGAGGATGCTATCAATAATGATAATTCTCAAGTTAAAGTTGAGTGAAATATAAGTTAGACATTTTGAAATAATTTTACCCAAATGCACAATTTAACATTAAAAAGATCATGCCGTGGATATTATACATCATTTTCTCACTGTGAAAGTTATTGCATTATAAAATGAAAGTCATGTTCTTCTCACATCAGATTTAATCTAATTATTTTCTCAAAACAAATAATTGAACTATTTGCAAACACCTTTTCGATTTGTGTTGAGAACCTAAATGATTACTCTCTAGACATGCAGATAGAAATGATTGACCTGCAGCATAAAGACATATAATGAATTTATTTTAATTTCATACAGTCCAAATGAATGAAATCCAAATTAATTGAATTCTGGAAATTCCTTCAGTTCCTGATTTTCCGGCCTTACTGATGTAGGTTTAGCTCAACCTACTTTTATGGAAAATCGTTTTCAGTAAATAAATGTGATTAAAGTTATATATCGCTCAAAATTAACTGACGCTCATCTGCATAATTTAATCTTGCATGCTTGTTCAAAAGTAAACCCAAACATGCAGGAAATTATAAAAAAACTCAACATTCAAAAGCCGCATTAAAAACTTAAAAATTATATTTTTATTGTGTGTTACAAATGCGTTAGTTGTAATGTGACCTAAAAATATTTGGTAATAATCCTTATGTAACTGAAAATAATTGTGTTCTTATTTAAAGTTAATATTAGATTGAAAGGTTCTATCGTGTAGCATACGCCCAAGATAGAATAGCCTAAAGGTGGTATATGCTATAAATAGGTTGGCCACTACTGCTTTAGACGGTGATCTATAAACTCAAACATGCACTTGTAAAGGGATTTAACGTCTATATCGCTTTGCCTTGTTTATTATCCTAACTTTTTTAAATTATCCGAAATTCTCGATCTTCACTTTTACTCGATCGGGCAGGATCAATTTACTATAGATGGACCAACTCACCGTGAACACCTATGGACCTTTCTTTATAAAGTTATTGGAGTGCATAGGAACCCTGTACATCCTAGTAAAAAAAATGGGTCTGAACTGAAATTTATGTCACTGACATAGATCAGGAGTTAAACTCATGTGGAATTTTACAACTATGATTGAAGGGGTGAAAATGTAATTTTGCTTTCACTATTACAATCCTCTTCTATAAAGAGGTGCTAGAACGCATTTCCTCTTATTCGTTTCATTGGAGAGCGTTTGGAAATGCTTCACAACATTCAGCGTTTAATATTAATTAGCGTATCCACTGAAAGAAGAATTGGAATTCTTTCAAGATGTTACTGTTTTCAAATTTCGAAACTTATCAACAAATATAAGCTTATTGTAATACAAGATATCGAACAAGTCTGTAAAATAAACACTTTGATCAGATGCATTGTATATGATTTCTACAACGAAGCCTAATTTTCCCTTATGGAGAATGTAAACCCCAAAAGATGTAGGATGAGATGTATAAGAATTGCTGCATTATTTAACGCAGAATTATTTATCTCTAGAGTCTGCAATATAGCTGATATGAATGAAACATTCATTGATTTTACATAGAGAAGCAGACGATTTTTTCGATGAAGTTTTAAGCATAGAGTTAAATTACTTGTACCTCCATGGTTTAAAGTTTTTAAATAAAGTAAATTATTGTAGTATTGTGATGAATGAAAGGAATGGATAAAAGTTTATGAATGAAATGCTGCTTTTATATAGAGAGCCAGGCGATTTATATTTCAATGACGTCATTTGAATAAAGTTCATTTGTTTTCGATGAAGTGTTCAAATATACTAAATTATTGTAGTATTGGGATAATTTAAAAATATTACCGCTGAATGTATCGCATTTTAAAGATGTTTAAACCAGGCAATTTATATTTCAATGACGTCATTTGAATAAAGTTCATTTTTTCGATGAAATTTTAAGTTTTCAAATATAATAAATTAATGTAGTATTGCGATAATTATAAAAATATTACCGAGGCATGTATCGTATTTGAGATATTTAAATAAAATTGTCTTGCAGTTGGAAAGTGTTTCATAATCAATGCTTTATGCATGATTGATCTTTCTTGTTAAATATGAAGTGATGGTCGCTCATAGGGGAGGCCACTCTCCCCCTTGGATATTCAAGATAACCAATCTAGCCCCAAGTTGTTGCTCAAACCCTAGAGTGAGTCGGGTGGCTTGGGTTTTCTACCCTCCCCCTCCTTCCGCAAAACGTTCTACATGCGGCCATGTATGAAAAAGTGAACTGAAAATTTGTGGAAAATTTGGACCATAAGTTTAGTTGAAAATCACTGTAGTCAATAATGTCCCTAAACAATAATACTTATTAATTATTTACAAATACTGTACTATGAAAACTTAAAAATATCTTATAATTACAATATGCTAAGAATTCGCTAAAAAATTATCAACCACTTTTATTTAACTGAAATTCTCGTCTAACAGGGGATTTTAAAGGGAAATGAAACTCATTCTTTCTAAAACTCCCAAATACGCAAACGGGTGCTTCGCCATATTGATGCCTATATAAAGAGCTAAGTCTGGTTTGCAAACTACTTAAGTTTAATGGTAATCATTATTAGTATATTTCTTCGTCTTGAGATTGTTTAAAGCTAGGTAAATCCTAAGTTATTCGTGAACAAAGTCATAAACACTTTTCAACTTTGTTGTAAAGAGTTAAAAATGACTCAAATTCTTTAGTGTTACAAATAATGATTATTTTCTACAAGTAGTATTTAATAGAATCATGTTTGACCCAAAATGGAGGACCCATTAGGCTTGCACTGCCCACCCTCACGTACCCATCATTGATGAAAAGTCACGTCCCACATCCAATCATTGATTGTTTATAAAAGGTTGAAAATGGGGAAGCAATAGCCACGTCTTTCTATAAGCTAGCTTCCCATGTTAGTTAATCAGCTAGGGAGAAGCTTAGCAAATGGGTGGTCTTAATGCCATGTTTCTCTTTATAAACGACGAAGGCTGGATGATTTGAGCTTCTAAAACATTAAAATATGAGTTTTAATGGGACAAATACTTTGAATCGTGTCACTTGAAGCAAGTAAAATGTAACAATTTTCTAAATAATTCATATACCTTCACAAAATTATTTAAAACATTATAATAAATAAAATTGTTTAAATAACCCTTTAAATTAGATTTCAAGCTGGAGAGGCTCAGCTTTTTAGCCTCAATGGACTCTACGCCACTGATAACAACGTGTATAAATTGGGGAAAAGATTTGAGTTACATTGCAAAAGGGCCTCCATTGTATCGAATTAACATTCATTTTGGTCCATTTGTTTCTCCAAACGGAATGTTCAACTATGAGAGTAGTATTGCTTTCTGGAAGCATGTTTTCATAAAATTCTTTGCAAGTCATTAGCAATTTTTCACTGTTCAACGTTACACGGCGGGGGAGAAATATTTGAAGCGCTGTAAATGCTTTGCGAGTCTCGAATCGATCTTTTATTTGCGTTCGCACTTGGTCAACAAATGGTACAAAGAGGTTCTTTCGGAAATATTCTTTTGGGGGTGTTCTGTGAAATATTTCCTCTTTCAGTCATCCTTGATGCAATTCTCGGAATTGTGATAACTCCATCAAATTCTGCGATCAATGTTGACGCTGTATTAAAAATAGTATTAAATTTCTCGATGGCGTTGCATCTTAGCTCATCAAGCGAAGTTACTATGAGATCAACATGTTCCAATGATGTCGTCAAATCGCAATCAACGCTCTGAAGAGTTTTCGAGAGAGGTAATGTCCACGAAAATGCAAGATCAAGTGTGCAAAGCACGATTACAAACTAGTCCTAGGTAATACCATATAACAGCTGGTGAGCTTTTTTGGGTGCATTCGCGATTTATTACATCATGCAAATTTTGTAACGATAGAGCTATTGCAGCATATATTTCCCGGAACCGCAATAAAGCTTCATGCTTGTAAGCCCAACGTGTTTCACACATTGATAGTAATGTCGTGTGCCTGGAAGCTGGTAATACTTGCTTGATGAAACCTTTGAGAACTTTGTTATTTTTTGCAGATGAGCGGGAAAATGTTATAGCTGACTGAATTGTGCCTATGCAGTTTCGTATAGATGGAATTGTATACGAATCCCCTAGTGCCAAATTTAGAGAATGTGCTCCGCAATGGACGTATAAGGCCATCGGGTGTTCTTTTCTAATGTACGCCCATGTAAATAGCCGTTCATAGCTGCTGTGCCATCGTATTCTTGGCCTACGAGATAATCGCAATTGATGTTGAGGAATTTGAAAATCAGGGAAGATAGGTCATGACCCGTAACATCCGTTGCAGGCACAAAAAGTAGAAAATCTTCACGTAATTTTAGTTTTTCTCTGTCTACATAACTCACGCATACGGTTAATTGTTCTACTCCAGAAATGTTTCGTCACATAAAACAGAAAAATATCGAGATAAACTTACTTTACGCACGATGTGTTTGTTCTTGGATATATTTTCCACAAAGATCGATTAATTGATTCTGTATCATAGGGATTGTGCATTGCGCGTGCTGTAAATGCTTCAATAATATGCTGTAAATGCCATATTATTGAAATGCCATATTATTGTAATCCATGCTGTAAATGCTTCAATAATATTGGATCACCGGCGTCCACTCGAAAACGTAGAAGTGATCGAAAATTTCCATCATTCATATCGCAGTCTTGAGCGTTCCCAGAGTACGGAGGGCTATTTCTTGCCGACCGCACAAAATCACAGTTTCGATAATCAATTTGAGCACAGTCAGAGTTTCAGAATCTTTCCTGCTCCTATCTTTATTGTTTGGTTTGCAACATTTTCATGACTTTCTTTAACAACACTTAAAAAATTGTCAGCATACTCACTACATGTTTGATGATACACTGTTTTAGTGTATCATCAAAAAAATATTTAGTGTATCATTCATGAAATCATGTTTCGCATTCTTCCACCTTCAATATGGTTTTTTCACTAAGGCACCAAAACGCGGATTCCCTCCTTTGTCGCACAATTCAGGAGAAAATACAGCACAAAATTTACAAAAAACTCCTTGAAGGAGTTTGGAATACGACAACCATTTAAATTGATTTAACCAAGACAGCTGAAATCTTAAATTCATTTTACCCTCTTGTTGTGCTGGAAACGAGAAGTTTTCAGGTGGAACCCAACAGTTCAGCAATAGTTTTTCTCGAATAAAATCATCTAATTCGGTATGGATATATCGTCCAATATCTCACTGCGCCGAATCCACTTTATCAGCAGTCAAAGATACAGAAGAAGCAGCAGTCATCCTTACAGTTGTATCACTCGCTGATGCCAATGCAACATGCTCATTCAGCGTGGTAGAGTTATCAAGTTTAAGTCGCTTTTTTTTTCTCAAAATCTTACGATGAAAATTACCAAAGATGATCAATATGTCAAATTAATACGGAAAGAAACGAGGAGAACTAAATTGAAAGATGAAGTATCCCACCTCACTGACCACCTATTAAATAAATGATGCAACATTTAGACGTCATTACTGAGCGAGTTGACGGCTGATGCAACATCTCTCAGTTTTAACAACAGATCAATGTAATTGGCTATTCACATAATCACATGTTGGTAGGTGGAGCGGAGCCCATGACGTCACTCGCTTAGATGGTGGGTGGAAACAATTCCACCCCCCCCCCCTTATTCTCCTCGAACACTTGCACGTAAACCTGGACCACGATGAATTGTCTAGGTTTATGGTTTTCAAAAAATAGCACTCTCCCGAGATAGACGCTGTGTTTTAATTATATGCATTTTTTCTGCCCAGCAGCTGAAAAAATATATACATATATATATATATATATATATATATATATATATATATATATATATATATATATATATATATTATTATTATTTGTTAATTATTATTTGTTGTAGTTTAATTGGGAAAAATTGATTAAGATTGATTTCTGGGGGGGGGGGGGACGATCCCTATGATCCCCTTCCCTGGCTACGGCCTTGTGCCGCCCACATCAGATTTTTTAGTTCCAGTTGCAGGAAAATAACTGCATTATACAGGATGTTGTTGAGACCCAGACCGTCCGACCTACCAGAAAGGTGTAAGGTAACTGTTGCATTATACAGGCAGTGAAGAATGTCATGGATTAAGCCATTAACTCTGAGTACTAGGGTTATCGTAAATTTTTACTCTTTCTACATACTTAGTATAATATATAGGGAAAGTATGATGGAATCGAAAATTGAAATGCGAGTTTACGACAGAACACGTTTCAAGCATTCATGAACTTGAATTGAAAATTTTGGAAATGCTTCATGTGTGCGTGTTAGTGTGTGTGTACACGGTATCTCATGAACGAATGTAGCGTTTCGAAAATAATTAGCAACGATTATTTATATTTAGGGCTGAGATCGATTAAGCCTTGGTCACGATCAGAAATTTTGGTCGAATGGTCAAATAGATGCAATTGACTAAAATTCGATTAAAATTGATTGATTTTTCTGGTCCGATTGGCCATTGAAGTCAATTAAAATATTTCCACAATATTTAAAAAATACTTGAATAAAATTAAAAGTACTTAAAAGAAAGTAAAGTAACGATATACAGAAAACACAAGAAATATTACAAGGAGACAGATAAGTAATAAACTACACATTTTTCAAGGACAGTCAGAATATACAAAAAGTTTGCTGGGTAAGTCAGCCAGAAAATATAAACTTGTTTGTTTACGAGACTAGAAAATGAAAATATAACTTCCTAAGACTTGTAACATTATAAAATATGCACCTAAATTTGATTTTTGTACAGGGTTGATAAAATAAAACTGGTCCCGCAAAGTCTTTTAATGATCTCTTGCTATGTAGATTACGTTTTCACGAAATTCCGAAAAAACTTTTCCGAGCCAGTTTTATTTTATCAGCCCTGTATTTCATTAATTTTAAAAATTCCTTGGTTAATTGAATTGTGGTTTCTTTAATTTTACCCCAAGATATATATATATATATATATATATATATATATAATATAAAATTGATTTTTCTAAGCAATTAATAGGTTTCTCAGGCATCAGGCGTTTCTCAGGTAGTTTTTTTTTATATAAAGGAAGCTCCGCCCCCCTCCCCCCCCCCCTCCGTTCGCCAACCACCGTAACTAGCTTCGCGAGTCAGGAGGCTGTGCCTCCTACTTATTGGTGCTCGCTTCACGAGCTCTTTCATTCCGCTTACTACGCAGGCATAACTACCGTTGGGGTCGTCCCTTGTTCGCTGGAACTGATTATTTCATAGCGACCGGTGCGCACATTCTCCTTCGTGCCCCTTGATAGCTCCCGGGACTCTGTTCTATGCCGCCCATTAATCGGAATAGCTCGCTTAGCTAGCTTTTTCGTTAAGCCTAGTTAGCAAATGTTTGAGCTTCGCCCCATTATTCTCTGACACTCACTAATCCTCGGAACTCGCTTTGCGACCTCTCCGGTCTCAATTGCCCTCAACTCTCTGACGGTCTCTAACTCCTTCGCCCCTGTTCGCTGCCACTCACTAACCGCCGGAACTCGCTTCGCGTGCTCTTTTGCCAGCCTGTTTCTCAGTTACTTTACTCCCGTTGGACCACGTCTGTTGTTATCTGAATCTCTGCAACCCCTGATCGCCAGGAACTACCCCGCCCTCATTCGGGGGCTTCACCCCTTGTTCACTGTCATTTATTAACCACCGAAACTCGCTTAACAAGCTCTTTTTTCCGTCTCTTGTTCTCTAAAGCTGTGTAACTCCGGATCTCACTTCGCGAACTCTTTCACCCCATCTGCAAAGTATAAATATTGGTAAAATCAATAAAGCATATCATTGCGAAAATTGCTTCAAGTGTACTAACTAATATTGCAGTCTAATGTTTTTTGACGTTGACGTGAGGCTAAGCTATTAAGCCTAAACCAATTTCAGCCCTAAACCAATTACAATGAAATTGGGAATTGGATTGACAATGAAATCTATGTGTGGTTAAAATAATGATAGATAATTAATTTAGTGAGAGATAGTCTATACATTATCATGCGTCCAACAAATAACCAACCTATTTCTGCCTTTTGGCGTTCACCTATAACAAACATAAGTAAAAAAAAATAAACATTAATTATCGGCTACTTATTGAAGACACCTTTATTTTTCTTTGCTTAATTATCTATTTGAACAACATATTTTCCATTAACATCTTCAATTAATAATTTTACAATTCGCATTCATTTTCAATTTAACTTGAAGGCAAGTGTGATGACGAAGTGTAATTTACAGTTAACTGATTCTTAACAAACGAGAATTCCTCACGTAAGCAAAAGGAGTACCTGTTGGTGCGGCAGCCTTCGTCTTGGTGTCTATATCGACTTTTATTTTAAAGTTTCTCTTCGATAATCATCATCAATTTTTAATTCACGAACCACCATTTCGATTCACCAACTTTTCATCAAATCATTCCCAATTCTCTTTTGATTTCTTGTACGAAAATTTGACCTGCTCTTCCTTTATTTCTTCTCCTTGGACCTATTGACTGCTGAGCATGTGTGAGGATGCACTGACCGGAGGGCATAACTGGGCGTAACTGAGGTCCTGAGGACTACGTGACCTTTCGACGTGTGTGGGAATTCTTTATTGCCCCACATGAATTTATTTGGACTAAATGTCAACCACTGGCAACCGTCTGTCTGAGTTCATTGTTTGATGCTTACAAAGTTTATTTCAGCCTTCTGATACTTGCTGTTCGAAGTCATAAATGCTTTATAGGCTGCAGTCATTCAACATGTAAAAACAAAATGAACTTCTAATCCTGGGAATGCAAAATTTATTATTTAGTATTCAATTAGCCTAAATAAAAATTGTAAGCCGTTTTGCAGATTTACGGGCTTATATGTAAAATTTTCGAACTGTACGCTTTGCTAATTGTTCGTAATGCAATACTCAGGCATATTTTACACCCGTTGGGACTTCGCCCAGTATTCTCTGCCGCTGATGACCCCCCCCCCCCCCCCGAACTCGTTTTGCTAACAAGTTCAGCTCGTTGACGTTCGCAAACTTCTGGAGCTCGAGTGCTCAGCCACTTGTTCGCTGTCGTTCATTAACGAGAGCTTTCTTCACGGCTGTTGCGCAGACGTAATAGCTTATGGGGCTCCGTCCCCAGCTCGCTGACCCTCACAACCCTCGTAATTCGCTCCAAATCTCCGGAGGCCTCGCCTTCTACTCGCTGGCGCATGACCAACTCACTTCGCGAAAGTTTTCTTGCCGTCTGCTATACAGGCGTAATACGGCCGTTGTGGGGCGTCCCTTAATCGCTGATGCTCACTAACCCCGAAGCTTGCTTCGAGAGCCGTTTCAACCCCACCTGCTCACACGACCTCTTATTTGTCCCCTGCTTACCAACCCCCGTATCTCGGGGCTTCCGCCCCTGTTTGTTGCCGCTCATTAATTGCAGAAGTTCGCTTCGCAAGCTCTTTCGTTACACCTGTGTAGCATCCTTATAAACAAACAACGTTTGGTAAGCATTATTGTCATGAACAATTACAATTCATTGTTGAAAACGCTGTTACCATTTCAAAAGAAGTAATATTTAAAGAAAGATCAGAATAACTAATGTATTTTTAATTGTTTAAATCAATAATTTAAATATTACTGCTTCTGAAATGGAAACAGCGTTTTCAACAATGAAAGTTAAACCATTTAAATATTACTTCGTTTGAGATGGCAACAGCGTTTTCAAGGATGAAAGATTGCATTTTGAAGATAAAATAAAGAAAATACAGTTTTCATGTAAAAGTAATGAAAAAATAAGTTTATTTTAAAATTGTATAAAAAATAGAAATATCTATCCGATTGCGACTAAATTAGGAGGCGACACATGGCAATATAATCTAAATCATCTTGCCAAATAACAAATCATTTGATGCCATATAGATCCGACAATAGTCTTGACAGAAAACCTCTATTTTAAAAGGATTTGCTCAGCGACTGAGCACATAGCTTTTCTTTAATATAGAGAGATAGAGGATGTAGGCAGCACATGACTTTTTCCTGCAGACCCAAATTCATTTTTTCTTTATCTCTTTAATAATTCATTAAATTGATTTTAATTGCACAAAATAACACTAAATTTGCATTTTTAATTCAATTTCTGTTTTTATTTAGTAATTGGACATTTTTCCAAAAGTGGCATAACTAAATGCGAAAAATCTCAAACGGTTAGTCCTAGAGTATTAAAGTTGTTCTTATTCTTTTCCTCATCAAAAATTACGTATAAAACAAGCATTTAATTGATATATTTGAACATACATAGCTTTTTTTTTTTAGATTTTGCGATTTTTGAGGACCATTTCGTAAAAAAAGGCAGGTTATTCTTTTCCAAATAATACCAAAATCTAATCAGCAGCAGAGTATCCCACAAGTAACTTATCTACCAAATTTTGTGAAATTTGGTCAATTAGTATTTTAGCTAGAGTGGATACATGACATTTTTGCGGGCCATTTCGTAACAAAAGGCAGGTTGTTCTTTTCCGATTAATACCAAAATCTAATCCGCACCAGAGTATCATGCAAGTTACTTATCTACCAAATTTTGTGAAATTTGGTCAATTAGTATTTTAGCTAGAATTGATACATGAAATTTTTAAGGGCCATTTCGCAAAAAAAGGCGGGTTCTGTCTTTACGAATCGTGCTAAAAACTAATCAGCACCAGGATCATACCCAAGTGACTTACCTACCAAATTTTATGAAATTCGGTCCATAAGTTTTTGCGTTAGAGTGGATACATACATTGCATAGACAGACACACAGACAGACATACAGACACACACACACAGACGTCACGCTAAAAATAGTTTTTCGCATTCTAGAGGTTTCGAAACATGCAGATCCGTCGAAAACTCAAGTTGCGATTTTCGGCATGATTCCAATACTTTCCCTATACATTACCATGTATTGCAGGGAAAGTAAAAATCTGATGTGGGCAGCACATGACTTTCCCTGCAGACTCAAATTCATATTTTTTTTTCTTTAATCATACATTAAATTGAGTTTAATTGCACAAAATAACACTAAATTTGCATTTTACTCGGTCAATTACTTTTTTAGTTAGAGTGGATACAATATCTGCACAGACATACACACAGACATACACACAGACAGACAGACAGACACACAGACGTCACGTTAAAAATGGTTTTTTCGTATTCTCGAGGTCTCGAAACGTGTAGTTCCGTCGAAAACTCGAGTTGTGAATTTCGGCATGATTCCAATGCTTTCCCTATACATTACCATGTATTGCAGGGAAAGTAAAAATCTGATGTGGGCAAGACATGACTTTCCCTGCAGACTTATATCCACGTTCTCTTTATTTTATTTCAATTTAATTCACTTTGAATTCAATTTCGTTCTCATTTGGTAACTGAACCTATTTTCAAAGGTGGCGTAGAGAAAATACGAACAAACTAAAATGTCTCGAGAACGGCTAGTTCTAGTGTAATGGAGTTGGTCTTATTCTTTTCTTCGTTAAACATTACGTATAAAACAAGTATTTAATGGATATATTTGAGCATACGTAGTTTTTTTATTTTAGATTTTGGCGATTTTTGCGGGCCATTTCGTTGAAAAAGGCAGGTTGTTCCTTTCCGAATCGTACCAAAATCTAATCAGCACCAGATCATCCTACAAGTGACTTATCTACCACATTTTGTGAAATTTGGTCAGTTAGTATTTTAGATAGAGTGGATACATGAAATTTCTACGGGCCATTTCGCAAAAAAAGACGGGTTCTGTTTTTACGAATCGTACCAAAAACTAATTAGCACCAGGGTCATACCCAAGTGACTTACCTACCAAATTTTATGAAATTCGATCCATTAGTTTTTGAGTTAGAGTGGATACATACATTGCACAGACAGACACACACACAGACAGACAGACACACACACAGACGTCACGTTAAAAATGGTTTTTCGTATTCTAGAGGTCTCGAAACGTGTAGATCCGTCGAAAACTCGAGTTGCGATTTTCGGCATGATTCCAATACTTTCCCCATACATTACCATGTATTGCAGGGAAAGTAAACATCTGATGTGGGCAGCACATGACTTTCCCTGCAGACTTATATTCACGTTCTATTTATTTAAATTAAATTTGATTAATTTTTAATTCAATTTTCGTTCTCATTTGAAAACTGGACTTATTTTCAAAAATGGTGTAGGAAAAATACGAAAAACTAAAATATCTCGAGAACGGCTAGTCTTAGTGTAATGGGGTTGGTCTTATTCTTTTCTTCGTTAAAAATTACGTATTAAACAAGCATTTAATGGCTATATTTGAGCATACGTAGTTCTTAAGTTTAGATTTTAATGATTTTTGCAGGCCATTTTGCAAAAAAAGGCAGGTTATTTTTTTTCGAATTATACCAAAATCTAATCAGCACCAGGGTAGCCTACAAGCGACTTATCTACCAAATTTTGTGAAATTCGGTCCATTAGTTTTTCAGTTAGAGTGGATACAAGCTTTTGCGGGCCATTTCGCAAAAAAAAGGCGGGTTCTTTTAACCCGAGTCATACCCAAAACTAATCAGCACCAGATTCGTGCACAAGTGACTTACCTACCAAATTTTATGAAATTCGGTCAATTAGTTTTTTAGTTAGAGTGGATACAAAATCTGCACAGACAGACAGGCAGGCAGGCAGGCAGACATGAAATTCGGTCAATTAGTTTTTTAGTTAGAGTGGATACAAAATCTGCACAGGCAGACAGGCAGGCAGGCAGGCAGGCAGGCAGGCGGACGGACGCTAAAAATAGTTTTTTCGTATTCTAGAGGTCTCGAAACGTGTAGATCCGTCGAAAACTCGAGTTGCGATTTTCGACATCATTCCAATACTTTCCCTATACATTATGTACTATGTATTGCAGGGAAAGTAAAAAATGAATTTTTTTTTACTTTAACACTGTTTAAATTTTAGTAATTTTTCGATTCCCACCTCAAATTATTCCCACCTCTAATTATTATGAATGCTGGAAACCTAATAATTTTACATACGATCGATTATTAAGAAGATCCCCCCTTCAGAAAAAAAAAAATGTTTACTCGATTGAATTTTTGAAAAAAATTATAAAAAAAATCGGGACCTTTAATAATGATAAACAATCATTTCATACGTAATTTTTTTCATTAGAAATTAATGATATGAACATAAGAAAGCTAACACGAACCGTTCTCGAGATATTACGCATTTCCAAATAAATTTATAAAAAAAAAATGCATAAATTAAAAATGTAGTAATTAACATGAAATAGGATCTTTTTCCATACGCAATATTAAGAAACAGATTTGTCAACATCATTACCGAGGATATAATTCATTCCATTCACAAGAGGAGATACTTTGTATTTTTACACCAAAGGATTCGCTAATAATACACTTACGGAATGCTAACTAAATGTCAGTTATATTTTGATGAGGATTTAGCGCGTGAGTATGACTAAGTCATCCTGTTTGGACTTTCGCCCACTTTCAATTTACATTATGTTAATTCAATCCCAAAACAATTGTGCCGTGGATTTTATACATCATTATTTCTCTGTGAAAGAAATAGTCCGTATCCTAAAGAGGATATCTACGGTTATATAAGATATCTACGGTTATATAAGATATCTATGGAGAAAACACAGGCTCTTTCGCTTTCTGTTAAAAACAGGGGGAGAGTCAATTACAAAGTTATAAAGCGTTACTAACAAGGAAGGTACTTTTACCCACATTGTTAAATCGACTTGAAAAAAAATGCAGATGATTCATTTCATGTAAATATCATAATTATAAAAATATGGACTAAATCATTATTTCATCAGTTATAAAATAGTACAGAAGAATGATATTTGGCGATTTAGCTCTGTTTGGCGACTTAGTAAACCCTCTAATAATAAATAGCAGTTGCTCAAAGAAAACATGATAAACCGAGAAAAATCAAAATATGTATTTTAATTATATTTTAAATTAATTTTATTATAAAAGTAAAGGAATTTCAAAATATCATGTGTGAGGTCAAAATGAAGGGAATTCTGAAAATGATACTATAGAAAAAATGCCTCTGCAGTCATATTCATCCAGTACAACCTTAATACAATTAAACATGCCTTAAGCAAGCCCTTTTGAAAAGCATTACTATCGCCAGAAGACAAGCACGACGTATTGCTCGCCAAATCCCGCTGAAGCGTTGGCCTTTGGCGATCAAAACTCAATATTTATTTATTTTTTTTTTTCAAATTATCTACTGGGATTTAACCACAAAAATTGACTGATTTCATTCTTTATACATGTGCAAAATCATCGGTATTTTGTTTTTCAAATCCATTTAACAATACAGAGTAAAAAGACCCTGCATTATTAAATCGATTCTTACCCTGCATTATCGATTTGAAAAAAAAACATACAGATGACTCTGCACATGTAAGCATTTTTGTCCCACAACGAAATCCGCTAAATAACTCTCTAAATAACACTTTTAAAAGGGACAATTTTTATTAATCTGTATGTAACGGTGTAAACGTATAAAAAATAGAGACATTGAGAAGCGCCCAAAGACATCATATTACTTAAAAATGCATAAAAGTGTATAAAAATGTTGCATAAAAGTTTATATAAAAGTAAAATTATATTAAAGTAAAAGTTTTATAATAATTATGCATTTTATTGATTAGTAATACTATATTTGAAGATGTCTTTCTTCACTTGTTTTACGTGGGGTTTAGGTTTGGCCGTCACATGCAAATTGAGCAACCAGCTTTACGCATTCATTTTATTATTTTGTAAAACATTATGAAAACTTATATTGAAAGTTTTATATAAGTACTTCTATAACTTACTTCTAAAGTGAATATATTTTTCAGGTTTACAAAGTGGTTGTGGAAGCTGCTGGTAACAAATGGTACGTCTTTCACCGCTATAATGAGTTTAGTAAACTTCTAGACAATGTAAGTATTCATCTTTGAAGAATTATCATTTTTATGTTCATTTTCTTGTAGTAACAGCTTACATAATATTTTCCGTGCTAATTCTTTTATCCGATGATCTGGAAAAACTTTTCCTCTACCGGTGCTTATTGATAGTAAAAGTTTGCGTCAAATGAAAAATGCAAATCTGTTATTAACTTTTGTATTAGTTATATTATTTTCTCTAAAATACTAGGGAATGCATAGGCAAAGTATTGAAATTATGTCGAAAATCGCACCTCGAGTTTTCGACGGATCTATACGTTTCGTGCACTCTTAAACACGAAAAGAAAAAACTATTTAACTTGATATCTATGCAATGTATGTATCCACTGTAGCTGAAAAACAAATTGACCAAATTTCACAAAATGTGGTGAAGTTATTTGTGGGTTATCCTGATGCTGATTAGATTTTAGTACAATTTGGAAAAAAACGGCGCCAGTCCCCCCCCCCCCTTTAAAATGGCGCACAATAATCGTATGTATTTTTTCTAGCGTAAAAACTAATTGACTAAATGTAACAATTTTGTAGATAAGTCACGTGTGGGTTATTCTGGTGCTGATTAGATTTTGGTATCATTCGCGGGGGAAAAAAGAACCTGCCTTATTTTGCGAAATGACCCACAAAAATCGTCAAATTCTAAAATAAGACTATGTATGCTCAAATGTATCCATTAAATGCTTGTTTTATACGTAATTTTTGACGATGAAAATAATAAGATCAACCCCATTACTAGCCGTTACTAACACCCAAGACTAGCCGTTCTCCAGATATCAGTTTTTTTTTTTGTTATTGTTACGTCCCGTTACCAAATGAAAAAGAAAATTGATTTCGAACTGCGAATTCGGTGTAATTTCAAATAATTATAAGTGTTCTTTTGAGCAATTAAACTCAATTTAATGAATTATGAAAGAAACAAAGAAATAGAGACAAGAAAGATCAATCATGCTTAAAGCATTGATTATGAAACACTTTCCAACTTCAATGCAATTTTATTTAAAAAGGTCGAAAATGCAATACATTCCTCGGTAATATTTTATCACAATACTACATTAATTTATTATATTTGAAAACTTAAACCTTCATTGAAAAAAATGCACTTCATTCAAATGACAGCATTGCAATATAATTTTCGTGGTTTAAATATCGCTAAAATGAGATACATTCCACGGTAATATTTTTAAAACTATCATAATACTACGATAATTTATTATATTTGAAAACTTCATCGAAAACAACTGAAATTCATTCAAATGACGTCATAAAAAAATAACACGCCTGGCTCTCTCTATAAAAGCAACATTTCATTCATAAATAATTCCCCCATTCATGTCATTCTTCACAATACTATAATAATTTATTTTATTTAAAAATTGAGACCATTGAGTTACAAGTAAGTAAACTCTTTGCGTAAAACTTCATCGAAAAATATCGTCCTTCTCTTTCTAAAATCAATGAATATTTCATTCATATTAGCTAAGCAGACTCCATGGACTAAATGATTTTGTGTTAAAAAAATACAGGAATTCTAAAATACAACTCATTCTACATATTTTGCTGTTTACATTTTACATAGGTGAAAAATAGGCTTAATAGTAGAAATAATCAAATTTGAATGAGCATTTAAACTGAAATATATTGTCATAGCGTTGTTTCTGTATGTAGATGCACAGAATTTAGGCAAAAATAAAGTAGTTTTAGGACGGATACAACTCTCAATATGAATTAAAAAGAACTTTAAAAATCACGATTTTGACACAAGATGGATGCCATATATCATTTTGAAGTGGGTCATGTGATCGTTTCATATCATGGACACGTGATCGCTTCATATAAGAGGTGTTATTATTATTTGAATTTTTATTTAAAAAACTACTGCATATATTTCGCTGAATTTTTTTTTATATATTTTATGGAACAATTTGAATATTGCCTAAAATTTTTGAAGCAATTTGTGAATTTTAAATCCGCTTAAAAAATGCTTGGAAAATTAGGTCCCATAGGGCTCAATGTATTCCATTTTTTCAACCCGGGTTCAATCCAAAACTAATTGGGTGATATTATTCATTTGCATTCCCATAGGTCCTATAGACCGTCTGAACAACATACTAAAATTTCATTTTGATTAAGTCATTTTTACGGCAGTTATCGTGCTAACGGACAGACAGACAGACAGACAAAATGAACAAAGTCATAAACACTTTTCAACTTTGTTGTAAAGTGTTAAAAATGAATTTGAGTCAGTAAAGAAAGTTATTTGCTGTCCACATCAGATTGTTGTCAACTGTTGTATTAGAGTGTTTTATTGAAAAGCATTCGACTAAAAATATAAATACAATAACTGCGAATAAGAAACAATAACTGTCTGTTTTGGTTAATTTTATCATTTTGGCTTTTATCTCGAGTAAATCCGTTACAATACTTTCCCCATCTATATAATATGCTGAACTCACTGAGTAAGTGAGTGAGGGGTGATGCACCAAATTTATCGAACACTTTGACTATAGCTAGAATCTTGGTTCTGGTGTCATTCAATCCGCTTTAGCTTCGAGACCAAGGAAAAAATCTAAAGTTCGAAAATTAGAAGGAATAATAATAAAACCAGAAAGATCAATCATACATAAAACATTGATTATGAAACACTTTCCAACTGCAATGCAATTTTATTTAAACATCTCTAAAATGCTATACATTCAACGGGAATATTTTTAAAATTATCACAATACTGCAATAATTTATTATATTTGAATATAATAATTTATAATATTTGAACTTAAAACTTCATCGAAAAAAAAACTTTATTCAAATGATGTCATCGAAATATAAATCGCCTGACTCTCTATGTACAAGCAGTAAATATTTAATTCATACATTTTTATTTCATTCATCACAGTACTACAATAATTTATTTTACGTAAAAACTTAAAACCATAGAGGTAAAAGTAATTTAACTCTATGCGTAAAACTTCATCGAAAATGTCTGCTATAAAATCGTCTGTAAAATCAAAGAATGTTTCATTCATATTAGCGATATTGCAGACTCCAGAACTAAATAATTTTGCGTTAAAGAAATTCAGCAAGTCTTATACAACTCATCCTACATTTTAATGTGGTTTACATTCACCATAAGTGAAAATTTAAACTCACAAATACTGTAATTGCGTTGTCGCAGTATACAGGGTGTCCCAAAAAGATTGAAACGCGCTTTAATTCTTTACCTGATGGAGATAAGTAAGCAATGTAAAGTGCAAAAATGTTGAAAGTAGGGTAGGGAATAAGACTACGTTAATGAAATAGTCCTCCCATTAATTTTCAAAAAGTTACTTTTTAAATTTTTATACGACCCTCCCCCCTCCTTAGACAAATTTGGTCAATCAGAAATTTTTTATTTTTAATGCAACAAGATAATTAAACCGCATATCTGTATCTTTAAAATCAACTGAATTATGATAAAGGAAAAAATCTGACTTATGCCACTTTTCCGTATCATATGAAAGAGTGTTTCATCAGTAAAAATAGAAATCATAAACAAATTGACGATGGAAATTGTTTAGATCAAAAATACGTTAATATGTGTCAAAATTTTTTATTGCCATGTCTCAATGTGAAAAGTACGTAAGAATCCGTGATTGCATCTTGAGCCTACGCGGAAATCGCAAAAATGTATTCTATTTATTATCATCCAGTTTTATTTTTGTGATATGTCACAAATTTACATTTCTAAATTGATATATGATCCCCATTCCCAATTTTCAATTAAATATAACTCTCAATTTTAAAGATACATAAAAGCGGTTTTTAACACTTTACAACAAAGTTGAAAAGTGTTTGACTTTGTTCATTCATTCTGTCTGTCTGTCTGTCCGTTAGCACGATAACTGCCGTAAAAATGACTTAATCAAAATGAAATTTTAGTATGTTGTTCAGACGGTCTGTAGGACCTATGGGAATATAAATGAATAATATCACCCAATTAGTGTTAGATTAAACCCGGGTTGAAAAAATGAAGTACATTGAGCCCTATGGGACCTAATTCTTCAAACATTTTTTAAGCGGATTTAAAATTCACAAATTGCTTCGAAAATTTTAGGTAATATTCAAATTGTTCCGTAAAATATATAAAAGAAAATTCAGCGAAATATATTCAGTAGTTTCTTAAATAAAAATTAAAATAATAATAACACCTCTTATATGCAGCGATCACGTGACCATGATATGAAAAGATCACGTGACCCACTTCAAAATGATATATGTCTTGTCTCAAATATCTGTCTGATATATGTCTGCATCCATCTTGTCTCAAAATCGTGATTTTTAAAGTTCTTTTTAATTCATATTGAGTGTTGTATCCATCCTAAAACCACTTTATTTTTGTTTAAATTCTGTGCATCTACATACTGAAACAACGCAATTACAATATATTTGAGTTTAAATGCTCATCCAAATTTGATTATTTCTACAACGAAGCCTATTTTTCACCTATGTAAAATGTAAACAGCAAAATATGTAGAATGAGTTGCATTAGAATTGCTGTATTTCCTTAACACAAAATCATTTAGTTCATGGAGTTTGCATAGCTGATATGAATGAAATATTCATTGATTTTACAAAGAGAAGGACGATTTTTTTCGATGAAGTTTTACGCATAGAGTTTAATTACTTGTAGCTCCATGGTCTTAATTTTTAAATAAAATAAATTATTATAGTATTGTGATGAATAACATGAATGGGAAATTATTTATGAATGAAATGCTGCTTTTATAGAGAGAGCCAGGCGTGTTATTTTTTCTATGATGTCATTTGAATGAATTTCAGTTGTTTTCGATGAAGTTTTCAAATATAATAAATTATCGTAGTATTATGATAATTCTAAAATTATTACCGAGGAATGTATCACATTTTAGAGATATTTAAACCAGGCAATTTATATTTCAATGCCGTCATTTGAATGAAGTTCATTTTTTTCGATGAAGGTTTAAGTTTTCAAATATAATAAATTAATGTAGTATTGTGATAAGTTTTAAAATATTACCGAGGAATGTATTGCATTTTAGACATGTTTAAATAAAATTGCATTGAAGTTGGAAAGTGTTTCATAATCAATGCTTTAAGCATGATTGATCTTTCTTGTTTTAATGATTTTGTTGCATTAAAAATAAAAAATTTCTGATTGACTAAATTTGGCTAAGGGGGGTCGTATAAAAATTTAAAAGTGTATCTTTTTGAAAATTAATGGGAGGGTTATTTCATTAACGTAGTCTTATTTCCTTCCTTACTTTCAATATTTTTGTAATTTATATTGCAAACTTATCTCCAACAGGTAAAGAATTAAAGAGCGTTTCAATCTTTTTGAGACACCCTGTATAGATGCACAGAAAAAAATAAAAAATAAAGCGGTTTTAAGACGGATGTAACACTAAATATATATTAAAAAGAACTTTAAAAATCACGATTTTGACACGATGGTTGCCATATTTTATTTTGAAGTGGGTCCGTGAACTCTTCATATGATATGGGTGTAATTATTATTTTAACTTTTATTAAAAAACCTACCGAATATATTTTGCTGAAATTTTTTTATATTTTTATGGGATAATTTGTATATTTACTAAAACTTTCGAAGCAATTTGTGAATTTTATATTTGCTTAAAAAATATTTGAAAAATTAGATCCCATTGGGTTCAATGTATTTCTTTTTTTCAACCCGGGTTCAATCCAAAACTAATTGGGTGATATTATTCATTTATATTCCCATAGGTCCCACAGACCGTCTAAACAACCTACTAAAATTTCATTTTGATAAAGTCATTTTTACGGCAGTTATCGTGCTGACGGACAGACAGACAGAATGAACAAAGTCATAAACACTTTTTAACTATGTTGTAAAGTGTTGAAAAAATATTTAATTATCAAGTATTTCGACTTTTAGCTAAAATCTTTGTTTTGGTCTCATTCGACCAGCCTCAACGTCTAGATAAACAAAAAAGTCGAAAATTTGAATTAAAAGTGACGATATAGGGGGATTTAAAAAATAAAATCACACCTTTGTCGTTCCAAAACAATAAACACAATTTGATATTTTTTCGCTGGGTGTAGCATTTAGACTTAATACTAGTAATTTTTAACTCGGGTAAAAATGGCTAGTATATTATACTATGTAGGAAAGGAAAAGTGCTTTCAAAACTGTTTTATACCCAAAGTTTACTCTATATTAATTCAAGATAAAAATCCAATTAGAAAATAGTTATTCAAAAACCCGTGCCATTCATCTTTGAAATATACAAATTCAAGCATAATTTTATATTTGAAATAAGCCGACGTAGTTGTCGAGTGGTCAAGGCAAGCGTTTCTGTAGAAATCGCTCGACCGCCACGTTGTGGGTTCGAGCCCCACGTAAGGCATGGATGTTTGTGTTGTGGGCGCAATGTGATCCGCCCCCCTCTGGTGCACCTGGGCAACGTCAGTGGACGGCTAAATGGTTCACACTCTGGCCGCTGTAATAAAGGCGAATGACGAAGGTCAAAGTGCCTGGCCATTTGAGAAAAAAAAAATATTTGAAATATTTGAATTTGAAAATTAAATATTAAAAGAAATGTGTTCTATGCCTCATGCATTCAGATTCCACTATATCAATTAATCATGTTTAATAAATACCACTGAAAAACCTTCTGGTTTTTTGCAAATTGCAAAATAAAGCAATTTGTGAGAATATTTTTATATTTTTTCAAGCACGTGAAATGTCCAAATATTTATTTCTGCAAATATTTCAGAGAGTCCCAATAATGTTTCGAATAATATTTTCTGTGAGATTTAATGATGGTATCAATAATGGTGTGATTAATAACTAAATTTAAAACATTCACATCATGTTAATGTTCAGCTAATGTTCTGTGTGCAATATAGTATGTGGAATGTAGCTACTTCTGCTCCATAACAGGGTGTTTCATAAAAGCAAGAAAGTGCTTGACTAATTATTCATCACCCATGGACCACTGTTTCGCGGTCATTGCCGCTCATCAGCACTGTGCAGTAGAAGATATGATCAATGAGCACAGAACAACTTAAAGCAAGGATTTTAGAATTGTTTTAATAGAAGTATTGTATTTTACAATTGATTTCATTAATCAAACTACTAAATAATTAACAGTGGTTGAGACTAGGTCAATAAAGAATATAACATGGAAAAGAAGGGGGAAAAACCAGCTTCAAAAACTATATGAGCTAAGAAAATATCAATCAATTAGTCCACCCAAAAATATCCGTGATTGAAACTGGAATTAAGGACAATAAAATTGGGGAAAAAAAGGTTTTGGATGCTAAATAAGCTAACATTTAAAACAAAGATAGAATACTTTTCTGGCTACAAAGCAGTAGGAACTGCATGTTAATCAATAAAAAGATTATCAGAGTTCAAGATCCTTCAATAGACTCAATCAGATTAATAACGAAGGACGACCTGACTGAGTAAAATTTAAACTTAAATTTAAAACATGTGTTTGATCCGCCTGGTATGTGATGAAAGATGAATAACGCAACGCTTTTTTCAAGGTAGAGTTGAGTTGGTTCTTGTGTATCTATTGATCAAATTTGTTATACGATGTAAACAAAATATGAAATATGCATTTAATTTTGTTTGCTGTGTTAAAATAACATTGTCAACTATTCGAAACTTCTGTATATGTTGTGATCAAATTGATTAAAAGTAGTGACGGCCAATCCATTTTATGCATATTTCATATTCAAGCTATTTTTTGTTGCATTATCACTTTTAAAAAGTAACTTATAATTTTGAAGCTGAAAAGACAGTATCCACACTTGCCTTTGAAGTTACCGGGAAAGAAACTTTTTGGAAGTAATTTCAGCTCTGATTTCATCAAGAACAGAAAGCAAGGTTTGAACGATTTCGTACAAAAGCTGGTGACAGAGCCATGTTTACTACAGAAGTAAGAAATTTGAACATTTTATACATTTTTTAAAAATATAGTTCATAATTTCTTGGTTGTTGTTGTACAGGTTTTTCTTTTACATAAGAAAAAGTTAAGGCGAAAGGGTCATAAGCGTATTAGATCATCGACACCGTACAAAACTATCTCCGTGTCTAAGAGGAGTATGGGTATGATAAATGTAGGTCCGAATGTCCATCCGAGAAGTGGTGGGTTAGGGGAAGGATGGTACGGTCTCCGTGGTTACCACCCCCGTTGGGTTCCGGTCTAAATTGGGCGGCATTTTACCGGCTGTCTAAACAGATATGTTACAACTTCGGGTAGGTCGGACGCTCTGGATAAAATAAAAGCTCTTTAGAAATGTGAGTAAAAAATGCGAGAAAGAGAGACGACGAGTTTTCGTTAAATTAATTATGATAAAATGGTTTCAGTAATTATTTTCAGTTACAGTTAAACATAACTTCAATAAAGTTTTCTAAAAATACACTTACGTATCAGGCTATTTGTATTAAATGGCAAATGACAATTTAGCAAGCGTCCCGCCGCAAAACAGTCTTCTTCTTCAACTCAGACCGTCCGACCTACCCGAAGGAATAAGGTATCTGTTTGAACGGCAGATAAGTGCCACCCAATTTAGCAGGAACCCAGTGGAGGAGGCATCTACAGTGACTGTACCCTATTTCCACTACCACCAACCTCTCGGAAGGGCTTACGGCCACATACTCAACGTGCCTGTACTACGCGTGAGTACGGCGATGGTTTGGGAAGAGTCAGGAATCGAACTCGGGACATCCGAGTGCAATTCCCGTGCGCTGCACCCCAAATAGCCTCTTTGAAATCGTTCCTTAAGAGCAGTTGAATTAATTTGGAGGTAATACTCCCCCCCATAGTTGCCTTGAAATTTAATCCGAGTACTATTTGCCAGATTTTAGTTTATAAAATTTCTTAGCTGTGATTCCCTTTTTCGATAATAGAACCATTTTCCCCCAATTTCGCGAGCCGTAACAAAACCAAATATTAAATACACCTTCCATCCCAATAAAATTTGCTGCTTCCCCGCCGTGCCATGCCACATGCTGAGGATCAGAGCAAAATAGTTTCACCGAAAATATCTTTCTCAATAATTAATAAAACAAGAAAGATCAATCATGCTTAAAGCATTGATTATGAAACACTTTCCAACTTCAATGCAATTTTATTTAAACATGTCTAAAATGCAATACATTCCTCGGTAATATTTTAAAACTTATCACAATACTACATTAATTTATTATATTTGAAAACTTAAACCTTCATCGAAACAAATGAACTGCATTCAAATGACGGCATTGAAATATAAATTGCCTGGTTTAAACATCTCCAAAATGTGATACATTCCTCGGTTATAATTTTAGAATTATCATAATACTACGATAATTTATTATATTTGAAAACTTCATCGAAAACAACTGAAATTCATTCAAATGACGTCATAGAAAAAATAACACGCCTGGCTCTCTCTCTCTATAAAAGCAGCATTTCATTCATAAATAATTTCCCATTCATGTCATTCATCACAATACTATAATAATTTATTTTATTTAAAAATTAAGACCATGGAGCTACAAGTAATTAAACTCTATGCGTAAAACTTCATCGGAAAAAAATCGTCCTTCTCTTTGTAAAATCAATAAATATTTCATTCATATCAGCTATGCAGGCTCCATGAACTAAATGATTTTATGTTAAAGAAATACAGCAATTCTAATACAACTCATTTTACATATTTTGCTGTTTACATTTTACATAGGTGAAAAATAGGCTTCGTTGTAGAAATAATCAAATTTGGATGAGCATTTAAACTGAAATATATTGTCACTGCGTTGTTTCAGTATGTAGATGCACAGAATTTAGGCAAAAATAAAGTGGTTTTAGGACGAATACAACACTCAATATGAATTAAAAAGAACTTTAAAAGTCACGATTTTGAGACAAGATGGATGCCATATATCATTTTGAAGTGGATCATGTGATCTTTTCATATCATGGTCACGTGATCGCTTCATATAAGATGTGTTATTATTATTTTAATTTTTATTTAAAAAACTGAGGTTTAAAAGTGAATGCGATATTTGCAAAGTTTATATTTTTCAGATTTTCTCTCTTCCCAATCTTGCGAAAATTCTTCTAAACTTTCTTTCACTTTTCAAACTGATTCAAAATTTGCGAAGTCATATAAATAATTCGCCGCATGATGTTTCCAGTTCTCACCATTTAATTTTAGTAACACTTTCTGGGAGCTGGTGGTATAAGGTAGAGAAGAATACAGTGGAAACATATACCAACATATTTACCATACCAACAAAAGTACATTGTGGTACCAAATGATCAAATTCCAAATAAATAAGTTAAACTACACAATGATTTTAAATAAAAACATGTTTTACTTTGTCAGCTAATTTGGAAAAAAAAATCTAATTATAGAAAACATATAACTTAACGTTAAATTCAGAATATTTTGAAATGTATTTACTACGTCAAGCTCTTTCTTCTTATCTGCTTTACTTCACTATTAGACATACATCAGTAAAAAATATCCGTTTAGCACCGCTTTTTATATCAACACAGCAATGTACGTTTTGCTTATAGAATCATATTCTCTAAATTATGCTATCTATCCTCAGAAAGAGTTGTCGAAATCAAAATTTCAAGACAATGAATTTCTTTTTTCAATACCGCAAAGTGCTTTTTATTAGCAAGATCATATTCTCTATTTTGTCATTTTTTCCTAGAAAATGGAAAATCGAATTTTCAAAATACTTAAACGGTTCTTTTTTTAATATCGTAATCTACTTTTTGTTGGCAGGTTCATATTCTCTATTTTATATCATCTTTTCCTAGAAAGTTACCGAAATCAAAATTTTTAAATACTAATTCCCCCCTCAATATCGCAATATACTTTTTTACAGTATCATATTCTCTATTTTATGTCATCTTTCCTCAGAAAGTTGCGAAATCAAAACACTTTTTGATAAACCAAAAAAAAATTTTAAGCAACTTCACTTTAAAAAAGCATTTCCCATTTTGAAAGTCATAATTGCAAAATTATTAATTCTTGCGTGAATTCTTAACGAATCGTCGTTATTTCTTGCAGCCCTGAAGTAAGAGAATTTCTGAATGTTGATAAAAATTTGATTCCTATTGACGATCCCAGTCAACCTTTGGATAAAGTTCAAGATTTGGCAGAAGCTCTTTATTCAGTAAGTTTGTGTTAATATTGAGTTTTTCACTGATGGTAAGATAATATTTCCATTTTCAGCAACTGAAATTGAGTTAGAAACCAAACATCAGCCCAGGATAAATTCTTTTTTCCAGAGATACAGCGCTCTATGTGAAAAGTAAAGGGTCTCATATCTCGAAAACAATTCACGATAACTGCTAAACAATAATTTCTACTTGTTTCTAGTTTAAAAGCGTTTACAAAGTACAAACTCTTGGGATAAAGAACATAATAACTTTCTAATACTTACTTGAAAAAAGCAGGCATAAGAAAAATAGACAATTACAATTGCTTCAAAAGTTTTTGAGCCCTCTTCCCTAGATCAGAAACACTGTACTCTTAATAGACGCTAAGAAACAGCTATCAATGCATCAGTTAAGAGTATACTGTTTTTGATCTCGGGAAGAAACCTCATACACACTCGAAGCTATTCACTCGAAGCTTAAATCACCATGAAAAAGTTGATCGGCTTTTGGACCATTGCTTCAGGGAAGATGCAGATTTTTCAGGTTTTCCCTCTTTTGACTTGCCTGCCACTGGCTTGGGTGAGGTTTCTCCGGAGGAACTTTTCAGAGTCTTCAATAACTTAAAGAGTGGAAGGGCCCCTGGCCCCGACAAAATTGATTTTACCCTTTGGAAAAAATTCTATAAAGCTTTTCCCTCCCTTATTATTAAAATCTGTAACCTTTGCTTCAAATTTTGTCACTTCCCCTCGTGTTTAAAAACAGCTAATGTTCTATTTTTTAATAAACCGGGCAAAGACTCTTCCCATTGCTCTTCCTATCGACCAATCTGCTTACTACCAACCTTTGGCAAAATATTAGAGAAACTATTTATCAACAAACTTAACTATTGGCTCTCCTCCGGAGAGATTCTTCACCCTCTCCAATTCGGATTTAGAGAACTATGTAGTTGCGAGGATGCAACCCTCAGTTTGATCAACACCATCAATGGGTTCAGACCAGGACATTATGTTTCCCTCACCACCGTGGACATCTGCGGAGCTTTCGATAATTTAAATTGGACAATCCTTCCCAGTATCTTCAACAGAATTAACCTACCTCCTTCCTTCCAAAATTTTATTTTTACTTACTTACAAAATAGAAAAATCTCCTTTATTGATGGTCCCTCCGTTCATACAAAACAAATCTCTCAAGGAGCCCCTCAGGGCTCGATAATTTCTCCCACATTATGGAATATCTATTTTAATAATATCCTTCTTAACAATGATCAGCACTATTTACAGGCCTTCGCAGATGATCTCTTCGCAGATGACGATGTAGGTAAATAACGTACAATATCCCGAGAAGTGCAGATGTTATGTATCTGTAAATTGTTACTCGCTTTTTAATTAAATAGTTTACATAAAGGAAAATGCGTGTTTGTGTCTGCCTGTGTGCAGTTCTTAGCGGAAAGAAACATGAAATTTGGTACACAGGTACTTCAGACCTCGGCTTTATATTTTTTTTAGTTTCGAATTATTTTTTAATTTCGAATTTAGTTATCTTATGTTTTAGCCCGATTTCCAACGATTTTGGGCAATATTCACACAAATCGACTCCTTAGCGGCCTAAATTATTATCAGTTTCCCTCTTAACACCATCGGAAAGATAGAAAAAATTTATTCCAAACAAACTTTGAATGGAATCCATAGATTAATAGATAAGTTTTAATGAATTTTTAAATATATATTTTTCGTCCTCACAGATTTGTATATTACGATATAAAAGAAAATGACATGCCATCCAAGGTTTATAATTTAACAGATCACAGACTACTCAAATAATTTCCTCAGCCCCTCCGTTGATTAATTCTAAGTTTTTAACCGAGCCATCTCTGCATTATTAAATAAACTCCTCATTACGGAGGAAATCCTTTTTACAGAGTCCATTTCCACATGTCCGTTGTTACGTATCTTATACTTTAAATACGAAGCACAAAGTATTCTCAGCAAGCAGCGAATTATTTATATAGCAATTATTAAATTGCGCTATGCAATTGGCTTACTTACGAATGGAAAAATATTAAGTGCAGGGACGATTTTTGTTCAAAACAACATCTCGGAAATTGAGTTGTGTTATTCCCATGCTCATTTGTATTATTTACACCGCTGGCGTACACCTAGGACCCGAACGAAACCGGTTAATTCGATCTAGTTATACATAAAATTTCCATTTTGCAACTAATTTTAACAATTTTTTTCCCGGTTTTAAAAACGCTTGGAGTTTTAAACCCTAGTCCAAGCTCTTAAAATTCTTTAGACCGCTGATAATTAACCGAATAATCGTACACAATTTGATGTTCTTTTTTTCAATTTGTAATAGAGATGGCGCTCCAAAATGTTGATATCTGCATAACAAAAATGTTTTAAAGAATCTTACTGTATTTTTAAACATGCAAATGTAAAATTTTGTTTCATTTGATCAGTAACATGCTTTCAGAAATAGGCTAACATGTAAAAAATTTGCGCTTACTGTTTCGGCAATCCAGGAACTTCATCGGCTCAAAAATATTTCTTATTCATTTTAAGTAGGGAAAAATTCAAAGTTCTCTGCCTCATCCGTTCAATGAAATTTAACATTTAGAGAATGACATATGTGCACTACAAAATATAATAATTTTTAAAAAGCTAATGAGTCCAACATATAACTTTCCCTGCAGATTTCTATATTATGTGCAAATAACGCACTTTAAAGCTTTCTTAAGACTAGATCTTGCTAAAAATCAATAGGTTTATTGTTGTTTCCGATTGAAAAAAGCATACTCAATTTCAAATAATTTGCTTGATTATTTCGAGAGATATCACGCGGCCTGTGGAGTAACAAATGTTCTAATGTCTCCAGAAAGGTTCGTCATAACAATTAAACAATATTGCCCAATTATTTTTGGTTGACAGTACTTACAAAGCATTTAGTCATTTGATAATAGTAATTCTTTTAATATTTTCCTCATCTTGGATCTAAAGCTTACAATATCTGACGGCTATCTTTCTATAAATCATATCATTCACTTTTATATAGTATACATATTCTTTTGGGAAAAAAAAAAGCACCATGAAGAAAGTGACTGTTTTTATTGAAATTAAATGTGTGTACAGCTCATACACAGGTAATGAAATGATTACAAAATCAAGGCCGCAGGACTCATCAATGGTTAGCAATTGCACATTGAATTTTAAAATCAGAAAGTGGTGAAGCCCCCTTGGCGGCAATGCATGCTTGCATACGTCTAGGTAAGGCGTGATAGAGTTTCCTAATGTCATCCTGCGATACATTCTGCCAGGCATTCCTCAATTGTTGCTCCAGATCTGCTATATTTCGGGGTGCCCGAATCTGGCGGCCTAGCATGTCCCATACATGCTCGATTGGCGAAAGGTCTGGTGACCTTGCTGGCCAAGGAACAGTATCAACATCACGGAGACAGTCCACAGATATGCGAGCCGTATGTGGCGTGGCATTGTCTTGTTGGAAAATGGCCCCAGAAAGACGTGCCATGAAGGGTAACGCAAACGACCGAAGGATTTTATCACCATATCGTTGAGCTGTTAAAATTGTACGCAGGATGAGTAGGGGCGACCTGCTGTCGTAAGAGATAGCACCATCACATCAGGGGTAATGGCTGTGTGCCTGTGTAAAACAAAAGCTGATTGAGACCGCTGGCCCTGGCGCCTCCACACACGTGCCCGATGGTCATCTGCTGAAAGACTGAAGCGTGATTCATCGCTAAAAACTGACGGACTTTGCACAGCAGTGTCCGTCTGCTGGCAGCCATGATGCTCGGCTACGACACCACTCCAAACGAATCTGTCGATGTTGTGGGGTTATGGGCAGACATCTTAAAGGCCGGCTTGAGTTTAGCCCCACCTCAGCCGAGTTCCGTGAGATGGTGGAAGGTACCACGGGTGGTATGGAAGAGGCTGTAGCACGTTGGATGGCGGACAATGATGCTGTTAGGCCAGTTCGGGCCTGTCGCTCAATCATCCGATCTTGTCTCGCATTCGTGCACCTTGGCCTTCCAGACCCTTCATTTCGCCGATGAGTTCCTTGCAGTAACCATTGCTGCCAGAACCTTTGCACAGCAGTGTCCGTTCGGTGCAGGTATCGGCCTATTGCTCGATATGACCAGCCAGCTTCACGCATCCCCACTATACGACCACGTTCGAACTCGTCTAGTTGCTTATAAGGTCTTCGGCAACATCGTAATGGTATTATTGGTTGAGTCTCCATGGAACTGCAATGCCGATAATGAGAAAAGATTAACCGTCCACATTTTTAACCTGTTTCATAGGATGCTAGTTGTGCAGTAGAAACGCGCGCTATAACCGAAGTTAACACTCATTGGCCTTGCAAATTTAATCATTTGCTTACTTGGTATAAAGGAATTTGTATGCGAATTTTCGTGACGATCGGATTATTTTTTTTAGATGCTTCGTTTTTTTTTTTTTTTTTTTTGTTTTTTTTTTTTTTCAAGAGTGTTGTTGAAACCCAGACCGTCCGACCTACCAGAAAGGTGTAAGGTAACTGTTTGGACGGTCGGGAAGTGCCACCCAATTGAGACCAGAACCCAGTGGGGGAGGCATCCACAGGGACCGTACCCTCCTTCCCCTACCAGCAACCTCTCGGAAGGACTTTCGGACCCACATGTTTAACGTGATCGTACTCCGCATGAACACGGCGGCAGTTTTGGCAGTGGCTGGAATCGAACCCGGGCCTACCGAGTGCAACTCCAGCGCGCTAACCAATGGGCTACCGCGCCCTTTTTTCTTTTTCAAAAGAGTGTATATATATATTTAAAATATGTATATAAAATATGTATAATGTTTTTACAATTTCTTTCGAGAAAATGTTCGAAAATTTGAAAGTGATTACTTAATTTTAAGATCACCAATAATTAATCTATACGCTTCTGGGATTTATTGATTTGAAAGTTGTATTCAATTTCATTTCATTTGCTCAATTAGTTTAAGAGATAAAGCGTTCTATGTGGGGAACCGTTGCAAAATGTCGAGAACAACTCATGATAACGTCTAAACAGTGGTACTCTTTCATTTCGGGTTTAAAGTATTTATTATTAACTTATTTGATAATACTAAGTTTATTTTATATGTATTTTTTCTTTTTAATTCAAACAAGAAGTATTTCTAGAACGGTACAAGTAAGCGTCTTATAAATATTGTCTTTTGCTTTTAAATAAAAAAAACCCTTCATAATTAATATCTATTTCAGCCATATTACTTTCCCTATAGACATAGTATAATGAATCGGGAAATTATTGTGACGGGTGTCAAAAATTCAAATATAAGTTTTCGACGGAACAGCACGTTTCAAGCATTCCTGAACTCTAATCGAACGTGTTTGAGGTTCTGTCTATCTATGTGTGGGGGGAGACGATATTTCACGAACGAAATTTGGCGAGATTATTAAAATCTGTGAATACTGCTAGCCTATTGATTTTAAACGCAATCGAATGTTCGAAAGACCCTCCCAAATTTTCAAATGAAATTTTGGGAAAATTATTACAAAATCAGAACCTTTAGTAATGTTACGTAAATAATCTTTCCTTATGCAAGTTTTCCTTAGAAAACTAATAATACAAACTTTAGAAAGTTATCACGAACCGTTCTCGAGTTATTACATGTTTTTTTAAAAAAATTATCAAAAGATTACATAAAATTAAAATAAATATTAATCATCGTGAACTGTGTTCACTTTTCTATGTTAAATTTGTTAATATCATTCTTGTGGATCTAGTCCGTTCCATTCACTACAGAAGCTACTTGTGTAATAGTTTTGCACTTTAACGACCAATAATCCTTTATATATAGGAAAAGCTCTTCGTCCGACTCATTTAGCGAAATATCGCCTCAGGCGGACAAAAATATAATCTAAATTGCAGAAATGACGTGAAATTGATGAATTCATAAAAATATTTTCATATATGGACTCTATTACTTGTTGCGGAAGCTATCACTATTGTTATTTGTCAATTTCGCGAAATATAAGTTAATGGGGTACTTCAATGTTACGTGTTGTCATCCGGAAAAGCTTCCAATATACAAAACATTGTGCCGTGGATCTTATACATCATTTTTCCAATGTGAAAGGTGAATTCATTGCATTACATTGAGAAAGTCATGTTTTGTCCGCATCACATTTTTTTTATACTTAATTATGTTTTCATAACGATTTTTTCGTCTTTTAAAGACAATTTTTCCAAAAATTGAGGGCTTTTCCTTGGTCCTTTCTTCCCGAAAATCAACGCATCGCTCATGTTCACCGATTGAAATAATCATGCCGATTAAAATCATCCAAATTCATTCGATTTATTCTAAAAATATTGTGCCCATGAACTGAGACACCGACGTCATTGAAAAAAATCTGATGTGGGCAGCACATGACTTTCCCTGCATAATGCAATGACTTTACACCAAAATATTGGTGTACAAGATCCACAAAATGATTTTTGAATTGAATTCGCACCACGTCAATTGAAATTAGACTCTTTGGCAACTTACTTTTCCAAACGATTGATTTATTCATACTCACGTGCAAAATTCTTATCAAAATGGATTCAACATTTAATAATATCAATCGCGTGAAATAAATGACTATTGCGAATTCTTGGAAGTCAAAATATAAAACCATTACAAAAATGATCTTCCTTTATAAATGGAACGATCTAGATTTATGAGAATGATGCTGCTTAATATTGTATATCAAAAGTGAATACATTAGACGATACTTACTGCTTTCTTAATTTTATATACTTTTTATGATAAATTTATGAGAAAACGTGCAATATCTCGAGAATGATTCACTCTAGCATTTTAGCGTTTATTCCACTCGTTTTTTAATTAAAAATAGCGTATGAAATTATTTTTATTTAACAATATTCATAGATCTGATTTTTTTCATATTTTTAAAAAATATATTCGAAAATCGTGCAATATAATATATCGAGAGGGGTTCATGCTAGCGGTCTAAAGATTACATCATTCGTTTTCTAATGTAAAATTAAGTCAGAAATTATTTTTTTATCAGTAATGCACGTGCTGATTTTTAATATTTCCAAAAATTCATTCGAAAATAGGAGTTGACTTCTGAACATTCGATAGCGTTAAAAAGCAATAATCGTACCAAAATATATTCGAAACGCTACACTCGCTCGTGAAACATCACGTCCACAAACACACAAACTAGCACACACACACACATCGTCATTTATTAAGTAAGATGGTATATACTCTATAGCTCCTACATGATACATATTTAGGAGCCCTACCTATACCGTAGTTGAGCCTTCTACGTCAACGGAAAGGTGTCTACAGAGTCTGAAAATAGTTTTCGAACCCCTCTATTCAGCCCATGGACATAAAAGTACTATTCATGTCTGCTCAACTCGCGAGGGGTAAATCGAAAATATAGCTCCGTTAGGTTCTATACCGTAGTTGATACAATGTGTGCAAAGATTTAACCTTCTATATGTGTCACCGAGGGGGATTGGAAAGACAAAACACGTTAAACAATTATATATAGTGACTTTCGTTGTTTTCGTAAATATTTTATAACGAAGTCATTTTTAGTGTTCTTTTGATTCTTCGTTTCTTCATGCTTTGACAGTATAACGTCATTTCTTATAGGAAGAAAAACTTGATGATGATAAAGAAGAAAAACAATTAGATCTTGGACCAAAGGAAAAGAAAAAGTATGTATTCATTTTCTAGATATATTTAAATTTAAAAAGCAGTATTTCAAATTTTTCAAAGTTTAATTTCAATTTCTTTTCCTGCGTTTTAAATTCAAAATGTTATAAAAACTAATTTTCGTGTTACCTTGAGTTTCTGAAAATTTCTTTTTATATATAGCATTATAGGAGCAGAAATCATATTTTAATCAGAAACTCAAGGCTGAGAAGTAAATACATTTTTAAAAATAAAATACAGTAAAATAATTACTATTGAAAACAGCATTCGAAAGAAATAAAAAATACTTGCCCGAAAAACAAAAATCCCCGATAAATGATATACAAAATACATTAAAATTTTTGGCGAATTATCGGAGATATCGTTTTTCGGCAAATGAAATGTTACTAAAAGATATTCATAGTTTGTGCATCTGATAGATGAAAATACGATTAATACTTTATATATTACTAGAACGAATTACCCAACGTTGCCTGGGTCCTAAATAAGCGCCCGCTACTTAAATAATACAATTACAGATAACACGACTCAATTTCCAAATCGTATCTTCAATCCGCGTTGCTTAACTTTAAGAAATAAACATAATTTTTAACACTCATTATTAATATCATATAAATATCTGATGTGTCCAACATATCACTTTCTCTACATATTATCAAATTTCGATATTGTGAAAAACAATAACAGAAATTAAAACTTTCTTAAATCCATACATCATTGAAAACTAATACGATTTTATTCGGAATATAATAAGCATGCCAAATTCAATATAATTCAATTGGATCTAAAGATATATGGCTTTCTGAGTAAAAGTAAAATTTGTAATATCTCGAGAATAACTAGAGGTAAATCCTAAACAATGGTGTCCATTTATTTCTGGTTAAAAGTACTTCCAAAGTATTTACTCATTTGATTATAATGAATTTTTTTAAGTATTCTGATTTTTTAGATTTGGTTGAAAACTGTTGCAATATTTTGAGTATAAAGCGTGTTATCGTTCTGAAAATGACGCCATTCTCATCTGAATATAAATAATTCTTTACAAAGGGCAAGATTATTATTTTTTATAATTTTCTATAAAATATGTTCGAAAGAGAAATTGAAGACTTTCACCTTGTCCTAAAATCAGTAGGCCTCTGAAATTTTTCATTAAAATATCATCCAATTTGTTCAAGAGATATAACGTTCTATGCAGGCAAGCGTTTCTTGAGAACGTCTCTTAATAACTCTTAAACAAAGGTGTTCATTTATTTCTAGTTACAAGTATAAATATAAAGCGATTTTAACATTTGATTTTATATTGTAGATGTATTTATTAATGTTTTTCCATTTTAGATTTTAAAAAATGTGTACTACCTCCATAAAGGCACTTGCTAACTTTCTGCAAATGTTGCCATTCTGTTGTAACTAAAGATTTAGATGTTGCACTATTATGTAATAATTTCTAACATAATTATTTTTTTATATTTTTTATATTCTCGTAATACTATTTTTTTATATTATCGTATTATATACTCTTTTTCATATCCTCGAATGGCATTATTTCAAACCATTGAAAGCCTTTATTTGTCCCGACCGCTCTGAAAATTAATAAGCCTCTTAAGGTTACGGATTGTAATTGATAATCGTACAAAATTGCAAGCGATTATCTCAATCTGTTCAAGATTTATCGTCTACACACACATCCTTATTCATATATATTCAAAACGTGTAGATCCCCCAAAATGCAAGAATCAGATTTTTATCCCATAATAATACTTTCCTTTTGCATTTACTATGTATTGTACTATGTATTGTAGGGAAAGTAAAAATTAAGTAAAGGATTTATGCTAGAGTTTTTTTTTTTTTTAATTTTACTTCAAAACACATTTATAAATTTAATAAGATACAAAGTACTTTTGAAAGCGTGATACATAGTAAAACACAAAATACGTATTTTGTCTTTGAATTTGAAGAGTATAAATTTTCAAACCTTACAGAAACGTAAAGTTGACACACGATCCTCAGAGACCAAGCTCATACTGACAGGCCTGACAGATTGCAAGTGCAGAGCTGATTATTAAGGGAGTGCGGAACAGAAAATTTTATTTCTCTTATTTATAAATTTTATTCAAAAAATTTTACGCACAGATGTAGGGTGTAAATGTGCTTTGCAGAATAAATAAAAATTTGTAACACAAAAAAATTGAGAAGTTTCAAATTTGATATAATTATGAATTCAAACACTCTATTTACAAAATATATTTTTATTGCATAAAAGCTTGTTCTTTAATTTTTTTTTCAAGATATTTTAATATACTGATAAAAAATAACTCTTGTAATTAATAAACTATCTTTTTGCATAAGTGACATATTATCAAACACTATAAATTAAAAAATTTATGTACAAATCCTGAATACAAATAAAAGATAACATTATAGACAAATTATCTTTCAAATTTCATAGTTCTAGCTCGAATCTTGCGTGAGTTCTATTCAGTAGCAAAGCGTGAAGGATATTTGAAAAGACTGTGCCTATCTATCCAAACAATCCGCCACTAAGTTAGTTACTTTTAAATCATCCACCAAACTTAAGTGTATAAAACATTTCGAATAAAGCCTAATTAAAATGAGAGTTGCTTGGTAGAGTGTCGTTTAAGTAGCCACTATCTCCCCAAATTATTTTGACGCTTCGCCACTGGTTATATTAATTTAAATATTGAACGTTTTAAGAATTAAATTTCTGAGAAAACACGGTTTTAAAGTTCTGTTTTATGCAGTAAGTATCAGAAGACAAAGTTTTCAATGTTTACTTTCTAAAAGTTTTTATTCAATGAATTATGTAGTAATTATTTCCTACAATTTTTGAACTTTTCTTTAGCCTATTAAGAAAATTTTTAATTCTTTTCCCTGGACCCCTTTAAGGAAGAACTATAGCCCTCGAGTATATATATGTATATATATATATATATTTCTTTTAAATTTTTATGATTTCCGCTTTCTCTGTCGTTAAGCCCTTTATCAGTGATTTCCAGCCTGTTTCGTTTGGAGGAATTCGTGAGATATTTTACAACATCTCACGGAATCCCTAATGGGCTAACGCATTAGGCTGGACAGTGTCAAATTTCAAAATAGACTAAAAAATAAGAGTTCATAAAAAAAGAACCAACTCGTATTTCTGAATGAAATAATATAAGAACATTTATTGTCTATTTCTATTTATTAATTGTTTCTAATAAAAATTAACAATTATTTTTGCTTTACATCTGGCTTACTAGTTACGCATAAACATTGTGTATAAATTTTGTAATGATTTTGTGCTATATAATTGATTTTCATAATATTATTGTTAAAACACAAATTACATTTTATTGTTTTACCATTCAATCGCATTTTCATGTGTAAGAATATATATATATATATATATATATATATATATATATATATATATATATATATATATATATATATATATATATATATATTAACTAGTTTGGCATTTTTCTATCATTTTTTGACTTTTTTCTAAATTTTTATCTGGAAACCCTAAGCGTATAACTGGCAATGTTCATTACTGCCAACTGAATTCCTTGCCGACACAACGATTCCTCGTTTCAACAAAATTCATCTTCCCAAATAAAATTCTATAAGCTTAAATTTTAACTATCACGTAAAAACCTAACAAAGTTAACATTTCAAAATACTTAAGTAATTATTTTATTTATACATCAATCGCGTTAAAATGTTAATAATTTTAATTTTTCACTCAATTACAAAAAAGATGGTAAGTTGTATTTTTTTTTTCGCAAGCTTTTTCAAATTCACACAGAACCCCTTGCATAGGCTTGTATAGTTTTGAATTGCTGCCCTACATCATCCCTTTCATCATTTTTATATAGTTATGACTAAAAAGCTTCTACCATAAATACCACCTTTTTTTTGCGTAGCATTTTCCACTTTTCGGAAATGATCTGATTAACCCTCAAAGTTTAGGGAAATACAACCCCATTTAGGGCTCCCACTTTGATTTCGTGAACATAGCAATAGAAACATTTTTCAAATTAATTTCCCACGCACTCACCAGTGCTTAAAAAATCCTATTATTCGATTAGCTCGGTTCAGCTAAGAGTTCTCATCAAAAAAGAAAAATGTGTGCTTTGGGGATGCAATTTTAGGGCTCGTTTAAATCTTTTGAAGAAAAGTTTCCCGTGCCTTTTCAGTAATCGGGCACTGATTATTCTCGACCTTAGTTTCCGTTACACTTTTGTATAATAAGGGTTAAAAATGGCAGTTTGAGAAGATTTTGGGCTGTATTTAAGCTTCATGGGTCTTTCTAGAAAAACCGCGCCGCTATGCTAAAAAAACTCAGGCTTTCCAATTGTTTGGGATGGAAATATTCATATCCTTCTCTATTTTCATGTAATTATCTTTAAAAGTGGAAGTTTGAGAACCTCTTAAGGCTCTGGAGAATGAAGACTTTACTTTTATGGCAGTAGTCGTTTTCCAATTTGAGAAGGTCATTTCCTAGATTATTATACCCCTTTCATTTTTTGTGTGATTGAAAGTGGTAATTTGAAGATCTTTACGATCATGACTGCAAAGAAAATGAAAACCGGTATTAGTGAACCTAAATAGCACTCATGTTCTGTAATTGAGTATACTCGTGAGGGTTTGTTTTTCCTTTGTATTTCGTACGGGGAAAGGGGACTTAATTCAGCATGTGCGGTAGAGGTCTGCACCGGTCGAAATTTTAAGACTTTTACCTGCCCAATAAGATAGTGCTGTTTTTTAACTCTGCTCGAACCCGAATTTTTTTTTTTTAGTCGGTGCGGCTTGAAACGATGTTTATCTAAATGTATCAACATTATTAATTTTGCAAATTTGTGCTCAGAATTAAGGCAAACGTTTTTAATATTTTTGTACGCGGCTCAAACTAGCAACATAATTTTATGCCGTCTTCAATTTAATTTAGACAGTTTTCAAACAGTCGATACATCTGACGCAGCCCAACCTGGCCCGGATTTTAAGGAAAGAAGCCCAAACCCGCTCCATCCCGAAACTCAGTCCATTATAAAAAATGAGATTATTGATTGGATACTACGATCTGTATAAATTGCTTAGAAGCACAAAATTTGCTAAAGATGGGTTTAAAATTTCCAAAAATCATATTTTTTGTTCCTCTGTTAATTTTATATAAGTATAATTATATGTATTAAAATGCTTATAATAATTAAATTGTTTGTAAATAGTGTTAAACCTACTGACTTTGAGTTCCTGAAAGTTATTGGTAAAGGCAGTTTTGGAAGAGTACTGTTGGCGAAGCATAAAACTGAAGGCAATGTTTATGCTGTTAAGGTATGTTGAAAATATAATAATACATTTATTTACATGAATTTATTTATTTATTTTTAATTTTTTTAGAATAAAATATATAAGGATTTTTGCTTTTAGAATAACGTTTTCATTTGATAATTTTTCTTTATATAAATAAAATATCCATCTGTTTATCTCATCAACACGGGGAAAAGACTGTACGGAGTTTAATGACATTTTAATGTGTAGCCTTGACATGGTCCCATTTAAAATTGAGATAACCGTCTATCCCGTCTATTTATCTTCATGTCTTTCTGACTGTTTCCTCACTTTAAGCGTGACCCAATCGTTATGCGAGCCTCTAAACAAACAGAACCAATAATAATTTGAGTCTCTAAACTAAAATGGCCTAATCTTTTTTTTAGCCTCTACACTAAATGCAATTCAGAATTCTAAAACATCACCCGATCGTTGTTTGCGCCTCTGTCTCTGAAATTATGGACGCTTTCTAAGCAAGGGTAGACAGCAAAAGCAAGGACAGACATTTAGCTCCGGGCATAGTCTTAAGAACCTGCTGCTTTTATACATAGCCAACGGTATGTTTCCTGCTCAAGAGCCAGCCATAAATGAAAAATCTCTCTTTATTTATGCCCTTAATAAGAAGACCAAAACGTATAAAAAAACTGTTTAATTGTAAAGTTATCTATATAAATAAAACTGTAAGTTGCGTTTCTGTCTATATGCTTATTATCTCAGCACAGGATAACTCGCTTCTGTCATTTTAGCGAGAATTATTATAAAATGTCAAAAAGAAAGTCTCCCAATATTAAAAATTCACCGCAAATTGCGAATTAAGTTTCTTTACATAATATATTCTGTACGAAGAAGGGGTATATAGCTTGCGTAACATATAATTTGATAGTAATACCTATAAAATTGTTGCAAAGCCAAAACACTAACTGGTATCATATTCCCAGTACAACCAGCATCAATAAAGGTCCATTTTCGCTCTTGTTAGAACTCATCAGCACCAAATGGCAATTAATGGCACTAGCAGGCTCTCTTCTGTAAGGTTTTTTTTTTTTTTTTTTTTTTTTTTTTTTTTTTTTTTTTATGGCCAGGCACTTGACTTTCGTCAGCGGCCAGAACGTGAACCATTTAGCCGTCCTAAGACGTTGCCCCAAGCGCACCGGAGGGGGGGCGGAACACACTACGCCCACAACACAAACATCCATGCCTTACGTGGGACTCTAACCCACAACACGGCGGTCGAGCGATTGCTGTGGAAACGCTCGCCTTGGCAACTCGACCACTGCGTCGGCCTTCTGTAAGTATGAACTGTGTAGCCCGAATTCAATCTAAGAAGTTTGAAGCTGGATGCGTGGTAAGGCTTAGCCCCTGTAGAGATTCGCAAAATTGGGGCATACAGCACGTTCTTTGTTGCCATATTAGGTATCAGCTATTTTTACGAACGCATACTTAGCGCGAAACCAGTTCATATATGCTGCTATATGCAATTGGAGCACGATCCTAACAGTTAGATAAGCCCATTAAGAGGATGCAAGTATCGCTTTTCATAAGAAAAAACTTGAGCAACGCAGTTAAGCACAAAAAACATAATAATGCAGTATACAGCTATTTCGAGGATACAGTAAATCCCCTTCGTCAGTGCAAGAGAAACAACAAACCCAAAGTCAAAGACGAAAAACCTATTTTTTTTTCTTTCGTCTTTTTGTCAGCCAACTTCGCTCCTGCTAACATCGATCGATCTTGATAGGAAACCGGTTCCCAAATTAAAAGCTAAATGTTGGTATAATCTTATAAAATCGGATTAATAAGCTCACAGTCCCGAATTCAAATCTGGCCGGGACCAAACCATCAATTCCTACAAGATCAAACGTTTGTACGGCTCAAACATTTAAACACATGTTCCAATCGACACCAAACTTTTATCGATACAAGATCTTAGTTGACATTGATTTTCAAGAGGATCGTTTGAAAAAAAAAATCTCGCAGGGAGTCCTGATAATTACAGGGAATCACGCCCGATAACCTGAATGGAAATCTTGAGCAATTCGTTTTTGATGTGAATAGCATATATGCTTAGAATATCTGTGGAGGAAATCGGAGCTTTACGAAAGATGTAAACAATTTGGGTAATAGATATAATTAGTATGCGACAAAAATATGTATCAGGAAATCTAGTTTCTAGATCTATATATATATATATATATATTAAAAAAATATCTTATAATTTTCGAGTAATCGTCTTGTCATGTTGAAGAAAATTTTCCATTTTTTAAGTTTGTAATGCTTATAACTCAAACTGAAAGTGCTAGCTAGCTATGAATAATAAGCAAGAATTTGTAGCTCTTTGAAAACCTATATAATTGGATTTTGGATTGAGCCCTTACTTTCGTAGTATACTATGGTTATAGTTTCGATATTTTAGTATTTTAACCTGGATTTTCTAATGGGTTGGAAAGCTGTAATATTTCAAATGTCACAAGTGTTACAGCTCAGTGTATTTACTTGCTAAATTATGGGTGCACTTGCACAAGCTATTTTGTTTTGTTTTAAAAAATTAGGAAGTTAAATGAACTTGAGGATTCTAAAGATGTTTAATGATTGTTGAGATTTGAGCAGAATAGGTGGAGATATACGTATTCACATACGTATTTATGTGCCGTCAGACAAGTTTTTAGATCAACTTGAATCTTAGATCTCATAAGATACATTGTATAAGTTTAATTTATATACTGCCAAGCAAGTTAGTAAAAAAATTTGATATTTTGACAAAGTCTATGGTCGGAGTAGCTGGAAGAAATTAGGGAGAAAACTAAACGTTATGTAGCTAAAAACGGTTGGCGAGTCATTTCTAGCGCTTTAGAAACATGTGAACGAAATAAATGAGTCTAGAAAAAATATCGAATAAAATTATTGAACTTTACTGGAGTTTTATTAAAAAAAAAATTTTATTAACGCAAAACTATTTCGGCTTCATCTGACTGAAGCTACCGCCATTTTTTTTTAATAAACGTAGGTAAACTTTATAGTTTTCTTTTATTTTAACGTTTGAGATTGTCGCTCTTCAGTTCAACCCTTTGGATCATTTGTACGGGTTTTAACTTTTGAACACATTCAGCAATCGACACCAAAGTTTGCAGTTTAACTAGGACATATTTCTGAACCAGGACTATTATTATAAGTCCCGGTTCAGAAATATTTTTCAATTTAATTAAGATATAGTTTTTTTATTAACTAATAAAAACTTATAAGAAGCCAATCAAAACACAAAACATACAGTGTTCTTAAGAAAATCCTTAAGAACCCCAACAAGTTCATAAGGAAAGGTCCATGAAGAGGATTGTATGCGTAAGGTCGATCTACGGTAAAGTGATCCTGCCCGATCGAATAAAATGGATTGCAGCGTCCCTGGCGAAGACATTTAAAAAATAGGATAACGAACTCTGCAACAAAACGAGATATACGAAAAAAGCCAATTACAAAGTTGTAAAGAATTGTCTAATAAGTAAGAATCGGCATTAAAACTGTTACAGAAGGCATTTATATGACACAATAGGATTATTGGCGTATGGCAATCTTATTCAGGAATGCTAAAATAACACACCTGGAAGGAATCTAATACACTATCTGTTAAAAATGCCCTCCGTCAGCTGGAGAGTAACGTTCCTGGTAGTTATAATTATATACTATATGATGTATGTGTGTAAATATAAAAATAACACTTTGGCAAACGATAATTAACTGAATATTTCAGAAATTAAGCTGGAATTTTCATGAATGCCTGTAATTGCGGCTTTTCTGATAATTTGTCGAAATTATCAACGAAGTAGCTGAAAAAAATATGAGCAAAGGTTGCAGAATGTTTTACAAGTACAGTGTATAGTGAAAATCATACATGCTCTTTTATAAGCAGCAGTTTCCATTATCTATGAACGTTTAACTGTTTTAGGTTCAATGAATCAACAATGGTTCAATGAATGAACAATGTTCATTTGAATTTAAAAAAGAATATGACCGCGTACTTTGACAAATATTGTAGATATCACCGTGTTATAGGCCAGAATATCACATATATTAAGCAGATATTTATTGCCTGTAACATACTTCGTTCTTTGTGTTTATTTCTACTCCTTATACTATGCTCTACAACTATGATTTTCCTTTGTTGCTGTATCCGTTATCCTAACTTTTAAAATCTCCGCTAGGGGTGCTGTAATCACTTATTCAATCGGGCATGCGCACTTTTCTATAAATAGACCTCACGAAACTTTCCTTAAGTTATTGGACTTAAGGAAAAACTACACTAAAACTCTGTACACTAAAACATTTGCAAGCATGTTACTGAAAGTTTCAGCTGTCCGTAATGGAGAGTAACGTTCCTGATAGTTATAATTATATACTATATGATGTATGTGTGTAAATATAAAAATAACACTTTGGCAAACGATAATTAACTGAATATTTCAGAAATTAAGCTGGAATTTTCATGAATGCCTGTAATTGCGGCTTTTCTGATAATTTGTCGAAATTATCAACGAAGTAGCTGAAAAAAATATGAGCAAAGGTTGCAGAATGTTTTACAAGTACAGTGTATAGTGAAAATCATACATGCTCTTTTATAAGCAGCAGTTTCCATTATCTATGAACGTTTAACTGTTTTAGGTTCAATGAATCAACAATGGTTCAATGAATGAACAATGTTCATTTGAATTTAAAAAAGAATATGACCGCGTACTTTGACAAATATTGTAGATATCACCGTGTTATAGGCCAGAATATCACATATATTAAGCAGATATTTATTGCCTGTAACATACTTCGTTCTTTGTGTTTATTTCTACTCCTTATACTATGCTCTACAACTATGATTTTCCTTTGTTGCTGTATCCGTTATCCTAACTTTTAAAATCTCCGCTAGGGGTGCTGTAATCACTTATTCAATCGGGCATGCGCACTTTTCTATAAATAGACCTCACGAAACTTTCCTTAAGTTATTGGACTTAAGGAAAAACTACACTAAAACTCTGTACACTAAAACATTTGCAAGCATGTTACTGAAAGTTTCAGCTGTCCGTAATGGAGAGTAACGTTCCTGATAGTTATAATTATATACTATATGATGTATGTGTGTAAATATAAAAATAACACTTTGGCAAACGATAATTAACTGAATATTTCAGAAATTAAGCTGGAATTTTCATGAATGCCTGTAATTGCGGCTTTTCTGATAATTTGTCGAAATTATCAACGAAGTAGCTGAAAAAAATATGAGCAAAGGTTGCAGAATGTTTTACAAGTACAGTGTATAGTGAAAATCATACATGCTCTTTTATAAGCAGCAGTTTCCATTATCTATGAACGTTTAACTGTTTTAGGTATTGCAGAAGAAAATGATCTTGAAGAGAAACGAGAAGAATCACGTGATGAGCGAACGAAACGTCTTACTAAAAAATCTTAATCATCCTTTTCTAGTTGGTTTACATTACGCTTTTCAAACACCCGATAAACTTTATTTTGTGCTGGATTATGTCAACGGTGGAGAGGTATGCTACTTTTGTTATTTTTATTACATATGAATTATAAATTAACTTTCATTATGTATTAATTGTAACAGTTCCAGATATGGTCAGTGGTATCTCTGGAGATTTCCCCGAGGGCCGGGCCTGTTGAATTTAAATGCTTTCATTATCGGTAATGTGTAGGATTTGCCAAAGTTGAAAGAACCAATTATGTCCCTTTTTCCAGCCCACCTCGTGACCAGGCCTGAACTTGACTCCATTCCCTTAATCTCCATAAGCATTAAACAATCTATATATCTAGTTTCAAAAAATTGCACGACCAAATATCGTTTGAACGGCAGCAGAGGTCATCACATTCCGTACTGACAGTAACAGATTTTGCCGCCCAAAATCCTATGTTGGTGTTCATCTCTATTATTTAATAATTTATTAATAATTTCTTTGCATTTCCCTACCCTAGTATCTTTTCTTATAACCCATGAACTGTGAAAGTTTCAATGAATTCGAATAGATATTTCTTTTATCCGCATTTCTCGAGAACGGTCTCGAGACGCTCCCAGAGCTATGAGGTTCTGATTCCTTTCGTCGTCAAAAATTACGTATAAAACAAGCATTTAATTGATACATTTGAACATATGTAGTTGAACATATGTCAAGTACCTCTAAATAATTTTCCAATACTTTTGTCTATTACTTTTCCAAAACTGAAAAAAAAAAACGAAAACTTTTATCTTTTTTGTCCTTGCTTCCTCGATTACTTAAAATAAAAAATAGTTTTCTCTTAGTCACGATGTTCAATCATTTTGATACCCCAATTAATTAATATTTTATTTTTATGGTTTCTTTTATTTTACACCTCTCCCGTCATATATTTTTCTTACCTTCTTTTATTCCCATCTTACCCTGTTATTTTTCCAGTATTTAGGTTGGGATGCTGTATTTCTAAAAATGGCTTTAGTTTTGCCTTTCATTAATTTTTCCCAAAATAAGCAAAAACGAAAATATATTTTAACACCCCCAGTGTATTAAACATTGGGTATTTTTCTCCATGTGGTGGTCTTTTTGTTTGATATCCTACTCCATTTGTTTAAATGCATTTTATTTTTTGAACGACTTATTCTCTTCCAACCCCATTAGAATTTTTTAATTTTTTTTTTCTAGACCACTAATTTGCACATACGTACCACATTTTAAGGTTTTTGGATGAACAGGTCAGATTTTAAATATAGGAGGGCGGAGTGGGGGTGATAGATACACGAAACTATATCCTGTATTTTAACTACGAAACTAAAAAATAAAACGTTCACATTGATCTTTGGATCTTGAATGCAATCGACTTTAGCACCCTCCTGGAAACAATCCTACGTACGTCCATAACTCTTGGTAATTGTTAGTTAAGGTAAATGAGTAAAATTTCAAAGCATGAAATTGAAATAGCATCTGCAAAGAAAATGCTGAAAAAGAAATATTTTGTTAATTTTTGTTTACCAATTTAAAAAATTCTAAATATTTTTACTGTTTCTAGTTATTCTTCCATCTTCAAAGAGAACGATATTTTCCAGAACCAAGAGCACGCTTTTATGCTGCTGAAATAACCAGTGCTTTAGGCTATCTTCATTCTGAAGGCATTATATATAGGTAAACAAAACAATTTATATATATATATATATATATATATCTTATATTTATATCATATATTTACCTTCTATACTCAATCTCGTGTACTATATCGGCAATATGGGCAAATTTTAGAAAAAATGAGAAATAACTGGCAACATTTTTCTCAGAAAGTTTAGGGCAGGGCCAAACTAGATCCATATGTAGATTAATTAAAAATAACTATTAGTGTAAAATATGTTTAAAATTTTTAATTTCAGAAATGAGAAATGAAATACGTAATTTTTACATAATTTTGAGCACGTAGATAGCCCATGATTTATAATTTTGGATATATCTGGTAAAACAAAAGTACTGGATTGAAACTAAAATTTTCAGATCGGGTCAAGCAAAGATTGTGAAATATCTTCGAGCTCGGGCTCTGTTGCTAATGCTTAAAAGAACTGTTCAGCAAAGAATTTTTTAAGCATTAGCAACATATATTTTAAATTGAATAATGTCCACAGAGCAAATCACTGCTCCGAAACAAGACCTTTACTCGTTGAACATAAAACATTTGTCTCGTGAAGACCTCCATACAGATATCTATGCAAGTGTTTTGAAGAACAAATCAATCTGCGCATCTTGACTACTAAAATGCCTTTCCATTTTCTATTTTGTTTCATGAAGCTTTTGTTTTGCCTGTTGGTTATGTTCCCAGTATCGAACACTTACCTGTTTGAGAACTATTTTGTTTCAAACTGTGGACATGTGGCCTAAGCAAACGTAGATGGTTCATATGACATGCAAATGTTTCAATCGATATTCTACTGGCTCTAATTTGGCACTTCTATTGGATTTCACAGTGGCTAAAGTGCAAAAAAGAAAACCAAACTCCACAACATTTGTAAGAGTCAAAATTTAATTTCATTATCTTTACCAGAATTGCAGTTTTGTGAATGGTATTTGCACACGATGAACTTAACGAAACATTGTTACTGATTCATAAGTTATATTCAAATTTTCTTTGGTTTTTTCATCGTGTAATTAGACATTTTTTTTTTCTTATTCAGGGACTTAAAGCCTGAAAACATTCTTTTGGATTTCAAGGTAAGACTGAAAATTTGTAAACCTTATTAATATACACACACCGATGAGCCATAACATAATACCCTTAATTATGCAAATAGGAGCAATTGTAGACAAAAAAGTCATGAAGCTGTCAAATAAAACCCGATACATAACCCTGCTAATCACTTGTACTTATTCTCCTAATGGGAAAGGCAACAGTTATAAGCGAGTTTTACGAAAGGCAAATCGTTAGGATCAGATGACTGAATTAGAGCATTTCCGAAACGTAGAGTGCTCGTGGTCAGCCCTGCTGCACCTACCGGCAGTAGTTTGAGAAGGGAAAAAGCATGAACTACTGACAGTATTGAGTAACTACAGCTTATTAATGCTTAAACTCTCTAAAGACTACCCCCATCGAGTACGAACCAACAGAAGAGGCCCTTCTGTTGGTTCGTAAACAATGGTGATGATGATAGTAATGTGCAGCTACACAATGCATCAATTTTAATTCTGTTGGTTTGTAACCAGACGGGAAAGTCTTCGTTAACATCTTGCATCAATGGGCCATAGCTGCCCAAAACCCTGTTGTCAATTCGAGCTTTTCCCTCCTTGGACTGCTGCTGTTATACCCCATAAGATTTATAATTTATGGAATGCTCCGATTCAGTCATCTGGCCATAATGATTTAGCTTCTGTCAAAATCGCTTTTATAAATTGCCTTTCCTATATTTAGAGAACGAGTATATTGGTGTTTGGTAGGGCTATGCACCAGGTGTTATTTGACTGTTTCATAATTTTGACACATGCAGTCATTTTCCTGCCATTTCATTTATTTGCGTAACTGAGGGTGGTCATGTTTTGGCCCATTGGTGTATATAGTCTACAGAACATTTTATTTTACAGGGACATGTAGTATTAACAGACTTTGGGTTAAGTAAAGAAGGTCTTTCAGAGAAAGATACAACAACAACGTTTTGTGGAACTCCTGAGGTTAGTTAGACCTTTAGTAACTTTAAATAATCTCTTTCATGAACTTGTCATACGTGTAGTTGGCATAGAATTTAAAGATAGAGCGTCAAGTTCCTGGTATAAAACCCCTAAATTGGAAATTCTGATTTGCCTCTAAGTTTAAACTTGCAGGGGAAATTCTTGATTAGTGGATATTCTACAAATATCAATCTCATAAAGAACAAATAGAGACGTGTGTGATAATTCGAGATTCGACTAACATTCTGGTGTGGATTTGGATTTATTTTGGGACAAACTGATTGTTTATTTGTTCGACCCAGATCCTCCGACCTATACCAGAAAGTATAAGGTATCTGTTTGTATGGCCGGGACAGTGCTACCTAATTTAGACCGAAACCCAGTTGGGGTTGCATCCACAGAGACCCTACCCTCCTTCCCCTGCCACCAGTCTCCCAGAAGGACTTACGGACCCACATATTTAACATGCCCATACTCTTCGTGAGCACGGGGATAATTTGGGCAGAGTCGGGCATCGAACTCTGATCGTCCAAGTGCAATTCCCGCGCTTTAACCACTGGGCTGTCCCATCCTTGGCCGAACTGATTAACGATAGGTCATAAAATGTCCCAGAACAAATATTAACTGAAGATGCATTCTAAAAATAATATATTTGTAATTATTAGTATTATTACAATATATTTGTAATTATTAATATATCTGTAATTATAAGCAGCCAACCATTAGAATATTAAAATGTTATTCAATGAGAAGATTCTATTATAAACTGAAACAAGTGAGAGAGAGAGAGAGAGGAGAGAGAGAGAGAGAGAGGTTTAGCAGGCAAACACATGCAAAAGCATTTAAAATTAAATTCTATAATTAATAACTCTTTTTGTCTGCATGCACTGTAAAGAAAGGAAAATTTCATAAGAACTTCCTATTATTGTTATAGAGATATGTCGAACAACGACAAATCCCTAAAAGCAATAGATGCAACATGATCCCGGAAATCCTTAAAAACCATTACCGCAACTTGGGGCTTGCTCGAACACTCGTATTGTCAATCAGCATGTGGATACACGGCAAAATACGTATTCCAGAAATTCAACTCTTTTTTGTTGTTTTGTTACTTAAATATACACCAGTAGGGGATTAGGGAGAGTTCAGCGGCACTTCAGAGGCGGTGAATCCCTATACTTTAACATGGGGAACCCTCCGAGGCCAGAAAATGAGTGCATCAACAGAGGCGGTGGTAAAGTCCCATGCTTTAACATAGGGGTTCTCAGAAGTCGGTGTGAGGCAGCACAGTTCCATAAGGTGACGTCACAGAAGAGAGTGGAGTTTATGACGTATATTGTTTTTTTTCTTTTTTGTTTTTTTAGTAACAAAATTTCGTAAATGCAAGTTTTTTTCTTATAATTTTTCTAAAATGTAAGTTTTTTTTCAACAAGTCGGATTTCTCTATGGGAAATAACATGAATTTTAAGAATGTGCCGTTTTTAACGTTTTTTTTACAAAAAGTTTTCAAAACGTTAAAAAAACAACAAAAATGTGCGTTTTTTCAACAAGTTGAAGTTTTGGAGTTGTTGGATTTCTCTATGGGAATTAACATGGGTTTTCACACTTTTGTGCATTTTTTAGAAAAAAAATGTGGTTTTTCGCAAAAAAGCGGCCAAAAATGTGTTTTTTGAAAAACGCGGAATCGGCCAATTTTTTTCAAACTGTCGGATTTCTCTATGGGAATTAACATAGGTTTTCACACTTTTGCAATTTTTTGAAAGAAAATGTGCGTTTTTGCAAAAATGCGGCCAAAAAAGCGTATTTTTAAAGTAGCAGAATCGCGTGAATTGGGTGTATAGGAGGGGTGTGTTTCCCCAATCCTTTCGGTCTCGGATTTCAAAATTTTAATATTTGTAAACATAAATATTTGAAATAATAGCAGATACTTGTTTTCAACTATCCAAATGCAGTAATGTCTCTTTAAGAAATTAGATGCTGTTAGAAAAATATATATATTTTTTTTAATTGTGGTCCCACCTCCACACGGTGTATAGGATACACCGCCACAATTTCTATTTTTTATTTTTTCCTTCTTTCTCTTTTTCCCTTTTTTTATTTTTTTATTTTTTTATTTTAAAGTGTCCGTAGGCATAACTTGTAATGCCGTCCTCGAGTAAATATCTTTTATCATCAATGGGTGACAAAGCCACCTTGTTCTGGCATACAGTGAATAGTTTATGATGGCTACTATCAATTCTAATCTGTTCTTCCATGGTAGGTCTAACACTCAACAAGCATTGTCTATAGTCATTGTGTGTAATTTTCCGTGCAACCACATGTGTAGAAACACCTTTAGCTCTTTTCTTTTCTCCAGCAGCTGATAGAATAGAGTACATTTTAGGTCTAAGTCCTATAAACTCTTGAATGGGGGTTGAATTCAGTTCATCTTTAAAATATCCAATACGCTTTTTATTGTCTTCACTGAAGAGGGGATGATCCTTGGGATAGTCAGAAAAATCATACAGGTGTTTATGTTGGTTCATATCTTCATAAATATCAGCAGTTTGGATTTCATAAGCCAATGAATCAGTATCGGTGAAGAGAAGCGAAGCTTTTTCACCATATTGGCTTTTAATATGTTTATAATGAAACTCATACATCAGGAGTTTAGATAACTCCAAGATAGCAAAGCCAACGTATATAGGCCGGTTCATTAAAATGCAATTCCTTACACGTTCAACACCCACCAGGTCTTCGCTAAAAATCCTGATAGCTCTAAAAGCTGGAGATGCCACCACCTTCAGGGCCCGCTTTGAAGAATTCACTAGTTCAATATTCACTCGATTTCGAAGATTCTCCATCGTTTTTCCAAACACAGCGTTATTAAGCAATTTAAAAAAGTCTTTCTCAAAATTAGTCTTTGCCTTCTTTCTTTCTTCTGTGTTAAATTGGATGTATTTCTCCAACCAGGGCTTCTGATTAAATTTTAAGGTCTTGTGAATTTTCTTGAGTCTTAAACCTAATGATAGGTATAGCTGAAGGTTACGATAGTGAACAATATAATGTTTCTTGTCATGCAGATTGGGTACTAATTTCGTAGTACTAACAAAATGTCCATGATGTAACTGTTGAACCAGTCGTTCAGCATAGGGGGAAAGCATTTCTCGTTCAATCTTCACCCTTTCAGGGGCTAGAGGGTATTCATTATGATAATCATGTAAGGATTCAGGATACTCCAGATCCACTTCAAATATATAGCCCTCTTGGGTAGTATCCTTTAGACTCATTATCCAGCATTCATTCAAATTTTCTGTCGATATCCATTCAAACCCACCATAGGGCAGTGGTTGAGACATAGCCCAACCATATAGGTTATTGGCATCAAGATAGATAATGTGCTTATCAGGCTTAGTAGAATCGTAATTTTCCAAATAACGATTATTAGCCTCGGATCTACGCTGACTTATCATACATATGCCACCGCGGATTCCACGTTCTATAAACAGTAGCATATTTTCATCTGTGAGTAGTTCTAGGGTTTACAGTCATTTCCAAAGAGGCCTGCCAAGCCAGTCCAGGGGCGGTCATCATATGAGCGGCATCTAAATCATAGTTCTTCTTGCAAATTTTTCGAAAATTCTCAAATACATCGGCTAATAGTAGCACATCTGTTTTCACATACAGGTCGTGATATTCTCCCAAGTTCTTTATGTTAAAGGTATCCCATACAGTTTGGGCATGCCGATAATCTTCACTCTTAATATCTTCACCTTTAATATCATTAAGAAATGCAGAAGGGGGAGGGAGCACATTTTCATCAAATTTTTGAAAGGATGTCATATAGCTATAGGGATATACTCCTTTCCTAATAAGAGCATTCTGTTGTACTATATCAGGGAAATGTTCTCTGAGAACATGAAATTCGCTCAAGTCTAAATTGTAAACTAGCTTTTCCAGGGAAGCATTCAGAAACTGCAGGCTATCAATAAATTGTAAACAGACACGGGGCCCCTCTTTCTTTGAAATCTTAAAAGATATGTATTTTTCCATATTAGTGGCAATCCACAAGGCTCATGAATTGCTAGTCTATGCGTGTAAGATCTAATATTCGAGGGTTTAGTAGTGTCTTCTTTAACGATCAAGGCTTCAAAGTCAGCATAAATGATGAAAGGGATGGAATGCTGATACTGTTTGTTCGTGATTTGGAGATATTTCTGATCTTCCGAGGGCATTTTAATGCGCTGAGGTGCATGTTCTTTACAATATTGAGCATGATCTTGCAAAAGATCGTCTCTGCTGTAACGATGTAAACATCTATAACATATATATTGGGCTCCATTGTGCTTAGTTATATCTCCCAGCAAGCGTGACATATTCCTAATTAAAGTATAGTGTTGCTTATCTTCATCACTAATCAACAGGAGATTCACACAGTCTTCATCTTCACGTTTGGATATATGCAAAGGAAAAATCTCTTTGTCTTCATATCCATATACATTTATTCGTATATTATTCATTTTTTCAATCTGGGGAATCTTCACAACTGAGATAGGGTATTGAATATCTCCAAGTTTAATGTCATTTTCAAAACTTTTATAATGTGACACTCTTTCAGGCTTATATTCACGGGATATATAGTATTTGTGGGCTAATAGGCACCACACCAGACATTTCTCGTCTTCATTTCGAATATTGAGTAAAGCTTTCTTGGCTGCAAGTTTTGTTGGCAAAGGTATATAGCTAGAAGCTGCAAGAGGCTTATACTTTGCACAGAAAACATCTATCTTTCGCATCTTTTGTAAAGTCCATCCAGATCCTCGACTGACAAATTCTTCGAATAACTTCAAGATTTGGGAAAAAGCTTCTTCAACATTGTTGGGAGGGGTATCATCACGAAGTTCTGTCACAACATTTGTTCTAAAATATGAGCTGGATACCTCTTGGCCATTTGCAATGTCACGAATAAATTGCACATCCGCAATAAGATACCACTTAATAGATCTGTATGCATCAAGTTCGTCTTTTAATATCTTCAATAGCTGAGGGCGAATCTCATCAAAACATAGCATAAGATCCCTCTCTACACTTTCAGTGGGTTTCAGAGTGTGTACAGAGAATACATCTAAACCCTTCTTCTTCTTCGCTGCAATCTTGGGACGCTTATTAGAAGTTGAGGGTAAAGCAGGAGCTTTTCTCTTTTTAGAGCCATGTTCAATACGCTGGTGGCGCAGGGCGTCACTTTTCTTGCTGAATATAAGTTCACAATGCTTGCATTTCATACCACCCTTCAGATGAAGTATCAGATGGCGCTTCAGGTTATCCCGTCTGGTAAACTGTATAAAGCATTGAGTGCATTCAAACACTTTAACGGGAGAATGTGTATTCGCATGTCTAGCCAAGTCTTCCTTACGAACAAATGCACGTTCGCATACTTTACATCGATAATTCAAGGCATCATCGTTAGAATGAATCTTCATATGTCTTGCTAAGGCATCTTTTCTAGAAAACTGCATTTCACAAGTAGGGCACACCTTCAAAAGATAAAAAAATACAAGACTTTAGTATAAACACGCTATTCTCGGTAACAATGTAATACATGTCTCAAAAATGTATATAAAGAAATCATGAATCCATTATATTTTCCCCATTAGAAGTACTAAAATTCCTGAATTAAAGAATATATCCATATACAAGACATTTCATGTAAAACCCCAAGACATTTCATTAAATTCATAAAAACACTCATTAAAAAAGTTGTTACGCATCATAAAAATACAAAGTTTAATAAAATGAGAGAATAAAATCATATTAAAACAAGTACTTACATGTCCAATCCTGTTCAAAGAGGGTGCATTACGCATAGGAACGTCAGTAACGGTAGGGATAGTACCTCTGATATTACTTTCTAAGGCAAACATATTCGCAGAGCAACTTGAAACACCTCTTAACAGCACGAAATTCACAACAGAAATGATAAAATCGCTGCTTAAAGACCACCTACACCCATTCATAAAAAAATAGTTCTTCGTGTATCCTTCCGCCAAGATGATCCCAAGGTTATTCCTAAAGAGTTCTTGGTGTATCCATCCGCCAAGGGCATGTCAAGGTCACGTGATAGTTATATCACGGTTACCGTTAAACTTGCAACACACGAATGTAATTATGCACACATCCGATAAAAAAATAAACAATTCGTTCAACATCGCAATCGATTATATCCTTTTTAATAATCGTAATCGATACATTAAATAAATTCACATCTTATAAAATAATAGATTTTAATAAAATAATGAAAGAAAATCCCTTTGCGAGACCCCTTAAAACCTCCAATCCTTATGTAATACAACAGCGCGCTATCCCTTGCAAGCATAAAAACCCCGAATAACATACTCCTCTCTCCCCCTCCCTCCCCGAGACACCAACACTCACTTCACCACACGCTAAACGTAACCCATAGCAACCGGAATCCATAATAAAACATTCACCTTCGCCCCCAACATACATCCAAATACACAGTCATTCAACGTGAAACCCGTATTTTTACAGCAAAAATCACTTTACAGGGATTCATAGAACAAAAAATCCTAAAAAATCATAAAAAATCAACAAATTCACCCAGAAACTAGCTAAAACCCTCAAATTACTTATAATTATCATCTACATATGCTATATAACCATTTATAACCTTAAAAAGGTGAGTATGCTAGTAGTAAAGAAAAGTGAGTTCGCCAGAATGCGGTTAGAGCAATGCCGCCTAAAAATAGTTTCTGGAAAGAAAAAATAAATATTTTTTAGTATTTCCAGAAAGTAACCTCTATGTAATATTTTGGTAAAATTAAAAAGAGTTTTTAAAAAATTTTAAAAACTCAATTTTTTATTAATTTTTTATTAATATAGCATATGTAGATGATAATTATAAGTAATTTGAGGGTTTTAGCTAGTTTCTGGGTGAATTTGTTGATTTTTTATGATTTTTTGTTCTATGAATCCCTGTAAAGTGATTTTTGCTGTAAAAATACGGGTTTCACGTTGAATGACTGTGTATTTGGATGTATGTTGGGGGCGAAGGTGAATGTTTTATTATGGATTCCGGTTGCTATGGGTTACGTTTAGCGTGTGGTGAAGTGAGTGTTGGTGTCTCGGGGAGGGAGGGGGAGAGAGGAGTATGTTATTCGGGGTTTTTATGCTTGCAAGGGATAGCGCGCTGTTGTATTACATAAGGATTGGAGGTTTTAAGGGGTCTCGCAAAGGGATTTTCTTTCATTATTTTATTAAAATCTATTATTTTATAAGATGTGAATTTATTTAATGTATCGATTACGATTATTAAAAAGGATATAATCGATTGCGATGTTGAACGAATTGTTTATTTTTTTATCGGATGTGTGCATAATTACATTCGTGTGTTGCAAGTTTAACGGTAACCGTGATATAACTATCACGTGACCTTGACATGCCCTTGGCGGATGGATACACCAAGAACTCTTTAGGAATAACCTTGGGATCATCTTGGCGGAAGGATACACGAAGAACTATTTTTTTATGAATGGGTGTAGGTGGTCTTTAAGCAGCGATTTTATCATTTCTGTTGTGAATTTCGTGCTGTTAAGAGGTGTTTCAAGTTGCTCTGCGAATATGTTTGCCTTAGAAAGTAATATCAGAGGTACTATCCCTACCGTTACTGACGTTCCTATGCGTAATGCACCCTCTTTGAACAGGATTGGACATGTAAGTACTTGTTTTAATATGATTTTATTCTCTCATTTTATTAAACTTTGTATTTTTATGATGCGTAACAACTTTTTTAATGAGTGTTTTTATGAATTTAATGAAATGTCTTGGGGTTTTACATGAAATGTCTTGTATATGGATATATTCTTTAATTCAGGAATTTTAGTACTTCTAATGGGGAAAATATAATGGATTCATGATTTCTTTATATACATTTTTGAGACATGTATTACATTGTTACCGAGAATAGCGTGTTTATACTAAAGTCTTGTATTTTTTTATCTTTTGAAGGTGTGCCCTACTTGTGAAATGCAGTTTTCTAGAAAAGATGCCTTAGCAAGACATATGAAGATTCATTCTAACGATGATGCCTTGAATTATCGATGTAAAGTATGCGAACGTGCATTTGTTCGTAAGGAAGACTTGGCTAGACATGCGAATACACATTCTCCCGTTAAAGTGTTTGAATGCACTCAATGCTTTATACAGTTTACCAGACGGGATAACCTGAAGCGCCATCTGATACTTCATCTGAAGGGTGGTATGAAATGCAAGCATTGTGAACTTATATTCAGCAAGAAAAGTGACTCCCTGCGCCACCAGCGTATTGAACATGGCTCTAAAAAGAGAAAAGCTCCTGCTTTACCCTCAACTTCTAATAAGCGTCCCAAGATTGCAGCGAAGAAGAAGAAGGGTTTAGATGTATTCTCTGTACACACTCTGAAACCCACTGAAAGTGTAGAGAGGGATCTTATGCTATGTTTTGATGAGATTCGCCCTCAGCTATTGAAGATATTAAAAGACGAACTTGATGCATACAGATCTATTAAGTGGTATCTTATTGCGGATGTGCAATTTATTCGTGACATTGCAAATGGCCAAGAGGTATCCAGCTCATATTTTAGAACAAATGTTGTGACAGAACTTCGTGATGATACCCCTCCCAACAATGTTGAAGAAGCTTTTTCCCAAATCTTGAAGTTATTCGAAGAATTTGTCAGTCGAGGATCTGGATGGACTTTACAAAAGATGCGAAAGATAGATGTTTTCTGTGCAAAGTATAAGCCTCTTGCAGCTTCTAGCTATATACCTTTGCCAACAAAACTTGCAGCCAAGAAAGCTTTACTCAATATTCGAAATGAAGACGAGAAATGTCTGGTGTGGTGCCTATTAGCCCACAAATACTATATATCCCGTGAATATAAGCCTGAAAGAGTGTCACATTATAAAAGTTTTGAAAATGACATTAAACTTGGAGATATTCAATACCCTATCTCAGTTGTGAAGATTCCCCAGATTGAAAAAATGAATAATATACGAATAAATGTATATGGATATGAAGACGAAGAGATTTTTCCTTTGCATATATCCAAACGTGAAGATGAAGACTGTGTGAATCTCCTGTTGATTAGTGATGAAGATAAGCAACACTATACTTTAATTAGGAATATGTCACGCTTGCTGGGAGATATAACTAAGCACAATGGAGCCCAATATATATGTTATAGATGTTTACATCGTTACAGCAGAGACGATCTTTTGCAAGATCATGCTCAATATTGTAAAGAACATGCACCTCAGCGCATTAAAATGCACTCGGAAGATCAGAAATATCTCCAAATCACGAACAAACAGTATCAGCATTCCATCCCTTGCATCATTTATGCTGACTTTGAAGCCTTGATCGTTAAAGAAGACACTACTAAACCCTCGAATATTAGATCTTACACGCATAGACTAGCAATTCATGAGCCTTGTGGATATGCTTATGTTATCATAGGGCCTGATGGAAAATGCCTGAAACAAGCTACTGTGTATCGAGGTATTGACCCTGTGAATCATTTTCTTAACAACTTGATAATGGAGAAACAGTATCTTGGAGAAAAATTACGTTATGTTAAACCACTGCGAATGAGTAAAGAGAATGAAGTTGACTTTGAAAGAGCTACCCATTGTAACGTGTGCCATCAAGAACTGAAAACAGATCGTGTGCGTGATCATAATCACGTGACTGGAGCCTATAGAGGTGCCCTGCATAATGCCTGCAATCTTAACTATAGGCAAAGTATTAATATTCCTGTAGTGTTTCATAATTTAAAAAATTATGACTCTCATCATATTATGCTGAGTTTTGGAAAATTGCAAGACCATAAAATTGATGTGATTGCCACTAATATGGAAAAATACATATCTTTTAAGATTTCAAAGAAAGAGGGGCCCCGTGTCTGTTTACAATTTATTGATAGCCTGCAGTTTCTGAATGCTTCCCTGGAAAAGCTAGTTTACAATTTAGACTTGAGCGAATTTCATGTTCTCAGAGAACATTTCCCTGATATAGTACAACAGAATGCTCTTATTAGGAAAGGAGTATATCCCTATAGCTATATGACATCCTTTCAAAAATTTGATGAAAATGTGCTCCCTCCCCCTTCTGCATTTCATAATGATATTAAAGGTGAAGATATTAAGAGTGAAGATTATCGGCATGCCCAAACTGTATGGGATACCTTTAACATAAAGAACTTGGGAGAATATCACGACCTGTATGTGAAAACAGATGTGCTACTATTAGCCGATGTATTTGAGAATTTTCGAAAAATTTGCAAGAAGAACTATGATTTAGATGCCGCTCATATGATGACCGCCCCTGGACTGGCTTGGCAGGCCTCTTTGAAAATGACTGAGCAAACCCTAGAACTACTCACAGATGAAAATATGCTACTGTTTATAGAACGTGGAATCCGCGGTGGCATATGTATGATAAGTCAGCGTAGATCCGAGGCTAATAATCGTTATTTGGAAAATTACGATTCTACTAAGCCTGATAAGCACATTATCTATCTTGATGCCAATAACCTATATGGTTGGGCTATGTCTCAACCACTGCCCTATGGTGGGTTTGAATGGATATCGACAGAAAATTTGAATGAATGCTGGATAATGAGTCTAAAGGATAATACCCAAGAGGGCTATATATTTGAAGTGGATCTGGAGTATCCTGAATCCTTACATGATTATCATAATGAATACCCTCTAGCCCCTGAAAGGGTGAAGATTGAACGAGAAATGCTTTCCCCCTATGCTGAACGACTGGTTCAACAGTTACATCATGGACATTTTGTTAGTACTACGAAATTAGTACCCAATCTGCATGACAAGAAACATTATATTGTTCACTATCGTAACCTTCAGCTATACCTATCATTAGGTTTAAGACTCAAGAAAATTCACAAGACCTTAAAATTTAATCAGAAGCCCTGGTTGGAGAAATACATCCAATTTAACACAGAAGAAAGAAAGAAGGCAAAGACTAATTTTGAGAAAGACTTTTTTAAATTGCTTAATAACGCTGTGTTTGGAAAAACGATGGAGAATCTTCGAAATCGAGTGAATATTGAACTAGTGAATTCTTCAAAGCGGGCCCTGAAGGTGGTGGCATCTCCAGCTTTTAGAGCTATCAGGATTTTTAGCGAAGATCTGGTGGGTGTTGAACGTGTAAGGAATTGCATTTTAATGAACCGGCCTATATACGTTGGCTTTGCTATCTTGGAGTTATCTAAACTCCTGATGTATGAGTTTCATTATAAACATATTAAAAGCCAATATGGTGAAAAAGCTTCGCTTCTCTTCACCGATACTGATTCATTGGCTTATGAAATCCAAACTGCTGATATTTATGAAGATATGAACCAACATAAACACCTGTATGATTTTTCTGACTATCCCAAGGATCATCCCCTCTTCAGTGAAGACAATAAAAAGCGTATTGGATATTTTAAAGATGAACTGAATTCAACCCCCATTCAAGAGTTTATAGGACTTAGACCTAAAATGTACTCTATTCTATCAGCTGCTGGAGAAAAGAAAAGAGCTAAAGGTGTTTCTACACATGTGGTTGCACGGAAAATTACACACAATGACTATAGACAATGCTTGTTGAGTGTTAGACCTACCATGGAAGAACAGATTAGAATTGATAGTAGCCATCATAAACTATTCACTGTATGCCAGAACAAGGTGGCTTTGTCACCCATTGATGATAAAAGATATTTACTCGAGGACGGCATTACAAGTTATGCCTACGGACACTTTAAAATAAAAAAATAAAAAAATAAAAAAAGGGAAAAAGAGAAAGAAGGAAAAAATAAAAAATAGAAATTGTGGCGGTGTATCCTATACACCGGGTGGAGGTGGGACCACAATTAAAAAAAATATATATATTTTTCTAACAGCATCTAATTTCTTAAAGAGACATTACTGCATTTGGATAGTTGAAAACAAGTATCTGCTATTATTTCAAATATTTATGTTTACAAATATTAAAATTTTGAAATCCGAGACCGAAAGGATTGGGGAAACACACCCCTCCTATACACCCAATTCACGCGATTCTGCTACTTTAAAAATACGCTTTTTTGGCCGCATTTTTGCAAAAACGCACATTTTCTTTCAAAAAATTGCAAAAGTGTGAAAACCTATGTTAATTCCCATAGAGAAATCCGACAGTTTGAAAAAAATTGGCGGATTCCGCGTTTTTCAAAAAACACATTTTTGGCCGCTTTTTTGCGAAAAACCACATTTTTTTTCTAAAAAATGCACAAAAGTGTGAAAACCCATGTTAATTCCCATAGAGAAATCCAACAACTCCAAAACTTCAACTTGTTGAAAAAACGCACATTTTTGTTGTTTTTTTAACGTTTTGAAAACTTTTTGTGAAAAAAACGTTAAAAACGGCACATTCTTAAAATTCATGTTATTTCCCATAGAGAAATCCGACTTGTTGAAAAAAAACTTACATTTTAGAAAAATTATAAGAAAAAAACTTGCATTTACGAAATTTTGTTACTAAAAAAACAAAAAAGAAAAAAACAATATACGTCATAAACTCCACTCTCTTCTGTGACGTCACCTTATGGAACTGTGCTGCCTCACACCGACTTCTGAGAACCCCTATGTTAAAGCATGGGACTTTACCATCGCCTCTGTTGATGCACTCATTTTCTGGCCTCGGAGGGTTCCCCATGTTAAAGTATAGGGATTCACCGCCTCTGAAGTGCCGCTGAACTCTCCCTAATCCCCTACTTACACCACTAAACCGTGAAATTGTAACCGTGTGAAATTGAAAAGTATAACTTATTAAAACTACTCAATATGATTTATGTAGTCTCTATGTATTATTTACTATGAACATGTATTATTTTTTTGCAATTTTAATGTATATCTAACAATCTGAATGTGATAATATAGTACGAATTTATGTAAAAGCTATTTCGACATTCTGCTACATTACTGACACAAAATAACTTGAGTTTCGTTTGGAGGAACTAAGTTCGAAATAAAATTCCAAATAATTGGAATATGGATGTATTTAGAGCTGGCTGTGTGTTAAGCACATTTGAGCCCATGATGACTTTGAGCTAGACTAAAGTATATCTCTGCTCTCTTAGATGCGGGTTTTAAAAGGTTAAAATAAATTTTTTACCTAAGAATCTAAAGTTATATTTCGTAATCATTTATTATTAACACTTTACAACAAAGTTGAAAAGTGTTTATGACTTTGTTCATTCTGTCTGTCTGTCTGTCTGTCTGTCTGTCTGTCCGTTAGCACGATAACTGCCGTAAAAATGACTTAATCAAAATGAAATTTTAGTATGTTGTTCAGACGATCTATAGGACCTATGGGAATATAAATGAATAATATCACACAATTAGTTTTGGATTGAACCCGGGTTGAAAAAATGGAATACATTGAGCCCTATGGGACCTAATTTTTCAAGCATTTTTTAAGCGAATTTAAAATTCACAAATTGCTTCGAAAATTTTAGGCAATATTCAAATTGTTCCATAAAATATATAAAAAAAAATTCAGCAAAATATATTCAGTTGTTTTTTAAATAAAAATTAAAATAATAATAACACCTCTTATATTAAGCGATCACGTGTCCATGATATGAAACGATCACATGACCCACTTCAAAATGATATATGGCATCCATCTTGTGTCAAAATCGTGATTTTTAAAGTTCTTTTTAATTCATATTGAGTGTTGTATCCGTCCTAAAATTACTTTATTTTTGCCTAAATTCTGTGCATCTACATACTGAAACAACGCAATGACAATATATTTCAGTTTAAATGCTCTTCCAAATTTGATTTTTTCTACTATTAAGCCTATTTTTCACCTATGTAAAATGTAAACAGCAAAATATGTAGAATGAGTTGTATTAGAATCGCTGTAATTCTTTAACACAAAATCATTTAGTCCATGGAGTCTGCTTAGCTGATATGAATTCATTGATTTTAGAAAGAGAAGGACGATATTTTTCGATGAAGTTTTACGCATAGAATTAATTTACTTACTTGCAGCTCAGTGGTCTTAATTTTTAAATAAAATAAATTGTTATAGTATTGTGATGAATGACATGAATGGGGGAATTATTTATGAATGAAATGTTGCTTTTATAGAGAGAGCCAGGCGTGTTATTTTTTTATGACGTCATTTGAATGGATTTCAGTTGTTTTCGATGAAGTTTTCAAATATAATAAATTATCGTAGTATTATGATAATTCTAAAATTATTACCGAGGAATGTATAACATTTTAGAGATGTTTAAACCAGGCAATTTATACTTTAATGCCGTCATTTGAATGAAGTTAATTTTTTTCGATGAAGGTTTAAGGTTTCAAATATAATAAATTAATGTAGTATTGTGATAAGTTTTAAAATATTACCGAGGAATGTATTGCATTTTAGACATGTTTAAATAAAATTGCATTGAAGTTGGAAAGTGTTTCATAATCAATGCTTTAAGCATGATTGATCTTTCTTGTATATTTATAAATTTGTTACACTATCGGTTTCATATAAATATTTTTGTTTAATGTATAAAAATGCTAACTGCTAATTTTTCAGTATTTAGCGCCTGAAGTTTTACGGAAGCAAGCTTACGATAAATCTGTTGACTGGTGGTGTCTTGGAGCTGTTTTGTATGAAATGCTTTATGGTTTGGTAAGAACCAATATTTTACATAATTTATTCAAAACAAGAGCCCCAGACTTAAATACCAAGTCCAGACATTTCATTTTTTTCCTCCTGTATTAACCCATCATTTTCTCCTATTTGAAAGACATTTTATTGACATAAAATATCTTTAAAATAAAAAATTATTTTAAAATTAAGAAAAATACCCAAAGACAAACTAAAACTAACCTAAATTAACGAACTGGTTTACAACGTAAAATGCAGCGCAAATCAAGGCAAATGAGCTTACGACCGTTTCAGGAATTCAACTGGAATTTCTTTTTCAGTGAAAAAGACTGGACCTGAACCGGGGCCTCCGCTCGAGAGAGGAGGCCGGAGGAGCGGAGGTCCCGCCTGAACGCCCAAATATGCACGAGGTTATTTTCGGCCAAACTGAAATGGCTAAAAATCTCAATATCTTGAGTTGCACTGCATTTTACGTTGTAAACCAGTTCATTATTAATTGTGCGTAAAGTCACATGCGTTACTCACTATAACCTAAAATAGTTATTAGTTTTTGTCAAATTATTTGCTTTACGTTTACGAAATCGGCAAATTATTTGTGTTTAAAGGCATATCAAATGTAAAAAATTCCGAATAAAGGAAGAAAATGAATAAACAGATCTATCCGTATATGGATTTTATTTGTTTAAACTAAAAATCACTTCATATGAATACATCAAAATTGCATTTAATTATTAGGTGAATCTTAATTCTTTTATACCTGATCGAAAGTTTATTAAATAAGTTTTATGCCAAAAGAAGCGGTTCGATATCCATAGTTGCGATTGCAATTAGCAAAAAAATTAAATTATTATTTGAAAATATGGGCCAAAAATATTTTATTGCACATTAGGAAAGAAACTAAAAATTGCCTTTAGGATGGATCAAAGATGCAAGAATATGCCCTGAAATGCTTAAAAGTTTATATTGAAAAACTGAGAAAAATGCAGATGTCTTGGAAATTCCGAGCCTCTTCATATCATTTAACTTCTAAGAATTTGCGACTAGGGCCAGGTAAATTAAATTCGGCATAATAACCAAAATTGCTTTTATAGCATATTCATATGTTGTATTATTATATTTATTTTGTAATTTTTCTGGACTTTTAAGAAAGGGGTTCTTAATATTTGCATCTATCAACATTTTATACAGTAGAACGCCCCCCATATTTGTTTTGAAAGTTTATGCGTTTGTTTAAGTACAGTTTTGAAAAGTTGGGTGTTCTGTAACAGCAGAAATATTTCTTCTATGTTTAAATGAGATCAGATTTTTACAGTTTTAGTATATTAGGTACATATATCACTTAGAAAAGGGTTATAATAAGTAGAAAATTTTAATATTTTCTTCTACAGAAAATTTTGTGCAATATAAGAGACAATGACTATCATTAGACATAGCTTTAAAGGAGAAATCCAAACTGAGTTTTTGATATGAACTTTTCTAAATACACTCTTTTGCAAAAAAAAAAAAAAAAAAAAAAAAAAGCACCATGAAGAAAGTGACTGTTTTTATTGAAGTTAAACATGCGTACAGCTCATACACAGGTAATGAAATGATTACAAAATCAAGGCCGCAGGACCCATCAATGGTTAGCAATTGCACATAGGATTTTCAAATCAGTAATTGGTGAAACCCCACTTGGCGGCAACGCATGCTTGTATACGTCTAGGTAAGGAGTGATAAAGTTTCCTAATGTCATCCTGCAATACATTCTGCTAGGCATTCCTCAATTGTTGCTCCAGATCTGCTACATTTCGGGGTGCCCGAATCTGGCTGCCTAGCATGTCCCATACATACTCGATTGGCGAAAGGTCTGGTGGCCTTGCTTACCAAGGAACAGGATCCACAGCACGGATACAGTCCACAGATATGTGAGCCGTATGTGGCGTGGCATTATCTTGTTGGAAAACGGCCCCAGAATGACGTGCCATGAAGGGCAACGCAAACGGCCGCAGGATTTCATCAACATATCATTGAGCGGTTAAAGTTGTACGCAGGATGACTAGGGGGCGACCTGCTATCGTAAGAGATAGCACCCCACACCAGGGGTAATGGCTGTGTGCCTGTGTAAAAGGCTGACTGGGACCGCTGGCCCTGGTGCCTTCACACACGTACCCGATGGTCATCTGCTGAAAGACTGAAGCGTGATTCATCGCTGAACACTATGCGATGCCAGTCTGCTGACAGCCATGATGCTCGGCTACGACACCACTCCAAACAACTCTGTCGATGTTATGGGATTATGGGCAGACGTCTTAAAGGCCGCTGTGAGCGTAACCTCACCTCAGCCAAGCGCCGTGAGATGGTGGAACGTACCACGGGTGGTTTGGAAGGGGCTGTATCACGTTGGATGGCGGACAATGATGCCATTGGGCCAATTCGGGCCTGTCGCACAATCATCCGATCTTGCCTCGCGTTCGTGCACCTTGGCCTTTATTCCGCAGATGAGTTCCTTGCAGCAACCATTGCTACCAGCACCTCTGCACAGAAATGTCCGTTCGGTGCAGGTGACGTCCTATTGCTCGGTATGACCAACCAGCGCCACGCATCCCGACTATACGACCACGTTCGAACTCGTCTAATTGCTTATAAGGTCTTCGGCAACGTCGTAACGGCATTATTGGTTGTGTCTCTACGGAACTGCAATTCCGATAACGAGCAAATATAAAACGTTCACATTGCAAATTTAATCATTTGAATACGTGGTATAAAGAAATTTGCATGCGAAATTTCGAGATGATCGAATTATTTTTTAGGGGTGCTTAGGGGTTCTTTTTTTTTTTTTTTTTGCAAAAGAGTGTAATTGAGTTAATAACTTCAAGTTTCTTTATTTTAAGCTAGTTATGTCAAGAACATGTGATAAATAATATTGTAAGAAATAGCAATGGTGTTCAATATACAGAAGTAATGCAGTTAGCTTTCGCAATGTCATATTAAGACTAAAATACGGGTAGTTTCTGCTTTATGGCATCCCGAGTTATCTTTCAAGTATGGAGTATCAATGAAATGGAGAAAAGAATAACATAAATTAAACAAATAAATTCGAAATATTCATTCCCTATTCTCGATTCTAGTGTACTAAGGCTCCTAAATATACACCTGGTGCAATTTTACTGGTGCAACTGGTGCGAATTTTACTCCAACAGTTCAAGTCAATTGTCGTCTGTCTGTGCTAGTTCAATGACACGCGCATCTTACGCCAGCCTATATATTTAAAAGCCGTATAATGTACTATAAATGATGATAAAATCTATGAATTGACAGCCTATTCTTTAATAAATTTTCACTTTACAATCATGCACTAGAAATGAATCAACTGGTAAAGTCAAGAACTACCTGCACTATAATTGCGCGTTGCATAAACAGTCCTATAAAAATGAAACATATTTCTCACATCGATAATTGGTAAAGCTCAAATGATAAGATGATAGAACAGACATTCAAATCATACTGCAGTAAAATCCGTAATACAAGATAATGCCCAAGTGCAAAATATGCATTAAACAAAGCAAATGCACAATGTGTTATGAATCGGTAAGAAGATGATTGAAGTATATTGTTCGAATATACAATGAAAATACAATATAAAAAATCCCATTAATTTTGAATTTGAAAGTATAAAAATACACTTCCGTTACTATCTCTGTTACCTCCTCCTTTACTATACTAGTCATTTTTACCTATGAATGTCTTTCTGCACTGTGTTATGTTCACTGCATATTATTTTCGAAAAATAAAGTAACTTGTTTTAAAATAAAAGAAAACCTTTCTAAATTAGAATTAAGTTCAGTCTGCAGCATTAATCGGTCAAAATCAAACATTTATTGTGTAATATTAATCGATTTGTTAGACATAAAAACTGAATTAATACTTTAACATTTAAGGTAAATTTAAATTCCCAAAATGTTACAATGCAATACATTTTGAATGGAATAACAGATTTTTATTTCTCGAGACGGTTATAAAATATTTTTTTTTAAATGTTACCGCAAGATTTCAATTCATCAAACATCTGTCAGCATTCAAAATAATCTTTCAAACTTAGAAAACTAATGTTTCATAAAGATCTAATTTAAATAATTTTCTATTTAATATCTAAATAGAAATAACTTGAAAATTGAAATAAATTCAATTTTTTTAACTTTTTAGCAATAACTTTTGACATGATTATTTCTTTTTTTCTAGCCACCTTTCTACAGTAAAGATACATTGGAAATGTACCAGAATATCCTAAACAAACCTTTGAGGCTTCGAACAAACATATCTATTCCTGCTCGAAATCTATTGGAAGGGGTAATAATTTTCTTTCATATTTTAAAAGTAATTCAGATTCTCACCATATATTGGTAATGTAAAATAGCTAATGAAATGCATTTGGTAGTTTGTAATTAACATATAAACTTAAAAAAACACCACTTTCAGTTGATTTACCTTTTATAGTGTAACTAACAGCCTTTAGCGACCAGCCCGGTAGTATTTTAAAAGTTTTATTATGAAAAACTTCAAGATGTAAGTCTTCAGTAGGCCCGCATAGCAATCTATCTAACCATTACACGGGCAGTGGCCGCATATCATATGCGACCGTTATGCATCTGTGCGTCTGCTCTGTTGATAAGTCACTGCTAACGACACGCACAAAATTTGCTAAAATCTGAAAAATAATAACGAGGCAGGGCATACAGCCTGTGGCATAGCAATCTATCTAACCATTACACGGGCAGTGGGCGCATATCATATGCGACCGTTATGCATCTGTGAGTCTGCTCTGTTGATAAGTCACTGCTAACGACACGCACAAAATTTGCTAAAATCTGAAAAATAATAACGAGGCAGGGCATACAGCCTGTGGCATAGCAATCTATCTAATTCAATCAATCAATCCATTACACGGGCAGTGGCCGCATATCATATGCGACCGTTAAGCAACAAACGGGAAAATTAGCATAATCGGCAAAAGACACAACATGAAACCACAAAATGTACATACATGACAGACGTATGCACGCACGCGGAAACCAACCAGCAGAAAACATTTTGCATACCAACATTTTTAACAAAGAAACGTATTAGGTATAAAAATGGCCTGTTTTGTGTAGACCATGTATCTCCACGTTACGGATTCCAGAAGGAAAATCAAAATAGCCAAAGTTTGAAAAATAAAACGTAATAGAATATTGTAATAAGACGTCTCGAAGGGGGGCAGTCGGAAGTAGCCCGAGTCCTAAATGTCAGTCGTTTCTTCATTTGCCTCCTGTGGAACCGGTATCAAAGTGAAGAAACAATGTCCGAAGACCAGTAAGTGGGCATACAGGGTCACAACTGCTAAGGATGACCGTTTTCTGTGTCTGCAAGCAGCGTCGACAGGAAGAACGGTATCTTGGCAAACTGTTTACAGACGGCTACGTGCAAGTCAGCTGTATGTAAGGTGACCAGTGGTTTGCGTCCCACTAATGCCCTCGCACGGAGGGACAGGTTATACTGGGCTCGAGATCGCCTCAACTGGACTCCACAGCAATGGGGTACAGTGTTCTTCACGGATGGGCCACGGTTTAGTGTACAGAATGATTCCCGACGGTTATTGGTCTGGAGAACGCCGATAGCATGCACGAAATGCAAGTATACACAGGCGATGGTTTGGGTAGGAATTGCTGTCGGCTCCCGCACTGATCTCCACATCTTTCCTCGCAGTACTGTGACTAGTGCGATATAGAAATGCCATCCTTGCTCAATACGTTCTTCCATTTCATGCGGTTATGGGTCCTGATGCCACTTTTATGGACGATAATGCCGGAGTTCACAGGGTTCGTATTGTCGGTCAGTACTTCGAATCGAAAACACCGCTTCGTATGGAATGGCCATAGAGATCACCCGACTTGAATCCCATCGAGCATGTATGGGACATGCTTGGGAGATGTTCGGTTCTCTCCATGACCCTCCCCGGAACCTTTACGAGCTAAGAACATGTCTGCATGTCTGCTCCGTGAATGGGCACAGATACTCCAAACAGCCATAGATGATCTTATTCTTGACATGAATCGACGCTGTCGGGCATATGTTTCTAGCAGAGGTCATCACATTCCGTATTGATCACATTCCAGACCTCCACACATTGTCATCACATTTCAGACCTCCACCAATGTCTTTTCTTATACCAGTCCTTATACAAGTCCAGTGTCTTTTCTTATACCCCATGATCTGTGACAGTGTCAATGAATTTGAATAAATACTTTTCTTTTTATCCGATTTTTTCACTTTGTTGCTTAACTTTTGGACATGAGTGTATTAAAGTGAACATGAGTGTTGATTTAACAGTTGTGAAATACACTCGTGTCAACTTTTGGATATAAGTGTATTAACTGTTGTAAAATACACTCATGTTCACTTTTCATATGTAATATTATGCGATTAATTTATTAACATTCTCGTGGATCTAGTTCGTTCCATTCACGAGAAAAGATACTTTAGGTAATAGTTTTGTATTTTAACACCTAACAAGTCACCAACAGTCATTTATCTACTTTATTAAATAACATATTTCTCGGTCCATAATGCTTAGCGAAATTTTGGCGACAAAATTTGCGAAATATCACCAATTTGGCAATTTTTTAAATTTCGCCAAATTGATAAAAATGACTCTAAATTAATGAAAATGACTAGTAATTGATGAAAATTCAATATCTCTGAAAGAATATAAGAATCAACTAAGAATATCCTAATTCTCTGCTCTTAACGCTTTGCGAAATTTTGGCGCCGAATTTGGTGGAATATCGCCAACTGGCAACTTTTCATGTTTCTAAATTGTCGCTAAATTGATAAAGTATCACCACATTTATGAAAATGAAGCTAAATGTGAGGCAATGTTTTGTAAATTTTGAACTTCGTCATATGACGGGCATATCTTCTAGTATATAAAAAATGCTCTTCTTTCCGTATGTCTGTAACGCTTGGCGATACATTTGGCGAACTAGGTGAATAATCTAGCGAAATATCACCAATGAAATTGCAAAAATGAAGCCAAATTGATAAATTTATTATTTAAACATTTTAATATATGGATTACATTGCTTATTGAAGATGTTATCAATATTGATAATTGTTAATTTAGAGTTGCGTGAAAATTGGGTACTTGTAAATGTTATCATCCGAAAAAGCGCCAAATGTACAATTCAAGGTTTAAAACACTGTGCTGTGGATTTTATACATAATTTTTTCACTGTGAAAGAAGTCAATTCATTGCATTATGTAGGGAAAGTCGTGTGCTGCTGACATCTCATTTTCTTAAAGTTGCAAGACCCGAACTTCGATTTAAACTAGACTCTAGAATCAAATAATCGCTCGAAAACTGCTGCAATAATAATACGATAAAGTAAAACTTAAAAGAAACTTTAAAGATACAATATATATACAAAAATTAAATGGTCAACTGGTTTCAAATGCAAAAGCAACCTTCTTTAGGATCGACAAGAAGTGCGAATCAGGTCAACAACTGTAATCCGAGATGTTATTTTTTGTTTTATAAAATTTTACTTTATCGTGTTAAACTCTAGAAGTCTGCACGGCCTTGAAGTCGCATTTATCTTAAAAAATTTAGGGCCCAGCATGTTTTATACTGGAAAAACTTAGAAATGAAGATTAATGCCATAGCTGAAAAAGCGGTACAAATTTCAGCCGTTTTTAAAGAACAGTAAAAAAAATGCACATTTTTAAGTTATTCTGAGCATGCAGATGACCCAAATTTTAAGTTTTTAATGTATTTAAAAAAAGAATGAACCTGACCAGAGATTCAAAAGTTTTTAGGCGCGACTTCTAAAATTCAAAATGACTTAGAACTGGGACTTGTTACTCTCAGAACGGATAAATGTAAACTGTTGTCTTTTGTAGAACTTCTAGCTCAGACAGATCATCTATGATCGGATCGAACATGTTTTCTGTAATCGGATCAAAGATATTCTATTTCCTGGGGTGTATATGTTGAACTCTAGCTCAGAGAGATCATCTATGATCAAATCGAACGCACTCTATTTCATGAGGTATAAATGATATCAGTTGCAGAATTCTACCTCAGATAGATCATCAAGATCGGATCGAGCATGCTCGATTTATAGAGGGTATTTATCTGATTTATAGTCATGCTTTATAGACATTCTATGCACTTTTATGCGATTTAAACAGTCGAGTTTAAACAGTGCGATTTAAACAACTAATAATCAGAATCACCGCCTCTGGCAGCACGGACGGCAGCCAGATGCTGTGGGAGTAACTCAATAAGGTGTTAAATAGTTATAGATATTTAGAGCGATTCAGACTGCAGTCCGTCCGACATTTGCTGACAGGTGCGTAGTGGTGAATCCAATCGTCGAACATGTCGATCGAGGTGGTCCCAAATGTGCTCGATCGGGTTACGATTTGGGGAATTCGGAGGTCAAGGAAGTAACTGGAAATCTTGGTCGTGCTCTTCGAACCACTCACGAACAACTTGTTCGTTCTGAATCATGTTATCAACCATTTACAGACCAACATCATGGACATGTAATAACAGGCAACCTCAATTTAATAAAGGAACCCACTCCCTACAGTTATTAAGCTATGGCTCAAAATACAAACTTCCACTTTTATATAATAAAAAGAATATAATTCAAGCTATAGCCATTGATCTAGATAAATATATTTATAAACTATCAAGTCAATACCACTGCCTTATTGAAGCCTTTAAAAGCTGGCAAGTACAAATCACCTGGCATGTAAAACAATTGCTTCATCAATGATCTATACAGGTTTATACACATAATTACCAAGACATATTAAAAGAGATCAAATTACTACAAGACAAATTTGTAATAACTTATGTCGATAAGGCTTCTAGTAATTATGCGTTTATTTGCAAAAAATATTATTTAGACGAACTCAAACTACAACTCAATACTTCAGTATCTTTAACTCCTATACAAACTAATATCTCTATTATCAGTAAACAACTCATTGCTTACTACAAGCTACTTAAACTAAAATGCAATCTTAATTTTCCTTACTTGATACTAATACCAAAATTCCATAAATCACTAATTACTTTTAGAACTGTTACTTTAGGGTTTAATTCATATAACAATGCAGCGGACAAACAACTCTATACATTCTAAATCAAATATATGGTCATTTCACTACACAGCGAACACATATAATCAAAAATAGTTTAGAACTGATTAAAAACTTAAAACAGCAACTTTTCATCCATGATATAAAAACGTTTGATTTTAAAGACCTCTTTAATAACATTGATATTCATGATTTATTTAAAGTAATACTAATTTATATAAATAATGTGCTCATTCTAAAAAAATTCCAATTCTACCAAAATTCAAAAAGTTATTAAAATTCATTCTGTTCAACTAGTTTCTCTCTCAGGATAATTGCATTTACAAATAAAAAATGGGAATTCCACAAGGAGGAATATCTTCCACAATTCTGGTAAACCTATATCTACACTATTACGAAATTAAACACCCATTTAACAGTCATATCATGCACAGATTCATGGGTGATCTAATTATTATTAAAATTACTAAAGATGTCCCAATGTTAAACTTTCACTTTTATCCTCCTAATCTCAACTAATTGAAAATGTTTATTCATCACCCTGGATCAATTACCTTGACGTTAGTTTAAAAATACAAAATGAAGATAATTTAAAATTTATGACAAAATAGCGTCATATAATTTCAAAGTCAACAAACTTTAACATTATTCATCCAACCTTTCAAAATCAGTTTTTAAAAATATCATTAATAATCAGTTAATAAGAATCAAACAATTAAGTACACCATGTTACTACAAAGAAAATATTATTAAATTAATAACCACCACCATCCAAAATAAATACCCGCCAAACCTTATATTTTCTTTCATTAAAACCCATTTTAAATTTAAATTCAACACCATGCTCCAATTACAGCAACTTATTGACAGGTCAGTCTTAACAACTATTGAATAATCAAAATTTAAATCGGTTTATCATCAACGTGACCACTAAGAATCCATACAAAACACCAGTATAACTTCAAAATCGGTATTGTCATAATTTATTTGATTATTAAATAATTAATATTAAAAAAAAAACATTCACCATGTTTCATTTCCACCAGTTACACACTTAGACTATAACCTTAACTGTAAACTTTTTGAGTCAGCTCAATGGACAGACATCACATTTTCACCATGTATCCAGAGCAAGAGCGCACTATGTTATTTTATTCTTATTCCTTTTCAATTTTTAATCATTACATTGTATTCTACTATTACATGGCAGCAAGCTGGGTTATTTGGTCTATTTATTTTATTTGATTATTGTTAAATCTGATCCATTTCCTACTTTCTTCTATGTCGGGCCATGTGCATAATTTCTGTAATACAATATACAGTTATGCACACAGAAACGTAGAAATTCAGTATTAATGAACCAGGCATGACCCTTGAAAACGTACATGGTTTCGGAAATACTTTTCAATTTTTCTAAATTATTTTCTTTTTCATGTCAGAAATATTGGGAGCCAAGCCTCCATGTGAAGTTTTTACAGTTTGATTCTTTTCATATATTACACTATTCATGCATTTACACCATGTATGTTAATGCAGGGAACTGGGGGATTAGTACCTTAAGTGCCTGTATTATATACATCACTTATAATACTTTACATAATCATTTAATCTTTGGGTGTAATTATAGGCTTATAATTACCAAACTTTCACAAAATGTAATCCTAGAGCTCGGTAGCCCAGTAGTTAGCGCGCGGGAATTGCACTCGGTAGGCCCGGATTCGATTCCCTCCGCTGCCAAAACTGCCGCCGTCTTCACGCGAAGTACGATCACGTTAAACATGTGAGTCCGTAAGTCCTTCCGAGAGGTTGGTGGTAAGGGAAAGAGAGTACGGTCCCTGTGGATGCCTCCCAACGAGTTAGTATATATGGAGGGAGTGCGGTCCTATCTTCCCCATGCTAGTAGCATGGACAAACACTGAGAAGGTGTAGTGAGGAGGAGAAGGACTTTCATGATTTGGCGATTTATCGTCTAAACTGTGTAGTGTACCTTCTGTTTTTTTTTAACTTCTATTAAAGTCGAGGATGAATGGGAAGTTATTACACGTGTTATACGTTATAAGATTTTAAAAAATATGTATGAAGAAAAATACGAAATAGGATTAGAATATTTTTATTACCAAAAAATTTTATTACTAAAGAATAATTTTGTTAATGAAGTCATTTTTGTAAAACAACTTGAACTACAAAGCAATTACAAATAAAATATGATATGAAATAGATTACAAGTATACAAATTGAAGAATATGTATAATATATTTAAAAGCAATTATAAAGTATATGAAAAAATTGTGTGCATGCTTGCTTAAAATGTAGAATTCTTCACTTTTATCCAGATAAACTTTATCTCTGAAAGTTATGTTAGCATTATCCATATCTGCTTTGAGGCGTAATACGACTGAGTCATTTTTACATCTAATTTATTTTAATATATTGTATGTGTACCGTCAAATATAAAACAATGTAATATTTGCAATAATAAAATATTTAACGTTCCCGAGGAAAACTGAAAAATATAAAACTTTATAATATTTCTTACATAGGGAAATATATATATATATTCGCTATTTTATCTCATACGAACTAAAAAATATTAAAATATGTGTAACAATTATTGCCTTTTCATCTCTTCCTCCTGACTACATCTTTATTTAATTCCCATTACCCCCCCCCCCCCCCTCCTTCCTTTTTTTGAGTTTTTCGTGTGATATTATTTCATTTAAATCATGTTGTAACTAGTTGATGAAGATGATATATGTAGTACTATTTCAATATAAAATTATTTCAATATAAAATTATTACTTTTGAATCACCTAAGCTAGGTGTCCCAATAGCTTTATTTTCGTCAAATTTCTGTAATTATAATAATTTGGACTTCAATTTATATTAGTCGCACTTGAAAGACTCTGAAACACGACTTTGGTACATAAAACATGATGTAAGTAAAAATATTTATATTGGTAGAGCTGTTTCTAGATCAAAAAGCCTATTACTTAAATTATGATGAGGAGAATGTAAGGTTCTTTTAGAGTTAATATTTCTCATTTAATAGATTGCTAACGCGTGGTCAAGAAGTCGGTGATTCAAATATTTCTTTGGGCAAGGCATATTTCTTTCTCGAAAACTAAACAAGAGTGTAATACCAAAATACTTCTACTACACTGGGAGTTTGATGATATATCCTTTTATATTTAATTTGTGAACAATCGAGATGTTTATATGAAATTAATTCTAACCAACATCGGCATGTATAAAATTTATACGGAGAGGGTCAGGGGGCAATCTCAAGGATAAGATTAATAACATCGACTTATTAAGTACAATTTACTTTGAACTAGAAATGAGATCATGCTCATATTTCAGATCATATATCTTTATATAAAATGCACTGAAAAATTGTGATGTAAAATCTAAGTGACATTTTCAATGAATGTAAACTATTATATTTTATTTTGAAAGTAAAATTTTCTCATCCGACACGTCTTTACGCTCATCATCTAAACACCCTATGTTTCTTCCCTAGCCACCCAATCTTGCCAAACATCGCCAAGTTCTACCTCGAAGGGAAAACATATGAGGATACCGAAAATAGCTCTATAACTATCACAAAAGTACTCCGAATGTTTTTTTAAAGTATTAGAATGATATTATAAGTCTTCTGCAATATCACAAACACCAAAAATAGAGCAAAACTTCTAATAATATAGCATTAAAAGCAATAAAATTAATAGCCAAATGAAATGCACCACGCTAAAATCTAGCAAAATGACTTCTTAACTATATTTGTAAGATATATAATGAAAAAAAAAACTTTCCCATGGAAAGAGTAAAGCCCTCCTTTTACATGCTTTTCCTTGCAGCCGTAAGCACAACAGTACATAGCCATTATTTTACTATTTATATTTCTCAAACACGCTCTCAGTCAGAAATCGCCATTGAAATGTACAGGGTCACAGTCGGAAGAAAACGGGTTCTCAGGAAATTCGTCCTGACTACAACTCCCTTTATCTTTGGCCCCGATTGCAACCCTTAAGCTCTCTCCATTATATACTACCTCGATGATGCCTCCCCCCCCCCCCCATTGGGTTCCGGTCTAAATTGGGTGGCTCTTCCCGGCCGTCCAAACTATTACCTTACATCTTTCTGGTAAGTCGGGCGGTCTGGGTCTCAACAACAGCAAATTGTAATCCAATCTTCAATTCTTTACCTTATATATGAAACAGGGAAAGAGGGGTATTTAATACCTATTTAGTATCTGCATTATTTACAATGGAATTTTTCTCCGGCCTTTCGTTGAGTCTATTTTAAATTCACATCTTCTCTTCAGACCTGCTCTGCAAATTTCACATCTGCTCTGCAAACCATTTTCTATAAAGATAGGTCACTGGTATTTATAATACAAGTAAAATAAAATTCTTAATATATATATATATATATATATATATATATATATATCGTTATTATTTGATTTGGTTAATATATCTTTCTAATATGTATATATATTTCATCTTATTACACTATTCATCCATTACATTACAGTATTATATGTACGCATGAATCCACTCCATTGATATTTGTTGATTATCTTCAGCTTGATGACTAGAAATTCGCATTTTATTTTCCACATGATTGATGATTCTCTATTTAATACTTCTTTTTATTATGTAGGCATATTTTAACGTTAGGGTTTTTTGAATTACAACTTCTCTCTATTCTATCCTTGTATTTTCAAATTATTTTTATTATATATATATATATATATATAAATATATATATATATAAAATATATAATTTTTTCTCTTTTCAGCTTTTGCAGAAAGATAAAACCAAGCGTTTGGGTGCAGTGCATGATGTCGAAGATGTTAAATCCCATGATTTCTTCAAATTAATTAATTGGAACGATTTAGAATTAAAGACAATCCATCCTCCATACAATCCAAATGTTGTAAGTTTGATTTCATTTTATAAGCATAACACTTGAGAAACATAAAATAAAAATTCTACTTGCTGTCTCAAATAATGTGAAAATAAAATTACTTCGTTTATAGTTGCATAAACAGATAAGTGTTTCAAAGGGAGAAAAGAAATTATCTATACTGTTTTTAACACTTTACAACAAAGTTGAAAAGTGTTTATGACTTTGCTTATTCTGTCTGTCTGTCTGTCCGTTAGCACGATAACTGCCGTAAAAATGACTTAATCAAAATGAAATTTTAGTATGTTGTTCAGACTGTCTGTAGGACCTATGGGAATATAAATGAATAATATCCCCCAATTAGTTTTGGATTGAACCCGGGTTGAAAAAATGAAATACATTGAACCCTATGGGACCTAATTTTTCAAACGTTTTTTAAGCGGGTTTAAAATTCACAAATTGCTTCGAAAATTTTAGGTAATATTCAAATTGTTCCATAAAATATATAAAAAAAATTCAACGAAATATATTCAGTAGTTTTTTAAATAAAAATTATAAAATTAATTACGCCTCTTATATGAAAAGATCACATGACCCACTTCAAAATGATATATGGCATCCATCTTGTCTCAAAATCGTGATTTTTAATTCATATTGAGGGTTATATCCGTCCTAAAACCACTTTATTTTTACTTACATTCTGTGCATCTACATACTGAAACAATGCAATTACAATATATTTGAGTTTAAATGATCATCCAAATTTGATTATTTCTACAACGAAGCCTATTTTTCACTTACGTAAAATGTAAACAGCAAAATATGTAGAATGAGTTGTATTAGAATTGCTGTATTTCTTTAACACAAAATTATTTAGCCCATGGAGTTTGCATAGCTGATATGAATGAAATATTCATTGATTTTACAAAGAGAAGGACGATTTTTCGATGAAGTTTTAAGCATAGAGTTTAATTACTTGTAGCTCCATGGTCTTAATTTTTAAATAAAATAAATTATTATAGTATTGTGATGAATGAAATGAATGGGAAAATGTTATGAATGAAATGCTGTTTTTATAGAGAGATCCAGGCGTGTTATTTTTTCTATGACGTCATTTGAATAAATTTCAGTTGTTTTCGATGAAGTTTTTAAATATAATAAATTATCGTAGTATTATGATAGTTTTAAAAATATTTCCGAGGAATGTATCGCATTTTAGAGATGTTTAAACCAGGCAATTTATATTTCAATGCCGTCATTTGAATGAAGTTCATTTTTTTCGATGAAGGTTTACGTTTTCAAATATAATAAATTAATGTAGTATTGTGATAAGTTTTAAAATATTACCGAGGAATGTATTGCATTTTAGACTTGTTTAAATAAAATTGCATTGAAGTTGGAAAGTGTTTCATAATCAATGCTTTAAGCATGATTGATCTTTCTTGTTTACTCTAGTTGTTTGTTCATTCAGTTTCTAATACTGTTTATTTTCCCCTTCTCTGTCTTATGTTTCGCAGCGGATTGTTTAAAATTTTTTCGTTTGCTGGTGACTTTTCATCTTACGAAACCGTTTTCTCCTTTATTTGTAAATGAATGAAATACCTGGCGTTGTTACAAATAAAAGAGATCAATAAACAGATCTTACTTAAATAATACCACATCCCCAAATCAGTTTCAATCCAAATCACCACAAAATGAGAAATCCTTAGTTTAAGCCCGAAAAGTACCACTCCACAAACATTAATAAATAAAATAAACGATCCTTTCGAAAGCTTTCCCAGACATGGCTTAAATCCTGACATCGGGTGGGCATGTTCAGTCGGCGGGTCGAAAAATGTACAGAACTTCATTGTGAAACATTAAAAATTTTACAACTTCAATCACTTCAAAAAGTGGCAAAAAAATATTTTTTTGTTTAATTAAACAGCATTTTTTATTAGAATACGAAGATATACACCCAACCTTTTTTCAAGCTGTAGAATCGACCATAAACCATTCCTTTTGCATTGGATCGCGTTCAAAATCCATATCCGGGATAAATTACATACATACATACATACATGTATGTATGTATGTAATTTTAATACATCTAAAATTCAGCACTTTGACTCTTATTTGCAAATTTCAGTGTTTAGAAATATTATATCAAACCAGGTTCTTAGAATCAATAAAATTTGTGATAACAATTTTAAATTAGCACATTTTATAGAATTATTAAATGCAGCGACTAATAATGCATATCCTCCCAATTTCGTAATTAAAATTATCAACTCAGTGTATCAACTATCAATCGATAACATCCAAGACAGCTTTTCCAATTATGGCGGCTAATAATATAGGACAAAAAAATAATTATAATTATTTATTAATTATATAATTAAATAAAAATTAATAATAATAAAATAAACTAAAAAAATTTAAAAAATAATAAAATCTGAAAATAAAATACATTAACATTTAATGTTTTGAATTTTATTTTCGCTAAAAATATGTAACTTTAGCCAGTTTGATACTACTACTTGAGCCCCCTTATAATGGTGATAGTGGCATTCTCGTTTATTCATTTCATCTATGAATCACTTGTATAGTAGTATTTTTCATCTATGCTTTATGGTCATATTCTGTTCTCATTATATGGGTAATTGTCCTGTCTCGTACTCTTAACTCACTGGACGGGTTCCAGAGAAGATCACTGTAACCGTCTGTTCTACTTTCATGATATTTCGTCATACTTCTTCTCGATGCTTCTCGACTTTTTTCATCTCGCACTTACACATGTACGAAAGTTCATGTCGAATGGAACATGGTAATGCTTGATTTCCTATTTTACTTTTCTGCAATTCTTCCTCTTTTGGTGTCTATAGTCTGAGTTTTGGCATTTATAGTAATTTACTATTACCAAATCTGAAACAGGCATTTGTTTAGGTGAATTAGAATTAGATGCTCAGACCTGAAGAGGAAATTAATTCTGGTTAATCTCCGATTTTGGGTCGGTGCTGTTCATTTTTTTATGTGCATAGTGGCCTTAGTTTAACTGCCTTGGTGATTTTAATATTTCATGATTACTTGGAATTTGTTATTATTATATTTTTCTAATATATATATATATATATATATATATATATATATATATATATATATATATATATATATATATATATATATATACACAGGGTGTCTCAGAAACATTGACCTCTGCTTTTATTCCTTAAATATTGATCTTAGACATATATAATAAATTACAAAGTTGCGTAAAAAAGGTACAGAATTTTATGAAATCGATAAAAATTTTCAGGGGATTAAATTTGAAGAAATAGGAAATTTAAATTTTTATACGGCCGCCGTACAAAAACATTTCCAATGAGTAAAATGCGCCCCATACACTAATAAGGTGATGTACAAAATTTCAGCATTTTATCATAAAAAGTCCCAGAGATATGTTTAAACAAAGTTGGTGAGAGATTACACAAATTAAAATGTAAATGTTTACAGCAAAAGTGCAAATGACACAACGCAGAAATACATCATAGGCAAATAATATCTGCCTCTTATCTTCATCGAAGTAGACATTCGACGATCATGCCAATGTTTCAGCGCTTGTAGCTCGCCGTTAAATCCTGGTATCCTAGTGGAAACGGTGTCATCTAATAGGATTTTTTCTGCTCTTTCCAATTATGTGCTTATTTTGCATGTAAACCTTTCAGAAACCTCACAAATTTGGGTTTTTTCAGACTTGACGCACTTTCTTCTATCCACCATAACTCTGAAACTGTTAGAGATAGGCCAGGGTTGCTATGGTGTTTTATACTGCACATGGGCTCTTCTATCACCCCCCCCCCCTTTCTTTTGGCAGATTAGGTGCAATTCACTCTGTATATATATATATATATATATATATATATATATATATATATATGACAGATGTGTACTGGAAAAACTTTTAGAATATCATGGAAACTTGAAAAATATTTATTTTCAGAAACTAAACAATTTTTTGCGAAAAATAAAGAATAATGTTTTGCCTTGCATTTCTAGATGCAGAAAACAAAATTAAAGAAGTTGAACGAAGAAATAAATATTGGTCAAATAAGAAAAATGCAATATTTAATGTGGAAAATCTTTATATTTAAATATTAATGTCATTCTAATATAAACATTTTTATTTAATATTATTAAAATAACAAAAGTTGCAATATGAAACAAGTTCAAAAATCAAAAATCTTTCTTAAAAAATAGCTGTGATAAACGAAAAAGTATATACTTTTGTGGTGGCAACACAACTTTTTTGTGGTGGCAACACTAAACTTTTTTGCGGTAGCAATACTAAACTTTTTGCTGTGGCATTACTAAACTTTTTTGTCGATGGCAACGAAGTAAGAATGTGATTGATGATTCATGAGATTTAACTGAAAAGAACTTTGAAAGATTAATAAACATTTAATAAATTAAACCTTAAACCAAATTAAGCAATTAAACCAAATTAAGCAATATAAATATCTACTAATAGTGATATCTTTGTTGTTATACAGTCTTTGCTAATTCTTCTATATCTGTTTTCACTTGTGAAGTGCCAATATGTATGTTACTGTGAATATGCTCATTAGTTAGTTGAGTACAAAATTTATTTTTTCCGCGATTTGTTCGCATATATATACTGCCAAATGCAGTTGTGTAACATTTTACAAAACTTTTGATTGCAAGAAAATTGGCATTTGTAGAACTGGTTGAAATTTTCTATTTGAAAAGCTCTTTTCAGAATATCATTATTCTGAAATTCCAAAACTTCAATTTGGAGTGAAAGTGGAACATTATTAATGTCGCCTTCAAAAGGGCTTAGAAAAATTCGCAAATCACATATTTTTTCGTGAAAATCTACAAACCTCTTGGAAAATTTATTTTGAAGGACTTGGACAGTTTCAACAAATATGTCCTTTAGCGACTTCATTGATCCTTTAAAATTTCTAAGGAACGATATGTTACAAAATGGTGCAAAATTCTTTTCGTGTGTTTATTAAGTAAACGTAGTTTTGCTTCAACTTTTTTTATGACTGAAAACATGTTGGCAAAAAGTTTCTTTCCCGTGTAATTTTGTTTGACACAAAGTTCATTTAGGGAGGAAGTCGTCATATTTACGATAGACGCAAGAGACATGATTCACTTTTCATCGGATAATTGAGACACACTGTTACCTTTTTCTGCCATAAAAATGACCATTTCTTCTCGTAAGTGTGCTTATTACAGCTACTCTATTAAACCATATCATATTTGAGAAATATTGAGTCACCAAACTCTGAATCCAACTCTTCAGAAATTGTCGCAATTGGTGGTGCTGCAATGCCAAAGATTGAATATACATTCATTGCCATAAAAATTTGCGCACCAAAAAAGAGTTGTCAGAATCGAACGAAATGTTATGTATGTGAGTGCAACGTTGATATAAGTAAATGATTACAAAATCAAAGCAAAAGGATTATTTATTACAGGGAAAACTACAAATGAATGGAGGTTTTAGTACCCTGTTGGATCACCTCTAGCGTGAATACACGATGCGATAAGGGCGGGCTTTGAGGCATACAGGTCCTGTAAGGTGTCCTGCGTCATCTCATTCCACAGTTATTGTAAGCTCGCCTCTAGTTCGACCATACTTGTAGACTGTCCAACTAGCCGTCCCAAGTGATCCTAGACATGCTCGATCGGTGATAAATGTGGGGATCGAGCAGGCCAGGGAAGGGTGGTAATGTGGCGGAGGCATTCCTGTGACACCCTTGCTGCGTGTGGCCGAGCATTATCCTGTTTAAAAATGCCTCCTCGGAGCCCTGCCATGAGTGGCAACACATGTAGCTGTAGGATGTCACGAACATACAGCTGGGCTGTCATGGTTCCGGGGATCAATATTAGAGGTGACCGGGTGTCGTATGCAATGGCACACCATACCATCACACCAGCTGTGGGAGCGGTGTGCCGCTATGAAACGAAGGTAGGATTGAGGAGTTCACCACGGAGTCTCCACACACGTACACGGTTGTCATCACTGCCCAAATTGAATCTCAATTCGTCACTGAAGACGATCTGGTTCCATTCGGTTGCGGTCCAATCCCGTTGAGCGCGACACCACTCCAAACGGAGGCAACGGTGGGTGGGTGTCATTGGCAGCACACGTAATGGGCATCACGATACCAAATGTACTTCAGCCGGGCGCTTCGAGATGGTACGGACAGACATAGGGGCCCGTAGTGAAGGTGCTGCCTGTGTCCGGATGGCAGACAGTGATGCAGTTGGCGTTGTGCACACCGGCACTTAGTGCAAAGAAGTATTTTGTACTTTCCTCATGTCTTCAAGAAATCTGCCCTAATCTTCAATTTTACTTTTTCTTGACATTTTCCAATTATGCACTTAAATACAGAAATCCATTTATGAAATTAGAAATGGCTATCCGATATACATATATCAAAAGATTTTAGACGCTGACATGAATTGCAATTTGATGGCTGAACACCAAAATAAGAAAAAGTCCACTGTGGTCAAAATTATGCATTCAAATTTTAAGTGTTTATTTAATTTTTAAGAAAATGTATACGAAACTTTCCCGTCGAGGAACCCCAAGGTTCCGCTGAACACAAGAACACAATTTAGAAAACGCTGAATTAGATGAACGGTGAAAGTAAATTCGCGATTATTTTATATGTGGGACAAAGATTCTGTCCCTCTACGGAAAATTCTGCCACAATGTTGCAACTGGTCAGCTAATTCAGTGGTATTCTGAGAAGATTGCAATTGCCGTCCTAGCATATCCCAGGCGTGTTTCATTGGTAATAGTTTTGAGGACCTGTATGGCCATGGGAGGGTATTAAATCCTCGAAGACATCGTTGAGTAGTACAGTATATGGTCGACCGTTGTCTTGTTGGCAAATGGAACCTGGGTGCCTTGACAGTATATGTAGAACAATCGGCTGCAGAATATCTTCTAAGTACAAGCGAACCGTCAGATTGGCTTGCAGCACAACTAGAGGACAACATCGGCTGTCCCACGAAGTGACTCTACCAGACTGTCATACCACGTGCCGCTCAACAACAAATGCGGGATTGCAACACTGGCCAGTAGTCCTCTGTGGCGTGGCTCCGCTGAAATCTTACAATTACACATTGGCCGTTAATCGTATTTCTGCACGCCACTTGCTCGATTACCGAGCATATCTCCAGGTTCTGATTAATTGGAAAATGCATCACGAGAACACACAATAAATACTAATTAAAAGTTAATAAAGCTTTTATTTTAAAATATTTATATTCAAAACTTGTTACTTAAAATTCAAAAACCACAAAATGTCATCTTAATTACATACAACATATTTACATTCGCTAAGTAGTAGGTATTGGATAATGATCAATCTGATCATTCCCCCCTCTCTAGTTAAATTAAATATCATATTAGCCCTCAAGTTAGGCAGTTAACTTCCTTATTAAATTCTAATTATATTCTCTGATACTCAGTCTGCAGTGGGAGAGGACAAAAGGACTTACCCCTTTTAGGGACTGGTAGGACGGCATCGAGGATGACCTCCGTCGATTTTTTAGCACGACCAGCTCTTAACTCTGAAAATTACCAACTGAGTTCTCTCTCCGCTCTTCTTCTCCTCGGCGGGACCTCGGACAGCCCCCTGGCCGGGCTCCATAGCTGACGCTTGGCCGCTATAGGTTCGAAAACCCATAAATTCAGTGACGCGGCCGGGCTCCCTCGAATCACTGGATTTGGCCCCTTCCAAAGGGTTGGCTAAAAAATGGGGGGCTCTAGCCCTCTTGCAGGTGTCAATTTTATTTAAAAATAAGATAGCGTCCTTTGCCATTTTCTCACCACTGCAGCTGGTCTCTTACTCATAGCCATGGAATGTCAACCGTTTCCAAAGAGAGAAGGGGGGGGGGGTAATACTTTCTAGAAGTGAAGTGGCGACAGGAAAATTCCAATACTGTCCCACGACACTGGCTTCCCCCCAACAAGGGAAAAGAAACCAAGTTTCTTTTTCAAATGGTTAAACTACCAAAAAAAGAGGTTACAAATTATGCACAGTATACATATATAAAAAGAGATAACAATAACATTTAACAATAAAATTATACATTAAAATTATATACATAATGACACGCCCTATAGGTATGGAAATATTCTGTCTCTCCAAGTATGTCCAAAGACTAATTAAGGTGCAATATTGTCACTGTCCGTAAGGTATAAATATTTGCCAACCAGTCTAATGTAGCATACTGATTGTACTTTCTAGTCTGTTAAGTGTGTTCACATAATATGAAAGTTTGTCATGAGAACTCATGAATTAGGAACAATTGTTCGTTCACATTATACACTAAAGGATTGATATTGTTCTGTAGGGTAACAAAATTAGTGATATTCCATATGGAAGGAATATTCTCTGAGCAGGATCAGCTGTGACATCACTTTATAAAAAGAAGTTGCACTAAAACTGTGTAAATGACGTTGCACTTAACACTGCGAACATGGAGTTGCACTAAGACGTTGCATTAAACGATAAAAATGAAGTTGCATTACAACGTTGCACTAAAACGATGAAAATGAAGTTGAAGTTGCACTGTTTGGTACCCTTTGGTCCAAGGAAGGAATGATTTCGTTTTCGGTTAATGATGCTGCATACATGTGCTGGTAAAGGCTTATGTAAGCTGTAAAACTGCGCCTTTGTTGCTGCAAAAGTCTTTATAATGGCAACTTTCGTTTTTGAAGACCGGATCCGTGTCTGCGACCTTCTGCAGTTTCTCCCGATAATCAGAGTAAGTGTATGTAACTGGACATAGTCTTTTCCACAATGTACTTTATCAATATAAAAAAAACTGATGTAATTTCACATTAGACATTCTCTTCGTACTTATTATACAACTAGACTTAGGAGGTTCAGAGTCCTTGAACTCTGTCCACTGCATTGTACCAGAGAACATTTTACTTTTAATGTTTTCTACATTCTTACCCTACTTATTTTACATTAAATACATTTATTTTATCTTAATCACATTTATTTTACATTAATCATTTATATACATATTCTTTATAGAAATTCTTATTGAACGAGGAATTTTTGTTTTCTTAAGAATTATTTATTCTTATTTACAAGAGCCCTCTTAAATGTCTTATTTCATTCTAGACCTTAATCAATCACCTCAATCTATCCTCTAACCATTTCTCTATTCATTCCTAATAATTCTTCTACTAATTTCTACTTAATTCTCTAAGCATTTCTCTATTCATTTCTAATAATTTTTCTACTAATTTCTACTTAATTCTCTAACCATTTCTCTATTCATTTCTAATAATTTTTCTACTAATTTCTACTTAATTCTCTACCCATTTCTCTATTCCTTTCTAATCATTTTTCTACTAATTTCTACTTAATTCTCTAACCATTTCTTTATTCATTTCTAATAATTTTTCTACTAATTTCTACTTAATTCTCTAACCATTTCTCTATTCATTTCTAATAATTTTTCTACTTAATTCTCTAACCATTTCTCTATTCATTTCTAATAATTTTTCTACTAATTTCTACTTAATTCTCTAACCATTTCTCTATTCATTTCTAATAATTTTTTTTGATTCCCCTCCTTACGTAACACCCGGCTGTCCGGTTTAAAATTGCCATCCCTGGTACAGGCTTGTACCGCTATACTTTCTACTCTCGCATCGGTCACTTTTCGTACGAGCTGACAAAAGTTTTTCTCTTCTTTTATTTTTCTTTACGTGGGCCAATAACAGACGCTGTCTTTGATTCTGTCCTGCGGTAATTCTCTCTAATTGAAACCGCGTATGTGATTTGCTTCCGCTTGTCATGTGACTGGAGAGCGAGTAGGGTCGAAAAAAATTCAAAGTCAGCGCGGGCAGTGTACTTTCTCTTTGTGAAAATCCGTTGTGCAGCACACAAATTGGATTACACATATTAATTTTTCTGGAAGTTCCGTGAGTGAAATTACTCTTATTATTTATTTAGGATGACAGTTTAATGTACCTGTTTCGCTAGGGTGCTTAAATTTGCTTACTTAAAGTTTAAATTATTTATTTTAGGAATAAGATTTGCTTAGGTTGTTCGACTGACAGCCGATCGCTCTGTCTGTCCGGTCATTTAAACTTTAGACGCCTGCATCTCAGTTTATCTTACCTTAACTCCCTAAGTTTTAAATTACGTGAAAGTTTAATTGAATTGCCTCACCTTTGCAGTTATTTCTTTAAATATTATTTATAATGGCACGTTAATCATAAAAAATTCTTGTTACATTTCGTTTTACTCCTCTAAGTCTTTACTGAGATAACCTTTTCTCTGGATTTATTTTAATCGGTATTATTTTAACTTAAATTTACGTGACCTACGTGTAACTTTAAATTATTTTCCACTGACCTATTCACGTTATTTTATTTTCCGTGGCCTCAGATTATAACGAGAGTTGTGAAATACTCTCCCGTAAACGGTTGATTTCTGCTCATGTATATTTTCTACATTCTCCTCCTCTTGGGGATTATTTAAATTATTTGAGCTAACTTTGTCAGTGTTCGTTGTATCCTCTGTGATAGGAATAGTCGATTGACCGGGCCCTTCTACCGATCTGTCTGCGACACTTTGCTGTCTCTCTTGAACCTGTTTCCGTCCCGGCGGGAGGGGGGAGCAGACTTGCGTTTCCCTCCTCGGAGATAGGCTTTCTTCCAATTCGAGTTGAAATGGAATGATTCCATCGAAGGAGCTATCTTCCGCCTTTCCGGTGGCATCACCTATGTTCGGCGCAATGTTTTGTAAGACGCCCTGAGAGTCTCTTCCCGTAAACGGTTGGATTTCCGCGTCGAACCGTGCTTCATGTAATAAATGCGGTCTCCTATCAGGCATTTCATATATACGATTTATATTTATTTTGATTGGCTTTGCCCTAGGATCTTTAATTAGTTTTAATAAAAATAAGTGGGTTGTTAGTTTTTCTATTATTCTATACGGGCCTCTAAAACGTTTTTTTCCGAAGTTAGGAATGTTTTTGACAAAAACTTTTTGGCCTAATTCTAGTTTTCTAAATTTTGCTTTTTGTAAATATTTTTCCTCCTGTATCTCTTGTGTGCGGATTAAATTTTCGTAGGCTTGTTTGTATGCTACGGCCATAGTTTCCAGCTTTTGAGGTTGGTTTCTTATATAATTTTGAGTCTCTTCCGCGTTATTTGGTACGATGTCCATAAATAATGGTAGGTCCCGGGAAAAGAACAAGAAGTTCGGTGACATACCTGTGGCTGGGTGGTCTACTGCATTATAACATGCTTTATGAATTCCTACGGCTGTTTCCCAATCGTCTTGCTTGTAACACTCGATTGCACGTTTTATGGCTGAATTTATTCTTTCTGAGATTCCGTTTGTTCTCGGATTTGCTGCTGAAGTTAATTTTGCATGTATATCTAGTTTATCAAGTATAGATTTAAATAATTGACTGGTAAATTGGCTGCCACGATCTGTCAATACAAATTCACTTTTGCCGTAAGTAGTTACATACGTAATTAATTTTGTTGCAATGGTGTCCGCCGTAATATTATCTATCGGATAAAGTTCCGCGTGCCTGCTAAAATGACATACCACAGTCAAAATGTACCGGTTCCCATATTTACTTCTTCTTAGAGGTCCCAGAATGTCAAGAGACACCAAATTTCCTGGATAATGCGGGATTACATTCCTACCTAATGGGAAGGGGGGGTGAACTCCTTTGAGTCCCCTACAGTCCTCGCACGAATTTACATAATTTTTTGTGTCTCCATAAATTCCAACCCAAAAATAGCGTTTGTTAACCAAATCGTACAGTTTTCCTACTCCCTGATGAGGGCTATGCAAATGTAGTAAAATTCTACTTTATAAAGTCTTCGGAACCACTACGCGTTCTATTGCGTTATTGCGGATGATATTTTTATCTTGCGAGACATACATCAATAGATCCGTTTCTGGGTCAATAAAATATTGCTCGAAATCCTTAGTTTTACTATGCTGCCGTTCCCTAATATTATTCCTAAGTTTATTTAAAATTTCGTCTTTAATTTGCTCTCTGTGTATTTCTTCGATATTTGGAAGTTGGGATTTATTTTCTAAGCTGTTTACTGTTTCAATATTATTTTTATTCCCTACAATTTCTATGTTACTGAGGTTGTTCTCGAAATTTTCTCTGGAGAGATAGTCTGCTAAGATGTTGGAGTTTCCGTCTATGTGTAAAAAGTCATAATCATATTCAGATAGTTTTAATAGCCAGCGGGCTTCTAAATTAGCCGGGTTAGAAATTTTTAAGTGATACTTAAGGGGTCTGTGGTCGGAAATAATATAGAATTTTTTCCCGTAAAGGTAATTGTGGAAATTTTTTACTCCATAGAATATAGCCATGAGCTCCGTTTTTACTGCGGGATATCTTTGCTCGTGTGGTTTAAGTTTTTTACTGTAGTAAAGTACAGGTTGTAAGCGTTCATTATTCTTTTGTAACAGAACTGAAGAAATAGAGGTCGAGCTTCCGTCTGTATTAAGGTAGAACGGTTTGTCTAAATCCGGTTGTAGCACTAAAGGATGTTGAAAAAATTTATTTTGTAGTTCTTGAAATGCGTCATTGCATTGCGGAGACCATGAAAATTTATTCCGCTTAGCCGTTAGCTCAACTAGTGGAGCGGTGAGTTGCGCATAGTCTGGGATTAATGTTCGATAAAAATTACATAGGCCTAAAAATTTTTTAAGTTTTCGAACAGTGTTTGGTCTGGGGAAAGAAACAATTTTTTTCGTATTATTATCAGTTGGACTTAATCCCTGTTTAGTCACTGTAAACCCTAAATATTCCATTTTCTCTCTAGAGAATTCACATTTGGTCGGTGTCAATGTTAAATTAAAATCTCTTAGCCTTTGAAAAACAAGCTCTAATTTCTCTTTTAATCCTTCATATGTGTGTGCCGCTAAAACCACATCATCAAAATATGCGTAAATGTCATGTTCGTGTAAATCTTTAAGAACGATATCTATAGCTTTTTGAAACCACGCGCCGCTAGTTTTATGTCCAAATATTAGTCTGTTGTATTCAAATCTTCCATATGGGCTTGTGAATGCCATCTTATGTCTTTCTTCCTCTGGTAATAAAATTTGTGAAAATGCGCTCTGGAAATCTAATTTTGCGTAAAATTCGAAACCTGCTAGTTTTGTCATAATGTCTTAAATTTTTGGTACTGGATAATTAAAGTTCTGTGAGATACTGTTTAAGAGTCGTATATCTAAGCAAATTCTGAATTTATCTGTATTTTGTTTTTTTACTAGAACCATTCCTGCGCTATAATTAGAGTCGCTATGCCTAATTATGTTTGCTTGCAACATTTCATCAATTTGTCTTTTTAATTCTTTTCTCAATGCGTATGGCACTTCATAAGTTCTAATTTCTATCGGATTTTGGTGCGATAAAATAAATTTAGGTTTTACTACTTCAGTACATCCTAAAGTGTTTAAATTTTTGGAGAATACGTCTCCGTAATCCGTTAATAATTTCAATAAATCTTTCCTCTGATCGACTGGCATGTGGTCTAAGTTAAAGTCTGTTTCCAGTAATTCGTTCCGTCTAATTTCTCTTATTTTATTTATTCTATCTTCTAATTCTATTTTATTCCTAGTAGTATCTGTAAGGTGAATTTCCTCATTAGCCTGTTTAATATTGTGTTTTAATTTCCCTATCAAAGTGTTTTTATTAAGTGCAATTTTATGTGACCCTTCATTCTTAATTGATATGAATTTATTTGGGTTAGTCTCTTCGGTTTCTAAGTGGAAAATCGTTGGGTTGATGTTTAAAGGCTGTTTTAAAATTTTTGGTTCAAAATTATAATTTTCTAATTTATTTTCTGTGTAAGTGCAATTAATTTCAACTAGTTTAGATTCTTGCGGGTCTATTTTAATTTTCTTGCGCGTTCTAATTGCTGTATCTGAAATTATATTTAGCACGCTTTCTTGCTCTCCTAAAGGGATTATTATATTACCTATTTTTATTATGTTTTTAGTATCGATGATGGCGTTATGAAGTTTCAAAAAATCAAAACCGATTATCCCAGCATAATTATGCGGAAATTTTGCGGTAGTAACGTAGAATATGTGTTTAAAGATTTTATTTTCAATTTTAAATGACGTTTGTATAACGTTTATATAATTTAGTCTTTCTCCTGCCAATGTTTTAATTGTGACTGATCTAGATAAATATTTAATGTGACATGTTTCCCTTATTTTTTGGAATTCTTCTTTTCCGATTATACTAATCGTCGCTCCACTGTCTATCATCATTGCAACGGGCCTTTTATTAAATATTACTTGTATTGTAGGTAATTTTATAAATTTTTCTCCTAATTTTTCGTCTAAAGCAGAAATCACTTCGTATTTACACACCTTCCTATCCTTATGAATTTGTACATTCTTTATTTCTCCCTGGTTATCAACATAACCAAATCCATCGTAACTTAACTGGGGCGGGTATTCTGGGAGTTTATGATAATTGCCGCCCCTCCCTAGTTTAAAGACCTTCTGGGGAATGTATTCTCTCTAGATGTACGTGAAAACCCCGGATTTCGCCTTGCGTATTCTCCGCGGGGGAAATTGTTAGCGCGGCTGAAATTGTTAGCTGGCCCCTGCCTTTCTCTTTGCGTATACTGCCTTTCGCTCTGGTTGTTAAACTCCTGTGGGCGTGAACTCTGAGATCTACGCATTTCGTTATCCCGGTTATATAGTCTACAATTTATCATCAGATGGTTTGTGCGACCGCAAAATAGACAAAACATATCATTAGGGATATTATTATTAGAAGTTCTAGCTTTAGGTGTGTTTTGTTCCAATCTAAGTGCGTTAATTTGTTCGCCTAATGTTTCTAACAGATATCTGTTAGCATTTTCCTGTTCTTTTCGTAGTTTTTCGATTTCCGTTTGTAAAGCCGGTGGTCCAGGGTGCGCGACAATATTGTTTACAGTTTCTGTTTCAGGTGGAGAAATTGCTATTGCGTTTTCAATATTTTCTGCTATTACAATCGCCGCTTCGAAGGATAACGGGTTTGCTTTTAGCACCTCTCTCTTAATTTGCATGTTTAGTGCGTCCAAAAATTTTCCTAGTCTTAATTGGTCAATGATTTTTTTCGACTCCTCGCTACTCAAATCACCTGCACTTTCTAGATAAGTCAGCGTGATACATTTGATTCTGTGTGCTAATGCCTTAACGCTCTCCCCTTCAAATTGTTTAGTTAGCGTAAATTGCATTTGGCGGGTCGTTATGCTAGACCTCTGTGAAAAAAATTCCAGTAGTCTTTCCTTTAGTACTTCGTACGAACTTTCTTTACGTAATTCCGCCGAACTCGCTAGGAATTTTAATGGATTTCCCTTTAAACGCGACTTGAATACTACGAGTTTTTCTGGTTCGGTCCATTTTCCTAGCTTAACTATCGAATCAAATTGATCGAAAAATATTTTACCGTCTGTCTCAGCATTTCCTTCGAAAACCCCAAGTAAAAAGGTTAACCCCTGTAAACGACTTTGATTCTCGCCTCCCTGCTCGGGCGCTTCTGTACTATTTGTATCCGGCATCTTGTACAATTTTTATATATACTTTCAAATTACTAAATATTAACTCACTTATTATTTACAACATTACAAAGGTCCCATGATGCATATTCATTTCACAAAAAAAAATTTCTCTGAATTTTGAATAATTAAATTATCCAGTCAGATATTAATCGAGGCACTTTGATAACTGTGCGCAAGACTGGTCTCGGCGCCATAATATGTGGCGTGGCTCCGCTGAAATCTTACAATTACACATTGGCCGTTAATCGTATTTCTGCACGCCACTTGCTCGATTACCGAGCATATCTCCAGGTTCTGATTAATTGGAAAATGCATCACGAGAACACACAATAAATACTAATTAAAAGTTAATAAAGCTTTTATTTTAAAATATTTATATTCAAAACTTGTTACTTAAAATTCAAAAACCACAAAATGTCATCTTAATTACATACAACATATTTACATTCGCTAAGTAGTAGGTATTGGATAATGATCAATCTGATCATTCCCCCCTCTCTAGTTAAATTAAATATCATATTAGCCCTCAAGTTAGGCAGTTAACTTCCTTATTAAATTCTAATTATATTCTCTGATACTCAGTCTGCAGTGGGAGAGGACAAAAGGACTTACCCCTTTTAGGGACTGGTAGGACGGCATCGAGGATGACCTCCGTCGATTTTTTAGCACGACCAGCTCTTAACTCTGAAAATTACCAACTGAGTTCTCTCTCCGCTCTTCTTCTCCTCGGCGGGACCTCGGACAGCCCCCTGGCCGGGCTCCATAGCTGACGCTTGGCCGCTATAGGTTCGAAAACCCATAAATTCAGTGACGCGGCCGGGCTCCCTCGAATCACTGGATTTGGCCCCTTCCAAAGGGTTGGCTAAAAAATGGGGGGCTCTAGCCCTCTTGCAGGTGTCAATTTTATTTAAAAATAAGATAGCGTCCTTTGCCATTTTCTCACCACTGCAGCTGGTCTCTTACTCATAGCCATGGAATGTCAACCGTTTCCAAAGAGAGAAGGGGGGGGGGGGGGGTAATACTTTCTAGAAGTGAAGTGGCGACAGGAAAATTCCAATACTGTCCCACGACATCCTCTACACACGAATGTGGCAGCCATCAGCACTGAGAAAGAAGCTGGATTCATTCCTAAAGGTAACATGCCTCCAATCGAACGCTGTCCAAGCTGACAGAGGTCAGCACCAATCCAGACGGCTCTGTTTATGTTGAAATGTCAGTGGTAGGCGTCTTAATGGATGTTGACACCTAATATCACTTTCTGCCAGTCGTCTCAAAATAGCATGGCAAATGCCTTCGAATGGCTTATAACGACGCCATTGGTGCGGACGTGGCACCTCTCCTGACACCTCCCCTCGAACAGTTGTCTGTGTGGGGCATCCTGAGCCTCTGCAACGATTACATCTGCTTTCTCTAATCCACTGCTGACAACACCGAGTAACTACCATATCACTCTGACCAAGACGACGACTGATAAGTCTGTTGGACCAACCAGCTTCCCTTAGGCCTATGATGCGACCTCTGTCTAAATCGAAGAATTATTCGTAGTGCCGTCGAGTATATCTCAAAGGCATCTTGTGCACAACATGCGGTATAAAAGCAGAAAATCCAGTTCCAATAGGCCGTGAGTGAGAACACGGATCGTTTTAAATGCTGCACAATACGTCGTTCTCATGCGAGTTGCATGAGTCCTATAACATCACTGGCGCTGACAGTTTGATCATTTGCATAACTCTTAAAACGACATTTGCGTGCCGCGTTTTGCGGCTGTAGCTCAAATTTTTATGGATGCATATATTTTTTGCAACAGAAAGTATTTTCAAATTGATTCATTCCTATATATTCAAATTTCACTCCCTATGGACAGACGCCGTGTCCCACGTTGAGAATCACAGGTGTAGAGTATTATATACTTCAAAACCACATTCGGACAAATCCAGGAATCAAATTTGACCTGCTTGGATTGCGCCTAAATGTTCTATCAGCTTCACCACTCCGACCATGTAAAGAATTCTCCTGAATGTGTTTGCATTCTGCTGTTACGAAGCAATATCGGGAGGAACCGGAGTATAGGTCGACTAAATTACACTATATTTTAGCTCAGGCATCAATTGTAGGGGTTTTACACTTATTTTTACTTCCAAAAACACATGGCTAGAGTGAGGGATTGAAACTGGTCCTCCTGAATTGACCAGAAATGATACCAACTTCAACAGCCTGGCCATGTAAAGAATTCCCTTGAATGTGCTTATATTCTACTTTTCTTAAAAGAAAGCATATTGGGGGAATAACCACAGACCCGCCATATTTTAGTTTCGATGTAAATTTTAAAATAGTATACTTATTTTTACTTCAAAAACACATTCGTATGGTTTTGGGATCAAACTCCGGAATCTTGGATTGATCAAACTGTTAAATCTCTCTGAAATGGATCGCATGGAACCACAAAATATAAAATATTTGGAATCACATTCCATACCAAATAGTTCAAATTGCATTACAATCATTATCAGATTGACAAAAAAAAAATTTCTCGCCCAGGTTATTCTTCTAACATATTTTGTAAAATTATTTAGAAGTTTCTTTTTTAAAATCGGCCACAGCATAGTGGTATCGACGGATGTATTTGCCTATCCGTATTAACATAAATTATTTTTATACCATTAACATTAGCAGTTATTTCAATTATTAATTTCCCTCTTATACTGTATACTATCATCATACTTTAGGGAATGATCATTGTTTTCCATAGGAAGTAATGCTATGAAAACTTGAAACTTCGAATAATTCAAGTTTTAATTATGCTAATCACTAAAAATTTTATTTAATTCTAGTTCTTCAAGTAATGTATCTACTAAAAAAAACCACTATAAAAATGATATAGAATATAAAATTATATATATATATAATTAAATGAAATAATAATTTAAATTAAATAAAACGAGTATATAGTTTTATAGTGGTTTATAGCGGTGATTATCACAGGACAAATTGTAGATTATTATACATATTTGTTCTTCAAAAATACATTCAGCTGAAATTCAGGATGGAAATCGGGACAAGTGGATTAGATAAATTACAAAACATGTCAAAACTGAATAATTGGGGAAACAGATTAATCTAACATAGGTCAAGAAAATCTGACCAAATCTGCCCCAAACGGAGCTTTAATAAACTAAAACATCCGATGACTCTCCCTACATAATGCAATGAATTTACTTCTTTCATAGTGAAACAAGAAAGATCAATCATGTTTAAAGCATTGATTATGAAACACTTTCCAACTTCAATGCAATTTTATTTACGCAAGTCTAAAATGCAATACATTCCTCGGGAATATTTTAAAACTTATCACAATACTACATTAATTTATTATATTTGAAAACTTAAACCTTCATCGAAAAAAATGAACTTCATTCAAATGACGGCATTGAAATATAAATTGCCTGGTTTAAACATCTCTAAAATGCGATACATTCCTCGGTAATATTTTAAAACTATCATAACACTACGATAATTTATTATATTTGAAAACTTCATCGAAAACAACTGAAATTCATTCAAATGACGTCTTAGAAAAAATAACACGCCTGGATCTCTCTATAAAAACAGCATTTCATTCATAACATTTTCCCATTCATTTCATTCATCACAATACTATAATGATTTATTTTATTTAAAAATTAAGACCATGGAGAGCTACAAGTAATTAAACTCTATGCTTAAAACTTCATCGAAAAAAATCGTCTTTCTCTTTGTAAAATCAATAAATATTTCATTCATATCAGCTATGCAGACTTCATGGGCTAAATAATTTTGTGTTAAAGAAATACAGCAATTCTAATACAACTCATTCTACATATTTTGCTGTTTACATTTTACATAAGTGAAAAATAGGCTTCGTTGTAGAAATAATCAAATTTGGATGATCATTTAAACTCAAATATATTGTAATTGCGTTGTTTCAGTATGTAGATGCACAGAATTTAAGCAAAAATAAAGTGGTTTTAGGACGGAAACAACATTAAATATGAATTAAAAATCACTTAAAAAATCACAATTTTGAGACAAGATGGATGCCATATATCATTTTGAAGTGGGTCACGTGATCTTTTCATATCATGGTCACGTGATCGCTTCATATAAGAGGTGTAATTAATTTTATAATTTTTATTTAAAAAACTACTGAACATATTTCGCTGAATTTTTTTATATATATTTCATGGAACAATTTGAATATTACTTAAAATTTTCGAAGCAATTTGTGAATTTTAAATCCGCTTAAAAAATGTTTGAAAAATTAGGCCCCATAGGGCTCAATGTATTTCATTTTTTCAACCCGGGTTCAATCCAAAACTAATTGGGTGATATTATTCATTTATATTCCCATAGGTCCTACAGACCGTCTGAAGAACATATTAAAATTTCTTTTTGATTAAGTCATTTTTGCGGCAGTTATCGTGTTAACGGACAGACAGACAGACAGAATGAACGAAGTCATAAACACTTTTCAACTTTGTTGTAAAGTGTTAAAAATGATGTATAATGCCGACAACACAATGCTTTTAACGTTGAATTGTACATTTGGCACTTTTTCGAATGACAACATGTCGAACTACTTCGAAGCATCCAATTAACTTATATTTTGTGCAACTCTAAATTGGCCCATTATCAATATTGATAGCATCCGCAATATTAAAATATTTTAATAATTCATCAATTGGGCATATTTTCCGTTAATTTAGTGTCATTTTTGCAATTTTGACTATGACTACTTTCGTCAATCTAGGGCGTCATATCACCAAGTTGGCAATATTTCGCCAAATTAATCATCAAGTTTGCCATGTTTATCGTCAAACATTACACACAGTTGAAGAGATCTTCCGAGAGGTTGGTGGTAGGGGAAGGAGGGTACGGTCCCTGTGGATGCCTCCCCCACTGGGTTCCGGTCTAAATTGGGTGGCACTTCCCGGCCGTCCAAACAGTTACCTTACACCTTTCTGGTAGGTCGGACGGTCTGGGTCTCAACAACAACAACAACACAGTTGAAGAGAAGAGCTCTTCTTCTATATAAATAACTATTGGCGAATGATGGGTCATAAAAATACAAAACTATTACAGAAGTATATTCTCTCGTGAATGGAATGAAATACACTCATGTCCAAAGGTTAAGCAATAAACGGAAAAATTGACATATTCGGCGAAAGAAACAAAATTTGTATGCATGACAGGCGCATGCACGCGGAAACTTGCCCACGAAAAACATTTTGCATAGCAACATTTTTAACAAGGAAACGTATTGGGTATAAAAACGGCTTGTTATGTGCAGAGCCTGTATCTCAGTGTTACGAATTCCAGAAGGAAAATCGAAATAGTAAAATTCTGAAAAATGAGTAGACAACATCATCTGAGTGACATCCGGCGATGGAAGGTAATAGGGAGTCTCGAAGGGGGCCAGCGACAATCGGAAGTAGCCCGAGCCCCCAAATGTCAATCGTTCCGTCATTTGCCGCCTGTGAAAGCGGTATCAAAATGAAGGAACAGTGTCGCAAAGACCAACAAGTGGACGTTCAAGGATCACAACCACTCAGGTTGACAGTTTTCTGTATCTGTAAGCACGATACCACGGGTCCATCACTGCCCATTAGCTTGCTTCCGACAGGAAGGGCGGTATCTCGGCAATCTGTTTACTAACGGCTGTATGCAAGACGACCAGTAATTTGTGTCTCAATGGGGCCTCTTACACTGGGCTCGAGATTACCTCAACTGAATTCCATAACAATGGGGTACTGTGCTCTTCATAGATGAGTCACGGTTCGGTGTACAGAGTGATTCCCGACGGTTATTGATTTGGAGAATGTCTTCTTCGACCCAGACCGTCCGACCTACCCGAAGGTGTCAGGTATCTGTTTGGACGGCCGAGAAGTGCCACCCAATTTAAACCGAAACCCAGTTGGGGAGGCATCCACAGGGACTGTACCCTCCTTCCCCTACCACCAACCTCTCGAAAGGACTTGCGGACCCACATGTTTAACGTGATCGTACTCTGCGTGAACACGGCGACAGTTTGGGCAGTGGCGGGAATCGAACTCGGGTCGTCCGATTGCAATCCCCGCGCGCTAACCACTGGGCTGTCTCACCCCTTTGGAGAATGTCTGGAACTCGCTATCACGCCAATAACATCCGCAAAATGCACGCATACAGAGACGATAGTGTGATCGTTTGGGCAGATTACTATCGGCGCCTGCACTGATCTCCACATCTTTCCTTGCGGTAATATGACTGCAGTGCGATATAGAGATGACATCCTTGCTCAATATATTCGCTCATTTCTTGCAGCCACGGGTCCTGATGCCATTTTTATAGACGATAATGCGCGAGTTCACAGGGCTCGCATTGTCGACCAATACTTAGAATAGGAAACACTGCTTCGTATTGAATGGCCATCAAAATCACCCAACTTGAATCCCATCGAGCATGTACGAGACCCTCCCCCGAACTTTTAAGAGCTAAGAACTTGTCTGCTTAGTAAATGGGCACAGATACCCCAAACCACCATAGATGATCTTATTCTTGACATGAATCGACACTGTGGTGCATATGTTTCAAACAAAGGTCATCGCATTCCGTATTGACAGATCTCCACCAATGAACTGTTTGTTTTTGCCGCCCCAAATCCTATGTTTTTTCTCTATTATTTAATTGTTTATTGATAATTTTCTTTGCATTTCCCTATGCTAGTATCTTTTGTTATACCCCATGAACTGTGAAAATTTCAATGCATTCGAATAAATATTTCTGTTTATCAGCTTTTTCACGTTATTGCTTAAATTTTGGACATGAGTGTATCTCGAAAACGGTCACTCGTCGTCAATAATTACGTATAAAGCAAGCATTTAATTGATGCATTTGAACATATGTAGTAGTTTATTTTAGATTGAGCAGAGGGGGGGGGGGGGGGGGTTCAGTTTTAAATTAAGTTTATGTCAATCTCAAGAAGTCCAAGTTACAGGTCTGCACAGGCTCGAGCCACATTTTATTAAATTCGGGTCGGGTCAAAATAGATAAAGATAAAAATAGATCAACATTAAAACAAAAAAATTTGAAATTTACATATGAAACAAAATTTTCAATTAGAGGATGAAAATCTCTTCATCCCCTATTAAGTTTGCCCTGTACGGAGAACGCAGACGTGTAAATTAGAACCGGATACATCAGGAAAATTATAAGAAATTGAAGACTTATTCATTCCACGACAGTCCGAAGCTAAAATAAAACATTGCTCTTCGCAACATTCAAGTTCATTGAAACTACAGTAAAAGGAAATATGTTCTGGCTTGGATGCAGCAAAATATATACGACGCCTATGTACCAGATGTGATGTTTCGTAACATCATGTGATCTATAAATTGAATGGGAATGAAATACATTCCAGATTTAATTTTTGAGGAAATGATCAGATCATTTCCGGTTATTATCATTGGTCAACTGCGAGTTTCAATTTGTTATATTTTTAAATTTATCGCAAAAAAGTTTAATCGCTTTTGCACTATGATTGCTTAACTAATGGTGAAAATATAAAATCCCATAGGTACTGTTTACTTTGAAAATAATTTTCAATTTCTTCTGTGATTTTAATTTCAATTATTAGATTCCGAATGTTTCTAAATTATCAAAATTAAATAAATTCTATTCTTAAATTAAAACACAGTTCCGTCGATTTCTTTCTGATAACAAATATTGAATAAAAAATTCATTTGAACAAACTATTACAATTTAAAATTAATATATGGATAAAACAAAGTATTGTCCTTGAATTTATTTATTTGTATTCAGAATATCCCACTTTTACTTTAAAATTATTACATGTTAAAAATATGCATAACTAACTATGTCATAATCAAAGAAAATAATTCTATGTATGTACGTACATAGAAAGTTTAATAGAATTGAAATGTTTTTAAAAACACTAACAATTATGGCATATGACATCTTTGTTTTGCTACCATTTCAATCAAGAATATTTGGTGCTGATTAACTCTATCAAAAAGGCATTGCACTATTTGTTCACCGGTAACTTAAATGGAGGAAGAGTGCATTATTTAAAACATAATCTCAGAGAAGAGCGCATTATTTTAAACATAATCTCAGAGAAGAGCGCATTATTTTAAACATAATCTCAGAGAAGAGCGCATTATTTTAAACATAATCTCAGAGAAGAGCGCATTATTTTAAACATAATCTCAGAGAAGAGCGCATTATTTTAAACATAATCTCAGAGAAGAGCGCATTATTTTAAACATAATCTCAAAGAAGAGCGCATTATTTTAAACATAATCTCAGAAGAGCCGTGATTATTCAACCAAAATGATGAATAAAAACTCACTTTATAATAATGCTCATTCTTGATCAGTACAGATTTTCAAATTAGAGTTATTTGATTTATTGCTATTATATGTAATATAACTTGTGCTTAATTTCTTAAATGGGAAATTTTTATCATCATGCGAGACAAAAGACTTCAATGTACTGTAAAAAAAATTCGAGCCAAGTCGCGTTGAGACTGGCTTTCAGTACTTTCGGAAAGGGTCTGGCTCGAGCGAATTATCTAAAAAAAAAAAGTTTGGCTTTGGCCTAGTCAAATTTCAATATTTTCGAGTCGGGTAAAATTTTGTAATTTTGTTCCCATGCAGACCTCTAGTCTCTAAATAATTGGTTTTAATCTTAATTTCTTCCCTTTCTTCTGCTGGCTTCAGGAACCAGAATTTTTTCAAATGTGGAGCAACTTCTTGATGAAAATTCAATATTGATGAAGTTATGATGAAAATTCAATAATCGACTAATTGATGAAAAATCAATATATTCGAAAGAATATAAGAATCTACTATAGGAATAACCTATTTTTCATTCTGTAACGCTTGGCGAAATTTTAGCAAGGAATTTGGCGGAATATTGCCAACTTAGAGGTTTTTATGTTACCAAATTGATGAAAATATCGCCAAATTGATAAAACTGACGTTAATCAATGGAAATGACTACTAATTGATGAAAATTCATTATTTTGGAAATAAAATTTAAGAATCTCTTCCATAAAACTTGGCGGAAAATTTGTGACGGTCTTAGAGGGATATTGATAACTTGGCGATTTTTTTAAATGTTGTCAAATTGACGAAAATGTCGGCAAATTGATAAAATGACACTAAGTAGGAAATAATGTTTTGCAAACTTTAAATTCCGTCATATGACAGGTATACTGTCTGGTATATAAGAAATGCTCTTCTCTCCGTTTGTTTGTAACACTTGGTGATACATTTGGAAAATTGATCAATCATATAGCAGAACATCGCCAACTTTGCGATATTTAGCCCTAGTTTGACGAAAATATCATCAAAGTTAATAAAAATGACACCTAATTGGTGAATTTTATATTAAAAAATTTAAAATATATGGATTATTTTTTATTGAGGATGTTATCAATATTCGTAATTATCACTTGAGTGCGTAATTATTACTTAAGTTAATTGCGTACTTCGAAATAGTTTTACATGTTGCCATCCGGAAAAGCTCCATATGTTCAATTCAACGTTAGAAACACTGTGCCGTGGATCTTATACATCATTTTTGCACTGTGAAAGAAATAAATTCATTGCATTATATAAGGAATGTCATGCGCTGCTCATATCAGTTTTTTTTTTTTTTTAAATATATTTGACTTGCGCAAGCTTTCTTACATCATCAGTACCGGATTTAACCATATTGGTGCTGGAAGCACAGAAAATTTTGCCGGCCTAAAATTTATTTTTATTCCACTGTTTATTTCCGATTCTGTGTGCCCTATAATATATAGCAATTTTGATTGATAGAACTAAAAAAAAGTGCTGAATTTAGATTTACATTGTAAAAACGAAACTTTACAAGCTTGCAATAATACAATAATATTTTACAACTTTACTAATATTTACAGGTTGTATTGCGATACGATCGTCTAAAAGCAGTGTTTTAATCATCATGTGAAACTTGATCTGGGATTGAATCATATTTCATACCATGTGCATGGGCATTAATGTAAATAGTGCAGGACTTCGTTACACTGCAGTCAATGTTTTGAATTAGAAAACTGATCAAATATGAATATTTATTCTTTTTTTAACATCACGTTTTTTGACGTTTGACTTTGGATTGAATTTTGCCGCCCGAAGCTCGTACTGCTTCTACTTTTAAGGAAGTACGGCACTGTACATCATACGATAATTTTGGGAACTGTATTATAATTTTAATATTTAGCAAACCACAGGATTCATTCTTGGGCAGATCCCATGATAGCTGATTTTTTTTTTGCACTTCTCTTACGAAAAAAATTCAAATGGAACGTTAAAATAAAATGTGGGCGTCACTTCAAAATCCCCCAAAAATTCGAACTTGGGTCTCACCAACAAACACATCGTAAATCTACCCGGGTTTGAAATAACCATTTTTTCCGCACATCAATCAATCAATCAATCAATCTTTACGAAATGTGGTACCATGAACTGCTTAAGAGGTTGCTTAAAGTTGTACGAAGGTTCATAAAACCCCGTGATAATTTCACCGTCTAAGGAAACCGTGAAATCTGAAATACATTATGGAATGTATTTGTCCAAGATGGCGGTCTTGCACTTTTAAAAGAGTGAATGCGAGTGACAGTTTTTGAAAAGAAGAGAAATTCACCCACAGAGAATAAATTCATTATGCTAACTGACAATGAATTTGTTTCATTATTCAAGTTAAAGAAACACAAAGTTGCCGACTAAATTAATGGAAATGCTTCGTTTATAATTTACATGGAAAATGTAAAACGGCGATTTTTAGAAATTTTACAAGCACAAATTTTTCACCAAATCTGAACATTTTATTCCACATATTAAAATACAAGCTCATTTGTTTACTTCACAGGATCTTCCCTATCAATGTTCAAAATATTTTATTTTTCTATTTGAAATAATTGTTAGTGTTATATTATGTTTCAACTATGTTAACGTTAACTTTCTCGAATCTTTAAATAAACGTCCGCCAGAATTTCGAAAATAAAATCTGTATTTTCTCTATACACCTTTCTTGATTTTAAGAAACAATATTAAAACAACTTTAAAAAAATCTGATGTGGACAGCACATGACTTTCCTCATATAATGCAATGGATTCGCTGCTCTTACAGTAAAAAAAATAAAAAATAGGTTATTCTTATAGTAGATACTTATATTCTTTCCAAGATTTTTATTTTTATTTATTATTTTTTTTAATTTTTATTTATTTTTATTTATTTATTTATTTATTTATTTATTATTATTTTTTTTGCCACCCAGACTGTGCCCCTTACCAACAAAGGGCTTAAAGGGTGGAAAGCACGGCCGGGAAAAAAAATCCAGTTTACAAAGTCCATATTAACAAACTTATTTCAAACCAGTGTCCAAAAACAAATTCACAACCAAATATTCCAATCCACCTACAAAGACCGCTTACCCACCATAATCAACATAGTTACGAGAGGCCTCCGTACTCCTCAGAAAACGCGGGCAGCCCCTATACCGACAAGAATGACCTTCATCCAAATTTAAGCCAAATTTGGCATTGGCCTCATGGCAATTTATACACCTTTCCCTATTTGGGCATTCTCCGCCTACGTGTACCTCGCTGCATTTAAGACAAAGTGGGTCCCTTGCACATCTCGTACTGGTATGACCCAGACGGCCACATTTCATGCATAGAAGTACGCTATTAAATTCTCGAACAGGGGAACGTCCCATTCTACAAAAAAGGCGACCAAGATTAATAACCTCCTTAAACAAACCGGGGGCAACCTCCAGGACCCAATGCCGCCCCCCTCTGGCCTTTATATTAAAACAGATCTTTAAGTCGTCTCCATTCTTGAAACAGTCATTTTGATCCAAAATACCATTCAGTACTTCCTCTGATCCGAGATTCTCGTCGACACCAAAGACTATAATTTTTGGTCTTCTACGTCTAAAGGGGTCAAACTCATATTTATCTGCAAAGCCAGGTATTTTCAAAAGACAATTCTTTAAGGTATCAACTTGCTATATAGCTTTCACCACAATAACCAAGCCACCCCTCGCAGCACCAAAGTATTTCTCAATTCCTATGTCATTCTCGCCAAAGGAAATCCCATTCCTAACAAAATTTAAAGTATCTCGAAAGGAGGAAACACGCATCCAGGGGGTCCGGGCAAGGAGGCAAAGAAACAGCTTCTCCATCCCAAAACCCGGGAGACAAGGTCATCAAAAGGAGCCCTATGTGCCAGGGCCGAAACCGTTTTATCCATTACAGCAAGTGAACCCTTTAAATTATTCAAAAGTTCGTTCAGTAGTTCACATTGGGGAGCCAAAGTCTCTCCAACCTTCTGCAAGAAAGCCCGAGATTCCTCGAGTCCATCCCTGAGTTCAGTCTGGCCACCAAGAGAATCCTGCCCAGGAATATAAGCCCCACCAAGGTTCACACCCAGGGCTGAAGAATTTAATCCATTTTTTTCTTTACATTTTGCCAGGGCAGCCTCAGTAAACCCAAGAGTTCTTGAATTATTAATAAACAACCAACCAGAGGTTGTATATACTTCTTCACAAACTCTTTTTGCATGGTTTTGGAGAAACCATCGTTCATCCTATTCACCATAAAATAACCTAACTCATTCAATATATCCCTAAGGGTCGCCATACACCAGGAGTATTGTTACCAGACAGCGGGATTTATCAAAGGACGAGCGTTAAGTTTCCCTGTGAGTGGGAGTGAGCTGACGGGAAATTTTTTCCTTGGTTCTGCTTGATATTTGGACGGTCTGCGGGGGGTCTTGCGGTTGAAGGGTTGTTTGTTTAATAACCGTTTGGCGTTTTTTCTTCTTTCAGAATCTTTTGGAGTCTTTTTTCGTCGGGGTTAAAAAAAATACTCATTTAGCTAAAAATATTTCCACTTCTGTATTTAGCTGCGAAAATATGTAAAGTAAGTATTAAGGGGACGTTGGACGTTGAAATTTTATTTATTTATTGACTTAGAAACATGAAAATTTGTATAAATATTCTTCTTAACATTACTATATAAAATATCATTCAATTTTTTTTCATTTTTGTTATAATTTTGTATTTTCTTTTTAATTTAATTTTTTTAAAGAAAATTTGAAAATGCTCCTTGCATGCCAATTGTTCACATTTTTGATTAATTTTCCATTATGATCACTCAAAAACACATTATGAACACATTTGGGTATTCATTTTTAAATCCCTTAGAAAGTTAATTTTTTTAAAATATTTTTCTGTATTAAAACTTAATTTTCATCATTTAATTGGGTTATTATTCACTTTTAATTACCTTAATAAAGTTCAATTATAAAATGTATACCTAGTTTCATTAAAAAGTATGAAATGTGTCTTCTTATCAAATTTCATGTATCTCAAACAAAAATTAAGACGCATGGAGCATTTTAAAAATGTAAAACCTTTGAAAATTCCGTTTCGAAAAAAATGCATTTAATCTTTTGCTTACGGATGGGACAGCGTCCATTCCAAACGAAGAACCTCCCAAAAAGACAGGTTCGAACTGTTTGGGATAGGGTATGTCAAATACCTGTCTTTTTGGGAGGTTCTTCGTTTGGGAGGGACGCTGGCCCACCCGTAAGCAAAAGGTTAAATGTGTAAAACAATGTTATATATTAAAAAAAAATTTTTTTAGTCGATTTTTGCTCATTTCAACGTCCACCGTCCCCTTAAGTAACTTTTGTAAAGTGAAACTTTGCCCACTTATAGTATCGACCACTGGACATAACCGAACTGAGTAAATTTTTTATTAGGACGACGATTTTCGACGCTACGTGTGTATGTCCGTGAGTCTGTGGAGAAGATGTCTCACGAACGAATGGTGCCATTTGAACGAAATTTAATATGGAAATTACAATCGGAGAATACTGAAAGCCTTTTGATTTTAAACGCAATCGAGTGTTTGGAAGACCCCCCCCCCCTCCAATTTTCGAATGAAATTAAAAAAAAAAAATACTTATAATTTTATAGGCTATCGATTAAGATAAAAAATAAATTAAAAAGGATCGCATATCATTTCAATCAGATCTTATTTATTTTTTATACAGTTATTTTGGGACATTGTTTACTTACCTTTTTCGTAAAATCATATCTTAACTATCGAATTTTGAAAGTACACTTTTTCATGGCACTCCTTAAAAAAGAAACAGATACATCAATATCATCATCATCTTCAACAATAGTGTTTTCAATCAGTTGGGTACTATCCTCCCCTCCCCCGGCAGAACGCAAAATAGCACCGCATGAGTCTCCCCGCATGAGTCTCCAAAGCCAAATCCATACCAACTCCAAGTCCCTGGGCTCCCTGTTTAATCAGATCAAGTCTCAAATTCAGATCCTGTATTTCTCTATCTTTTTCAACTAATTCATTTTTCAATTTTTCCATTATACTAGTTCTTTTATTTAGGAGACGTCTGGAATCATTTGAATTAACCTTAGCTTCATTGTGAGCTCTTTCAGCCTCGGTGAGCTTAGCTTCCAGATACTGAACTTCCTCCTGATAGCCAGCCACTCCAAGATATTGAATGATATTGAATTTTCGTCAATTAGTCGTCATTTTCATCCATTGGGCGAGATTTTCGTTAATTTGGCAGCATTTAAAAAAGTCGCCAAATTGGCGACATTCCGCCAAATTCGTCGCCGAAATCTCGCCAAGCGTTATGGACGGAGAAATAAGTTATTCTTATAGCAGATAAATGACTTGGCGTTCAAATACAAAAGTATTATTCAAAGTATATTTTCACATGAATGGAATGAGCTAGATCCACGAGAAAGATGTCACCAAATTTATCGCATGATATTACATATGCAAAACAAACATGTTTCTCAACAGTTAATTTTATTTTTTATTTTTGGGATTTTTTGACAAATTTATTTGGAAAATGTGCAATATCTCGAGAACGGTTCATGCTAGCGTTCTAAAGTTTACGTCAATCGTTTTCTAAGGGAAAATTACATAAGATATGTCTATTTGCGTAACTTTTTTAAAGATTTTGATTTTTGATATTTTTTTCAAAATTTCAATCGAAAATTTAGGGTGGTTCTGAACATTCGATTGTGTTTAAAGCAATAAGCGTCCAGTATTCGTGGATTGTAATTTTTGTACCAAATTTCATTTGAATCGCTCCATTCGTTAGTGAGATATCGTCTCCACAGACTCACTGACACACACACATACTTTCACACATACAGACATCACTCCAAAAATGTTCGATTCGTGATCAGGGATGCTTGAAACGTGCTCTTCCGTTGAAAGCTCAAATTCGAATTTTCGACCCCCATCACAATACTTTCCTTATACATTATACTATGTATATAAGGAAAAGTAATATATTCTACTTTTAAGAGAACACAATAGTACTAGAAGTTTTACAGCATGTAATTTCTTAATTCACTCAACGTGATGTAATACTCTTGCTTAGACGGTAGGAAAGACGCTCCGCAAACGAGTTTTCGGGTTCGAATTAAAACGAATGATTTATTTTTATAACTCGTGCTGCCATCCATCATATTAAAATGATCAGGCAAACAATGTTTTGTAATAATCTGCTGAATTTTCTGTTTAAAAAACTGAAGTTTTATCCACAAATTACTTAACTTGAATAAATTATGAAGTTTACGTTTTTATAGAAATTTATTTTGAAGTTAATTTGTAAAAAATCCAAAATTACACTTTATACCAACTATAAAGTTGGAATATACATTTTCTACTATGACAGATGATGTTTACTTTAAAATTAATTTTCTTGTAGCCTGCAGAGCGTTGGTTTGATCATCAACACACGCAGATTTAAAATTTTGTTAAGGTTAAATTATTTTGAAGAAAAATATAACATTTTGCTAAATATATTTCATATTTTTTTAATTATTATTTTGTTTATCTGCGTTTTACTTTTGTAAATGATTTTTGCTTCTTCATGTTGTTGATACTTAGGGAAAATCTTAATGTTTTCTTTACTTAAGCATTTTACATGAATTTCACCATATTTTGTGCAAGGATGGAGATTTTTTTCGGGGACTTAGAAAACAAGCATATTGTAGTTTTCTCGAAAATTGATATCAAAAGCATTTAGTATATTTAATATTTCGTTTAAAAAATGTATTTATTTCCCCGCCTTTTGCCTATTTATAAAGGCTATTATAGTTAACATTATTGTCAACCGAAATCACATAATTATATTAATCAAAATATTCTTCATCTGCGAAAAGATAATCGGTGAAAAAAATATTGTTTATAAAGCACCATGTTAACTTCCCTCGTTTTGAAGATTCTCAGTATTGATTTTGATTGGTTCAATGAGTTTCTGCCTTGACTCCACCCCAGTGCCTAAATAGCAAAACTGAATTCCGACAACTTCATGTCTTTCGTAAATGACGAGGTGGAGTGATACATTTTCGACCAGCGAGAAAATAATACCGGGCTACGCTCTAAATTCAGTTTTTCAAAACGGAACTCGTTCCGTTACAACAAAAGCGTTCTCGAAACACATTCCTCAGCGTTCTATTCCGACACAACACTACATACAACTTAAGAAATGTAAATTTCGAAGTATTGAAAGAAAAAAAATAGAAAGGAATTGTCCTACAAATGTGGTTCAAATATCGTTGGAAAGAACGTTCTTCAAGATAGAAACTGTGTGATAATATTTTCAGTAGCTAAAGAACCAATTTCTATGAATATCACTCAAAATCGAGCTAAGACATAACTAAAAAACTAATTCGAATTATATAAATATATCGCCGTGGTGTATCTTCCCAGGTCATGAAGTACCTACGTACCGAATTTCATGGCCTTAAGAAAAATTAGAATACGTACTTAGATTTCCCGATGCAGCATGCATACACACACAGACACCTTCTTTTATTACATAAAATACCGCTTTGCCTATCTCGATTTCAATATTTTTTTTTCCGTAATTGGCTGTTCCTATATTGTTTACTTGCAGAAAAATATCGAGGATTCTTAACATTTTATTAACAGTGGGCAAAGCCTAAAACACGGGCCAAAGTTTATGGATTCAAAGTTACAATACTTCTACCATATAAATTCTGTTCATATCATCGCCTGCACCGTGCTGACAGCCACAGGCCATGATCCAAAGGTGGTGATTGTTATGTAACGTTAAATGTAATAAAATGTGTTAGGGCCGATCTCACCAACAACCGTTAAAATATAGCAGAGGTTTAACGGTTGATTAGCACTATTTTGCGTCTCACCAACACTTTTATGGTATTAAAGAGCTCACTAAAGTGCTGTTAATTTAAGTGGCCGATTTTGGCCACTTAAATATTTAATAGTTGATTAAAAGTCGAACAAGATGGCGGCAATTTCTGTATCGTTCGATATTTCCAGATGAAATTTGATTTAAGAAGAGATTAGATGGAATTCTTTTATATTTCTTTTCTGAAAGAAGAGTGTTTGAAAGTTTTTACAACATAGGGGAAAATAAAGCCGATTTCGCTTATTTATCGAAGTTAGTGAAAGTTTGAAAGACACTTAGGAGTATTTATAATACAGTACTCAGGTATGTAATGCATATATTTCGTTTATATTATGCTACAAGTTTCTTAACTTCTTAAACCATAATGTACTCTTTTGAATTATGCTAAAATTACAGAATTTCAAGTCTTGGAAGAGAATTAAACTTGTACTGCAATATTTCGGCCGATCTGTTTATTATATCAGATAGGCTGTTTTATTGTTGGACCAGTTATAGAAATTGTCCTATATGGTCTGATTTAAAAATTTCATATGCTGTCCGTAATTTTTTCTTGTTTAGAATAACATTTTTACATTTATATGCATATAATCTCAGAAATTATATTTTCAAAACTTCAATTTACTTGAAGTTATGCATGCTGTACTGTTTATTTACAAAGCCAAACTGAAAAATAAGCATTGTCTGTAACAAACATAATTTATGTATGGGTATAAATGAATTTATCAATAGTTAGTTATTAGATTTAAATTTATATGTATTCAGCATGGTGAGAATGGTAATCCCTATTGTATTTCCCAAATATAAAAATCTGATGTGGGCAGCACATGACTTTCCCTACAGACTTATATTAACGTTCTCTTTATTTTAATTAAATTTATTTCACTTTTAATTCAATTTTCGTTCTCATTCGATAAACGGACTTATTTTCAAAGGTGGCGTAGGGAAAGTACGAAAAACTAAAATATCTCGAGAACGGCTAGTCCTAGTGTAATGGGGTTGGTCTTATTCTTTTCATCGTTAAAAATTACGTATTAAATCAGCATTTAATGGATATATTTGAGTATACCCAGTTTTTTATTTTAGATTTTGGCAATTTTTGCGGGCCATTTTGCAAAAAAAGGCAGGTTATTTTTTTCTGAATCGTACCAAAATCTAATCAGCACCAGGGTAACCTATACGTAACTCATCTACCGAATTTTGTGAAATTCGGTCCCTTAGTTTTTCAGCTACAGTGGATACAAGCTTTTGCGGGCCATTTCACAAAAAAGGCGGGTTCTTTTATTCTGAATCGTACCCAAAACTAATAAGCACCAGCCCCACCCACAAGTGACTTACCTACAAAATTTTGTGAAATTCGGTCCATTAGTATTTTAGTTAGAGTGGATACACAGACAGACACACAGACAGACACACAGACAGACACACAGACAGACACACAGACAGACACACAGACAGACACGCAGACAGACACGCAGACACACAGACACACACACATACGTCACGCTAAAAATGGTTTTTTCGTATTCTAGAGGTCTTGAAACGTGTAGATCCGTCGAAAACTCGAGTTGTGATTTTCGGCATGATTCCAATACTTTCCCTATACATTACCATGTATTGCAGGGAAAGTAAAAATTGTATTTCCATTAAATGTCTGATGTTTCTTTTTAATATTTCCTGTCTGAATTGGAATGCTTCCATGGACTTGCTTCTATGTTTAGTTGGTACCTTATAGAAAGGACCTTTTTCAAATTTCAATGTAGCATTCTAAAGTATCTTGCCATTGTATGCTGTGATAATTTCTCCTGAATTGACTCTTATTGAGTTCGCTCTTTTGAGCAAGACATTTTGTATCACACATACTTTATATATCAAAAGTTGAACATATTAAAATTGCTCTCTCTTATTCCACGTAATGTTAATTTTTTATGACTGATTCTAATGATAACACTAGTAAAAGAAATCTTTGAAAATAGGATAGGATAATTTCTATGTTAATAATAAACTGGATAGCAATATAAAATGCAGCAAAAAAAAAAAAGAGCATACGTATATTTATTTACCTTGCATTTTATATTGTGTTCTAGTTTACTATATTGATTGTGCGGAAAGTCATATTCTTTACTTAATTTCTATGTTATATAGGAAATAAAGTGAAATGTGTCTTCACAAATTAATAACTAATATCAAAAATAAGTGATCAAAATTCACTTTCAAATTTCAACACACAATTGTTTTAAAAATAACTTTATTTACCTATATAAGTCAATAAATGACGTTATCTTATCAGTAGCGAATACTGTCGTTGAATTTGGTATGGCACTACTATACCAAATTTATCGACAAAAACCCTTCTCTAGGTTAAAATATATAACACAATAGCAGTAACATTATTATCATTACTATTATTGTCATTATATCCCTTGAGTATTCTGGTGCAATTGGGAACACAGGGATTGGAATGTAATATGCACTTTTGCATGACCTGCTTTTTAGAATTGTACCGTATGTCACCACTGTACCGTATATTAAATATTTTTGTTGGTTTTTGATCAACTTTGCTCCCTAGACAATTTGTAAAATTGTTGCGTATATACCTTCAGCTCGGTTTTTATGTCATAAAATAAATGAATTTTTTTTTTGCTGTCAAGTTTGGTAAGTGTTATACATTAAAATTCTTTAATGGATATATAACAACTGTGAAGTGATTTTTGAAGCACTTTGTTTTCTGTTATATACACCAGATATTTGCCCCAATATTTTATCTTTTAATTGATGCACAACGGTATTGATGTAGCAATAGCTTGATTTATTTATACCATGTACTTCAATAGTTTGAACAATGAACAATGATTGTTAGCCTAAACACAATATTATAAAACAACATAAAAATTTGATTTTGTTTATAGCAGTACTTGCGCAAAGATGATTTATAACTGGTAATAAATAGTTCATAATATTGGTTAAATGAAACTCTTCTTTTCGTTTTACAAATTTGCATTCTACTGACTTCCCCCTGGATGCCAAGCTCATGTTTTAATACAGTAAAATCTGATTAATTTGAATAATTATATTTGAATGTTACCACAATTCAAACTTTTTCATGGCAGCAAAAGGATAGTTTATTTTCCTGGTAAGGTAACACAAGTTTTGGGGATCTTGTTTATAACCACTGCCGTTTGAAAATTCACTTCAGTGACAGTACGATTATAACCAGATTGACCAAAAACTTTCCCCGGTTACCTTGATTATGTGGTCACATGATATGCAGAAGCAGTCGCATAATATCAAATGTGGCCTTAATAATAATTAGAATATCATTTTCTTTATTTATGATTAGGCATAACTTAGCGGATAGTCTACAAATCACATATGCTTTTATCCTTAAGTAAAAGCTTCTTTACAATTACAGCATATAACAAATAGTATCAGTATCAACCGGTTTCGGAAACAAGAAATATCTAATTTTTCAGGATAAAAAGACATAGCAATTACACCAAAGGCAAGAAAATTTTTATGTCTGTCTCTTTGCTTTTCTTGACATGGATGCTTTGTTTTTTTTTATTTTAAAGAAGGAGCTTGTTCCAAACTGGTTGATACCATTACAAATTTTTTACATATTGTAATTTTAGTGACAGTTTTACTTTACAGTTTTACTATAGCATATTGTTTTAATTTAAATAATTTCTTAATTTATATACATTTCTATTAGTTTTATCACCACCAAAAATGGATATTTATTTAAAATTACATTGAACTCACAATTTTTAAATAATTTTTTCATATTTTGTTATTTGGAAACATTTTAAAATGCGATATATAAGAATTTAGTTCATAGTATTTTATCGTGAAGTTTTCTTATACATGAGTTCGCTTCAAATGAAGTTTGATTACACAATGTACAGGGTACAAAATTTTCATTTGTAAATGAGAAGTAGACGTTTTCATCTGAATAGCAAAAAAATCTACATATGGGTTTATTTCTTCAATGTATAAGAAATGGCAAATGCTATGCATATGTTATTTATATGGTACTGATAAGTAAAAGAATCTTTTGGCGAGTAAATTCTGAGCTAAAATTTCTAATCCTGCTATGTATAAAATTTTCAGAAATTTTTTCTATGATGATTATAAATGTTTGTCATAGAAATGCTGCAATATCAGCCTTTTGAAATGCATGACAGATTGTGATTGGGAAGTTACATATTATGTAAAAGGTTAGGATATAATTGTAACCTGTAAATTATTGATTTTGAGTTTAGTCGTATAGCAAGATTTAACTGTAAACAGAATTATTTATACAGAGTGGATACTGTATATATATACATTTCAATGTACTGTTGCTCATTTTATACAAAACAGTTCATACTAAGTTTCAATTAATGTGAAAAAACTTTGAAATTTTATAAATAGATCTCCGTCAAACTTGAAATATTATGCTGGACCTCTGTTTGATGTAAAGTATTTGAGAAGTTCAATGTAAAAAACTCTTAATTTTATTTCAGTTCGTTAATTAAAATGTAACAAAGTTTGTTTATTCGTAAATCAGTTTTCTTCACACAAGTTAAGACAAAACACAAAGAGATTAAAATCACCACCTCCGTCATATATCGCTGAACTGATTGATATCATTGAAATTTGTTTTATGCTGTATTTTTAATGAGATTTTACTTTAAAGCTATTTTTATAGCATTCTGATGTAATTTAAATATTTTTCCTTATTTATATACATTTTTGAGTTTTATTGGCTTCAAATAAGGATATTTATTTGAAATTACATGTAATTTGCAGTTTTCAAATAATTTTATATTTATATTTTGCTATTTGTAACCATTTTAAAATGCATTATCCATGAATTCAATTCGAAGTAATTTTTGGTTAAGTTTTCTTATAAATTTAGATAACCGAAGTTTTCTTATATATGAGCTCACTTAAAATGGAGCCTAATTACAAAATGTATATAGAATATTCATAAAGACTTTGAATTTAGTACATTATACACAAGCGGTGATTATAACCCTAGTTCAGTATAATCAGTTTACATTGCATCATAATTTCAAGGCATTATAGAATATTCATAGAGACTTTAAATTTAGTACATTATAAACAAGTGGTCATTATAACCCTAGTTCAGTATAACCAGTTTACACTGCATCATAATTTCAAGGCATTTTCAGAAACATTACTAAAGTATAGTGATAAATACTTCACAAAATTTTGCTTTAATTTATACTTGTGAAACCACAGGTATTCTGCTTAATAAATAATTTAAAAAATCAGTTTATTTATTGTGAATGTCCTGTATAATCATTACAATGGAATCGAATTTATTACGGTTCATTTCTGAAAATTGTAAGGTGCAAAACCCTTCTTTGAATAAAATCTGGTACAGATATCGTATTATCCCATTTTCATTTTTGCCGGTTATTTGGTAGGATTCTGGCAATCCCTACTTTGATTTAGAGAACATTCCATTCTGACAACTATTTCCGCATCGTGCAACATCATAATTAGTGATTGCAATACCGGACCAAAAATACAATACCGGTATTCAGTATTTTTTTTAAACGTTATACCGGAATGCCGGTATTAGGAATTTTTCAAAAAAGGTACAAAAACACAGTTGTTTCTTTGCTATATTTATTAGTTTTAAACAAAAAATGCATAAACTATAAAAATATAAACAATTTTGTTATGTACAAATATAAAATAAAGGAACAAATGTTATAATCAAATATTATTTATAAGAGCAGTAAAATAATAATTTATAACATTAGTAACAGAAAATATTTACAGTATTATAATATATTAAAGGAACAAAATATATAGTATTATTATTAAGAACAGTAAATATCACATAAAATTCTTGTTGTGTAGTCTATTATATAATATTTATTAATAAAAATAACTAATATATTAACTGCATATTTTTGAAATGTGATCGTAAAAAACATAATGCATCTATTGAACTGTTATTAAGCCTAGAACGTATTTTTGTGCACAAATTACCTGTAGTTGAAAATGTTCTTTCTGCATCCAAGCTGGTTGGTGGTACTGTTAATAACCAGCGATATACTTTCTCTAAATATTCGCCTCGAAGTCCTTCACCTTCTAACAACTCGATCTGTCGTCTGATGGTTTTGGATAAATCTATTTTTTGTATTACTTTTGTATTATTGTTTGTGGCAATTTTTTTATTTATAGCTAATTTTAATTTCTTCTCGAGAGACAATTCTTTTCCGATATTAACATCATCTTCAACGAATTCCTCTGGCTAGGTTTGTGTTTACTTTTCATAAATGTTTTTGTGGAAATTTATGACGAACTTAATTAAATTTGACTTTGTTAACTTCTTTTCTTCATTTTCATTTTCTTTTTTAAAGTCGTTATAATTATGTAAATACCTTAAACTATTTTCTAGTTCACTATGCCTTTCATCTATGCGAATTTTCAATGCACTGTATAATTCCTCAGATAGTGTAGTGTCCTGATCTTTAAGTGATTGCTAAGGAGCTTCAGAGAACCAATAGGGGCTTCAGAGAACTGCGCCTGTGCACAGAGATGTTAGTTTAGAATACGATCTCGTCTAGTAATTCGCATTATTAGATACTTTAGAATATTAAATTCTAAGTTATAGTTCATGCTGGAAATTAACTACGCGGCGGAAATTAATTCCATTTCGGCTGTGCAAGGAGTATTATTTACATAGTATATTTTATTATACTATGTAAACAGTATATTTTATTATATAGTATATTTTATTTTACAATTTTTATACGTATTTTTATACATACTTTTAAATATTTTTATTTATAGACGTATTTTTGAAAATACGTATTTCAAATAACAGTAGATGCCCAATAAGTTAAATTAAATCTTTTAATAAAAAAAAAATATTTATTATAACTAGTGTGCGGTAGGCTGACTTTGAGCACAATGGAGGTGGCTAGTAGGATTTTTATTTTTCAATTTTGCAGTTAATTTTATATTTTGTATACATCGTGAGGAATAAATTCAAAATATCACTTTAATGGGTTTACATTGTATTTAAAAAATTAAGTTGTTGACATTTGCTTTCTTTTGTATATTTGTCATTTTAATGTTTTTAAAATTCTCTAATTTTCATGTTACATCCACTGTATGGACCTAACTACTTTATGTGCCACGGAATAACTGTTGCTACGTGCAATCTCCGACAGCCAGTAGAACTGCTTTCTGTGATTTCTTTAGTGGGCGAGTGAAACTCACATAGCAGGCATAGGTTCATGTTCAAATTGCTACAAATCAACTGTTGCACAAACGACTGTTACAACATTGCGGCTTTCGACAGAGAATGACCATTCCTATATAAAATAACCAATATGGCTGCTCTTCTTTTATTTAATCAAAATTTCTATAATTGTATTAAATCAATATTAATTTTATATTTTTATGCATTTCGGTTATGGCAGACATGCTGTCCGACAGACTTGGTGGCATTTCTATGTCACCAAGGTAAAAATCGCAGAGAAAAGGATAATATGACATCTGTTCTTAAAATCTAATTGAAATCAATTTAATAAAACATTTTAAATCTATTTCAGCACCGAACTCCTGCTCCCAACCCCTCTCTTTTTTTTAAAAAAACCCTGTACGTTAAGTCAAACTGAAAACTTGTGTGTACATAAAAATTTTCAAAACTAAACTTTAGATGGTATGTTACATTAATTCATATTTTTCAAATTTTGGTATACAAATTCAAATTTCATATTTTGGTATACTATAATTTTTACGGTACGAGACAGAGAAATCACTAGACGTGCCGATATGAAAAAAAAAGTTCACTTCAGAAGTACATAAAAAGTAAAATATTTCAAAAACTACATCAAAATTAAAAGAAGGGGGAAAATTCACCCATGTGGGTACCTGCCTGCAAAAATTTGTGGTCTTGTTATAGTTAGTCTATCCAGGACGTGAACTCGCAGCTCAAATATTTTGTCTTTGACTTCGATATTAAATATTTCTTAAACTACAATATATATCAAAAAACAATTTATTTCAGCGTATTTCCCAAAGCTTTTTCAACAAGTGTATCAAATTTTTATATGCAATAGTTTTTGCAGTACGAAGCAAAGAATCTCTAGAAATGAGAAATTTGTCAAATAGTGGTGGCGTCAGCTACTTTTTTTTTTAATATAGAGATATTTTTAGGCAATAAATTAAGAAAACATCCAACGTTTAACAATTAAAAAATTATTGATATAAAAAATATAAAACTAATTGTTATTTATATCAGTATTGGAGTCAGATATTAGAAAATAGGAGGAGTCTGTGTCAGACAGTAGAAAAAAAAAGAGGAGTTGAAGTCCACGGTTTGAGTTACTGACTTCACAATCCTGCTAGAATGTATTTTGCTCATCCAAATTAACTGACGCACCACCTGGCTCTTGGATAGGGCTTATTTAATTCATACCTATCCTATTGTAGGGTTATACATGAAACAAAAGCATAATATACTTTTAAGTTTGTTATTAGGAATATATTTTTCTTTCAATTTTGTGCATTGCTCTTTTATGGATTTGCATCATGATCTAATAGCACCATGTGTCACATAGCAGAGCATACTAATCACTGGTTCCCAACCCAAGTTATGAAATTACATTTATGGTTGTTTCCATTCCACACACACACACACATTTCTCTACATTTTTGGCAGTACCATTCATACAAATCTACCACATTGAAATAGTATTTATAGTGCGAATTAAAGAAACTATATATACTGATCGTAATACAATTAAAAAGAGAGATTTTTTTTAATTGGGTAACTTCTTAAATTAGAAATATATGCATTAATTTCAAATACGTATTTCCTTAAAAAGGAAATAATTCCAGCTAAATTATAGCAAAATCTTTTCTCATAATGTATATATATTTGTGTAAACGTGAATGATATTTATATTATTCCTGTAGAACAAATTTGATATAACACGAAAATAAATAAATTGCTCCCCTTGTACGAGAAGTAAGAACGTAAACATGTAGAAGTCGAAGTTGTATTTTCGAGATAGAAATAACGGACCAATCAGAGAACTCGTATCATCTAGAAATCGGTTTAATCATTGATTAACTAACCGGAGCAGCAACCTTTAGTGGGCCGTTAAATTTTAAGCAACCTTTAGTGGGCCGTTAAATTTAGTGACTGATTAGTTAATCAGACATTAGCAGTGGTGTAGTAGCAAAAAAAAAGGTGGGGGGACGCTCTTTTTTTGAAGAATTTTAGCCAATACTGTATAATTTCTGTGATTGACATAGGGCTGGGAAGTATCGCGATACAAGTATCACCCATGTAAAATGCCTTGAGTAACGACTCTAGACTCTAAATGTATCGTGGATTTTGTATTGAGATACTTTTTCAATTATATCCAGTTTTTTTTCTTTTTTTACTTTCCAACTCGAACTCTTAACATGTTGATAAAATCAAAAGAATAATAATTATTCTAATTTTATTTAGTTAATTATTAAAAACCAAAAATTGTGCTCCAAAGCATATGATTCTCAGCTCAAGAAAGAAAAATCAATTAAAATTCTTGCATTTTGAAATGAAATCATCTCAAAGAACCTTCCAACTATGCCAAGCTGCATAGGGGTTATATATGTATGTATAAATTAAAAAAAAAGAGCGTCCCCTTACAAAATAAAAAGTGGGGGTACGCTTGAGATCAGAAGAAAAGGTGGGGGGTCTGCGTCCGCCCGCGTCCCCCCCTCGACTACACCCCTGGACATTAGCACTATTTTAACAGACGTTGGTGAGATCGGCCCTTAGTCTCATAAATTGTTTGGCCCATACAATAAAATAGGGAACTATAAAACTGGCGATGAGCGAACCTGCGTATTTCCAAGCGAGTCAGTTCTCTATTAAAGTTACGCACTTCCCGTATTGAACTTCTGTTTTCGAAATGTCTACTCTCGGGCATTTAAAGGAATTTCTCCTCGGAAAATCGACTTGGCAACATTATTATAAACGCTTGGATTTCTTTTTACTGCAAATGAAATAACTGATGATGTGAAAAAGCGAGCTGTATTTCTCAGCGTCTGTGGACCTGCTCTATATGCTATCGTGAGATCATTATGTACTCCTTCAACTGCGAATACTGTGGGGTTTGACGAAATTGTCCAGGAATTAAAAAATAATTTCTCGCCACCACCTTCTGAAATCCTGTAACGGTACAAATTTCATAAACGTGATCAAAAACAAAATTAAAGTATTGCAGAATAAATTTATTGCCGAAATTCGGCGCTTGTCTGAGCATTGTAACTTTGGAACTCAGCTGGATTCAATGCTACGAGATCGCTTGGTTTGCTGTCTACGAGATGAAAATATTCAGAAAACTTTTGGCAAATCCAAAGTTGAAGTTAACGTCTGCTATAATATAGATCAAACTGTAGCTGGGGAAGCTGCATCGCAACATGCTCAGGAAATTCGAAAAACATCTTCAAATGAACTGAACTATATGAAATTCCAAACAAGAAAGATCAATCATGCATAAAGCACTGATTATGAAACACATTCAACTTCAGTGCAATTTTATTTAAACATCTCTGAAATGCGATACATTCCTCGGTAATATTTTTAAAATTATCACAATACTACATTAACTTATTGTATTTGAAAACTTCATCGAAAAAAATGAACTTCATTCAAATGACGGCATTGAAATATAAATTGCCTGGTTTAAACATCTCTAAAATGCGATACAGTCCTCGGTAATATTTTAAAAATTATCATAATACTACAATAATTTATTATATCTGAAAACTTCATCGAAAACAAATGAACTGTTTCAAATGACGTCATCGAAATATAAATCGGCTGGATCTTTAAATAAAAGCAGCATTTCATTCATAAACATTTTCCATTCATTCATTTCGTTCATCATAATACTATAATAATTAATTTTATTTAAAACTTAAAATCATGGAGGTACAAGTAATTTAACTCTATGCTTAAAACTTCATCAAAAAATCGTTTGCTTCAATGGAAAATCAATGATTGTTTCATTTATATCAGCTGTATTGCAGACTCCATGGGCTAAATAATTTTGCGTTAAAGAAATGCAGCAATTCTTACACAACTCATTCTACATCTTTTGGTATTTACATCCTCCATAAGTGAAAAGTAAGCTTCGTTGTAGAAATAATCCAAGTTGGATGATCATTTAAACTCAACTATATTATAATTGCGTTGTTCCAGGATGTAGATGCACAGAATTTAAGCAAAAATAAAGCAGTTTTAGGACGGATACAACACACAATATGAATTAAAAAGAACTTTAAAAATCACGATTTTGACACAAGAAGGATGCCATATATTATTTTGAAGTGGGTCGCGTGATCTCTTCATATAAAAGATGTAATTATTATTTTAATTTTTATTTAAAACACTACTGAATATATTTTGCTGAATTTTATATATATATATATATATATATATATATATATATATATATATATATATATATATATATATATATATATTTTATGGGATAATTTGAATATTTCCTTAAACTTTCGAGGCAATTTAAGAATTTTAAATCCGCTTAAAAAATGTTTGAAAAATTAGATCACATATGGTTCAATGTATTTCATTTTTTCAACGCGGTTTCAATCCAAAACTAATTGGGTGATATCATTCATTTATATTCCCATAGGTCCCATAGACCGTCTGAACAACATACTAAAATTTCATTTTGATAATGTCATTTTTACGGCAGTTATCGTGCTGACAGACAGACAGAATGAATGAACAAAGTCATAAACACTTTTCAACTATGTTGTAAAGTGTTAATTAAAAGGCGAAGCTCACAGAAACCCTCACCCTGAGGAAATTCTCAACCTGTTGGAAAATGTAAATTTACAAAGGCAGTATGTCATTTCTGTAAGAAAATTGAACATATCGCTAAAGCGTGCACATCTAAAAATCTTAAAACGCCTTTAACAATAACAAAAAAAAAAAAAATCGAATGCTTCAAAAGTTCACAGCTTGGAAACCTCTGAACTTGATGAAGGCGGTAAGCTCCACTCTTCGAAACTTATTGATTCGAATTACACTTTTCATAATATAAATAGCATAAAAACTGTAAATGAATTTCCTCCAAATGACATTATGTTGAAAATTAATAATTTTGATCATGTAATGGAAATAGATAGTGGTTCACCGCATTCAGTAATTAGTACTTCAAGTTTTGTGAAACTTTGGCCAGTGAATCCACCTGAATTACTTCTGGTTTCTGATCAGTTTTTAAGCACCTGGAATTCTGATTTTATGTTGTGTTATCAGGTTGTATGTTGTGCAACATTAAATGTAATAAAATGTGTTAATCCTATAAATTGTTTGGTCCGTACAATAAAATAGGGGACTATAAAAGTGATGGATGATTAATTGAGCGCTTTCTAGCTTATATGCAACACCCGCTCAGAAGTCGCTTTACTGTATTGTAATTGTATATGTATCATATATTACACAACAGCTGCAAAATAATTACCTTGACTTCTATTACAGAGGGGACAGATGGATTTGAAAAATATAGATCCAGAATTCATACGTGAACCAGTTCCAGGTAAGAAAAATTTCAAGATATGATTTTGATTATATATAGATTTTTTTTTTTACCGAGTTTTGTGTCATTTAAAAAATGAAAACAGATATTCATATTTGCAATGTCTTGTTTGAAAATTTTCAAATCTTGAATTTTAAATGCCTCAAACTGATATGAAAAATGTAATTATATCTAACACGATATTTTAGATGAGTAAAGTAACACTTTCAAATACATTTTCACAATGTCACTGAGGTTTGCTCAATTTGTATCCGATTTCATTTACATAAATTATGCTTATTTCAATAATGATAGTTCTACAGTCATGAAATTCGGAACAAAAGTACCTGCTGAGGTCAGACAACGAGGCACTTCGGAGAAATTTTTTGTTATTTAATGTTGAAGTGTAATTTTAAGCAATTTTCACATAAATTGGTTCCTTAGTGATCGAAAATATTATCGGAGTTTCTATTTTATTTTAACACCATCAGAAAAATCAAAGAATACGCTTTCCAATGAGTTTAAACGAAACCCGTAAAACAATAAGTCCATTTTTAACACTTTACAACATAGTTAAAAAGTGTTTATGACTTTGTTCATTCTGTCTGTCCGTTCGCACGATAACTGCCGTAAAAATGACTATCAAAATGAAATTTTAATATATTACTAGCAGCATACCCGTTCTTCGTACAGAGTATATAATATAAAGAAACTTATAATTCGCAATCATGTGCAAATTCTGTTAAAATATTAAATTTATTGCTCCTAAAGAGAAGTTTAAGAATACCTGTTCTCACTATACAAAATTATCTTCACTGGCAGATCTGAAGAATAAAACAACCTGGCCCCTTTTCTAAGCAAATTTATAAAAAAAAAAAAAGGAATTGAATCAATATATGCAACCCCGTACTACTAATATTGTCGCAGATTTGAAAATATGCCAGTGTGTTAGTAGAAGATTACCCGTATTACAATGAGTCTTTGCCAAAATAAGAGATGACGTAATAAATTAAAAATATCAATAATCTCCGTACTCTTTATACCAGAAGGTCATAATTGATTCCAATATATATATCAAAATATATGCCAATATACCGGTACTACTTATATTCTCGTAGATTAAAAGATATACCCGTGTATTTGTAGAAGATTACTCGTACAACGTACAATATATGAGTTTAAACAATTTTTGTCATAATAAAACAATTGCATAATAACTTGAAAATATCAGTAATCCCTGAATCAATAATCCCCGCAAATATCAATAATAATAACGTTTAAACCTGAAGACCGTAATTGATATTATCCAGTCAAAAGTGCTATAAGAAAAATCAAATCGTTCTTTTCTAAAATATATTTTTATATCCATTTATTTATTATTCAATTAGAAAAAATAATTATTAAAATTAACAGACAGATTTAATTTAATTGCGTTTCTGAGTAACATGATATAAGATAGAATTTTCCTCATAAACTGCGAAATTAAATAACCATTTTGAATTTTCATTGTTCAGTAAAAGCTTGTTTTAAATAAACCATGGAGATAGATTTCCCTTTTAAATCATGTTTCAAACAATTCATGTTTTCAGAAAGTGACTAATTAGCACAAAAAATCTCCCATCAAACTCAGAGATTAAATTTCAATTCATTTTCAAATGATTTTCAAGCTTTTCGTTTAGATAAGCCACGGAGTTAGAGTAGAACTCCTAGGAAAAAGTTTCGTTTTTCATTAATATCTCGACAACCCCTGGTCTTAGATACTCGAAACTTGGGCCTAATTTATTGGGGGCTATTTCAAGGCTATCCACAAAATTTCATCAAATTCGGTTTAGCCGTTCTCCCGTGATGGTGAGACAAACGAAAATTTCGTTTTTTACTAATATCTCAAGAACCACTGATCGTAGAAACTCCAAACATGGACTAAATTTTAAGTGGGACTATTTCCAGGCTACCCACAAAATTTCATCAAATTCGGTTCCGCCTCCCGTGATGACGGGACAGACAGACAGACAGATTTTCAATTTTATATATATAGATTCAGACGATCTATGGGACCTATGGGAATATAAATGAATATCACCCGATTAGTTTTGGATTGAACCAAGTTGAAAAAATGAAATACATTGAACCCTTATGGGACCTAATTTTTCAAACACTTTTTTAAGCAAATTTAAAATTCTTAAATTGCTTCGAAAGTTTTAGGAAATATTCAAATTATCCCATAAAAAATATAACACAAATTTCAGCCAAATATATTCGGTAGTTTTTTAAATAAAAATTAACATAGTAATGACACCCATATTATATGAAGAGATCACGTGATCCATTTCAAAATAAAATATGGCATCTATCTTATCGTGATTTTTAAAGTTCTTTTTAATTTATATTTAGTGTTGTATCCGTGATAAAACCGCTTAATTTTTGCTTACTTTTTGTGCATCTATATCCTTAAACAATCCAATTACAATATATTTGAGCTCTTAAATGATCATCAAACCTTGATTGTTTCTACAATGAAACACAGCCAATTTTAGGCTGTGGGCTACCTGCATGTGCGGTCGATGTAGTTGGAAACCTGCAAGTGGGGTTCCGTCAAATTTGTCGGACGGTTGTCTTCCGGTGGAAGATAGTGTTGATAATGTTATACAGGTATTCCGCTTAGGTCGATATTATGCTGACTGCAATATACAAGTATAAGAATTTTTTTTATATATTTTTAAATTTAAACCCCTTTTTTATAGCTATGTTGTGTAATATATGTTTGACTGTAGCTGTAATATAAGATTTGACGGACGCGCATTGAGCTACCTGCCAGTGGGCTACCGTCAAATTAACCGGATAGTTGTTGTCTAACGGCGGAATTATATTTCGTTCACCAATGTTAGAAGACAGTGTTATTTAAATTGGAATTCTTCAAATATATTTAAAAATAAATTACCGATAAGAGTCCAATTTTACGGTTTCTAGGTCCTACAAATGTATATATAACATTAAAATAGAGCTTGAAGAATGAAGAGATTCCTTTTTTCCACTTCTATTTTTCTGAAAATAAAATATAATAATCTTTCTAAACTTTTTAAAGAACTTGACAAGAAGTATTTGATCATAAAAATTTTCGAATGAATAGACCCGAGCTGGAGCCCCCCCTCCGCCGGTATGCTGGAGAACCCAGCCCAGACAGGAAAAATTATAAGGTACACATATGAGGGGACGGGGGCCCGGAGAGGCTCCTTCCCCCCCCCCCCCCCCACCCCCGCTTTCCACGGGCCTGCATGTGTGTGCTTTATTTTGAAGAAAAAGAATAAGAGAAAGGTACAAGTGACATTTTACTCCTTCTCAGAAAAACGTTGGTAAAGTTGTGAAGAAAAATATAAAATATTTACGCAAGTACTTCTAATGAAGGAATATGATTTAATAGCACTAAATTTATGCTTAACTTATCTTTCAGCAAAATGTCTCTTCCATTTCATAATATTCAACCATTCAATTACAAGCAGCTATTTTTTTAATAATTTTTAATATTATATATTATAATATATTAAAAAATATTTAATTATAAACCGGTTTTTCATTTTTTTAATTATTTAATAATGCATTTTTTATGTATATAATAAACTGAGTAAATTATTTTTTTTCTTTTTGCTATTAATTTTATTTTTTTCATAAGTAGCAAAAAGGTTTCCCATCAGTAAGTATTTAAAACGAATTCTAATATAATATTTAATAATATATTTTTCAAAAGCATTTTTAAATTTGTTCTTATAATTTAATAAATTACTCTTATTTATTATATTTAATAATTTACGTTTTAAGAATTTTAATTTTTTTTTTCCTGCTATTCCTTTTGTTTAATGTTTTAAATTTATCTTTAAAAAAAATCCTGTTATAGATAAAACATAATTATTTTATAACTTTTCTTTATCAAGAAAGAAAATATTTAAAAATATACTATTTTTAGATCTCACTAATGCATATATAACATTAAAATAGATCTTGAAAAATGAAATTTTTTCCTCCTATATACATATAAAAGGAGGGAATTGAGGGCTTTGATTTTATTGAAATTATTTTCATTATTACATGTGAGCTGGAATAATATGTCCAATGACTTTTTAAAGTATTTATTCTTATAGTACAGCTACAGTCAAACATATGATTTAATAGATGACGAATTTAATCACACAATAGCTATAAAAAAGGGTTTGAATTTAAAAATATATAAAAATTTCTTATACTTGTAAATTGCAGTCAGCATATCGACCTAAACGGAATACAACGCTACTTTCAACCGGAAGATAAACGTCCGACTAATTTGACGGAAACCCACTCTCCGCGACCGCACATGCAGCCAGCCTAAACTGCACACATCAAGCTGTAAGCCGGCCGCTCACTTTGTTGCTCATACCCTCGAGTGAGTCGAGCGGCCTGGGCTTTCCACATCAAACTGTAAGATGAGTTATATAAGAATTGCTGAATTTTTTTAACTCAAAATTATTTAGCTCTGGAGTCTGGAATAAAGCTGATATGAATGAAATTTCATTGATTTTCCATAGAGAAGCAGACGGATTTTATAGCAGAATTTTTCAATAAAGTTTTAAGCATGAAGTTAAATTACTTTTATCTCCATGGTTTTAAGTTTTTAAGTAAAACAAATTATTGTAGTATTGTGATGATGGAATGGAATAAAAGTGTATGAGTGAAATATTTACTGTTTTTACATAGAGAGCCAGGCGATTTATATTTCAATGACGTCATTTGCGTAAAGGTCATTTTTTTCAATGAAGTTTTAAGTTTTCAAATATAATAAATTATTGTAGTATTGTGATAATTTTTAAAATCTCTGAATGAATCGAATTTTAGAGATATTTAAATAAAATTGCATTGCAGTTGGAAAGTATTTCATACTCAATGCTTTATGCATGATTGATCTTTCTTGTTAATATATAATTTTTGAAAATACCTCAATCTCATTTTTTCTGTAAAAATTTTTATTTTGTGTATCCATGATTTGAAGGATTCTAATATTTTACATTGGTACCTTGACATTCAATTAAATTTTTAATTACACTATTAGTAAATTTATACTGATTTTTTAAATGAGACAAATAGTAATTGAAGAGTATGTAAATAATTGAGAAGAAATATGTGATCTGTTAAGCTGTAATTACCATTTTTAATTTATCTTGATATAAAACATTTATCTCTTTATGTTGATATTTTATTCCTTATGTTATCACTTTTTGAAATTTATGAACCTGGTGACCCACTCAGCTTTTGTCTGACACACTACTATATCCTTCTGAAAGACATTTTAAAAACTTCATCCCCCTTCATCTAACTCAAAATACATTTTCTCATTGAAGAAAAAGCTATCTTTTCTACATCAGCAAGTTAAGATTAGTACCTAAAAGTAACAACTTTTGATTGACATCACTTTGTCCGTAGAAATGCCAAAATACCAAAATTTCAACAGATCTGCCATGGAAGCATAAATGCCATGATGGAGGTAAAAAGTTAACTTTTAAATGTTGTAACTTGTCCCAAAAATTATAGTACCTTAATGCACATACAAAGGATCCTGTTTTGCTCTTGAAATTCATCTGCAATAGATGAAAACACTGATAACTTTAAAAGTAAATGGTGAGATATGAATTACAATTAAAGTTTCCGAAATCAAATAATTCAGCAATTCTTAAAGATGCATTTAATATTTGCATTTAAAGGTGTTATCAAAATTTTAAAAAAATTATATTCAAATGTACTTACAGTAATTTTCTTACTGTTCTTCCCACGCATTACATGGCATGCGCCATGCTGTGTAGTTCAAGGGACACCAAATTAAAAAATATTATTAATTGGTTATATCCAGCATGCCGTAAAAAGCAGAAATACTATCAAATATCATCAAAAAAGTTTTACATATTTTCCTTGTTATAACACAATGTGCCAAACAAACTAAAATATTACACTATTTTATAGCTGTAACCAATTGTTATAGGTATAAAAGGTTAATTTATATTTTAGTTGCAAATTGTTTGTAAAGTCTCATAAAAATTGCACATTGAAATGAAAAACAGTACCTAGTAATTTTTTTTCATTCATCATAATAAAACCATAGCTTGAATTTTCTGACAAGCTGGTACAGTGTTTTACAGAGTGCTGGTAAACCTCACTATTTTCCAGCATGTCGGCTAATGTGCAGGAATATGGTGCAATATCTAAGATTTTCTTTAAACATACTTTTCTGTATTCCTCTTGTCTAGAAATTTCTTTTTTATAAGTACTAGATCTCATCTGTCGCTATCTATGTTTTTTTCTTTTATGTTCATATACAATAAACTCCAATATGCATGCATATTAAAGTACAGTGAAAAAATATGAAAAATATGTTTTTCATCTTTTGATGTTGCCAGAGTGTGTAAAAGTTGTGGTTGCATACCAGTATCACACAGTAAGTCTTTTTGATGTATGTTGTCATTTTGAAGTGTCCCAAGGACTTCGAAATATACTTTTAATTGTAATTTTAGCTGTTAATTTGGGAAATATGTAAAATATCAAATAATTTTCTCAGAGTGTTCGAAGATTTCTATTACTATTCTGTTATCAACAAAAAAAGTTTCTGTACCATAAAATGAAATCCTGAAGTGCCCAAAGAGGTTTGAAATCATACATTGTATATTTCAACAAAATCTTTTTATCAATAGAGTAAAACATAATGAAATTATGTAATATGTATGTTAAATGTATATCTGAGAACATACACTTTCAAACTTAAAAAGGTGAACAAAATCCTAGTTGCACAAAAAATACTACTGTTCATTAATGTTACAGATTTAGGTATATTAATCAGTTTTTATGTTGAAATGTTTTATAACTGAACATGACTGAAGTCTTCATTGAATAAAGTAATCTCTTTTCACTCCACAAATAGACTCTGAAGCTTCAGTTACTAAACGAACAAACTGTTCTACAGCTTGTGTGTGGCATGGGAATTTTGAACACTTCGAAGCTGGTGTACTAAATGCACTAACATAATGTTTATGCTCTTCTTGGTTAATGCATCTAGTGAGTGCTTGCTCAAACCTATCTTCAGACATCCAGTGAATCATGTCAATGTATTCACTGGATTGACTGCAAAAAAGTTCAATTTTGGTACTTTAAACATTAAACTTTCTAACACCAGTAATATTGTGTTGCTGTGCTCTAGGAGAAATAACTCTTTTGAAAGCCAGTTTGCAGACATGTTCTCTCTCATCTGTCGAAATAGCTAATAATAGATTTTTGGAATCTGCAAAGGCATTTCGTTGTATTACTGTGTCAACAATTTCCTTTAAATCAAGATATCTTGAATATGATATCAATTTAAGGGTGAGCGTCAGTAAATCTTCTGCCCTATCCACGCTTTAACTTTCGCTGCACACATTTTTCGCCGAAATTCTGCTCAAATAGTTACGAAATATTTTCTGATAGATAAAATGCAATGCTTAGATTATATTAAAACTAAATTTAATACCCAATAAAACATAGAATATATTTTTTAGTTTAATTCAAAATATTTTTGGTGCTGCCATCTGTTGTCGTAATTTAATTCATACCAACTATTTTTATTTTTTAATGAACATTATTTTTAAATGTCTATTCCTTCTAATACGCTATTAAATAACAACAGATCATATATAATAATGCCACAATCATGGAAATGTAATTGAACTTGAAGACAAAACTGCAGTCCTCAGTGATGTACATTCAGATCCCATTATCAAATTTATAGAATGAGAAATTACCTTTCCGTGATTGTGGCATTAGTATATATCATTTGTTGTTGTATTTAATACTGTATTAGAAGGAATAGATATTTAAAAATGTTCATTTAAAAATAATAGGTATAAATTAAATTACGACAACAGATGGCAGCACCAAAAATATTTTGGATTAAAATAAAAAATATATTCTATGTTTTAGTTTGCATTAAATTTAGTTTTAATATAATTTAAGCATCGCATTTTATCTTTCAGAAAATATTTCACAACTGTTTGAGCAGAATTTCAGTGAAAAATGTGTGCCACGAAAATTAACAAAGCGTGGATAGGGCAAAAGATTTACTGACGCTCACCCTTAAACAAATGGCAAGTACCACTGGTACAAAATTAGGCAGTCTTTATTTCAAATCACAAAAATATGTAAACTGTAACAATATATTCCATAAATATTTTCAGATTTTCTGATGGTTTTTCTTCTGCAACATATAATTGAAAAATTCTGCTTGCAGTTGTTAATCAACGAGACTGTGCCATAGGTCCTGGTTTTTGATTGACTAAGTATTGAAAGCAATGACCAAACAATACAGCCTGGGTCATTTCTTACAATTACTTTTGGTCATTGCAAAGATCTTTAACATCAACAGCAGACAGTGTTACCAATAACTTTTTTTCATTGTTCCAAAGTAGTACATACGTTATAACTTTTCTAATAGATTCAGAGAATGAGTACCATGTGTTATACCATCTAGATCAGTGTTTCTCAACTGCTGGGCAGGGTCCTGGTATTAGGCCCTGGCATCAATTATACAAGACTGTGAGAGATTCTCTTGGAATTTATAGTTTTAGTTTTCTAAACATTTTTTATGAATACATATTTTACAGTGGAAGTATTCTAAGGAGAATAATATTTATGAATGTGTCAAAGCTCAGAACCAGAACACCTAAATAACATCTGTGTAGCAAATGTCAGTGATAAAGCCACATTTAAATTTTAATATAAGGGACTACTCAGCTGACTTTTATGGTGAATTACAATGGATAAATATTTTTCTCTCTCAATACAGTTTTTTTTCTTCAAATCAACATCAGTAAAATCCATTTAATAATACATTTTACACTGATTATAATAAATTTTTGGTGATTAGAATGAGATATATCAATGAAAATCAGCACAAATTAATTAAATGATGTTGGTCTGATGAAATTACAATATGCTGCATGATTTCGTTAGTCAAGTGATTGATAACTTATTTAAAAGTAATTTTATATTTGTCAACATGCCACATGGTATACATCAGGGCAACCTTTTAGCACCTGCGGGCCAATTTCACATAGACTAAGCAACGGCGGGCCGCAAGGGGGGGGGGGGGGGGTTACCACCCAGCATTATATTTTTAGTAAATACCGAAACAAAAAATTCAAAGTGAAAATTAAAAAGAAATACAGAAATGAATAAAACAACTCACTTGCTTCAAACATGTACAGACATCGTCAAAATCCTTTTATTTTTTTGTAGAGCTAGTGGGAAATTTGACATTGTTTGATTTTCAATATCCTTTCAATATCTGGGTCAATGTTGGATACAGCGATCCGTAGGTTTCCCTCCAAGTGTTCATCAGTTAGACGAGAACGACCTTTTGATTTCACTTGTTTCATTAATGAAAATGATTGTTCACATAAATAGGTGCTCCCGAATAATGTTATCGTATTTTGAGCGTAAATTTTCAATTTTTCCATTTCACAAGGCAAGTAATTTCTGTAAAAATCTAGCAAAGAAACTTTGTTACTCTGAATTTCGATAAGCTCCATCTGAAAATTGACGGGCACTGGTTCAATATTTGTCGCGAATGGTATTGCAAACACTTCCAAAGATTTCTCAAGTTTGTTGGTTTGTAAACGTATGTTGCAAATCTTTAATTTTATCCTTTCTCATTTGTCCCAACAACTCCTTGTATTTGTCAGAAACATGTCTTGTCATTGTATTTGTCAACAACAGCATATGTCAGACGTATGTCAGAAAATTCTCGCCAACAGCAAGCCAACGTAAGACTACCATGGCAGTGTAATAATTCAAACATTCCACTTCTCATTGTAAAAATTTGACAATTTTTAATTTAAAGCTGTTTGATTTGCTCTTTTTATTTGTTTTGTAGTCTAAATCTTAAAGAAAATTTGATATAAAAAATAATTTTTTATAAAATTTTATAATACAGTTTTTCTTTTTCTTTTTTTTTGTGAAAGTCTTGGAATTTTTTTTATGTGTTCACCCAGCTGAGGGTGGCGGCGGGCCGCACACGATTAGACCGAGGGCCGCGGGTTGTGCACGACTGGTATACATAAATGTACTAAGACACTTTATGATTATGTCATGAATAATACTTATGTTAGTTTAATGTATGAACTTAAAAAATAATTAGAAAGGCATTTACAAGTAAATTTGTCTCATCTTGTAAAAAAAGAATTTACCAGTCCGTGCTCTCACAAAGGTTGAGAAGTACTGATCTATATGAACTAATAAATGTCTTAATTCATTCAAGTGTAACAGGCACACAAACCAGTGAATTGCATGCTTGAAATGTTCTTTTAACAGCTGGATCACATGTGCATTACACCCAGTATTAACATTAATGCTATCGCATCCTATAACCACTAAGTTATCTGCGTTAATTTCATTGTCACATAGAAATCCAACAATGCTGTCTTTAAGGCCTTGTGATGTACTACATTGGGATGTCAAATGTCCTAAGTAATCTGATCTTGGTTCCTTCATAAGAACAACATGCTCTTTTAAAACTGCAATGGGATGATGCATCTTTCTACTCATTTGTTCTGCTTTCCTGGTATCGTTTCATCCATCAAAGCACAATCCTTGTGGGCTTTTATCTTCATCTGCTTGAACTTCTTATTCATTTTTCTTTTTGTCTATCTCTTAGCATCTTGTTTGGTTCGATCACACTTATTGTATAACTATCCTTGATTACAGCTGAAGCAATTGCAGCTGCTGAGTGATCAAAAACATATCATATATCACATTCATATGCTACTGTTCATAGGTAATTTTGTATGCATTTGTAGCAGCTGTTAGTCTATTACTGCTGCTTCATCGGATTCAGTATTATAAGTTCCGTATCTGAAAATTGCAAAATGTTGTCAATGTCATCATCACCCCACTATCAACTCGTAACAATTCGACTAACCAGTTGATATCGTTTTGCTTTCATTTCACCTTTCTCACTGCAGTTGTTTCAACATCCATGTCATCACCATTCATTGGTCAATTAAAAAAGCTCTTTCTGTAATGGCACTTTCTTAATCTTGACACAAGTACAAACAGTAAAAACATACATCAAACAGTTTTTTAGCTTGTGTTTGGAACATTTGAATCCTCTTTCTATAGTTATCATTGTTGTACCATTCTTTATAAGGTTTCGGTAACTTCTTGCATATGATAATCTTGAAGTTATTGTAAAATGTGTTGATATATGACCGGAATTGAAGCTTTTTTCCCAAATGTCCTTAATATCAACTACCACTGGCGGCTCAGCAATTTCATCAAAAGGTATTGACTCCTTAACTCTACAACCAGTTTGCAACTCTTACCTGATACAAATATTCTTTCATCACATCATCATAGATAGCATATTTTTCTTAGACTTTTCTCATACACAGAACAAATGAACTTCACACGTGTCTTCAGTTGAAGATTATGGTAATTCAGTTATATCAGCCATGATTATGAAATTAATTAGAAGCTAAGTATTTCTCACTACCACAAACCAATAACAAACACTCAAGCAGTTTGATAGATGTCAGAAGACATCCATTCTCATTTATTTACTGATCTATAATAATTTCTATTATTAAGTACAGCAAAATTTTATGTAATAAAATCTGTATTTTTTATAGTATTCAGTACGTGAACAAATGGCATGACAAATGGCACTATTTAGCATATAGAAGAGTGACTGTGAAACATACCCTTTTACTTAATGGGACTAGCCTTCTAAAAACTCACTACTCATACAGTGAAGTGACAAATGGTAGATTTTAGTGTGTGGGAGAGTGACTGCGAAACACTTTCACTTAATGGAACTCTCCTACTAAAAGCCTACTCCATTGCTCTGTTTTTAGAGTGGGAATCAATCAAACTTATTCAGACAGAAACGTGAGACACCATGGAGTTTAACATAGTCACTGCAAAAGATGTTTCATTGCCCACATGTAGCGAGTGCTTGGTTAAAGGAATCTGGGAAAGCCCAAGATCTTGTGGAATGGCAATAACAGATTTTCCATCTCTGAAGTACAAAGAAAAAGAATTCTTGTGGCCATGGCTTTCATGGATGTTTCAAGAGACTGTACCTATCTGAATTGCAAATATTAGTGATAGGCACAAAATAATCCATAAAGGGGGAACAGTTAGCTTCATGCTCTGCATTTACCAGCATAATGCATGACTGACCAAAAGATAGAAAAAGCAGTCCTGAATATTTAAACACCATCTTCAGCAATATCAGTGACCAAAATCATTCAGAACGGGATGCATATAAAAGCCACATTTCTGAATTTAGTAAAATTTTCTTGACTGTTTCAAAAGACATGGGATGCACCGGATTAACTCAACATAGAATCGACACAGGTAACCAGTTCCTGATTAAACAAGTTCCATGACGACTCCCACTTGCTAAGTAAATAAGCCTTTAAAAGACATGCAGGAAAGTGATGTAATTAAACCATCATTAATTAAGTCCTTGAGCCACAATTGTTTTAGTGAAGAAGTTCTATAAGATTCTGTGTCAACTATAGAAGACTAAACTCTGAAAGACAACTATCTACTGCCAAAAGTTTATAATTCTTTAGATACTCTCTCTGGGAATAAGTGGTTTTCTATTCTAGATCTTAAGAGTAGCTACTGGAAAGTGGAAATCCATCACGTTGATAAAGTAGATAGCTTTTACCACCAAACAAGGGCTTTAGCAGTTTAAAGTGATGCCTTTTGGCTTTAATGCATTTGCAATTTTTGAACATTTAATGGAACTCATGCTAAAAGGACTCTCACGTGAATCCTGCCATCTATTCAGATGCCATAATTACCATTGGACGTTCATTTGTTGGGCATATACAAAAATTGAAGAGCACTTAAAGTTAAATTCTTCAACATACAAACTATTCCAGAAAAAAGTCAGATATTTAGGGCATATCATCTCCGAGAAGGATGTAAGGATCAATCCTGATAAAATGAATGCCACTAAAGATAGTGCAAATAACAGGATGCTAATCCACTAAGGAGTTTCTTCGGCCTGTGTACCTATACAATCAGTTTGTAAAGAACTTCTCAAACATTGCCAGACCCTTACATTCATTGATGGAAAGAGACAAGAAATCTGAATGGATGGCAGAAAGTGAAGACAGTTGGCTTAAGTAAAGGCTGGTTTCAACTCCCATTCTGGCATATCCTCAACTTAAGGAGAGTTTTATACTAGATGTCGATGCTAGTAAAGAAGGAATATGGGTAGTTCTTTCTCAGGAAATAGGACAGGAATGTGTCATTGCATATTTTAGCAAATGCTTGTCGAAGTCTGAAATGAATTATTGCATAACAAGGAAATAACTGTTAGCAATTTATTAAATCTGTAGATCATTTCCATCATTATCTCTATGGAAGGAAATTCCTGTTGGGAATTCATCATGCTGACTTCAGAGTTAGCTCTCCTGAAGCAGGTCACAAGATGGATTCAGAGATTTCAAGTTTGGAAACCAAATTTCAGCAACCATCCAGCAAGTTATCACCGTCCATAGTTCAAATACACCACCAGGACCCTGGAGTGATGGAGAATTTTCCCGAGGCTAACTTTGAAAGAAATTTCCTGTTTCTCCCCTGAAAAGATGGTACTTGACTTGGAACTCTCTACTTGAAGAATAGAGTAGTATACCATAAATAGGAGAGTGGCAATAGAAAGAGCACCAGATGGTAGTTGTTGCTCCCTTATTCCAGAGTGACTAGCATACCAAGATATGCAGGACAGCTCCACTGGAAGACATTTTGGCATTAGCAAGTGCTTTCTTTGGTATAACATGAAGTCTGATGTTGAGTGCTGGTGCAAAGAATGCACTGAATGCACCACTTGAAAGAGACTGTAGGAAAAAGCACATGTGGCATCTTCAGTGTTACAATGTCGGAGCTCCTTTTGAGAGACTTGCACTCAATGTTTTAGGGACACTATCACGAACTTTAGACAATAACAAATACATCCTAGTAGTAATGCACTATTTCACAAAGTGGCCAGAAGCTTACACAATCCTAGACCAAGAGTTTACAACCATCGGTGAAGTTCTAACCCAGAACTGGATTTTTTGTTACAGGGTTCCGATTCTCATCCATTCAGACCAAAGAACGAACTTTTAACTCTGGCATATTCACGGGAGTGTCTAAACTACTTGGAATAGACAAAACTCAAACTACTCCTTTTCATCCATAATCGACAGCATGGTAGAGAGGTTTAACAGAATGATACTTAATCATCTTTCTATATTCGTATCCAGAGAAACCAACAAGATTGGGACCATCACCTACTTTTGTTCCAGCTGGCTTATAGAAATTCTGTCCACAAATCCACCCGTCATTCTCCTTAAAAAATTGGCTGGGATCTATGGCTACTGATTGATCCGATGTTTGGAAGATCATGTGATGCTCCTTCATCAACTAATGAAAGTGCTCTAGACATACAAGCATACTTGGAGGAGGTTCAATGTTTCACTCATGAAAATATCAACATTATTATTGATTGATTGAATGAAGACCCAGTATGATGTCAAAGCTAATAAAGGACAACTGCAGGAAGGTCTATTCAACCCTCATTGACAACAAGGATTATCGCCAAAATTACAGCAGAGTAGGGAATGGCTATACATCATTATGAAGAGAATAAACAGTGCTATTTATTGAATTCAGAAATTGCCTTCAACTAAACACAAAGTCACCTATATCAACAGATTAGCCCCTTATTATGGACAGCAGTAGATTGATACCACCCAGGATGTGCAATCTTAAGGAGAGGGCAGTGCTACAAATATATAAAAAGTTTGTATGCTTTACCTCTATTCAAATGCATAGCAGACTTTTGTTTTTATTGTTATTATTTTGTTTCCATTCTTCTAATTAAGAAGAAAACACTTTTACAGGCTACTATTACTTGAAAGTAAGGCTGCTATACTTTTTGAGGCATGGGTACTAAGATTTGACAATTTATCAAATTTTTTTAATATACAACTTTCTCGAAATATCCAATATTCTTGGAAGCTTTTGCTAGAAAATTTTATGAAGAGCATATAAAAATAGTCATCATTTGAAGAGTAGTTGGCGTGATACGAGTTAAATTGAATTGTGAGATACATCACTGTTTTAATAGTATCTGCTATTTTGTTGTTGTTGAGACCCAGACCGTCCGACCTACTAGAAAGGTGCTATTTTGTGAATTAGCTGAGCATATAATTGCTGTTTTATTATATCTGACAGTTGTTTAATGATCTTGTAAGATAGTTCTAGAGCTATTTGCTGTATATTGTTCCTGTTTAAGCTTATTAGTGCTTTTAAATAACTGTTAGTTATCCAAAAATTTGAACCACTATTCCAGAGGATATGTTGGAACAGTAAGCAGTTATAATGGAGTCTGACTATTTTTAATTGAACTAGAAGTAAATTAACAGAATATAAAAGTCAGATTTGAGTATATTGTACTCTAATTACTGATTACTAATCACATTTTACTTCAGTAATGGCTAAATTATAGAAAAAATTTATAATTAAGTACTACATAAAATATGCTAATATACTGTTTTATTATTTTTAGCATCTTTAGCAAGATCATATAGTTTAAGTGCCAGTGTACAAGATGCTGATGTTTCATTTCCTGGATTTTCTTATGCACCAACAACTGAAATGTAATTTTCTACACTTCACTATTTCTTTACTCAGTGTCAATGTGCTGGTCATCTGATAACTGTTAAATTTGTAAACAATTACATGTTGTTTTTACATTATTTAAATTGTTTTGTATAAAATTTTATGAACTTTTAAATGGTGTTAATATGTTGATTTTGAAATGTTTAATATTCCATGTAACAATGTGTTATTAAAACTAATAATATAGCACATGAAGTCTTTATTCGAATTAAAGTCATAAAAGCTGATACAATTTTAAAATTCAACTGCCAAGTAACTTTCTTTCTAAATGGCACCAATTTGTTGCAAGGAACTATGAATAATTTTTTTATTTATAAATATACAAATTCTGAAGACATTAAAAAAAAAATAGTAACAACTAAGCATTTTTATCCAGTTGTTAGATTGTTAAAATTCAATATTAAACTAATTTCATTCATTTATAATTTAATTAATTTAGCAAGATATTTAAATATAAGTAACTTTTAAGTTTACTTGGCAGTATAACATAAGCATTCAGCTAATATAAATAAGCTCAAAACAAGTTTTGCCTCTGATCAATTGCAAAAATTGAATTAAATATATTTCAATATAAGCTCCAATTACAAATTGTCATAGCTAGTCATTTTGAAATTGTTTGGTACACTCATAAAAGATTTCAAACATTTGTTATTTATGTGCTTTTATAGAAAAATACCATTAGATCAAATGTGCATTTAATTTTCATGAGAGGGCAGATTAGTCTTGCATCTCTAAAATTTTTAATATCTCATTTTCAGCACCAAAATTATGTGCTATCAGTTTCATTATATGATAAAGTTAATTGAAAACAAAAAATTATGCATAATCTCAAAAATAGTAGTTTAACTTGAAATTATGGCATGCAAAATTCAAATATCTTGCCCCAATAAAACTCTCAAAGTAAAAAATATCTGCAATTTTTTTTTTAATAAGCCCATATTTCCAATAGGAATGAAGTCTACAATTTTCACCCATAACCAATGCAATATTTCAAATGCCTAAATTACATCACATAGCATTAAAAATATCAAAGTGCTTTAAATTTTATTTAAAATATTTTATGCTGAATATCCTCCTTATGCCAATAACAGGGGTCGAAGTCGTCCTATATTTCCTATATTTTAAAAAATTTCATAGAAAACGTCCTATTTTGTCCTATATTTCGCACGTGTCCTATATTTTGGACATAAATCCTATATTTCCAAATTACAAGCAATAAAATCCTTATTTCTATCATTTTGTTTTCAGTCTTATCTGCTAAATCTTCCCAGAATTTCAAAAACGTGGAACTACGGGATGTTGAACGTCTGCAATTGGTTTCTGATTGCACGTGACGTAATACAACTCTAAACATGACGCCCGCCGGCTGGACGGAAAGCGTGGTAACGGCAGCGGTACTGTAGATTAGGGGCTGAGAAATATCGGTAATTGCATACTTGCCAACTTTTACGCATTATGTGTAAAATTTATGCATTTTAACTGCTCTTTACGCTTTTACGCATATATTGCTATATTTTACGCATTTCCGCATTTATTTGAATTTTTTAATATTAATAGGAAGTCAATCTCCGGCGAAATTCTCAGGCTTTTTATGCTTGAAATTTATCAATTAACCAGACTTAGTATAATTCCTCAGAAACACCACATTTCCTCTTTTTTAGCACTAATATCTACCATTTCCGGGATCGTAGCAAATCCATAATAAAATGCAGGGTAATGCCAATCAACGGCCGCGTGTAACGTAAATTAAGATCTGGATCGCTTATTTTATGAAAGTAATAAATATACTTCTTCAAAGGTTGCCTAATTCAGCATAAATCGCTAAAATGTTATTTTGTTCATTAATTTCACATAAACACTGCGATTGCGCAATTCAGTTTGTTCTCATGAATCGCCGAGAATACAATAGTATCTTTTTCCATCCATCTCAATCTTTTAAATATTGCATTTTTGATTGACTAAACTAGCTTATTTGCGCATTCTAATTAATTATTACTGTTAATTTCTTAATTATTTTCGCATAAACAGTGCGATTACGCAATTCAGTTACTTCGTGTGAATTACTGAGCGTACATTAGTATCTTTTTCCATCCATCTCCATCATTTAAATGTTGCATATTAGATCGACTAAACTAGCTTATTTTCGTATTCTGATTAATTATTACGGTTAATTTCTTAATTATTTTCACATAAACAGTGCTATTGCGCAATTCAGTTACTTCACGTGAATTGCCGAGAGTACGTTAGTATCTTTTTTCTTCCATCTCCATCATTTAAATGTTGCATATTAGATCGACTAAACTAGCTTATTTTCATATTATGGCTAATTATTAAGGTTAATTTTTTAATTATATTTTCATTATAAATTTTTCTATTTAAAAAACGGGTTTAAACTCTGTGAAGGGATATTTTTCAAAAAGTGGTATTAAAGCAATGATTTAGGCAAATAAAAGGGAAACCATTCTGGCAGGAATATAATTCAGTGCTATTTATATTTTTTTTTATTAAAGATCAATATTTGTTACTCTCTTTAGTGAAAACCTGTGTTTTGCCAAACATAAATATTTGTCTTCATTATAAAGTAATCCTCACCGGATAAAAACCTTTATATATTTTTTGCTTTATAATTTATTGTCCTGAAATTTTATAAAATTGGTGTCCTGAATTTTCATATTCTACCAGTAAACCTGATATTTAATGCAATATTTTTTAATGCAGGTACGTGTACATACATAGTTGAATTAATTAGAAATGCCGTTTGCGCTTGTAGCTAAAAAAAATCATTATAAATGTCATTCACGCAAAATTTTACACATTCCAATTTTCCCAGGTTGGCAGGTATGTAATTGCAGCAATCAATAGTTGTTATCTGATAGAATACTTTTTCAAAAATGAAAATAGCAAAATTTTTAAGATATTTACCGAATATATTTTTTTAAGATATTTTGTCCTATATTTTTTAAGAAAATGTCCTATATTTTTCCAAGTTACGACTTCTAACCCTGCAATAAGCACTAAAATATTTGTCATCACAACTACTGCAAGAAATGAATGGCAATTCTAAATGCTTTTGTTTTGAGATACTGATGAATCAATTGCCATTGGAATTTTATGTATTTTTAATCAAATTTTCAGATTGGATACTACTTGAAATCAAAATCTTTTTCAAGTTTTAAAAATGGCATAAATAGTTTAATTGGTAGCATATTAAAATAGAGAAATAAGTTTGAGCTGATATTTTTGGAAGATAGTAAAAAGACACCACTTAAATGATAACAGTTGAAAATGTTTAGCATTTCATTAAATCTAATGTTCTAGTGTATTTATATAAAAATAAATTTAATAAAAAGTGGCATTGCTACCGATAAAATTAAATATATGCATGCCCCCTTACAAAAATGAAATGAACTCTTTTCTAGAAGTTATTACTAATCTAATGGTACTTTTGATATGACAGTTACAACTAAATGGGCATAACAAACAAGTTGTGTGTAGGCTTTTTAATGGCCACACATTTACATCAGGGGTGCATTTTATTATTTTCCAATACGGAACCCACAGGATTCTTTTTTTCAAATAAAAGAAAACTACTGTATATACCTGTCGAAAGCCCAGGCCAACCGACTCGTCCGAAGACTAAGAGTAGCAAAATGGAAGGCCGACCTGTATATACCTGTGTATAAGTCGAGAAATTTGTGACAAAAAAAAAAGTTTCATTAGGGTGGGGGTTAACTTATAGGTGAAGTTGACTTGAACGCGAGTACTGTATTCATACAAAATTCTAGAGCTAGAAGCAACCCTGTTGCACCTATGAATTAAATTCAGGTGATAATGTATATTTTGAAGGTAATTTACCCATCTTTAACAGTCAAATATGGACACAACCAGATTACTTGCTGAAAGAACATTAAGCCCATTATGAAAACAAATACAAATGTTTATTCAGTCAAAACAAATTAACACAATGACGTCTTAAATATTTAGCTCTCAAAAGTAAGGAATATGTTTTATGGTAACTCTTATACAACCATGCCTAACACAAGGGTAGAATAGAATTTGTAGTTGTTAGGACCCTTGTTATTATATATGGTCTAATTTTCACATGTAAACTTATGGAAAAGGTATTAAGGATTCAGCTCATTTAATATAACAAAACCCACCTATAGTACCAGGAATAAATGGTCATTAAGATAGGGAGCTATTTAATGCAGTGAATTTTGCATATGCATTGAGTCAGTGAATGCAGTTGGCCACCTATCCATATCACTGTACCTTTTATTAATTTTTATTTTATAAGCAGATAGAAAAATGCCTACTTTAAAAAAAATCCAATAAAAAAAAAATTAGAAGTATTTCTAATATTTATTCAAGCATTTAAAAATAGATAAAATATATTTCTAATTAGTTTGTTTTTAAAAGCACAAACCTTTATCTCTTCATGTATGCTTGATTAGAAACCAAAAAAATTTCAAAACAGTCTAGAGGCTAACACTTTTCCATAAGTTAACATAGGAAAATTGAATGATGTAACAAGTTGCAAAAATGCTTTAATTCAATATTTCTGTAAAAGCCATTTTTATAAATACCAACTCATCAAATTTTAATCATAAAATATTTAGAAACAAAGACAATGAGAAATTTCTTTTAAATCCATGAAAAAAGTTGAAATTACTGAATTTATTTCTTTCTTGAAATAAAGTTATGTGATAAAAAGGGATATTTTACATATATTACCATTTTATAATCCCGATTTAAAGCATCATTTCAATTTAATGTCTTTGGTTCAACAACCTTAAAAAGAATATGTAAAATTTCAAAAAACTTTAATAGAAATTAGATTTGGATATAATTACCAACTAACTGTATTAAATTTAAAATACTATAGACATAGGCTTAATAGTTCCCATGTAAGAATATTAAAACAAATCCCACACTATTTTGAGGGCTTCCATTCAATATTTAAAATTTTTAAGGATTTTAGAAAAGCCAAAAAAGCATTTTAAAGGGCAATTGAACATGTTTTTAGGGTATTTTTCCCTTCAAAACCAAGTACTAACAATGTTTGTCTCTCAGGGTTCTTTCATTATGAAAATTCTTTCCCCACTGGAAGTTAAAGACTCCATGAAAAATTCAAAATTGACTATATTATCTTCAGAGGGAAAGGAGATTCAAAGATTCCCTGCATTTTCAACAACTTTTGAAAACTTTCCAAAGATTTCAGAAAAAATTGAATTCCTGCCCTTTACAAGGAATTTAAGAACTCTGCAATGTTACAAATGATTAAATAATAGCAATATCAAAATTAAAAAAATATATAAAAAAATAAATATATGATAGAAAGAAGACCAACAAGTTTAAATCAATGACACTGTGAACTAAAAACAGAAATGTGAGAAAAACATTCAAAGCAAATATCTGCTTATGAAAATATTACATGAAAAAGTATATATGAGCAACAGGGCAGGAGAAAATATGAAATAGGATATTTATAGATAACAGATAAAATTTACTTTCTTTTTTCCTTCAAAATTTAAATACCAAGTGTGGTCATATTGCATATACATTTCTGACCAGCAGAATTTTGTGAAAGATCTGTTTTTGAAATATCAAATTTTGTGAATGGTCTGATTTTGTGCAACAGAATTTGATGTTCATGAAACTTCTCTATATTTTTTTGTAAACTGCCACCCAATGATTTTTATCAGATCATTCTAGAGCTTTAAGGTAAAGTACAGAGGTTGATTTAATTTAATTTGAAATATATATTGATTCAATAAAAAAATATTAGCCTTATACAGGGTGTTAAAAAAAGTTATAGACTAATTGCTTTAAATATTGGTCCTAGATATACACTAACAATTAAAGTTTTTTTTTTAAATAATCAGATGTGGGCAGTACATGATTTTCACTGCATAATACAATGACTTTACATCTTTCACAGCAAAATAAGGATGCACAAGGGACAATGTTTTTGGTATTGAATTGCACATTTAGATTTATCACATTTTTATGACAACATGTAAAACTATTTTGATGTACCAAATTAATTTATATGTCACACAAATCTAACTTGACAATTAGAAAATTACTAGCATCTGCTAAGCAATATAGCACACATATTGAATGATTTTAATCATTAGAAACTAATATTTTATTATATAAAACCAATGGCTTGAGCTTTAATCAACAAAATTCTTAATATTCAAAATTCAAATTCTAATTATGTTTTCAATATTGTCAATGTATTTAACTTTTCGTTATTTAATTTGGAAAGGTGAATCCCGTTATTACGACAATCATCTAATCATTGTAAAATCATCAAATATGCATATTAATAAATAAGGTTATACAACAATGTTACTGTTATTGGGTTCACCATCAAGAAAATTGGATTTTGACACTTTTGGCAACATTATTGGTCAAAACAAAATGATTTATTTACACTAGTGTAAAATCTGCAAAAATAAATGACAATTTGTGAATTGTTTGGTATCAAAATACAAAACTACTGTACAAATTGTCTTTTGTTGTGAGTGGAATGAGCTAAATCCATGGAAATGGTATCAATAGATTTGTCGCATAATATTGTATATGAAAGTTAACATATTTGTCAATACTTACTATTTTTTAAATTTTATGTAATTTCTTTTAAATGTGCAATATTTTGAGAACAATTCATACTAACATTTTAAAGTTTGTATCATTGGTTTTCTAATGAAAAATTGTGTATGAAATGATTACTTATTTAACATTATTGAAGGTCCTAGTTTTTTTAACGATTTTTTCAAAAATTCATTAAAAAATTGGGGGTATTTTGAACATTCAATCATGTTTAAAATTGATAGCACTTCAGTATTCACTAATTACAATAATTGTATCAAATTAGTTTTGAAATGTTCCATTCCTTTATGAAATTTTATTTCCACAAACTTGCATACACACACATACATCACCTCAAAAATGTTCGATTTGAGTTCCTGAATAACTAACTCTACAGAGTATGTATAAAAAGTTGCATTTTGAATTTTTTAAGATATACCCCCTACATAATTGAGAGTTTTCAAATATTCTACACCTTATTTTAAGAAATTTTATAATTGCAAGTATATGTCTAGGATCAATATTTTAAGGATACAAAACCTGTTACCTTACATGGATACCATGCATACATACCAGCACTAGCTGTGAAGTTATGTAGTCAAAATTCTACAGTATGAGTCGAAATTAGAGAAGAGACAGGATCCTGAACTTTTTTCTTTAAAAAGTGGTGGCAACAGACAACCAACATTTTGCAGTTTAAAATAATTGCTTTTCCCTCTTATTAATGTATCTCTTTAATGAAGCTAATATATATATCAAATTTTCTAAAACAATAATTGCTGATAATATTAACCAATTTTGATGCTTTGTTTCTCAACATTTTATGTTTATAAAAAAAGTGAATAGCACTCTTTTAAATATACATCCTGCTTTAAGTTTAATTTATTTGTTTACCCAAGAAATACCAATTATAATACTTGAAACTATTTTGTTATAACTTTCATTGATATTTAATTGTTTTTTTTTTTGTTAGCTAATTCTGAGAATCTTCATATATAATTTTCTATTTTTTGTGATGTTAGGCCACTACATGTTCTAAGCTTGCTTGCAATTTGCACCCTTTCCTTTGGTTTAATTACTTATCTTCCTAATTGATCAGTATTTTTAACAAAGTCATAATAATCAAATATTTGTCTTTTGAACATTTTTATTTTTAAACCTTAGCAATAAGATATTTATATCATTTTATCTTTTGCATACTTTGCTTTTCAACCTAATCCCAATTATCCCTTTTATTAATATACTGTTCAACAGTGAAAGACATGCCTAGCTCAAGTCAAAGAAATTCAAATGCAAAAGAAGAAGGTAGAAAAATGTGTGAAACCATGTTTTTGGTTTTAATTCCACATTTTGCTTGTATGCTTTCAACTGCAGTCATCACGCCTATTTTACCACTGGACTAGTTCAATTAGTGCATAAGCACTAGCATCAATGGTCACAACTAAGGCAGACGGACAATATTAAAGAGCTTATATATTGATTAAATTATAAAAATAATATTTTTTATGCTTTTTTAAACATTTTGTTGTTTAAAGATGCTAGTAACACTCTTAAAAATATACATATTACCATCAATTTAATTCATGTGTTTACCCAAGAAATTGTAACTAACTTAGCTACATTTAGTTATAATACAAATGGCTAGTTAAAAACACTTTAACAACATGTGATAAAATATTAAATATAATGTATCTTTAAATATAATGCTTATGTCTAAAATCAATATAGAAACAAAATATATCATAAAGCAAAATTTGGAAGAAACACAATTAAGAACACTCATTAAAATTAGCTTTTACACTAATTTGTATCAAGTATGACAATAAAGTTATTATTATTAAAGCCCGGAAGTTAAGGCAAAATACCTTACAATACTTTTCTTTGCTTCACATTTGAAGGAAAAGCTTTTTTTTTCATATTTTAAATGCCTTTCTTGTTTATATTGGCTTCAATATGTATTAACTTTATTTTTCCTTAAAAAAAGTGCAGTTAAACTGTGTGACACAAACATTTGCATAGAAAATGGAATTTTTATTTTTCAAATGAATTGCTCTCTTGCATTCTTAATAGTGTAGATGAGGAAGAATACAACTCAATATGAATTGCTAACCAAATATTATTTAAAGATTCCATTTGTTATGATTTAACTTTTATTCAAACACACTTTTCAAAGTTGCCTGATATTATTTACTTCTCTTGAAACAAAGGAATGAAATGTTAGCAAATGCCATAAAATTATCAAATGCTGTTATTAGTAACATTGAATTTTTTAATGGATGGAGGGATCACATAGTAATGTAAGTTCTTTAAGCAAATAATGACTTTAAAAATGTGATACTGATAATTCAGCTTTTAATGAAACAGATCCTTACAAATGTTATAAGTGTTAAATATGTTCCTATTACCATTAGAAAAGTCGAAAGATTATTGTCGATTCTAAAATGTATTCTAAGTGGCAGAAAGCAAAGTTTAACTTTGAACAATTTAAAAAACATCTAATAATTATATGTAACCATAAAAATACACAAGTGATCTGATAAATAATTTTGTATAATTAGCCAAATAGCTCTATATAATTTGAATTTTTTTAAATACATTTAATAAATGTCTATTTTGAGATTTTATTTTGCTTATTTGACTACCTTTTTTAGTAGTTTTTACTGCCTGAATTTCCGGGCTTTACTTATTAGCTACCTTGAAATACTTATCGATCAATACTTCTATTTAATGCAGTATTTGCAAATCAGAAATAAATTATAAGACATCAGTAAAATTAGAATAAGATAATCACTAGATATGGCTATATTGAAAAAAAAAATTTTGTTAACAAATACATATTTTACAGACAAGAAAAATAGACAACATTTATGTAAATGCAACAAAAAAACATTAGACCAACAGAACATATAAAATTACAAAAGAAAAAATATGACTATCCATAGTATAGTTTTCAATGTCAAATGAAACTAGCTGTAACATAAATAAATGCGAATGATTTGTCAAAAATAATACAATTCACAAAAATATTTGTCAAAACAGATACACAAAACACCATAACAATAGCACTAAAACACCATATTCAACACATTTGACATTTCATACAGATATTTGATATTAAAGAAGTTCACGGAATTCAATGTGGCTGTTTTAAATGCTGGCAAAACATATTTAGAATAATTATCCAGTTATAAATTCATTCCTTTAATTTAGATAAAGGATAATTTTCTTTACGATGCTAATAAAATGGCTGTGCTTGAAATAGACAAGAACAATTAGGAATTTTATCACTCTTTTATATTCAATATAATAATAGAAAATATCTCAGGAATATTAAAATTTAAACACTTCTCATAAATATAACTACCAAAAATATTTATTCAAAAATAGTTGTTTGAGCTCGTATCCATCACTTGTTTTAATTCTACAAAATATTTTGTAATTTTAAAGAAAAAAGCTCCAAACACTGATAACAATTATATTTTTTAAATTATATGGACAAATAAATATTATACAATTTTTAAAATTATTTTTATTTCTAAACAATTCTAGAAAAAATTGTAATCAAGCTCGTTCTCAACAGTCTTGAATCTTCTGCTAATAGCAAAAGAATTCATTTCATATCAACAGTTTAGTAATTCCACTTAGATGAGCTTACCAGGACTTGATACCATGGTGCACTATCACATTTTATGCTTTTAAAGATTACTATTAATTTCATTTTTAATTTTCTATACACCAAATGACAATTACTCATACATTCAATAAAAATTACTTTCAAAGTTATCACAAGAAACTAAAAAATAATTAAAATTTGATCTGACAGAATATATTTGAACACCACTATGATTTCTTACTTTCTACATGTATCGTCAATGCAGAAAAATGAAAATGTTTCCAGTGATTGGCAACAATCATATACTTCCACATGTCAGAATGAAACAAATAAATATTATTCCATATATATTACTTAAATAATGAAGTTCAAATGAAAAATGAAAATTAAAAATTATAAAATTCTGAACATTTATACATGCAAATTTATATATAGTGCACTAAAAATACCACTCAAATATATTATAAAGTTTGGTTTGTTACTTAAATGGAAGCAGATAACTGGTACAATCCTAAACACATGGCACAGATAATTTGGGCAATAATCACTGTACAGATTGTATCATGATTAAGATCTGGCTTAACTACCTGGATTCCCCAGGTGCAATAAGTGGAAGGTCTGGAATGTGCCTGCGGCTTAAGGTATCTCCTATTAATGTTGCAACCATTTCACGATCAGCCTAAAATTAACAAACATAAAAAGAGATTAGAATATATAACTGAACCAGAAACAAAGATGAAAGTACAGAAACGTTCAAAGCCTAAATGTTTAATCCTAAAACAATATAATTATTTTTTTTACCCTTTGTATTAGTCTTTCTATAAACTTTGATAAGAAAACCTAAATTTTTGAACAAAAATCATATCAATTTCCCTTTCAAAAATGACTTTTAAAATTTAAACACTCAACATAAGAAATAAATTTAATACATTAGGTGCAGTATCAAACATAGCTCAGCCATTACCCTATTTTCACCCAATGTCAATAGTGATTTAATAATTAGTTTTTGCTAGTGGTTACATTTAATTGACAAGTAATTTATAAACTGAACTAGAAAAGGTACCCAGCATTATTCAAGATTTAAAAGAAGAGATTAATTAAATTCATTCACTTAATTTATTAAAAAGGATAGTCGCATCCCACCCGCTTTTCAGCAATAAAAAATATATGTACACCCTAAATAAGCATCTTTGGACAACTGTGTGGCTATATAGGCTGTGCATCTACTTATGCAATCTGGGTGCACCCACGCAGCAGGCGTGATATGCTTTAAATAAGGACCTTTCACCCACTTTTGGCCCAATGTGTGGGCATCACAAGTTAAAAAAAAATAAATAATCAAGAAGTTAGACATTTGGATTGTTTAAAATAAACACTATATTCTCAATAAATGGAAATGCTCGTATCCCCAAATATTTTGCTTTTCATAGTAACTAGTAGCTAATATTCCGCACTTCCAAACAGATGATTTAGAAAGATCCATGACTGAAAGGTGTCTTGTGACATCATGAACTGCAACGAAGCATGAAGGGAATCTGGAGAAACAATGCTACAAAAACAACCCGATATCAAGTTGCTGTCTATTTAATCCACCAAATTTAATAAGTTTGCCAAATTCCCTTCACACTTTGCCACTGGTCATGGCTTTAGACAACTTTACTACTGACCCTGGAGGCAAACTTGTGTCCTGCTCTTGTTCACGAATAAAACAAAGAAAAATCACTCTGTCCCTTTCAGGGTCAAAAATGGGATTCTGTTTATCTGCTATAGCACATTTTTAAAATTATGAAATGATGCTTTATAAAAATCATAATAATGAGCTGATGACTGCAAGAACAAAAATTTTGAATTGAAGCAGTGTATAATATTCAAAGAAGCTACTGTTACATTATGAAGATTGGATTGTCAGTCAATTTTTTATATCAGAATTTTAAAATCAATTACATCTTTAACACATAAAAGGTATACATTTAAAAATAAATCATGAAAATTTATCTATTGATAATATGGATTCCATTCAAAGTTTGTTTGAAAGAGAATTATTTGATCTTTTCGGTGATGTCAAGGTGGAAACCCTGTGATAATATTTTCGATCACTAAGAAATAAATGTGTGCAAAAATTGTTCAAGATGGAGCTTCATTTAATAACCAAAAAACTAATTTGAATTTAAAAAAAACTTGTTAAGGTGTTTTGTCTCAGGAGCCAAGGTACACCTGTACCACATTTCATGGCTGTACAATGCTTAGATTTTATGCTATATATGAAACAGAAAGACAGACATCATTTATTATTATAGATAACTGATCAACTAAGCACTCAATTAACCATATTTTGAAAATTTATAATTTTTAAATTGAGGTTTTACCATGCAGGTAGCTGTAGGACACTTCCATTTTCTTAACTTCTAAGTAATAAAGAACAAATATTAGAGTCAAATAATATTGCTATGAATATGTAAAATACTTCATGGTGCTTTGCTTCACAGCAAGGAGAAAACACTTTTACTGACATTCCTATTGAGTGAACCACTGCTATTCAACAAAAGTAGTTCGGTTGCCTGAACTGTGCAACATTTTCATAGCCTGTGTGCTAGATTTGATGAAATATAGTCAACTTGGCAACTTTTGGTGAGTTTCCGAATCTGATAAAACTTTCTTGAATTATCCATTAGTTTCAATTATACCACCCTCTTTCTAGAAATTCCAATGCAGAGTATATAAGGAAGTCATTGTTCATTTGGACAGTATGTATGTAATTCCAGTCAAAGTGAATAATAAAAAGAAATACGTCAGTGATTTGAGAAGATAATCAACTGTTTTGTAAATTAGTGAAATATTTAATTGCTGTTTTATTACATCTGACAGTTATTTAGTGATCTTTTAAGATAGCTATAGTGATATTAACTGCAAATAGTTCCTGTTTACGTTTGCTTATCGGTGCTTTTAAATAAAATCATTAGTTATCCAGAAATTTGGACTCATTTTTGTATCCTGAGAGTACACCCACAATTTAAGAGGATACATCATAACAATATGAATCACATACACAGCATTGTATCTTCAAAAAATATATTATAAGATATTGTATTGACATTTTGACACATTATTATCTGTACATCACTCCTAAAATATTTAATTTTTCATATGCTGCTTTTGAGTTACATAAAAAAAAATAAATTAGAATATAAAAAGTAGGTTAGCTTTAAAAAAGTAATGCTAAAATCTCCCAGAATCACTTGCACAGAAATTAAAAGCAATTTAAGGGTTATTCCATGTCAAATCAACACGGCCCACAACTGGACACCTCCAGATTTTTTTTAATTTGGCTATTTTGTTATCCACTCATATAAGATACTATGCAAAATCTTAGCCCCCAATTTGCATTAGGTTATTATTTATAAAAATTTGAAGTTTGAAAATCTGATAATTTTTTCACAATTCTAGGCATGTTCAAATCCTTGTATCTGCTGACCTAAGAAACTGATTGTGTTGAAATAATGCTTATTTTGAAGTTTAATATACGACCTTTCTTATGACAGGTTACATGACCCTGTCAATGACGTTTTTCATATCAAGGTCATCCAATTTGACCTTTGCCTGCAAAAAAAAATGCGTATCTTTTAAAAATCTGAAAAAAATTAATTTTTTACAAACTTAATTGCTGTTCATGTCCTGCAAATTTCATAATGAGATCACAATGGGAGGGTTATAAAAAATGTTAATTTTAAGTAAGACAGTATTGGGTCATTCCATATCAAATCAACTCAGAAAAAAAAAACATTCTCAGCATTCAAACGTTGGGAATTCTTTGAAATTTTGTGAATTTTTTTTTTCTCGAAAATTTATTCAGTGAGTCTGCTATGATGTATCATTCCATTATTCACTACATATGGACAAGGCACAAGCACCTAGAACCCGCAATTTAATAGTCGCTTATGAAGATGGGGTGGTAGATCAATTTACTTAAAGTCGAATTTTTTTATTTTAAATTCTTTCTGTAAAGTTTGTGAGGGGGGGGGGGGAGGAAGTCTATCAACTCATTGATTTTGCAACTATAAATAGATTACTTTTAATAATTATTGATAAGGAAGTTAGTTAATCTGATCTAGATATTTCATAAAGTGCTCCTAAAGCTAGCTTTTAACATATTTTGATGGTGTTGATATTTTTACTCATTCATTTTGCTCAATAAACATAACATTAGTTCTCTGTTATTTTTTCACCTAGAAATGTACATAACTTCATAATGGGTAGTTGACTGACGTCCTTGAAAAATAAAACTACATGGTACTTGAAAGTCCTTGAAATTTTTTTAAGGAAAAGTGTACTCATCTTGCTTTGGAAACAAAAAGCTTTCAATGTTCAAACAAGTGTGATTAAAAAGGTTTTTCTAAGTCTTTTCATATGATATAGTTAGTTCATAAAAACTTTTTTTTTTTTGTTTGAAACTGGGACAAGCAAGGGCTTGTGAGAAAAATAAATAAAATCTTTATATAATTTTCAGTTGCTCCTGTTTTATAATCTTAATATAGTCCCTTTTTGTCATAACCTTAATCTCCTTGGCCTCAACACTTCATGTTTGTAATAAAACACTGTCACTAAGAGGAACAGTCATTTATTTTGTGACATATCCTATAACACAAAAATAAAATTAATAACATTGAATGATTATCATAATGAACATCATTTTATTTTTATAATTCAAAATGATATTTTAAACTTTTAATTACAATACTTTTTATTTATTTCTAAAAATGTCTTTTATCTATCTCAGTTTCACACGGATTGAATTAGTCATCTCTCATCAGTAGTTTTAGTTTGTTAGTGGCAGATTCTAGGTTCACTTTATTTTAGTTTAAGTTTTATTTTACTAAAAAATGTACTTTTACTAAGCCCTTTCTTTTATCAGGAAGGGGAAATAATTTTAATGCATCTTCAAAATAGTTGCTTTTAAGTGATGCAAAAAAAGTGTACTATTCACTATATGGGGTAAGCACACAGATGTAAACAACTCATGTTTGGGTGGTTTCTCCCAATTACACACACCATTACACACTTGTGTTTATTCAAGTTTACCACTGAAAAACAATTTTAATATTAAAGATTTTTTTTACACTATAAACTTTGGAGGAACATGATTATTTTGTGACACTTCAAAGCATATCAAATTGGCAAAAATTAATAAAAACCAGTTTCTTTAAAATTTGCATTTGTTGTATGATTTTTACTTGCATGTTAATTTAAGTAAAATCACATTGTAACACTAAACAAAAAAAAATAAAACCCTCATTTTATTCTTTAATTTTTTTCAAACAAAACAGCCATCTGCATTGTAATAAAATGACAGAGGATTTTTTTAATTTGTTTAAATCTAAATAATTAGGATTACATTCCATAAAGTAATTTAGTAAAGAAATGAAGAAGGGGGGAGGGGAGGATTTGACAAGAGCAAATTGTCACCAAACTGTCAAAGTGAATATTTCTTTATGGTATACAATCTAAGGGAAACTAGGCATTTTTTCCTCTATATACCAGGAAACTATAAAAACCTAATACACAAAACTTGTCAATAGCATCTAATATTTAAATTACTCTATATTTTGGGGATAATGCTTTTTTGAAATAGGTAAATATACAATTATTAAAATTACAATATATTTATCTACTGTTCTATTTTGACATTAAATATGAAGACTTCAGATTTCTCGTGATATATTAGTAATGGTAACTCAAATAATTTATTAATCAGATTTATAGATTTGCACAGGAACTAAAATTGTTTCAGAAATAGTGATTAATGAACTTTTAAAAGAATAACCCTTTCACGACGAGTGGCACGCATACGCGCCAGCTGTGAAGTTGCAGTCAAGGACGAACGGCACTCCCGCGGGCCGGAGGAAATTTTACCCTAAAGGACGACTGGCACGTATGGGTGTTTCTATGTGGAACGTTTTAGTTTGAATGTATTTGTCTCCTAGATGGCGCTAAATGCCCGTGGAAGCAACTTAAATGTATTTTGTAGATGTTTGACCTTGGCACAAGGAGAATCCAATGAATTATTTCTCCATTTGGAGCGGTGAAACACATGGTTCTGTAAAGTAAACATATCACTTCTCGTAGCATCAACAATTTTATAATTGAGTTCCGGGTCTCGTACTGATTTTGTCTTTTATTGATTTGGTTGTGAATTAGAGGAATATAAGAGAGGTTTTTTTTGAACGGGTGGGGGAGGGGGGGGGGGGGGTACAGGAATGTGCGGCAATGAAATGATTAGGTTATTTATATTCTCATGGAAAGGAAGGCTGGGATTTCGTTAATATATCCCATCGAAAAGGTCCAGATATGGAATAAAAATATATAAATCGTCAGAATCGGAATGAGGCCATAAATGGAATTTCCTTGTGTATACTGGAAAGGACACAGGATTATCAAGCTCTGATGGTGGGTATGGAGAACGCATTGTGAAAACACTTCTAAGTGAACTTTCAGGAAAAGGATATACTTTGTATTTGGATAAATTTTTTACCTCTCCTGTACTCTAACTACTCTGTACCTAAAACATATATACACTAAAATTTTTAATATTTTGATAAAAGAAAATTTGAATAAAAAATATACATCAAATAGAAAATAAGTATTTCCTTTCTTCCTGAAAAAAGTAGAATGCTGTGTTGAACGGGTGATTTTTAGTGAATTTTTTTCGAGAGTAAGGCTTAGCGCAAAAAAGTAGCCGTCTTTTACGCACATTTCGGAAACGAAGCGCTTCGTCCTTTGGGCCACGGTAGTTTCGGAATGCCGCCGTCCCGAAAGGGTTAAGGATATTTTAAGACTTTTTTAAACTAAAATATGATTTCAAATGTTTTTACAATTGGTATATAAATTCTGAAGAAAGCCGAGTACCTTTCTATTCTGTGGTTGATTTGCAAAAGCTCATTATCATTCGTGAAGGAAAATATTTAGATATTAAAAGAAGCTAAAAAGCCTTGTTAAGAATTGAAGATTTCCCTTGATCCAAGTTTTTTTAAATAATAGAATCCATATTTGACTCAATATCTCATATATGTAAAATAAAAGCATATATTGCCGATGTGGTGGCCGAGCGGTCAAAGAGGCAGGCGTTTTCTCGTGATGGCTCAGCTGCCAGATTGCGGGTTCGAGTCCCGCCTGTGGGCATGGATGTTGTAATGTCTTATTTGGGGCAGAAGTCAGACTTCTATCTTCGGGTGCCCCGGGTCATTCGACTAAACAGAAGCAGTGCACTCATTCTTCCTTAAATGTAATGTTAGGGACACAACAACAACAACAACAAAAGCATATATTAAAAAAAAAATGACTTCAAATTTTAAACATTGATCCGAAACATTAAAAGTTTCTTTGATTTACCAAAATTTAATTAATAAGTTTTAAAATGTAAAAAATATATTTATATAAATCCATGATAACAAATGAAACTCTGCAAAATTATATTAATTGAAACTATTTTCTCATCGCAAAATCATCTAATAATTAATATTTGAATGAAATTATAAGCATCTAATATTGAAGTATCCCTCTAATTCTATTTACACATTAATGCTACAAACCTTAAATCAACTTAATAAATCAAATTTGAAGTGAAAGTACATTGTAACAGAGGTTTTATAATGTATTTCAATAAAGCAATGCATTGACCCCCAAATTTATCCACCCAAACACTGTGAAGACGAGTTTGTGACAGCACATGCTCCTGCCCTATAAGAATAACCTATTTCCCACACCATCTATCCATCCATAACACATATAAAAAACTAAATAGAGTATTTCCTCAAAGCAGAATGATATATTTATCAAAAATCTATCATTGATACTTAAAACTGGGCCATACTCACAACCTTTTTTAAAACTGGTTAGAACACAACATTCCTTAATCCCACAAAGAATATAAATATATCTTAAATATTATTTTGAACACTGTTAAGCATGCTTAATTTTACAAACTAAAATTAAGCTCATTTTACAGGGCAGCCATTGGAGTGGCATATGCAAAATAGTTGCATAAGTTGCCTCATAAGCTGAAAATAATTGCCAAAATAGTCTCCTACAGTGTCCATTTTAGTTGCATTTAAGTAGCAAAATTTGGCACTTTGGAATGTAGAAAATGTCAAAATACTAATATTGCTTAATAGAGAAAAATATTTGTTACATACATGGTGATACTTACTTGAAATAATCTCCTTATGTTCATTAAAACACTAGTAGTATACCCGTTCTTTATATGAAGTATATAATATAAAAAAACTTAAAATTCACAATCACATGCAAATTCCTATAGTACACTAAATAACATTGTTAATCTAAATATTCCATTAAAATATTTAATTTATTGCTCCTAAAAAAGTTTAAGAATCTCTGTTCTCACTATAGAAAATTATCTTCATGGGCAGATCTGAAGAATAAAAACATCCTGGTCCCGTTTGTAAACAAATTTACAAAAAATATGAAATTGAATCAAAATAAGCAAAATAAAAGTGCTAAAATTGTATGGGACCAGTACTACTTATATTTACGAATATTAGAAGATATACCTATGTATTAATAGAAGATTACACATACTACAACATATGAGATTCTAAAATGTTTGCCAAAATGAAACAGATGATGTAATAAAGTGAAAATATCAATAATCCTGTAATCTCTAAACCTGAAGGCCATAATTGATTCCAATATATGTCAAAATGAAAGCACTAAAATTATAAGGGAATATATACCTGTATTACTTATATTGTTGTAGATTAAAAGATATGCCCGTGCGTTAATAGAAGATTACCCATATATGAGTCAAAACTCTTTGCCAAAATAAAAGATGTAATAAATTGAAAATATCAACAATCCCTATAATCTTTAAACCAGAAGGCTAAAATTGATTCTAATATATGCCAATATGTGTCAAAATATATGCCAATATACCTGTACTTCTTACATTCTCGTACATTTGTAGAATTGTATACCCCTGTATTTTTAGATTACCCCAAAATAAAACAATGATGTAATAAATTAAAAATATCAATAATCCCTGAAAATATCAATAATAATGTTTAAACCTGAAGACCATAATTGACATAATGCAGTCAAAAATGCAATATCAATGAAATTTATTTTATACACATATCTTTATTTTTTTTTATATACAATATCATGCCACACCTTATAATTTAGTATGTAGTTTGTATTTTTGCAATGAAGATTAGCCAAAAATAATCAAAATATGCATATAGTGGGGTAAGATATAGAAATAGGAATTAATGCTTTCAGTTGTCTAATCCAATATTCCTTAAATTGTTCCTTGGAACACTAGTATTCTATGAGAAGAGATAAGTGTAGGTATTCTGCAACAAAACCGTTTAAAACAGATATTCTTAATAAATATTGGTTGTTTAAAAATGTTATTATATTTTATTGATTTAGATTCAAAATAAAATTTTAAAACTTCCATTGAATAAGTTTTTTAACAGTTGAGTAGGGCTAAATGTGACTGTCTACAGTATTGTATAAAGGAAATGTATTCTATGGGTAAAATTGTTTGGGGGAAGGTTGATTTGAATTACATTCTATCAATAATTGATTAAAAGTTAAATCAAAAAAGATTTAATAATTAAGTGCATAATCATCTACTGCATAAACACACTGGATTTAAACCCATTGCTAAGCAACATGACATAATTTTCTTCAAATAAATTGGAAGAAAATATATCGTCTGCATAAAGCTATCTCTATGGAAGTTTTAATTGTTGAAGACCCAGACCGTCCGACTCATCCTTAGGACACGAGCAACCATTTGGATGGCCGGAAAGTTTTAATTGTGCATTTTTAATTAATATCTAGACAACCCCTGGTCTTAGAAACTCAAAACATGGACTACATTTTAAATAGGGCTATTCCAAGTCTACCCCAAAAATTTCATCCAATTCAGTGCAGTCACTCTTCTGTGATGATGAGATAAATAAACACACAAATGAACACACAGACAGATTTACAATTTTATTTATATAAATTTACAACCATGATAGTAAATAAATAAATTGCTGCTTAAATTACGAAAGTGTAATAGTCGTTGTTAAATTTATAAATAAACTCTGTTTATTCGAAATGTTGAGTAATTTAAGATATTTTTCTTGAGTTTTATGTAATTGCAAAAAATGAAGTACAAAAATTTGTATAATTTATATGTATTTAGATTCTTCCTGAGATTCAAATTAGCGGTTATAGTCTTGAATATTTTTTTACAATCCTAGAATTTTGGGATTAATAATTTTTCACTTCAAGGATTCAGTTGGATTGGGAATTTAATTTCACTATCTTTAAAAGAAGCTATTTTTTGCTTTGATTTACTTGTCTATAAATTTTACATAAATTTAAAGATAATATCATATTGAAATCTCCTTCTAACAAATGTTTATGTACAATGAAGATTTTTATAAATATTGCAATTTGATGAAAAAATGTTTAAAATCACAACTTTTACAAAGAAATACCAAAAATCACAATTTTTATAAACCACTAAAATTCAAGAAAATATAAGTGAATTAATTCACAATTTAAAAAAAAAAGGCATTAAAATTGAAGATTCTTTAAGAAAAAGGTGACAAAATTAACCATTGATTAAAAAGTGCAAACTTCACAATTTTACTTAAGAGCAATTTTATTTAAACAAAATACAAATTTTAGATTCGTATTTCATTTAAGAGGGCTAAAATTCATAATTTTTTAAGAAAAAGTTAAAAATTTGCGATTTTATTTAAGAGCACATAAAATGGCAATTTTTATGTAAAAGGGCAAAATTTGCTATTTTCAGACATGCCAACTTTCCAAACAGAAAAAGCAGACTATTTTGCAAGCAGACTATTTCCAAAGCAGACTATTTTGTTACAAATATATTGTTTTCTTATGACACTTAATATTTGTTAAAAGTTATATTATATATTTTTTATAAATAAAACATTAAAATACTGTACCATTTAAGTACATTATGCTTTAAACTTATTTGAAAATAAATGAATGAACTATCTTTTGAACTCAAATTTATTTGTTTAAAATAGTGTTAGTAACAAAACATAAAAAAATAACTTGATAATATTATTTCTTGATTAATGTATTAAATCTTAATGCAAAAAATAAATAAATAAATAAAATACTGCATTAAATATTACTATAAAAATTCTTAATACATTAAATATCAATTTAAAAAATTCTTGAATAAAACATTAAATCTCAAAGTAATTCTTAACTTTCCTAAACCGGAATACAATTTGTAATAATTTGTTTATTTTTCTTTAATTTAAAAATTATTACCAATAATTCTAGGTGAATTTTTATTAATTTTCATTCCCATTTTTATTTTTCAGTCTTTTATTCTGGAATTTTTCAATCATCCCAATATTTCGGTCATTTAATATCGTATTTCGTATAAAATTACTAAAAAAATTCGAATGTGATGCAAATACAATTGGATTAACATAAGGCACCTAAATATATTTAGAAACCTTGAATGAATGAATGATATAAAGGTGGGTGGCTCCAGAAGAGCCTAGCACATCGACCAGAGGTCTATTGTACTACCCCAAAAAGTGAAGGTCCCTAAGAGAAGAGACCAGTAGCCGATGCAAACATAAGCAGGCACTTGACAGGAATGTCGTTCAGCTCCCAGGGTTCAATCACATGACGACCAATGTGTTCGAATCTGTGAGCAGAGTAGGCCTCACATTCACACAGAATGTGAGCTGCAGTTTCTTCGCTGTAATTGCAGCCTCTGCAAAGCGAATCTTTGGAGACACCCATAATATTAAGATGTCTCTTGAGAGTGCAGTGCCCAGTAAGGAGCCCAACAGCTCTCCTGATGCCAGTTCTACTGAGCCTGAAAAGTTCCTTTTGACGTGCACTAGGGCAATTACAATTGAGAATTTTCGCTTGCCTTTGCCCTTTAGTGTCACGCCAGTTCTTGCATTGAAGCTTCCTGAAGATGTCAAAGACAATTCTTCTGATAAGATCATTGGGTATACCCAAGGCTGGCTCAGGGCCCACAAAAGGAGTATTAGAGCCCTTCCTAGCAAGTTCATCTGCCAATTCATTGCCAGGAATGCCCGAATGACCAGGCACCCAGTACAGAATGACACTATTATTACTAGCAATTTTACAGAGAGCTTTATAGCATTCCCAAACAAGGGAAGACGTCACAGTGAATTTCCCCAGAGCCATAAAAGCAGCCTGACTGTCAGAACAAATGAAAATCTGGCTATTCTCGTACTTTCTGTCATAGCAAATTCTACAACACATAAGAATGGCAAATACTTCAGCCTGAAAGACAGTTTAGAAACCTTAGATTAAGAGCATTACTCAATTTCTGATCTCCAGAGGGCGGGGGGATCTTCTGCTGAAAGAATGCCATGAGTCACTTCCGAGAACAAATTAAGTGATTTAAAAATAAAGTTGTGTTTCTGAACATTGTTCAGGGGAATAGTGAATCATGAAGTTACATTCTTCCAGCAATTGGCACACTCATGCAGCTTGTTAAATTCGATGCATACACAGTAGCACTCAAAAATTTTAATCCATTAATCAATGTCAAGTTCCCAGTATGTCATTAAATTACAAAGGAAGGTACTATAACAATCAGCCTTAGTTTTATAATACTTCAGTAACAACAACATTTTAGTTTTAACATGATATAGAATTAAGTTTCAACATACTCAAATTTCAATTGAGTTAGATGTATAATCATTAATTGAAGTCATGAAATACAACTTTGAGTCAAAATATTAGAACAAGGCATTCCATTTGTAATTTGAATTGCATTTAGCTTCATTTCAGCGTAGTAAATTTGAAAAAGAACAGCAGTTGATGTTTTAATAAATGTACATGTTATTAAAGTAAATTAAGCAAATATTGCAGATTTTAACAATGATTTTCATTATTCAAAATATTAGAATACTAAAATAGGTGGTTCAAAAAATTAGAATACTTATGAATTTTCCTGAATGGTACAGAAAGTTGCATACATTAAGCATAAAATTAGCTTCTGCCGGACTTTCATGTTTTTTTGTTCATTTAGTGTGAAACATGGGTCGTTCGTCTGACATAATGGCGTTTACACAGAATCGTATTATTGATTTGCATAAATAAGGCTGTAATCAGTAATATATTGCCAGTTACATAAAATATTCTTAATCAAGTGTTAGTAGAGCAATAAAGCAGTATTTTAACGATGGATATTTTGAAAACAATTGTCTGAATAGTGGGCGAAAAGCCAAAAACTACTCCGAGAGATGATAGAAAGCTAAAGAATATTGCTAAGAAAAATCATTTTAGAAGTGTATTTGCATCGGAAGTGGAAAGAACATGGTGTTGATGTGTGTAAATCTACAACACTAAGACAGCTCATTAAACTTGGATTTCATTCTCGTGTACCAAATATAAAGCCCCTCATGACTAGTAAACAGAAAAGGGACAGAGTAACGTGGTGCTTTTATGGGCGTGTGGACGATTGGAAGAAGGTATTGTTCAGTGATGAGTGTATGTTCTGTGTATCATATGATGATCAAGGTGTTTGTGTAGGATGCATGAAAACTACTCCCACTGCAACTCTTGAACTTTTACTCGGATTGCACCCGCTTTACATGCATATTGAAGCTGAGGCACTTATTTGCATAAACAGACTGAAATATCTGAAACACTGGAAGGATTACTCAAAGTAATATTTCAATTTCAATTTAGGTATAATTAATTTATTATTTCAATTTCAATTTAGGTATAATATGTTTTGGTGTCAAAATTTAATCACAGTATACAATTTTAAAAATACTTGTAGTTTGAATCAAAATGCCAAAAATACAAAAGTTTTCTCCATCATACACAATGAAACACACTAGCAAACCTTACCTTAAACGTGACATTATTGGGATTTCTTTTAATTCCTTTCGGGTCCAGGCTTTTAATTCCTTTTGGATTCTCCTGCTTCTATGCTTTCCTCAAACTTGAGGTTTCTAGTTTCAATAACTTTTCTTTCCCATTTAATCAGTACCTAGTAGCCTCTAGTACTTGTGGTATAACCCACCATTACCCCTTCTTAGGCTCTCATATCAAGTTTTTTTCTTAATTGTTTGGGTTTCCCACATATACTTTGTTACCAAAAATCTTAAAATGATTTAGTGAGGGTTTCTTTCCATTATATAGTTCTAGAGGTGTTTTTACTTTAAATTTATGGCAAATTCTATCCTTTATATATGTAAAACACGAGATTACCCCTGCTCATAATTTTTCATTAACTTCACTGTTATTAAGCATCATCTTTACACAATCAAGAGCAGTGAGATTAAATCTTTCCAAGACCCCGTTTTGCTGTGGTATATAAATGTTAGTTCTCTCGACTTCAATCCCCTGTTTGCTTAAGTAATTTTTTAATTGATTATGGCAGAACTCCATACCACAATCCATTCTAATATTTAGAATTTTCTTATTCGAAAGTCTTTCTTTTCTAATTTGGAATTCTTTGAAAATGTCAAACACGTCTGATTTTTGTTTATACAAAAACTTTTCTGCTATAATCATCAGTGATTGATAGAAAGTATTTGTTACCGAATCAACTAACTAAATGACAAATCTTAAAAACCAGATTTAAAGGTCACTTTATTAAAAAACCATCCTGCAGATGTACCATAAATAAATAATTTTAAGCCACAGCGCTTTCAAACACTTTCATGCTCTTCCTCAGTAGCGATAGAATCAAAACAGATGCCATCATGCCTAAATACATTCGAATGCCGTCAAGCAAAATTTGCATATTACGAAAATTGCCATCCATACAAAATTGTAAAGAAAAGATAAGATTTGTCAGTTAGTTGATTCAGCGATTTTTAAGATTTGTCATTTAGTTAGTTGATTCAGTGATTTGAAGTTTGATGTGTCGCCACTAATGGTATTTGTTACCACCTAATGAATGAATAGGCATTGGCCCACATACATTCATGTTGTTGTTGTTGAAACCCAGACCGTCCGACCTACCAGAAAGGTGTAAGGTAACTGTTTGGACGGTCGGGAAGTGCCACCCAATTTAGACCGGAACCCAGTGGGGGAGGCATCCACAGGGACCGTACCCTCCTTCCCCTACCACCAACCTCTTGGAAGGACTTTCGGACCCACATGTTTAACGTGATCGTACTCCGCATGAACACGGCACATACATTCATGTGTAATAATACATTCATACATTCATACATACATACATTCATGTTGAAGACCCAGACCGTCCTTCAACATGAATGTATGTATGTATGAATGTATGAATGTATTGACATGATGAATAGACACAGTATGATGAATAGACACATATGATGATGACAGTATGAATGTATTAACATACATTCATGTGTAATAATTCTAAAGGTTTAGTGGATCTAATCCTACCTATCAGTTTGTAAGTTATTCTTTTAGTTTTGGCTAGTTTGCAGTGTCTGCAGTTTAATTTACTGAACTTAAATTTTGGAAGTCCATTTACAACTGAAACTTACTTGTTTGAAACAGATAATCAATATTGAGATAACAATATCTTTTATGCCAAAGTTTAGTGTTACCGTTTGACTCTGTAAATGAGCTACTTGGTTTACTTTTGTAAATACTAAACTTTTCAATTATTTGTTTCTTAACCTTCCTAGAATTATTAATATTAAAATCAGACTTTTACTTTTTGGAGTTTCTTTCTTATTTGATCTAATATCCTGATCCTTTAAATTTTTTGTTATTTTGTTTATCAATATTTCCTGACTTGCTATCCTTACATTTATGATCCCTGATATCATTCGAACTGTTCAGTTCATACTGGGGTTTTAAGAAATACAAGGAGCATTCTAAAAGTAAAGAATGTTTTGAGCTGATGAGCAGCGCAGTTCTCCCCCCATCCCAGCATCATGAACCTTCCCATTCCTTCACACCAGTCTGACACTAACAGCGAGCCACAATGGTCATTTACTGTTTATAGTGTGACTTTGAAATGTGTGACAAAATTAAAGATCCCACAAAGTGGGAGGTTCGTAGCGTAATATGCTTTTTGAATGCGAAAAAAGTCCACCCTATCGAAATTTACAAACAGATAACTGAGGTTTATGGTAATGTGATGAATGAAGCTTCAGTTTGAAAATAGTGCATCATGTTTAATGGACGGCGAACGAATATTCATGATGAAGAAAGCTTGGGCTGACCTTCAGTTGTGACTAACGAACTCAAATCAAGGATGCAATTCAAGGACGTCTGCATGCTGCTGCATTGACGAACAACTTGCTTCAGCAGTTTAAGTGGGAAGTTTTGAACATCCTCCTTATAGCCCGGACTTTGCTTTGAGTGATTACCATCTTTTCTCCAAATTGAAGGATTTTTTGGCTCGGTACCACTACGGAAGTGAAAACGAACTGAAAGAGGACATTAATAACTGTTTCTACAACTTGGCGGTAACTGAGTTTGCAGAAGGCATAGAAAAGCTGGTGATACGCTATGACTAATGTTTAAATTTGTATGGTGACTACGTTTGGTGGTCCAGAATTAGAAATGAAACTGCTAAACTTGATTTAGTTAAGCTTCAAAGGATGGTGTGCATTGCAATCTCCGGATGCATGAAAACCACTCCTACTGCATCTCTTGAACTTTTACTTGGTTTGCATCCGCTTTATATGCGTATTGAAGCAGAGGCACTTATCTGCATGAACAGACTCAAATATCTGAAACACTGGAAAGATTACTCAAGGTATCTATCTTGGGGCGAACTTAACAGTAATGTTGCTAGGCATCCTTATTTCTGTATGCCACCTGATGGCATACACGTCAAATTTACGTTTGATAAGCCTTATGAAATTCTTGTCCCTTCGCGGGATGATTGGAAGAGGACTCCAACCTACAATAAACATAATTGTTTTGTATGGTATACTGATGGCTCGAAGATTGGCACTAGTACTGGTGCGGGAGTCTGCTGCCCTGATGATGGCACTAAGCTATCTTATCCGCTTGGCAATTTTGCTACTGTCTTTCAGGCTGAAGTATTTGCCATTCTTATGTGTTGTAGAATTTGCTATGACAGAAAGTACGAGAATAGCCAGATTTTCATTTGTTCTGACAGTCAGGCTGCTCTTATGGCTCTGGGGAAATTCACTGTGACGTCTTCCCTTGTTTGGGAATGCTATAAAGCTCTCTGTAAAATTGCTAGTAATAATAGTGTCATTCTGTACTGGGTGCCTGGTCATTCGGGCATTCCTGGCAATGAATTGGCAGATGAACTTGCTAGGAAGGGCTCTAATACTCCTTTTGTGGGCCCTGAGCCAGCCTTGGGTATACCCAATGATCTTATCAGAAGAATTGTCTTTGACATCTTCAGGAAGCTTCAATGCAAGAACTGGCGTGACACTAAAGGGCAAAGGCAAGCGAAAATTCTCAATTGTAATTGCCCTAGTGCACGTCAAAAGGAACTTTTCAGGCTCAGTAGAACTGGCATCAGGAGAGCTGTTGGGCTCCTTACTGGGCACTGCACTCTCAAGAGACATCTTAATATTATGGGTGTCTCCAAAGATTCGCTTTGCAGAGGCTGCAATTACAGCGAAGAAACTGCAGCTCACATTCTGTGTGAATGTGAGGCCTACTCTGCTCACAGATTCGAACACATTGGTCGTCATGTGATTGAACCCTGGGAGCTGAACGACATTCCTGTCAAGTGCCTGCTTATGTTTGCATCGGCTACTGGTCTCTTCTCTTAGGGACCTTCACTTTTTGGGGTAGTACAATAGACCTCTGGTCGATGTGCTAGGCTCTTCTGGAGCCACCCACCTCTATATCATTCATTCATTCATGGTGACTACGTAGAAAAATAGCTAAGGTATCATATGTGTTGTAAAATAAGTTTTGTTTCATTATCTTAAATAAAAATATCTAGAGAAACAAACGTTCTTTACTTTCAGAATGACCCTCGTACAATCCTTCTTTCCATTTCACATAAAAGTGCTTTTCCCCATTTGGTGTAAAGAACCATAATACCCCTTTTCTCCATTAAAATTACAATTTTCTTCTAGGATTGAAGCTTCTAGAAGATTACGGCATAATTTGGGGGAAAACATTTCATCATGTAAAATGCCATCTTTTCTTTGGTCATTTACAATAACATATATCTTGACCATCCCGATAGCTTCAATTGGGCTTTCGACATTACCTACTACCAGCGATATGGAAGTACCTTCCATTTCCTTATAATTTGAAAATAGCATTATGTTGTTACAGAAATAATGTGTGGCAGCAGCGTCTATTACCCAGTTGAACTTATCGAATAGATAGAAAAACTGGTTTCAATATTAGACTTAATATTTAGCTCTACAATACTGGTTACATTTCTGGATTTAAATTAAAACAATCTTTTTTCAAATGACCCATTTTCTTACAAAAATGACAGTGTCCAATTTGTGTTACTTTGGATTTAGGTTTAACATTAAAATTTTTAGACAAGTTACTACTTTTTGGAATACATTTACTTTTCGTGACATTAAAATTTACATTAGCTGGAGTAACAGGTATTTCAGAAATGCCACTTACATTCTCAGTTGCAATGAGTGAAAGTTCTGGTCTCACCAACAGTTACAATTCCATCTCGTCAAACGTGACGTCAGGCTCGTTTCATTGACTGGGAACAGGGATTTGCGTCATCGGCAGGACTTTGGAAAAGATTACCGATTATTTTCTACATAACAGAGGGATAATCAGTCGGCATAAAAAGTTCTTGGAATTCTTTTGCAAGTCTGTTCCAAAGAATCTCCGATGCTCTGTTACAGCACTGGATCTCACCATCATCTATGTCACCTTTTGATGCCTCCTCATTAACAAAGTGTAAATTTCTACTTATGTATGTGTAGCACCCCTCTGCCTTTAGTGCAAAGGAAATATTCTTGCACCATATCACATAATTGTCTTTCGTTAGCAGCATCATCTTTCTTGTATCCATGGTTTACATTTTCATTAACACTTTCTAGTAGTGGTGAAACCTCTCGATGCTCTATAGCAGTGTTATTATTGGCGGCCACCATCAATTTGATTGCTTTTCCTCACTTTGAGCGTATTATCTGGGCTGAAACAATCTTTTAAGTCATGAGCAGAGAAGTGTAGTGTCAAAGTAAAAGGAAGTTCAAGAGTCAGGCTTAATAACAAAGTCTACATTTATTCAAAACACATAATCTTGCTTTACTACAAAAGCTAGCTGCTTTAGATATATGTAGCTAAACATTTATACATGGTTTGTTTGTAGAGTTGAAAAAAGCTTGTGTTCTCAATGGAAACATCAATAGAGACGAGTTTTTCCATTATATGTCGTTCGACTTTCACCTTCCGTAGGTCACATACAGGAACATTTAACAATTCACTTTCTGATGCAAGATGACTAGATAATTTTGTACTTATGCATGGTCATGCACATGCTCAATATTAAAAGCATAAATCACCGGTATAAAACTTTTGTGACAAAAGCCATCACATACACAGATTAATACAACTGCATAATCTTTAACACCAAAGTCGCCTTTTTAACTAAGGCATTCAATTAGATGACTGTCATACTATAACCAGATCTACAGGTCTCCACTGAGATCCAAGAACTACTAATCTCTTGAGATCCTAAGAGCCTAATGATGTTTCCAATATAAACCGTCTTAAATACACAGGGATTGGTACCTACCGGAATACTATGATGTCCGGGGTCCGTCCCTAAATATGCAAATGAGTTTGTGTATGCATTGGATATTCAATTTACATAAAGACTTCTCCTGAAAGAATGCAATGAGTCACTCCTGTTAATCACATCTTTACCACAAACATGAAATGAAATCAATAATCACAGCCATCATAATCGCCAACTCTCACTCATGTCCTGGTTTGACTTTACTGCTGACTCAATGTACATTTACTGAAAAGAGCTTTTCCGGAAATGAGAAACATATGGGAATCCCAGTCCGACTACTTTGGAAATATTAGTTTTAAGAGCAAAAATTCTTAAAGCATTCAAATTTTCAGAACTTTTAACCCAAACTGACACCAAACAAAGAATAATTGAGCAAATTTTTTGTAAAGAAGAAGAAACTTGCAATTTATCCAGCAGATGGGTGAGTATTAATGATTTTTCAATCTCTTTTTCTACTTCATTTATTTTTCAGGTGAGGTTATAGGAGATATTTTACTGTTTTCTTTTCTACTTTTGATTAAGCTAATACAAAGCAGAAAAAGATGCAAGTAAAATAAGTAAAGAAAATAATAGGATAATGCTGAATATTGAACGCTATTTTACCTTTTCGTACAACAATGGTTATTCATATCTAATGCAATAGCGTGATTTAACCAAATATGAACCTTATACAGAGAATATAATTACCCCCCCCCCCCCATGGATTAAATTTGGATTCTTGTAATTCTCTGGCCAGTTACACCACTCAAACCACGGGTATCAAATTGCAAGTTTCTGCCCCTTCTAGAAGCAGGTAAACATTTCCGGACATACATGAAAAATAGATTTTGTATATACTTTCACTACAAATTTTCTTCAGTCTTCTTTTGATATAATGAAAAATGATGTCCTTGTGTGTGTGTGCAGTCTATAGCAGGAAATCTAAACATTGTATGGCCATAAAATTTAGTACACAGGTACAACAGGACCTGGGAAAGTGCATCTCAGCGTTATTTTTTTTTTTTAATTAGAATTAGTTTTTCAATTATGTTTCATAAAGTCCTGATAAGGATTCAAAAGTAGCCCGATTAGTGGAATGTCACTCAATCCATGGTAACTCTGTCTTCAACTGGAAATGCATGTACAATGTCTATACTATATATCTGACTAGGAATATTTTGTTTTGTTTAAATCGATTGTATCCAACTCAGTTTTAAAAAGGGATTTAATTTATGTGCCAAGAGTTAAAGATCTCCATACCATTCTAAAGATAAATAAATAACCAGGTGGAACCATTAATTTTAAACATTTGATAATAGCACCGAATGACCTTTGACTTTATAGTTTCTTTTCCGGAAGATGCACAGAAACTGACAAACTTATCCCTGATCTTACCAACATTTTAGTGAGGTATTTCTGCATTTTAAGGTCTTTCTGCACATTGTTCCATTTTAGGATGAAAAGCAGTTAAGAAAACCAATTTTCTCAATGAAGTATAAAAAAAAGAAAAAATATCGGGTTTATTGGTTCTCAAATATCGGTTTATCATTGTTATCAAGAAAATACCCATATATCAGTGAAACCGATAATCAGAATAGGATATCGGAATACCCTTACTTGCTAGAAGACATATACGAATTAGGTAACTACAATTGTTTCAAAGTTGTTATGGCTCTCATCATCAGATCAGAAGAAGCAGTGTGTATTAAGTCAAAAGACAAAATACAACTAAAAAGCATCATGCAAAGAACAAATGATAAAAGCAAGGAAACCCAAGGAGGCACATCTGCCAGAGTCGAAACGAAGGATATAAACATGTCAGTTCAAATCAACAAAGCAGTCTCTTATCTGCAATAACACAACTTACCAGTAGACTGAAATAGACTTAAAGAGAATAAGACTAAACTAATGAGATTTAGAATAGAATCTGAAAGATCAGTATCAATAAGGATTATAAAATCATTAAATCACCAGAAAAAATAAATCAGATGGAGGAAGAAAGGGGCTACCCGTATAAAGAAAGGAAGATAATACAATATGAAAGACAAACTAAGTAGAAGTAAAACATGATGAAAGCTTAAAAAAGAAAATTCGGTAAACATATACAAAAAGCTACAATAGTATACAGTATATAGCAAAATGAAAGAAACAAGCTACATTATATGCTAAATGAATTAACTTAGTCAAAAAACAATTGTTCAAATGACTGTAAAAATACCAGTTATCAAAAGGCGACAAAACTGACAATAAAAATTAAGAAAAAAAATATGAAAAAAAATCTGTTTTGGAAAGACTACATCATATTCAAATCAAACAACTTTAAAATACCAATGAATTATACTGTATAAATATGAATAGAAGAAAATAGCATCTGCACAGAAATTACAAATGAGGAAATTTTGAATTCATGTACAAGTAAAATAGTGCACGATGAATACCAGTTTACCTTATCTTGTTAATTGTAAAATGGAATTAAAAATGCATCAGCTCTATTATGTATATAACAATTAAATTCTCAAAATTAGAAACATCTAACTTTAAATACACATTTTATGAAATTTTAATTTTCCTATGATACAAAATTATAATATTTCATCTTCAACAATTCTGTCATATAAATACTATGATCTAGATAGGTTACAAACCTCAAGTTTTCTATACAACTGATCTGATACTCCTACACAGCGATACTATTGTAAAATAGCCCTTCATTTCATTAATATGTTTGAGAAATAACTTTTTTATATACAACTCGTAACAATCATAAAAATTTTAGTCAATGCAAACAGATTGTATAAGTGGAAAATATTTTCACAATTAAACGAGATACACTGTAGATCATGTACAAATGCCGTTTTTAGTGATACTACTGTAAAATAGTCCTTCATTTCATTAATAATGTGTTTGAAAAACAACTCTGATATTTTAGACATTCATGACCGATTTCAAAACTTTTTCTGAACTTTAATGACCTGTAGACACCCTGCTTAAGGAAAAAAAAAATTTGGAATTTGTGAAGAAAATATTTTTGCCCGTAAATAAAAGAAAATTTTCCAATAAAAACATAAATACTCGGGAAAATAAAAACAAACACAAAAGCAGAAATTCTCGGATCCGTGAAAGAATCTCATGCCTGTATAAAGCTTTATTTTAAATTTAATATTTCATTCTAATTTTAAATTTAGAATTCATAACAAGCTTACAATATTGATGAATCCATGGAAAACAAGTTCATCTGACAAATCATTAGGTGTATCTTTCTGTGTAACCTCACATGACAGCTGTCTATTCATTTTATCATCCATTCTAAGGAGGATGGTCATCTGAAAACAAGAATCATAAGTATTAATCAATTTTTAAAGCATACTTTTAATTTATTAATAATAGTAAAAGATAATGTCTGTATATCTATGTGCACCATAGTGGGCTATCTCGGAAACATACAGCTACAAAATTTAGTGCAAGGATACTTCAGATCAACCCTGATAGACCTTGGAACATTTTTTTTTAAATGTTTAAATTTATTTAGTTTTTGAGTTATGTAATATTGAAATATTGAGGGATTTTTAGAGACAGTCTATTGTGTTACCATAAGCCATTGCTGAAAATTTTAAGTGATGATAATACATTTTAAACCGACCATTGTTTTATAATTTATTCATCATGAAGACAAAGAGAGGGAATTTTTTAATAGACTGTTTTCTTTGGGAGGTATTTTCATGCAAAATCTTAATAAACCCTTAAATAATAATCCTTCTCCACATTAGGTAAAATGGACTGTGAATAGGCAGGTAGATCAATCTATGTTAACTATTAAAACATGATCATGCTGCATATTTATCAATGTGTAATAATAAAAGTCAATATTATTGCGAACGCATAATATTCCCCCACTGGTGTCTTTCTTTTGTCTCCTTCGAAGACCTGATGGAGAAAGCATCATGATGTAAGCAATTCATGATGTAAGCATGATGTGAGCTTAGAGTTTCCATAATTTTGAGTCAGAAGAATGGTTGCCAGATTTGGCGATTTATCACCAATTTGGCAGCTTCCCAAAGGTTCAACAAGAAGGCCTGCAAAATAACGATTAGTCTAGGAGATATGAAGAATTTGAGAAGTTTCTACAGAGAGACTATAAAAGAGACACCACTCCGTGGGAGTTCAGTTGACAAGATATGAGATACAGTGAACTGTGTCTTTTGGCAATGTTTTGAGAATAGTGGCTGCTATTTTGTGAAACTATTTTTGTCACTATTTTGAGAATAATATCGCTTATTTTGTGAAATTAGTGGAGTATTTAAGTGATGCTTAATTATATATTGCTCCCGTTTATTTTGTGTTTGTGAATAAACGTTAGTTATCCAGACACTTTGACTCATTCTTGTATCCTACATGTACACACACGATTCTTGAGGATATGTTCATAACAATATGTATGTATATCTCAACAATATGTATATATTTTGAAGACCCTATTTGGCCTAGAAACTCAGTGTTTTTAAATATAGTTAGCAATCCAAGAATGTGCACAAAACTTTCAAAAATTCGAAAAGTTCAATAGATTCTTAAATATTTTCAAAAAACATTTTTTTCAGGTGGAGGGGGGATAGTTAAAGATCTATCTTTTTATCCAAAAATCAAAATTAGGCTCAACTTTTTTTTAATTGTAGCCAGATAAATTTGTCATAGACTTTATAAGCCAGATTTCCCGAAAAGTCAATATTTTCTTCTACAGATTCCTAATTACAAAAAACTGTGAAAAATGACAAGAATCCGACCCCTTTTTTATTAATTTCTGCTCCTTTAAATTTCAAGTTCAGATCTCTATCTAACAGAAATCTAATAGAAATGAAATATATTGCAGGTCCACTTCTCAATAGACGACAGTTTCTTATACAGAATTAAAAAGAAAAGAAAAATGGATTATTTTAAAATTATCCTGGAGTTCTATGTGCTGTTCATATCCAATTTATTGCTATTCTTGAGATACTGTCTTCAAAATTTGTCACAGGCAACCTACAATCCTTATCCTTCTAAATACGACAAAAAAAAAAAAAAAAAAAAAGTGTTTTTATTTGGTAATCTTTTACAATTATTTTTAAGATTTTTGTAACACAAAATTTGTATATATCTCGCATATCCTTCATTTTTTTCGAAAAGAAGTTCTTATAGCTTTCAACTTGAGTTTGGATCCTTCCCATTACATAAAGGGGTTATTCCTGGGAAAGTGAAATTAAGTTCTATTACAGGAATTTTCACTTCATGGCGGGGTGTTTCTATCTCTCGGGTCTGGGGTCTATATTTACTTTTGAAGAGGGGTGCAGATGGTGAAAGGGGTCCTTGCAATTTTTACTCTTATTTTGACTCTTGTGAAAGGGGGGGGGGGGGACTTTCAACACAGTGTAAAAACTGTTTGCTATATTTTTCTGTTCTTCATTTTTATATGTCTGATTTAAACAATTTTGGTGTCCTGCTGTGACCTGCTTGCATAGTGTGCAGGTACTGAGCAAGAAACTAGTGGTAGTTATACAGTGTAAGGAAAATAAAAGTGAAAAAGATTTCAGGTTATTAGAAACTGTCTCAACAAATTTCAATAGAAATGTAAAATATAAAGTAGTCTTTATATTTTTCTTCATTTGCTTGTGGTACAAATAAACTCTTAACCAACATCATTTGTCTTGCATTCTTTTATATATAAAAAAAAAATCTATTCAAGAACATACCATTAAATTTTGACTGTCTTCTTGTGGCTTAATATTACACATAATATTAATAATGCGACGAGTTTCCAATTCAAATGCTTCTGGTGAAGATCCTTTCATTGAATCCGACATTTCTGGACTGTTCAACCTTTGTGACACAACTGGGCGATGGGTAGCAGCATATGAAGTAAGAGGATATATTCCATTCCTTGAATACAGAAAATAAGCACTGTAAATTATATAATTATAAAATAATCTAAAAATAATTCAATTACATCTCTTTAAATCCGTGTGACAGGCAACCATTAAAAAAACACATATTTGTTAGAACCAGGTTTTAAGCATGATAAAAATTTGCTTTAGCAAAAAAGGTTGAAATGGCAAATAATTTAGCAAAATCAAGCCATTTCTAACCTTTACAACTTGTTTTAATCTTATATTATGCTTATCAGATTGAATTTTTAAATCAAGTAAAATCCACACATGCTAACTAATATTTGACATAGTGTAATACAAGGTGATCCAGAAAGAATCACCCAATTTCAAAATATTGTGTTTTTAAAACTTAAACACACAGCGTGACAATTATTACATGATTTTAAAGGGAAAATGCCTAAGTTTAATTTACAAGTATTTTATATATTTTCTTTTAGTTACATGTACAATGCTAAGATAATATGAAAGTTCCTGCCAAACACGCTTCCTCATATATGTGTTAACTCCGTAGATCCATAGTTAGATCTGTACTGGGTTAGATCTGCAGACTTAGGAAGCTAACTGTGTAACCCAAAGTCATCAAGTTCACTGTGACTAATCCAATGCTGGAGTAGCTCTTTGTTAAGAAAAGGTCAAACCTCCATATTCCAGTGAGGTGGTGCATTGTCTTACAGAAAAATGAAACCTCTGGAATCTTCCTTCAACTGGGGAAATAGCTAAATTTGTAACATATCCAAATAGGAGAATCAAGTTACTGTTTATAAAATAAAAAGGTATAATCTAAAACGAATTCATCCTATAAATTTTTGCTAACGAAATGGCACAAAAAAAAACGTTCACTTTTGGTGAGTCTCGTTTATGTGTGATGGATACACGTAAGCTATCAGAGTCCCATATGCAATGTTATCCTGATTTATCTTGCCACTTAAATGGAAACTGGCCTTGTCACTGAAGACAATCCAGGTGTCAAAATCATCTGCCTCTATAGCTGCTAGTATGTAATAACAGAAATTGAGTCATTGCAGCTCATCGCTATGAGTTGCTTGCAAGTACTATCATTTGTATCCAGTGTTCCCAATAGTGAAACATACATAAAAATTTCAAACGTGTGAAACATACATAAAACGCATGAAACATACATTTGCAAACGTGAAACATACACAAAAATTTCAAATTCCCCTTCATAAAATAAACAGAGGGGAAAATGCGTCCCCCTTGAATTATGCAAAAGAAGTAATGAAACCGAAAATCTGCCACAATCAAGTGTTTTTTTCACTTCCATTGTGTATTACATAATCAAATCGCAGAAAAGATCATTCTTCACTTCTGATTCCGGCCATGCATATGCCTTATTCGTATACTACATTATGAATTGCAGGTTCCTGAAAGTGTGCATTTGGAATCATACTTTTCAGGGCTGAAATAACAATATCACGAAGTTATGTATTATTGTCCAACATTGACCTACATATATATGGTCCATAAATGATCATATGGAAAATATGAAGGAGGGTGACCGTAGCTAAAGTAGCGAGTTTAATGAATTTAATCCCAAAAATATTTCCTATAGATTTTAAAGCTACATTGCGAGATATTCGCCATTCTTTGAAGTCTTGGTGCACAACTATCTCTCGCGTAAAGAAATTTCAGATTTCGTTTTTATAGATTATCCTTGTTTATTTGTAATCTGTGATATAAACAATGAAATAATTTAGAAATTCCTAAAATGTTTATAGCTGAATGGTGAAGTACTTATTGTCAGTGTTTCTTTCAGGCATACATCAGGGGGCTTCCCCCCCCTCCATCACAGACATTTTATATTAACTTAATTTCTATTTATGTGATAATATTTAGATATATTTATATAGAGCAAATAGGAAACTTGCCCCCTTCCCCTAAAATTCTATTTCCCCCCAGCCAAAAAATCCTGAAAGACTGCCTGCTCTTTCTTATCAATTCAACATTAAATTGGTTCAACAGTTGAATTAACATAACCAGTTGTGGTATTCATGCTACCACTCCCTACCTCAGAGATCTTAAAATTCAAGTAATGCTACAAATCAAATCATATCTGCATCATATTCAAGTTTTTAGTAATTTTATACAAAATACGATATTAAATGGTAAAAATATCATGATGACTGCAAAATTACGGAATGAGAGACTGAAAAATAACAATGAGAATATAGATTATATAAAAATAGCCGAAAATTAATGGTGATAAATTTAAAATTAAAAATAAAAATAGTGGGTGGCCTCCTTATCTAAAAAACAAGCAATAAATTATTGCAAATTATCTTCCAGCTTAGGAAAGTAAAGAATAAAAATATCAATATGAGAAAACTTAAAAACAAAATGTAAGTAGGGGGAGGCAAGCAATATCAGAAATAATCCGTAACTTTACTAAAATCAAATCCTGAAAAAATCGAGAATTATTAAATTATACAAAAAAATGGATTTAGAATTACCACCAAAAGTTATTTAAATAAATACAAGGTAAATGAAAATTTTTTAGGATATCCTGGAAATCTTGAAACACCTGAAAAACATTGATACAATTTTAAACAAAATAAAGTATCTAGCGACCATAAATGTTTAAAATAGCCAGAAAATGAACTGAAAATAGATAAATAAAAAAAATCTAAATTTAGATTTTTTAAAAATGAAAAAAATGAAGGAAACTAACTGACAATGATTTAAAAAGATAAAATTAAAATTGAAAAAAGTTAAGAAAACCACCAGAAATAAGTTTAAAAAATTTAATAAATGCCAAAAATAAGAAAATAGTAATTATAAATGCATATTAATAATACCACTGTATGAAAAAATATATATATTCATGAATTTTTGCTTACATTCTTAACCCTTTGCGGACAGCAGACACATCTGTGTGTCAGCTGTGAAACTATATTCAAAGACGTTACTCACACATTCACATCAAGGATATATTTACCCTAAAGGACAATGGACACTAATGCACATTTTTATTTGAATTTGTTTGAATACTAGATGGTGCTAAATGTCCAGTTTAACATTTACAATGTATTTTGCTAATACTTGACCTTAGTTATAGGGGGGGGGGTCCCACTGAATCATCACTTCATCTAGAGTGGTAAAATGTGGTTTTGTAATATAAACAAACAGATCATTTAATAGGTATGGTAAACATGTCTAAAATATATCAAATATTTTCAATCAGACTACAAGATCTGTAAACTGTATTTAAAAACACCATTTTGACATACCAGAAATTTTTACATTTTAAAATGTCACACCGCACTATCATAAGTGGTAATGTTAAGGAAATGACAAACATGAGCTTTATGTAAACTGAAATTGTGAATACAAAATTTGCATATGGTAAATTGGATGAACTGATACAAATATTTATCATATATTACAAATAAGTACATAAATATTCAAGCAAAAATAATTTAATTTATAAAACATGTACAAAATAAATCAGGCCAACTCATAAACAAGAGACAAAGCACTAGATTTCCATGAAATCATAGAAGGGTTTAACAAGCATAGAGTAGAGAATGAGACGCCCAGCAAAACTTAGGGTTTCAACAGGATCGAAGTTACAAATAGATTCTCGATAAATATAAATAAAAAGAGATTAAAAAAGTAAAATATTACAGTGGTTATTGCAATTAATTAAAAGAAAACTTTTATCAAATTCAGGGGTAAATTTATCATTAATAGCATTTTTTAATTGAACCCCGAAATTTACTTAAATTAGCCTTCACCAAAATGCCAAAAAAAAATATCACAATTTCAGTGTGTATGGGAAATAAATTCATTCACTAAAATCTGTTGCTAAACATTAAAAGTAGTATTTTTAAATTGAACTAATTTAAATTTATTTCAGCTATGTTTTAACAAAATGCTGAGGAGAAAAACACAATCGTAATTTTCACGGACCAAATGAACACTACCAAAATCTTATTATCAAACATCAAAAATGATATTTTAATTGATACTTAAAATTTAATTGAGCTAAAATACAAAATTTAATTGAGCCAAAATACCTAAAACATAAAAAAAAAATGATTGGTGGTTGTAAAACGTGATTTAAGATAAACTTCTGCAAATGCTAAAGCAGACTTTCTGCATTTGCAGGATGTAAATTCATTTTGCTAAGGGTTTGTCATTTACACTATTTGTTATATTTTTGTATATTAGCTAACTTAATGCATTTTTTGTTTAATTGTAATATCATGCAAATGTTTATACATAAAAGTGTTGCATTTGGAACACATATTTTTGAATTTTCACTCAAGTTTTAAAAATCTCACTCAAATGGTTGGCTGGGGTGAGAAAATCTCAATTTTTAAAGTTCCTCAAAATTTTAATCATTGTTCACTTTTTAGCAGGCACATTAACTGTTTCCATGCCGTCAAATTATTTACTTGTTCTTGCTAGTCAAAAAATATTTTTGCTATTAGCATTTTTTATCACTACCAAATGATTGGTGGTTGTAAAACGTGATTTAAGATAAACTTCTGCAAATGCTAAAGCAGACTTTCTGCATTTGCAGGATGTAAATTCATTTTGCTAAGGGTTTGTCATTTACACTATTTGTTATATTTTTGTATATTAGCTAACTTAATGCATTTTTTGTTTAATTGTAATATCATGCAAATGTTTATACATAAAAGTGTTGCATTTGGAACACACATTTTTGAATTTTCACTCAAGTTTTAAAAATCTCACTCAAATGGTTGGCTGGGGTGAGAAAATCTCAATTTTTAAAGTTCCTCAAAATTTTAATCATTGTTCACTTTTTAGCAGGCACATTAACTGTTTCCATGCCGTCAAATTATTTACTTGTTCTTGCTAGTCAAAAAATATTTTTGCTATTAGCATTTTTTATCACTACCAAATTTTGCTACTGATTTTAAAAAATCAAATCATGCCTGCTTTTTACTGCTAAGTCTGTTTTTACAAGTGTCTATGTGTTCCAAGTATTGCATCATGTTAAATAGTGGAGGGGAAAAGCCAATTACCATGCGTGACACCAAGAAAGAGATGGTGGATTCTTGGAAGTGCACACTGAATATTAGGTAAGAAACTTATACCTAAGAATGCCATTATTTGCATCATGTAGTGACCTATGTTTTTCTCTTAACTTCAACATGAGCTTTCACAGCTCATATTTTGTATACATAGAGTTTTATTTCTACTAGCAACTATTCTAATCAATGACATTTGATGTTTTGATTTCCTGTGCAAAATAAAGCTCAGTTTTCGTTTGCAAGCACAGTATCTTTATTGAATGAAATCACTGCACGAACTCTGCTATTTTTACACTTACCTATGGAAGTGATTAAAACCAACTAAATATCAGAAGTTTCAAATTCTGATAACAAATCTAATATGCAATATTTAGAGGATGAAGATGGATGTTAAAATATACTAATGAACTCTCAGGAATTTACGTGAACATAAACAGAATTGTGCAATCATACTGTTTATGCAAAATTAATTAAAAAATGATCCTCAGTCACTCTAATATGCAATATTTAGAAGATGTGGATGGATGGAAAAAAATACTAATGGACTCTCGATAATTCACGAGATCATAAACTGATTCGTACTATTTATGCGACAATTTTAAAACTACCTGTTTAATGACTTTGACAACTTTTTAAGAAACATATTTATTACTTCCATGAAAAATCGATCTTAATTTACATTACACATGGCCGTAAATCACCGTTGTCATGTTGATTGATAATACCTTGCATGTGACCATAAATTTACATTGGCCTCAACAAAAAGCAACTTTCCATAGAGAACTATGCAAATTACATAATCTGTAGTAATCAGCATCTCTGTGTCACAACACAAAAAGATAAACACTTATGATTAACTAGTTTTATATCTGTTTTCCAACAATTGGCCCCAATCATGCAAATTCTCATTCTTTACAAAACACTTAAGTACACAAAAAACTATAAGAAACTTTTGTACTATAAGGTAACATAAAAACAATTTCTTTTATGTATAAAATTTTTAGTACTATAAACAAAATTCAACAATTTTAAAATATTATCAAAAATATTTGACATAGGGGTTAAAAATAATCACAGTCCATATTTTCTTTCTTATCTAAAAAAAAAGAATGTCACATTCCAAAAAAATCCCCACTTAATGAGTTAACCATTTCCTTTGAGACTAGTTTAGTAAAGTCATCTGTTTTATTTTCTTAGCATTTACAAATTTAAGTTGAAATTCACTGGTTTCTACAAGCTTCCTCAAAAAATGTTACTTTACATCTATATGTTTTGTTTTATGATTTTCAATAGGAGAATTTGAAAAATTAATAGCAGTCTGATTATCACAACACTGAATTGTTTCCTTCTTAAGCTTAATCCCCAACGGTTCACATTCTCTAATTATATTTTGAATCCAAATAATTTCCTTTGCAGCCCCAGTTAAAGAAACATACTCTGCTTCCATGGTTAACAAGCTAACACACTTCTGTTTAAATGCTCGCCATACAATTGGAACTTTATGAACAAGAAGTAACATTCTGTTTAATGAAACTCTATCATCGTGGTTTGCTGAAAATCTGCATCAGCATAACAAATAAATTTTAATTCCTCAACATTAAACAAATTGAATTCGTAGTTTCTGGTATTACTTATATACCCTAACAACTTTAGAAGTATATTCCAGCATTTCATGCCTGGATTTCCTTGAAACTGAGAAAGAACATTTTAACAGCATAACATATATCAGGTCTGGTTCTATTAGCAATAAAAGATAAGCAACCTAGATGACTTCTACAAGGTATTTTTGACATTCCCTCTGTTTCACTGCTAATGGTGGTGCAATCAATTTTAAATAAAACCAACCCTTAGCAATAGAAAGTGAAGGAATAGAAAATTTGTACTTTGAAAATGTTTGGCATACTGTAATAATATACTGCTTTTGATGAATACATAACGTATTTTTTGTATATTCAAATTCTATACCTAGAAGTCTTTTAACTTTACCTAAAATTTTAACATCAAATTTACTCTGAATGAGAGATAAAACAGTATTTAAGTGTTTTTGTATTCTTCAAAAAATTTGAATGTCATCCCCATAGATAAAAAATAACCCATTTCTGTCATACTTGTACACACAATTGCATTAAGTTAATTCTGCAAAATTTAATTCTTTAAAGACTGCATTAACTTCAGTGAACCATTCTCGTCCACTTTAGTGTAGATAAATGGCCATATGCAAATGACATACATAATCTTTATTATGATTATTAACAAATTCAAGAGGTTGGCACATATAGATATTTTCATTTAAATTTGCATATAAATATGCACTTTTATATCTAATTGAGTATTAAACATACAAATACAGTGAAAAACATTCTTATTACAGTAAAATTTACAACAGGACAAAATACCTCATCAAATGTTTCACCTTTTATTTGGTTATATCCCTGAACTTTCTCACCCTTTCTATAACTTTTAACATTGTAACTATACCCACACACACACAACGCTCTCATTGACAGGTGCAAATCCCAAACTGCTCTGTCTTTTATGATTTAAATTTCTCCATTCATAGCTTGGTTCCATTTTATAGATTAGGGAGATTTTTGCACTTCAAAGCAATTCCTAGATCCTTTAATATTGTAGTAAATATCAGTCCTAGATCCATCCTTTCTAGAACCTGCTTTTCTAACCCAATTAATATCACTACATGAGGTTAGACCAGAGTCAGCCAGGGGCATGCTGGATCCCCCAAGAGGGCGGTGGATAGACAGGTGCAGGGGCATCAACTACCAGGAGGATCTGGGGGGTACTTAAAACATGATTTTGTCTTACTAAACCTTAAGTAATAGAACCTAAAATTATGTATTTTAAAAAAATAGCTTTAAATAAAAATAAAGGTAAACAAAATAAATGACAGCAAGATTTCCATTATTATAATATAGTATATTACAATATGCATATTTATTTAATATCGCCTGAAATAAACAGGATTTATTTGATGTACTGAATTCAAAATGCTCAGTTTTTCGGGACATATCGCACAGACTCACGGACACACACACATAGACATCACCTCAAAAACGTTCGATCTGAGTTCAATTCAGGAATGATTGAAACATGTTTTTCCTTCAAAAACTTGAATTCGAATTTTCAACCCTGTCACAATACTTCCCAATACATTATACTATATATACGGAAAGTGATGACTACATCACCATTTTTTTTTCTTCTAGAATTTCATTTCTGAAAGTTAAATTAATCATGGAAAAGAAAATGCTTTGAATATACTGTAGCATGATAAAAAGTAATTTTTCCCTTCAACATTTAATTAGCCACTCATTTTGCAACTTTGGAACTTCAAAAAACTTATACAAGCTTACATCTACTACTTTGTTTTTATTCGTATAACAGTGTTATTCATATAGTTTTGTTTTTATTCCTATAACAGTGGTGCCGCATAATTCATCATTGCTCCATCAATATTATAACTGTTATAAAAACTAATAAATTATTTGAAAATAATTGCAGCTCAATTAATTTTTCCAAGATATTAAAGTAAATTATTGCTTTATATTCAATCAAAGCTCTTAGACTAAGGCAATACTAAAAAAAAATCGAATTATTTGACAAAATAAAGCCTATAATTTCCATAGGATCCTCATATCTTTCTCTCTGCTTGTCCCGTTGTGAAGTCAAAAAAGTCAAGACTCTCCCTACCCCTAAAAGTTGCTTTTGGGCATTTGATGTCTGACCATCCCTGGATGACAATGACTTCATATTTAATAAAATGATTGGAAGGACCAGACCACACGGCCAACCCTAAGGCTTACGGTAACTTACTGTGCGGCCGGATTAATAAAATGATTGTAAAACTTCATCTAATTTAGAAATAAGAAAAGATTTAAAATATTATATCTTGTATGTATTCATCTTATACGGGTAACATTTTAAAAACTTGTGCATTTTATTCACTCCTTGCATTTTTATGTAAAATTATTTTATTTTATTGACCAATAAATAAAACTTATGGAAATGTGAATTCCAATAAAAAATCACCAAATGTATACCAAATGTTATGTTTTATGTTATACCAAATTTTTTGTCAAATTTTCAGCATCCCCAGTCAAAAATTTCACACTACGCTACTGATACATTGTATAAATACATATTTGAATATTGCACAGCCATTAGCTTAAAATAAATTTTATGAGTTAAATGTGTCTAATTATTTATAAATGCATACAGACTGTTTATAAAATGGCCTGACAAAATTTGAAAAATTAAAAAAATATACATATGTTAAGCTATATAATTTAAATACTTGTTATAACAAAATTAATACAAGAAAGATCAATCATGCATAAAGCATTAATTATGAAACACTTTTTAACTGCCGATTCCAGCCACTGCCAAAACTGCCGCCGTGTTCATGCGGAGTACGATCACGTTAAACATGTGGGTCCGAAAGTCCTTCCGAGAGGTTGGTGGTAGGGGAAGGAGGGTACGGTCCCTGTGGATGCCTCCCCCACTGGGTTCCGGTCTAAATTGGGTGGCACTTCCCGACCGTCCAAACAGTTACCTTACACCTTTCTGGTAGGTCGGACGGTCTGGGTTTCAACAACAACACTTTTTAACTGCAATGCAATTTTATCTAAATATCTCTAAAATGCAATACATTCAGTGGTAATATTTTTAAAAATATCACAATACTACAATAATTTATTATATTTGAAAACTTAAAACTTCATCAAAAAATATGAACTCTATTCAAATGATGTCATTGAAATATAAATTGCCTGGCTCTCTATATAAAATTCCTTCATACACTTTTATTCCATTCCTTTCATTCATCACAATACTACAATAATTTATTTTACTTAAAAACTTAAAACCGTGGAGGTAAAAGTAATTTAACTCTATGCTTAAAACTTCATCAAAAAAGTCTGCTATAAAATCATCTGCTTCTCTATGTAAAATCAATGAATGTTTCATTCATATCAGCTACATTGCAGACTCCAGAGCTAAATTTTGTGTTAAAGAAATTCAGCAATTCTTATCCAACTCATTCTACATCTTGATGTGCTTACATTCTTCATTAGAGAAAATTAGGCTTCATTGTAGAAATAATCAAAGTTTGATGATCATTTAAACTGAAATATATTGTAATTGCGTTGTTTCAGAATATAGATGCACAGTAATTAAGCAAAAATAAAGCGGTTTTAGGACAGATACAACACTAAATATAAATTAAAAAGAACTTTAAAAATCATGATTTTGACACATGATGTATGCCATATTTTATTTTGAAGTGAACCACGTGATCTCTTCATCAGGGTTTAAGCTGTCGATAACATTTTCGCAAAAAGGTGACAAAATTCCTCGTTTTGCGACAAATTGTGTTGATAAGTTCATAAAAATGTGATTCTCAATTTTCCACTTTTTTTTTAAACTACTTGCCAAAATTCTCCAACATCTGCAGTCAAAACTAAAACTTTGTACTACAACGCCAATGTCAATGAGTAAGCAAAATTCTTTCCCTCTTCCTGTCTTTCAACCACTGCCTCCTTTAAAGTCTGCCTGTTCCATTAGCAGCGAGAGTTGATTTGAATCTTGCCCAAATATACCTCATAAACTAGCGCTCTCGTGCCGTAATTGGAATGTTTGTAGAACTTTTCTATGTATCCGCTTTCATCATAAGTACTGCCATCTATTGGACATTGTTGTCTCTACCCAAATTAGCATTTTACAAGTGAAAAGAGGCTGACAGACAGAGCAGGCACAGTCTAAAGGAGGTGGTGTTTCATCATCATAATTAGTATATCAACATGTGAAGTGAGTAAAAGCATCTGTATACGGGATATAGTTATAAAACATGGATAAATGGCTTGGTGTATCAGAAAAATCTATAAATGATGACGTCGATCTTCCAGAAAATAAAAGACTTCAAAAAAATTTCGAAGATAAATTAATTTCTAAAGTGTTAATTAAACAAGAAAGATCAATTATGCATAAGCATTGATCATGAAACACTTTCCAACTGAAATGCAATTTTATTTAAAAATTTTTAAAATGTGATACATTAAGTGGTGATATCTTTTACATTATCACAGTACTACAGTAATTTATTATACTTAAATATTTAAAACTGTATCGAAATATAAATCATCTGATTCTCTATGCAAAATCAATGAATATTTCATTCATATAACTTGTATTCCAGACTCCAGAGCTAAATAATTTTGTGTGAAAAAAATTCAGCAATTCTTATGTAACTCACCTTACAATCGCTTCAGATATTTGCATTCAGCATAAGTTAAAATTAGGCTTCGTTGAAGAAATAATAAAAGTTTAGGGATCATTTAAAATCACAACTATTGTAATTGAATAGGCACGGAATTTAGATACACAGATAATACACAGATATGCAGATAATATATGCGTGTGTGTGTATGTATGTATTCAAAGTATTGGAAACGTGCCGAAGATCGGAACTCGAATTTTCGAAGGATCTACACGTTTTGGGACTTCTAAAACACGAAAAAACTATTTTTAAGAAGATGTCTGTGTGTGTAAGAGTGTATCTGTGTATGTTTCTGTGTGTCTGTGAGGATATTACATGCACTCTAATTGAAAAACTAATGGACTGAATTTCATAAAATTTGGTAGGTATGTTTTTTGTGGGAAATCCTGATGTTCATTAGATTATAGTATGATTCGTAATAAAAGAATCTGGCTTCTTTGCAAAATGGCCAGCAGAAATTGCCTTTATCCACTCTAGCTAAAAACTAATGGAACAAATTTAACAAAATTTGGTGTATAATATTTCAATGACCTACAAGTGATTTATATACCAAATTTAACAAAATTTGGTACATAAATAATTTATAGGTTATTCTAGTACGATTCAGGAAAAAGGAACAGGCTATTTTTGCGAAATGGCCTGCAAAAATCGTTAAATATAAAAATAAAGGACTACGTGTGCTCAATTATATCAATTAAATTCCTAGTTTATACGTGATTTTTGACAACAAAAAGAATAAGACTAACCCCATTACTCTAAGACTAGCCATTCTTGAGATATTCTATTTTTTTCCCGTTTTCGCTACACCACCTTTGACAATAAGTCCAGCTATCAAATAAGAACCAAATTTAAGTTTAACGTGCAAATTCAATGTCATTTAAAATACTTATGGCTGTTATTTTGTGCAGATAAACTCAAATTATTATTGAAGAAATAAAGAGAACGTAAATATGAGTCTACAGGGAAAGACATGTGTTGCCCACATCAGAGTTTTTAACAATATTACAACAATGATTTATAGAAGTGAACGGGGATTATTTGCAGGCAGGGTTGTTTGATTTAAATCGGCTTGATTTAAATCATGATTTAAATCATGATTTAAATCACTTGATTTTTTTAAAAAAATCATTGATTAAAATCATTTTTATTTTTGTCAAGTTTTTTTTTTTGTATTTTTATGCTAAAATAACCTGGAACAGAATAAATGTTTAAAATAATAAAATTCCACATCAAGACATCTTTAGAGTATATAAAAAAAAACTGAAATCCTTTCCTTAACTATCGGTCAGTGGAGATAACACTATTCATTGCTTGGAGTATAAAATCAAGTAACAATGGCAACTGACCAGTGCTGCCAACCTATTTTCTAATTTTACAGCTAAAAATCACTCAAAATATATCTAGAATTATCTAGATTTTCTGTCAGTTATCTAAAAACATAGCTAGACAATATTTAACATTTTAATTGTTCTTGTGATGATTTATTGGGATCAGTGGTTGCGATACAGTTTTTACATGCATATTTCAAGCTACAAAAATTTAAAATACCTTTTGAAATGTTATTTATATGTGCTGCAATAATTTTTACCATAGAAATAAGAAAATTAGGTTCCTTCCTATTTTTGTGATTTTTGTACTAATAAAAAATCATTTAAGAGACTCAGATGAATGAAATTACCTGTTAAATGGTTAAGTTTTTATTATATAAATGAAAAAGGTATAATATCAAACCTAACAGATTTTCAGATATCACATAGCTCTTTATTAATATAAATTCAAATAAAGAACTTAAACCGCATAATAGTTCCATATAATTAATATAGCCTAGATTTATAAATTGAATAAAATAACCCAATTAAAAAAACCTATTTATTTAAAAAGTTTTTGGTTTTCTTAACCCCTGCATATATTTTTTAATCTTATATTAATATATATTCAATTAAATTTTTTTTAATTATACAGTACATTAATATAGTCTAACTTACCTTCTGATCTGAAAAATATAAAAAATTGATTTTGACAAAGACTAATATAAATCAAAAAAATCCGATTTAAATCAAAAAAATCTGATTTAAATAAAAAAAATCCGATTTTTTTGATTTTTTAAAAAAAATCATGATTTTTATCCACCCTGTTTGCAGGCCATTTCGAAAAAAATGTATGACCTATATTTAAAGATCCACCAAATTTTTGTAGAATAAAATGTTCAACAAATTTAAGCTGTGTAACAAATTTTAACTCTCTAGGACATAGGAAAGTGCATTAAAAATGCCATCAAATAAGTATATCATGAAGAGTTATATAAAATGAAAAAAAAATGTTGAAAAATTGTTATCTACCAAATTTATTTTAAAATTTGAAGCCTCTCTCATATACAAAATGATTAAACTCTTGGAAAGATATTTATTATACAATATATCTCTTTTTTCTTTCTGGAAGATATCCCAAAAGTCAGAATTTAATTGAATTTGTTTTTTTCCCTATATTAAATAATTTTTAATTAAAAAACTGCTTAACATATTTTACTGAAATTTTTTATATATATTTTATGCGATAATGTGAATATTTCCTAAAAATTTCGAAGCAATTTGTGAATTTTAAATTTGCTTAAAAAATGTTTGAAAAATTAGGTCCCATAGGGTTCAATGTATTTCATTTTTTCAACCCGGGTTCAATAAAAAACTAATTGGGTGATATTATTTATTTATATTCCCATAGGTCCCACAGACAGTCTGAAAAACATACTAAAATTTGATTTTGATAAAGTCATTTTTACGGCAGTTATCATGCCATAGCTGCCAACCCAGAGAATAAAAAATTAGGAACACTGTACACGAGAAAAATGACACGCAATAGTTGCACACAAAATATATATACATAGGTATCTCCAACATGGGAGTACTTGTTTCCCCCCCCCCCATTGAATTGCATGTCAGTATTTCTTAGCTAATGTATTATGTATTGACAGTGATTTTGCAACCCCCCCCCCCCCCCGGAAGGAAAGATGGTGAAACCCATATATATATATACTATATAATTAATCTTAATAAAAAAAAATAAGACCTCATGAGATAAGAATTTTGAAACATACATGAAATGCATAATATTTTTACACCCATAAAATTATAACTATATTTGTTCTCCTTAAATACATCAATATTCAACTAAAGGTAAAATTAAACTATTTTCATATTTGAAAAAAAAAATGTCATTACACAATTTAAATACACTATTACAAAGTAAATAAAACAAAGACAAATTAAGAATATTTTTGGTTTATTGATACATAGGTAGCAGATTTGGCCTTTTTCAAGAAAGTGGCACCATGTTTGTTCATACCAAGCACCATTTATCTGATTATTTGACAATTAAAGTAGACTGTAAAGTCAAAATACTCATGGAACTTCCAAAATCAGTTTTGTTTCTTTTTACAAGACTAAAAATTCGTTCACATGCAGCATTACTATGGGGGAGTGTTAGTATCACCAACATGATACTACTCAATTTACCATACAAAAGTTTATACACAGGATCTTTTTGCTTTCCTAACTTAGCCCACTAAACATCTGGTCTTCAACAATTATTTCTTCTGGCAGAGCTGCCATTTGATAATGCAAAAACTCAGTCTCTACACTATCAATTATATCAAACATTGATTATGTTGAGTCTTTTTGCAGTATAGAGGGAAATCTGTCTATAAAAAATTTTATCAAGGAAATTTAACTTTTTTCCTCTGAGACACATCTGCGACTTCAGCATGATGTAAAACATCAGAGTTGATTGGATAGTTTCCGATAATATAATTACATGTCATACAATAGTAGTTTTTGACGTACTCAAAAAACTGCTTTGTTTCATCAGACTTTAACTTTTTCAGGCACTCTAACGTCTCTGATCCCACAAATATGTCTTCATTATCCTTATGATTTGTTGAATCACTATAAGAGATATCGAAGACACATGTCGAAGCTTTCACAACTTCAAGCTTTATGAATCTGACTAATATATCTGTAAAAAAACTTGAATTTGGGACTTTAGCTTATGGACTCTGGGGGTCTCTGATTGCAGACTCACATTACATTTTTCGAAAACACCAATTACATTATTCAGAAAAAATGCAAGGGCATGGTACAGATTTTTCAAAATAGAAAAATTTGTATTATGCAAATATAATTAAAAAATTAATCTTAATAATTAGCCATAATATGAAAATAACTAGTTTAGTCGATCTAATATGCAACATTTAAATGATGGAGATGGATGGAAAAAGGTACTAACGTACTCTCGGCAATTCACGCGATGTAACTGAATTGCGCAATCGCACTGTTTATGCGAAAATAATTAAGAAATTAACCATAATAATTGATCAGAATATGAAAATAAGCTAGTTTGGTCAATCAAAAATGCAATATGTAGAAGATTGAGATGGATGGAAAAAGATATTATTGCACTCTTGGCGATTCATGAGAACAAACTGAATTGCGCAATCGCAGTGTTTATGCGAAATTAATGAACAAAATAACATTTTAACGATTTATGCTGAATTAGACAACCTTTGAAGAAGTATATTTATTACTTTCATAAAATAAGCGATCAAGATCTTAATTTACATTACACGCAGCCGTAAATCTATGTTAATTTGATTGGCATTACCCTGCATTTTATTATGGATTTGCTACGATCCCGGGAATGGTAGAAATCAGTGCTAAAAAAGCGGAAAATCGGCGTTTCCGAGGAATTATACCATGTCTGGTTAATTGATAAATTTCAAACAAAAAAATCTGGAGAATTTCGTTAGTAATTCGGAGGCCGGAGAAGTAATGAAACATCCGGAGTTTCAGGCCCAAATCCAGAGAGTTTTTCACGTCTGTTCTGTAATTTTATGAGTGTACTTTTGATCAAATAGAGAAAAATTTCCCACTTAGCTAAAAAATCCCTTTCATAGGGAAAATTTTTGGGATATTATCCCTAAACGTAGGGATTTTTTCAAAAAATCGTTAAAATCGGGAGATGCGTCTTCAAAAGCGGGAAATCGGGATAAACACTCAAAAATCGGGAATCTCCCGCCAAATTCAGTAGAGTTGGTACATATGTAACTTTTATGGTTGCAGAGGGGGAAAAATGGGGGTAAAACAGGAATATTTTCAAAAATTCGGATTTTGTGGAAAAAATTCGGATTTTCGGAACAGACGTAAAAATTCGGAACGAATCCGGAAAATCCGGAACGGTTGGCAGCTATGTCATGCTGACAGACAGACAGACAGAATGAACAAAGTCATAAACACTTTTCAACTATGTTGTAAAGTGTAAAAAATGGAAGAGGAATTATATCTGGCTAGAAGCAGAAGATCGTGATAGCAGTTACTTCTTCACTTGCAAATGGTACAAAAGTACAGGAAAGAAGAATGCATTTACAGAAGGTAAGATTTTAAAACATTCTATTTATTTATTTTAAAGCAGGGTTTGATTTACTTTGTTTTGCATTTTTGTAGCAATGGGGGTTACACAAAATGCATTTTGTGTAAATATTTTACATAATATATAAGAAATATTTAGCATATAAACACGGAAACTTTCTTTCAGTGAATAAATGGATTAAAGTAGATTCTCTGACAAAACACGAAAAAACTAAAGACTATAAATTTTCCACCACAAGCCATGAATCTATGACAAAAAATGAATAGCCCAAAGCAGTATCAGTCACATGTTCAAAAGAACAAAAAGTTATAACAGCTATGATGAAAATTGTTTATTTTCAAGCATAAGAAAATTTAGAGACATGAAAGTCGTTAAAAGATTTATGTATTGATTTAGGTTTACAAGACCTAAATTCATTAAATGTAGATGCTCATACAAACTATGAAAGCTATGATGCATTAACTAATATGCACCATGTATTTGCAGATATAATTTCAGACATAAAGGAAAACCCTTGTTTTTTGGGGGTTTTTTTAATGATTGACGTAAGCACTGATGTTTCTGTAACTCAGTGCATGGCACAGTGTATTTGAAGTATGCGACAAAATCAGAAACTCAGTATAATGTAAAGACTGTTTTTTTAAAGATCACAGATCTAAAAGGAGGTACAGCTAATGATATATATATAATCCTTGAAAAAGTGCTAACTAAATTTACTCTCGATAAAAAGAGGATAGCTGGAATCACTACAGATGGTGCTAATGTCATGACTGGTCACGTTCTGATGTAACAACCTTAATTAAAAATGATGTCCCTCATATCATATCTATTCACTGCATTGCACATAGACATGCTTTAGCAAGTTCACAGGCAGCTGATTGTGTTGGTTACTTAAATTAGTTCGTTACAAAATTTATACATATTTTAGCCAATCACCAAAACATACCAGACAATTGGCGTCTATTTTAGATGTTGTAGAATCAGTTAAAAAAAAAATTGTCCAAGTTTCAGCGACCAGATGGCTGTCCCTTCATCATTCTGTTGCAGTTAGAAAAGAGAACTGGTCTTCATTAGTATCTTTATTAATAGAAGATAAAACTGCTGTTCCACACGGGTTATTAAAATCCATAACAAGCTTCAGGTTTATTGCTGTAACAGCTTTGCTGTCTGCTGTTCTTTTTGTATTGAACAAATTACGTTTGCTTTTCCAAAAACAAAATGTTGACTTTGCAGTTCTAAAATGTCAAACTGACATATGCATAAGGAATTTAGAAAATTTACTGCAGGAGAATGGGGTGAATTTACAAATATTTTTTTCTGAAATTCCTAATCAAATTGAAGGGCAATTTGAATTTGAAAGTCACATGGTGAGGAATGATGTTAAAGAAAGAAGCGAATTTAAGAAACTTAAAACAAAGTATATGAAATGTCTCCTCCAAAATCTCCAAGAGAGGTTTAAAGACAATGTGAAATTGGAAATGTTTTCAGTGTTTGTACCTGATAACATACCACCTTCATCATCTAATGACTATGTAGGATATGGGGAGAAACAGATAACAAATATCTTTAATCATTTGAAATTTTGTCAAATTTCTTTAACAACTTTGGGTAAATGGAAAATGTTTAATGACTTATTAAACACATGATGTAGGCAAATGGACATTTTAGGAATCCTGAAATTTATTGACAAAAATGACTTGTCATCTTTATACCTGGCTAGAACAGGCATGATTATGTATTCATTCGTTTTACTCTTACACACAGTGGATTGTGAAAGAGGGCTCAGTGAGATGAACTTAACAAAAACAGGATGGACAAAGAATTTATATTCTTTAATGACCATTCACATCAATGGGCAACAGCTTGAATATTTTGATTTTAAAAGAGTCTTTGAACAGTGGGCTGTGAAAAAAGCTCATAGGATATTATTGCAACCTGCATAATTTCATCTGATCCTTATTTTACTATTTCTATTTGTGATATATTAAAATTATTACAGTATATAAAATATAGGTATTATGGTTTCTAATTTATAAAATAAGCTATATTAATTAAGTAGGTTGGGTTACACGAAAAAAACAATTTAGCCTTCTTTAAAAGAAAGTTCATAATTTCAACAATATAAAAACACACGCTAAATTTTTACTAATGTCTTTTATTTTTCTACAACTTTTTGCCAGCAGTTAGCAAAATTACTACAAAAATTTTGAAGCCAGCTTAAACCCTGCTCTTCATATAATATGGATGTAATTATTATTTTAATTTTTATTAAAAAACTACCAAATATATTTTGCTGAAATTTTTTTCATATATTTTATGGGATAATTTGAATATTTCCCAAAACTTTTGAAGCAATTTGTGAATTTTAAATTCACTTAAAAAATGTTTGAAAAAATTAGATCCCATAGGGTTCAATGTATTTCATTTTTTCAACCCGGGTTCAGTCCAAAACTAATTGGATGATATTATTCATTTATATTCCCATATGTCCCACAGACCATCTGAACAACATAGTAAAATTTCATTTTGATAGTCATTTTTATGGCAGTTATCGTGCGAATGGACAGACAGACAGACAGAATGAACAAAGTCATAAACACTTTTCAACTATGTTGTAAAGTGTTAAAAACCACTTGTATTACGAAAATTAAGTGCCTCAAAATATATAAAACTCACTCAAATTACTATCTAAATATTAAAACAATAGTAACAGCAGAAAGAGTAGATTAGAGTAGTAACAGCATAAAATAATTGATTAAATGTATCAACCGATTTTGTGGGCAAAAAGAGCATGATAACTGAGACAGAGCAACTAAGCAACTACTGCTGCAGCAAATGCAGAGATAATTCTGTCAACTTTCAAATGCTCATGTGACCAAAGAAGTTAAGTGTTGCCAATTAAAAAAATAATAATTAAATAAAATAAAAAAACTAAGGAGGTATGAAACAAGGTGATTGCAAAACAATTACTTAAAACACAGCAAAATTAATTATAAATATACAAGACTATGAAATTTAGTTGCAACTAATAAAAGAAGAAAGAAAAACAACCAGCTTCAGAAAATAAAGTAGCTAATTCTATAAGAAAAGAAACAACAAAAATATTACAAATAAAAGAAATAAGTTTCAGGAACTAAATTGACTACCATCAACCAAAAAGATAAGAACAAGCAACAAATTAAGGTAAAAATGACCATTTCAAAATTACATTAGTTAACTACAGTAAGAAAGGAGAAATATGTTACATGTCAAAGAAATATCATGATATGAAAAAAAATTAGATAACTGCATCAGGATGAGTAATTGCAAATTTATACTTTTAAAGCATACTGGTATATGTATTTAAGTCTTGTTTATTCCAAAGCCCCTACTTGGCCTAGAAGTCATTTTTCTCTTAAACATAACTATCAAACCAAAGATGGTTCCAAAACTTTCGAAAATTAAAAAGATATTGATAAATTTTTAAATATTTGTAAAAAACCTCATTTTAGGTAAAAAGAGGGGTGTGCAAAAAATTCTTCCTTATACAAAAATAAAGAATAGACAGATAAATTTCCCGGAACCTCTAGAAGTCGGAAGTTTGATAAAGTGAATAGTTTTTTTTTATACAGAATTTAAAAAATCCCCAAAAACCTGTTGAAGCCCATTAAGAACAAAGACACTATTTCCACTTTGATTCCCCTTTATGTTTATTGCTTCATGAATGTCAGAGTTAGGAATGGCAGACAGCTGTCATTGAGAGTAGTGGAAATAAAATTACAAATTTCTAAAATTTGTAATTTTATTTCCACACTGGTTAAGTTTTCAGATAGAACTTTGAAATTTTAAATACAAGATTGCAACAGTAGTATTATAAGTATTACTTGAAAAAATTATGGTGTTTCTATGAAAACTTCGAAATATTGCTTGAAATTATTATTAAAATTTAAAAAAGTTTTTCAGGTACAGTCTTCAACATTTGTTATGATGAAGTCTTATGCCCTAGCTTTAGAAAACATTTATTATTTTTGTCAACTTTGTGTGATTTTTTTACAATTAAATTAAGGATTCGATAACTTTCATTTGATAGCAATGTAATGCTCAGAATTTAAATTTCATAAAAAAAAAGTCTGCTAGATAGGGTCTTCAATTTTTATAATTATGAAGTTCCATGTACATGCTTTACAAAACTTTAATTCGCTGTGTTATTACTTTACTTGCTAATATTTTATAATTAAACTCATGATTCAACAAATTTCATCTGAAACGTCGCTGTCTGTCTTTCGATTCCAGTATGGATCTTTATGATTTTCTATTGCACGAATTATCATATTTTTATATTTTTATTTCTTCCATGTCAGAAGGAGGGGGAGTGCTTATGCACCTGTGCAAGGAGAGTGGTGAGAAGAGGGTGAGACAGACAAACGAAAGGGGCTGTAGGGGGCAGGCAAATGAAAGAGGTTGTAAGAGGGGCAGGAGGATTTTGCACCCATGCAGCAGGTGCAGAACTTGCTAAAAACTGATTGCTATATTTAGTGAAAGCTAGTGGGGGAAGCCCATTAGAAATGGAAATACCTGGTTTTGGGAATTGTAATAGCCAATATCTGAAATAAAAATAAAAGAAAACCAGTTTCAAAATTCTGTGAGAAATAAAGACAGAGCAGTCAGTCACAAATAAAAAAAACATTATTTCGAAAACTGGACGAGAAAACATTAACCAGTGTGGAAAAATATAACAGTAACAAATAAAGGAAAGAATTGGTTTCAGAAATGGTTAAAAATTATGTGACCCCTTTTATAATAATGATAATTAATACTAGACATAAAAGTAAATTTTCTTATGCTCAAAATAATATAAAAAAACAAATGACAGACAAGCACTTCACAAAATTCCCCTGTACTACCATTCAGTGTTCGAAATTAGCAGTCGTTAGTCGTAATTTGCGACTAGAAATTTCAATTTGACGATCAGATTGAGGATCAGAGATCAATCTGGTCGTCAAATTTGACGCCTAACAATGATATTGTTAAATACTAGTCTTCCCTTTGACTAAATTACGATCCCTAGTAGAAGACTGGACAGCGGTCAAGAAAAAAGCAGTATTTTATACACGCCCACAGTGATAAATCTGCAGGTGGTACACAGACAGTAAAATCCCCCTCTGTCTATTCAGGGAAGGAAACATTGGGATCTTTATTGTACTTGAACTCACCCCCACCCTTCAAGACCTGAAATTGCACTTCTGATGAATTTATTTGTTTGCTTTATCCTCAGACATTCCGATGCCCGAGACTCCGGGAATTTAACTAGTTTCTATTGCTCCCCTCCCCTTTATTCCTTTTTAGATCTAAGTATCTCACTTGAAAGAAAAGGGGGTGATCCTGCAATCTTTACATTCTAATTGCTTACTATTATAGAACACATTGCATTCCAGATTAAATCGTTCCAGCTTCTTGTAAATTTGGTTAGTTAATATTTTGTTATCAGACATTGAAAATGACGTTTTTATAGCTGCCAAGTGTTCAGATTTTTATGTACTTGTTCCGTTTTTTGAGTCCTGTTCCGGGAATCCGATTTGGATCCACAGTAGTCCGATTTTTCTTTTCCATAACATTTATATTTTATTGTAAGCAGATTTGCATAAGAGTATCTACAAGTCATGAAATCGGAAGTAGGTCACGAAATGAGAAACAAAGTCTGGAATTTTAAGATGGAGGTTTTCTAGTTTTTTTATCTAACAATCCGTTTCCACGTAATTGCGTCTGTTTCTAATTAATGTGGGAAAAACAAACACATTTGCATCGACTAAAATTTTTATGATTATTTCTTGTTATATACAAGAAAACTATTTTTCAGATGTATTATTAAAGAAATGAAGAGCTATATTGCACGAGTACCGGGTACCGCGATAAACGGCATTTGTCTGTGATCTTCCTTTTATTTCGTTTTATTGTGAAAATACTTTTCCACTTCTGCAATCTGTTTGCATCGTCTAAAACGCTTGTAATTATTTCGTATATACTATATTATACAGAAAAACTATTTTTCAAGCGTATTTTTAATGACATAAAAGGCTATTTTGCAACAGTATCGCGATAAACGGCATTTGTGCGCGATCCTCTATATTTCATTTTATTTTGAAAGTATTTTTCCACTATTACAATTTGTTTGCATCGTTTAAAATGTTTGTAATTATTTTGTATATATAATATACAAAATAATTACAAACATAAAAATAGTTTTTCTATATAATAGAAAAACTATTTTTCAAACGTATTATTAATGAAATAGAAGGCTATTTTGCAGCAGTATGGGGAAAAACGGTATTAGTGTGCGATTTTTCCTCCTCATGCAATGTGTTCCTATTTTTTTTTCTGGTAGGTTGGCATCTATGCATTTTTTATATCAATCCCTAAAATTAATGTGATTCATACTTTTTTTTATTATTACCCAGGCTGTCTAGCTCACCCAAAGGGTGTTGTTGTTGAGACCCAGACCGTCCGACCTACCAGAAAGATGTAAGGTAACTGTTTGGACGGCCGGGAAGTGCCACCCAATTTAGACCGGAACCCAGTGGGGGAGGCATCCACAGGGACCGTACCCTCCTTCCCCTACCACCAACCTCTCGGAAGGACTTACGGACCCACATGTTTAACGTGATCGTACTCCGCGTGAACACGGCGGCAGTTTTGGCAGTGGCTGGAATCGAACCCGGGCCTACCGAGTGCAACTCCAGCGCGCTAACCAATGGGCTACCGCGCCCCCACCCAAAGGGTATAGATGAGTTTCAAGGGTATGATTTATATTTTGTCAAAGCGACAAGAAAAAGAGTAGCAACTATAAAACAAAAACTTATTATTGACTTGCAAATACTGAACCCTAGCTGCCAACTCTGCATTTCTTCGTGAAGCTCCGATATTTGCATTGATTGTCGATTTCCGGAGAAATAAGCAAATTCCGCCCCCCCCCTTTTTTTTTAAACTTTTAAGATAAATATATAGTAAACAGATTTTAAAATGAAATTCCATACTTTGGCAAAATTGGCCACAAAAAGTGACTAAATTTCACTCAAGATTACCTTATAATATTTTAATTTTAAATGAGTTTCATTCTTATATTTGTAAGTAATATGAGAAAGATTATATGGAAATGTCACTAAAATGTGCATTTATACATGATTATTGGTTTATCTCGTTTTATTATCATGTATTTTCCATTCTCGTAATTTGTTTTCATCAACTAAAACTTTTATATTAATTGCTGTTTTAACTCAGGAAAATAAATTTTCAAGCATGAAATGAAGGGGTATTGGGGCAATGACTGTACAAGATAAGATGACCATAATTGAAAATTGTTAAATAGAAGTTTTTTTTTTAATTTGTTGGTTTTTTATGCCCTTTTTGCCAAGTAAAAACAAATTAGCAATTTTTTCTATTTATTTTTTCTTGAGTTTCTTTTTCAGTTTATTTTAAATTTTAAGAAAATTTAAAACAATTTTTAAAACAAAAATCTGAATTATTCTTTTTTTATATCTTTAACAAAATTGGGCATTTAAAAAATAGTTGTTATTGTTAGAGATGTAAAAATGGCAACTAGCCGTGTCTATTTGACACCTAGAGCCAGAACCTATAGGCGTCAAATGACGCCTAGTTCAAATTTTTAATTTCTAACACTGCTACCATTATTATGAAGTTCCTTGTAAAGCTTTACAGGATAGCCTATTGTTATTCTTCATAAGAATTTATTCATCTTCATTACAAATAAACATAACTCTATTGTTACATAAGCTGTACTTCTAATTTAATATCAGGTTTTAATAAAAATCACTGAAAAAATATATAGGCATACTAAAAAAATACTGACTGTATATAACAAGTTAGAATAATAAAAATCACTTAATGTTAAAAATAAATTTACTTAAAATACTGTCAGAGACCAGATTTGATCCACAGGTTATCTATATCTGATCTGAACAAACACTTTGACCAGTTCATTAATAAATGAATCACCTTAGCATAAAGTGTTAATAAATCGAATGCATACCTTACATCATCAAGAAATTTTTCAACTTCCAGTTTTTGGACATCAGTTCGAGAAATTGAAGGACCCATTTTAGCACCTTTATATGGCACACATGCTAAAATATCATTTTGGTGATGATACCTTGAACGTAAAGCTTCATCAGTTAGCTGATCAGGTTGATATGCTGCAATACATTAGTTCAATAACTAAAATCAAATCACCAATATTATAAAGACTATAAAGAAAAAATATCAACATCATAAAAATTAAAATTACAATGATTTATCAAACCAGTCAGGGTCAAAGACATTTCAGACAAGCAAATGCTTGGATAGTCTGACCAATGATTTAAAAACAAATATGCAACTATTTTAAAAACAGATTATTTGTTTACTAATGCCAAATTTTAGTGGCAGAGAGCTCTAATTAAGTTTGTACTGGCAGTCATATTGCAGTTGAGCTTGTACAGGCTAATTTCTATATATGTTACTCAACATACAGACTAATTCCATTTTGTAGCAATCTATGGACTCCATCTCCAGGTCTAAATTACCCCACGGGTAATAATTTGCATTATCAGAAGCTTTGTACACGAGCAAAACACAACTCAGGACTTTATTTAAGAAGTTCAAATAATTATCTTAATGATTTTTTTTTTAAATTCACAACCATTTTAGAGATAACAGATTTCTCATATTCCAATACGAAAGATTTTTGTGTCATATATCTCGAAGTCCATTTTCATTACCCATAATTTTTAGATTTAATAATCAGGGACAGCAGCCAAAATTTCCAAAACATAGTAAGGAAAATAGGTGGGTCAAACCCAAAACATAAGACGGATAAGCCCCTAAAAATAGGAAAAAAATAGGTGTGATAGATAAGACTCCTAAAAAAAGCTGCAAACTATACAAAATAGAGAAAAATAGAATATGGCAAACTCTGAATCCCAAGACCCATCAGAAATTTAAAACTGGGTCCTGCAAGAAAAAAATCCAGGACCCTAAACCTACTAAACTTTAGAAGAAAAGACAACAAACTTTCATAACATATTTAAGATGAAAAAATTTGTTCAAAATATGATTAAAAAAGGGAGAATTTTTCTCCTAACTGATTATCAAAACATTTCAAACTTTCTGTGCAAAAATAAATAAGTGCTCACAAAATTTTTATTACCTTATTCTTAATTTTTATTCATCATTTAATACATTATGAATAAGAATATGCATAATCATTATAAGAATAACCCATTTCTCCATCTGCCGACAATGATTGGCTAAAAATTTGGCGGGATATTGCCAACTTGGCAACTTATTTTTAATGTTGCCAAATTGATTAAAATGTCACCAAATTAATTAAAATGTCATCAAATTGATAAAAATGAGGCTAAATCAATTAAATTATTTGTGTTTTGTTGGAGGATAGTACTGTCAGTAGTCTGTCTGTCAGTTCCAACAATCCCACTTGGTGACAAATTTGGTTACTTTTTTTTAAATGTTTTAAATGTCACCACATTGATCAAAATATCGTTAAATTAATGAACATAGAACTAAATTGATAAAATGATGCTAAATTATCACCAAATAATGCACCAAATTTATCACATGATATTACATATGAAAGTAAACATATTTCACAATAGTTAATAATTTATAGGTTATTAAGAGAAATGATTTATTCTCATAGCAAATAAATGACTGTTGGCATCCTACTACAAAAGTATTCCACAAAGAAACTTTTCTCATGAATGGAACGAGCTAGATCCACGAGAATGTCAACAAATTTATCGAATGATATTACATATGAAAAGTGAACATATTTTACAATAGTTAATATTTTTTTTATTTCATGTGATTTTTTGATAAATTTATTTTAAAAATGTGCAATATCTCAAAAACAGTTCATGCTAGAGTTCTAAAGTTTGTGTCAATTATTTTCTAATGAAAAATTACAAAAGAAATGACAAGGTTTTGATTTTTTGATGATTCTTTCAAAATTTCATCCTGTATAGTTTTATATACAAAGCAAAGTAATTTATTAAAATATTAGTTGATACAAATGAATTTCTCCCACATTAATTAGATAACCATTGGTCATCTCTCTCTCTCTCGTGACGCTGTGGAAATAATCACCATTTGTGAGCACCGACTATACGACAGTTGGGAAACGGATTTTTAGATGACAAATTGGGAAACACTTCAATCTCCAAATTTGTGCCTTCATTTCTCATTTCATGGCATTTTCAAAACATTTGTGATCTATTTCCGATTTTTTTACTTTTGTGACCTATAGGTACTCTACTTTTTTATGCAGATTTGCATAAAAAAATTACAAACGTCACTCACGATTCATTCCTACACTGAGATAGCAGAAAATTGAAACACAGAAAACAATTGAAAGTCACATGACTTGCTTTCACATTATTTCTGCCTAGAATAGGGGAAAATAAAGGCAGCTGAGTGAAAACTGGGAGATTGAGCAACTTACCCTGGAGATATAGAGAAAAACCAGGAGAGTTGGCATCTATGTTAAGCTAATGGATCGATTTATTGTTTCAACTTCCTGTATAATGTGCAGAGACTTTAAATAGAATTGACTTATATATCTGGTATATATAGTTTGAATAAAAAGCATGCATGTACATAAAAGTTTTACTTATAGTTAGTAATGAATTTAGAACAAGACAAAACACTTACATGCTGTATTCACTATAACATGAGCAGTTAGGAGCTTAAGAGGATGAACTTCAAATATCACAGGATGGAATAACAATTCTCTGGCACTTGGTCGCTCTAAAGGATTTTTCAATAAACATTTTCTAATGAAATCCTTAAAATAAAAGATCAAGATTGCTTAGTGCATAGATCATTTTTTATACTTCAAATTACTCAATATTTTTTAAGAGGAAAAATATCCGATCTATGCCTAGGAAGTTGTCCTTTACAATCTTTCTTATTGACAGTTGATTTTAACCGATTAGACAAATTAAAACATAGCTTCATATTTGAATTGTATATATATCTACCTAATCCGAGGACATTCATTTCTTTTTACACCTAACATATTCATGGTTGTAAATTGACTACGTCTATAGTTCATACTAATGCATTCATGATTACTGTTATGGTTAATTGAAAACCACTAGCATTGCTTGTTTATTGCCCTCACAAAAGTTTGACAGCAGCCTTGCATATTTCTACAGAAAACACCAGATATTGATATTTCAGTACTTCTAAAAGGAATGAATATGTAAATAATGGGTGGGGGTTTAAACACACCATGATTGATGCAATAACATTAAAATAACAAATCAGGTAGATAAAAATAATATTAGTTCTTTTAAGCAAAAAAAAACCTTTAAATATTTTTAATGCACCACTGTGTGTGTGTGTGTGTGTGTGTGTGTGTGTGTGTGTGTGTGGCAATATGCATAACTTAATTCATTTAAAGTTAGTGTGCATAAATAATAAGGAATAAAAAACTTATAATTAACTTATAAAAATATCTTGAAATATGTTATGATTAGTGCATTAATTATATATTTTCCATGAATTTTAGAATTTTTTTCTGAAATTTCACAAATATCAAATATAACATGTCTTTAGACAATAAAAAATTTTATTTGTTTTCAGCCATATTCCTATGCTTGAAGATGAAGACCCACTAAACTACAAATTTCGTTCATATAAAATGAGTGTAAAAGAATTTCAGGTCAGTTAAGGTTTGAAAAATTTCTGGAAAAAAAAAATTCTAGCTACATAAAGCCACCATCTATTGTCCGTCAGCCCCTACAAATAGTGTTGATGCCAAACAATCTTTTTTTATATTTAAAAATGTGTTACAAGACAGCAAACACTGCATTAAAGAAGAAAATTTGTACATGTACAAAATAATATACATTAAAATGCCGTCCATGTAAATAAAAATCTTGATATGATCTCAAGTGATGGCATTGATTACACAGAATTTGAATGGTTTCAGTTTATGAATGTAAGTATCAGTTGTATGAATGTAAGTATCAGTTTAAAAAATATATAATGCTTACTGAATTATACAGTAGTTATTTGTATTATGGCTTTATAACTAATAAGCTTTCTTTGGAAATGTTAATGTAAATCCTTGGCCATGAAATTTTTGTGAATTTTCGTGATTTACGGCACGACTGCCCTGAGAATTTTGCCCTTTTTTTTTATCTCCAGAGATAAAATTACTGCTCTAGTTATGATTAATAGAATACACATGATTTTGGTTTTATTTCCTATGATGTCATTACAACTGTGACCATGTAATATCAAAGTATGCTCACTTACCTCTGCTTTATACATAAAAATCTGATATGGGCAGTGCATAACTTTCTGTTCAGACTCATATTCATTTTCTCTTTCTTTCTTGTATAATTCATTAAATTAAGTTAATTGCACAAAATAATACAGACAATTATTTGAAATTACACTGAATTTGCAGTTTGCTTCAATTTTTGTTTTCATATGGCGACTGGACATATTTTCAATAGTAGCCTTGCTAAAATGTGAAAAACTGAAATATTGCAAAAACAGTTAGTCGCACAGTAATGAGGTTAGTTTTATTCTTTTTGTTATCAAAAATTATGTACAAAACGAACACTTAACCAATATATTTGAGCATATGTTGTCTTTTAATTCACATTTTGAAGAGTTTTATGAACCATTAAAAAAAGACAGATTCTTTTTTTCTGAATCATATCAAAATCTAATCAGCATCGGCCTAACCTACAAGTAACTTACGTGCTAAATTTTGTGAAATTTGATCCATTAGTTTTTTAGCTAGAGTGTATACACTATACCTACATTACACAGACACACTCACACAAATGTCCCATTAAAAATAGTTTCATCAGATTTTAGAATGTTTACAATGTATAGATATGTCAAAAAATCAAGTTGCGATATATGACATGAATCCAATACTTTTCCTACATATTACCAGGGAAGTAAAAATATATATAAAAATTAAAATATAGAAATTAATTTTTCAGGGTTCGTACTCATTCGTCTATCTAAAATTAAGGACTTATTAAGGACCTTTGGAGAAAAATTAAGGGCCTTTTGAAACATAAAATTACAAGCTATAAGCAAAGTTAAAAACCTATAATAAATCATTCCATACTTCAAACATTTAATGCAATAGCTTGGAAATTGTTTGATCATTGTTAACTATTCAAATTAAACTACAAAAAGCTTAAATACGATTATGAGTTAAGAAACTATAATGAAAAGACAAGCTAATACATATACAAATTCCACATGCTATAATTTCCACTGTTTTTTGCTCAAATTTTAACATTTAAATTGTTAACTATATTTTGGTTTTGTATCGCAATGAGTTAGATTTGATAAATAAATTGAGATTTTTTCCACTTCTACTCTCTCATCTACAGAGTCAGTATTCTTATTATCAATTTTTACATATAATTCCAAAAAATATTTTATCTGTTTCAGATAATAAAAATATTCTTCCATTATTTTTCCTTTTTTATCAAGAGTTTCACTTTTTTCGATTGTCTAATGTTGCATGTATTTTGAGTGTGCAGACAATGGTGCAAGCCAGCCACATCCCTTTGGTTATTTCTAATTTACTCAATCCTCCAGAAAACTGCATAAACTAATGAACAATCTTCTGTGAAATGTAGGACTAATGTTTTACATTTTCAACTTTGTAAGCTGCGGCATTGCATTAAAGCAGCATTGCTGCAATAAATTTAAAGTTAAGGGAAAATGTAGTGCACAAATTATTACACAACACAAAATGGGTTGAAGACCCAGACCGTCCGACTCGTCCAGAGGACTTAGAGTAACTAGTTGGACGGCCGGACACAAAATGGGTTGTATACTGTATGGCATAATAAATTGTGCATTCATTTCATAGCTTAATTTTTACTGATTTCTTTTATATGTGATGTTACTTATTGAAATTAAAAGTTGTTTAACAAGAAAGAAGATTTGATATGTTCAAAATTTTTATGTAAAAGTACTCAAATCAGGTTACTTTTTATGTAAAAGTACTAAAATTTGCATTTTTTTTATAAAACAGTGCTAAAGTTAAAGATTTTGAGAACATTTGCAAATTTTAATGAAAAATGCTAATGGTCACAATTTTAAAGATATTAAAATTGGAGATATTTATGTGAAAGCACCTTTCATGTTAAAGTGGTTTTTATTTTTATTTTTTTAAGAAAATGCACAAAAATTCATAATTTTTGAGAAAAATGATAACGTATATTCATGATTATTTCTATATAAAACATCTAAAATTCACCATATTTATGTAAAAGTGCTAAATTGTTTATATAGCAAAATTCGCGATTTCGAAAACGAGCACTAAAATTTGTACTTTTGAGAAAGGGTGCCAAATTCGCGATTTTTGAGAAAAAGTATTAAAATTAGTAATTTTTGAGAAAGAGTGCTTAAATTCGCGATTTTTGGAAAAGGGTGCTAAAATTCTCAATTTTGGAGAAAAGGGTACTAAAATTCTCAATTTTCAAGAAAAGGGATCTAAAATTCACAATCTTTTAGGAAAGGTCTAAAATTCGTGATTTTTTAGGAAAGTGCTAAAATTCGAAATTTTTCTAGAAAAACACTGAAATTTGCAATTTTATGAACGAATATTAAAATTCAAATTTTTTAAAGAGTGCTAGGTGATATTTGACAAAGAATGCTAAAATCCATTATATTTAAGAAAAATTTGAAAAAAAATCTACTAAAATTTAAATTTTTATGAAAAAACTTAAAATTACATTTCTCTTTTACTTAAGAGTTCAAATTAGAAATTTCCATAAAATGAGTTTAAATTCGTGATTTTTATAAAAAAGCACTAAAACAGAGGAGTTCTGACAAAAATCGTCAAAATACGGTATTTTTAAGCTATATGTAATATACGTTATACTATAAATATGGTGTTTTTGAATTCGTGATGTTTTAGAAAGTCCCACAATGGTCGCTCAAATTCCGAATGTCTGAAAGCCAAACTGGGAAAGTGCTTTGGAAAGAGTGTTTAAAATCCTTGATTTTTAAGAAAGGAATTTGCAATTTTTTAAAAAGTAAAGCTAAAACTAATGAATTTTTAGATAAAAAAAGCTTTAAAAAAACCGATTTTTTTTAGTGACAAATATGCAATTTTATTAAAAGCGCTTTTCTCTAAAAAAAGTGTTAAAACTTGTAAACTTTGAGAAAAAGTACTAAAAATTTGCAATTTTCGAAAAACAAACAAACAAAAAAAACAGCTACGCGATTTTTATGAAAACCTAAAATTATATTTCTAAACCTAAATTTATTTTCATAAAATGAGCTTAAATTCGCGATTTTTATGAAAGAACACTAAAATAAATGAATTTTGACAAAGATAGCTAAAATATGAGATTTTTAAGAAAGAGAGTGAAACTCATGATGTTTTAGAAAGTCCCATGATCATCTCACATATTAGGAATGTTTGAACACCAGAGCGGGATAGTGCTATGGTGGAAAACAAAAATTAAGGAGTTTTTAAGCATCTGACAGTAAAATTAAGGAGTATTAAGGGCCCTTAATTTTATTTTCTAAAATAAATTTTTAAGGACTTCTGAGGACTATACGAACCCTGTTTTTACTGCAAATCAGTCATTCCATATGGAGACACCCGATGTGTATTGCACTGTAGTCCATGGTAATTTTTTTTTTTTTTTAATTTTTACCATGGATACACACGGTAATAAGACCTCCAAATCTGAATTTATAATGTATATATCCCAATAATGCCTTAGATACAGGCATTTAAAAAATGGTCATTTTTACCAAATGGTGGCCATCTTGGATTTTGCAGTAATGTTTAAAAATGTAATAGCTTGAGAACTAATGGCTCAAAATAAATAATTCTGGTACCAATTTGAAGCTATTTATATCAGGAATATAAGTGCCATATCAAAATAATAAAAAATATATATTTTAATATTGTTAGTACATGAAAATTTCAAAAATTACCTTCAGATTGATAGTCAACTTTCATGGGCTATAAAAAAAATGTCCCATATATTTTTCTGAAAATTGGTACAAACACTAATATGTGTACTTTAAGTACAAAATAAATTAGGAAGGTAATATTTTCTATTACAGAGAAAATTAGCTTTAAAAGAGATATACATTTATTGAACATTTGATATGCAATATTCTAATCATTTAAAAATATATTTTTTAAAACAAATAAGCAAAAACAAAACATAGGAATTTTTTTTACACACTAACTGGTATGTGTGCTTTAAGCACAAAAAAAAAAAAAATTAGGACAGTAATATTTAATTTAATAACTAAACAGAATGCTGTTATATGTATATGAAATCAGTGTAAAACTTTCTAGGGTGCTGAAATATTCTAATAAAAATCTTCCTAACCACAGTTATCACACTTAGATATTTTTCTTAACTCAAATTATAGAAAGGGTATTTCTATATTCAATAGAGCTGAAGATACCAATTTTTCCCCAGTGGTCACTGGCTCCTAAACCAATTTCATGTAAGAGGCAGTACCATAATCTTTGACACATCAGTTATAAATGGCAACTATCACATAATGCTGAAGCTTTATAGTATATATATATATATATATATATATATATATATATATATAGTTAATTCCAGAACAAATAATTTGTAATTAGATAATATAAATAATAATATAAAATACCCATTTTCATGAACAGTATTAAAATAATAATAATAAAAAAAGACTTTTTAAACACAGTACTACAGCAGGTTAATCACATAAAAATATCACCCTGTCAGCTTCAGAAGAAACACTGGGAGACATCCCCTTTCCAGTTGAAACAAATACCTAAACATAAACAAGCAAGCTATGGGAGAAGGAAATGACCCTACAGCCAAACGGGGGAAGGCTACGAAAGACGTCAAGAGCGCCCTCAAACATTCATTTCTTGGTGTGTAAAGGTGAAGCAAACTTACAGGCAAATATGCTCCAGCAGAATTTCACTCCAACTTCCGTGACGCATGTGCATTAGCAAATCTTGACTTGGGGAAAATAGTTGTGTACTAAGGAGGGGGGGAGGAAATGGGTTATTTCTTTCACAAGTCAATGTGCGTGTGTGTTGTATTTCCACGTGGTCTGACTTTATTACAATTTTAAGCTATTAATTTAATATTTTTGTTACTTCTTTTACATGGTTGACATGTTTTTAATCATGTGTTACAATTCTGGGCTGTGTACATTTGATTTTCTGATTGTGGTTGTCTTAAAATGACAGATTTGCTGAGTTTCTTGCAAATGCACAAAATGTACGTGAATTATTTCGATCATAAAAGTATTTAATCTATTGTTTTATATAGTATGCATATGTAATCGCAATAACCTTTAGAAATAAGGGATCTTGTCGTTTAGGATTCTTATCATGATTATATTTACTCATTTGTATACTTAGAACTTTTGATTTTACTAATCTTAAGCCAACTGATTAGCTTGACATAAACCAGTTGATTAGCTTGTTTGAGATAGAATTATTTTTAATTTTCTGTCTATTCAGGCTGATTTGTTGGATGTCTTGAAGCAGATAGCATTAGAAATAAAATAATTCAGATTATATACTGTGAAATGACTATGTTATATTTTTAATTTCTACTGATTTTAATGAGTCTCCAAATACATTAATTTACAACACTTTTTCTTATTTGGATTATTTGATAAAATATGAGTGGAATGACTTTATTTTCTGAAACATTGCCGTTGCTTAAAAATTTTGGCCCCTCAATCAGCAAAATATTTAATTCATTACAATTTAGTATTTTTTCGTTGTGTTAAATTTTAAGTAAAATTAAAAATTTTATTTATAAATTTTGAATTCAAAAAGCTGAAAATTTATTTTTATCTAATCTGCTAATTGCATTTTTGATTATGAAGAGGTCGGTGTAAAGAAATCTTATTTTCTTTATTTTTCAATCACGGAATAGTAGATTAAAACTTTCATATATTTTAAAGCTATATGTTAATGTTGTCACTCAAAATATACAAATTTGAGTTATCCTTGCAAAACTAATTTGATTATGACTTAAAATTATTCTTGAAATATGTTTATATCCTTAATTTTTTATCTCTACATTTATTAAAATTAAGGAATATATATATATAAAATAATAATCTGTTAAAAATAATTTTTATACCATTTCATAAGTGAACGCAAGGGATTGGTTAGGTTTTCCTTTTCGTTAACTAAAAATTCACATATTTCACTAATATGTAAATTTTATTCTAATTTTTTTATTAATATGAACTTTATGTGAATATTTTAAAACAAATTAAAACTATATTTATATATTATATTTATATTTTAAAATATTAAAACAAATTCAGAAAATATAAATTTAATTTTAAATTTTCGGCATTTGAAAAACAAATACATTTCACACTCTTTTTTGAATTTCTTCATAACGTAAAATAGTTTTCCATGTTATACGAACAATTTTGACTTCTCAATCATTTAAAGCAAAGCAGTTTATTCATACAGTATTGTAATATTTTTGATTTTTACTAAATTTAAGGAAAAACTAAATGTGTTTGTTTGGTAAATTTAACAAATCATATTACACAGAATTTATGCACAAATTTATTACACAAAATTTATTTATTTTTAATTTTTTTATTAATATGAACTTTATGTGAATATTTTAAAACAAATTAAAACTATATTTATATATTATATTTATATTTTAAAATATTAAAACAAATTCAGAAAATATAAATTTAATTTTAAATTTTCGGCATTTGAAAAACAAATACATTTCATACTCTTTTTTAAATTTCTTCATAACATAAAATAGTTTTCCATGTTATACGAACAATTTTGACTTCTCAATCATTTAAAGCAAAGCAGTTTATTCATACAGTATTGTAATAGTTTCGATTTTTACTAAATTTAAGGAAAAACTAAATGCGTTTGTTTGGTAAATTTAACAAATCATATTACACAAAATTTATGAAAATGTAATATGTAACGTGATCAGTTTTACATAATTTTTGAAAAAATAGTCTATACTGAAATCACATCAGTATTATTACTATTACAATACCGCATTAAAAAAAAAAACTATTTTATGTTACAAAGTCTTGCACAAAAAGATTTCATAGGCATTAAAAAAAATAAATAAATAAAAAATAAATAAATAAAAAATACAGGAGAAAAAGTGTAAGTGCAACGCGTTGTTTTCTCCGCATACCTCCGTCAAATTCTCATAGCGAATGAACCGCTTTTCGCGTTTACATTAGTCCAATGGAAGCTTCCCTTCTTTATATGTATATTCTTTGCTACAGCACCAATATTGTTCCTGAAACATTTAAAAGCACCTGCTTCTGGTCTTTGTGTACCTCAGCTGCCTTGTAGCTTCAGAATTTTCAACTCTAATACTCACACAGTTCTGTTATATATATATATATATATATAAGTAATAGTTATTAATATATACCAGTTGTCACAGTTCCTGAAATGATTACTTGTACTGCATCTTCTGTTTTAACTTAGGTTGAATTCAAAGTATGATGCAATATTACATTTCTGAGTGACTTAGCACTTTCAGAGCTCATTTTTGCTCAAGTGTTCAGAGCTGAGTATGTTCAACAAATAAATCAGTGAATTGAGCTTCCATGATTGTTTGTGTTATTTATGTTCCATGATTAGATCTTGCCTTATGCAATAAAAATGGAATGGTTTGTATATATAAAAAAAAAATCAATGGGTCATTAAGTACTGAGTTTATTCCTGTACTTACATTATCTACAACTGTTTCAGAACTATTAAAAAGGTAGTTGCATAGTGTAATTACAGATAAAGTAGTGGTAGTATCTGCAAGGTTCACAATGATGAATATCTGAAATGGTACACTTTAGGACAGAAACTTGTGATCTATTTAATATCCCATCAAATTCAGAGCTAAATCCCTAAAACCAATTCCTTTCAGATTGTCTATGATAAATCAAAAATTACTCATTCTAGGAAAAAAATCTGCACTTCGTCTTATTCTTCTTTGCATTCATCAATTAGTGAGTCAGAGGTTCCTACTGCTGACATGAAAATGACCAATGATGCAGATTATAGTAAAGCCACAATAGTAATGGAACAATTGAATAAAATCTGTGAACTTTTAGATTTATTACCAATAAAGATCAATAGATTAATGTTACGAAATTAAGTAGCCATATTGCTACTGAAACAGCTACAGTATTAGGTATTGAAAGTATTAATAAGCCACGAAATTCTAAAGACCAAAATTCAATTTGGAAAAATTATTGAATAAATTTTCTTTAGATGCATCATTTAAAGAAAAAGTGCAAATTTTAACATCAATGCCAGATTCATGAACAGTCCAACAAACAAAGAAGCATAATACTACAGAGTATTTACTAAAAAAAAAGCAAGAAAACTAAAAAAAAACAGAAAGGATGTTATCAATGTCTAGTGAGAGAAAAGTGTTAAATTAAGTTCTGATACTATAGAAAAAGTTACTAGTTTTATTATGATGATAACAGTCATATGTGTTCCGGAAAAAAAGATTGCATATCTGTTCTAAGTGAAAATGGAAAGTATTAAAACAAAAGAGATTCATAGCATTGCAAAATTTAAAGGAATTATATGCTGCATTTAAAGAAAATCATAATGAAGTAAAAAGACCAAAATTTTGCACAGTATGTCCAACAGAATATGTAACTGTTGGAAGCAAAGTTATTCATTTTGTATGTGTTTGTATATACCATCAAAATATTATTACGGGAATTATTGTTATTTTCAATTTATTACGTTATCTGTTTTATTTTAGCAAAGATATTTGAGAGTCATTGTAATACAGGTAATCTTCTACTAACACACTGGCATATTTCTAATCTGTGATAATATAAGTAGTACGGGGATATATATATATATTCCCATATAATTTTAGTGCTTTTATTCAGGCATATATTGGAATCAATTACGGGTTTATTCATATTTTCAATTTATACATGTAATGTACTAATACAAGTTATATTTTCTAATATTCGCGTATATAAGTAGTACGGGTCCCATACAATTTTGATGCATTCATTTTGCATATATTGATACAAATTTTTTTTTTTAATTTGCTTACAAAAGGGGCCAGAATGTTTTATTCTTCAGATCTGCCCATGAAAATAATTTTGTATAGCGAGAACAGAGATTCTTAAACTTCTTTTTAGGAGCTTTGTATTAAATCTTTTAACAGAATATTTTGATTAAAAATGTCATTTAGTATACTATAGGAATTTGCACATGATTGTGATTTTTAAGTTTCTTTATATTATATACTCCGTACGAAGAACGGGTATGCTGCTAGTTGTTAAATAAAAAACAAGTTTATTGCATTGATCAGAAAATGTAGCACAAAGGTGTGATAACTATCAGTCTCAAAAATTCTAAAAGAACTAATATATCCAAATGAATTAGAAATTAGTATAAGTTTTGTTTGCATATGTTATGTTTATACATTCACATGGCCCACCTTCATCATATATATGGCCAAAACCTGTAAATGTGTGATAATGATTACGGTACATACTGGCTATTAGATGAAATTGGTTTAGGAGTCAGTGGCCACTAGAGAAAAATTAGTATCTTCAGCTCTACTGAATGTAGAAAATACTCTTTTTATAAATTGAACTAAGAAAATAAAATATAAGAGTGATAACTGCATGGTTTTCAGGCAGTTTTTTATTAGAATGCTTCAGCACCCTAGAGATTTTTACACTGATTTCATATACATTTAAGAGCATTTCTTTTAGTTATTAAACTAAATATCTATATATACTAATTGCCAAATGTCCGTCTGTCCATCTATCATGTCTCTGTCATGCTTTTTTTAGGCACTTCCCGAATAGATAGACTTGCAATTTAGTACACAGCTCGGTCTTTCCATAAAACTCCCTGGAAAAATCGAATTTTTCAAAAACGTTCTCTAGAGGAGGTGCTTCACATCAAAACGTTTCGAAAGGAAGAAAGTGTGCAATTTCAGATTTCCAATATTTTCTACTTAAGGGGGGTGCCACACACCAAAACATTCGATTTACCCAATGAATGAGAAAAGGCTCCTTTAAAATTCGATAGAGGTTTGAAATTTGGAATATGGGCTAATCATTTGATGAAAACACCCAAGACTAATATAATTTTTCAAAAATTTTCGTTTAAGGGGGGTGTTCTAGAGTAAAATGTTCGAAAAGTGAATTGATAAAAAACCATGCTTCAGAATGAGATAGAGATATCAAATTTGGTGTAAGCATAGATAGTTTGGAAGGAAGAAAGTGTACAAGTTCAGTTTACCAATATTTTCTACTCCAGGGGGTGCTGCACACCAAAATGTTCGATTTTCGGAATAAAGGAGAAACGCCCAGTTTAAAATATGATAGACGCTTGACATTTGGTATATGGGCGAATCATCTGATAGAAATCACTAAAAGAGGAAGAAAGTGTACAATTTCAGATTTCCAATATTTTCTACTTAACCCTTTCACGACGGTTGGCATGCTCGCGTGTCGGCTGCGAACTTGCATTCAATGACGGACGGCATGCATTCGTGACAGAGAAAACTTTACCCTAAACGGCGAGTGGCACGTATGCGTGTTTTCACATGGAACGTTTTAATTCGTCTACTAAATGGCGTTAAATGTCCGTGGAAACAACTTCAATGTATTTTGCAGAAAATTGACCTTGGCTTAAGGAGGATCCAATGAATTATTTCTCCATTTGGAGCGGTGAAACATGGTTTTGTAATATAAACAAATAGAGCACTTCTCGCAGCATCAACAATTTTATAATTGAGTTTCGGGTCTTGTTTTGATTTCAGCTTTATGATTTTGTTGGTGAATCATAGGAATATAAGAGAGTATTTTTTTTGTTTAGGTTTTAGGAGGCAGTGAAATTATTCATTTATTTCGGATAAAAGAATGGGAGCAACTGACGAGTGTTTTGCATTCAGATTTGTATGAAAAATTTACATCAAATAGAAAATAAATATTTCTTTTATTCCTGAAAAAAGTAGATTTTTGTGTTGAATAGGTGATTTTTAGTGAATTTTTTTTCGAGAGTTAGGCTTAGCGCAAAAAAATTGCCATCCCCTGGGAACAGTTTGGAAGCGAAGTGCTCCGTCCTTTGGGCTGCGGCAGTTCCGGAATGCCGCCGTCGCGAAAGGGTTAAGGGGGTACCGCACACTAAAATGTTTGATTTACCGAATAAATGAGAAAAGGTTCCTTTAAAATTTGATAAAGGCTTGAAATTTGGTATATAGGCTAATCATTTGACGAAAACGCCCAAGATGAATATAGTTTTTCAAAAATGTTCATTTAAGGGGGTGTTTCAGAGTAAAACATTCGAAAAGTGAATTGATAAACAACCATGCTTCAGAATGAGATAGAGATATCAAATTTGGTGTAAGCGTAGATAGTTTGGTAGGAAGAAAATGTACAATTTCAGTTTACCAATATTTTCTACTTTTAGGGGTGCCACACACCAAAATGTTCGATTTTCAGAATAAAGGAGAAACGCCCCTTTTAAAACGTGATAGAGGCTTGATATTTGGTATATAAGTGAATCATGTGATAGAAATCACAAAAAGAATACAATTTTTCAAAATGTATATTTAAGGGGGTGGGTACTCCACACAAAAGCATTCGAAAGGTGAAATGCTAGTAAACATGCTTTGCGATGAGATAGACTTCAAATTTGGTGTACAAGTAAGAAGTTGGAAAGGAAGAAAGTGTGCAATTTCAGTTTTCCAACATTTGCTATTGTAGGAGGGTGCCGCTCACTAAAATGTTCAATTTGCCGAACAAATGAAAAAGCCTCCTTTACAATGTGATAGAGGCTTGAAATTTAGTATATGGACTAACCATTTAACAAAAACACCAAAGATGAATATGGTTTGACAAAAATGTTCATTAACGGGGTGCTAAACAGAAAAATGTTCGAAAAGTGAAGTGATAGAAGAAACATGGTTCTCGATAGGATAAGACTTCAAATTTGGTGTACGGGTAGATAGTCTGAAAGGTAAAAAGTGTGAAATTTCAGATTTCCAATATTTGCAACTTTAAGGGGTGCCGCACACTAATATGTTCGATTTTCCGAATAAATGAGGCACGCTTCCCTTTAAATGTGATAGATGCTTGATATTTGGTATATGGGCCAATCATCTGATAAAAAACCAAAGACAGAGTTTTTTAAAAATGTTCATTTATGGGTGTGCTTCAAAGAAAAAAGTTCGAGAGGAAAAATAATAAAATAGGGGTGCCTCGGGATGAGATAGACTTTAATGTGGTGTACAGGTAAGATAATTCGAAAGGTAGAAATGCGCAAATTAAGTTTCCCAATATTTTCTTCGTAGGGGGTTCTGTGATAAAATATTCGATTTGTCCGATAAATGTAAAACGCGAATTATTAAAAAATTTACATTATTCAGGGGTTGCTTATTACGAGACCGTTGATTTTCAACGGGTATTCGACTAGTTATTATCCTAATTCTTTTTTGTACTTGAAGCACACATACTAATTAGTGTGTAAAAAATTCCTATGTTTTGTTTTTACTCATTATTTTGTTTAAAAATATATTTTTTTAAATGATTAAAATATTGCATGACAAATGTTCAATAAATGTATATCTGTTTTAAAGCTAATTTTCTCTGTAATAAGAAACATTATCTTCCTAATTTTTTTGTACTTAAAGCACACATATTAGTTAGTGTTTATACCAATTTTCAGAAAAAAATATTATGGGTCATTTTATTTATAGCCCATTAAAGTTGACTATCAATCCGAAGGTAATTTTTGCAATTTTCATGTAATGACAATAATAAAATATTTTTTTATTATTATTTTGATATGACACTTATATTCCTGATATAAATAGCTTCAAATTGGTACCAGAATTATTTAATTTGAGCCATAAGTTCTCAAGCTATTACATTTATAAACAATGGTGCAAAATCCAAGATGGCCACCATTGGGTAAAAATGATCATTTTTTAAATACCTGTATCTTGGTCATTATTAGGAGATATATATATATATATATATATATATATATATATATATATATATATATATATATGTATAATACAAATTCAGATTTGGAAATTTTATTACCATGTGTATTCATGGTGAAAATTAAAATAAAAGAAAAACCATGACTATGGTGCAACAAGTTTTTCTTAAAATGGGTGTTTTCACATGGAATGACCCAAATTTGAATATATTATTAAAAAAAATTAACCTTTTGAAGTGGGTTTTCAAGAGAGTCAATAGTTTTATTTACAACATCTTCAGTCACTTGACTTCCACTATCACCATTTCCATGAATTTCTAAAGCAGCCATCTATATAAATACCATACTATCATTTAAATGGATTTATTGAAAAAATTGAATCACACATTAATACTACAAAAATTATATAAAATTTAAAAAATAGTTCTTACCAACAAAAATTTACTTACCTCTAAAGCACACATGCCAAATGCGTATACATCAACAGCTGGTGTGACCATGGAAACTGTAAATTCAGCAGGACTTACATAAGTCATATTTTTAATATTGTTTAAATCAATGATCTGAAGTAGAGTTTCGTACACTCTTTTGAAGTTATTAAAGTAATTATTGACTAATGAGATTCATTTTGAATCACCTTTGTAAATCAAATTAATAAACACTATTGATTTTAAATGTATCTATTATTGAATATTTATGCATTAAATACAAATATAACATCAAGCCTAATATGACAATTAAATGTATGCTTTTGGCATGCTTGGGAAATTCTATAACATTTAAAAATACTTTCACATTTTTGTCGCAAACACATAAACTAAAAAAATTCATTCAAAATGAAGTATAGCAAACTTTTAAAATATTTTGCTTTTAATAACTACAGCTATGAATATAAACAATATCTATAGCTAAATTACAATTTTTTATTCTTACAGAGATCAAACTCTTTTCATTAAACAAAAATATAGAGTTATTAAGAACCTTAGAATTGAAAACCCATTTTCAGAATAAAGCTAAACATATTCTATCTACACTGAGTGCTCGCTGAATTATAACCACACCTATGCAACATGAGTTACACCCATACCTGGCGACATTAGGAAATAAAAATTCAATATATAGCAAGATGAGCATATTTTACAGCACTCTACATGTCAGTGTGTAACCTGTTCAATATTACTTAGGGAAAAATTGGGATTTTTTTTTACGTCACATAAAAAATTTATGCTTTTGCAAAAAATTATAACTCACTATAATATTGAAAATGCCTACTGTATGAGAAAAATATTTTTACATAGTATCAGTGGCATAACCAGAGGGAAATTTTGGAAGGGGCTTCACTGACTTCACACACACGCACACACCTTAGGGATTATAGTTACATATATGCACAGTTACATAGTATTGTGTAACTATAGGCTCACTGACTTTGGTGGGAACTGAAGTTCTATATCTGACCTAATTTAATCAAATGTACGCTTACAAACATGATGATCTTTAAAAAAAATTCTGTGTCTAGGAGTATGGAGGTTTCTACTTGATATTTCCATAACATACCACTGCATAATATGCATTTTAATTTAATATTATAAATAACATTATGTAACTATAAGTTGACACTTGAATTTAAAACATTTTAATGGTAACATACAGAAAAAAAATTATAAGTACCAAAATTTCTGTTCAGTTTAGAATTTGTAAAAAGTAATATAAAAGGTAATAATCTTAATATTTTTAAGATACTAGTGTAAGCTGCCAAGCACTGAAACATTTAATAATGAAACAAAATTAGAAATCAAAGAAATAAATGGTTTATTAGTTTCAAACCAAAACTGAGTATGCATTCTTTGAGCAGAATGGTAGGCATATTTAAAAAAATAAATAAAAGTTTTACTATAAGTTATGTACAAGGGGTACATATGCAGGATATCTATTGTTAAATGTATAACAATAACACATTTTTATATTGCTCATGCAGTGCTTTGATGGAAAAGAATAATCTTTATTGATCTGTCATCCCTTAAAACTGCATATGATACTGTACTGTATTTTTTCATTATTCTATCGTCTCTGGAGGATTAGGCTAAACCATCATAACTTACTTTCATGTACACGAGAGAGAAAATACAATGTAAATGTACAGTCTAGTGTACAGAATGTACACTTTATTATTACTTTTTTTAATGTTGGTATTGTCTTACTGTGCTTAATTTATCAATTAACTATTACCATATTTATATATGTTGCATGCATATCATGTTACATATAAAGTGCTGTATTATCTGTGGTTTCACGAAACCACAGTATAGGTCTTGGAACCAATTACCTGCATATACAGAGGCTCTACTTAAGCTATATAAGTACTATATAAATTATTGATAATTCTATTACATGTTAAATGCCAGAAGTGATGAGAAAAACTGACAATTCATCAGAAAAATTCCAGATGCATGAAAAGTAGATGTATTCATTTAAGAAATGGCCACACTTGTATTGCTCAAGGCTGCATTCAATTTATACTAGGCGTACTGCCAATATAACAAGTAACCAACCAGCAACACAATTTTAAAGGGTAATCACAGTTTGATTGCAGAGGTAAATTATGGGGAGGAAAACACCTTATACAGACCAATCAACAAAACTGAAGAGATAAGTTTGACAGTTGACCACTACATATAGGAGCAATCAGAAACAATATCCTACACAATACCAAATTTTAGCAATTCATCATCAAACAACTTTTCTGTAGTTAGCACAATATAGTTTGGATGATAGAAAATTAAGAGTACTGGCTAGAAAATTATAATATGTACTCTATTCTACCAATCATTATGTATGTAATTTGGCATCAGCAGCAGCATAAAGCTATGAATTAATGTATCCTGCTATTAATTATCCTGGCTAGCTGATACGGACAGTTGTATGTATGATATGGGGCATATTTAGTTGGCATATACAGGAATCTTGTGTATTGAATTATGCATTGAAACTGACTACTAAAAGGGATTGCCTTCTGCAATGTACATTCCACAATATTATACCTTTACCCTGAGGAGGATAGAATCTTCCAGGACAATAAAGCCCCATGTCATCAACCTATCTCATTCCAGAACTGTTCAACATAGAACCAATATGAGACATCTTAGACAAAAAATGGTCTAACATGCCAGACATAGACCCAATTGAATGTTTGTGGGATGTAATAGAACATCAGATTAAACAATGTTTAATATATTAAGCAGACTAGACTCTATTCTAAAATTGTGGACCACTATGCAGACAACTTGGTTACAGATCTCCACACAAATGCACTTATCCTGCACCTAGTAAAGTTGATACCATGTAGGGTGACATCTACTCTCCAGGTGAAAGATGAACCTACAGTAGTAGTAAGCAGTCATAATTCAGAGAGCATTTAGCATATATTTAAGAACAGCTAATTAAGCTCTTAAAGTTCTTGAAAGCATGAATGATTTAAAGCACAAATGATTTATATTTTTAAAAAATCAGTAATTATTGTTTTTAATGAAAATTTCTTAAAAAGTTAAATGTTGGTAAATTTGCTTACAAACGAACAAAAAAAAAACTATTAATTAATACACATGTAAATTTTTAATGTCATATCATTAAATAAGGGATTTTAAAAATTTTTAGAAAAAATAAGTCCTTTCAGAGGTTTCTAAAATTAAGGGTTTTCTATGGAATATGGTAAATCTGAAGGAAACTTATCATTTGATATTCACAGCTCTTACTGAAGTTTTATGTGATTTAAATAGAAGATTAATCTTTCTATAGAATACTGTAGTTTATAATGTTTCAATATCAAATTATATTAGAATTAAATGTTCCGGCTTTAAAAACACAACTAATTATAATTTTATTCAATTACATTCAATAAAAAAAAACACAATGTATGTCCGACTGCTAATATGGCATAATATACTACATTGCTATAATATGTTATATTTGCAGCAGGAGTCTGTATTTACTATAAAACTGAAAAAGAAGAATATATTCTAAGTAAAAGACTGTTAACTTGATCAAATTTTTAATTATTAACTTAGAACTTTATTTGGACTTTTAATATATTTGACATGTTAAATTCATAAATATTTTCATTTATAAATAAAAATACTTTTGACAATATATACATAAAAAATATTGACAATATACATAAAATAATAATTGATAATATATATAAAAAAATAATTGACACTATATATAAATGCATAAGTATCTGCTCAATAATATTTGGAAAATATGATATTAGAATCAAATATAGTTATAAAGAACATAAGTTAAATTTAGAGAAAATAATTCATTTTCTTCCCGATTAATTCCTTTTTCTAAATTATCAATTACTTTATATGTATATAAAAAGTATAAAAACACTGGTGAAATTATCAAATAGAAAATATGTTTCCAAGACTTACAATAACAAAATATTAAAAATTTCAGTAAGCATATATGTATATATATATATATATATTAAGATAGTGTATTATGAGTTATTACTTACATTCTACCATTGGATTTACAATTTTAATATTTTAAATATATAAATATATATATATATATATATATATATATATACACACACACACACACCGGCCTGCTGCTAAAAACCTCTGGGTCAGTCGTATGGTCTGGGTCTTCAACACACACCGGGCAGTGAATTAGAAACCTGGGAACATGTATGCAAATGAAGTTGGTAATGGAAGGTACACGTCATCGTAACACCGGTATAAGAATGCTGTCAGTGTGTGTTCCATGAGAAGTGGGGCAAAATGGGAAAAATGACAAAATTGTCTCTGTTTGAAACGGAACAACTCACTGGCTTCTAGAAAGATGATATATCCAAAGTGTTGAAGACCCAGACCACACGGCCAACCCGAAGGCTTTTGGCAGCTATTTGTGTAGCCGGATAAATCGAAAGTGTATAACAGTTGGAAACAGAACCCCCAGGTGTTGTCTAAAAAGTGGAATTGAGGATCAAAACCCATCAATCAAGCCTGTGATCGGCAGCATCTCAGACGGCTTGTATGGTAGAAAAGGGGATCTACTGTTAAAGACCCAGGCCGCATGACTTGCCCTAAGGCATAAGCAGCAGGGGATCTGCTGTGTAGTAACTGATGTGAGACTTCAATGAAGACTCATCCCAACCGGTCTCGAACCAAACAATGCACAGGAAATTGCAGCGAATCAATCTTTTTGGGACACCCTGTATATATGTGTGTGTGTATGTGTGTCTGTGTGTATATATATATATATATATATATATATATATATATATATATATATATATACATACATATATATATATATATATACACATATATATATATACATGTGCCAAGTTTTGCTGTGCCATGCTTCATGCCATGCTTTATGTTAGCATTGCGAATTGAAAATTGTAGCAACCCCATAAAACATTTGATAAAAGCCTGTTCTGTGTTCATCAAAGGAATGTATTTGTTTTGGTGGAAAAACTCGAAAACTGGTTCAGCTTGAATGTTCAAATTTAGTATCTCTTTTTTTATTAAATGGTGTATTTTAATTCTTTATTTGAAACTTGATTGGGCTACCCCATCCTGCTCCCCCCCCCCCTCCATAGAAATGCACTCTTGTTTAGAGAATAACTTGATAACAAGAGCAGCAGCTACAAAATTCAAATTCAGTATCTCACTGTCCTTTGCAGCATATTTTAATTCTTTAGACTTTCAACCTTTTCGGGTTAGCTTGTCCTGGGCCTGCCACAGGAATGTACTCATTTTGGGAGAATAACGCAAGAACCAGAGCAGCTAGAAAGTCCAAGCTAGAAAGTTTGTCGTTGTCTTTTATGGTATATTTTAATTCTCTGAATTGTTAACCTTATCTGGTTAGCCCATTCTGGACCCACCATAGGAATGTACTCAATATAGGAAATTACTCGAGAAGTGGATCAACTAGAAAATTCAAATTTAGAATGCCGTTAACACTTTTGTGGTATATTTTAATTCTTTATTTTGAGCCTTATCACCCTCCGTTCAAATGATATAATTTTTAGGGATAACTCGAGAACAGGAACAGCTATAAAGTACAAATTCGGTATCTCATTGCCATTTGTGGTATGTTTTGATGCTTTGCACTTTCAAACTTATCGAGCAAGCCAGTCAAAGGAACGTACTAGCATTGGGGGAATAACTCGAGAACTGGAGCAGCTAGAAAGTCCAAATTAAGTATGTTGTCTTTTGTGGTATATTTTAATCCTTTGAATTATTAACAGCCCATCCTAGGAATGTACTGATTTGGATGGAATAATCAAGGAGCCAAGCAGCTAGAAAGCCCAAATTTAGTATGTTGTTTTCTTTATTTTGTGGAATATATTAATTCTTTGTATTTTGAATATTATTGGGCTAGTCTGTGTTGGGCTCCCCATACAAAGGGAATTACTCAAGATTTTTAGAGAATAACTGGAGAACAGATGTAGGAAGAAAGTTCAATTTCAGTATTTCGCTCTTTTTTGAGGCATAGTTTAATTCTTTGGATTTTCAAGCTTGTCGGGCTAGCCCATCCTGAGCCTGCAACAGGAATTTACTCATTTTGGGAAATAACTCGAAAACTAGAGTAGCTAGAAAGTTCAAATATAGTATGTCGTATTATGTGGTATATTTAAATTCTTTGGATTATTAAACTTATTGGGCTTGCTCATTATGGGCCTGCCATAGGAATGCACTCATTTTGGCAAACTTAATAACCAAAGCAGCTACTTGGCCTGGCATAGGAATGTACTTGTTTTTGAAAAATAATGATTAAGAGAAGGCTTGTGAATGTGCCCACAAGCTCCAGCTGTTAGTGAGCTTACAGTAAGCAAGGGGTGAATTCCCCCAGTACCGAAAGAAAAAGCATCTGTTATTTTAGCAGTTTGGTAGAATCAATGTTAACTGTTAGCAACTGCTATTTGGCATTAGCTGTGTTAAATTAGCTGCTAAGCTAATAGCAACCCATCGCTACTAATAACCCAACTCTAGTAGATACATGGTATGATAATGTTTTAACCAAGGTAACTATAGATATATACGATGTATAAACATAGAAAATAATAGTTAATAATTTATCTATATGAAGGGACAAAGCATGTAGTATATTAGTTAACAATAGAATAAAGATACTCTAGCAAAAAAACCAGACATTAATTTAAAAAAAAAACATCAAAAACATATTAAAAAAATTATCAAAAATATTTTTCTAAATAAAAGAATATTGCAGTATTAAAGAGTAAATGAGGCAATATATGTAACTAAGAAAATTGACCAATAAAGGGGGGGGGGGCAAAGGAAATTTAAAACATGTGAAAAAATACTTACAAAGCAAAACGAACTAGGCTTAGCATCACCTAAGCTAAACAGATATAAGCATAATAGAAATAAAAATGAAAAGGTAATAACAATATGCACATGACAAAATTTATTAAAATACAGAGTAACATATAGTTGAAACCAAAAGAAGGTGATAAGCAGCTAAGTTAAAAGATTGGGAAGCACATGGCTAAAACAGAGGTCAATTTAAAAATGTACTTGTCATCAGGACAGGCATACATTCTAAATGAAAGCTGAAATAAAAGCCTATTTCTAACAATGGAGATAGTATATCACTATAAACTACTGTCAACAGTATGAAAGCACTGTCAATAGGATGAAAGAATATGCATGAATATAAAAAGAAATAAAAATCAGAAATAGATGAGGAAATAACAAGTATCATTCCAAATAGCTATACGCATGCTTGCCGATATGAACAGAGAGTGAATGGTTTAGATTTAAACTATAAACATTAGAATATAAGATTCAGTATTTTATTCAGGATATGAGCAGATATATAGAGAAAAGAAAGAGAGGGTGATATCCATAAAAAGAGTATATCACCAACTAAGGATAAAGTTTTCAATTGCAATATATATCACTATGATAAATACCTGAAATTATCAATAATATTATTTACAAAATATTCAGGATAGTGGTAAATTTTACAAATGTGTTGAAGATTATTAATGTGTAGATAGTGACACTTAGAATTAGAGTCTATGAATTATAAAGAGTTGGTTGTAAATTATGTTTCTAAACAACTAAATAGAATTACAAGAACAAAAGAAAAGCAGCTTAATGATACTAAAATTATAAGAATCTTTTTTTTTTATCATATAAAGTGGCAATAATATTTTAATGGTGGTTATCCAATCTTAAATTTAAATCTAAATAATTAACATTTTCACTAACACTGGGCTCATTAGGGATAATTCTAGTTTAGAGGGGTAAAAATCTATATTGATATTATTAGTATCATTAACGATAATACATATTAACTCATCAACACATCGATATATAAAATATGTATCTGAGATAAATTTATTTTCATAATAATAAAGATATAAGTTTGCTATAATACTGCTACTGCATCCCCTTTGAAGTACATCTGATGCTTGTAAATAGATGTTATTACCTTGAATTAAATAATTGTTGTATAATACAAAGTGCAGTAGCATAGGAAAGTTTTTTACTTTAAAAGGTTCATTATTAGAAGTAAAATAATCATTATATAGAGAGATATTAAGTATATAAATCTTTAATATCTATATTATTGAAAAAATCTTTAAAAAAGTATGGAAACCAAGAATACGAGATAGTTTGCTAATGTGATTAACTAAATCAAAACTATTGTTCAATATATAATAGCCAGAAGCATTATGATTAAGAGAATCATTAATTCTATTTAAACAATTTAACAAATGGGTCATTCCGTGTCAAATCAGCCAATGGTCTGAACCTTGACATCATGGAAATTGATAATTTTTGGTACAATGGTAGTACCAGTGAAGCTGACAAAAACTGCAAAATATTAGATTTTTTGGGCTCTTAGTTTTTCAGCTATTGACTTTCAAAAAAGCAAAATCTGCCAAATTTGTCAAAGTTTTGAAATCTTTAAATAGCTGTAGATCAAAAACTATTTAACCTAGAGAACTCAAATTTGTGTCATTTTCTTTTGTTTTTAATGAGTCTTAATTTGATATATAACATGACTATGCTATTTCAAATTTGAATTTTTTGAAAAGCTTAAAAAAAATATTTTTTTTTAATCTCAAAAACACCCCTTTCAATTTTTTTGAAAAAAATATATGCTTTAAAGATGTTAATGGACTACATGTATGCCAAGTTTCATAATGGGATGCCAATGGGTTCCTATGAAAAAAAAATTTTTTGTATTAAACTATACGTGAAATTCGCTAAATTTAATTACAAAAAATTTAATTTCCAAAGGAACCTCTTAACGACCGACTATGAAATTTGGCACACAAATAGTCCCTTAATGTCTTTAATATATATATATATATTTTAAAGAAATCAGTTTTTTTTTTTGGATTTTCTAAAAAAAAAAATTTTTTTTTTAGTTTGTAATTTTTTAAAAACTCCAATTTAAAAAAAAAAAGAGTTAGAATACCATAATCATGTTGTATATCAAATTAAGGCTCATTGAAAACAAAAGCACGACACTAAATTGAGCTCTCTGTGTAAAATATTTTTTGATTTACAACCGTTTAAAAGATTTCTAAACTTTGCCAGATTTGGCTTTTTTAAAAAAGTGAATAACTGAAAATCTAAGAGCCCAAAAAATCTGAAATTTTACAGTTTTATAAACTTTACTGGTACTATCACTGTACCAAAAATGATCAAGGTATCAAGGTTCAAACCATTAAGTGATTTAACACAAAATGACATACATTTAGTACATAACTCATTAACCAGTTGTTTCAAACATTCAGCCCATATATGTTCTTTTCAATTTTAACAATTTGCTACACACTTAATATTTCACATATGTCACTCAAAATTTAATTTTGTATTTACAATTATAATTACAAAACCTCACTTTTTCAAGAACTTTTAAAATAAGTACTTCTCCAAACTGAGTGAAGACAATTTCATTTCTTCCTTGCTCAGAGTACAAACTCTCCCAGTTGCAGTAACAGGCTCTACATTTTACAAAATGGTCTCACCTGGCACATTCAATATGTCACTCAGTTGAAGATAAAAGAAAAGAGAAGGTCCCTTAGGATGTAGGAAGCTTACTTTATAGTCACTCATAACATTGTTCTTCTCAAGAATATATGCAAGCCACCAAGATCCTTTATAGACTATAGTGATAAATCCAGATTCAATATTTGCTAAATTAGTTGATGTAATATAGTCTAATGCTGTCACACGTTCAGTAAACTGGTGTTCACTACAGTAATAATGCTTAACAAGAAGCCGATTTTCAGAAATTGGGTAAAAAGAATGAAGTTTTTGAGTACATAGACTTTGGGTATACTGCACAGTTGATGAGTACGAAGAAATTAAAGAAACACTGTCGCCACGGTTCAATGATTCTAAGGCAATCATGGGTACTCAAAAACTTCATTCTTTTTACCCAATTTCTGAAAAGCTGCATCTTGTTAAGCATTATTACTGTAGTGAACACCAGTTTATTGAACGTGTGGCAGCATTAGACTATATTACACCAACAAATTTAGCAAAATTTGAATCTGGATTTGTCACTAAAGTCTATAAAGGATCTTGGAGGCTTGCATATATTCTTGAGAAGAATAATGTTACGAGCAACTATAAAGTAAGTTTCCTACATCCTAAGGGACTTTCTCCTTCATTCTTTTATCCTCAACCGAGTGACGTATTGAATGTGTAAGGTGATACCATTTTGCAGAAAGTAGAGCCTGTTCCTGCAACTGGGAGAGTTTGTACTCTGAGCAAGGAAGAAATGAAATTGTCTTCACTCAGTTTGGAGAAGTACTTATTTTAAAAGTTCTTGAAAAAAGTGAGGTTTTGTAATTGATTGTAAATACAAAATTAAATTTTGAGTGACATGTGAAATATTAAGTGTGTAGCAAATTGTTAAAATTGAAAAGAACATATGTGGGCTGAATGTTTGAAACAACTGGTTAATGAGTTATGTAATAAATATATGTCATTCAATATATGTCAAAATATATGTCAAATCAATTAATGGTTTGAACCTTGATACCTCAGAAATCGATCATTTTTGGTAGAGTGATAGTACCAGTAAAGTTTACAAAAACTATAAAATTTCAGATTTTTTGGGCTCTTAGATTTTCAGTTAGTTACTCTTTTAAAAAAGCCAAATCTGGCAAAGTTCTGAAATCTTTAAACAGTTGTAAATCAAAAACTATTAGACCCAGAGAGTGTGTCGTTCTTTTGCTTTAGATGAGCCTTAATTTGATATACAACATGATTATGGTATTCTAACTCTTTTTTTTTTTTTAAATTGGAGTTTTTAAAAAATTACAAACAAAAAAAAAATTTTTTTTAGAAAATCTAAAAAAAAAACTGATTTCTTTCAAACAAATATATGTTTTAAAGACATTAAGGGACTATTTGTGTGCCAAATTTCATAACCGGTCATTAAAGGGTTCCTTTGGAAATTAAATTTTTTGTAATTAAATTTAGCGAATTTCACGTATAGTTTAATACAAAAAAAAATTTTTCATAGGAACCCATTGGCATCCCATTATGAAACTTGGCATACATGTAGTCCATTAACATCTTTAAAGCATATATTTTTTTCAAAAAAATTAAAAGGGGTGTTTTTGAGATTTAAAAAAAAAATTTTTTTAAGCTTTTCAAAACATTCACATTTAAAATAGCATAGTCATATTATATATCAAATTAAGGCTCATTAAAAACAAAAGAAAATGACACCAATTTGAGCTCTCTAGGTTAAAAAGTTTTTGATCTACAGCTGTTTAAAGATTTCAAAGCTTTGAAAAATTTGGCAGATTTCGCTTTTTTGAAAGTCAATAACTAAAACACTAAGAGCCCCAAAAATCTGAAATTTTGCATTTTTTGTCGTCTTGATAGTTACAATAAATAAACAAAAAATCATAAAATTCTGAATCGTGAAGGTTGAAAAAATTTTTTATATTGGTTGATTTGACATGGAATGACCCCCATATTTAGTAGCAGTAGTGGTAAAGGTGTTGTGACCGCAAGTTACAGTTCTAAAAGTGAGAGTTTTGTGAAATTTTGGAACCAAAATAACATAAGGAAATTTATAATATTCACAATTAATATTTAATTGGGCATATTATTTCAACATTTTAGTTTTAATTTTTAGAGATTGATTATTAATTAGTTTTAAAATATGAAATAAATAATATTAAATAATTTTGTAATTGAGAAACATACTTTATTTACATATAATGGCATAATTATTAGATGCTTTATCAACGTAAATTATAACAAAATGTTTTGTAGGTATGACGTTTTTTAAAAGGATAATTAGGCCTCGTAAACTTAACACTGATAATTACAATTTTAACACGATATAAGGTAGTGTACTTCTACTGATTAATTGAACGTAAAGTTTGGAACCGTGATTCATGATTTCCCACAGAATATCATCCTTAACAATACTTAGATCCCCAGAAATAATATGTCCATGAGACAAGTTGACATAATATGCATTGCCATAATGCGTGGCAGTGCTTGCTATGTAGAGTTCTGTGCTTGCCTGTTGAATGGGTTTGCTAAGTCAAATGCATTGTAGAATGTCGGCTTTGTACTGCAGTCTCACCTATCCTGAATGTATGCAGAGTTGGCACAGATATGTTCTGCAGTTCTTCGTTTCAGTATTCTTCTATTCAGGTCATTCCTCTCAGCAGAGTTTTTCTGTTCTAGTATATGGATCATTTCATATCAAATCAACACAAAAAAGTGAAATTTTCGACCCACCCGTCACAGATTTGTTTTTTTTTTAAACTTGGTTATTTTGTTGTCCACTCACATATAAGACACTATGCAAAATTTTAGACCCAAATTCTCATTAGTTTTTTTATTTATAAAAATTTGAAGTTTGAAAAATCTGGTAATTTTTCAAGATTCTTGATATATTCAAATGTGTCTATTTTGACCTAATCTTTGGATTGTGCTTACATAAGGTTTATTTTGTAGCTTAAGGTATGGCCATTCTTATGATATGTTACATGACCCTGTACATGATACTCTTCATTTCAAGGTCACTTGATTTGACCTTTAACCTTGAACTGTGAAAAAGTGTATCTAGTTTTTTTAAAATATATATATTTTGTTGATACGCTATTTATCTCTATTACACAAAAATTTCAAGTTGGGAAAACCACTGGCTCATAGTGAAAAGTATTCTAAATAAATAAATATATGTTATATGAGCAGCTATTCAAAAAATACTGGTAACCACATTAAAGCATAATTGATTAAATAATTCTTAGGTAAACATCATTATACTTAACTAAAATTTATAAATATTTACTAATGTGCATAAAATTATATTATATATATATATATATAATAATAGTAGTTTGAAAATCCAATGAACGAAAAGTAAGAAGATGTAACACGATAAACCTAACTTTTTAAAACACCCACAGAATAAAATATAATACAGCAAATCATCAATCAAATGGATAAAAAATACAAAACACTAGCTATCAAGTTACAGAAAATCAACAAAATTCAAAGGTATGGAAATGAAAAAAGAAAAACTTAAACAAAATTCAACTATCTAACTGGCTTACAAAACAAAAGTAAAAATCAACTAATCCTCAAGCAAATGGAAAAAAATAAATAAAATAATTATCAAATCAACAAGTCAATGAAAAATATCTTAATACAAAGGTATGGAATCGAAAAAAGTATAACAAACGAAATCAAGCACAAACGCTATACACGTGGACGAGGCTCTAAGCCTAAACCATGAATTATTAACCTCTACAAAAATCTAATCATGTCCAAGTTTTTTGTAAAAGCAAACGCAAAAATGTATGTTTCTGAAGAAATAGATAGATTATATCTATAAACTATTTCTACTTGGACTATATATATATATATATATATATATATACAGCTATTCAATAAATGCTGGAAACCCACACAATAGCATAAGTGATTAAACAATTCTTAAGAAATAAACATTATCATTTTAAACTAACAGTTATACATATTTTCTAATGTGCATATGATATTATATATTTTATTATGCTGAATTTTAAGATTTGAAAAAGAATGCAGATAATTTTTTTTTTAAGCACACTTACTAATATTTCTATTTTGTGTGCTTATATGGTCTCATTCCAGCGATGTTTAAATGGACTGTAAATTTTACTTTAAAAATATAATTTATTTACTAGATGGTTCACAAAAACAGAAACTCGTCTATTTCTTGGTATGGTAGGTGTACACAAAACTCGCCAACAGATAATTCGACGCCAATGTTGGTTGGTGGATAGACAGTCCTTTTATAAAATAATGTATTTTAGTGATATTGAACCCTAGTTTAGTGTATTAAAGAATAAAAAATGGCATAAAATCTTTAATTTTATTTTTAGAAGAATTTTTATAGCCCCAATCCCACAAACTTGGCTTCCAGCTGTACTCTCATGTTCTAAGGTCATAAACTGTTTAGTCAAATAAAGGTCTTATGTTTCCATTGGATGAGTAGGTAGGCACCAAATAAAGACATATATTTGGGGTGGGTGAAATGTACCAGTAATTTTAAAACTATATGTTGGTGCCAATGACAATTTTATTTTTGATTTTGGCACATCCAGAAAGAATTTCAGGGCATCCCTTCATAAAGAAAGAATTTCAGGGTGTCCATTTTTTGGTCTTAGTAAGCTAAAAGTATTTTTCCGCAAGAAATCGTGGAAATTAGGAAACTTAAATCTAACCCCAACCTTGTTATTTTATCTGCGGACAAAACTAAGCAACTTGTTCTTACAAATAAAATTTAGTATGTTAATTCAATGCAGAGTGTAATGATGAGATGGACTGCAACCAGGTTAAAAAATTCCCAATTATGATGATTAATACTAGGATTGCAAAACTTAAAAAATGCACTGAGATTTTTCCCAATGTAAAGTCTGCCATTTTTCATACTTCACATCAACTCCCTAAAATTTTTGGTCAAATAAAACTTCATAAATTAAAACATCCTATGCACCCTATTGTTTCTAAATATACAGGACCTACTTATTTTTCAGAGAAATCCCTTGTCCATTTCTTGAAACAGTATTTTAATAATCATAGTTTTTCCATTAGCTCTACTGAAAATTTCATTAATTTAGTATTTAAAACTAAATTCAATCCTAATAGTACTCTCCACAGTTTTGATGGTGTTTCCCTTTTCCCTAGTATCCCTGTTGACATTGCTATTGAAATTATTGCCAAAAAACTTCAGCATCACAAATTTAAAACCCCTACTATCGACACAATCACTTCTGCTTTGAATATTGTTGAGGAGACAAATTACTTTGCTTTCCATGACGCTATTTATTTGCAAACTTCTGGCACCCCTATGGGTAGCCCTTTATCTGGTATTTTGGCCAAGCCCATTTTGCAGGAGCTTGAGAATGAGGTTTTGTCTTTTTAATGACTAAACCTATTCTTTGGTGCCGTTACGTGGATGATGTTTTTATTATTTGGGATCGTGATTTAAATGATCTTCTTCACCTTTTGAATAAAGTTAATGATTTTTACCCTTCGATTAATTTTACTGTTGAGCATGAATCCAATTGTTCTTTGCCTTTTCTTGATGTTCTGGTCACCCGTTCAGATTTTGGTTTATATACTTCTGTTTTCTGTAAATCTACTTTTACTAACTCCTGTATCCCAGCTAATTCTTTTCATCCTGTATCCTCTAAAAAAGAAGCCTCTTTTAACATTTATTTTAATCGTGCATTTAATGTTTGCTCTTCAATCCATGCTTTGACTATGAAATTAATTTTATTTTTAATCTTGGCCAAGAGGCTGCTTATTCTTTTGAGTTCATTTATAAGATTTTCGTCCATGTTCGCCTTAAATTTACTCAGTTTGATACTAAACTTGTTGCTATTAAAGATCGTTTAGCCCATAAATCTAGTGTTCCTTACTATCCTAAGATTTTCCGTCCTTTTATTCAATTCTGTCATGAATTTGGTTTCAAACCTGCTCACTCTAATATTACCACTTTATTTAATCATATTCATTCTGATAAACTTGGGAATATTGATGACTTTAAAAGCTTTGCTGGGATGTATGTAGTTCCCCTGTTATCTCCTGATGGTGACTATAAATTTTACATTGGTAGTACAAAATGTACTGTTGGCATCCGCTTAGCGGAACATGCTCGCAATGTCAAATATGGTAAATTTTCTACGGCTCTTGCTCAATATGTGGTTAATGATAAATTCCTGCCCATTTCTGAAAAACTTTTCTTTTAGTTCATTGTAACAATCCATATAATATTCTTCTTTATGAATCCCTCTTTATTTATATTTAATATGAGTCGATTTGTAATTTTGATCCTGTTCAAATTTTAAGTTATACTTGGCAACTCTTTCTTGACTCTATGCAATTAAAATATCTTAATAGTTATTTATGACATTATTCTCATGAAAATTAAGCTTGACGGTTCTTCCAAAATTATGCTTTTTCTGTAACTAAATAATGTATTGATAGTACTTTTCTTCTAATATTTTTACAATTTGAAAGCATTTAAAGTAATTTTTGTATTTTCCATGTATGTTTCTTGGATTATTTTGTATTAATTAATAGTATGTTCATTTACCATTTTATATTTTTATGCAAATTTGCTGTATAACTGGTCTCCATGTATGAACATTCCATGTTTTATCTTTCATGTAGCCACTGATGAAGGGCGTATTAACGCCAGAAAGCGCTCTGGCGGTTTTAAAATGCTTTGTACATCTTTAAAGATGTTTTAATAAATGACTTTTCATTTTAAAAACATTTTGTCCTTAATTTTAATTACTGAAAAAGATGTTTATAGACTGAAGATTCATTAGAGTTGTAATCAAAACTATTTTTAACTACATTACTATTATTATATATTTGATTTAAGCCATAGGGGAAGATAGTTTGGTATTTTTTAATATAATAATTTTCAATTATTAATCTATCAGTTATTGAAACTTTAATATCTAAAATTTGAAGGGAAACATTATTAATCCATGGGTAGCAAAGTGCTGATATTCAAATTGATTTTTAGTAAGGAGATCATTAAAGACTTTATGGTCAAATGTTTTAATATGATCCCTGTGAGCATTCATTCTAAGATGTAAAAGGTTGCTGGTTTGGCTAATATAAAATAAGTTACATATTGTACAACTGATTTTATAAAGGCAATTAAATATCTTGCAGAATTTTAGATAGGAGGAATTATTATTAATTTGTAATGGGTCAGCAAAAGGACATATTTTACATCTATTATTGTTACATCTATTATTGTTAAATCTATTGAAGGAATAAGATTTAGATTGAAAGTTGGTATAGTAATCTTCCAAATCAACTAAAATGCCAAATTGGTCAATGTTTGTCGATCTACAATTATCTCAATTCACAATAATAATAGACCGGACACTAGGCAATGAATTAAAATTTATATCCTGAATTTTAAATTAAAATTCCTAATAAAAACCCTTTCAGAAACTATTTTGTCAGGTATGAATTTCTAATAATAACTAAGACCATAATAAAAATTGAAATGAAACATTTATAGAGTGACTTAAAAAATGTAGTAGATAAGATCTACATGAGATTTCTTCATATGTAGAATTCATAAATAATCGATGTGTGAACTAAAAGGCTCATAATCATCCAGAAAGGAAGACATGCAAAGCAATTAATATGTATGTGTCTTGACTGAATCCCTACAACACCAGGCAAAAAAAGGGATCACATGTAGTGGAAATATATATCTATTTAAAATGTTAAATTAAGCAATAAAAGTCATTAATGCCATAAAGGTTAAGGAATATATAGCACTAAAAACACAATAAAGTCATTTGCTTGCCAAGAGATGTCAGCACTACACACATACACAAAAAGAGTTAAAATTCAACAAAGAATAGCAATAATCTGCAGAAAAATTCATAAAAGTGATATGTGAATTCATACCAAAATACTCCATAATGCGAAAAGTGGAGACATACCAAAATCAATCAATCAATAGAGGGAATGAAAGGGTTAGCTAATTGATAGAGATCCTTGTCATGACATAAATGGGCTGGTAGTTTTAGTACACAGAAATGCATTAGCAAAAATAATAAACAAAATAAATTAAAATTAAAATTATATATATATATATATATACACACACAGTACAACCTCGAAAATCTGAACTCATCCGGACTTTGCCGATTCCGGATTATAGAATTTGAATAAAATTCAGATTTAATATTAACTAAATACACTATAAAGCACTATTTTTAGTAAAAATAATGGCAAAAGGTAAGTTAATCAATTAAAACATATTATTTAATCTAAAAAATAGGGCAAAAGAAATTTCTAAGAAAAAATATACACATTAATAATTTAGAATATGTGAACGAAACGATAAAATTACATTTTATCATTTTGTTTAAATATTTGAATTAACATTTGTTATTTCATTAATTTTGGTTTATGGGAAAGCAGTTTTCTTTATCCTGTAGATGAATATTATTTCTGCTCGGTCATAAAGCTTCTTTGTTCAAGACCTTTAATTGCATGATTGACTGTTTACATAAGATTATCAATGGGTATTTTTTCTTCTCCACATTTATTGTTGCTACTTTGATCTTTTTTTATTTAACATCATATCGCAAACTTCGCCATCACTCAATTTATTTACGATTGGTGCATAATCATCACAGTGCAGAACTTCCATTATATCGGCTTTGTCGAAATTTAATGAAGCGCCGGAAGATTTAATGAAGTGCCGAGATTTAATAAAAGATCGAGGATTAGCACTTTTGACGATATATTTAAAGGTGTAAATGTGCTTAAACTGTTTTTGCTATTAACAAACGAAAAACAAAAAATAAGAACTTAAAAGTTCTATTTATTTTCTAGCATCTATATAATGTTATGTTTAAAAAGGCTGATGACTCTGAGAAAAGTAAAAACTTTATTAATAATAGTCAAATATGTAAAAAATATGTAAAAAATATCCCAGTAGATAAAATAAATATATTTTCCAAAAAAGAAAAATATCTCTCCTCTCAATGATTTTTCTAAATTACGATGAGTCATTACTAAGCTGCAGCAGCACCGGGACGTGGTGGGGCAGGGAAAGCGAAGAAAGGAATTTGCTTAGTTCCTAATCATCATGAAGACTAAAGGGAAACTATCTAGTCTAGGGTTTTATCTAGTCTTCATGCTAATCGTAAACGCAGCCGACCCCTTTGAGAGGTCTGTGTATTAATGACCTTGTTGCTCTGTTCTGTGCGATACGATATTATTTAGTTATTTATTTGGTATTTATAGTATGTAAATATGGCTTTCCAAACAAAAAAGGCAAAATATACAGTCGATTTCAAGCAGACACGTTCGACGAGAACGAAAAAATCGTCAGATATCGGAAGAGGGAGGAAATTCTAAAGACAAAACAGAATACATTGAAGAAAGGAATTCGTACTACGAAGTGAACAAAATAAATTTCAGTGAGCAATAATATGAATTCTTGGGATTTTTACATTTAATTGAACAATCTGTGATAAAGATAACGTTTTAAAGTGTTTAATATTAAAAATTACATTGTTTCAAAAAAAATGTCTTTTTCAATAAAGAGAAACGGAAATTTTGATAGTAAAAATTCCGTATTTAAATAACGATGCACATTTTACGTGAAATAATGCATCGGGAGTTGTGACTTGAATAAGGGGAGGAGGGATTAATGCTAACAACGTAATTCACGCTCTAACCCCGAGCCGATCTACGGCCATCCATCTAAACTTTAGTTTCATTTCCAGGTTCAGAAAGTCGACCGGAAAATACGGTATTTGTTTATAAAATATAATTCTTGGAAACATCCAGATTTTCGAGGTTGTACTGTATATATATATACACACACATGCAAGATAGCAATGGTTATGAGTGTACTTAAAATTATGATTAATAATATTTAAATTATCTTTCAAAGTTTAAAATTGAGCAACACAAATTATAAAATTATATGCACATTAGTAAATGTTTATAACATTTAGTTAAGTATAATGATGTTTATTTAAAGAATTATTTTTAATCAATTATGCTATCAATTGTGAATCTGTTTTTCACTATGAGCCCAAGGTTTTCCCAACTTATTTTTATACAATAACGATAAGTAGCATATCAACAAAAATTTTTTGGAAAAAATTAAAGATACACTTTTTTTTTGCAGTTCAATGTCAAATGTCAAATTAAGTGACCTTGAAATGAAAAATATTATTTACATGGTCATATGAAATATAAGAAAGGTCATAAATAAAGCTACAAAATAAGTTTTATTTCAGCACAATTCATTTATTAGGTTAAAATATATGTCAAAAATCATGAAAAATTACCAGATTTTCCAAACTTCAAATTTTTATAAATAAAAAACTAATGAAAATTGGGGACTAAAATTTTGCACAGAGTCTTATATATGAGTGGACAACAAAATAGCCAAGTTTTACAAAAATTGATGTCAGTTGGGTTGGGGGCTGTGTTGACTTGACATGGGATAACTAGATAAAGATAAAATATGTCCTGAGTTGTGGTTGCTGGAGTACAAAGCTTCTGGTAAAGTAAATTACAAGGTCTGTCCGGAAAGTAATGTCAATGACTCGAGAACAAAGAATTTATTGATCTGATCATTACAACCCAATATTCTTCAAAATACATTCCTCCTGCATCAATACAGCGGGTCCAGCGGGATTTCCATGCATCGAAGGTGGCACGGTAATCCTTCTCCGGGATGTCCTTTAAAGCCCTGATACAAGCCGCTTTGATTTTGTTGACCGTCCCGAAATGCAGTCCTTTCATCGGAGTTTTGAGTCGCGGGAACAAAAAGAAGTCTGGGGGAGCCAAGTCGGGACTCTAGGGAGGCTAGGGAATAGTTGGCATGCCTGCCTTGGCCAAGTAGTCCGTCACAACAAAGGATGTGTGTGCAGGTGCATTGTCGTAATGGAGCTTCCAATCCGTGGCGATGTTGCGCCGGACGTGTTGAACCCTGTGCTTGAGCCTCTGGAGCACTTCAATGTAAAATTTTCCTGTCAATGTTGTGCCTTGCGGTAAGAACTTGTGGTGGATGAGTCCCCGGATATCGAAAAACACAATCAGCATTGTCTTGACTTTCGATTTGGACATCCTTCCCTTCTTGGGGCGAGGGGACGCTGGCGTGTGCCACTCGGCACTTTGTCTCGCGGTCGAACTCGAACAACCAAGACTCGTCTCCTGTGATAACGTTTTCTAAAAAGGTGGGGTGTTCTTCACACATTTCCAAAAGTTCCCGGCACACTTCCATTCGGTGCGATTTTTGATCTTCCGTTAACACTTTTGGCATCAACTTCATGCACACCTTTCGCATCCGCAAATTGTCTGACACAATTTCATAAACATTAGTTTTTGGAATACCTAATGTATCTGAAATTAAACGAACAGTTAAACGATGATCAGAATTCAGAAGATCCCTCACATGAATCACATTTTCTTCGGTGTTGGTCGTCGATGGCCGTCCAGCGTGGGCTTCGTCGCTTACATCCTCACGACCTTCTGCAAAGGCCTTGTGCCACCGGTAAACTTGTCGATCCAAAAGGCAATCATTGCCAAGGGCCTTCTTCATCATCGGAACAGTTTCAGTAGCGCGGTCTTGCCGAGTTTAACGCAAAACTTGATCGAGCGAACACTGCATTTTTCACTTGTACAGGTTACCGATATGACTCTCACAAAAAAACCTGTCTGAACTCTCCGGCTGCTCGGAGACTACTGGCAACCGGCTGCATTCATTCCCGAGATCCCCCACCACAATTCCCGCAGCGGTCGAGTGCGCTGCAACGTACAGTCGCTTCGGAATAAAATCATTGACATTACTTTCCGGTCAGACCCTGTACTTCCCGGGAGTAATTTAGACCCCGGAGATGAATTCAGTCTATAGCTAATAAGTTGTTACTCTTACAAGTGGTGACCTGGTTGGAGCACATAAAGACTCATATGAATACTCAGTGACAATAAGGAAATCTACAATACAGTGAGGTATGTTTTTTCTTGTTATTCCCTGCTCACGGTGATCTTATGAGAATTCGGTTAATGATTTGGGAGATCGAATTTGAAATGCTATTTGAATTTTGCGTTATTTGAATTTCTTAATGTATTGCTTTAAGGAATAGTATAGTTTGGGGCTAGTGTGAATGAAGAAAATGAGAAAGAGGATATTGAAAGTCGAGGTACAGATAATGTACTAGAATATAATAGGATGTCTGTTAAGGTACCAGTGTTTTGGCCCAATAATGTGAAATTGTTTTTTGCACAATTAGAAGCAAATTTTCGAGTTTCAGTATTAAAGTTAAACAAACAAAATTTGACACATTAGTGGTATCCTTGGACCCCCAAACATTGTCGCATGCTTCAGATTTAGTATACCAGCCTCCAGCAGATACACTATATCAGACATTGAAAACTAGGTTAATTAAGGAATTTGAGGATTCGCACACATTAATAAAAGTAAAAATTAATAAAAGTAAAAATTTTAATGCAGGATTTAGAGCTGGATAGTAAAAACCATCATCATTTCTAAGGGAAATGTAAGAATTAAATGATAACCAGGTAGATGATGTATTTTTGAGAGAAGTTTGGATGAGTAGATTACCCAGCAATATGCAGGTTATTTTGTCAGTAAGCATAGAAGGATAACCCAAATTAGCTGAAAAAGCGAATAAAATTTCAGATTACAATCAGGAAATGTATTGGCTTTCTGTGCAGGCTATTGATCAGGATCACGCAGATTTGGCTAAGCAGGTACAGGAATTGAATATGCTGCGACCAAAGAGGTATGGAATCCTCAGTGCGAACGCACAGTCAGGATAGAAATAGGAAGCAACATAAAGAGCATAATACTCACAGAAAAGATTGGATTTGTTATTATCATTTTCGATTTAAGGAAAGGCCCACAAATGTGTTGTGTCATGTGCATATAGTAAAAAAAACCTTCTAAATCCGACAGAAATTGCGGCGGTTTTTAAGCAACTGGTAGTAAGTCGCAGATTAGACATTAAGGACAGCATTTCAAAACAAAGTTTTCTTTTGGATAGTGGTAGTAACATTTTGTGCATTTCTAGTTTATTTGTTTTACAGAGGTTGGAATCAGGTATAGCTTCTTAAAAGGCAAAGGGATTGGGTATAACTACATGTTGGAGCGCCTAATTGGTTTTGGTGATAATACTTGGTGTGGTCGGTTGGCACTCGCCGAAAACTGAAAAAAATGTTGCAACCCTTTTGTAACCAGCAGTTGTAAAATATTCTTTGACGCCTTTGGGTCAGCAGTAGTTCTCTCCTCTATAAATTGTACACCATATGGTTGCCGTGTTCATGCAGAGTACGATCACGTTAAACATGTGGGTCCGAAAGTCCTTCCGAGAGGTTGGTGGTAGGGGAAGGAGGGTACGGTCCCTGTGGATGCCTCCCCCACTGGGTTCCGGTCTAAATTGGGTGGCACTTCCCGACCGTCCAAACAGTTACCTTACACCTTTCTGGTAGGTCGGACGGTCTGGGTTTCAACAACAACACCATATGGTTGTGATGAAAATAAATCACTATATTACAGTACACTTTTGAGTAACTAATTTTGAGCTATCCCCCACACTACATATGGTTCAAAGTTACTCAGTATGGATTTGCTAAAATATTAGCAAAAAGTTTGCTAGATATTTTTGATTGCTGATGTAAGTAAACCATTCTAGGTGCAGATTTTTTACAGAATTTTGGGTTAGTTATATATATCAAGCAAAGGATAGTGACCGATCCAGTAACTAGGGTTTGAATTAAGGTGCAATACAGATAGTATGCAGGGCAGTCTATAAAAACTAAGAAATTTAAAAGCATAACCCAATGTAATTTTTCAGGCTCTACAGAGATGAAGCATAATACTTTGCATTACATCCAAACAGTTGAGTAGCCGGTAACGACTAGGTTGTGGCAATTGCATCCAGCCCAGCTGAAAATTACGAAACAGGAATTTCAGCATGATAAAAAAGGGGATATGTAGGCTTACTAAAAGTAACTGGTCCAGTCCGTTGCATATGGTTCCAAAAGATTTGTCTGATTGGAGACTTACAGAAGACGATAGAGCCCTTAACAGAGTTAGTAAGCAGGATAAATATTATGTGCTTTACTTGCAATATTTTTCATACAATTTGAAGGATAGGAAGATTTTCTCTAAAATTGATTTAGTGAGAGCATATTACCAGATCCCAGTAAATCTGCCAAATACTGCTATCATTACACCGTTCATTTATTCAAGTTCCCAATCTTAATTTTGGATTATGCGGAGCAGTGCAAACGTTTCAAAGGTTTATAGATGAAGTTTTACAAGGACTTGATTTTAGTTTTGCATACTTGGATTATATTTTAGTAGCTAATGTTAATCATACGCAGCACAAGAAACATTTAAAAATGATTTTTAATCAGTTTGTAAAATATGGTGTGAAAATCAATGAGGCAAAGTGTAGGTTCGATCAAAGTGAGATACAGTTTCTAGGCCATACCATAAATAAGTCAAGATGTACTCCGCCCAAAGAAAAGTGCAGGCTATTAGATTTTCCGAAACCTGAAACCATTGGTCAACAAGTTTTGGGGAATTGTAAACTTTTATCATACCAAATATTGCTAGCATTTTAGGGCCACTGAACCAGTATGTGCTGGGAGCAAAACAGAACAATAAAAAAAAGTTAGAATGGGCGCCGATAGCTGAGGGTAGATTCAAGCAGATCAAAAGTGCCATAGAGCAAATCACGATGCTTTATCGTCCTATGGTTTCTGCAAAATTAGCTTTGGTAACCAATTGCAGTGAAGTTGCAATGGGTGCGTGTTGAATACAATTACTTTTGCTGGTCTAAAACCACTAGGTTTATATAAAACAAATTGTCAGCACAAAGTATTCCGCTTATGATCACAAACTCCACTTATGATTACAAACTCCGCTTATGATCGCAAACTCTGCTTATGATTCCTGTATGTGGATCATAAATCCTTAGTTTTCACATTCAAGCAGAAACATGATAAAGGCTCACCCAAACTGTTAAGACAGATTTCATCATACAGTTTACCATGGATAGGCAGTATGTGGCAGGTAAGGAAATTATTGCTGATGTTTTTTGCCAGTTTTAGAAATAAATTTTTTGCTTGCAGACATATCTCGCTGGGCTAAGAAGCAAGAGGAAAATCCAGATTTGCAGTCTATTTTTGCTAATATGGCAGAAGGTAGTATGAAGCTTAAGAAGGTCCCAGTACCGGTTTCTGATTGTACCTTATATTGTGATACAGTAGGAGATGAGGTATGCATTTTTGTCCCAGATACACTCAGGAGGCAGGTTTTTGAAGCTTTACATAAACCATAATCTCTCACATCCGGGCAGTAGGGCTTGTAAGAAACTTATAGCAGACAGATATGATTGGCCGCAAATGAGACATAGGACTGTGGTGTAGGCCATTCCAGAAAACTAAGGTTTACAAGTATACAAAGTCAGCTTTGATGCATTTTCTGGCTCCAGCCGAGTGTTTCATGCATGTTTACATTGACATTATTAGGCTGTTGCTGCTCGTAAAGGATTATCGATACTATGAGACGATGATAGATAGATTTCCATGGTGGCCAGAGGCTGTGAAGATTCAGAACATTGAGGCTGAAACAATGGCTAAAGCATTTAAGAAATGGGTTTCATGATTCGGCACACTGCAGAAGATCACCTGTGACTGGGGCAACAGTGTGAATCAGAGATTTTTCAATCTCTAGCAAGACTGTTGGGGATCAATATTTCCCATAAGGTAACTTATTTGCTACAAACATATGGGATTCTTGAGAGTATTCATCGTCTGCTCAAGCAAGCTCTAATGTGTTGTACGGACCAAAATTGGTACGAGGCAGGCTTCGGGAAATCCGTAAAATCGAGTCAATCCACAAGGACGGCTATTAAGATTTTTTACCCATCTTCCTAAGAATATTTTTCCTACATTATATTCATTAATATATATACTTAAATACATCACACAACATTAATAAATTAGTACTAACTGCCTCACGATAAAGTGCGATAACTGCATATTCATGCACCACCCCTACAGCACTTAATGGTTTAAAGATCAAACTTGCAGATGACGAGTCTCTGAGAAAGAACAGGACCAGGCAGAATTCCAATCTATGGGTGGGTGCAAAGGGATGAGACATAAAAGGAATCTCTCCTCTTTCCAATATTTGATAACTTTAAGGAGTTTTAATAAATAATCCTATAAATCCTCTTGTCCTTAAGCTGTTTAAACCTCATTAACACTCTTTAATTTCTAGGGAATGTGACTGAATCAAGATTTAAATCTTTTTGGACTGAATAGATTGGCCCAAGGGCTTAGGCCCGGGCTGGGCTAAGTCTTTGTTTTTAAAAAGTCCAGTATAATCGGACTGAATATATTTATTTTGAAAAGGTTTTTAATGAATTTTAATTGAATACATAAACCTATTGAGTTTATTTCAACTATGTAAAGATAAATGTTTAAGAAAACAAACTATCTCAATTCTTCATACAAAATTTTCATAAATTCAAGTTTTTAACATATTTGAATACAAATCATTTAGGGCCAGACAGGGCACCTTGAGATGCAGCTGTTTAAATATTGGTATTGTTGGTCGGGTGATAATCAGAAATTTTGGCACATGCAGACCTCTAAATGGAAACCAGAACATGTTACTTTGATCTTGTGTGAGCTATCCTCTGCCATCGGATTTGCTGCAGTGGAGAATAAGGGAAGGGAAAATAATTAGCACCTGTCATTACATTGCAGACTTGACAGCTCTCCTAGAAGGCTTTTATAATGTACACCAGCTAAGTCAATGCTTAACCAGGGGGAATTTGCAGGTGATAACATTTCAACTTTCATTCAGAGAGTTCATGGCAAAGGAAAAGGCAGCATTCACCATAATTTTACATTGACAACCACTTGTTATTTATTTTTTTGCTTTTATTTATTTATTTTCTTATGGAATCACTAATCTCAAGGCCATTTGAGAGGATGGCAACTTTAAAAAATTGGCCATTCTCATCAAATTTAAACCCGGCTAGGAAGGGCGATTTTCAGAAGCTATAGTACAAGGCATTGCCGACAGTACCCCTATGGTTATGCTCAGTTTACGAAGAGGAATTGAACATTTTTGTAGCTGAACTTACATATAACACAATGCTACGGCTTCCTAGACAATTCTTTGTGAATGATCCCACGTTAAATGTACGACTCTCTGACTATGTGGTAAATTCACATCATATAATAGTGTCATTAAAGTCTACCTCTACAGTGCATCATGGAAAGTGATCTGTCTATGTATTAAAAGATTTGAATGTGTGTATACACATTTTTCTTTGAGAAGGTGCTATTATTAAAGACCTACAGCCACAATATCAAGGGCTATATAAGGTCATTAAATGATTGTGGAAGGACTTCATAATTGAAATTAATGGGGGAAAAGGAATCTGTGCATATGGATAGGGTTAAAATTGCTTACATGTTACAGGACTTTGATGAAACAGCAAACTATGTAACGCTTTCTGGAAGAACAGTTTGATTTCGCCTCCCTGTATAAGGCTAGAGGGGGAGTGTGTATGCAAGAGGGGAAGTGTGTGCAGAGAAGGAGTTCGAAAAGGTGTGTGCTCTACAACGGGGACATTCTCTAACCATCTATGACCACAAAATTTCATGGGAAGCTTCTTGGCATCAGACAAATTATTGAAATACTCCCTTCTTGCAGGAGAATCTTTGAATAACCAATATAAAGAAGTTAAAATGCCACTGATATTCCAATCAGTACTATTTTCTCCATGCTTAAAAGCATTATTTAAGATATGAAGACCACAACTGACTATTGAAATGATTTCCCGATTAAATTATTTTCTCATATCATCTTGCAGATTGTCATAGAATTTCCAGTTGACATTTGTACCAAACACAGTAACATGCAAAAGGTTTGACAAACTTAATTTATCAACTGATTTGTAAAACGATGACAAAATATCATCAGATCTTTAATGACCGAAGAAATCAGAGGTCCATACCTAACCATTCTTTGCACTTATCATTAGTAATCCATAAGTTGTTAAAAATGCATTTTCCAGGCATACTAATTTTTAAAACAATCCATTTAATTCATGAAGAGAGCATGTAAATCAATAGTGTTGGTTAAACATGTGTGCACAGAGCAAATTATAAACCCATTGAGTATGCCTTCAAGAATAAACAATGTTGCCAACTCAGATGACTGATAAAACTTCCAGATTCATGTTAAATTTTTGTAATTTCATTTTGGAACCAAAAACTGCAAAAAACCCAGGAAAAATTTCAAATTTGTCATTTCCTATAATTTTTTTTCAAATTAGACTGGTGCTCACTCAGGAGATCACAGTGTTGCTAGTTCCACGATTTTCCTGTTCAAATGGGCTAGTTTTTTCAAAGAGTTGGGGTACAGCATGACGGAAATTTTTCTGGTTGCAGATTTTTGGGCTACTTTCAGAAAGTTTGATGATTTATTTTGGGGACAAATTTTGACGAACTTTTAGAAAGCCAGTAAATTTTATTTTAGAATTTTGGTAAATTTATGAATTTTAGTAGTTTTTGGCAACATTACATGAAATCTCACAACACTAAACATTGGGCTAGTTTTCGCCAATTTTTGGGCGTGATTTTTGGAAAAGACCTGGTAATCCAGGGATATTGGGCAATGAAGCTCAAAAATACGTAGAAAATGGAAAAGTGATCACAGCACTGAGGGGATTCGATCATCAGGGTTCTGCCTAGGAAAAAAAAATTAGGTGAGATTATCCTATCCTAACCTCAAAATTAAGTGGGATTTTAAAAATTAGCACATGTAATTTTCTTTTCTGAGTGAGATTTAGCAACAAATTGCGGGAATCATGCTCTAGAAAGAACCCTGATCATGCTCCAATTTCGGGGGAAAATAAGGAGTATTGATGCAAACTAAGTAGTTTTAAGAACCCTTAAAAAGGAAAACTAAAAATAAGGAGTTCTTAAGGACTGTGGGAAAACTGTATAGCATCTTAATAAAAATCAAAGGGAAAATAGCAACAGAGTGAGCCTATCGCAAGAAATTTGCAGTTACCCAGAGAATGAAAGAAATGACAAAACACATGCATTATATACTAAGGTTCTTTATGTCACCACAAGCTCAGATAGGCAACCAGGTCCTTCTCAGTTAAGAGAGGGGCATAACAAAACTGGATTGTCATTTTATGACTCCTTTGTTCTATATTTTATTTCCTTTGCTTTCTTCAATGGGATTGCTGATATTTCCATGATGCATCAATGGCTTTTTACACTAAGAGTTTGACTCAAACTATATGTATTAGGCCTATGACACAAGAGCATTGTCTCCCGTCCATTTTGAGGATGCTACCTACGTTCTGGGGGTAAAAGAATGCCTGGAGCTTGTCACACAAGAATGAGTGTTCCCAAAATGGACAGGAGACAACGCTCGTATGTTATGGGTCTACATACTTGCAATCGGACTTTAAAGGGTTCCGACGAAATTTCTATTACGGAAATTAAATTTTATTATTATTATTATATATATATATATATATATATATATATATATCGTTTTGAAGTGTTTTTGAATAATTTAGAGATCGACTTACTTATAAGTAAGTTCTGGATTTTTTTCTGATTTTTTTCTCTGAAAGTAGGGGGTCGACTTATATGCAAGTATATATGGTAAATAAAAGTCAGTTGTCTATGCATTATATTTTAATTTTGATATTTTTACCTAAACCCCATACATGCATAAAAATGCATTTTTAATTAATAAAAATTTTTAGACATTTTTAACAATACCTGAGGCATTTCTAGCCAGGGTGGGGTAGGGATAAAAAATGGGAGATTACTCACTTCATGAAATCCAAGATATGCCATTGATATATGTATATATGTACATATATATATATATATATATGTATGTATATATATATATATATATATATATATAGAAAGAAAGAAAATTAAATGGACAATACAGCCTATAAGTTAGATAAAAGTTGATAATATTAAAATTTGCAACTACAAAACTGTGCTTTTATACTAAAGAACAAATACGTTGAAATAAAACATGCCTAAAAAATTCAAAGGATTTAATATTAATATGATACAAAATTAAAATTACAAACATAGAATGTAAAATTTGATAGAAAAAATTAATTGAAAAAGAAAATTGGAATTAAAAATTCCAAAGAAAAAATATAACTGTGAAAGACGTGTACAAAAACCAAGTGTGATATATGTGTATAAAAACCAAGTACAAAAAGAAATAAATTTATGAAAGAAAATGATGGGCCTCGCCATGAAAAAATCTTACCTTTTCTAGAAAGTTGTTCAAAACTTAGCTCAAAGCATGGCTGTACATAATAAAAATTTTGAAATGCAATTTAGAAGGTAGAAAAAAGATCTATTTAGCAAAACAAACATGGATATTTTTCTCTTTTGAATATTTTCATATATTAGTTTCAACTTTTCTACTACTTAGATAGTATTATTTTCAACTGTAATAAATACTGTAGATAAATCAAATTGAAAGTAGGATTCAAATTGAAAATAATTCTTAATTAATCTTAGCTGAATATTAAAATTAATAAAAAGTAGATAAGAACTAGATTACCAAGTCTGAAAATGGATCACAATTTTGCCATACTTCAAAACATATATACATAATTTTATCATATGTACAACAGAAAGTATTAAATATCAAGTTCATAACATAATGAAAATCTTTTTTAGAAAAAGAAATAATAATAACCTACATGTTTTACTGCCGTATTCAGGAGCAATAAAATGCCTATTCATCAGATCCTCTCTGCAAGTTTTAACATGATGATGTATGGCATCAGGAGCAACTATAAAAATCAACATTTATTTATTTATAAACTCTAAGGTACAACCTCTGAAATCCAGCATTTCAGAGTTGAATTATTATGGAATTTTATAAACTCCAAATTTCTGAAATGTCACTAGAAATTTAATACATGATCTACATCTATAGCCAGCAATTCAGAATGAAAGACTGAGCTGTGATCTGGATTTCATTTCCTTAATTTAAAAGCAATGTCCCTAGACCTGATGTAAATACCCCTGTCCAATTCCATACTTTTGAGTGATCTTTTTCAAATGTGGCATAATTATCTTTTGCTTTATTCCATGTACACCAGACTGTGATTTGAGTTTCTAGGTGTGGGAATTAGTAAGATATTAATAAAATAAAATTAACTTCATTCTACAGAATTAACTTTGAGAAGATATTTTTTTCTTTAGTTAATATAAAAAAATGACATTATGTTCCAAAGCAATGGGAAAAAAACTATCCTGATTCTGATTTTTGTTTTCTTTAAACAGTGAATGATTTTACAATGAAAAGGCATATGAATTTTTCTTTTAATTTCTTTGAATCTAAATAGTAGCAAATATGTAAAGTAAAAAACACTTTGTGTAAAGGATACAGAAATCTTGAGAAACTTATTTAGGCACAAAAAAATAATGCAGCATACAGCTGTTTTAAAGATGTGCTGAATCCCCTTCATCAGTGCAAGAGAACCAAAAACCAAAGGTCAAAAAGAATAAATGGGCACAAATACTCTTTTGCAAGAAAAAAAAACAAAGCACCAAGAAAGTGACTTTTTATTGAAATTAAATATGCGTACAGCTCATACACAGGCAATGAAATTATTACAAAATCAAGGTCGCAGGACTCATCAATGGTTAGCAATTGCACATTGAATTTTCAAATCAGTAACTGGTGAACCCCCCCCCCCCCCCTTGGTGGTAGTGCATGCTTGTATACATCTAGGTAAGGAGTGATAAAGTTTATTAATGTCATCCTGCGATACATTCTGCCAGGCATTCCTCAATTGTTGCTCCAGATCTGCTTCATTCCGCTGATGAGTTCCTTGTAGCAACCATTGCTCCCAGCACCTTTGCACAGCAGTGTCCGTTCGGTGCAGGTGGTTTCCTATTGCCCAATATGAACAACCAGCTTCATGCATCCCGACTATACGATCACGTTCGAACTCATTTAATTGCTTATAAGGTCTTCGGCAATTTCATAATGGCATTATTGGTTGTGTTTCCACCGAACTGCAATGCCGATAATGAGCATAGATTAACCGTCTACATTTTTAACCTGTTTTATAGGATGCTAGTTGCACAGTAGAAATGTGCCCTATGACCGAAGTTAACACTCATTGACCTTGCAAATTTAATCATTTGCATACTTGGTATAAAGGAATTTGCATGTGAAATTTTGAGATGATCGGATTATTTTTAGGGGTACTTGGTTTTCTTTGGAAAAGAGTGTACATTAGTCTCCAAAATTATCTTTACATGCCAAAAACACTAATTTCTCAACGACTATCCAATATAATTTTAAATGCATTTTTTATAATAATACATAGCACATAAATACAAATTAAAAAATCAAACATAAGTACATACGATACAAAACTAATTATGAAACAATTTGCCTCTTCCATAAATATCTGCCCAGTCTCTAAACAGCCAACAGCTTGCCACCTCAAAGATTCTTTTCAAGTGATACTTTAGAGCTATTAAAAAATTATTTTGAATCGATAAACACTGAAATCCAATCCTGAATTTCTGGAATTCGCAAGGAAACATACTTCATGCACACAGCTTGTACCACTTTTTTTATGTATGTAAAGATAATTTTGGAATACCTATTGGATATATATATAAATTATATAATAACACCTTAAAAATGGCATCCTCTAAAGCTGATATTAAAAAACAATTAACACTTTGTATAAAACAACTTAACTTTCAACTCCCACATGTATTATTCTTTTCTTATAAAAGTGAACAGGATTTTGCACTAATGACACAGCTCTTGGGAATTAATAAGCAAAAAACACAATGTGCAAAGGATAAGAAAAACTTGAGCAACATATTCAAGTATAAATAAAATAACAATACAGCATACAGCTGTTTTGAGGATATGCTGGATACCCTATCTTCAGTGCTCAAGAACCAATAAACCCAAAGTCAAAAAAATGAAATGGGCACCTAAAGCCAAGGAAATCAATAAGTAAAGAACACTTTGTGCAAAGGATAAGGAAATCAGTTTTTTTTAGTGCTGACGAAGGAGATCCAGCATATCTTTAATACAGCTGTATGTTGCATTATTATTTTATTCATACTTAAATATGTTGCTCGTGTTTTCCATATTTCTTGGGAATTACCTTAACTTTAATGGTGCCTTACACAAAGTATTATTTGTTTTATTCATTAAACACATTATTTTTATTTTATTTTCAGTTAGCCCAATTTTTTTTTCTAATTGTTCAATTTCTTCATTTGTTATTTGCATTATTTACAATTTTTGTTTTCTTCATGTCTTTAAGTTTAGATTTAGCAATCTTTTATTCAAGTTAATCCGATTTCTACTTCAATTTCTTTTGCTTCACAGACTATTTTTTTCCCCAAAGCACTGTGAACTGTTGTAATTATTCCTGTGGTTCTAGAGATACTTTTCATACCACCATAATGAAGAACAACAAAATGAACTGAACATTGGGCAATCCTTAAATTTTCAATAATACACTTTTTGTTGATTGAAAAACTTTGCTCACTAGCAACACTGCCATGGAACATAGTTAATACCTTTTTAGGAAATGTTACTAATGGGTTACCCTCATCCATACTTCTCAAAAGATCCACCAGAAACTTGTCTGGTCTGTCTTTTTTCAGATTATAAACTCTCAGTTTTGTTTTTACTGTAGGATCTACAAAAAGCTTTAAATATGTGCATTTAAAACAATCAGCCTGAAATAGGATTTTTTTTTCTCTACAAATTTCTTCAATGCTATAGACACTCGATTTGACCTAATTGATGATGATGATAACATTATCTATGGTGAAAAACATTATAGTCCTTTGACCAGTATTTTATACAAAGGAGACTTAATTTTCAGTTTGTATAAAATATTTATTAACCTCTGCATTCTATTTGAAAGACTTTTGTTATTTTCTGTCACCTTTGATAAAGCAGTTGAAGTACAAAACCTAATATCATTTTTTTTTTATGGGTACATGATAATCCTTGTAGTTGATGTCGACAAGCACATCACAGATTTTTTACCGATTCTATGTCTTTTTTAAGACAAGAAAGATCAATCATGCTTAAAGCATTGATTAAGAAACACTTTCCAACTTCAATGCAATTTTATTTAAAAAAGTCGAAAATGCAATACATTCCTCGGTAATATTTTAAAACTTATCACAATACTACATTGATTTATTATATTTAAAAACTTAAACCTTCATTGAGAAAAATGAACTTCATTCAAATGACGGCATTGAAATATAAATTGCCTGGTTTAAATATCTCTAAAATGCAATACATTCCACGGTAATATTTTTAAAACTATCATAATACTACGATAATTTATTATATTTGAAAACTTCATGGAAAACAACTGAAATAAATTCAAATGATGTCATAGAAAAAATAACACGCCTGGATCTCTCTATAAAAGCAGGATTTCATTCATAACTTTCTCCATTTCATTCATCACAATACTATAATAATTTATTTTATTTAAAAATTAAGACCATGGAGCTCCAATTCATAAACTTTATGCTTAAAACTTCATCGAAAAAAATCGTCCTTCTGTTTATAAAATCAATTAATATTTCATTCATATCAGCCATGCAGACTCCATGGACTGAATTATTTTGTGTTAAAGAAATACAGTAATTCTAATACAACTCATTCTACATATTTTGTTGTTTACATTTTACATAGGTGAAAAATAGGCTTAGTTGTAGAAATAATCAAATTTGAATGAGAATTTAAACTCAAATATATTGTCATTGTGTTGTTTTAGTATGTAGATGCACAGAATTTAAGCAAAAATAAAGTAGTTTTAGGACAGATACAACACTCAATATGAATTAAAAAGAACTTTAAAAAATCACGATTTTGAAACAAGATGGATGCCATATATCATTTTGAAGTGGGTCATGTGATCGTTTCATATCATGGCCACGTGATCGTTTCATATAAGATGTGTAATTATTATTTTAATTTTTATTTAAAAACTACCAAATATATTTTGCTGAAATTTTTTTCATATTTTTTATGGGATAATTTTAATATTTCCTAAAATTTTCGAAGCAATTTGTGAATTCTAAATCCGCTTAAAAAATGTTTGAAAAATTAGGTCCCATAGGGTTCAATGTATTTCATTTTTTCAACCCGGGTTCAATCCAAAACTAATTGGGTGATATTGTTCATTTATATTCCCATAGGTCCTACAGACCGTCTGAACAACATACTAAAATTTCATTTTGATTAAGTCATTTTTACGGCAGTTATCGTGCTAACGGACAGACAGACAGACAGACAGACAGACAGAATGAACAAAGTCATAAACACTTTTCAACTTCGTTGTAAAGTGTTAAAAACGCGAATCTAGACTTTCAAATAACAACAATAATTCATCATATAGATATGTTGATAAAGGCATGTATAAGTGAAAGGAAATCAAGAATGTCTTCAATTCTGAAGTAAAAGATTGTAAGAAGTACAGCTTAGCAAGAAGTTTATCCTTAAGGAATATAGACACAATCTCAAAAAATTTTTTGGCTGGAGGGTGACCTTTTATGTCTTCTACATACAACTTTAGAAATGGTAATATTTTAATTGCCCTTTCAATTACATTTGAACTTCCAATCCATCTGATTGTGCATAATTTTAATAAAAATAATGATGAGCCAGAAAAATGCTAAGAATCTGCTCTTCTAGAAGGAAAAGCCTTGAATAAATAAGTTGCCATGTAAAAAATCATTTATGTCCCATTTTGATTTCATAAGTGCTGTCTTGTTGCATCCATGAAGCACATGAAGAGAACAAGTTACAACATCTAAGAGTGTACTACCCTGTACTATTTTAAAATGCTTATCAACTGTTTGCATTTGACCACAAAAGGCTTAAAAATAACAAAAAGGTGAAAATTAATTTTTAACTTTAAAAATATCAAACTATAATTTAAATAACTTCATAAATAATCAGCATATACAAATTCAAAATTAATTTAAAAATTAGAAATAATCTGAAAATTTATAAAATCGCCGTAACAAAAATTTTCAAAAGAAACATTTTGAAGAAAATGTTGGTCAAAAATATTAAATTTTAAAAGAAAATTTAATATTTTCAAACGTCTCTTGCAGGGCAGGGCTCTTTTAAAATATTCTAAATGTTTAAAATAATTATTGTGGCAACAGGTCAGTCAAGTCGGCAATTTTAATCATAACTATCTGAACAGTTGATTGATAATGTTTTAATACATTTTACATATACTATATCATAGTCTCATCATAGAGCTATTAACATCTCCGATATCCAGTAATTCATGTTCTAACCATGTTAATTACAAAATGTTCTACCTAGTTCTAATTTTCTGCAGAATGCATCTACGTATAAAATTTCATAGTGATATGTACTCTCTCTCTCAATTAAAATATCTAATTTCAAATAATCTGTTTTCTAATCACATTAATTACAGAATACTCAACCTAGTTACAATTTTCTACAGAATGCATATACATATAAAATTTCATAGCAGACATTCCCTCTCTCTTTTTCTTAAAATCTCTAGAATAATCAGTGTTCTAATCATGTTAATTACAAAATATTCGATCTAGTTCCAATTTGCCACAGAATGCAGCTACATATAAAATTTCGTAGTTATACGTGCATTCGCACCTCACAGATACATACAACCTAATGGAAATATTTCCAAAAACATTTGAAATGTGTTTAGGATATCTTTAAATGCACATTTTTTATAAATCTTGAATTAAAATTCTCTCAGGAACATTTTCTATACCAGGGGTTTCCAACTGGCGGGCCTGCAGGCTGCATACGATCCGCAGTGCCTTTTATTGCAGCCCGCAAAGCCTTCTGGGAAAATAATTTACAGCATCAAATTAGATGCTCTTATTTAAGGAAAAAAAATTTTGTGAAAATCCATATCTGTTTCAAATGCTGTTCATTCGCGAATAAATTTGATTTTCCTCGGTTTCAATGAAAATTAGTGCGCCCACTTGTGTTCTATTTCACCCTCACCCTCCCCTGTCGCTTTTCACGTCTGTTGACTCGTTTAACCAGTTTTCTTTCACCCTCTGCTGACCCAAGTGGATTCTACCATACTGGTAGCTGACCTTTCTTTTCATTCAGCTTAATATTGTCATGGCAGGTGTCTGTCTTTCTTTTGTGACCAAGAGTTTACAAGCTTTATTTTTAGTACAAGATAGGGTTTTCTTAAAACACGTTACTGTGTGTCTGTTCTCTGATTATTCATTTTATACTAAATATCAGAATGAGTGGAATTTCAAATAAACGCAAGATTGAAAGTGAAAACAGAGCTTAGAAGGATCGTTGGGAAAGTGATTATTTAATTACGAACAATAACGGGAAATTGCAGTGTTTGGTTTGCATGCAAGTGGCATCAGTGCCTAAGGAATATAACATAAGAAAGACATTATTCAACACTGCATGAAGAAAAGTACCAGAGATATGGAGAAGAATCTCGAAATATCTTGATTTCAGAGTTAAAGAAGAAACTGAAACAGCTGACAGGCATTTTTACCAAAATATCGCACGGTCAATCATCTGCTTTGTATGCTTCTTATGTCATTTCTCTTGAGCTTGCTAAAGCAAAGAAACCCTTTACTGATGGCAATTTAGTAAAAAAATATGCTATTGAAATGGCAAAGGCTTTCGGAGATGCTCAATTAGCCCAGAAATTTGATTCAGTGCCACTTTCTAACCAAACTTTCTACTAACAGAGGAGAGTTATTGATATGGGAGAGCAGGTAGAAAAATCATTAATTGGTTTAGTTGAAAAAAGTACCTATTTCTCGCTTTGCCTTGATGAAAGCACTGACCAAACAGATGTGAGTCAGTTGTTAATATTTATACGTATCACCAAAGATTTTTCTACCAAGGAAGAATTATTGGAAATATGTCCAATGACTGGAACCACGAAAGGAAAGGATATCTACGAAGCTGTGAAAAAGCAGTTAACAAAATCGGAGGTTTTAATAAATGTTCAGTAATTGTGACGGATGGTGCACCAGCGGTGGTAGAGGGAAAATCTGGACTGACTGGATTACTTAGAGAAAATGGAGTAACTTGTCCAACAATTCATTGTATTATTCATCAGGGAGCTTTGTGTGGAAAGTCGGTAAAACAAAATCAAGTTTTCAAACTTGTAATAAAAGTTATCAATATGATAAGAGGTGGAAATCATGCACTTTTGCATAGGCAGCTAAAGCAGTTTTTGGAGGAAATGAAAGCAGAGTATGGGGTCTTGCTGCTTTACAATCATGCAAGATGGCTGAGTGCTGGAAAGTGTCTTGAGAGATTCTTTGGGATAAGAAAAGAAATCCCTGCATTCCTGAAGAAGTTCTTTTCAACAGACACTACACAACTGGAAGAAGAGCTCCAAAGTGTTGTTGTTGAAACCCAGACCGTCCGACCTACCAGAAAGATGTAAGGTAACTGTTTGGATGGTCGGGAAGTGCCACCCAATTTAGACCGGAACCCAGTGGGGGAGGCATCCACAGGGACCGTACCCTCCTTCCCCTACCACCAACCTCTCGGAAGGACTTTCGGACCCACATGTTTAACGTGATCGTACTCCGCATGAACACGGCGGCAGTTTTGGCAGTGGCTGGAATCGAACCCGGGCCTACCGAGTGCAACTCCAGCGCGCTAACCAATGGGTTACCGCGCCCCAGAGCTCCAAAGTGTAGATTTCTTAAAAGAATTGGCTTTCCTCACCGACATCACTACTCATCTTAATGAACTGAATCTAAATCTCCAGGGAAGAAACCAGCTGATGTCGGATTTAATGGGAAACGTAGATGGGTTTCGAAACAAATTAAGAGTTTTCAAACTTTCCTTGAACAAAAATGATTTGGCCCATTTTTCAAGCTGTCGGAAGTTAGCTGAAGAATTTGAAGATAATGAGACTCTTGATTTTTCTGAATTTGGTGCAAATATCCAAGAACTCATAGAGGAGTTTCACACTAGATTTAAAGACTTTGAATCATTTAAAAAGTAGCATGCTGCTGTTTAGTAGTCCTCTTCGAGCTAACATTGAAGATCAACCAACTCACCTTCAACTTGAACTATGTGATCTACAAGCAGATACATTTTTGCAAACGAGAGAAGAAAAGGGAGCAGATTTCTTTAAATTATTACCAAAAGAAAGATTTCCAAACCTGCGAGATTTTAGCCGGAAAATTACATCAATGTTCAGGAGTACATACTTGTGCGAAAGTATATTTTCTGCATTGAAATTTATCAAGAACCACAATAGAAGCTGCCTCACAGATTCTTCTCTACTTCATCTTCTGAGACTCTCAACAACAGAGCTTGAGGTGGACATCCGTTCTTTGGTGGTTGCAGCAGACCAACCTCCATTTTCTCATTAAACATTTTGTGTGCTTTATTAGTATTTTTTCCATTTGTAATTTTTAAGGTTTTGTGTAAATTTTAAACATCTGTATACTTGATATCAAAGTAAAATTATTTTAGTCTGGAAATTTTTTTTAATATGCAATTAAAGGTGTTAAAATGCCCACTTCTTATTTGATTCGCAATTCAATACTTGTTTTTGTTTTGTATAACTTGATGAAAGTTGGTCAATTATGATCAAGGTCGTAGCTGGAAGGGAGGGAGGGTTGGAGGTTCATCCCCCGAAATTTTCAAAATTTTCATAGTACATACCATATACATGTATTTATATTCATTACGATGCATTCATCCCTCCCCCAGCAGAAAAATTTTATATTGAACCCTCCTCCCCCCAAAACAATATCCTGGGTATGGTCCTGATTACATTGCGGCCCGCCACTAGACAGGTGGTTTCGATTCTGGCCTTCGGGCACTTGTAAGTTGGAAACCCCTGTTCTATACAATAATATGAGAAAGTAATAAAATTATTCTTTAGTTTAGCCAATAATGAATTAATTTAATTCTAATCTAAGAGATAATACACTTTGAGCATTCCTAAATTCCTTAATTGTAAGTGATACTGGTGTTCAATATGATCTTTACATAAGCAAAAATACTGATTTCTCAACAGTTGTTCAATATAATTGAATGAATTTTTGGGGGTAATACATATAAGTGCATATGATGCAAAACTAATTATGAAGCAAATTGCCACTTCCATCAATGTTTGCCCTGCCTTTAAATATTAAATATTTTTAAAAACATATATTTGTACATGAACATATTTTTCTGAGAGAAAACAGAAATTGTTATACATAACATATTTCTTTCTTGTGGCTTTTACAGAAAAGACATATTAAATATAGTTCTGAATTATTTTGGAATTTTCTCGTTCAGTGGTGTCATCAAAGAAGGGGTTTGGTGGTTATACCCCAGGAACCCATCGAATTTTGAAGAACTGATGATTGAAGAAATGGAAAACAACTACAGTGGTCCCTCTAAATACTGGACAGTCAGGACTGAAAATTTTGTCCATTATTGGGAGATGTCCACTATCAGGGAGGACATTATATTTTTCTCTTTGGCTTTTTCATTCTTTTGTCCAGGTTCACTAACCAATCATTCATTATCTCAGTGGTCATCCCTGCTTTCTTATTAGAATACCAAGAAACACCAAGTTTTCGTACATCCATGTTTTTAAAACATGTTTTATCTCCCAATGGCAAGTAGAAAATCCCCTAGCATGTTGCAATATAGTAAAAGAGTGAGCCTCTCTTTGGAAATTTAACTGTCACTATATTTCTCTCCCTTAAATCATGTGGTTTTGTTCGGAAGTACACAATAAAAAAAACAGTTTTGTTGGTATTGAATAAGTTTTTATCATCATATCCTAGACACACAAATTTTCCTTTCTAAATCTAATCTGTAATGTCATTTGGATCTACTGACTTTTCTTCATCACAAATCATTTTAAAGGAAATACTGTGACATATTCTAAATTTTTTCTAGCCCTCCATTTGATGCCTTAAAGTTTTCCAATCAAATAATTCACGGACTTCTCTGGTTTTTTATTGAAAAAAAAAAAACACTGGTCACAAGAAAGTTCTTTGCAAGAGCAGAGCAAAACTATTTCATTCCCACATTTTTATTAGAATTCATATTTTTCAAATATTCATAATGATCCATAATTTTCCATATTTTTCTGAATAATAATGATCCATATTTTTCCATTTAATAATATATAATAATGATCCATATTTTTCAAATTTCATTTTTATCCTTCAAAAGTTCAGTTATCTGTGTTATCCTAATGTAGAAATGTTCAGCAAAGGTACACTCAGTTTTTCCCCTTCAGAAACTTCCAAAACATCAATTTTATCTTTCAATATCAATCTCTTAATTTTTTACACCATTTTAACCAATAAATGAACTCACACTAAACTCAAATGAACTCTTGCACTAAACTCAAATTATCACACACTAAACTGAATATGACATGCACTTTACGGTGCTTTCCAATTTCCTATTTTCAGTAGCATCGGTGAATGTGTAGATTTATTCACTTTTGATTCAGGGAAGGTGACTGTTTGCCTGTACCTATTGTCAAATTGTGTGTGGGAGCAGAGTGAATTCCAGTAGTGGCTAGAAGTAAACCATCGTATGGTCACAAAGTATGGATTGCTCAAGTCCTTTGGAACTAAGGAAGTGGAAAGTTCCTTCTAAATAAGACCACATACCAGGACAAAATTTTATGATATTTTTGAGCAAAGGACTATCTGCTATTTAGTGTGTTCATTATACAGAGTGGTTAATATGAAATGTCCTATATTAAGGGACTGGAGATAGCAAAAATGTCCACTAATTAGAGGTGTCTATTATTCAGGACTGTCTGTTAAGAAAATACCACTGTATTCGGTTACCCTCCCGCCCCCCCCCCCCCTAAAAAAATGGGTATTTTTAAGCCACCAAGCTCGTGATATAAATTTTAAAAAAAAAAACATTTGAATTGCTGATTTTGAAAAGGGCATATGTCAAAATATAAATATTTTAAATAAATAACAAAAACATTTTCACTCGGCTGACTGATGAATTATTAAAAATCTGAGATATATAAAATACTAATCCATATCATATTGATTTATTACGTACATAAATTTGAAATTAATTTTCTATATTGCTTGCATTAGACTTAATGAAATGTTCATGACTTATGCCCTTTTCAAAATCAATCATAGTGATAAGAAACAATGCGTAAACAATCATGCGTAAAGCATTGATTATGAAACACTTTCCAACTGCAATGCAATTTTATTTAAATCTCTAAAATTCGATACATTTAGTGGTAATATTTTTAAAATTATCACAAAACTACAATAATTTATTATACTTGAAAACTTAAAACACCATTGAAAAAAATGAACTTTATACAAATGATATCATTGAAATATAAATCGCCTAGTTCTCTATGTAAAAGCAGTAAATATTTCATTCATACACTTTTATTCCAATCCATCATCACAATACTACAATAATATGTTTTACTTAAAATCTTGCCGTGGAGGTAAAAGTAATTTAACTCTTGCTTAAAACTTCATTGAAAAAGTCTGCTATAAAATCGTCTGCTTCTCTATGTAAAGTCAATGAATGTCATTCATATCAGCTATATTGCAGACTCCAGAGCTAAATAATTTTGCATTAAAGAAATTCAGTAATTCTTATACAACTCATCTTACAGTTTGATGTGTTTACATTCTCCATAACTAAAAATTAGGCTTCGTTGTAGAAATAATCAAAGTTTGATGATCATTTAAACTCAAATATATTGTAATTGAGTAGTTTCACAATATAAATGCACAGAAATTAAGCAAAAATAAAGCGGTTTTAGGACGGATACAACACTAAATATAAATTAAAAAGAACTTTAAAAATCACAATTTTTACACAAGATAGATGCCATATTTTATTTTGAAGTGGGTCAAGTGATCTCTTTATATGAGTGTAATTATTATTTTAATTTTTATTTAAAAACTACCAAATATATTTTGCTGAAATTTTTTTCATATTTTTTATAGGATAATTTTAATATTTCCTAAAACTTTCGAAGCACTTTGTGAATTTTAAATTCGTTTAAAAAATGTTTGAAAAATTAGGTCCCATAGAGTTCAATGTATTTCATTTTTTCAACCTGAGTTCAATTCAAAACTAATTGGGTGATATTATTCATTTATATTCCTGTATGTCCCACAGATCATCTGAACAACATATTAAAATTTCATTTTGGTAAAGTCATTTTTACGGCAGTTATCATGAGAATGGGCAGACAGACAGACAGAATGAACAAAGTCATAAACACTTTTCAACTATGTTGTAAGGTGTTATAAAATGGCTACAGGAGGAATCAAATAAATATTTATGTAATAAAAATGGATTGTTTACTTATACAATAAAATGTATGCTTTTGATGAGTTAATGTGATGCTAATCTTTGTCGTCGGCACCTGTGTTGTAACCAGCAGGTCAGTTTTACGTGTTAATATAACATAGGTATGGAAATGAAATATCAGATTATTGTTATTATCGAATGTTTGACTATGAAGAAACCAACAATTAATTAAAGATAAATTTAGAAAAAAATGTATACATATTATTTATGTTTTTGGAAGACTTCAGATTGAAAATGAATTTCTTTTTGACATTTTAAAACCAAACTGAAGAAAAGATTTATCTCCCAATATAAAATTGGATTTAAAATTTCTTATCTCAAATTAACTTATATTTTTATGACAAGCAACACCTTCAGCACATAGTACTATTGCAATTGCCCTTCTTTCTTTAAAGCAAATGAACTAGGGCATAAAATAAAACCAAAAAGCACTGCAGATCTGTGATGCCTCCCATAAAAAGGGGAATCCAAAATAGTGTCAATATGCTATTCAACCCAACAAAATGATTAATTTATTACCATATTTCTTGTCAATTCAATCTGTGTAAGAAAAGTGCCCAAGAATGATTTGTATATCTTCAAATTTAAAATAATTTTGCATATGAAATGGAAAAAAAAAATATTACATAGAACAATATTATATATTTTGCAGAAAAGCATCTTATTCAGAATGAAAATTATGTCAAATTCCAGATCATTGGTTTGAAAAATTTATGGTTAAATGTAAAAGCCAATATAATCAATTTTATCATAAACTATTGCATAAAAAATTATAAGAATACTTACCAGAACCAATTTTAATTAGACCATTATGCTGAATAAAAATAGTATCACATGTAAGATTTCCATGAATTATTGGTGGAGAACAAGAGTGAAGGTAACTAAAAACAATAAAAAATCAAAATTAAAACTCAAGATAAAATACTGATCAAAATGTTACTTTTGAAAAGTATAAATACAAGCCAACAGATAGTTAAAGGGTCATTCCACATGAAAACACTCATTTTAAGAAAAACTTATTGCTCCATAGTCACGGATTTTTTTAAAATTTTTACCATGGATACACATGGTAATAAAACCCCCAAATCTGAATTTATAATGTATATATCGCAATAATTGCCAAGATACAGGCATTTGAAAAATAGCCATTTTCGCCGAATGGCGAATTCAGCCGAATTCAGCCATCTTGGATTTTGCAACAATGTTTATAAATGTGATAGCTTGAGAACTAATGGTTCAAATTAAATAATTCTGGTACTAATTTGAAGCTATTAATATCAGGAATATAAGTGCTATATCAAAAAATAAAAATATATATATTTTAATATCGTTATTACATGAAGATTGCAAAAATCACCTTCGGATGGATAGTCAAGTTTAATGGGCTATTAAAAAAAATGGCCCCTAATATTTTTTTCTGAAACTTGGTACAAATATTAACTAATATGTGCGCTTTAAGTACAAAAAAAATTAGAAAGGTAATATTTCTTATTACAAAGAAAAATAGCTATAAAACATATATACATTTTACATGTGATGCTTTAATCATTTAAAAATATATATTTTTTAAAAATAAATAATAAGCAAAAACAAAACTTAGGAATTTTTCTAATGTAAAATTTCTGGGGTGCTGAAACATTCTAATAAAAATCTTCCTAAAAACCATACAGTTATCCATTTTAAATTTTATTTTCTTATTTCAAATTATGAAAAGGTATTTTCTATATTCAGTAGAGCTGAAGATACCCAGTTTTTCCTAGTGACCACTGGCTCCTAAACCAATTTCATCTAATAGCAAGTATCATAATCTTTGGCACACATCTAAAGGTCTTGGCCATATATACTATAATGCATTTAGGCCATAAGAATACATAAGCATAACATATACAAACAAAACACACACTAATTTCTAATTCATTGGGATGCATTAGTACTCTAAGAATTTGAGATGGACAGTTATCACACCAGCTCACCATACTTTTCTGATTCAGTGCAATAAACTTGTTTCTTTTAACAATGATGGAATATATTCACTGATATGGATGGCATGGAGCATGAGTTTAATATTTTGATGGTATATACAAACATGTACAGAATGAATAACTTTGTTTCCAACAGTTACATATTCTATTGGATGTAGTGTGCAAAATTTACATAGTATTTTTATTTCATTATGATTTTCTTTAAATGCAGCATACAATTCTTTTAAATTATGCAAAAGTAATCTCTTTTGTTTTAATATTTTCCCATTTTCACTTGGTATAGATATGCAATATTTTCTTCCTGGACACATACGACTGTTATAATAAAAACTAGTAACTTTTGTATAGTATCAAATTTAATTTAACACTTATATCTCACTAGGCATTGATAACATCCCTTCTGTTTCTTTTCATTTTTCTTGTTTTTTTTTTTTTAACTAAATTCTCTGTAGTAATATAACATGTCTTTGTTTGTTGGACTATCCATGAATCTTGGACTAATTTTTAAATCTGCCCGTTTTCTTTAAATGATGCATCTAAAGAAAACTTATTCAATAATTTTCCATCATAAACGTGCAATTTTGGCAAATATCTTGAATTTTGTAGCTTGTTAATACTTTCAATACCCAATACTGTAGCAATTTTAGTAGCAACGTGGCTACTTAATTTCTTAACTTGCATATAACTAAGTTTCCTCTTAGAGCTAAATCTATTGAACTTTATTAGTGATAAATCCAAAAGTTCACAGCTTTTATTCAATTGTTCCATTACTATTGTGACTTCACTATAATCTGCATCATTGGTCATTTCCATGTCAGCAGTAGAAACCTCAGACTCACTAATTGATGAATGCGAGGAAGAATAACAAGACATGCAGAATATTTTCCCCCTGGAATGAGTAATTCTTGATTTATCATTGACAGTCTGAGAGAAATTGGTTTTAGGGACTTAGCTCTGATTTTGGTGGTTTATTACATAGATCACAAGTTTTCAGTCTTAAACTGCACCATTTCAGATATTCATCCTTGTGAACCTTGCATATACTACCACTCAGAACACAAGTACAGGAATAAACAAGAAGGCTTAATGACACATTGATTTTCTTGCATACAAAACATTCAATTTTTATAGCAAGACAAGAACTAATCATGGAACATAAATAAAAGAAATAATCATTGAAGCACAATTCTCTGATTTATTTGTTGAACATATTTAGCTCTGAACACTTGAGCAAAAATGAGCTCTGAAAGGAATAAGTTACCCAGAAATGTAATATTGCATCTTACTTTAAATTCAACCTAAGAGAAAACAGATGATGCAGCACACGTAATCATTTCAGGAACTGACAACTGGTATATGTTAATTGCTATTACTTATATAACAGAACTATGAGTATTAGAGTTGAAACTTTGAAGGCTATAGGCAGCTGATGTCTTATGTACACAAAGACCAGAAACAGGTGCTTTTAAATGTTCCAGAAACAATATTGGTGCTGTAGGATAATTTTCTTCTCCAATAGCTTGTTTGTTTATGTTTAGTTTGTTGCTCCTGTTTCAACTGGATAGGGGATATTGCCTAGTGTTTCCTTTGGAGTTGGCAGAAGGCTAAAGATATGTTTGGGTGATCAACATGCTGTAGTTCTGTTTAATTGTTTTATTTATTATTTTCTTAATTTTAATGCTTTTCATGAAAATGGGTGTTTTATATTATCTAATTACAAATTATTTTTTGTGGAATTAACTATATGTATGCTGTAAAGCTTCAGCATTAAGTGATAGTTGTCATTTATAACCAATATGCCAAAGATTATTGTACTTACTGCCTCTAAGGTGAAATTGGTTTAGAAGCCAGTGGCCACTAGGAAAAAATGTGCACCTTTAGCTCTACTGAATATAGAAAATACCTTCTTAAAATTTGAAATAAGAAAATAAAATACAAGAGAGATAACTGTGTGGTTTCTAGGAAGATTTTTATTAGAATTTTTCAGCACTCTAGAAATTTTACACTGATTTCCCATACATATAACAGTATTTTTTAGTCATTATTTAAATTAAATATTACCATTCTATTTTTTTTTTTTTACTTAAAGCACATGTACTAGTTAGTGTGTAAAAAATGCCTATGTTTTATTTTTGCTCATTATTTGTTTTTAAAAAATATTTTCTTTAAAATGATTAAAGCATTGCATGTCAAATGTTAACTATATGTATATATGTTTTAAAGCTATTTTCTCTGCAATAAGAAATATTACCTTTCTACTCTTTTTTTACTTAAAGCCCACATATCAGTTAGTATTTGTACCAAGTTTCAGAAAAAAATATTAGGGGCCATTTTTTTTATAGCCCATTTAAGTTGTCCATCAATCCGAAGGTGATTTTTGAAATTTTCATGTAATAACGATATTAAAATATATCTTCTTAATTGTTTTGATATGGCACTTATATTCCTGATATAGCCTTAAATTGGTACCAGAATTATTTAATTTGAGCCATTAGTTCTCATGCTATTACATTTTTAAATATTAGTGCAAAATCCAAGATGGCCGCCATTTCGCAAAAATGACCATTTTTCAAATGCCTGTATCTGGGTCATTATTGGAATATATACATTACAAATTCAGATTTGGGGGTTTTATTACCATGTGTATCCATGGTAAAAATTAAAAAAAAAATCTGTGACTACAGAGCAACACTCATCGGGTGTCCCCATATGGAATGACCCTTAATTAATAAACACTATTTTGACATTTTATTAAAAAAATCAAATGTAGAAATTAAAAATTGCTTTTCCAAAACATGTTCTAACTAAGGTATAGTATATTAGACAACAAAAACAAAATAACTCACTCCGTTGACAAATGAAGGTTCCCAGACTGCACTTTTTCTCTGGATATTTATATTACATATATATATATATATATATATATATATATATATATATATATGTCTGCTCTCAGCAAGTACTAAGAATTTAAGCATGCCAAGGTCAAATTTTAGTATCTGATTTTAACACCAGGATCTATCATTGTTGATCCTCATTAGAACTATTTTTTCTCCCTTTTGTACAAAAATATAAATTGCAATTGGAGTGTTGGAATTTTGTGCATATTTTTATTACATTCATAACCATACCCATATATCCAGAAGATGAATTATGTCCAATGTACTGCAACAAGAATTCCTGAGGTTGTGTTTTGCGGTCAAGATGTACATGCAGAATTCTTTGTTACCCTTTAAATTAAAAATAAAGCTTTTCTATTGAACTGTAAACCTAAAAAGTTTTTAAAACCCTCAAAATTCTGAGTAGAGTAATACTAATTAATAAAATAATTGACCTGTTGAAAACTATATAAAAATGAACATGTTATTAGAATTAGTAAACAAATTTGGAACTCAGGGTATTGAAAGTTTGAAATTCTGTATATAACTTTCAAAGTTTGATAGATCCATGTAGATGTCATTTACATAGATGCATTATGAATTAAAATTGTTATAAAAATTTAATCCATGTATGGAGATTAAGGAAAAAGATATTTTTCATACATTGGTGGTGGTCTGTTTAAAAATATTGTGCTTTTTATCACCATTATTGTTCCAGCAACTGTACCATATTCATTTGCTATAGGTCTTTTATTAATTACTTTAACTATACTAAATCTGCATAACAATTGTCTCAGATATAGTAACAGATAAAACATTATCAACAGACTTCATAAATTTTAGGATCTCAGACATAAGTTCTTTACAGCTTGTTTTAAGATTATTTTTTTCAAAATAAGCTTCACTTTTTTTTTTTACAGAATAAAGGGGAATTATAAAGTCAAAGTTTAATAGTGTACTTGCTCGCTTTAAGATTTTTACTGTTTCTTGAAAATAAACACTCTTCTTTGCTTATATAATTTTCAATACCATAACAAAAAGCAACAGTATTCCCAGTATTAGAGATGCAACTTAAGATTTTTTAGCTGAATTGTTTCTAATTTTTTAATATATATATATATATAATATATATTTTCATTTTATGGAATACGCTTGACACTTTATGTTTTCTATTTAGGAAATGTTTTTAACCATTCTAATTACTCGTTGAGAAGACTTTTGTCCTTAGAAAATTAAGAAGTTTTTAGTTTTTTCGTGTCCCTTTTCTTGCATTATTAGTAACATGCACAATTTTTTTTCCACACTTTTAAGTTAATGAGTTATTTTGCACAATTTAAGCATTACAGACTTTTTAAGCTTAGATTAAACATTTATAACAATGATTCAAAATATTTTTTCATCTTTTTTTTTGCTTTAAAAGTCTCCCTTTTTTCATCGGGTATTGTAGATAATTTTTTATTTTCCCATTTTTCCTAATTAAATTTCTCTTAGAACTTTTTAAAACCATTTTTACCAATAATTCTCGGTAGATTTTTACCAGAAAAAAAATCGATAAAATATCTTAATAACTATTAGGGCAGAGGGAAAAACAACTTTTTCTTTCAAAAAGCTTGGGGGTGGGTTGTTGATTACCAGTAACTTGTGATTTATGATGACATGATTGGATAAAGGAGCAGTTTATTTACTTAAAGAACATCTGGTCTTTCATATCTGAGAAAATTTTGAACAAAAACTGAAAAACGTTGTCAAATCATCACACATAAGTGAAAATATGAAATATTATTACACAATTTCTCCATTGTAAGTTAAAATTTAATTTTTAAAATATCCATATTTTTTATTCTTAACAAAACAATCAACCATAATTTTTTTTTTTTTTTCAAATATTGTAATTATGACTACATAAGTTTTAAAATTAGTAAACTACAAATTTTACAATACTGATGAATTTCAATGTTCAATAATATAAATGTATAAATAATGATAATCAATTTTTATTATAATGAATATTATATATATAAAAAACTGGGTTTGTTTTCTTCTCTAAATTGTTAAGAAAAAAATATATTAATTTTGACTTTTATGAGTTATTTAGTATTTATTAATAGGCAATCATTTTTAGGCCATTGAAAATACTTTATCGAATTAAATTTTGTTTTTTACTGTTTGCATGTACAGCTGCGGAAAAAAAAATGCCCCACCCTCTGTTAATCGAGCATTGTTCATCATAGAGAAAATTGAAAGATACCATTCGATTAGGAATAACATCCTCTACAAATTAATGTGCGTAAAATTTGCATAAGGGGCCATCTTCATATCTAAATGCACACAAACTTTGAAATTTTCAATGACAACACCCAAGTGTGACAACATAGTTCAAATCTAGAGCAAAATTTAACCTGTGATACCAAATTTCAAGTCACTTGGGTGAAGCGTTTCTGAGTTGTGAGTATGTAAAGTTTTGAGCTTCTAATGTTAAAATTAGTTTCCAAGACTTCCATTCATATCTTCTGTAATAATTATCTGCTCACTCTGATTATTTGTATGACATTACTACTAAACAACCCAAACACATTTATGTGATTTTTATTTTTGTGGAAATAATTGTTTGTATGAAATATTAATTATGAAATCAATAATCGAAAAAATATGAATACAAACCTGGACATGTGTTGATAAAAATCGATTCACAAAGACTTTTTATATGTTTCTGTAAAATTCCAGGTGTTTCCCCCCCTCTAATTCTTTCGAAATGTTTAAATATTCAGCATCACGATGATTTTAGGGGTTGTATATTAGTTTAAAAAAATACTAATTTGAAAAAGTTATATTAATTGTAAGTTAATCTTTATTTAAGAAAACGGGCATTTATTTCTACCCAGTTTTAATAAAAACTTTGTATAAACAGTATTGTATAGATGCAACCTAATCAACATAATTCTGCTACTGTATTGAAGGGTGAAAACTTGTATTATTATAAATGGGATCTACTTATGTTACTGTCGATTAATAGTTCCGGAGCTACTGCGAGTTGAAATCGCCCACAAAATGTGATAATTTATAATAAAAAATTCTTATATAAAACAATAAAAAATTATAAAATTATGTGATACTAAACACCAACAAGACTTCAAACGGTGATTGATAATGGCGAATTGATACTTTTAACTTCATCACCAAGTTCCAACGGAGTTGTTTTGTTGCGTGATCTGCAGATATTTGTTAGCCTAAAATTGTTTTTGAAACAGAATTATAAAAGGACATTTGAAAATAAACATTTCATTCTTTATATCTTCTTTCTTTTATTGACCCTGGCACGAATGCCCCATTAGTTTTTAGCAACGTACCCAGTACGGCTTTTTACCCCTAATAATAATGCCCTATTTGAGGCTCACATAATCCTACCCAGTACAAGCCCACTGCCTTAGTAACACACACAAGAGAACACCACACCCAGCCATGAAAATGCTCACCCTCTCATGCAGGAATCAAACCTGCAACCCTTTGGCTGTGAGGTAAGCTGTAATGCTGAATGTCAAGAGGATAGTTCAATAATTTACAACAATGTGGTCAATCAACGAAACATCGCCCTTCAAATTGCGGTTTTCAATATGGAGCTGATATCCGAAAATTGCACATTCCGGAATATTGAATATCTTCGAATATAAAGATAGAAACATCATGAAAACTTGAATTTGGACTAATTTGGGGATCTAGAACTTGTGAGTGACGTCAAAATTGGATGTTGCCATTGAAAATTTCAAAGTTTGTGCGCTTTTAAATATGAAGATGGCCCCTTATGCAAATTTTTTTCACATTAATTTGTAGAGGATGTTATTCCTAATCGAATGGTATCTTTCAATTTTCTCTACGATGAATGATGCTTGATTAACAGAGGGTGGAGAGTTTTTTTTTTTCAGCAGCTGTACATTGTTATTATTTGTTTGTTGCGGAACGAATTGTATTCCTGCTTCTATTGATAGTTTGTGTGACAAAATTAACTTCACATTTAGCCCTGGCTATGAAGCTGTTTACTCCTTTGAGTTCATTTATAAAGTTTTCTCTGATATCCATTCTAAATTTATCTAAAGTAATTCTATGTTTACCCCGTCTTCCATCATTTTGTCTTTCAAATCCAGTCTTCCTTACAATCCTAAGATCTTCTGCCCTCATGTTCAGTTTTATTGTATATTTAATTTTAAACCTGCGCATTCTATGGTTACTCCCATGTCCAGCTGTATCTGCACCACTAAGTTCAAAAATAATATTTTGAATTAGAATGGGGGTGTACATTATCCCCCTTATTTCCACTGAAAATAGTTCTCATTCATCTGTATTTCCCTGTGCTTTTTCGCCCATTGATAATATATAAATTTTGTTCATGGTTTGGCTATTTTTCAGTTGGCTATTTTGACTCTTTTCAGACCTTGTGCAGTCATATACCTCTGTTGATGAGCACCCAGGATTTGTAAATATGTTTTAAAATGTCTTCAGAGAGAATAACGCTCTTAATTTTTAAAGTAGTTTTATATCTTATCACTCTTGTTCAAAAAGCTTTTAAATTCAGCACTTCTTTAATAAATGTCCATATTGTGCTCTTAATAAGGATCAGAGCGCTTCTGATTTAAACAAATTAGACATGCCATTAAATCTTAGAATATAATTTCGGAAAATTGTAGAAAGAAATCGTGGATTCCTTTTTCTGCAAATTGTGCTGGTTTATATGCTCTCCCCAAATGTTCTATGCTCACTGCATTATAAACGCTAAGTCCATAAAGCAGATATTTCTTTTGGACACATTGTCTCTAAAGTTGTTACTGCTTTCTACAAATCAGCCAAACATTAGGTTCTAGGTTCTTTCCCCTACTTAATAATATTGTTCATACTTCCCAAAATTCAGTGGCGGCTCGTGAGTGACATGTTGAGGGAGGCGCTCATCTATGTATTTATGTATATATATCCCTCAGTTTGTGCCAACTACGTCATTTAGACTTCGAATTCGTCGTTTTTCTGGCACTGATACATTGGTTCCCGCATTACCTCGAAACAGCCGTATGCCAAATTATTATTTTACTTGCGCTGATATACGTTGTGCAAGCTTCCTTGAAATGAATAAGAGCCTATTGCAACCATGGAAATTATTTGAATACGTTTCTAAATAAATTTGTATCAAATTTGTAAAAATTAAATACTCTCAGTCGTATACATGTGCAGTATTTTTTATGATGAGCGCAAATGTTTTTACACCCAAAATGCACACAATTTTTCTCATATACACTCTATGGCTAATAGTTATATACCTGTTCGTCCTTGTAACTCAAACAGTAACATAATTAGAGAGCGAAAACCAACTAAATCGACAGGCCGTTTATATGCAGAAACAAAGGAACTATTTTTAATACAATAATTAATTTGGAATTTACAGAAAATTCATATGCTTTATGCTTATCTCTATTCGTCTTTAAAATGATACTAGCGAGTTTTGCCTGCTAGCAGTCACTATATATAGCAATCGGTTTTTATAACAATAAGTTGTTAGCTCGTTGCGCGGGTGCAACAAAAGTGGATCAAAGTTTAGAGTGAGCAGATCGAGTGGGTCCATTGTAGAGTAGAAAATACAGTGTGAAAATTGCATCAAAATCGGAGCAAAAGTCACTAAGATAGATAAAAATGCAAATATAGAAAAGAGGAGGGTCTCCCCTCTTTCACCACGGTTGTTTCATATTACATAATAACAGACGATATTTGTGTGTCGATGTGTGTGTAAGGTCTATAGCGGAAAATGTAAGCATCGTACGGCCTTGAAATGTCGTACACGGATATTTCAGGAACCAAGGCTATGCATTTTTTGTAAAACCGAAATATGAAATTGAGGCTACTAAAAGTAAAAGTTACGCCCAGGGGGTTGACATAATAAGGTTGTATATCTAAGTGATTGCCACCAGCAAAATCTAAATCGCTCAATTAGAATGAGAAATAAGAAATTTGGGAGGGGGAGGGGCTAACTGAACTTAAAGTTACGCCCAGGGAGATGACACAATACATATGTATATCCAGTTCACATATACAAATGGTGCCGGGACTATAGCCACCAGCAGAATCAAAATGGCTCATTTAGGAACCGATATGTGAAATTAGAGGGGGACTATTTAAAGTAAATGTTGTGCCCAGTGGATTGATACAAAAGAGATTTATATTCAAATGGTATAAAGACTGTAGTTACCAGAAGATTCAAAATTGCTCAATTTAAGAACCAAGATGTAAAACCGTGCGGGCTAGTTAAACTAAAAGTTACGCTCAGGGGGGTTTGAATAAAAAAATATGCATGCCTAGGCGATACACGTATAGATAGTGCAGAGATTATAGCCACCAGTAGATTCAAAATTGCTTAATTAGGAAGCGAGATGAGAAATTTTAGGACTACCTCAAGTAAAATTTACGCCTAGGCAGCATCGGAGCAATATTGGTCTTCAATGAAATTAGAAGCAAAACCAGGGGGATTGAGTAGTGGCCGACGAAGGGGGGGGGGGGGGGAGATTTTAAGGAAAACGACGCCAAATCAAAGAATCAAGTATCTGGTTGAAAATTGTTTTTTAATATTCTTTAACAAATATTTATAATTTTTTCAATCTTTAATGTTAAATAGCTGAAAAAGTAAGACAGCTGAGTAAGTCAAGAGACCCACCCCCTCAGACAACACATTTCTGAAAGTGTCACTAAAAATATCCACGGGTATGCCACAAATACAATTCTCGTGGCTTTTAAACAATTAAGAGATCAAACGCATTGAAATTCGTCAGAAACAAAGCATAGAACTACCCTAAATCAGAAATGATCCCCTTTCCGAAGGACAGAGCCACCCTACATCAGAAATGACCCCCCCCCCTTCCCACCGGACGCTTACGGAGTGAAACAGTTTCAGTAATACGGATGGGTGGGTCAAAACTAAACTGAGTGCCTCAAACAATGCATTTTTCTACCGAAGGCGAAGAACAGAAACCCCAAAATACCACAAATAACCACCACTTATTAAGTAAAAAGCACAAAATATGCATCGAAACTTTTTTGGATTTCTATTTTCTGTATCTAATACTAAACTATTTCGCCATTAACCAAAACTGAAAGAACTAGGTCAATAGAATCAATAAAATAAATCAGAATTACACATAAATACAGTAATTTATTTTCAAATATTTATTTAAGCATCCAAATTTATTATTTTAAAAAGAAGTGACAGAGAAAACACACATTTATCAAGAAAAATTCGAGGCCAAATTAGCGAAACTTTGCCAATTCGAGTCAGTCGTTCACAGTATTCGGTCGTTACCGCGGCTCTCATCGGATTGAAATATTGCAATGTCTGTTTTTTTAACTCTTAATTTCTATTGCCGTTATATTAACATACCGTTCATTCTATCAGCCAGAGGCGATACAGGGACGCGGCCTCATTAAAAATCCCTCGTCTTTCCCTGTAATGCAGTATTTTCCCCTATAGACTTAATATAGTATGAAAAGAGCATCATAAAAGAGCTCTTTCAAAGTTTTAGTGCTGCCATCTAGTGACAATTTCATCACTTATTTTCAATAATTCGAATTTTAGTTGACATAAAATTCAGATAATTTCCTTAAAAATTGTAATTAACCTATATAACTAAAATAATTTGAAGTGCTTGATCAAGGGGGTCCGCGGCCCCTCTGAATAGCCGCCCCTGCCAAAATTATACCTAACTTGTCAAAAAAATACATAATTTAAGCTCTCACTAGTGGGCTTTTCTTACTAGTGGTCACTAAGTATAGCAACAAGTTTTTATAGCAATTAGTTTTTCAATAAGTTCTGCATCTGGGGTGCAAAAGCAGTTTGTCAAGGGTAGGTCTGTCATGAGCAAGTTTAGCATAAGCAGGTAAAGTGGATCTATTGAAGAGTAGAAAATACAATGTAAAATTTGCATCAAAATTGGAGCAAGATTCACGAAGCTAGATAAAAACAAACATTTTAAAAAGGGTACCCCTAGACTCTGCCAGCCTTCTTCAAAAGTTGCACAGTATCAAAAGTGGGTTTACATTTAGTATAATGAGCAGATCAAGTGGATCCATTGGATACAAACTAAATACAATTTCAACAATCATAGCACAATTAAACCAACTGCACTGTCTTCTGGAAACAACATAGTTCTGAACGCTGAATATAATACGTAAATTTATACTAACATCTCAATCTGATGCTGCTCATAATGCCACACGCCAACAATAATGAAAATCTCAACAAGAGCTTCAGTATTAGACATAGCTCTGAATAATTAAATTATTTTTAATTGTTTAAATGATTTAAATGTTACTTATATTGAAATGGCAACAGCATTTGCAATAATGAAGAGTTAGATTTTAAAGATATATGGAGCAAAAATAAAAGTTAAACTTCAAATTAAAAAACTTTGAAAATTCACTATTAAAAAAACTGTGGCTTTTTTAAAAATTTTGGAAAGTGAGGGCCCTTTAAAATATAATTAACTGTAGTTTGACAAAAAATGGCGATTTTATTACAAAAATTGTATTAGAAAATAAATTTTCTACATGGCATCTATTTAGCTTTTTTTTTTAACATTTTTTTCACTGTTCTGAAATTAAAAACTCTGTAACAAAGAAATTATCGATTTTTTTACATTTTCGACACTTGAACAACAAATCTTAAACTATTAGCTTCAGTTTAATAAAAAAGGAGATTGCAGCACTAAAATTAAGATATGAGTTAGGTTTTCAAAATGGGTGTTCCTATCGCCCTTCTCTTGAGAAGTTTGGATTTTGTCCACCACTTTAAATATCTGTGGAAAAAAAACTATCGATATTTTCGAAATTCTGGCACCTAATCTTTCTTTGGAACACTTTTAGCTCCCATTTAAAAAAATTTGAAATGGCAAACAGAAAATTAAGGAAAAAGATACATTTTTTAGGACAGGGTCAATTTTCCCTCCCTTTTTTCAGGTTTTTCAAACATATTAAAAAAATCTATTAAATTTTTTATATTTTTGAAAATTTTTTGCAACTCCTTAGATTGAATGCCACATCTAGAAAAATTCACGAGGTGCTAGGTCAATTATTGGCTTCGGAATAAGGGGGACATACATGTATGGGTTTTCACACATTAATAGAAAGATGTCTTGATTGTGGTCTCTTTTTGATACAGTACAACCTCGAAAATTCGGACATCCAAAATCCGGGTGTTTTCCAAATTATTATTATTTTTTTTTTTTTTTTTTTTTTTTATTCCCTCCAGACTGATGAAGTCGCGGATTTAAAATAACAGGGTAAGATTATTTATATGGAATTATATTTTATAAACAAATACCGTATTTTTCGGTCGACTTTCTGAACCCAGAAATGAAACGAAAGTTTAGATGGACTGCCGTAGATCGGCTCGTGGTTGGAGCATGAATTATGTTGTTAGCGTTAATCCCTCCTCCCCCTTATTCAAGTCACAACTTTCGATGAATTATTTCGCATAAAATATACATCGTTATTTAAATACAGAATTTTTATTATCAAAATTTCCTTTTCTCATTATTGAAAAAGTCATTTTTCTGAAACAATGTAATTTTTAATATTAAACACTTTAACGTTATCGTAACATTTTATCACAGATTGTCCAATTAGATCTAAAAATCTCGAGAATTCATATTAACACTCACAGAAATTTATTTTGTTCACTTCGTAGTACAAATTCCATTCTTCGATGTATTACTCTGTTTAGTCTTCAGAATCTCCTCCCCCTCCCGATATCTGACGATTTTTTCGTTCTCGTCGAACATGTCAGATTGAAATCGACTGTATATTTTGCCTTTTTCGTTTAGAAAGTCATATTTACATACTATAAATAGCAAATAAATAACTAAATAATATCGTATAGCACAGAACTGAGCAACAAGGTCATTAACACACAGATCTCTCAAAGGGGTCGGCTGTGTTTACGATTAGGAACTAAGCAAATTCCTTTCTTCGCTTTCCCTACTCCTCCATGTCCCAGTGCTGCTGCAGCCTAGTAATGACTCATCGTAATTTAGAAAAATCATTGAGAGGAGAGATAGTTTTCTTTTTTGGAAAAGATATTTATTTTATCTACTGCGATATTTTTTACATATTTGACTATTACTAATAAAGTTTTTACTTTTTTCAGAATCATCAGTCTTTTTAAACATAACATTATAGAGATGCTATAAAATAAATAAAACTTTTAAGTTCTTATTTTTTGTCTTTCGTTCATTAATAGCGAAAACGGTTTAAACACATTTACACCTTTAAATGTATCGTCAAAAGTGCTAATCCTCGATCTTTATTAAATCTCGGCACTTAATTAAATCTTCCGGCGCTTCATTAAATCTCGACGAAGCCGATATAATGGAAGTTCTGCACTGTGATGATGATGAGCCAATCGTAAATAAATTGAGTGATGGCGAAATTCGCGATATGATATTAAATAAAAAAAAAATCAAAGTAGCGACGATAAATGTGGAGAAGAAAAAATGCCCATTGATAATCTTATGCAAACAATCATCATGCAATTAAAGGTCTTGAACAAAGAAGCTTTATAACCGAGCAGAAATAATGTCCATCTACAGGATAAAGAAAACTGCTTTCCCATAAACCAAAATTAATGAAATAACAAATGTTAATTTAGATATTTAAACGGAATGATAAAATGTACTTTTATCGTTTCATTTCGTTTACACATACTAAATTATTAATGTGTATATTTTTTCTTAGAAATTTCTTTTGCCCTATTTTTTAGATTAAATAATATGTTTTAATTGATTAACTTAACTTTTGCCATTATTTTTACTAAAAAGAGTGCTTTATAGTGTATGTAGTTAATATTAAATCTGAATTTTATTCAAATTCTATAATCCGGAAAAATCAAAAATCCAGAATTGGCAAAGTCCGGATGAGTCTGGATTTTTCAGGTTGTACTGTATTTGTTTTTGCTTACCAATGTCTCTGTTAAGAATGCATTATCTTGTCACAGGAAAAGATTGTATGAATTCAATTTGTTTTAATATGAAATTGATGAGCTTGTCTCTCAATCCAGAACCTGTTTATCACAATATTTTTTTAGTCTTTCATAATAAATTCTACAGTATGTCTAATGGTTTGGCAATGGGTAATCCACTCAATCCTAATCTCAGTGGCATTTATAACCATTACTAAAGGGTACTCATGAAAAACTATGGATAAATGTTTATGTGTTGTATCCCTCAGAGTTTAAATACATATACAGGAGTCAAAAGAAAAACTGGGTGACAAAAAATATTTACTAACATGGGAATTATTGAAGTCACCTTAGAAAACATTCATTTCTCCCATGGAGGAAGAATTGGAGACTAATCCCATTGACATCAGAATTAGTCCACACCCAAGGGGGATAAATTCATGTAGGATTAAAACAGACAATTTTATTATTCCGCATGCAGCAATGTAAACATAAAACATTGGAAAAATATCCAAAAGACATTTTATTACAGGTGTGTGGCTTGTTGCTGAAGGTGAGTATTTTGTGCATAATAAAGTTAATTTTATTCTGTCACTTTGCCTAAATGTTTCATTTTTTTTTAGGGGGAATGTGTTAGATTGCATACACTAGTTTTCAAGGTTCATGTGTGTCTTTTGCAGGGGTGGAAATGCTTATTACTAATTTTTCTATGCTCTACAACTTTGAAATTTACTTTCCCGCCTATCTCTAATGGGAAGTGAGATAGCCCCCAAACCCCTCTAAAAAAGGGTCAGCACCCTAAAGTTGTCTCCTCATGTAGCACTATTGAGGATTCCTATATACCTACATCAAAAATATATCATAACTCTAATACGTGTTGAGCTACTGGCCTGATCCATGACTTACTTGACACTCTCTGTGTATAAACATGTTGCTTGTGTGCTTACCTAAGTATATATTTATTTGCATGTGTGGCCAGCAAGCCACTAGCTGATACAAATTCGATCCTTGGTTCATAAAATGTTTAACATTTATATTAGTAATTAAACTAAAAATAACACAAACATACATGTTTTTCAGATACACACGTTATAGAATATAATTTTTGACAAATTCAACAGAAATAGATATTAATTCAAATTATTAAAACATAAAATAACAAAAGTCTAAATACATTATATTTATATGAGCTATGTAGTATCATTTAAAATATATTTATAGAGAATTATAAAATTCTATAAAAAAGTAATAAAAACAATTTGATTCCTTAAATAACTATTAAATTATAGAGTGGCACAATATTATCAAAACAAAAAAAAAAGCTAATCACCTTAAAGCAGATAAAATTTGTGAACACCAGCGTTTCCATGCCTAAAAAAAACAAAAGATTTCAAGATGCAATATTCAGGAAATCTTAATCTTATCAAAAGGATATGAAATGCATATACAGTATACGACCTTTTATCCAGCATCCTAATATCAGGAATTTGGCAAAATAATGCCAAATTCTGTGCCAACAAGGCCATAAATTATGCCAAATAGTGGTTTTTTGTTTAAAATCCCACCAAATGATTTTTTTGAGTTAATTAACAATATAAATATTATAAAATGATGCGTTGAAACCTATATTTTTCTCACTTTAACGGTTTGCGATCCTTACATAAACAAAGGTCTGGCAGAATCCATACTCACCACACCAGAAATGTTGCTAAAAATAGTTCTGGTGAAGAGAAAAATGACAAGTATCATGGAGGTAAAAGCGAACTCATTAACTCCATGGTGGATATATTTGTTCCATATCAGATAAACATACTTTCGACGAGTGACAGAGCATTTCGTTTGTGAAACAAAATAAAGAGCTTCTATTTTTAGAAAAACCATATTTTTTTTAGAATGGGTGCGTTCGTTTGATGCCTAGATCACTTTGTAGTGGTAAAGTGACGTCATGACATTTTTTACTAGGAAATAACTGGGGCACAAACAAATGAGGCTAGAAATTTTATTTTAATTTTTTTAAGAGGTTAATGTTCTTAGACCTACAAAAATTTCCCTTGGACTAAGGAAATTCAGAGATTTTTAGGGATTTATGGAAGAAGCTATGGAATCTAAAGAAATTTGCAGAGATTTTCAAATTTTTTTTTCATTTATTAGTAAGTTTACAATTTTTGATTTTCATTTTCACATATTTTTTAAATTCTTAACATAAAAATTAACTTTTGGCATTTTCAGTTAACCGTTTCATTAACTGCATGTGCTGATTATGAATAAACTGTAACCACATTAAAACAGCTTGTTTTGATTTCTTTCATGGTGGTCTGCTATGATAATGCCAAAGGGGTGTTAAACAAGTGTTTCCAATTTACAACATATTCTTTAATTGTTTCCCAAGGATACAAAAGTTTAAAATCTTTTATAAGGTAAATAAAAAATAGATTCCTACCATGTTTTTTCCTACCATGTTTTTTTCCAGACGTTTACAATTATCAATAAATCTAGGGATGTTGGGAGAGGGGAAAATGCATGATTTTCATTTTTTCCATTTACAGTGGATAATAGATTTAATTGATAAAGGGCTAGTTTCCTTGGGGACGAAATTGTTTGCAGTATTTTATGGGGGCATGAAAATTATCAGTACTCAGGTTGTTTTTACCTTAGATCAGTCTGAAAGCTGTTCGTTTTTACTTCTAAGGTGTGACACATTTTAAGAAAATTCTTAGTTAACATTTTTGGTCTGAATTATGTCCAAATGACCATCATCGGATGCGCAATGAGTTCTAAAACAAAATATGTTTCATTATCTATAAAAGATAATGCAGGGTGGCCACTCTTCGAGCATACTGAAATTCCCTGACTTTTCCAAGTGAATTGAAAAGAAATTCCAGACCAGTGATTTTAACATAAAACGAGTGCACGTCCCTATTTAGTTACAAATTTGATTAAAAAATCTTAACAATTTAACTCCACTATACAAAAAAAGTTATATTAAATAAGGAGGAAAATATACACATATTTTTTTTTTTTGTTTTTACAAATAAATTTTGACATTTTTAATAAAAAAATACATGTAAATGCAGTAAAATTGGACTACTGAAATATTTAAAAGGGCATTGCAAATTGCTCACAATGACATAGATCATTAAAGATATGCAATAACTACACTATAACAAGCCACAGCTATTGAATAATTAATATCCATTCAGCAATGTCAAAAGAATGTCAAGATAGAAAAAAATATAGTAAAATGTATATAATATACAGAGATGCCAACCTCTGAAAGGGGTCATCAGTAAAAAAAATCAGGAGTTTTCAGTAAAACAGCATTGACCATCAGTAAGATTTTATGTATACTGGCAATATATATTTTAAAACCTTAGAATGTTCAAAATGTAGTTTTGCCAACTTAATTGAGTTAATTACAACTGAATGGCACTATTTATGTGAAAATAATTAGGAAATTAACCTTTATAATTAACCAAAATATGAAAATAAGCTAGTTTAGTCAAATTAATGTGCAACAATAGGGAGATGGAGATTGATGGAAAAGGGTAATTTCGTACTCTTGGCAAAGCCCGCGAAAAAAAAACTGAATTTCACGATCATATTATTTATGTGAAAATAATTAAAAAATTAACCTTTATAATCAACCAAAATATGAAAATAGGCTAGTTTAGTCAAGTTAATGTGCAACAATAGGGAGATGGAGATCGATGGAAAAGGATAATTGCATACTCTCGGCAACATCCGCGAAAAAAAAACTGAATTTCACGATCGTACTATTTATGTGAAAATAATTAAAAAATTAGCCTTTATAATCAACCAAAATATGAAAATAATCTTGGTTAGTCAAGTTAATGTGCTACAATAGGGAGATGAAGATCGATGGGAAAGGATAACTGCGTACTCTTGGCAATGTCCGCGAAAAAAAAACTGAATTTCAAGATCGTACTATTTATGTGAAAATAATTAAAAAATTAAACCTTTATAATTAACTAAAATATGAAAATAATCTTGGTTAGTCAAGTTAATGTGCTACAATAGGGAGATGGAGATCGATGGGAAAGGATAATTGCGTACTCTCGGCAACGCCTGTGAAAAAAAAACTGAATTTCACGATCATACTATTTATGTGAAAATAATTAAAAAATTAGCCTTTATAATCAACCAAAATATGAAAATAAGCTAGTTTAGTCAAGTTAATGTACAATAATAAGGGGATGGAGATGGATGGAAAAAGACAATTGTGTACTCTCAGCAAAGCCCGAAAAAAAGGACTGAATTGTGCAATCTTATAATTTAAGCGAAATATAATTTGTTTAGTAAATTATGTCTTTATTTTTACGTGCACTATAAAAATTAATTAGGTCTATTGTTCTGATATGAAATCATTAGAAGATGAAAATGGATTCAAACTGATAATTTTGGACTCTCAGCAAAGCAGAGAATATGAATTGAATGGTAGGATGCATGGATTTCATAGGATCTTCCGTAGTTTTGGGAGTAATGTCCGTAAAACCGTAAAATGAAGTAAAAATCTGTACAAACCACGGAAAATCCATAAAAGTTGCCATCTCTGTACTTGGTGACATTTGTACAAAATGGTGCAGAAACTCCACATTTTTGCTTTTATATGGAAACAAATGGACACATGGCAACCTTTATCTAGCGGGTACAAGTACAGAGTAATACTTGGTTGATGTTGATGACCCAGACCGTCCGACCTACCAGAAAGGTGTAAGGTAACTGTATGGACGGCCGGGAAGTGCCACCCAATTTAGACCGGAACCCAGTGGGGGAGGCATCCACAGGGACCGTACCCTCCTTCCCCTACCACCAACCTCTCGGAAGGACTTACGGACCCACATGTTTAACGTGATCGTACTCCGCATGAACACGGCGGCATATGTGGCAGCGTGCAAATCTAGCGCGCAAACCACGGGGATACCGCACCCGAGATGGCCAACAGCACGCGGCGTTCCGAGGTGGTCACCCACCAAGTTACTAACCGCGCCCGATGCTGCTTGACTTCGGTGATCTAACGAGAACCGGTGTTTTCAGCACGGTACGGCCGTTGGCCCCAGAGTAATACTTGGTGAAATTTTTCGAAAATGGCATACAAACTGGGCAGTTTTGTTTTTATATGGACAACTAGTAAAAAAAAAAATCCAGAATTTTCACAAAATTCCCTGACTTTTCCCGGTTTTCCCTGACCATTCTAAAATTCCCTGACTTTTCCCGGTTCTCCGAGTTTCCAGGTTGAGTGGCCACCCTGGATAATGTGACCATTTTGAAACATATGAACAAAGGTGCTTTTGCTAAAATATTAAGAGATGAATATGGTGAGGACCCACTTTAATTGAAATGTTCCAAAAAAAAAAAAGACTTCTAATAACTAGATTGAATAATCAACTTTTTTCAGACATTTTTTTTCTTTCAAAAATTTTCTTAATCACTAAATTTGATTCTATAATTACATGCAATTTGCATTTTAGTTAACAAATCATATTTTTTCTTATAGATTGTAAAAAAACTTTATTTAATACATGTTTTTAAAATTAATTATAATTTTCTGTAATGTTTTAGACAATTCCAGTAAATTTTAGAAAAAGTGCTTCAAATTACATAAAAACTCCTCATCTAGAATGCCTGAAGTCCCAAGCAACCCGGATAATAGATCCTGTACTGTATAATGCATAAAGATTTTCCAATAATGTAAACTAAAATTCAAAGTATGAATTCATAATTTATAAACTGATGAGTACCTGAATAGGCAGCTTTATCACATTTCGTTTGGTTTTCTTCAGAAATTGTTTTAATGAACCACTTGACATATACTCAGTAATGAAAACCACTCGAAGTTTTTCGCATTCTTTATCAATCCAGTATTTATGAAGTTTTACAATGTTTGCATGCTCAAGTTGTGTTAAACTATCAAAAACTCCTCTTATTTTACCCTGAAAACAGAAATAAAATATTATGATGACTGTTTTTATAGAATATATAATCAAAATCATAGGAACTAATGAAATATATTCATGTGATACATAATTTGTGATAAAATCTAAATCATATTTCTACTTATTTTCTATATACTATAGCTATTCCAATGCTTTTTGCAATAAGCATATAATCACAGATCAAGATGTGGATCAGATTTTTTTTTTAAGCAAGTAGCTTTACAAGAAGTCTTTGACAATTAGTTTTATAATTTTAAAGAGGAAAAAGAGTTGCAATTGCATGTGTTTGAGGTTTCCAAGAAATGGAGGGGTTGTGCTGGAAGAAAATATGGTAAACCTAGGCCAAGTTGGGGAGACAAGATGGATTTGCCACAATAAGCATGCTCCTGCTGCCGCAAAAACTATTCTGTGCTCATCAGCTATTTTACTGATGATGCAAAAGCCGATCAGTATGGCAAAGTTGATGCCAAAATTCGAGACTATTTTATGAAATTATGCTCGTATGCTTCTGTTTTGTGCATGGCTATGAGTTAAATATTCTCAATCACTTTTCTGTTATTCTTCAGAAGGATAATTTAGGCTCCCCATTTCTTGTTGATGCTTTAGAAGTTGTTAAAAAGTCCCTCAAATCCCTGAAGAAAAATTATGAGAAGTGCTACACTGCTTTTAAGATGGCAGTTAAAATAGAGTAACGATATGAAAGCTACTTTGAAACCAAACTTACTTCTGAGGAAGCAGGTAAAGTAGTTGTAATAAAGTACAACGATGACGTTGCAAAATTAATTGACTGTATGGAAGAAAAGCTTTCAAATTTAACAGAAAATGAAATTTAGAAATGTGCAAGCATTTTTGATCCAGCCAATTGGAGTAATAAGGATAATTATGGTTTCAATGAGGTAAACTACTTGGTGGCCCCACCCCCTGCTCGGCAACCTCCATAACTTGCATTGTGAGTCAGGAGGCTTTGCCTCTTACTTGCTGATGCTCACTGGTATTGCTTCGAGAGCACTTTTGTGCTGTCTGCTATGCAGGCATAATACACACACAAAGCTCAGCCCCCAGTCTGCTATGCTCATCAACTCCATACTTTGCTTTGTGAGTCATGAGACTTCGTCTCCTACTTCCTAGTGCTCGCTGAGCCAGCATCACGAACTCTTTCGTGCCACCTGCTATTACAAAGGATTGCTTACTGTATTACGATCAAACAACAAAATTTCGCAACTGTATGTTTTGCTATTTGTTAGTAATGCAATGGGAACATATTGTATTGTTTTCAGTATAGAGATTTATAATGTTAAAACATATAATTATTGTGCAATATAACAATTAAAACATAAGGCAATAATAGTTGAGATGTGCTCTGTCTGTTTGTAAGAATAAACAATAAGGCATATGGTTATCAACATTCCATATTGTCCCAAGTGCATTAACTAACATTGTAGTCATATTTAGAATAAAATATCTATACTTTTAATGCTTTTAATACTTCAATAACTCAGTCCTCAACAATTTTGTAATGTTTCTGACAGAAAAAAATCAGAGAGAAGTTGACTAGAGGTGAGGCCAGTGTATAAAATGGCTAGTGCATAAAATGCTGCTTTTTTTCAACTGCCATCCAGTCTTTTACCATGATCAAAGGGGATAAGAAGACCAATTGTTAGGCATCAAATTTAACAACCAGGTTGAAGAATCTAGTCGTCAAATTGAAATTTCTAGTCGTAAATTACGATTAATGACTATTAATTTCAAACACTGGGACAAACCCGATGTACAAGCTCCAGTTTTAAAAGCACCATTTAAAACTGCAGCTCACTGTATTAATTAAGCCACAATTATGCTCATTTTTAACACTCTCCATCATAGTTGAAAAGTATTTATGACTTTGGTCATTCTGTCTATCATGCATGCCACTTGCACGATAAGTTCCGTAAAAATGACATTTTAGTATGTTGCTGAGACAGTCCATAAGATATTTTGGAATGAAAATGAATAATATCAGTCAATTAGTTTCGGATTTAAGCCTGATTGAAATAATGAAATACATTAATCTTATGAGACTTAATTTTTCAAACATGTTTTAAGCGGAGTTAAAATGCACAGATTGTTTAAACATTTTTAGGAAATATTCAAATTATCACAAAACCTGTAAAAAAAGTTCGGCAAAATATGTTGGGTATTGTTATAAATTGAAATAATAATTACACTCATATATGTATGAAAAAATCATGTGACTCATTTCAAAATAAAATATTGCTTCCACTTTTTTACAATGTGTTTCAATAGATATTTAAAGATCCTTTAAATTTATATTTGGTAATGCATCTATCATAAAACTGCTTCATATATGGGTATTATCTGTGTATCAAAATTCTATGCCAACACAATTACAATATTTTTTATTTTGCATGATCACTAATCTTCCTTTATTCCTACAACGAAGCCTAATTTTAATGCTAAAATATAGAATACAGAATGTAAACAAATGAAGTGATTGTAAGGTGAGTTGTATAAGAATTGCTGATTTTTTTTTCAAGCAAAATTATTTAGCTCTGGAATCTGGAATACAAGTGATATGAATGAAATATTCATTGATTTTGCATAGAGAGGCAGATAATTTATAAAATGAAATAGTTTGTCATAGTTACAACAATTTTGAAGAACTAATTTAACATGAGATAAGCAAAATATATAGTTTATACAGGGTGTCCCAAAAAGATTAAAACGTGCTTTGATTCTTTACCTGTTGGAGATAAGTGGGCAATGCAAATTGCAAAAATGTTGAAAGCAAGATAGGAAATAAGACTATGTTAATGAAATAGTTTTCCTATTAATTTTCAAAAAGTTACACTTTTTTAATTTTTATACCACCCCCTTAGACAAATTTGGTCAATCAGAAAATTTTTATTTTTAATGCAACAAGATTATTAAAAAGAAATTGCATATCTGTATCTTTAAAATCAACTGAATTATGATAAAAAAAAAATCTGACTTATGCCACTTTTCCGTACCATTTGAAAGGCTGTATTATCAGTGAAAATAGGGATCATAAATTGTCGATGGAAATTGTTTAGATCAGAAATATGTTAATATGTGTCAAAATTTTTTATCACAAATGCATCTAAATAAAGCATTACACAGACAGAGATCATATAAAGCAGTGGTACTCACTACACGGTTGGGTATCCTATGTATTATCATCCAGTTTTATCTTTTTTATGATATGTCACAAATTTACATTTCTAATGTGATATATAATCCTCATTCACAATGTTCAATTTTTAATTAAATATAACATGCTAAATTTTAAAGATACAGATATGAGGGGTTTTTCAATAATCTTGTTACATTAAAAATAAAAAATTTCTGATTGGCCAAATTTGTCTAAGAGGATCGTATAAAAATTTAAAAAGTGTAACTTTTTGAAAATTAATGGGAGGACTATTTCATTAATGTAGTCTTATTTCCTACCTTACTTTCAACATTTTTGCAATTTATATTGCTCACTTATCTCCAACAAGTAAAGAATAAAAGTGCGTTTCAATCTTTTTGGGACACCCTCTATAATAATGAAATATCATAATTGTGATATAATATTAACTGAAAAACATTGTAAACACTTTGCAAATTATACTTTCAATGGCATAATTTGAATAAAGTTCATTTTGTGTAACTAGCATTGTGTTTTTCGATAAGTTCTAAGATTAATTTTGTTGATGACAATTTTTGAAGCAGCTTAAAATGGAAATAAAATGGCATTTTTGTTGGAAAGTATATCATAATCAAAGCTTTATGCATGATTATAATACAGAGACAATTTTTGGTCCAAAATAGTCATTTTCATCCCAAGTAGTAGAATTTCATTGAAAAAAGTCTTTGATGCTGAAATTCTATCAAAATCCTTTAAAAAATGAAGATTCATATATTTACCCAGAGATGAAAAAATAGGATTTTCCCCGAGAAAATGACAAGTTTATTGCTTAGGTTAAGCTTCATTGTAGGAATAAAGAAAGTTTAGTGATCATTTAAAATAAGAAATATTGTAATTACATTGGCACAAAATTTAGATACACAGATAATATGCAACAATAAAACGTTTTAATGATGGATGCAACACTAAATATAAATATTTAAACATCTACAGTATATACAGAGGAAATTTTTTTTATTTTACAATGAGTCATGTGATCTCTTAATAATATCAGTTCATATAATATGGGTGTAATTATTATTATTTCAATTTTTATTTAAAAACTACCCAACATATTTTGCTTAATTTTTTTTTTTACATATTGTATGTGATAATTTGGATATTTCTAAAATTTTCTAAGCAATTTTAACTCTGCTTAAAAAATGTTTGAAAAATTAAGTCCCATAGGGTTCAATGTATTTCATTTATTTTGAACCAGGGTTAAATCCTAAACTAATTTGGTGATATTACTCATGTTCATTTACAAACATCCCACAGAGCGTCTCAACAACATACTAAAATGCCATTTTGGTAATGTCATTTTTATAGAAGTTATCATGCAAAAGACAGACAGACAGAATGACTAAAGTCATAGACACTTTTCAACTATGTTGGAAAGTGTTAAAAATAAAAAAATCCTGTTTTTTCGATACTAAAATGCCCTTTTTAGGAATAGGTTGCCCTTTTGTTAAAATATTGCCTTGCCCAAATTGATACTGTGGGAAATATTACTACTTATTCTATTTTTTTTTATATAAAAACATATATAGTATTTAATTATAATTTACTTGCAAACTGCAATATATATATTCCCAACTGCATTGCTTTGGAGATATTATTGATGTTTGGTTTGATCAACATATTTTGATAATGGATTCTGCTATTTTTGTTGTACAAATGATATTCAATGGGCATTTCTCTCATATATCTTTGGTTAACATTGAAAATATATTAAATTAAAATAAAAATCAATATTTGAAAGACTCACTTCCTGATACTTAAAGCTCTTTCTCTCTGAAAACAAAACTTCATTCCAAACAACTTCAACTCCTTCTTCTGTGTCCATTGCAAGATAAGCAGCATCTATACCAGGAATATCTCTTTGCTGTACCTAAAATAAAAAATACAAGAATATTCAAATGCACTTTAACCCTTTCAACACACTTTGATTTTCAACATAATAGTGGACACATCTTCCCAAAAGAAGCCTGAAGTAGCAGAAAACTGGAAATTTTCCCTGAAAGACTAATCACAATTTCATTCCATTATGAAGATGGTTAACAAAACTTAAAAAAAAAATTAAACTAAGTCCAGAGTAAAACTTTTTTCCACAATGCATATCTTTTCATTTATATATTGATATTGTTCTATCTTCAAATTATCTCAAGCCTTTGTTATTTTATAATAATTTTTAAACAATTTCTATATTATTATCAAAGCTTTATAAACAATGTAACTTCAATATTTATAAACAGTATAACCAGAACATCTGGCCAACTGAGTTTTGTGCTCAATTCAGAGTTTATTTTACTTTTTGATTGCGTGAAAACTTTGTTAGCTATTATCTTCAAATAACTAAAATTGATATGTCAATGTAATGAAATAGATGTATGTCATTATATAACATTAGTATGTAGCTATTAATCATCTCAATTTAGTTTTCATTTTATAATTTTTAACGAAAAATGAAATTTAACGGAAAATGGGAAAATTGAAATGCTAGGATGCTCAAATAATTATTTGTTTTACCAATGGGGTGTATACACATGTCAATTCTGTGGTTATTTATTTATCACAATAAACTGACAGATGGTAAAACATTACACATCAAACTTTATTTTAAAAAAAAGTAACTACTCATAATATTTTAAAATGGCTAAACACAATGTTTACATATTAAAAACCTGTAGTGGTGTAATGGGAATACATTTTTTCTGCAATAATTTTATTGTCCCTAAGAAATTAGCATTGCTTGATTAAATTTTATTCTTAACATAAGGATAAAAGTTAATCAAGCAAATTAACTTATATTTAAGAACTTATTTTTGTATGTTTGGAACTATCAGTTATATGTATTATTTGAATTATTTGTGTAGTTTCTGATTCACAAAGTATTAAATTCGCTGTGTTATATTTACATGATAATCCAAAAAGTAACCAGGTAGATTGGAGAATATAATCATTTTATAAATATAGGATCATTATTTCACGATATTTGTATGCTGTACACTTTATCAGTAAAATTTTAGCCTCTTAATCAGTTTTTATTTTATAATTTTTAACATAGGGAAATTTAAAGAGTTTATTTAATCGTGTATGTTAGGAATTATCAGTTACATATATTACTTGAATCATATATCAGTATTTTTTTATTCACAAAGTAGTAAATTTGTTATATCTGCATTAATATTCTTAAAAGTAACCAGGTAGATTGGAGAATATAATAATTTGAAGATTTGGATCATTTTACGAACAGGCATTGTATAATTAAAGTTTTTTAATAATCAATAATTAAACAAAAATTTAATTATTTTAAAGATAAAAATATTATATAAGCAAAATTAAAATAAGCTCAGAACACCATATTACACCTGTGACAATAAAAATGCATATCATTTACTGCACCAATTCCTTTATTCCTACAACTTTACAACTGGCATTTTTGCTGTAAAATCTTGTGCCACATGACCAAGTTATGATGGAAAGATATGGCTGTTCAGAACAGTAATGGATTCTCATATTGTGAATCTGGCAGTTATCAGTCACTGAAATAGTAGTAATTTTCTGCAAAAACTTTAAAAATTTGCTTAATTTCATGTATCCGAGATAAGGCAGCATTCTGAAACAGGGATATAGACAACAGGTATGCAATTGGTGTTTTACTTCTGTTAAAAACTATTTTATTTTCAAGTACTTTAAACTCGTTATTTCACAATAAACAAAAATTGCTTATGTTGATAAATTTGGGTAAAAGAATCATTGCAGAATGTATTGTGATACTAAAAATTCTTAAAATATTTTACTATGAGATATTTAAAATTATACATTCTTCGAAAATTCCTAGTTTCATATTCTCTCTATTTTATCTTATTCACAAGCTGATCTGTTGAGAAATTGCTAGTCATTTTTCAACAGCAAAGTTTTCTATGAAATAATTGATTAATTCTTAGCATTAGATTTTATATTTTGCTTTCATAGTTGGCATGGTACAATTGCTAATAAACGCCAGGAATTCTAACTTGTACCATTTATGAAATTTGTGCCTTTTGTATGAACTGTATATAGCTTCATTATTTTTATACTTATATATCCTGTTGTTATATTTTTGAACCTGCATTTGTGATCTCAGTCTATTAAAAATTACTCTCTATTTTATACACATTTGTTGTAAATTCTTAGTTCTGTATGATTAAGTTTTTCCTCTTTTATCAGGAGGCTTATGACAGCAGAAATTTAAAACAAAAGTATGCAAGCATCATAAAAAGTACTGATGCAAGATATGTATTTGTTAGCATTTGAAATCATTTGTGGTGCAATGGTCCAAGACCACCAAAAGTTTGATTGGACCAGAATAAAAATATTGGTGGTCCATGGGATCAGTAGATTTAATGATCCTAAAGATTTTATCTCTAAACAAAATTTTTCTGAGGTTTCATCTTTCGAAATACGGCAAAGAACAGAATTGTCCACAGAGACGAAAATTTCGTCCATGCTCGAACTAGTGCTAAACTTCCTTACTTAGACAGTTATCAAGACTTTACAGCAGTGCTGGAACTGGTCATGTGTTTAGGATGAGAAGGACCGATTTCATCTTTTGTGATGATCTCGCTTGCTAGATGGTCCGATAGTTGCCTAAAATACCATGTATTCTAGGCAATGCAGCCTAGTCATATCTTGTTTAAAACGAAATCGGTAAAAAAGAATTTGAGCATTTTATTACGCATTATTTTCTATTACTGCCTTATTTATCGAGAATTTTAAATCTTTTAAATAAAATTGCAAATTTAAGCAGGTTTTCTTCAAAATCGCAACTATTACTGCGATTAAATAACATTGCAAATTGTATCACTTTTAAATGAATTGCAAATTTTAATGCCTTTAAATAAAATGTCAAATTTTACAGTCTTTTAATAAAACATTTTAGTATTAAACATTTTACCTTTTTACATAAAATTGCTAATTTTAGGCCTTTAAATAACAAATTTTAGTGATTTTATATAAACACAAAATTTACACTCATAAAAATTGTGAATTTACAATTTTAAATCACATTGAGAATTTTAGCACTTACAATCTCATATTTTAGCACTTTTACATAAAATCACTAATTTTAGGGCTTTTAAAATAATCGCAAATAGCGCTTTTTAAATAAAATCAAGAATTTTGATGTTTTCTCATAAAAATAGCTAGTTATAGCGTTCTTTCATGTAAGTAACAAATTTTATCATTTTTTAATAAGAATCGCAAAGTTTAGCAACCTTAGTAAAAAATTTCGGTACTCTTCCGTTAGTTGGGTACCAAACAAATTCGTTAGCTGGGTACCAAATAAAAACTGCCGAATTACAGCGATAACTCATCCAAACTAACAACTTTTAAACAGTTTATCTTTTAACATGTATAGCAACCCTAAAACAAACCGTTTTTTAAAAAATAAGTTTCTTTTTAGAAAAACTAGTCACTTTTTAAAACGCCAAGATGGACTACACAATTTGGCAATTGCTTAAAGATGAAGAAGCAAGCATTCAATTTTTCCAAAAAAATGGAATTCTTCATAAAGAAAGACGGTGTTCAAATGATCATCCGATGAGGTTATGCACAAGTGATTCATCACCAAGATGGTTATGCAGTCTACAATCATACCAAGAAAAGAAAGGAATGCACACACAAACCTGGTGTGATGGATCACGTATCCCTTTTCTCACTGCTTTACGATTTATATACCTGTGGTGTCAAGAGTTAATGTCAGATCAATTTTGCGAACTTCAGCTTCAAATGAGCCACAACACAACTGTTGATTAGAATAACTATATGAGGCAAGTTTGTGCCAATGCTTCGTTGTTACAAAAAAAAAGAAAAAAGTGGAGGAGCTAACAGAGTAGTTGAAATAGACGAAAGTCTTTTTACTTGAAGAAAAAACAATGTCGGATGCATTCTTCCACCTCAGTGGGTTTTCAACGGATTATGTGGTGAAACTAAAAAATGTTTCCTTGTTGCAGTCCCAGATCGAACAGCAATCACTTTAATGGCTACGATTGAAGAACATATAGCTGATGGTAGTACCATATTTTCCAACTGTTAGAAAGGATACAAAACTGGAGAATTGAAAAATTCCGGATTTGAACATTTTACTGTCAATCACTCGTATAATTTTATGGACCCAACAACTGGATGCCACATCCAAACAATAAAGCGGTTGTGGGGTTCTGTCAAATGGAGGAATAAACGTTAATGTGGAACTGCAAGAAACCATTTAGAATCTTATTTAATTGCATTTATGTGGCGACGTTTGCATACTAAAACAAATTTATTTTCAGCAATTGTAAACGAAATTTACAATTTCATGCCTACTATATAAATTGATCTTTTTCTTTATTGCATATAAAAATAAAAGTCCACCAGAGTGAACATTTAGGCTTGTCGTCGACTACGTCAACTTTAAAGCTCGGCGGATTTGGTCTGGTACCCAGCAAACGGAAGAGTACCAAAATTTCGAATTTTAGCAGTCTTTTGAATCGAAAATGTTGGTCCTTTTTCTTAAAATTCAGGAATTTTAGAGCTCTTTCTTAAAAATAATAAACAGATATATGTTGTTATTTATCAATACCTATTGACAGGGAGAGTTATGTTAGGGGGGACAGTAGAAAGAGATTAAGATCTCAATGATGTGAAGAAGTATTGTAGTAAAAATAATATTCAGTGCAATCAAAACCTCTTCAACTTCAGAGAAAAGAAAACTAAAATAGGGTCAAAAAGAATTGGAAAACCAGAGGGTAGCAATACTGAAATCTATATTCCTAAAAACTACAAAGTCATCCTTAAAACATCCCAAGTAAGCGAATGGAAAAAAGCCATGACAGAAGAAATTAAATTATAAAAGAAAGATATGTCTGGACAGTTAGTTCCCGCACCTCCTTCAAAAAAAATAATTGGAAGTCGATGGGTTTACACATTAAAACGAGATGAAAAGGGGAGATTCAAAGGTTTAAAGCAAGACTGGTAGCTCAGGATAAAAGGTGAAACCCAGATAAAGAGTTAAACGTACGGAGAAGTTTGTAGTCCAGTTGTAAACTTCAGCTTAATAAGATTATTTTTCATGATCTTTGTTAGTATGCTAGGTTGGGTACATTTCCAATTAGATGTAAAAAGTGCTTATCTTTATGCAAAATTAAATTATAGGATCTGCATAAAACAACCAGAGGGTTTTACTAATATGAAATATCAGAATTATGTATGTCTATTGAATAAAGCTGGGCTGCACCAAAGTGGTAGAGACTGGTTTCTGGAATTAGATTCAATGTTCAAAGAACTTAAATTTACAAAACTTCAATGGTGCAATTGCTGTTATATATTCAATAACAATGTTTTTATATTAGTTTATGTAGATGATATGGTTCTATTTTCTAAATATCAGAAAGATATTGACTTGATAGTTTCGATGCTTAGAGACAAATTCGATATAAAAATTTTGGGCAAAATAAAGAAATTACTTGATGTAGAATTCGAGGAATCTGAAAATAAAATTTAAATCCACCAAAAGCAATATACTGGTACAGTTTATAGAAAATTTAAAGAATTTAAGTACCCAATTGTTTCATTACCAATAGCCAAAGGTCAAGTATTATAATAATACTTGACCTTATCTATCTTATTCCCTTATCTGCAAATATCATTTCATTCTATTTTATTTTGCATTCTTATTCCCTCTGAACCTGTAAATGTAGACAAGATTTCAAATATACTTTTTTTCAATGCGTAAATCAGAAATAATTTACATCGATCTCAAACAGATTCAGATAACAAACATGATATTCTCTGTATCTCGCTTCTCTTTATGGAACTATTGAAAACGAAAATATGTATAGAATATAAATATATATGTAGATAGAGTGGTAAATCGGTAGAATAGAGTAATTATATCGATTGAATTCCATTTTTTTTTTTTTTTTTTTACCTCTTCTCTGCGTTTAAGCCAACGTCCACAAGGACTTTCTTCTAAATTTTCACTCTCTTCTTCAGAATCATCGCCACTCTCTCTTTTACCTTTGCAATCTTTACTAGCATCACAGAATGCGTTTGCCATGATTTTATAAACAGGTGTAAAAACAACAATTACTATTTAAAGTTTATATAAAATATTATACAGTTCCAAAACATGAAGCACTATATACGAATTTATATTTAAAGTACCATAATGCATTCGCCTCAAAACGAATACAGGCAGCCGACATACAATTAAATCACTTCATTTCAATTTTCCAAGACGTGCGTTCATTTGACTCTCCAATTTGATCATGGTTAAAGGGCATATATTGAGACGGGGTGTCAAAATTACTACTTACTACCGCTCCGCATACCTTTTGCCCATACTGGGGGCGGGCCATTGTGACGTTCTCAAACGTCAACTACACGTACATCCTATTTTCCTTCTTTACGCTAGCATGCTATTATGCTGGATATAATATTTTAACGAAGGTAATTTTAAGGAAGAATATTTTAAAATCAGGTAAGTGTTATATTTTAATATGTGTAACAACGCAGATTTCCTTTTAACAATAATCTAACATCATTTCAAGATTGTTTTATATCAAACTCAAGTATTATTTACAAAAATATCAAATTCTTATCAATCGTGTATAAAAGTACACACTAAAAGGCTGCTTATTTTGTTACACCTCGTAAAGGCTAGATGAGCACAATGAAGTGTTTGCTGTTTATAAAATATCAGCAAGCTTTCCAGTGTTTTTCTAGCCAAGAATTTGTAAAGATATCTATATGTAAAAATTATATTGCATGTGTAACTGACCAATTATTTATCAATCTTTATAACAATTCATACTAGCATTTTTTACACAAACCACCCCATGCCTGGTAATAAATAGTTACACAATGCAGGCATACACACATGTAGAAATATATTTTAACTAATTTTGTATGTACTTTTGGACAAACAAGCTTTCTTTTGCGGAAGTAAGTAATTTTGTTACAATATTCAGTTTATGTTATTTATGTTAAACATGACTTAGTCCAGCTTTGAAACAATCAATGAGTTGCGTATTGCTTTTATTGTATAACGTTTGCACATGTCAAAGGTGTGTTTGAAAAGTACTGAATGGTCATCTCCGTTAACAATTGTTTATCAGTTATCAGGTCACTTACCAGAGAAAAACAGCATGGTTATTCTGCATGATTCTAGACAGCATTTTAAGCAAAACACTTGTTCTGTGTATCATGTGACCACATGACATTGATTGAGAAAATCCTTGGTCATTCTGGTTATAACTGCACTGTGGAAAATGTTTTCGAACTCTCTGGTCATGACTGGTGGTCACCTGTCATAATTGTAGAAACTCTTCAATTGTTTCCCAAATATTATCAGTTTTAGTTATATTTTGTCCAGTGGTATGCAGTTCATAGAAGCAATGCAAACATTGCTTATCTAACATCAGTTTAAAAAAAATTTTACTATAATATTTCAGCAGAATTTGTGAAACGGTGTTTGATGATAGATCATTGGTGACCAAGCTCAAATTAATCTTAATTAATAATAGCAAAGATACACTTGTTTGTTGTATCTTAAAAAGTTTTCTTCAAATCTGAGAAATAAGAACTCTTAAATTCCACGAAAATGTCATTAATGCGTTTGCAAAAAAAGTAGAAGATTGGAATTTATGTACAAATAGGTTCAAAAGTACAGTCAACCCTCCCATAATGCGATTAACACTAGAATGACTGATATTTTGAAATACCTAGAACGACAGGCAGCGGTCAATTTGTCCGCCATAGAAAAAGTACAACATTCCTTTAATTCAAAACCAAAACATCATAGTTACAGCATTTAGGATGTTTCTTCGGCACATTTTTTGCAAAGAAAATAAGAAAAGTCATAAAATTTCAATGGGCTGGGATTAGTCGTTTTGGAGGAATCGTTTCACAAACTCAAAGTAGTTATGCGGTCGAAATGACCGCTTCTGTCGTTCTAGTGTTAATTCATACTGTGTTATACGAAAACCGCATTAAGTGGAACTCAGAGCATATAAATCAGACTGATTCATTCAACGTTACATAAAATTGTATTTTTAGAGTACCATGTTATGGTGAATATGGTTATGAAATATCAGTTTATAGATACAAAAGTAAAGCAAAAATATTTTACATATTTCGAATTATTCAGACTTTATAAGAAAATGAAAAAACAATATGTAATATAAACTTAATAACTTTTTCCAACAAAAATTTTATTAATATTCATCACCTCTGTTAAATATTAGTTAGTGACCTAATTCTTTTAATGTCACTTCACTTTGCATATCTTCATTTTCGTTTTCAAATGTAGTTTTAATTTGTAACTTTACCAAAATCTCTCTGAAAGGAGCTAAACAATTTTATAATTATCTTTTTAACTTTGCACTTCGCACTGATAAAGGATCATTTTCAATAAAGTAATTTTCTAGTTGTTAACCCAAACCCAGTCCCCTTTTCACAACACTTAAATTGAAATTTGAAACCCATTCTTTATCCATATTTTCGTCTACCAATGTATTTGAGGTGCATGTATTAATTTATTTTACAAAGGATTTCCCTGATAACTGAAATTGAAATATGGTGATGCACGTGGATGAAAAAACAGGGGAATTCCCCACTAATTTCGAACCGTAAAAGTGTAATAGAAAAATCATGCTATAGGGAGACTGCTTAAACTGAGTGGTATTATAGAGAAACCGCTTTATAAAACTACCGCGTTTTATGAATATTGCCTTATGACAGGGCTGTCGCAATTTTTGCTCCACATTATATAGAATCCGCATTATGAGAGTACCACGATATAAAAGGGTTGGCTGTAATATATTTTTTCTATTGTTTTTATATACCAGATATTGTGCTTGCCTGAAGCAAAATATCGCTGCACACCACTGATTTTATCATTTCATTTAAAAATCAATTCGGTAACCTTATACGTTTATATATGTAGCATGTTACAATTTTATTTTAAGTTTTTATAAAGAGTTAATTTTGTAGAAATATTTTATTTATTTTGGTTTTATGGCTGACAAGGGAGATAGCATCTATCCAAATAATTTGTAAATAAACAATGTTTACTTTGTCTAGTAAAGCTAAGCGTCAAGCAGGATTTTCAGGGGTGACGAATTCCTCTCTGTCTACCCACGTCGGACGATATTCCATTGGAAATTTAACTTAAAGAAAATATGCACACAATTTATACTCCAGCTACTACAAGTCTTTGATAGACATGTCTAGGCTATAAGGAAGTGGCTGTTTCCTTAACCCTTTCGCGACGATCGGCACGCCCACGTGCCAGCTGCGAACTTGCATTCAAGGACGAACGGCACGCCCTCGGGCCGGAGGAAATTTTACCCTAAAGGACGACTGGCACGTATTGGTGTTTCTACGTGGAACGTTTTAATTTGAATGTATTTGTCTACTAGATGGCGTTAAATGCCCGTGGAAGCAACTTAAATGTATTTTGTAGATGTTTGACCTTGGCACAAGGAGAATCCAATAAATTATTTCTCCATTTGGAGGGATTAAACGTGGTTCTGTAGCGTAAGCAGACAGCTCGCTTCTCGCAGCATAAACAATTTTATAATTGAGTTCCGGGTCTCGTTCTGATTTTGTCTTTTATTGATTTCGTTGTTGAATTAGAGGAATATAAGAGAGTATTTTTTTTTAGTGGGTGGGGGAGGGGGGGTAAAGGAATGTGCGGCAATGAAATGATTATGTTATTTATGTTCTCATGGAAAGGAAGGCTGGGATTTCGTTAATATATCCCATCGAAAAGGTCCAGATATGGAATAAAAATATATAAATCGTCAGAATCGGAATGAGGCTATAAATGGAATTTCCTTGTGTATACTGGAAAGGACACGGGATTATCAAGCTCTGATGGTGAGTATGGAGAACGCGTTGTGAAAACATTTCTAAGTGAGCTTTTAGGAAAAGGATATACTTTGTATTTGGATAAATTTTTTACCTCTCCTGTACTTGCAAAGTATTTGTTGTCTAAGAATACGCATGTATGTGGTAGTTTTAAAAAATCGGAAGGACATGCCAAAGAATTATCCATCTGTACCTAAAACATATATACACTAAAATTTTTAATATTTTGATAAAAGAAAATTTGTATAAAAAATATACATCAAATAGAAAATAAGTATTTCCTTTCTTCCTGAAAAAAGTAGAATGCTGTGTTGAACGGGTGATTTTTAGTGAATTTTTTTCGAGAGTTAGGCTTAGCGCAAAAAATAGCCGTCTTTTGGGCACATTTCGGAAACGAAGCGCTTCGTCCTTTGGGCCACGGTAATTTCGGAATGCCGCTGTCCCGAAAGGGTTAATAGTTAATAGGATATTTGATTTCAAATATCCTGATGTTTTAATTTATCAAATTTTACCTTACATTTTTAATATTTATTTATTACTTACTTCAATTTTTTGTATAAATCAGAAGTAGCATAGTTGTTTATAATAAAGAAATTTACAAGTCTATGTATTGAGGTCAAGGTAAAAAATTCTTATGGAAACCAAATCAATCTTGAATGAAATATACGAATATATATTTGGAATTGCTCTTAATTAAATTTTTATCAAATGAAAAAGTAAAGCTTGATAAGTAGTCTATTTATTTTGTTATATATTTTCCTTGATTTTTATGTTCTAATTAAAATGGAGTTTTCTTTGTATTTTGTTTTCCTGCATATAATATTTGTGTTACAAAACCGGGGTTTCACTTCAATAAATTTGTTAATGTCATTAATTTATTTTAATTGTAATTCAGTTATTACCGAAAAATTACTTAAAACAGTATTGCATATCTCTCAAACAGCAGCCTAGTAGAGAGGCACTGATAGGTAAGGCAAAAAAATAGTTTGCATAGGGCTCGGGAGGCTTCATTTTTTTACTCACACCATCTGACCTACACGAAGGTGTAAGGTATCTCTTTAAATGACCGGGAAGTGTCATCCAATTAAGACCAGAAACCAGTGGGGGCAGCATCCACAGGGACTGTTTCTTTCGGAAGAACATACAGGTCCACATATTTAACATTCCCGTATTCCGGGTGAACACATAGACAGTTTGGTCAGATCTGGGAATCAAACTTGTGTGATCCGAGTGCAATCTCCGTGCACTAACAACTGGACTGTTCCACAAACCGGACCCCTTTTTGCCTAAACCATTTGTAAAAATTGATCAATAACTTGTGAAATACGAAGGGGTGCACACTTGTTGTATATGCCCAAAATATCTGACGGCGGCTATGTTCAGGTTCATTCAGCTGTACTAAGGTATATTTATTGTAATAGACTAAATGCTTTTGTATGCAAATTTTTGTTTATCGAAGTTTACTTTATAATATATAAATTAATTTAAATATTTTTCACACACACATGTACTGTACAGAGACCATTTTGTCTAATGCTTTTGGAAAGGAATATATTTATTGCCCAATACCTTGCTTTGAATTGATTTTTTTATTTCTTACCTCATTACGACAGCTGATAATCCGGCAGTCTTAAATGTAACCTAGCAAAAATATATAACATGAAAACATATTTGCATATACATATTTGCATAAACATATTTGCATATATATATTTGCATATAACATATTTGCAAATTTTGGACTCAGTTTTCCAGTTTCCGCAAATTATTTTTACATGACTGTTTTGTCTTCACGACTGTTATCATGACTGAATAATCGTCCACAAAATTAAAAAACTAAATAATAAGACTTGTAAAGTTACTTGCTTTTTAAGAAGCAGTGTAAAAAGAATTAATTTTCAAATCTATTAAAATTAAAGGGTGCAAAATAAGGGAATATTTTTCAATAGCAAACTGCTAATCAAAATTTCATTTCTATAGCACTTTCGATATTTTGACTTGCAGTTCACAACTATTATTTCACTAGTTCTCAAAAAATGTACCTATAAACATATCGAGGTGCCGGATTTGAAATATAAAAGGAACAAGAAAGACCATTCATGCATAAAGCATTGATTATGAAACACTTTTCAACTCTAATTTTATTTAAACATTTCTGAAATGCGATACATTCAGTGGTAATATTTTTAAAATTATCACAATACTGCAATAATTAATGATATTTGAAAGTTGAAAACTTCATCGTAAAAAACTTACTTGATCCAAACGACGTCATCGAAATATAAATCGCCTGATTCCCTGTTGAAACCCAGACCGTCCGACCTACCAGAAAGGTGAAAGGTAACTGTTTGGACGGTCGGGAAGTGCCACCCAATTTAGACCGGAACCCAGTGGGGGAGGCATCCACAGGGACCGTACCCTCCTTCCCCTACCACCAACCTCTCGGAAGGACTTTCGGACCCACATGTTTAACGTGATCGTACTCCGCATGAACACGGCGGCAGTTTTGGCAGTGGCTGGAATCGAACCCGGGCCTACCGAGTGCAACTCCAGCGCGCAAACCAATGGGCTACCGTGCCCTGCCTGATTCCCTGTAGAAGACCCAGACCGTCCGACTCATCCAGAGGACATGAGCAACTATTTGGACGGACGGCCCCCTGATTCCCTGTGTAAAAGCAGTAAATATTTCAATCATGCTTTTTTATTTCTTTCATCACAGTACGACAATAATTTATTCTACTTAAAAACTTACAACCATGGAGGTAAAAGTAATTTAACTCTATGCATAAAATTTCATCGAAAAAGTCTGAAAATTAAATCGTCTGCTTCTCTATGTAAAATCAATGAATGTTTCATTCATATCACCTATATTGCAGACTCCAGAACAAAGTAATTTTGCGTTAAAGAAATACTGTAACTCTTATACAACTCATCTTTCAGCCTAAACTGTTTATATTCTCCATAAGTAAAAATTTGGGTTCGTTGTAGAAATAATCAAAGTTTAATGGTCATTTAAACTCAAATATATTGTAATTGTGTTGTGATATTTAAAACTTGTGATATTTAAAATACGGTCTCAAAATGCGATTCAAATTTATTTTTACATAGCAAAACACAAATTTTCTATCACAATTTGCGATTCGATACCGTTTTTTTGCACCCTACTCTCATTGCAGATAAAATAACTACATCCATGAACATATAAAACTGACATGAAAGTTTAAATCAAATCTCAGATTCCCAACAGCATTCCTATGAAGTAATTTAGATTATCAATGCTTTAATGGTATATTCATCAATGGTATATTCATCAATGCTTTAATGGTATATTATACTAAATATTTTGGAGTGGGGACCATTGTTTATGAAATGCAGTGGATAAAAAATTAGGTAATTGTGAAATATTGTAACCACATAGATGAATCATGCAATACTGGTTACTAATTGTCATTTGTTACTGCGGCAAGAAAACATTTAAAACAGAATAAAATATTTAATATTTATGTTTGCAAGCAATTAACTACGTTGTAGAAAACTTGAAAGTAAAAGGACCTCGAATTCAACACAAAATAATACTGATGATTAAAATGATTTTAAAAATGCGAGCAAGATAAATTTACAATGAATCAGATGTTTTAAAATCCACCTAATTCAAAGAAAAATACCCAGCTCGCAGAAATAGTTCAAAAATTGCATTATGTACTCAAATACAAATCGTAGTTTGAATTTCGATAATTAAATGAATGAATTTCGATAATTATACATACCTAAATAGAAAAAGATATCCATTCGTAATACGATAAAAACAAAAAAATTAAATCTCCGTGTTTTAGAGCATAAATGGCAATTAATGAACATCTTCTTTCTGAAATACATCAAAAAACTTTAATTTGTTTAAAAAATTATATCCAGTTTAATAGCGTGAATCTCTCCTTGATTGACATACATCGCAACTTATATGTGTTACGTCATATTGGCTCCATCTCCGGTCGTATCCAGTATGGGTGGGATGGAGGCGACGGCGTAGTAAGTAGCAATTTGGACACCCCGTCTCAATATATGGCTCAGGAAGATATTTTAATCAAGAATATATTGATACAAGGTGTCCGGATTGAGTATGTGCTGTTACGGGGTCGGGCCAATATGACGTCTAATCCAAACGTCACTTCGCTTCCCGTACATCCTATTTTCTTTCTTTACATTATAATGCTAAGAAAGGCTATTATGCTGGATATAATATTTTAAGATTCGGAGCCTAGACTCCGAGCTTGTAGGACGTGATGATGAGTGCTCCCGAAATGAGCGGCGAAGCCCAGCTAACGCCTGGGCATGTGAGTGACGGAAATGCGATGATCGTTGTTGATGATGAGGTTAGCGTGTTAGTACCCCCTACTACTATTGAGCGTGCTCTAGCACTGGAAACTGAGATTGTACTTAGTGAAAAAGAGACGAAGAGCCCGGAGGACAAGAAAGTTCACGAGGAGATGAATCGTCGGATGGACTTAATGAATGAGGAACTGGGCCAGATGGCTGCAGTGCTGGGCTGTGGTAAGTATAGTTTAACTATACCCCCTCCCCCTGCTGTTGAGATACCGGCTCTTAAAGTCAACGTAGGTAAATCTGTACTACTAATGATGTCAATTCTACTAATGCTGATACTAATTTAACTAGTAAAAGTGTGAAAAGTTCGCAAACTAAATTAAAACTAACCAAAAAGCAAATCCAACAGGCAGCCCACGAGGCAACTAAGCAAATTGAGAACGTGAACCTAAATAATCCTGCTTATCCTAAAAATAATCAAACTACTATTGAGAGCATTAAGCAATCAAAGAAAATAACTTTTAGTGGAAACTAGACTCCCCGTACTTTCACGGATGAAGAAGGCTTCGTCCACAAGGCTTCTAAGGCCTCCAGAACTGCAAGTAATACTTATCAATCTAAGGATCCTGAGCTGGCCAATAGAAATTCGACTGGACACGGAAAGGACGGCCCATCGGCGACAGTGCCGAATTCCTCGCCTCCGCTATTAATCAGCGCCTCACAGCCTGACTGGTCTTCCATCCTCTACAACCTGAAGAGAATTGCACCAAAGATTGCTCCGGTCCTTGACCGTGAATTCTTTAAGGTGCATGTCCAGACTGATAACGAATTCCGGGAATGCACGAATTATTTAAAGAGAACTGGCGTGCAATTCAAAACGTACACTTTGAGAGAGGACCAACCAGTCAGAGTTGTGATCAGAGGGCTTCCCGTGGTCACGGAGATAACTTTAATTACCAAAGCAATGGAAGCTAAGGGCTTTAAGATTCTTAATAACTTTCGGCTGACTAGAAGAGGGAGCAAACAGCCCCTCCCTTTTTATTACCTCCAGGTTGAGCCCGGGACTAACCCGGAAGATTTATATGCATTAAACAGGCTCTTAGGCATAGAAGTGAAATTGGAGCCGTACACTGGGCGCAAAGGCTATTTGCTAGCCAATGCTATTCCTATTGCTAGCCAATGCTATTCCTATTGCTAGCCAATGCTATTCCTGTAATGAATTCTTCCATAGCAGCTTGGCATGTGACCTACCATTACGTTGCGTCAAGTGTACCGGACCCCATGCCGCCAAAGATTGCAAAGCAGACTACCTGCTCTGCTGCAATTGCAGTTCTCAACACGCTGCTAATTGGCGCGGTTGCCCGAAAACCTGGCCAACTCGTCTGCGACTAAGATCAATAGGGCTCCCCAGCAGAAATTGAATTCTAACTCTCGCCCCAGGATTAAACCCTGGGAACTCAGGTCGTCCTTTCCGACCAGCTGGCTTTAAGCCTAATCTAAATTTTGCATCTATCGTTTCTGGCAAACCACAGGAACAAGCTGCCCCCCTGCCAAAATTACTGGACAAATTGTTAAGGCACAGTCGGTCCCAGTCGTCGCCGCCCAAAATTAAAAAACTCCAGTTGATAGCAGTAGCGCTATCAACTACACCGACTTTCTTTTATCTCTCTTGACCATGAGAAATTCTCATGACAAGGATCTATTACTTGAAGCGATCCAAAGAGCGGTCCCCGAAATGCGTATGGCGACTACGCAACTTGAACTGGTTTGTCTTCTCTACCAGAGCTATGATGCTCTGGCTAGATAAACCCCCCTGACCGTTCTTACCTGGCTTCGCCATGTTTTCTCTTTCGGCAACCTGTACCTTGCAGTCTCTCAAAGTCGGCTTTTGGAACGCCAATGGAGTGCGTTCCAGGCGTGACGAGATGCGTGATTGTGTTGTAGATAAAAACTTCGATATTTTTATGGTGAATGAAACTCACCTGACCCCCCTCCTCCCCAGCAATCTGTAATTAAACAGGTTACTTCTCGTACAGAACGAGAGCTGGGGAGGGGGGAGGGTTACTGCACGTGGCGGTACTGCACTCTATGTTAAGAACAACATTCCTCATCATAGGTTAGTCCCGGCATTCCTCATCATAGGTTAAATGTCCCGGCTACAGCTATCAAAGTCGCTATTCCAAATTTGGTCCAGATTGCATTTGCTGCAGTGTATATCCCGCCTGCTAATAATACTAGATTACCTTCGTCTGAGCTTGAAGCACTATTAGGACTTAGCAGTAATATTATCATCGCTGGTGACCTAAATTCTCGCCACTGTTCCTGGGACTTAGCTTCGAACAGTAAAGGCAATGAACTAAAACGATTGGCCCAGTGCGTCAACTTTAGGATCGTAGCTCTACCCACTCCCACTCACTTCTTTAGAGGAAGGACCCCAACCATAATTGGTTTGGCTCTTTTCAGAAATATTCCTTTCCATCATACGATCAGCGTCGATGACAAACTGACGTCTGCTCACCTTCCTGTAATACTGACCCTTGATTTTAATAGTTTTTCATTGGATTACCCGGTGGAGCTATATACAAATTGGGACGATTTTCGTCACATTCTTAATACGTTTAGTACTGCCCCCTCTCAAAATTACCAGCACGAGCGACATTGATAAAAGCGTCCAAGATTTTAATCACTTACTGCTAGAGGCGGTAGCTGCAGCCTCGAAACCAAATCATTCTCGACCGAACTATCACTCACTCCCGAGTGATATCAAAGCAAAAATTAAGCAGCGTAATCGGTTACGGAGAGATTGGTAGCGCAGTAGGTATCCTCTTTTTAGAGCGCAACTCCGTGAACTTCATAGCGAGGTCAAGTCTATGATTCGAACTCACACCCAGCAACGCTGGCGTACTCACCTTGAGGGACTCACACCTACGAATCACAGTCTCTGGCGAACATCTAAAAACATGAGAACCCCGAGAACAACAATTCCGCCCATTAATGGCCAACATTCTCTCGTCCAGACTGCGGAGGAAAAAGCTAATGCTATTGCAGACAGCTTGGAACTTCAATTTTCACCACGCGAAGACCCTAACTTCAGCCATCTTTACACAGGCACTTTACACGATTTCCAACAGACCAATCAGAATGCACTTAACGTACAGGCAACAAACGACCTTGATTCCATACACTTGGCTGCAGTTCATCACATTAGACACAGCTTCAAAGTGAAGACATCACCCGGCTCTGATAAAATCAGCAACAGAATGTTGAAAAACCTTCCCCTTTCTTATGAGTGCTGACTTACCGTGCTCTTAAATCATATGATGGAACTTCGTTACTTTCCCCAGAGTTAGAGGACTGATGACGTCATACCTCTGATCAAAATTAACCAAAATCCTAATTTAGCAGAAAGCTACAGACTAATTAGTCTTCTATCAAGCCTTTCCAAAATTTTTGAGTTAGTGTTGCTCAGACGTTTGACTAGTTTCTGCAGATCGAAAGATATTTTAATTCCTGAACAGCACGGCTTTCGATCTGATTTTTCCACGCATTCCCAACTCATGCGTGTAGTGGAAACTATTCACAAAAACTCTACCAAGAAGCAGTTTCCCAGCATAGTACTTTTCGACATAAGCAAGGCTTTTGATAAAAAAAATTTCCGGGTCTGCTAACCAAGCTGGTCCGACTTGGTATTTCGACGCAACTTTTGACTCTCATCAACTCGTACCTTGCTAATCGTTCTTTCCGCGTACGAGTTGAACAATCTTTCTCTTCTCTTCGGCCAATCAGAGCCGAGGTACCCCAGGGGGGAAATCTTAGTCCGCTCCTATTCAATCTGTTTATTAATGACATTCCTAGGATCCCTCAAGTACAGGTGGCCATCTTTGCAGATGACACAGCCCTGATTTCAAGAAGCTCTTCACCACACAACGCTATTAACAAACTCCAAAGTTACACCAAGAATAGCCTTGAGCACTGGCTCGTGACCTGGAGAATCAAAATTAATCCGACCAAGAGTGCAGTCGTCATGTTTCGTCCGCACTACCAAGAACGTAGTCATAACTGCTCCCTTAAAATTTTCATTGATCCGATCCCTTTTTTATCATCTGTCAAGTATCTAGGCGTCACTCTTGAAGACAAAATGCTTTTCAGTGAGCATATCAATTAGAAAATTGAATCTGCTAATAAAACCTTCAGAGCCCTCCTCCTACTTCTTGATAGAATATCTCATTTGTCCCTCTACAATAAATTGATCATCTACAAACAAATCATAGCACCTGGCTTTTTGTATGCCTGCCCCGTCTGGGGGTCGGCTGCAAAAAGTCACATTGAGAAACTGCAAGTCTTTCAAAATAAAGTGTTACGCTGCATTGTAAATGCACCCTGGTTTGTACAGAACGAGGTGATACACCACGATCTTAAAGTCCCACACGTTGCTGGGCAGGTCCAATTAGATACTCAAGTCCTCTGGATGAGTCGGACGGTCTGGGTCTTCACGTTGCTGGGCAGATTCGGAAAACTTCATAAAATTTTTTCAGGAAAAACACTAGCAAACCCTGCCTGAGAAACGTGGATAGTAGCTACGACACTTCCACACCTTCCTATCTTAGGAAAAGAAGGCCTAGACACCTTCTTTCCGGGACTACGGTGCCCCGTGGAAGCGCCCCAGATATTCTACGCCCCAGGCAGATGTTTCCTAACTTAGCCCGCCAGGCGGAGACTGATGGCGACCTATTTTACTTTGGAATTGCCCTGACAATTCCAGGACGAAATGGAGAAACCTGATTCGTCCTCCCCGGTGAGCTCTCAATCCATGAGAACAATGATTCTGCTTTGCTTGCGAATTTAATGCCAGCCATTTTTTTGGATTTGTGCGTTTCAACATCGGAGTGCCACGTGTGTTATTACCACGTGGGAGTGCTATTTTTTGGATCTTTTCTACTCTGACGACATGGATTTGGAGCGAAACGACACGGAAGCTACTCGCGAACTTGGTAGTGAGCTGGATGAGAAAGAATTCGAGCCTCTCAAGGGTGCCATGATGAATTATTGTGCGACTCTGCCAACGGCTGGATTGATGGCTGGATTCAAGGAAGAAGTCAAGAATGCTGTGAACTTCTGCACACTGGCAGTATACACGCTGACTCTTCACCTCAGGGAGCTGATGATGAACGGACTACTCGGACAGAAAGAGGACCAAGTCTGCAGGATTCTAGGTTCGTTACTTTCAGTGAACTCTTTTTTATTTGCCCATAACTTGGATAGGTTTTTTGAATGTGATATTTATGAGATTTCTAAATGTGAGGGATGTAACTCTAGTGATCAAATTAAATGTAAAATGATAGAGCTAGGCTTAATTAAGGCAATTAAAGATGAAGATAAACTTAAAACGGATGAAAATCCAAATAAAAAGAGGAAGATAGAGGGGGAATCCACTATGGATGCTCCTACTAAAAACCAGTCTGGAGAAGAAAACTTAATATCTAATGACCATGTAAACATGGATTGTAATGAAGTAATTGAAATTGATGTAAATGTAATTGATAATGATGTAAATATTATTGATAATGATGCAAATGAAATTGAAAATGATGTAAATGGTAATGTTAAAACTAGGACTTACGCTAAAATTGCCGCGCAGCCTGTTGTGTTTAAAAGTGCACCTGCCGCCCAGGTGGTGAATTGGATAGCGTCACCGGCTGCTGTCTAGTGGGCTTGGGTTCGAATCCCGAGTAAGGCATGGTTGTTTTCCTGAGGATGAAGACAGTCTTCCGCCTTCTGGGTCCTCGTTAAATGAGAAGCTGCACCTTTCAGACCTTAGTCAGTGATGCTTGCATGTATTAATAAACTTTGTATTCTTGTCTTGTGTGTCATTCTCTCTGTCCTTCTTCTGGTGTCACTGGACCTGTATTCGTGCTAATGCAGAAACAGGGGTCATAAGCAACAACAACAACAACAAAAGTGCACCTAAACCTAAAACTGTTGAAAATAGTGACAGGCAAAAAAGTATTGAGGTTGAGAAAAAAAGACACAAAAGCAGAATGTTTTCTCATCAAGTTTAGTGACAATTACAGGGCTCTCCTTAAAAAAATTAAATGAGATCACAGGATTCAAAGTATCTGGCAAGCTCACAGGAGACATGCTAAAACTGATTCCCAATGACGCTGACGCCTATAGGGTTGTACAGCGCCATTTGACTAGCGAGAAAATCCCCTTTCACAGTTTAAACTTAAAAACGGAAAGGCCCAAAAACGTAGTTATGAAGGGGCTACCAACAAGCTACAACATGGAGGAAATAAAAATCACTCTAAGATCCGAAGGATTAGATGTAGTCCGGGTTTCTTAACTGAGAAACACAAAAACGAGATTGCCCCTGCCGATCTTCTTAGTCAGCCTTAGGCCTACGGAAGACTGACAGAGGGTCTACAGACTCACAAGGTTAGGATACTTGGCTGTGAAGGTAGAGGCCTTCAGAGCACGGGGCTTTAAAATCTGCTACCGGTACCAACAGTTCAATCACTCCTCTGAGAACTACAGTATGCCACCAAAGTGCCTTAAGTGTGTAGAAGGACATTTCACACGTGACTGCCAAAGACCAAGGACAGAGAAGGCGACGTGTGCAAACTGCAAAGGAGACCACCCGGCGAACTTCAGGCAATGCCCGAAGAACCCCTGGAATAGAGGAAAGGCACCGGGGTATGCCCCCTCCCCCCAAAACCAGATACCCCCTTGGAGGCAAAAGGCCCTCGGTCTGAACTCCCAGGTACCTCGTCAGGGCTTCTCGCACTCTGTGCCACAGGTAAAAAGAACTCAAACTTCGGCACCTACCAGATCGGTGCAAGAGCAGGCCCCTAAACCATCGACCTCCAGAAAAATGACTGTAGAGGGAGTAAAAATAGCTACCGCGGACATAAAGCAGAAGTTAGCAATTGATAACGCTGCCAAAGAGGTAAGAGATGCAAAACTAAGACTAGAAAAAAGGTCCAGGAATGGCAACAAACTAAACGTGCCCGAGAAGATGAGCTTGCGCAAACACAGCCGACAGACGAAACGGTCGGAAAAAAACAAAAGACTACCGAGATCCAAAGGGATACTCACAAAAAAGATCAAACCGCGGTTGAGGCTGAGGATATGGAAGCTGAGACTGAACCTGCTGGTAAAACCAATGATAAAAAGATGGATGAAATCCTCAACCTCATCAGGGGTTTATCAGTATGTTCGACCTAGATGCAATAAAACACCTGTTGATGCAGTTTGCAGAGCTAATACAAAATAAGAGCGACTCAATGCAAATGGTCTTTGAGGCTTTTAAAATAATCGCGGATTTTAAAAATAACAGTGAGAATCAAACCCGTCATGTCTAGGTCCCAAAAAGAAAGCTTTAAAATAATATTTTGGAATGCGAACGGCATATCTCCAAGAATAAATGAACTTAGGAACTACGTAAATGAAAATGATGTAGACGCCTTGTTAATTCAGAAAACTAAAGTAAGAGAAAATAAACATCTAAAAATAGCGAACTATGATAGCTATCATAACCTTAGCTCAAATATAACTGCTAGAAATCCCCATGGAGGTATAGCAATTTATATCAAGAGAAATATTCCCCACGAGGAAATAAATAACTTAAATCTTCAAAGTATAGAAAATACAAGTATAAAAATAATAATAAATAACACAAACCCTTTTTTTCTAACTTCAATATATGTCCAAAATATGAATAGAGTAAATGTAGCTGCGCAACTGGAACTGCTTTTCTCGAGACACCCGAACACCATTCTGGCTGGCGACTTCAACGCGCACCACAGACGGTGGGGCTGTAGGAGAGCCAACACACGCGGTACACAGATAAACAGACTGCTGAGCACAGCAATCACCAACATTATTGCACCTTCGAGTCCAACCTGCTTTACTCGCGGCAATGGTTCAATCATAGACTTTGTCCTAACGAGAAACATAGATTACGCTCACGCTATTAGTATCCTGGATGAATTCGACTCGGCTCATCTACCGGTACTGGGGACATTCGATCTCAACACTCCCCTTACAGCCTCTCTGGGACAAGAGAGAGTGAACTGGAACGTTTTCAAAAGAGCACTATTTGAGCCGCACTTAGCAGTACCTGACATTATGAGCACGGCGGATATTGACTCCGCCATACACACACTCACAACTGAAATCAAGAGAGCTCTTGCCTCTGCCACAACACATCGTAAGTCACCAAAAAATGCCCACACTTTCCCACCATGTTAAACAATTAGTTATGCAGAGAAACAGAATGCGCAAGACATGGCAGGCTAACAGAGACCTTACCCTCAAAAGGGAGCTTAATAGACTCACGTGCAAAGTCAGGGATAAAATTGTCGCAGAAAAGCAGCAACAGTATAAAGAAATAATCGAATCCCTTACCCCTTCGCTCTGGCAATTCGCTAAAAGACTCAGGAAATCTAAAATTAAACTCCCGCCGCTAATAGATGGCGCTCAAACCGCGTACTCAGACGAAGAAAAAACCAAGACGCTTGCAAGGCATTGCGAAAAGCAATTCGAACCAAACCACGATCTAATGTGTCAGGACACCCTAAGATTGATTAAGGAAACTTTAAACAATTTCAGAACCTCCCCTGTTACGGCTGAGATTAACCCAGCCACCCCGCAAGAGATAGCAGATATTATCAAGAACCTTAAAAACTGTAAATGCCCAGAGCACAACAATATCAGGAATATAGCTGTAAAGAACCTACCCTTAAACATAATATGTTACTTGACCACCTTAATAAATAAAATACTAAAACTTAGCTATTTCCCCAATGAATGGAAGGAAGCAATAATCATAGCAATTCAAAAGCCTGGTGAAGATGCCACAATTCCAGCCAATTACATACCAATTAGCTTGCTACCGACACTTAGTAAAATTACTGAGAAAATAATTCTTAAGAGACTGAACATGCACCTTAGTGAGAATGACATTATCATTCCGGAGCAGTTTGGATTTCGGCCGAAACACTCCACTTCTCATCAATTGCTGAGAGTGGTAGAGTACATATCTTCTGGACTTAATAGTAAGACATCCACAGCTGCGATTATTCTTGACATACAAAAAGCTTTTGATAAAGTGTGGCACTATGGATTAGCATACAAACTGATCACTCTAAAAGTCCCTGACGCACTTGTCAAACTTTTAATCTCATACCTAAATAACAGACACTTTCAAGTTAGAGTAAAAGATGACTTATCAACACCCAAGCTCATAAAAAGTAGTGTACCGCAAGGTTCTATACTGGGCCCGACACTTTTTAACATATACCTGAACGACATCCCCAGAACTCCTAACACAGAGCTGGCACTCTATGCAGCTGACAGTGCGATACTTGCAAAACACACATATCTCTCAGTAATGCACAGACAGCTACAACAGCACATACTCCAAACATGGTTGGAAAAATGGCAAATAAAATTAAACCCCAATAAATGTCATTGGATTTATTTCTGTAGGAAACATAAACCTCCGCCGCCTCTGTATATAAACAACCATGCCCTACGAGCGGAAGGGAACACTAAATACCTAGGTGTAACGATAGATTCCCACCTAACCTGGAAATTACACGTAACAAATATAATCAAAAAAGCGCATGCGGCCACCGGTGCCTTATACCCAATGATAGGAAACGGAAATCTTAGTTATCAAAACAAATTACTAATTTATAAATCGGTCATCCGCCCGGGAATGCTGTATGCAGCACCCGTATGGGGTAAAACCAGCATAGATTTCTTAGAGACAAAACAAAATAATATCCTAAGGATTATCAGGAAAGCGCCTAGATACTTATGAAACTCGGTAATTAGAAATGACTTTAAAATAAAAACTGTTACAGCTCCAATTAAAAAGCTAGCGCTTAAATTCTACAAAAACCTGTCATCTGTTCCAAATGAACTATTATTCAATCTGTATGACTATGATCATCGCAAGGTCAAATGTCGTAAGAGACTCCGCGCGGTACTTAACCTTGATATTCGGAACTAGGAATGTCCAACTACAAACAGCAGAAATTAAATAAAATTCGCGACCCATGTTTTTTCTGCAAAAATGTCTTAAACCCTAAACTGCTAAAAATACTAGATAACCCTCCGATCTGCATCAATCCCCCAAACTGATTAAACTCAAAATGTGCAACAAACTGCCACACCAGGAGCTACGTCAAATAATGACAAGAAAGATCAATCATGCTTAAAGCATTGATTATGAAACACTTACCAACTTCAATGCAATTTTATTTCAACAAGTCTAAAATGCAATACATTCCTCGGTAATATTTTGAAACTTATCACAATACTGCATTAATTTATTATATTTGAAAACTTAAACCTTCATCGAAAAAAATGAACTTCATTCAAATGACGGCATTGAAATATAAATTGCCTGGTTTAAACATCTCTAAAATGTTATACATTCCTCGGTAATAGTTTTAGAATTATCATAATACTACGATAATTTATTATATTTGAAAACTTCATCGAAAACAACTGAAATTAATTCAAATGACGTCATAGAAAAAATAACACGCCTGGATCTCTCTATAAAAACAGGATTTCATTCATAACTTTCTCCCATTCATTTCATTCATCACAATACTATAATAATTTATTTTATTTAAGCATTTTGTTTAAGACCATGGAGCTGCAAAAATTTAAACGCTATGCTTGAAACTTCATCGAAAAAAATCGTCCTTCTCTTTATGAAATCAATTAATATTTCATTCATATCAGCCATGCAGACTCCATGGACTAAATTATTTTGTGTTAAAAAAATACAGGAATTCTAATACAACTCATTCTATATATTTTGCTGTTTACATTTTACATAGGTGAAAAATAGGCTTAGTTGTAGAAATAATCAAATTTAGATGAGCATTTAAACTCAAATATATTGTCATTGCGTTGTTTCAGTATGTAGATGCACAGAATTTAAGCAAAAATAAAGTAGTTTTAGGACGAATACAACACTCAATATGAATTAAAAAGAACTTAAAAAAATCACGATTTTGAAACAAGATGGATTCCATATATCATTTTGAAGTGGGTCATGTGGTCGTTTCATATCATGGTCACGTGATCTCTTTCATATAAGAGGTGTAATTATTATTTTAATTTTTATTTAAAAAACTACTGAATATATTTCGCTGAATTTTTTTTTATTATATTTTATTTATTATATTTTATTATATTTTATTTATTATATTTTTATTATATTTTATGGAACAATTTGAATATTACCTAAAATTTTCGAAGCAATTTGTGAATTTTAAATCCGCTTAAAAAATGTTTGAAAAATTAAGTCCCATAGGGCTCAATTTATTTCATTTTTTCGACCCGGGTTCAATCCAAAACTAATCGGGTAATATTATTCATTTATATTCCCGTAGGTCCTACAGACCGTCTGAACAACATACTAAAATTTCATTTTGATTAAGTCATTTTTACGGCAGTTATCGTGCTAACGGACAGACAGAATGAACAAAGTCATAAACACTTTTCAACTTTGTTGTAAAGTGTTAAAAACAGTAAATCAAAAACCCGAACCTCCAACTATGGGCTAATGAATTAATGTCACAGTATGATGATAAGAACCATATCTGGAGAGTGGAGATTAAAGGCGCTTCGCGCCTGGTGCTCTGTTCTGAACGACAAATCAGTTAATGCCAGCCTGGTCTTCTCTTCAGTAGTGAATCAGAACAAGCTGATTGTAAGTTGTAAATATTTAAATTTCAGTGTTTAAATTGTAAATTTTGTAAAATTGCGTGCCTGAAAAGGGCCTTCTTTTTCACGTTACTAAACTTAACTGTAAATCCAATAACTCTTAAACTTTTTAAACTTTCATTGTAAACTTCTAATAAACTCTTACTGCATCTGCATATTGTAAATCTTAAACTTGTAACTCAATCTCAACATCTTAATCCAAATCTTGTAATTTAATCGTTTAACTTCTTAAGTAATCTTAAATTTGTACTTCAAGTTGTATCTCAAAACTGTAACTCTGGACTTCTCGTACACCGATACCTTGGTGATTTTCTGTTGGCTCGCTCGTATCCCTGACCCCGCCCTCCCCTTCTTTTACAGCCACAGCTCAGCACTCAGCCATCAGCAGCCACTCCAAGACGAAGGCGGCACAGCACCAGCCGCCTCTGACTCCTACACAGCAAACTCTCGAAGAAGAATGCTATCACATATTGTTATAACTGAAAAACCATTCACACTGGACTTTTATACTTTTGATGTGGCCGTGAGGGACCTTCGGTCCCAGGAAGGCCGTAATGAAGCGTCTTGGCTTGGATAATGTTTTAACGAAGTATCAATCAAGTAAGAGTTATATTCTAATATGTATAACAACGCAGATTTCCTTTTAACAATAATCTAACATCATTTCAAGATTGTTTTATAACAAATTCAAGTATTATTTACAAAAATATCAAATTCTTTTCAATCGTGTATAAAAGTCCACACTAAAAGGCTGCATATTTTGTTAAACCTCGGAAAGGCTAGATGAACACAATGAAGTTTTTGCTGTCTATAAAATATCAGCAAGCCTTCCAGTGTTTTTCTGGCCAAGAATTTGTAAAGATATCTATATGTAAAAATTATATTGCATGTATAACTGGTCAATTATTTGCCAATTTTTATAACAATTCATACTAGCATCTTTTTACACAAACCACCCCATCCCGGCCATCCATACGGTTACCTTACACCTTTCTGGTAGGTCGGACGGTCTGGGTCTCAACAACAACAAACCACCCCATGCCTAGTAATAAATAGTTACAGAATACAGGCATACACACATGTAGAAATATATTTAAACTAATTTTGTATGTACTTTTGGACAAACTTTCATTCAACAAGCTTTCTTTTGTAGAAGTAAGTAATTTTGTTGCGATATTCAGTTTTTGTTATCATTTATGTTAAACAAGACTTGGTCCAGCCTTGAAACAATCAATGAGTTGCGCATTGCTTTTATTGTATAACTTTTGCACATGTCAAGGATGTGAGCGCGGTAGCCCAGTGGTTAGTGCGAGGGAATTGGACTCGGTAGGCCCGGGGTCGATTTCCTCCGCTGCCAAAACTGCCGCCGTGTTCACGCGGAGTACGATCACGTTAAACTTGTGGGTCCGTAAGTCCGTCCGAGAGGTTGGTGGTAGGGGAAGGAGGATACGGTCCCTGTGAATGCCTCCCCCACTGGGTTCCGGTCTAAATTGGGTGTCTCTTCCCGGCCGTCCAAACAGTTACCTTACACCTTTCTGGTAGGTCGGACGGTCTGGGTTTCAACATGTCAAGGATGTGTTTGAAAAGTTAACTCAACGATCATCTCCGTTAACAATTGTTTATCAGTTATCAGGTCACTCACCAGAGGAAAAACAGCATGGTTATTCTGAACGATTCTAAACAGCATTTCAAGCAAGACGCGTGTTCTGTGTATCGTGACCACATAGCATCGATTGAGAAAATCCTTGATCATTCTGGTTATAACTACACTGTGACCGAAACTTGTTTTTAAATGGCAGTGGTTATGAAAAAGTTTTCGAACTCTCTGGTCATGCTGGTGGTCACCTGACATAATCATAGAAATTCTTCAAATGTTTCCCAAACATTATCAGTTCTAGTTAGATTTTGTACAGTACTATGCAGTCCATAGAAGCAATGCTTACCTAACATCAGTTTAAAAAAATAAAATTTTTTTACTATAATATTTCAGCAAAATTTGTGAAACGGTGATTGATGATAGATCATTGGTCGCCAAGCTCAAATTAATCTTAATTGATAATAGCAAATATGTAATTTTTTGCTGCATCTTAAAATTTTTCTTCAAGTCTGAGAAATAAGAACTCTTAATTTCCAAATGTCATTAATGCATTTACAAAAAGAGTAGAAGATTGGAATTTATGTACAAATAGGTTCAACAATACAGTCAACCCTCTCATAAAGCGATTAACACAAGAATAACTGATATTTTGAGCTACCTAGAACGACGGGCAGCGGTCAATTTGACAGCCATAGAAAAAGTACAAAATTCCTTTAATTCAAAACCAAAACATCATAGTTACAGCATTTAGAATGTTTCTTCGGCACATTTTTTGCAAAGAAAATAAGAAAAGTCATAAAATTTCAATGGGCTGGGATTAGTCGTTTTGGAGGAATCGTTTCTCAAAGTAGTTATGCGGTCAAAATGACCGCTTCAGTAGATCTAGTGTTAATTCATACCACATTATGAAACTCCGATTAGTGTACATCAGATTAATTCGTACCATGTTATATGGAAACATCATATCGCGTTATAAGAAACTCAGAATTAGTACAATACAGAACAGTTCGTACCGTGTTATACGAAAACCGCATTAAGTGGAACTCAGAACATAGAAATCAGACTGATTTTTTTTATGTTATATAAAACTGTACTTTCAGAGTACCATGTTATGATGAATATGGTTATGAAATATAAGTTTATAGATGCAAAAGGCAATAAATATATATTTACATATTTTGAATTAGTTTTATTAAGACTTAATAAGAAAATTAAAAAAACAATGTGAAATATAAACTTAATAATTGTTATAAATAAATAAATAAATTGGCATCACGTCTGATTTCCATTAGCAGAAACAACAAGCACACAACTATAATAGGTCTTTATTCTTATAAGACGTACAAAATTTAAAAAGGCCAGAGCGCTTTCGAGCGTAAATACGATCTTCATCAGTGGCTACATGGAAATAGAAATGATCGTTCATATATAGACCAGAAAAAGTGAAAAATTTGCATAAATACAATTATCAATAAACTTACGTTTATCTAAGAAGAATTCAAAAATACAAAACATTTTAAACAGATTCAAAATCGAGCATAAATCACGAAAAGTACAGTAAAAAATTCCTACAATTTTATTACAGAAATTTCAAATTCAAAATTTTTTTTTTAAAAATACGGGGGGGGGGCAGTCAGGTCCAATCCCCGAGTGGATGACGTCAAAGATAACTATGAAGAGACTTGAATTGCATGGAGTCGAGAATGAGTCGCCAAGCATAACTTAAAATCTGAACGGGATCAAAATTACAAATCGACTCACGGTAAATATAAAGAAACAGGGATTCAAAACAGAGAATATTACGAGGGTTATTACAACGCATAAGAAGGAAAGTTCTTTCAAAAATGGGCCGGAAATTTTCTTTAACAACAAAATAAGCAAGGGCCGTAGAAAGTTTACCACCTTTGACATCCCTAGCATGTTATATAGTGCGGTACGACGGCGGTTTATGACGCTTATTTCGATGCTCTGTCTTTTTGATCCGTAGATGCGTGATTCTTCGTTGTAGTTGTTGAAAAGTGCTTATTTATCGTTGTCCTTTCCTTGAGCTTCATTTTGATACCATTTATTCTCTTCCACTCGGCCCCTGTGGTGAGATATATTGATTTTGAATCTGTAAATATTCTATTATTGAAAGCCATTATCGACGCTGCAATTGTAATGTGGAATCATTCTCGATGTGTCCAAATTGGACACATCATACACCTGTAAAACATACTATATCCTAATATTTTTTTGTGTTTAAAGTGTATACATATATATTTTGATGATCTGTTATTGTTTATTGACAACTTTTTTGAACCCAGGCTCAGTTTAAATATGTGTATTTTACATTTTAAAAACATCTGTTTTTGCATTTTGTTCTTTGGTTTCCGCGCTCCCCCCCTTTTTTCGTGGTGAGCCTTTCCCTGTTCCTTTACTTTGCTGTGTATCGCCCCTCTTCGTATAATGAATTCTTCTGCTTGCCCGCCTTTTTGACATTCCATCCTCTTCCCTTTTCCATTGATTTTGTAAATTCATATTTTCAAATGCTTTCGTTTTTCGTCCCTTCCCCCTTTTACATTGGTTTTTTGTTTTTTTCTCGAGATTGAAGACGTTTCCATGCGAGATTTTTTCAGATTCGAACGTTTCTCTTTAAGCTGATTATTTCAAATGGTCATGTCCCTAGGTTCTTTTAATTATTTAATTTCTGAAAAATTTTAAAATTTTTGAAAAAACTTTAACCTTAATTTACCCGAAAACTAAGGGTCGTAGCTCAATTTCGACAAAAATTTTCCTGACCTAAAACCTTTATCTACTTTTTCGAGACCGTTATTTTGATACCCATGTTTGTTAGTGTAGTACTTGTTTTTGCTCACCACTCCTCCTGCTCAACTTAAAAATTTTTTTTTCTCTTTTTCTTGCAATTTTCGACTTTTTTTTTTCTCCTTTTTTGGGTGTAATAAATTACTATTATCACCAGATATCTATTATATATACATTTAGTAAAAATTTAAGCAACTACTCTCAGTTTGTTGAGAAAATGAAATTTAAGTTACATTGTTAATTGAAAACTGTCATTATTTTTCATTTTATATATATTTTTGTATTGTACGAGTATTTTACTGTTATTTGATATGGATAATCCTCCCCCCCTCGGATTCCCCTCCCCCTCCCCTTTGCTGGTGGTTCCCGTTCCAATAGACTCATTTCTCCTTCTCCTGTACCTGTGCCAACATCTACTTCTTCATCTCCTTTGATTGTCCAGTTGCAAACTTCCACGACTTCTCCTTCCCCGGATGTCCAGTTGCAATCTTCCACTGCTTCTTCATCTCCTTCAAGTATGTCATCACTCATCAGTTCCAACCTTCAACCAACTGTCAAATTAGTAAATCTCCGAGCCTCTGCCACTTCAACTTCTGATATGCTTTACTCGACTATTGTTACCTCACCGCACACAATTCTTCCACCTCTTCCTCTTAAATCCGCTGCCTTTACCACCCTTAAACACCAATTTACGGTATTTTCCAAACCTCCTACAGCAACTTCTACTAACCGACTTCAAAAACTCCTGTCTCCAGACCTAACTTCTGATTACATAGAGGAAAATGGAAAATCACAAAAAACTTCTAAGGAAGATGATGATACCTCCGTTACAACTGTTGATCTTATTGAAGACTACACCGACGTCAACAACTGCTTCCTCCTCAAAGTTAGGCGTTTTTCCAACCAAATAAGTAACTATATTTCCAGGTACATTAAACCAACTCCTTGCCAACGCAAATATCTCGATGAAAAGTTATCCTTCCTGAGAGATACATGTACAGTTTTTGAGAGCCAGACACAGAATCCTTCTGCCTCCCTTGGACCCAACCCTGCTGAAACCTTCCAGGATTTAAAAAACACAATGAATGATGAGTTGAACACCTTAAAGGATTCAATATCAACCAACCTTGAAAATTTTACGAGAAATCTTACTGACAACATTCTAGTCCCCCCCGGGGCGGGCCACCCAAGAAGGTGGTTTCGGATGTTGGCTCTGTAGCCTTGATCCTCCAAACTGGGGGGCAAATTAATCCGGGGTAATCAACCTCGCTGCTAATGACTCAAGGATGCAATCGCGGAATTGACGAGGCAGTCCCCGGACTCTTCCAGGTGGCTGGATCACGGGACTGTGGCTATTTATGCCCTGAGCCCAGGTCTGGCCGGTGACCGGAGTCGGGCCCGGCAGGTGCCTTCGGCCCCTGCCCGGTGAATGATTCCGCCGAGTTTCGCGACCTAGGTTGCGGCTTTACTGGAAAAGAGATGTAGTGGTTGTCGCCTCGATGTCCCACTTATAGCTATAAACCCTAGAGGTTAGCTGGGCTCGCAGGTATGTAATCTGTAATCTGACAACATTCCAGCTATGATAAACAACTCAGTCAAGGAACACCTGGGAGAAATCACAACTTCACTCAATAACTCATCTGCTCAGCCTTCTACCCTATCTCAGCTTCCTCCACACTCTTTAAAGCCTTCTTATTCTAACATTCTTCTACAAGGCAAAGATCGCACCAAGAATAATTCTCAGTTAAAATCAGACCTGCTTTCTCTCCGGTACCCCTCCGACGTCCGCATCAAAAATGTCTCAGCCTTAAGTAACGGAACTCTTAAAATCACGTGCTGTAATGGAGACGTCGACGCTCTTCTCCCAAAATTTGTCAACTCTACCATCGGCGAAAAATTAAAAATTTCTAAACAACCTTCAAGAAAACAAAATCTAATCATTTTCAACATCCCTAACAATTTCCGTGAAGAAGATGTCCGACTACTGATCTCCAAAAATCGTCCTACTGACCTTCTCAAAGAACTCAGACTTATCCGGAACTTTAAAAACCGCAACGGTTCGGTCAACTGGATCTTTCTCGTGGATGAACCTTCTGCCAAACATCTGATTGAAGCCAAAAAACTGTTCCACCATTTTCAATACTTTTTGGTTAAAAACATAGGCTTCCAACACTGTTGGTACATAGGCTTCCAACTCTGTTTCAAATGTCAGGGGTTCGGACATACCGCTATTTACTGCCCCTGGACATCCGGGAATTGTAGTAACTGTACTAAAAGTGGACATAACTATAAAAACTGTAAGGTCTCCGACCCTACCTGTATCAACTGTGCACAAGCTAACAAAGACAATCCCACTCTTAAGTGGAAGACTAATCATAACTCACGTGATAGAGACTCTTGTAGCGCTTGGAAACAAGAACTTAGCAGAATTCGGGACCTCCAGCGCTCCCTTTGATACCTTTTTCATTATTTTTCCTTGTTATTGTATTTTTATGTATTTAATGCTTTTTAAGTACCTTTTGTATTTTTCTTGTATTTTTATGTTTGCCCTTTTTTCCCCCCCTTTGTGTCCTGGCATTTCCTTGCACTCATGGTTCTCAATATTCTTCAAATTAACGCCAATCACTCTCTGGCAGCCCACAATAACCTTTTACAATTTGGCATAGAAAATTCATACGATTTGATCTGCGTACAGGAGCCTTACGTCTCCGGTGAAAACATTCTTTCTTCCCCTTTTGGCATCAAGCAATACAGTTCCACTTCTAATAAAGCTGCCATTTTAATTATTAACCCTGATATTAAATCCACACTTAAACTTCAATCAAACTCTTTTGTTATTATCGAAATTCTTCTCCCCTCTCATGCCCCCCTTAATATCGTCTCTCTTTACTTTCCTCCTCGTGATCCTCTGCCTCCCCACTTGGCTGAGCTTTCTGCCCTCGACTTTCTTCATTCAGACTTTTTGGACCTTGGCGACTTCAATGCCAGGGCACAGATGTGGGGATATGATTTTATTGATCACCGTGGATACGATGTTATAGACCTTTGTCTTGAGAACAATTTAATAGTACTCAACGATCCCGCTTGTGGTCCAACATTCAGTTCTCATTCTGGTAAAGGATTCCCAGATCTCTCACTAGTCTCCTTTGGCTTTTACGACTGTATTCAAAATTGGGAAGTTCTCCCAAGTAATTCTTTTAGTGACCACCTTTTTATTAAAATCTCTCTTAATATAGATCCCCTTATTGACTACTCCTTTTTTCTTAAAACTAAATATAACCTTGGTAAATTCATTTTTAATTTTAGATCCAACATAAAACCCCTCTCTCTCCTTCTGGACCAGGTAGAAACTCCTTCCATGCTGAATAATTTTATTGAAAACTTTATTAAAATAACTCAAAATTGCGCTTTTACCCATATTAAAAAGAAAAAATCTACCTCCCGCCCTAAATTTAATTGGTGGAACAAAAATCTTGCCACTTTCCGTAATTTTGTCACCGCCCTTTACAAACGCATTAAATCACTTGAGAGAACTTCTGCCCCCTCGGACATTATTTCCGAGGCCAAAATTAAATACAAACTGAATCGTGCTAAATACAAAAAATTAATAAACAATGCTAAACTTGAATCCTGGAAAAAATTCTGTACTAACTGTTCTTCAAAATTCGGCACTCAGTTTAAATTTGCCTTCCAAAAGCACAATAAATTTAATAACATATCATTACAATTTTCGGATGAACCTAATTTAGACTATGACTCTAAGATACAACGTCTTTTGGACCACTATTTTAAAAATGACCCTTCATTCACTGATTTCCCTTGGTCTCTCGCCCCCGACATTGGTCTGGGCCAAATTTCTGATGAAGAGCTTTCCTCTGTTTTTAACTGTCTCCCCTCTGGTAAGGCTCCTGGCCCTGATAACATAGACTTTAAGATTTGGCAATCTCTTTTTACTTCCTTTCCTTTCCTTTTTTCAAAAATTTTCAACCTCTGTTTTAAATTCTGTTATTTTCCTACTTGTCTTAAAACTGCAAAAGTTCTTTTCTTAAACAAACCTGGTAAAGATCCCGCCCACATTACCTCTTACCGCCCCATCTGCCTTCTCCCCACTTTCGGCAAAATTCTTGAAAAACTCTTGGTTAATAAACTAAATTTCTGGCTTTCCTCCTCGGAGGCTCTTCATCCACTGCAATTCTTGAAAAACTCTTGGTTAATAAACTAAATTTCTGGCTTTCCTCCTCGGAGGCTCTTCATCCACTGCAATTTGGCTTCAGAGAATTGACCAGTTGTGAAATAGCTACTCACGGGCTTATCTCTACCATTGAGGGTCTCAGGCCCGGCCAGTACGTATCTCTCGCCAACGTGGACGTCTGCGGGGCATTTGACAATCTGAACTGGAACATTCTGCCTTCTACCCTAGATAATATACATCTTCCACTAGAATATAAACATTTATTTACTCTTATCTTCACTCTCGATCAATAACCTGTTCAGATGACATTTACTCAACTAAAAAAACATTATCAATTGGGGCTCCACAGGGTTCGGTTATATCCCCTATCCTGTGGAACATATATTTCAATAAAATTTTACAACTAAATAGTGACGATCTTTACATACAGGCCTTCGCAGATGATCTGGCGGTGGTGACTTCTGGAAGTTCCCTTCCCCTCATCTCCCGTAAAACTACTTCTAACCTTTCCTCCGTTACTTCCTCCCTCTCTTCCCTTTCCCTTTCGGTCTCCGCTGAAAAGTCCAAATGTATTATTTTTAATCGAACTAAAGCTAAACGCAGATATACCCCACCTGTTAAAATTCTCAACAAAAGCATCAAAATTACCCGTCATCTTAACTTCTTAGGCATTATAATCGACGACAACCTAACATGGAGTCCCCATGTCTTCTATTTAAAAGAGAAATGCTTTAAGCTCACTTCTACGTTCAGGAAAATCTCGGGTAATAACTGGGGAGTTAATAAATCTTTTCTTAAAATATGGTATCTCACTGTTATCGAAAAAATTATTACTTACGGGTCTGGAATTTGGGGAAAACGTCTTACCGGAAATCGCTAAACTAATCGCTAAACTAACATCTTTGCAACGGATTTTCCTTTTAAAAATTTCAACCGGTTTTAGAACAACTTCGAGCTCTCAACAACTCTTTACTCAATTACTGGCATCCCCCCTGTTCATTTAGTAGTACAAAACCTATACAAAAAATTTAATTTCTGGTATCTAAAAACCAACCTCTTCCCTGATTCCTCCCTCCCTCCCCCTTCCCTTTTTGATCACAACTGTCCCCTCTCCAGTATCCCTCCCTCTAATCGTATAGTTTCCCTTCCGATTGTTAACCCTCATCCTTTTCTGACATCTCCATTTATACAGATGGTTCAAAACTAGATAATCACACAGGCCTTTCTATCTGCATTTTTAGAGGTGAACGCTTGGCTGAGACTTTCATGTATAAGCTCGGTGATGAGAACACAGTTTTTCAATCAGAACTTTCAGCAATTAAACTTGCAATCAAATGGGCATTAGATAACTCTACTAAAGTCAATATATACTCTGATAGCTTATCCTCTATTCTGGCTCTCAAATCAATTACAAACAAATCTCACCTCCTTTGTGAAACAAAACTTTTGGCACTTTCGGCAAAAAATTTAAATTTAATTAACCTTCAATGGATTAAAGCCCATTCTGGCAACCTTGGAAACGAAACTGCAGACAAATTTGCCAAAGATGCTACCCTTTCTGGTTCCCCTCTTTCCGTCCCTTTCCCTTATTCCCTTCTTACTTCATTCTGCAAATCCGCCCTTTTGAATTCTTGGCAACATCTTTTAAACAACTACGTCTCACCCCGAACTCATGACCCTTCACGTATTTCTCTTTTTCTACCTATTGTTAGCCCCGAAATTCAAATCTTTAACAAATACCTCATATATTTTATAACCGGCCATGGCCCTTTCTTAGATTACCTTAACTTTTTTAAACATAAATCATCCTCAACTGCCCTTGCAACGCATATGGTGATGCAGACCATTATTTATTCTCTTGCCCCTTTACTAAATAATACCATTTAATTAAACCTGTCCCCGCTTCCCGTGCAGCTTGGTTCTCCGGGGTTTGCCGACATCCGTCATTACTTAATAAACTCAAGAACTGTGTTCTCGTCGCCCGTGATATTTCGAACCGTGTTCGCTGAAAAGCTTGTGAGTACCTACTTTACCCGTGTCTCTGGTGATCAATCCCCTCCCCCTGCTGTTCCTGGGTTCCCCTTTGTTTTGTTTTTGTGTTTTGCAGTTTTTTATCGCTGTGTTAACTGTCTCGTCACCACCTGAAAACGGTATAGTCTTGTTCCTGGTATACAAACCTGCCAAACAATGTGAATAAGCGACTTATATATGGAAATGTAAAATGTTTACACTTTGAAGTGATACCTTTGTACATATATTCTCAATACAAAATTGTGTCTCTGTCTGTATATACATCTACAAAGTCATAATCACTCATATCTGTCTGTAATATAACAACAAAATTATAATCACCCCATTTATATACATTTCTGTTAATTTATACTTTAATTCTGTAAATATTTATAATCTCATATATTACTTCCAAATTATACATCTGTAAATATTGTACACATCTATAAATATTGTAAATTATGGATTATACAGATAGTCCACAAACACAAAGGTTTTACTTTTGTATCATAAACAGATAATTTATATTTCTGTTACTTAAATATCCTTCAATGTCTATATTATTTTTGTCCAATATTATTGTCCTGGCTGGCATTATGTAACCCTTTTTTTTTGCTCTTTTATGCGCCCTGCTCTCTCTTTCGTCCCCTCCTTTTGTATATTCCCCTCTGTTCTTTGCCCTGGTCTCTCTTTGTCCCCCCCCCCTTTTATAACTTCCCCTGGTTGTTTTAATTCCATTTATTCATTTATTTTATTTTTATTTATTTATTTATTTTTTTTTTAAGTAAATTTAAAGTTTTTTAAATATCCCTCCAGGGTCTCTTTGGTAAACCTGTGCAGCCTTATTGCTTTGTACTTTAAAATTTTCACAGTTACTTTTTGCTTAAACCTGTTGTTTTTCTTATGTGTTCTTTTATGCTTTTGTGTTTTTTGTATCTTTGCTTGTCTTGTTGTAACTTATTGTGTTGTGATTCATTTTTAATATGCGTTGTAATTACTTGAATCAAAAATAAAGTTCCCGGCCACACACTTAGCTACAGTAAACCTTCGGATCTGTCGTGTGGTCTGGGTTTCCAACATCCAACATCCCTAGCATGTTCTGCCAAACGGATACCAATAGTACGTTTTGTACTGCCAATATAAAATTTAAAGTTACCATCGATGGACAACAGGGGAACCACATACACTCCAGCAAAATTTTTAAAGTCATCCTTAGCACCCAGCTTACCAGGCCGAATCCGGTTAAATAAAGAAGAAACATTAGAGAGTAGCAGACATGAAACCAAACTCAGAGCAGAACTGAATAAAGGGGAAGAAAATCCTAGGATGGTACGGGAAACTAGATTTATGATTCAAACGATCCTTTAAAGTAATAAGTTTAGTATCAATATGAGAAAATTTACGGCGAACATGGGAAAAACCTTATGTATAAATTCAAAGGAATAGGCAGCCTCATGGCCAAGATTGAAAATAAAACCAATTTCGTCACTTAAAGTAGAAACAGAAGAACACACGTCAAAAGCGCGATTAAAATAAGCGTTAAAAGAAGCTTTTTTAGAGGAAAAAAGATGGTAAGAATTAGCAGGAATACAGGAATTAGTAAAAGACGGTTTACGGTAAACAGAAGTGTGAAAACCAACAGCAGAACTGGTAACCAGAACGTCAAGAAAAGGCAAGGAACAATTATTTTTGTGCCCAACAGTAAAATTAATCGAAGGGTAAAAATCATTAACCTTGGACAAAAGAAGAAGGAGATCATTTAAATCACTATCCCAAATAATAAAACATCATCAACAAACCGGCACCAAAGTGAGAGGGGGATGGGCAAAAAAGGCAAAATTTCATTCTCGAGCTCCTGCAAAACCGTCTCTGTCAAAATACCAGATAATGGGCTACCCATAGGGGCACCACAAGTTTGTAAATAAATTTCATCCAAATAATTATTTTGGATTTTGGGTGCCGGTTTGTTGATGATGTTTCAAATTAATTTTTTCATTTCTTACCCCATTTTGACCACTTTAGGTCTTAAATGTAACCTAACTAATATATATATCATGAAACTTCATATTTGCAAATTTTGGACTTCGTTTTTCAATTTCCTCAAGTTATTTTTACATGCTGTTCTGTGATCATGACTGTTATCATGACTGAACCATCCTCCTCAAAATTTAAAAACTAAATAATCAAAGACTTGTAAAGTTACTTGCTTTTTAAAAAGCAGTGTAAAAAGAATTAATTTTCAAATCTATTATAATGAAATAAAAATGAAAAATTTACCGATACACATATCTAACTATGTCTGAAAAGATTTGGTATGAAATTGATATGATGTTTTGAAATAACAATCTCAGGATGCGTATAATTTTTTTTAAATTATACGCATTTTTTTAAATCATTGTGCATGTAAATTTTTAGCGTAGTTTATAAAAAACATTAGATTTTCTTGCTTTCATCGATTTACACATTTTAAATATCCCTGTACACAAGGCACAATTTTAAAATAATTTCTGAACAAATATTTGTGTACAATATCGTTAACATTGAAAGTACTCATTTGATTAACGTATATATGAAGTAAGGGATATTTATATTTTATTTCAAAGAAGCATGTTATCAACGTGGAACAATTAATACCTGCAATAGCAGCAAGAAAACTTGCTTTGCTATCTGCCACAATAATGTGAATTTCGATGGGGACTGATATATTAAGTGCTACCGTGTAGCCGGCTCCTAATTTATTAAAAATTAAACTCTTGAGACAACTTTGCCTATAAAAATATTGCCAAAGTTTGAATCAGGCTCTCATTCAGGGTGCAAAATAAGGGGCCGACAGCTCAGTGGTTAGCTCGCGGGAATTGCACTCAGATGGCCCGAGTTCGATTCCCGCCACTGCCAAAGTGTTCATGCGGAGTACGTTCATGTTAAATATGTGGGTCCGTAAGTTCATCTGAGAGGCTGGTGGTAGAGGAAGGAGGGTACGTTTCCTGTGAATGCCGCCCCCACTGGGTTCCGGTCTAAATTGGGTGGCACTTTCCGGTTGTCCAGATAGATACCTTATACCTTATTGGTAGATAAGACGGTCTGGGTCGAAGAGGCAGAAGGGTGCAAAATAAGAAAATATTTTTCATTAGCAAACTGCTAATCAAAATTTCATTTCTATAGCAGTTTCGATATTTTGACTTGTAGTTCCTTAAAAAATGTACCTATAAACATATCGAGATGCCGGGTTTCATATATAAAAGATAAAACCATAAATATTACAGGTGCTATGCACGCATACGGAAAGATTTATTTTTAACAGTTATGAATCATTTATTGTGATATTTAAAATTAAGTCTCAAAATGCGATTCAAATTTATTTTTACATAGCAAAACACAAATTTTCTATCGCAATTTGCGATTCGATACCGTTTTTTTGCACCCTACTCTCATTGCAGATAAAATAACTGCATCCATGAACATATAAAACTGACATGAAAGTTTAAATCAAATCTCAGATTCCCAACAGCATTCCTATGAAGTAATTTAGATTATCAATGCTTTAAGTGGTATATTCATCAATGCTTTAATGGTATATTATAGTAAATATTTTGGAGTGGGGGCCATTGTTTTTAAAATACAGTGGGTGAAATATTAGGTAGTTGTGAAATATTGTAACCACATACATGAATCATGCTATTTACGAATTGTCGTTTGTAATTGTGGCAAGAAAACATTAAAAAGAGAATAAAAATATTTGATATTCATGTTTGCAAGCATTAAATATGTTGTAAAAAACTTGAAAGTAAGAGGAACTCGAATTCAACACAAAATAATACTGATGATAAAAATGATTTCAATAATGCAAGCAAGATAAATTTACAATGAATCAGATGTTTTAAAATTCACCTAATTAAAAAAAAAAAATAGCTCGCTGAAATGTTTCAAAAATTACATTATGTGCTCAAATACGAATCTTAGTTTGAATGAGTTTCGGTAATTATACATACGTAAGTAGAGAAAGATATCCATCCGTAATACGATGAAGTCAAAACAATTAAATCCCCCGTGTTTTAGAACATAATATTAATGGGAAATTAATAAAAATCCCCTTTCTGAAATACATCAAATAACTTTAAAATGTTTAAAAAATTATATCCAGCTTAATAACGTGAATCTCTCCTTGATTGACATAGCTCGCTACGTATATGTGTTACGCCACATTGGCTCTACCTCCGGTCCTGCCCAGTATGGGCGGGATGGAGGCGTAGCGTAGTAAGTATTAATTTGGACACCCCGTCTCAATATATGTGCCCTTGTTACCGCCCATACTAACTTTTGACACCCCGTATCAATATATCCGTCGGGGAAGTAAACTTTCAATGAAAATATGATTCTGACCGCACGACAAGACTGTCTTACCATGGTGGAAACCCCAGGCCGTCCGACTCATCCAGAGGACTTGAGTAACCATTTGGACGACCGGGAAGGAATGTCTTACCATGGTTGGATGTTGGAAACCCAGACCACACGACAGACCCGAAGGTTTACTGTAGCTAAGTGTATGGCCGGGAACTTTATTTTTGATTCAAGTAATTACAACACATATTAAAATTGAATCACAACACAATAAGTTACAACAAGACAAGCAAAGATACAAAAAACACAAAAGCATAAAAGAACACATATGGAAAACAACAGGTTTAAGCAAAAAGTAACTGAAATAAATAAATAAAAATAAAACAACCAGGGTAAGTTACAAAAGGGGGGGACAAAGAGAGACCAGGGCAAAGAACAGAGGGGAATATACAAAAGGAGGGGACAAAAGAGAGAGCAGGGCGCATAAAAGAGCAAAAAAAGGGTTACATAATGCCAGCCAGGACAATAATGCTGGACAAAAATAATATAGACAATGAAGGATATTTAAGTAACAGAAATATAAATTATCTATTAATGATACAAAAGTAAAACCTTTATGTTTGTGGACTATCTGTATAATCCATAATTTACAATATTTATAGATGTGTACAATATTTACAGATGTATAATTTGGAAGTAATATATGAGATTATAAATATTTACAGAATTAAAGTATAAATTAACAGAAATGTATATAAATGGGGTGATTATAATTTTGTTGTTATATTACAGACAGATATGAGTGATTATGATTTTGTAGATGTATATACAGACAGAGACACAATTTTGTATTGAGAATATATGTACAAAGGTATCACTTCAAAGTGTAAACATTTTACATTTCCATATATAAGTCGCTTATTCACATTGTTTGGCAGGTTTGTATAACAGGAACAAGACTATACCGTTTTCAGGTGGTGACGAGACAGTTAACACAACGATAAAAAACAGCAAAACACAAAAACAAAACAATGGGGAACCCAGGAACAGCAGGGGGAGGGGATTGATCACCAGAGACACGGGGATAATAGGTACTCACAAGCTTTTCAGCGAACACGGTTCGAAATATCACGGGCGACGAGAACACAGTTCTTGAGTTTATTAAGTAATGACGGATGTCGGCAAACCCCGGAGAACCAAGCTGCACGGGAAGCGGGGACAGGTTTAATTAAATGGTATTCTTTAGTAAAGGGGCAAGAGAATAAAAAATGGTCTGCATCACCATATGCGTTGCAAGGGCAGTTGGAGGATGATTTATGTTTAAAAAAGTTAAGGTAATCTAAGAAAGGGCCATGGCCGGTTATAAAATATATGAGGTATTTGTTAAAGATTTGAATTTCGGGGCTAACAATAGGTAGAAAAAGAGAAATACGTGAAGGGTCATGAGTTCGGGGTGTGACGTAGTTGTTTAAAAGATGTTGCCAGGAATTCAAAAGGGCGGATTTGCAAAATGAAGTAAGAAGGGAATAAGGGAAAGGGACGGAAAGAGGGGAACCAGAAAGGGTAGCATCTTTGGCAAATTTGTCTGCAGTTTCGTTTCCAAGGTTGCCAGAATGGGCTTTAATCCATTGAAGGTTAATTAAATTTAAATTTTTTGCCGAAAGTGCCAAAAGTTTTGTTTCACAAAGGAGGTGAGATTTGTTTTTAATTGATTTGAGAGCCAGAATAGAGGATAAGCTATCAGAGTATATATTGACTTTAGTAGAGTTATCTAATGCCCATTTGATTGCAAGTTTAATTGCTGAAAGTTCTGATTGAAAAACTGTGTTCTCATCACCGAGCTTATACATGAAAGTCTCAGCCAGGCGTTCACCTCTAAAAATGCAGATAGAAAGGCCTGTGTGATTATCTAGTTTTGAACCATCTGTATAAATGGAGATGTCAGAAAAGGATGAAGGGTTAACAATCGGAAGGGAAACTATACGATTAGAGGGAGGGATACTGGAGAGGGGGCAGTTGTGATCAAAAAGGGAAGGGGCAGGGAGGGAGGAATCAGGGAAGAGGTTGGTTTTTAGATACCAGAAATTAAATTTTTTGTATAGGTTTTGTACTACTAAATGAACAGGGGGGATGCCAGTAATTGAGTAAAGAGAAATGCTCGAAGTTGTTCTAAAACCGGTTGAAATTTTTAAAAGGAAAATCCGTTGCAAAGATATTAGTTTAGCGATATGATTTCCGGTAAGACGTTTTCTCCAAATTCCAGACCCAGATTTCGATAACAGTGAGATACCATATTTTAAGAAAAGATTTATTAACTCCCCAGCTATTACCCGAGATTTTCCTGAACGTAGAAGAGAGCTTAAAGCATTTCTCTTTTAAATGGAAGACATGGGGACTCCATGTTAGGTTGTCGTCGATTATAATGCCTAAGAAGTTAAGATGACGGGTAATTTTGATGCTTTTGTTGAGAATTTTAACAGGTGGGGTATATCTGCGTTTAGCTTTAGTTCGATTAAAAATAATACATTTGCACTTTTCAGCGGAGACCGAAAGGGAAAGGGAAGAGAGGGAGAAAGTAACGGAGGAAAGGTTAGAAGTTTTACGGGAGATGAGAGGAAGGGAATTTCCAGAAGTCACCACCGCCAGATCATCTGCGAAGGCCTGTATGTAAAGATCGTCACTATTTAGTTGTTGTTGTTGAAACCCAGACCCTCCGACCTACCAGAAAGGTGTAAGGTAACTGTTTAGACGGTCGGGAAGTGCCACCCAATTTAGACCGGAACCCAGTGGGGGAGGCATCCACAGGGACCGTATTCTCCTTCCCCTACCACCAACCTCTCGGAAGGACCTTCGGACCCACATGTTTAACGTGATCGTACTCCGCATGAACTCGGCGGCAGTTTTGGCAGTGGCTGGAATCGAACCCGGGCCTACCGAGTGCAACTCCAGCGCGCTAACCAATGGGCTACCGCGCCCTCGTCACTATTTAGTTGTAAAATTTTATTGAAATATATGTTCCACAGGATAGGGGATATAACCGAACCCTGTGGAGCCCCAATTGATAATGTATTTTTTAGTTGAGTAAATGCCATCTGAATAGGTTATTGATCGGGAGTGAAGATAAGAGTAAATAAATGTTTTATATTCTAGTGGAAGATGTATATTATCTAGGGTAGAAGGCAGAATGTTCCAGTTCAGATTGTCAAATGCCCCGCAGACGTCCACGTTGGCGAGAGATACGTACTGGCCGGGCCTGAGACCCTCAATGGTAGAGATAAGCCCGTGAGTAGCTATTTCACAACTGGTCAATTCTCTGAAGCCAAATTGCAGTGGATGAAGAGCCTCCGAGGAGGAAAGCCAGAAATTTAGTTTATTAACCAAGAGTTTTTCAAGAATTGCAGTGGATGAAGAGCCTCCGAGGAGGAAAGCCAGAAATTTAGTTTATTAACAAAGAGTTTTTCAAGAATTTTGCCGAAAGTGGGGAGAAGGCAGATGGGGCGGTAAGAGGTAATGTGGGCGGGATCTTTACCAGGTTTGTTTAAGAAAAGAACTTTTGCAGTTTTAAGACAAGTAGGAAAATAACAGAATTTAAAACAGAGGTTGAAAATTTTTGAAAAAAGGAAAGGAAAGGAAGTAAAAAGAGATTGCCAAATCTTAAAGTCTATGTTATCAGGGCCAGGAGCCTTACCAGAGGGGAGACAGTTAAAAACAGAGGAAAGCTCTTCTTCAGAAATTTGGCGCAGACCAATGTGGGGGACGGGAGACCAAGGGAAATCAGTGAATGAAGGGTCATTTTTAAAATAGTGGTCCAAAAGACGTTGTATCTTAGAGTCATAGTCTAAATTAGGTTCATCCGAAAATTGTAATGATATGTTATTAAATTTATTGTGCTTTTGGAAGGCAAATTTAAACTGAGTGCCGAATTTTGAAGAACAGTTAGTACAGAATTTTTTCCAGGATTCAAGTTTAGCATTGTTTATTAATTTTTTGTATTTGGCACGATTCAGTTTGTATTTAATTTTGGCCTCGGAAATAATGTCCGAGGGGGCAGAAGTTCTCTCAAGTGATTTAATGCGTTTGTTAAGGGCGGTGACAAAATTACGGAAAGTGGCAAGATTTTTGTTCCACCTATTAAATTTAGGGCGGGAGGTAGATTTTTTCTTTTTAATATGGGTAAAAGCGCAATTTTGAGTTATTTTAATAAAGTTGTCAATAAAATTATTCAGCATGGAAGGAGTTTCTACCTGGTCCAGAAGGAGAGAGAGGGGTTTTATGTTGGATCTAAAATTAAAAATGAATTTACCAAGGTTATATTTAGTTTTAAGAAAAAAGGAGTAGTCAATAAGGGGATCTATATTAAGAGAGATTTTAATAAAATGGTGGTCACTAAAAGAATCACTTGGGAGAACTTCCCAATTTTGAATACAGTCGTAAAAGCCAAAGGAGACTAGAGAGAGATCTGGGAATCCTTTACCAGAATGAGAACTGAAAGTTGGACCACAAGCGGGATCGTTGAGTACTATTAAATTGTGCTCAAGGCAAAGCTCTATAACATCGTATCCACGGTGATCAATAAAATCATATCCCCACATCTGTGCCCTGGCATTGAAGTCGCCAAGGACCAAAAAGTCAGAATGAAGAAAGTCGAGGGCAGAAAGCTCAGCCAAGTGGGTTGTTTGATGCCAAATGGGGGAGAAAGAATGTTTTCACCGGAGACGTAAGGCTCCTGTACGCAGATCAAATCGTATGAATTTTCTATGCCAAATTGTAAAAGGTTATTGTGGGCTGCCAGAGAGTGATTGGCGTTAATTTGAAGAATATTGAGAACCATGAGTGCAAGGAAATGCCAGGACACAAAGGGGGGGGGGGGGGGAAAGGGCAAACATAAAAATACAAGAAAAATACAAAAAGTACTTAAAAAGCATTAAATACATAAAAATACAACAACAAGGAAAAATAATGAAAAAGGTATCAAAGGGAGCGCTGGAGGTCCCGAATTCTGCTAAGTTCTTGTTTCCAAGCGCTGCAAGAGACTCTATCACGTGAGTTATGATTAGTCTTCCACTTAAGAGTGGGATTGTCTTTGTTAGCTTGTGCACAGTTGATACAGGTAGGGTCGGTGACCTTACAGTTTTTATAGTTATGTCCACTTTTAGTACAGTTACTACAATTGCCGGATGTCCAGGGGCAGTAAATAGCGGTATGTCCGAACCCCTGACATTTGAAACAGAGTTGGAAGCCTATGTACTTTTTAACCAAAAAGTATTGAAAATGGTGGAACAGTTTTTTGGCTTCAATCAGATGTTTGACAGAAGGTTCATCCACGAGAAAGATCCAGTTGACCGAACCGTTACGGTTTTTAAAGTTCCGGATAAGTCTGAGTTCTTTGAGAAGGTCAGTAGGAAGATTTTTGGAGATCAGTAGTCGGACGTCTTCTTCACGGAAATTGTTAGGGATGTTGAAAATGATTAGATTTTGTTTTCTTGAAGGTTGTTTAGAAATTTTAAATTTTTCGCCGATGGTAGAGTTGACAAATTTTGGGAGAAGAGCGTCAACGTCTCCATTACAGCACGTGATTTTAGGAATGGTTTATTAGGAACGGTCGCCTGCGGAGCCCAGACACAGAATATGCTACAATTTTGTTTGTGCATGTCGCACGTAGCAAAATCATTTTCTCCATGCAACCGAGGATCAGTACAAGGGCAGGGGTTCGACCCAAAAGTCAAAATTTGTGAAACGGATGTACCAGTGATCCGTGTAGGGGCTGGGGTTCGACCTAAAGGTCGAAATTTGTGGAACGGATATGCCAGTGGTCCGTATGTACCAGTGGTCCATGTAGGGGCAGGGGTTCGACCTAAAGGTCGAAATCTATAGAACGATTGCACCAGTGGTCCGTACAGGGGCAGGGGTTCGACCTAAAGGTCGAAATCTGTTGAACGAATGTACTAGTAGTCCGTACAGGGGCTGGGGTTCGACCTAAAGGTCGTTCTACACCGGAACGGGGTCCCAGTGATCTCCGGTTTATTAGGAACGGTCGCCTGCGGCGCCCAGACACAGAATATGCTACAATTTTGTCTGTGCATGTCGCACGTTGCAAAATCATTTTCTCCATGCAACCGAGGATCAGTACAAGGGCAGGGGTTCGACCCAAAAGTCGAAATTTTTGAAACGGATGTACCAGTGGTTCGTGTAGGGGCTGGGTTTCGACCTAAAGGTCGAAATTTGTGAAACGGATGTACCAGTGGTCCGTGTAGGGGCAGGGGTTCGACCTAAAGGTTGAAATTTGTGAAACGGATGTACCAGTGGTTGTGGTCCGTATGTACCAGTGATCCGTGTATGGGCAGAAGTTCGACCTAAAGATCGACATCTGTGGAACGAATGTATAAGTGGTCCGTGTAGGGGCACATAAAAGTCGTTCATTTTAAATTAAAAAAAAATAACAATACTTAGAAAGAAGTTTGTACTCTAAAAAAACACAGGATAAATTAAACAAAAAACACTAACCTTCAGGACTCATCGTCCGACTCAGAGTCGGAACAATGCTGAAATCTCTCTTTCGCCTGCTGCTTTATCAAGTCATCATCATTTGTATGGGGAGGAAAGATGGAAATGATTCCTTTTATAAATTCATTCCATGCTTCCTCCCCAACCTCATGTCCAAGTCTTCTGTTGTACATATAAGCATAAAATAAGAGTCAAATTGATCTTTAACTTTGCGGGATTTGCTTTTTTTTTAATCGCCGACCACGTTCCCTTAATCGAATTAGTATGCGCGCCTGTCTCGGGAACCTTAAATTCCTAACTGTGATTCACTTGAGGGTGCATGAAGCCTTTATGTTTAAGGCAAGCCTTAAACATAAAGGCTTCATTAGGTACGAAATTTAAATAAGCCTTAAACATAATACGCCTTCCAACAGTCCGAAATTATTACGGTCCCCTTCTCGATATACCTTTCAATCACTTCCAGCATACATTCACGCGATCTATTAGGCACCTTAGCAAAAAAACATTTATTCGTTCCTCTTTCAATTCCTCCAAACACCCACTGTCCAACCACAGGCTTTCCTCTTCCATACTTATTCTTACCAAACTTACTTTCATCTATTTCAACAATCACACCATTACCACCAATCTTAATCTTTTCATTCAAAAAAACACTCGCACAAATATCCCGGCAAAACTGTTTCCAATCAGTAACAGTTTTGTCGGAAATATTTAACTGATTCATAATAAACTTGCACTCACACTCATTAAACCACAATAACGTCATAATTAACATATCAATCAAACTCAACTTACTTTTCTCAAACCATGTACCCCTCCTTATACTCCTATTGACATCATGCTGATTCACTCCAGACCTCTTTCGGCACCTCCATTCGAATCCATCAATCCTCCAATCTATCTCACACAACTTCATTTCATCTCCACACTTAGGACAAACATATTTATCACTCATAATCCCTTTCATAACACACCAATTAATCACTTCTTTCAAACCTTTATTCTCCAAATCATAGTAAAATTTTATTCTAGATTCATTCATACCAACATCCATTCTACCCAAGGTAAATTGCATTCTACCACGCTTTACGAAACTACATTCATCTTCCATTTGCTCGCGCATACCAGAAGACATAAGGGAAATATAATCGACGACAAAAGCAAATCCGCAAAACTAAAACTAAAAGTAATAATTATTGCAAAATAAATCAAATAACGAAGGCACATATAACAATAAGCAAACAAGCACAACAATGGACAAAAATATTGATAGAAATGTTCTTTTACATCAAAAAACTGTAGCAAACACAGAAACGTATTCTTATTGGATGTTACACAATTTCTGCCGAAAAATCCGATACAAGAGGTTACCAGATTACAACATAAAGCGCTCACAAGGTGCGTGGCATATTCTCCAATTTAACCAAGGTGACCTGTTCTCCGGATTAGCCCTAAAGGTATCTTCTCTTAAGATTATTTAGCACAAATAATGATAAAAAGATGTGTTTTAAAGACTAAAATTTGATGTTGCCGCTATAAGCATATATGCACAATATGTGCTTTTGGAAGTTTGCTAAAGGAATTGGGTAAGTTGAACTTAAAATTGCTTTGTTGGCATCTGCTCTTGCATTATGTAATCATACCTGTGCCATCAAAGTTTGTTTGTTTAGTTGTGTTATGTTTATTTCATGCACTTAAAACACCCATATTGTAAGGCTTTTATTTGTAATATATTGAGTTGTAAACTTGTACAGTAATATAGCAGCTGGCTCATTTATATATAAAAAAGGTCGGTTGTTCTGTTTCTGTATTAGTTATTACTGAAGATATGCAAGAGAAAACAGGCATAATTATGTATAATATAAGTTAACTCTGTAGAAGTGATCTATTTGTTTTTTTTCTTGGGTACATATTTCCATTGAACATCTCTATCAATATTGTTGCACAATTATTGATAAACCACATAAAGCTAGCTGTCGTAGGCTGAAAACTGTTGAAATTTGTTCTTAAAATGCTTCTCCAAACTGCAATAAACCAAATCACACAATAACATGTAAAAGTCTGCATATTAAGCTTTACGTAATGCAATTTTGTCTTCATTAAGAAATGGCAAACAGATTATGCAATGTTATTTATATTAAACTGGTGAGTAGAAAGCTTTTTGGCGAGTAAACTCTGAACTGAAATTTTCTTCCCTGCATGTAGATTATGAAACTAGTGAAAGTAAAAAAGCTTACTTATAGTAAGCATTTTGTACTGCAAAGTGCAGTTGGTCAAGTTCATTTATAATCCTGTGACTTTTTCTGTATTATATATATATATATATATATATATATATATATATATATATATATATATATATTAAAATAGAAAAGTATATATCTTTTCTAATGAATACATATTTAGTATTTAAAAATAGAAATAAGGTAATATGGAAATTTTTTACAACTGTTGTGTAAAATTGTTTATACAAGCATCTTTTCATAACTGAATATATGTCGTACAAAGGATGTAAAAGTTTAAGCTTTGAAATTGAGTTTAGTATATAAGGAAAGTATTGTGACTGGAATAAAATATGTGAAAGACCCAGGCCACCCGACTCTCCCTAGGGTATGAGCTGCTGGTTGAGTGGCCGGGGAATCAAATATTTGAATACTTTCTTCTGATTTATACACTTTTAACATCACTGAACTATACATAACATCTGGAAGACACTCCCATTACAGATATTAGCATCCATGGAGCAGTTTTGCTCTTATTATATTGTCAGTTCTTATGAAAGTTAACAAAAATTGTGACTTATAACAAGTTTTTGCTGTCATTGCAGATATTGGCTATTCCATGTTGAAGTGAATAATAAGTGAAAAACTGGTTCGTGAATTCTAGTATCTGCAATACGAGTGTTTTCCAAATTTTGGGGATGCTCCTTACAAGTGGGTTTTGTGATTATATACATAGCATATTCCAAATTATGTCAGTAGCCGATGTGGTGGCCGAGCGGTCAAAGAGGCAGGCGTTTCTTCGTGATGGCTCGGCTGCCAGATTGCGGGTTCGAGTCCCGCCTGCGGGCATGGATCTTGTAATGTCTTATTTGGGGCAGAAGTCAGACTTCTACCTTCGGGTGCCCCGGGTCATTAGACTAAACAGAAGCAGTGCACACATTCTTCCTTAAATGTAATGTTAGGGACAACAACAACAACAACAATTATGTCCGTATGTGTAACAGGGCTGTCCCCATAAGGTTATCCAAGTTATTATGTTTCTTATATAATTTTTCATGCTGAATTATATTTTCATCATTGGAACATTACAACTTTTGCCCCCTCTTCCAAAAATGTCTTAAAACGGTGCCCCTCATGTGCAAACGATGTATGTTTGTGTGTGCACGCAATATCTCAAGAACAAATTGAACAATTTGAATAAATTTTAGTATAATTTTAGTAATGAACATTATAATGGAATTAAAGGTACTTCAAAACTGTATAAAGTATTTCCATAACGCTGTAACAAAATTTATATAATATTGTTTATGTGTTTTTCATAAGATTTCTATAAAATATTTTATTTTTATAATATCAAGTACCTGAAATAAAATACCACCAAATGTTTCTTTACCGACAAAAAGAAAAACAAGTGTATATACTATACATTATTTACTGGTGGTTTTCTTTGCATGCAGGTATGTTTATCGACTATAATTTGGATTTTAAATATACGTAATTTGAGCATAGCACATTCACATCAAACTGAATCTGACTTGCCTTTTAAATTATTCATAAATTATCCAAATGTATTTAATTTGGAATTATTTGAATAAATTCAAAACTCTCTCTCTCTGCTGTAATTCATTAAATTATGAAATGTACGGAAACATTTTACAATATAGTACAAAATGTGTTTAAATGTACAACTTGGGTAAATTTTCCAAAAACATTAGAAAGTTGTTTTTACATTCATGTAACAAGCTACTTTTGTACCAAATTTGGGTTGTGTAGAAAGACCAATAGGAAAGAAATGCCAATGTGTTTTCTTGTATTGTAATTGATACCCATCAAATTGTATATATTTTCATTTTAACTCAAAAGTATTAAAAGCAAAAACAAATCATATTGTTTTTGTATATCCTCTATATCTTTACACAAGAAAATGCTATCATTATGTATAATATTTTAAAATTCATACTTTATAACTCATAACCATCAAATTACAAAATATGTCATATATTTCATTAAAATATGCTTTGAAATATCTGCGCCAAACTTTATTTAGTAGTTTTAAACATTCTAATTAAAAGTTGTACACATATCTTTACATTTTAAAATCCCAATCACAAAATAATCCAATATCCTTAAATCACAATTAAACTTGCTGATGAAAGATAAAATATATACATATATATATACAGAGGACGCTTGTTGTCTTAACAAGCGTCCACTGTACATATATTTTTTTACTGATACCCGTTTAAAATGGATTTCTCATTATTACGTACAAATACGGATTCCCCGGTTAAGGTCTATGGACGTTGCGTGAGCGTGCTTTAAACATCGCTTAATGTGTTCATTTATTCTTTAAGATAGACAACCGGTCCGGCACCCAAAAGAAGGAATAAACCCTAAAAGAAACCCAAAACCAGAATGATCCCAACAAGGCGGTTACCACAAGCTATTAATTTTAACCACAAATTTCCATCAAAAATCAAAAATAATAACTTAAATGCAACAAGAAGAACGAAAACAAGACCAGAATGAAAATACCAAAACACACCAGGAACTTACACCTAGACCTCTGATATTCAAATCAACTAGAAGCCCAAATAATTCCATTCTAAAAGAACACAAGGGTCTCCAACTAAAAACAAAAGGGTGGTCCCCGCGAAGTCTGCCTCCCCCAAACAGACATCCAGAGCTCAGAAATCATCCATTCCCAAAGAACGAAACCACCAATCGAAACAAGGGCCCTGTCCAAAACCGAGAAACACAGATTATTAAGCTCAACAACAGAAGTAAACCATAAAATAATAAAACTTTACCTTTCATTAAAATCCAACACCAAAACAAAACCCCTGATACTAACAAATACTTTTCAGCAAAAACTTCCCAGATCTCCCCTCTACGGAACATCCAAAAAGTTCCTGACGGACATCCAAACGCCCTAATTAAAACAAATTACAACTAATATAAATCTCAACTTAACAATACCCGCAACCAGGGGCGCACCGCAGCAGGAGAGAAAAGGAGTCTAAACAATATCAAACTAATGAAAGTGATACGTCGATAACAGGTCCCCATCATTTACCAATATCTTAACAACCAACCAAATATAAAAATAGTCCCAAATGAAAAAGGCATCTCATACAACCTACCAATCCAATTATGTTCCTCAGATATTAACATATTATATACAATCCACATATTCATATACTTTTAAAACATATATTTACAATATTCATATACCTTTAAAACATTTATTTACAATATTCTTATAATATTAAAATATTTATTTACGATATTGCCATAACATCAAGCATACATACATTCAAATTTGAATACAATTTAATTTGTATTAAACCAAAATACATATAATCAATTCTCATCAACAAATATCAATTATTTATCCATAATCAATGTGTCTTCTGTATTTTACCAATTCCACCTGGAAGGATGGGGATTTATTGTCAGGGCAAGAATGATTACAATTCCTTGCGTCCTTGGACGTCTCATTAAAATTCAAACAATTGATGTACTTGTACTTCTCCCGGCAGCCAATTCCATGGTGGACACCGGAACACCTAATACAGCGCTCAGTGCCCCGACAGCAGCCCCTGGTGTGACTCAGGACACCGCACCTGGTACACTGAAGTACCGAGAAAATTTCTCGGCACCAAATCCGGCGCCACCCAAAATATGCAAATCTCTGAGAGTTAAGAATCTGGAAAGAGGGCGGCTTCACCTCAAAAACCCAATGGTTTCTAGCTTTCGCTCCAATGCTGAATTTAAACTCGAAGTCCTCCTGGTGACCTTCCAACAAAACATTTTGAGCAATCACATCTTTAATAAAACCTTCTCGATCCGTCCCCACAGGAATATCGAAGAAAACCAGTTTCGGCCATCTACGAACTGGCTTTTCGAAAGTGAAGTTCTTAACAAAATCAGGGCCATTCAAAAGTTGGATCCATACCCGATCAGCTACATCCTTAGTAGGCATTTCCAGAACTATCCGTCCATCCGGCAGAAAGAAAAACTTATCAACACCTACGCCGATCTCTCCAGGAGAGACAGACGAGGCAAGAAATTGTTCCTTGGATTTAACACCCGTAATAGAAGTAACAGATTTGACAATCAAAGTCCTGGACCCAACCGAATGAACAGAAGGGTCCAGGGCACCAGAACCAGATGGACCACTCCTAGAGGATCCTTCCATAGGGGGCTCCTTCAAAATACGAGCCCTGAGCTCCGCCAGGAAGGAGGCAATATTTTCTTCTTGGACCAGAAAACCCTTTTGTAGCTATTCCTGGGCGACTCTTAACTCCTTAATCTGTAACTCTAATCTAGACTCAAAGACATCAGGACTTACCGCAAGGTCATACGGTCCTTTACCTGGACTAAGCCTATCCAGGCCGCGGCGTAATTCCGCAATTAATTCATTAGCTTCACTTAGTAATAAATTCTTCCTCTCCAATTCCTTGTTTAATTCCTCAATTTCCTCGCCTTTAGTCAAGCAACTAGTCTGAAACTTTTGAATTAGTTCATTTGCCGCCTCAAGATCACCATTAGCTTTAGTCAATAATTTGTCCCTATCGGCCACTATTTCAACCATTTTCTTTTCTAACCGCAAGAAGTCTGCCGTACCACTAGCTTCCATAGATTTTTCTAACTCTTCAACATGCAATGCAGATTCCTCCAGGCTGACCTTAGTGGCACTCATTTCTTTATCTTTTTCCTCAATAGACTTATTAAATTTTTCCACCTCTTTAGAATGAAAAAATTCTTGATTATCAAAATCCACATCCTTATTAAAGTAACCGTCAATAGTCTTAAGAAGAATTTTAACCAATGGGTCAAAAAACTGGTTTACCAATAGTGTCTGTAAAGGCCTGGCAAACCGAGAAGACCTTTGCTCATGACAAAACAACGGGAGAGGGTCAAGAATGGAATGGAGATCCACCAGAGGTCGCCACTTCTCTCCATCTGGTAATTCGAAAAGATATTCTTCCACATCCTCAGGGTAAGAAGCCTTCAGCTCCTCAATTTCCGCCGCATAAACTAATGCCATTGCAAAAACCCTATCTCAGAACTCACATAAGAAAACACAGCTTTTCTACGCAGGAAAGGCAATCAAATCAACATAATTGAGGGTCTATTACAGTGACGTCAAGGGAATACCTCTTTCTCAATATAGCTGAGTCCAATTCCAAGGGAATAAATATACAACATACAAGTAAGCATACTCCAACCATACAACGACACTTTTAAGTCAATAGATGTAAACAAACAAGAGAAACAATTTAACTCCAATTACAAAATCACAGTTTGTCATAGTCAATTCCAAGTAAGAGATTGTAGATCTGTATATTTCTGAATTGTTTGTATATTAAGTCTTTTTGGTGTATTAAGAGAACGGAGTATTATTAAGATTAGTATTATTAAGAGAACGGAGTGTATTATTTAATACTTACTTGGAATTAAGAGCTTAGCATATGGTCATTATAAAATTTAAATTAGCGCGCGGGAAGTTAGCTCTCGAGAATTGCACTTGGTAGGCCTGGGTTCGATTCCCGCCACTGACACGGAGTACGATCACGTTAAACATATGGGTCGATAAGTCCTTCCGAGAGGTTAGTGGTAGGGGAAGGAGGGTACGGTCCCTGTGGATGCCTCACCCACTGGGTTCCGGTCCAAATTGGGTGAATAAAAAGAAAGTTATGGAGATTGTCGCGGAGGGACGCAGTAGCCCAGTGGTTAGCGTGCGGGAATTTCACTCGGTAGGCCCGGGTTCGATTCCCGCCACTGCCAAAACTGCTGCCGTGTTCACGCGGAGTACGATCACGTTAAACATGTGGGACCGTAAGTCCTTACGAGAGGTTGGTGGTAGGGAAGGAGGGTACGGTCCCTGTGGATGCCTATCCCCTACTGGGTTCCGGTCTAAATTGGGATGTTTTAATTATGGATATTTTAATTTATAGATATTTTAAATGGATATTTTAATTTTATGGATATTTTAAATGATGGAACGATTGAACGAGGATGATGGAATTAAGAGCTTAGCTTATGGTCATTATAAAATTTAAATTAGCGCGCGGGTAGTTAGCGCGCGAGAATTGCACTCGGTAGGCCCGGGTTCGATTCCCACCATTGACGCGGAGTTCGATCACTTTAAACATATGGGTCCGTAAGTCCTTCCGAGAGGTTGGTGGTAGGGGAAGGAGGGTACGGTCCCTGTGGATGCCTTCCCCACTGGGTTCCGGCCTAAATTGGGTGAATAAAAATAAAGTTATGGAGATTGTCGCGGAGGGCAGGGTAGCCCAGTGGTTAGCGCGCGGGAATTGCACTCGGTAGGCTCGGGTTCGATTCCCGCCACTGCCAAAACTGCTGCTGTGTTCACGCGGAGTACGATCACGTTAAACATGTGGGTCCGTAAGTCCTTCCGAGAGGTTGGTGGTAGAGGAAGGAGGGTACGGTCCCTGTGGATGCCTCTCCCACTGGGTTCCGGTCTAAATTGGGTGAATAAAAAGAAAGGTATGGAGATTGTCGCGGAGGGCGCGGTAGCCCAGTGGTAGGCGCGCGGGAATTGCACTCGGTATTCCCTGGTTCGATTCCCGCCACTGTCAAATCTGCCGCCGTGTTCACGCGGAGTATGATCACATTAAATATGTGGGTCCGTAAGTCTTTCCGAATGGTTGGTGGTAGGGGAAGGAGGGTACGGTCCCTGTGGATGCCTCTCCCACTGGGTTCTGGTCTAAACTGGGTGGCACTTCCTGGCCGTCCAAACAGTTACTTATTTTAAACATAAATCCACCTCTTGTTGCACCTGCGGTTCTTTCGGCGATGCCGACCATTTTGTTTTTTCTTGTCCCCATACAAAAAATTTTCATCTTACAAAACCCTCCCCTGCCAATTGCGCAGCCTGGTTCTCGAGAGTCAGTTCAAATAAATCTTCTATAGATAAAATTAAAAACTGTGTTCTCATTGCTAGAGACATCTCTAATCAAATTTCCTGATCAGCTTGTGAGCCTCTCCCTTTTCCCCCTTTTGGTCGGTGGTCCCCTGTTGTCCTTTTCCCTGGAGGTGTTACCCTCTCTTTGTTTGGTTGCCTTGTTTTATCTGTGTTTTGTTTTTGTCTTTGTTTTGTCTGTGTTTTGCTGTGTTTTGATTGTGCCCCGTTTGTTGCTGTTTGTCTTGGTTTAGTTTTTGTTTTTGTCTTCGTTGTTGTTTTTGTTGTATTATTTCTCATTGTGCACCAGTTGAAGTAACAATTGTTCAAGAATTATTGTAATCCGTTTTAATGTGTCTTTCACTGTTTAAACTTTATATTGTTTCAAAATGTGAAACATATTATGTAAACTCTCCTGTAAATTTTTGATTCTCAAAATAAACGCTGCTGGACCGTCGGACGAAAGCCATGGAAGTTGGGAGTTGGTTTCGGCTAACTCCTTCCCGGCCGTCCAAATGGATGCTCAAGTCCTTGTTGACGAGCCGGACGGCCTGGGTTTTCAACACCTTTCTGGTAGGTCGCGTCAGCGAGTTTGCCACGGTCAGAATTTTCAAGGGTAGAGAACAGGCTGGTCGCCAAAGGCGACTAGTACCAAATAAACGAAAAGTGAACCATGTTGAATAATAAAAAGTAAACAAATATTTTTTGAAATTATGTTACATCTTTGTAGTGATATATGATCATGTTTACTATTATTTTTGTATATTACATTGAAATTAATGTATTTTGAATCATTTGGTCGAAAGAAAAAATGCATAAAGTTAATTTTTTAGGGGCCGTTTCTCATTTATTCAGAAAGTCGAGCATTTTTGTGTACGGCATCCCCTTAAGTAGAAAATATTGGAAATCTGAAATTGTATACTTTCTTCTTTCCAAACTATCTAGCCATGCACCAAATTTGAAATCTCTCATTCCGAAGCATGTTTTTTTATCAATTCACCTTTCGAACGTTTCCTTCTGGAGCACTCCCTTAAACGAACATTTTTGAGAAACTATATTCGTCTTGGGTGTCTTCATCAAATGATTAGCCCATATACCAAATTTCAAGTCTCTATCAAATTTTATAGGAGCCTTTTCTCATTTATTCGGAAAATCGAACATTTCGGTGTGCGGCACCCCCTTAAGTAGAAAATATTGGAAATCTGAAATTGCACACTTTCTTTCTTTCGAACGGTTTACCCATATACCAAATTTAAAGTCCCTATCTTATCGCAAAGCCCCTATCTTATGCTAACCTATCATTTCACTTTTCGAAAGTTTTGGTGTGGAGCACCCCTCTAGAGAACGTTTTCGAAAAATTCGATTTTTTTCAGGGAGTTTTATCGAACGACCGAGCCGTATACCAAATTGTAAGTCTCTATCTATTCGGGAAGTGCTTAAGAAAGGCGTGACAGACAGACCGACACTTGGCAATTAGTATATACTAGCCGAATACCCGTTGAAAATCAACGGCCTCGCAATAAGCAAACACTGAATATTGTCATTTTTTTTAATAATTCGCGTTTCACATTTATTCGGCAAATCCAATATTTTAGTGTGCGGAACCCCCTGAAGAAGAAAATATTGGAAATATTAAATTGCGCACGTCTTTCTTTCGAATTATCTACCAGTATACCAAATTAAAGTCTCTATCTCATCCCGAAGCATACTATTTTATCATCTCCCCTTTCGAACGTTTTTCTGTGGAGCACACCCATAAATGAACATTTTTAAAAAACTCTGTGCGCCTTGTGTTTCTTATCAGACGATTCTCCCGTATACCAAATATTATTAAATTTGCATGAAATTATATGAAATGTGCACACTTTCTTCCTTTCAGACTATCTACCAGTACACCAGATTTGATGTCTCTATCTTATTGTGGAGCATGTTTTTCTATCAAATTTGCACACTTTCTTCCTTTCAGACTATCTACCAGTACACCAAATTTGATGTCTCTATCTTATTGTGGAGCATGTTTTTCTATCACTTCATATTTCGAACGTTTTTCTGTGTTGCACCCCCTTAAATGATCATTTTTGAAAAACCGTAATAATCTCAAGGTTTTTTTATCTAATGATTAGCTCATATACTAAATTTCAAGCTTCTGTCACACTCTAAAGGAGGCGATTATCAGTTATTCGTGAAATCGAACATTTTAGTGTGCGGCACCCCCTACAATAGCAAATGTTGGAAAACTGAAACTGAACACTTTCTTCCATTCCAACTAACTACCCGCATACCAAATTTGAAGTCTCTAACTCATCGCGAAGCATGCTTTTTTTTTTCACCCTTCGAATGTTTTTTTGTGGAGTACCCACACCCCTTAAATATACCCGGCCGTCCATACAGTTACCTTACACCTTTCTGGTAGGTCGGACGGTCTGGGTCTCAACCCCTTAAATATACATTTTTGAAAAACTCCATTCTTCTTGGATTTTCTATTAAATGATTCGCCCATATACCAAATATCAAGCTTTTATCACGTCTGAAAGGGGTATTTCTACTTCATTCCGAAAAATCCAATATTTTTATTGTGAGACACCCCCTAAAGTAGAAAATATTGGAAAACTGAAATTGTACACCTTCTTCTTTCCAAACTATCTACCCGTACACCAATTTTCAAATCTCTATCTCATCCCGAAGTATGTTTTCTTATCAATTCACCTTTCGAACGTTTTCCTCTAGAGCACCCCCCTTAAACGAACGTTTTTGAAAAACTATATTCATCTTGGGTGTTTTCATCAAATGATTAGTCTATATACCTAATTTCAAGCCTCTATCAAATTTTAAAGGAGCCGTTTCTCATTTATTCGATAAATCGAACATTTTGGGGTGCGGCACCCTCTTAAGTAGAAAAAATTGGGAATCTGAAATTGCACATTTTCTTCCTTTCGAACGATTTACCCATGCACCAAATTTGAAGTCTCCATCTTATGGCAAAGTATGCTTTCCTATCATTTCACTTTTCGAACGTTTTGGTGTGAAGCACCCACTCTAGAAAACGTTTTCGGAAGATTCAATTTTCCAGGGGGTTTCATCGTACGATAGACCCGTGTACCAAATTGCAAGTCTGTATCTATTCGGGAAGTGCCTAAAAAAGGCGTGACAGACAGACAGACAGACGGACACTTGGCAATTAGTATATGTTAGCCGAATACCCGTTGAAATTTAACGGTCTCACAATAAGCACCCCCTGATTATTGTCATTTTTTTAATAATTCGCGTTTCACATTTATTCGGCAAATCGAATATTTTAGTGTGCAGAACCCCCTAAAGAAGAAACTATTGGAAAATTTAAATTGCGCACGTCTTCCTTTCGAACTATCTACCAGTACACCAAATTAAAGTCTCTATCTCCTCCCGAAGTTCTCTATCTCTATCTCTATCTCTTCTCGTTCCTATCTTATCATCTTCCCTTCGAACGTTTTTCTTTGGAGCACACCCATAAATGAACATTTTTGAAAAACTCTGCTTGTGTTGGGTTTTTATCAGAGGATTGGCCCATATACCAAATATCAAGCCTCTATCACATTTAAAAGGAAGCGTTTCTCATTTATTCCGAAAATCGAACATATTGGCGTTCGGCACCCCCTAAAGTAGCAAATATTGGAAATCTGAAATTTGCACACTTTCTTCCTTTCAAACTATCTACCAGTACATAAAATATGATGTCTCTATCCTATTGTGGAGCATGTATTTTTATCTCTTCATATTTCGAACGTTTTTCTGTGTTGCACCCCCTTAATTAGCCCATATACTGAAGCCCAGATTAGCCCATATACTAAATTTCAAGCTTCTATCACATGTTAAAAGAGGCGTTTTTCAGTTGTTCGTGAAATCGAACATTTTAGTGTGCGGCACCTCCTTCAATAGCAAACGTTGGAAAACTGAAATTGCACACTTTCTTCCTTTCCAACTATCTACCCGTATACCAAATTTGAAGGCTCTAACTCATCGCGAAATATGCTTTTTCTATCATTTCACCCATCGAATGTTTTTCTGTTGAGTACCCACCTCTCTCAAATATACATTTCTGAAAAACTCCATTTTTCTTGGGTTTTCTATTAAATGATTCGCCCATATACCAAATATCAAGCCTCTATCAAGTTCTAAAAGGGGTATTTCTACTTCATTCCGAAAATCGAATATTTTTGTGTGCGACACCCTCTAAAGTAGAAAATATTGAAAAACTGAAATTGTACACTTTCTTCCTTCTAAACTATCTACCAGTACACCAAATTCCAAATCTCTATCTCATCCCGAAGTATGTTTTCTCATCAATTTACCTTTCGAACGTTTTCCTGTAGAGCACCCCCTTAAACGAACGTTTTTGAAAACTATATTCGTCTTGGGTGTTTTCATCAAATGATTAGTCCATTCCATATACCTAATTTCAAGCCCATATCAAATTTTAAAGGAGCCGTTTCTCATTTATTCGGTAAATCGGGCATTTTGGTGTGCGGCACCCCCTTAAGTAGAAAATATTGGAAATCTGAAATTGCATACTTTCTTCTTTTCGAACGATTTACTCATACACCACATTTGAAGTCTCTATCTTATGGCAAAGTATACTTTCCTATCAGTTCACTTTTCGAACGATTTGGTGTGGAGCACCCCGTCTAGAGAACGTTTTTGAAAAATTAAATTTTTCCAGGGGATTTTATCAAATGTTCGACCCGTGTACCAAATTTCAAATCTCTATCGATTCAGGAAGTGCCTAAAAAAGACGTGACAGACAGACAGACAGACAGACAGACAAACGGACACTTGGCACTTAGTATATATACACTGGCGGAAAATAAAATCCCAACACCAAGAAGAAATTAGTTTAGAGGAATGAAATTTAGGCAAAGCAATTGTGTAGGTAACATACTTATTTGATTAGAGTTTCAAGGTCACAGATTAAAGTATGCTCGAGACGAACCATTTCAAATGTGAAATGGTGGTGCATTAATAACAGCTGTAGTCGCCACGATTTTGAATGCAAGCATGCAAACGTGCATCATTATGTCGTACAGATGCCGTATGTCATTTTGTGAGATGGAGTTCCATGCCAGTTGCACTTGGTCAGCCAAATCAGCAACGGTTAATGCTGGTTGTGGATGACGCTTCCAATAATATCCCATACGTGCTTGATGGAAGAAAGATCTGGCGATTTCGCAGGCCAAGGCAACATGTCGACACTCTGCAGAGCACGTTCGGTGACAGCAGCGGTATGAGGACGAGCGTTATACTGTTGAAAAACACCCTCTTGAATACTGCTCATGAATGACAGCACAACCGGTTCAATCACCAGTCTGATGTACAAATTTGCTGCCAATGTGCTTGGGATAACGACGAGAGTGCTCCTGCTGTCATAGAAAATGACTCCCCAGACCATAACTCCTGGTGTAGGCCCAGAGTGTCTACCCCGCAGACAGCTTGGTTCCAAGCGCTCACCTGGCCTCCTTCTTACCAACATACGACCATCACTGGCACCAAGACCGAAACGACTTTCATCCGAGAATACAACAGATCTCCACTCTGCTCTCCAAAGAGCTTTAGATTGATACCACTGACGTCGCAGATGGCAGTGATTCGGAGTTAGTGGTATGAACGCTACAGGCCATCTGACTCGGAGCTGTCCCTCAAGTAATCGATTTCTTACAGTTCGCTGTGTTACTCTGGGGCCAACAGAAGCTCTAATTGCTGCTGCAGATGCACAGCCATGCGGCGAATACGGCGGTCTTCCCTCTCAGTAGTGGCCCGTGTGCCGCCGGACCCCGGTCTTCTTGAAACAGTGCCTTCCCGTGACCACTGCTGCCAACAATCATACACAGTGGATACATCCCTGCCAAGTCTTTCTGAAATATCGCGGAAAGAAAATCCACCTTCTCGTAACCCTATTATACGGCCTCGTTCAAAATCACTAAGCTGCTGATACTGCCTTATTCGTCTCCTTAAAGGCATTCTTGACTCAAACCTAGCTCACAACGCCCAGTCTGGAAGATAAATAACGCTTACGAAGTTTACACAGAGTATTTAAAGCACACGTGATTTGCATGATCATAGTGGCGCTACTAGAGCCACTCTTATTCGTCTAGCTCGAAATTTGTATAGGAGTCATCCATCTTTCATATGTGCAAACGAGCCTCCCACATCTCGATTATCTAGCACAACTCCTTCTTGGTGTTGGGATTTTATTTTCCGCCAATGTAGATAGATAGATAGATATTGGAAAACTTAAATTGCGCACTTCTTCCTTTCGAACTTTCTACCAGTACACCAAATTAAAGTCTCTATCTCATCTCGAAGCATGCCATTTTATTATCTCCCCTTTCGAACGTTTTTCTGTGGAGCATACCCATAAATGAACATTTTTGAAAAACGCTGTTCGTCCTGGGTTTTTTATCAGTTGATTGACCCAGATATCAAATATCAAGCCCATATCACATTTAAAAGGAAGCGTGTCTCATTTATTCCAAAATTCGAACATATTGGTGCGCTGCACCCCTTAAAGTAGCAAATATTGGAAATCCGAAATTGCACACTTTCTTCCTTTCAAACTATCTACTCGTACACCAAATTTCAAATCTCTATCTCATCCCGAAGCATGTTTTTTTTGTCAATTCACCTTTCGAACGTTTTCCTCTGGAACACTCCCTTAAAGGCACATTTTTGAAAAACTATATTCGTCTTGGGTGTTTTCATCAAATGATTAGTCCATATACCAAATTTCAAGCCTCTATCAAATTTTAAAGGAGCCGTTTATCATATATTTGGTAAATCGAACATTTTGGTGTGTGGCACTCCCTTAAGTAGAAAATATTGGAACTCTGAAATTGAAGTCCATATCACACCAAATTTGAAGTCCATATCTAATGGCAAAGCATGCTTTCCTATCATTTCACTTTTCGAACGTTTTGGTGTAGAGCACTCCCCTCTAGAGAACGTTTTCGAAACATTCGATTTTTCCAGGGTGTTTTATCGAACGATCAAGCCGTGTACCAAACTGCAAGTCTATCTATTCGGGAAGTGCCTAAAAAAAGCATGACAGACAGACAGACGGACACTTGGCAATTAGTATATAAGATAGATTATACATTGTTTTAGTAATATGTTATACATTATATTAGTAATGTATTATAAATTGTTTTATGAATTTTATATATTAATTTCTATCAAACCATATTTCTATGTGACTATGCATGTATATCCTAATTATTTCAAAGCTAATACTTGGTCTAGAACCTCGCTTTTTCTTTCAATTTAATTAACGATTCGAGAAATTTCACAAAACTTTCAAAAGTTCGAAATATTAAATGAATTTTTATATATTTGCAAAAGAGTCCCCTTAAACTACGCCCTAAATATGCCTGCCACCCTCTATGAGGAGGAAATACGCCTTAATTAAGTTCGTTTGATAAGCTCGTTTGATACGCGGAACGCATGCACTTGAGAGATGCTAAACTTTTTCAACAATACGTTTTTTAAATGAAAGTCCTTGTAATCCAAAAAATCCCTGGACATATTACTTTTGTCTTTTAATATCTTTTATTATCCTCAGTACCTAGGTGCGATATTGCGATATTAGAATGAAATGGGGTCGAGCTGGTCAAGATAGGCTGGATCTCTCCATCTACACGGACGGCTCCAAAATATTGGATAAAGTTGGATGCGCCATTATTGAATACAATAATAACAGACAGATCTTCAGCTTTAACTATCGATTAAATAATAATGAATGTACATTTTCAATTATATGCAATTTATCGGGCTGTACACCAGGTGGCGGAAAACAATTTAGAAGACGTGCACATTTATAGTGATTCTGTGTCTTCACTATAAACAATATGTGTTTGTAATATGAAAATTGACACATTGTGTTTAAAATTAGAAGCATCGCCCAAGCTTGCACAGGAAGTTATTATTTTCACTGGATCAAGGTTCATGCTGGCCATGAGCGTAACGAAGCTGTTGATTTGTTAGCTAAGGAGTCCTTAAGATATTACCTATTCTTTCCCAATCAGTAGGATACAACTCAAGACAATGGTCAAGAGCGACATTGTACTTGATTGGCAAACTAGTGGAATAGCACCACTCATGGAAGAGTTTTATTCAGCTCTCTTCCAATTGTCAACGGGAATTCGTGTTATGGAAACTTCTATGACACGGGGATTGGAAGTCATACCAACAGAGGTTCTTCCACAAAGATCCGATTTGTTTCTGTGGTGAAGAAGAGGGTACTATGTACCATTGCCTTTACAAATGTACTCTATGGAATGAAATCAGGAAAAAAAAACTTCCCATCAAACTTTACGCAGGTGAAGGTTATAAATCAGTTTAGATCGGATAAGTCTAGAAAATGCGTTTGTCAAATAATAGCCAAGCTCATAGAGCTCGAACTCTCGGCTTAGTTGAACAAAGCATGTTTTTAGTCTTAATATTTCGTTGCACGTAACATGTTTACTGATTTTACTATTTCATGTATTTTCTGTAAGCTCTATATATTATGTTACCAGGTTCCTTGGTTGCATTGTATTGGAATTGAATTTTACGTGATCTATGGTGGTTCTGATTTTATCAAGGGTATATTTTGATTGTAATATGTTATCTTGAACCTGCTTGTTATATGCTGTCTTAGTCCTGTATCTTGACTATTGTCGTTATGTTTGCTTGATGTTTTTGATTAGTGACGAAGTTTGTCATCTTCTGTTTTTTGTTTATTTCTTACCATTAGGATTGGTTCTCTGTTGGGAATTCGTCTCTCAGTCTGAATACGAGTTTTGCTTAGTCGGCTAGCTGCCGAGTCCGGACAGGGTATGGGAGTGGATGATGACAGTGTGATGGTGTCTCATTTGCTTTTTGATTTTGACCTTTGTTTCGTATTTGTCGGCATTGGCCTCGTCCGTTTCCCGGTGACCTGCGGGGTGCCGTGTCTTTGCTGGGGCTGGAGGGGGCTCGGACTTGGTGGCGCGGGTGGCCCTGTGGGGTCGGCATTGCTACCGCCGCCGCTGGGTCTTACCATGGACCAGGAGCCCTATTTTGCTATCGCGATGATTGATCGTCATACCGTATGCCTTTGGGCGGGGCGGATTTATTTATGCTTATCATCCAGTTTGCGTTTCGTGGAGAGTTCTGAGATTGCGAATGACGTCATATCCTAGGAATTGCAACTCCTTTTTACTCTCCCTGCAATACATGGTAATGTATAGGGACAGTATTGGAATCATGTTGAAAATCGAAGCTCGAGTTTTCAACGGATTTACACGTATTGGTATCTCTAGAACATGAAACAACTATTTTTAGCGTGACGTCTATGTGTGTGTCTATTTGTAATGTATGTATCCATTGAAATTCAAAAACGAATGGATCAAATTTCATAAATTTTATAAGTAAGTCACTTGTGGGTCGCCCTGGTGCTGATTAAATTTTGGTATAATTCAGGATAAAAGAACCTGCATTTTTTTTCAAAAGGGCCCACAAAAATGTCTGTATGCACTCTAACTAAAAATTAATTGTTCAAATTTTGCAGAACTTGATAGATAAGTCACTTGTGGGTTACCCTGGTGCTGATTAGATTTTGGTATGATTCGGAAAAACAAAACCGGCCTTTTTTTAGCCAATTGGCCCACAAAAATCGTCAAAATTTAAAATAAAAGACTACGTATGCTCAAATGTATCAATTAAATACTGTTTTATACGTAATTTTTGACAATGAAAAGAATAAGATCAACCCCATTACTCTAGGACTAGTCATTCACGAGATATTTTTCTTTGCATTTTTGCTATGCCACCTTTGAAAATATGCCCAGTTTCCAAATGAAAACGAGAATTGAATTAAAAGGGCAAATTCAGTGTAATTTAAAATAAGTATGGGTGTTATTTTGTGCAATTAAACACACTTTAATGCATTATTGAAGAAATAAAGAGAAAGTGAATAAGAGTCTGTAGGGAAAGTAATATGCTGCCCATATCAGATTTTTGCTTTATTTTGGAGCAGTGTGTAATATTCAATTTAGCTCCTGTTAAATTATGAAGATCGGATTGTCAGTCAATTTTTCTATATCAGAATTTAAAAATCAATTATGTGTTCAAAACACGAAAAATATATATACTTTTTAAATTCACGAAAATTCCTTTATTTAACACGAATTCCATTCAAAACATTTTAGAAAAACAAATTTCTTCGACTTTCCGATGGTGATGACATTTTGATCGTTAAAGAACCGATTTGTGCAAAAATCGCTCAAAATGGTCCTTTAACGTTAAATAACTAAACTAATTAGAATTAAAGAAAAATCTTTTAGGCGTTTTCTCTCGGGAGCCATGTCAAGGCTGGACGTCGCATAGATTTTCTACTATAGACGGCACAAACAGACATATATCTTCTTTTATTATTATAGATCAATAAATCTTTGATTTTATAATCGAAAATTTACTAGTCGCTATTCCCGCTGCGTGTGTGTGCTGTTACTCTTAAGCAATCAGTTTAAAAAAATAAACACATAATAGAAACAAAAAAGATGTCTTCGCCCACTGCACGGGGGTATCAATTCGTAGATCACTACCAATCTTACATAATACATACTTTTTAATTTTAAGTAATATTTTTGGTAAATTTATTAGAAAACGTACAATATCTTAGAGAACTGTTCATGCTAGCCTTCTAAAGTTTGTGTTATTTATTTTCTAATGAAAAATTACATAAGAAATGATCAGTTACGTTATTGAAAATTCTAATTTTTTTCAAAATTTCATTCGAAAATTTGGCAATCTTCCGAATATGTGATTGCGTTTAAAATCAATAGACTTTCAGTAATCACCTATTCTAATATTTACATCAAATTTCGTTAGAAACACCCCATTCGTTCGAGAGACACACACACACGGAAGCATCACCTTAAAAACGTTCGATTCGAATTCAGGGATGCTTAAAACGTGATGTTCTGTCAAAAACTCGAATTCTCGACCCCGTCACATTATTTTCTCTATACATTATAGTATGCATACAGGGAAAGTAAATATAAATATTGTCTGATCTGAATGTATTTATAAATTTGGATGAATAAAAATCACATTGAAACACTTAAGATTTCCGGGAAAAACTTTCGCAATTTTACCGACAAAAAGTGATTGTAACTAGAATATTAATAATTTCAGTTTTGCCAAAATTGGGAGGGGGGGGGGGGGAGATTATGTTATCCTGTAACATTTTTATAGAAAAACGCTAAAATTTCTTTAAAATGGGGAAAGAGTTAACATTTTCAACATATGACAAAAATGTGCCAAATGCCAAACCAAAAAGTATATACGAAGTAATTTGAAGAAGCGCCAGACTTATAGAATTTGGCATAAAAAATGACAATATGTCAATCTAGCTCCTTCTTGGAAGCTTAAAAGACAAGTCTATTAAACCGTACATAGATCGTGTAAAAATTGTGTGCATTTTCTTCCGGTTACATTTTCAATGGAATTTTTTCAGCCGTGAATGGACAGATTCATATCGCCTAAAAATTCCCAACACCTAGTGGAAACAAGAAAGACGATGTCACTGGCCCTGCGTCAGATGGAGCAAAAATACTTTGTTTATTTACAGAGAAAATACTTTTCGCATTTATCTTGAATAATATATATATATATATATATATATATATATATATATATATATATATATATATATATATATATAAATATAAAATTGTAAATCCAATGTTAGAATGTAAGTAGTAACTCATAATACACTATATATATATATATATATATATATATATATATATATTTGAAATATGTAATAATAAGAATTATGTAAAAATAAAATAAAAAAACAATATAAAAAAACAATTCAAGTAATATTAACATCACCATAGAAGCAAATTCACAGCCACAATGCCGATAAGAGAAAAGAACAGCACCGTCCCAAATTCGATGATTAATCAGAACTAAATTCATCTTTAGGTCTGAGTTTTTAATTCTAATTAACCCAAACAAATGCCTGTTTCAGATTAAGCAATAGCACATCACTATAAATGCTTAAACTCAGACTACAGGCAATAAAAATTGAAAAAATGAAAATAGGATACATTAAGAAAATTTGTATTACCATGCGGCATGAACCCTTCTTCTTCCACCACGTGTATCGTGATCAACCTCAACAGCTTAATCTAGAAGCACCGGAATGAACAAGTCGAAATTCTACCAAGGAGGCAGTACGAACGTTCACGGTAATACTCCCAGACCCGTCCAGTGAGTCTAAGCTGGATACCGGACAAGCAATTCAGAATATTAACTTCCCAAATATGCAATCCTGAATATGAATATGAATCAAAGACGAAAATTCTTACTAAACAAGTAATTCAGAGGAAAACTGGATAAACGAGAATGCCACTATACACCATTATAAGGGCGCTCAAATCGTAGTTTCTATACTGACAAAAGTTACATTTTTTTGCGAAAATAAAATTCAAAACATTAATGTTAATGCATCTTATTTTCCGATTTTTGATTTTTCTAATGTTTTTGACTTAGTTTATTATTTTTCATTTTTATTTATTTATATAATTAATAAATAATTATATATAATTTATTTATTTATTTATTTATTTATTTTTTTTATAACTGTATGTTAGTCACTATAATTGGGAATATGTTTTCTAGGATGTTATCGAGTGAAAGTTGATACACTGAGTTGATAATTTTAATAACAAACTTGGGGGGATATGCATTATTAGTCGCTGTACTCAATAATTCCATAAAATGCGCTAATCTATAATATTCATCACAAATTTTATTGATTCTAAGAGCCTGGTTTATTGTAATATTTCTAAATACAGATATATGCAAACAAGAGTCAAAATGTTGAATTTTTGATGTATTAAATTTAAAATCCTGTCTTTTATCATACAAGTTTATAACCATATTACAATTTTGTAAATTTAAATTTAAATCTAAAAAGTTTGCAACATTAGAGTCGTTATTACTTGCATTTAATTGTAAATTTTTTGGATAAAAGTTTAATAGGGGTATTATACTATAGGGATATTATTTGGGGATACACATAAAATGTCATCTAAATATCTAAACATGTGCATATTATGCAAGCTTGGATTAATGTTTTTTTCATAGAAGAATAAATACAGATTAGCTAACAATGATGAGGCACACCCCCCTTGTGGGATACCAACCTGTTGTTTAAAAAAAGTACCACCATGTTGAATATAATTCTCATAAAGAGTGAAGTTAAGTAATTTTTTAAAAAGAAAATTTGAATATTTTTGGTTGATATTATATTTTTCAAAAATTCCTAAAATAATTCTATACAGATCATCTATATTTATATTATTAAACAAATCTTTGAAGTCAAAGGTATAAATACTATGAATATTAGTAAGAGTTTTCAATTTCTTAACTAATTCAAAACTGTTTTTTACAATATGACAATTATTTGAGATTTCATCTGACAAGGATACTTCATGTAATATCTTTAATAATAATTTTCCAGCATTAGTAATGTAAGAATTATGCCCACTGGTAATGGTTCGAAAAGCAACAGGGGATTTATGAAACTTGGGTACTAAAACAATATATGGAATGTTATTACAACTATTTTTTAGATGGATTTGCTTATATTTGGCTGATATTCTATTGTATAAGATTTTAAGGTTAGTTTTATGTAAATTATAGATTTGATTATTAAGTAAGTGTGACTGAAGGGTATTTTTATAATAATATTTACAAATAATTGAATAGTTACCACTTGCTTTATCAACATATGTAATGACAAAATCATTTTGTATTTCTTTAATATCATTTTTAATTGAATTAAGTTTATATGAATTAATAATTTTCTGATTATATATATAATGATTTAAGTATTGCTCTATATATATATATAATATATATATATATATATATATAATTAAAACAAAAGTTAATTGATCGTAAATGGTGCTCATGTGTGGGAATTTGGATCAAAACGAAAGGAGATTTGGAAATAGAGTAGTGTTGTTTGTAAATGTATTATTCAAGTAGCAAGCGCTTATTTTGGACCCGAGCAACGCCAAGTAATTTGTTTTAGTCTTAAATAAGCATCCAATTAGCGAGCGCATAGGGTGCTAAACGGGGCCATCCTGATAAAACCTAAATACGCCAGAATCTGAACTACAGGCACGCTCGCATCAGAGATAAAATTAATAATGTTCGAAACAGTGTGACTTTCAGTTCACTAACTGAGTTGTTACAGCTCAATTTTTCATTGACATTCTGAAATAAAATAAATAAATTGTAATAAATATTAACAATGACGATTCTGTTTAAGACTACCTGTTTTCAACTTTCCGTTAACCTATAATCCTTTATATCTACCTGGAATATTCACTCTATATACAGAAGTCTGTAACATAACTAAATTGTGAAGCCAAATCACGTGATTGAATTTTGGAGTCAGATTTCATCTTATGCCCAACTTTAAATTTTGTTCCCCCGCCCCCCCCCCCCCCCCCCCCCTCAAAATAGTGTATCCCAAAATTCTATGTCAGAACTTAAAGTGAAAAGATTAACGTAATGACTCCTTATTAAATTTTTTAACTTGGAAAAACTACATAAATAAATGATCAGATAATCGATTTTTCGGAAAACCAATTTTTGGATTTGTGACGTTGGAAAGTTACTGCATTTATTGCTTAGATAGAGCCTTTCATGTAAGTTTGCTTGGGGCTTCAGAAAACTTTGGAATGCTACTGATTATATGTATCGATTTTTCAACAAATAGTGTATTTGAAAAGTTCTCGAGGCAACTTATTTTCAAAATAATGAGCTAGTTTTGCTATCTTTGATTTTCTCTTCTGCCTGTGGTGATATTACAGCCCAATTTCAGAGTGTACTTCCATTTCTGTGTATTTCAAAAATATCAGAGTTGTCGCACTTTAAGAAACTGCATACACTGCACAACATTCTGCTCATTTTTTTCAGCTACTTTGCTGATAATTTCGGCAAACTGATAAGAAAAGTCACAATTACAGGCGTTCATGAAAATTCCAGATTCATTTCCGAAACATTCAGCTAATTATCGTCTGCCGAAGCGTTATTTTTGTATTTTTTATATACACCCGACATAGAAACTGCAACACCATGACACTTTGGCCGTTGATGTTGAAGGCCCAGATCATTCGGCTCGTCCAAGGACTTAGAGCAACAACACTTTGGCCGTATAATTATTCAAATTGCGAAACAAACGCAGCTGGCCGAGGTATGCAAATGATCTGAAATGCAAGTAGGTCACGTGATTAGAACGCGGGTTAAAAGGATGAAAACGGCAGATGAACCAACAGTTGTTACTGACTGTTGCCTAAGGAAACCCGTTTTCGGAACTGCTTGTCGTTTCAGAAGACACCTTTTGTTGAAGAGATGCATTGCCGACGACACCGAAGTCCGTTTCAGCATTTGGACGATCGTGCGAGAGAATCCATTTTAGGCCTACGTATGGCTGGGTGGTCGTACCGGCGTATCGCCACTGAAACAAGTGTAAATGCGTCCACTGTGCAAAGGATGTGGAGAAGATGCATTGAAGAAGGGCGTGTGGATCGTCGCAGTGGTACAGGTTTATTCAGACGTACGTCATCACCCGTTGATCGACGTATTCGAAGGCACGCGGTGGCGGCCCCACAAACGACGACTGTCAACATTCTGCAGAATTTGCAGGGTACATTGGATGTTCCAATATCAGCGAGAATAGTTTCTCAACTTTTGGCCAAAATTGGTTTGCACTCAAATCGTCCTTTACGAAGACTGCCATTGGCGACAAGACACCGACGTGAGAAATTGCAATGGCGTCGGGCCCGAGTGTTTTGGACGACTGAATGGAACAGGGTAGTGTTCAGCGATCAATCAATCAATCAAACACACCCCTCCCAAGGGAGAGATGTAAGCATGAGGCTTGGCACTAAGCCTTATGCCTCGAGGGAACAGAAGTAAAAGAGTAACAAAAACAACACACTAAATCTCCCAGCAAAGGGAAGAGAAATACGCTCTAACAGTACTTAAAAAAAAAACAAGACGAGTTTAAAAAGTTCAAAACACACAAAATCCTACAAAAAGTCAAAAACACAGTCCGAAGACCAACCGAACAAGAAAAAACAAAAATAAAACCGGAAACAGTCTACTTGCTGCTCCCGGAACGAGGGTACGTTTTGACTCTCTCAGCTGCACCTCCACTAACGGAGAAAAGGGGACGAGCATGCTGGTTCACCTTCAAGGGTGCCAAAGAGACACTATCTTTCAAAGTTTTCCCCTTAAAACCGCCTTTCTCTAAACTTTCCGTTAATAATGTTTTAAGATTACTTCCCCCTGAGGGGGGGGTGACTTCTCTAGTTCGAGGATCGTTCTTCTGGGGGCCTGCTCCAAGGACCAGATTGATACTTCTTTTTTGGTCAGTTGTTTTCGCTTTCTTTTCTTTTTCACTTTCAGTTATTTCTAATTCATCTTCTGAGCTGCATTCCTCCATGTCACTTTCGTCTGTGTGTTTGTTTTTAGGTTTTTCATTTTTATCCCTTTTTCCTCTATTGTTTTCTGATTCATTCTCACTTGATTTATTTTCTTCCATCTCCCTTTCGGTTACATTTTTATTTTTTATAACTTTCACCAAGTCGTCAAGTTTCTTTGCGATTAATCGTATATTCTCATCTAGCCTTGTGAGGTGTTGCCAAATCCACTCATCCCGGGCCTCCACCGTCTTTTCCTTTTCCAAGTTTGTCATCACTACATTTATTTTCTCGATGATTTCTCTGAGTTCAGGCTGCTTTTGTCTACTTTCCCTTTCCTCCTTTCCTGCTTCTTCCATTTTTTGTTGACCTCTACAAACTGCAGCATAATCTATTTTTTGATTTACTATTTTTTTTGCTTCGCCATATGAGATGTTCTTATTTTTAATGGTTGTCTGTATTTCCGTTTGTTTTTTTATTTCTTGACATTGTTTACTTGTCGCCGTATGCTTTCCCCCACACCGAAAGCATTTTGGGTGCTCCGCTGGGCACTCTGTCGCTTCATGTTGTTCTCCACAATTGTAGCATGTTGTACTTTCACTTCCACATTCGTGTTTGAAGTGGTTGAATTTTAAACATTTTAGACATATTCTTGGACTCTCTATGAAAGGTGCCGTTTTATATCTTGTATATTCGATGTTTATGTGCTTTCTACTTGTTTTTCCTAGTTCATGTAATAGCACAATTGGTATTTTCTCTGTACTTTTGGGTTTTGTAAATCTGTTTATTTCGCTCCAATTTATCTCTTGTTCCTTGAGTTCCTCAGATATTTCCTCCAGGCTCACTTCTGGGTGTATCTCGCGTATTATCCATTTCGTAGTGATAAACTCTTCAATAATTCTCGTACTTATAGGTACTCCACAAAACTTTTTCTTTTCCAATATTCGGGCAGCGCTTTCACTTGTTTTAACAACAACTGCCACGTTGCCATTTCTTGTTGTGCAAATATTTTTTATATCACTATGAATATCCTCCTGTTGCAATTCTTTTTTGCAGAGAATTGGGTGAAACGGGATCTTCCCCTCCATCCCAGTCAAAATTATTTTCGCTTCCGTCGTTCCATTTTGAAAAGCAATATCCACTTTCTCCCTGTCAGATAGGTTATTTCCTCTCCATAAGCCTGCGTCACTAATAAGTTTACGCCTACTTATCTCCGGCACACCGTTGTTTTCTCCCTTCCGTTTTCCAGCACTAGAAGACGGCTTCGCCATAATCTGCTCATACAAAATTGATAGAGCAGAGAAATTCCGACCGACCACCTTCGTGGCCAACCGTCCAAAACGTGTTCAGCGATGAGTCTCGGTTCTGCTTGTCGAATGACAGTCACCGTGTGGGAGTCTGGAGGTGACGTGGAAACAGATCCAATCCTGTTGCGACTGTTGAACGTCATACTGCTCGACAACGCGGTATCATGGTTTGGAGTGCCATCGGCTTCGATAGCCGGTTACCTCTGGTTCGTATCATCACATGCACAATGACGGCACTACGATATGTGGATGAGGTGCTGCGGCAGGTTGCACTTCCCTATCTTCAACGATTTCAAAAGACTATTTTCCAGCAAGATAACGAGTTATCGCACACGACAATCATCAGCAGACAAGCCTTGCGAGGTATCCAGGTGTTTCCTTGGCTTTCGCTGTCTCCAGATCTCTCACCCATCGAGCATGTATGGGACGGGATTGGCCGTTGTTTGAGTGCCATGTCCCCACCTCAAACAGATGACTACCTGTGGACGATGGTTGAAGGCATGTGGTCATCATCCATCAGAAAACTATCCGCACGCTCATTGTATGTGTTTATCGAAGGGTTGCTGCTTGTATCGCCGCAAGAGGTGGTCCTACTGCTTACTGATCACCCTGTCTATACCATTACTGTATTGCGTTATCCTTCTGGAAGTAACATCAATTATTTATATATACCATTTCTAGCTGTGTGTCCTTTATCATCACACTCTATTTGCTCTTTCATGCTGTTGCATTTTTTGTGTCGGGTAGTGTATATTATCCGCAACTATCAGGAATCTTATTCTCAATTACGGACAGCTGTTTCCCCTGAAACTTTCAGTAATATGCTTGCAAATGTTTTACAGTGTCCAGTAGAAATGTCGGCCATTTCCTTGTATATTTGACAATTCTGTTGCTCGAAAGCAATACAAATATGCCAATTATTATAAAATCGATACGCAAGGTAAATTGAAAAGGCTTTTATAAATGCAAATGGAGTAATACGTAATAAAAAAGTTACACTAAATTAGGGAAAGGAACAAAAGTTTTCTATTTCATTAAACTGTTTATACAGGGTGAATTGCACCTAATCTGCCAAACGAAAGAGGGTGATAGAAAAGCCCATGTGCAGTATAAAATATCCTAGCAACCCTGTCCTATCTTTAACCGTTTCCGAGTCATGGTGGATAGAAGGAAAGGGCATCAACTCTGAAAAACTCAAATTTGTGAGATTTCTGAAATATCTACAAGCAAAATAAGCACATAATTGGAAAGATCAGAAAAAATCTTATGAGATGACACCACTTCCACCAGGATATCTGGATTTAACGGCGAACTACAAGCGAAACATTGGCAAAGTGCAAAATAGAAATGTTGGCAAAATTTGTAACCGGCTATATCGCAAAAACCTTTCTAGCTACAATCGGTCAAATTTACCAAAAACTTTTCCATTCCACCAGTTTTCGAATGAGCTTACAATAAACCATATCGGTGTTTCAGTTCAGAAGAAATTTAGCTTTTTGTTTGCAATACATCACTGAAATCGTCGTTCGTCGAAGTAGCACCTCGTTCTTGCACCTCACAAAACAGCAGGCTGAAGGCGGACAGGAAATTGAAATGAGGGTCGAGCACCTCGCGAGTGTTAAATCCAGATATCCTGATGGAAATGGTGTCATCTTATAGGATTTTTTCTGCTCTTTCCAATTATGTGCTTATTTTGCATATAGACCTATCAGAAACCTCACAAATTTGGGTTTTTTCAGACTTGACGCACTTTCCTTCTATCCATCATAACTCTGAAACGGTTAGAAATAGGACAGGGTTGCTATGGTGTTTTATACTGCACATGGGCTCTTCTATCACCCCCTTTCGTTTGGCAGATTAGGTGCAATTCACCCTGTATATTGGAAATGACACAGTACCTAATATTGTAAATATATTTAGTATTCCTATGAAAGTCAGTACTTTGGAAGAAAAGATCCATAAGTGCACACGTTAAGTCTATCTATAGAGCATGGGCACAAGTGTAAATAAACAACCTGCGTGGTAGAATGCGCAGAAACGTAAGAGCAAAAGGGCATTATTTTTACCATAGCGTGTAATGGTAAACGGACGATGATGGCAAACAAAATTGAAACTTAATCCATTAAACATCGAAATTTATCTTTGTGATGAAAATAAGTTATTTAGAATACTTGAATTATAACATATATTTAAAGATTTCATTTGCTAAATTGTACTTTAAGTGTTATTAAGTAGATGTACACTACTACTTATTTTTACTGTGGTCACTAATTAACGTTTTAAAGATGTATACATTTACTAACAAATTCTGCAATGTATATGCGAGCGTGAAGGGAAATATATGTAACGATTTTTCTTTAAAAAAACTCGTGTATTTATATTTTAATTAAAGTGAATATTTTATTTATCGGTTAATTAAAAATATCCATCAAACAAGATAAATTTAATAAAATTAGAGATTAAATGATTGTAAGTTTCTAAAGTAACCGTTTTTAATACAGAAATAATGAAAATTTTCATACTACTAAGCAAACGAGTATTTTGTTTTGGAAACGTCACGGAACGTAAGGGCAAAATTGTCCGTGTGACGTCACGTGCCCATGCTCTATAGTAAACAGTGTTTCTTTCAGAACTTTTTGACCGGGGGGGGGGGGGCGAATGAAATGCTAGGGGGGCCAGTTTTGTATTTTCACTATATAAATGCTGTCTCGTATAAATAGAAACTAGGTCAACATAAAATGCCTCTGGGGGGGGGGGGCTTTGACCCCCCGGAGGTATGCCTGAAAGAAACACTGATAGTAAATTGACCATATTTGAATGAATAAAAGGTATTGCAGCGCCCCTAGCGGAGAATTAAACAGTGAGCATGACGAACTCGGTAACAAAGTGAGATAGGCACAGAAAGCCAACTACAAAGTTGTAGAGAATTATCTAATTAATTCAAATCGACTCGGAACGAACAAAACGCGTATATGGAAGGCAATAAATGTTTGCCAAAGAGTTGTATCATAAGAGCCTCTAACACGGTGATACATGCAATGCTTGTCAAAGTACTTTGATACTTTTTTGCAATTTGAATGCTTATTGTCGCTGATGCAATGCCTTTTAAACAGACCCTACATTGGATTTCTGTTCATGTTAGTGTTGTTTATTGAATCATTCTTGCATATGTAATTAGCCAATAACCTTATAGTTGAAAGTCCAGACCACACGACCAACCCGAAGGCTTCTGGTAGCTAATTGTGTGGCCGGAATAACCTTATAGTGTCAAAGACATTTTATGTAACAGTTTTATTATTGATTCCTACTCATTAAATAATACTCTACAGTTTTGTAATTGGCTTTCATCGGTTATTTCGCTTCGTTGCAGAGTTTGTGATCCGAACTTTTTTAAATTGTCCACTAGGGGAGCTGCAATTCCTTTTCATTCGATGGGGTAAGATCACTTTACTATAGTGTACACTCATGGATCTTTCTTTACAAAATTATTGGTCCTAGGGATCCTGTATATAAATAGTGTATATAGATGATGTATAATAACTATTGTAAAGTCATTAATATAAACTTTTATTAAGATTTAGTATACATGATGTCGTAGAATACCGTCTTTGTCCGCCATATCGACTGATCGAATGTGATGGAAAAATGATTGTAGTTCGGCGTGTGAGAGTCGGATGGGGACGGCAGTGCTATCAAGTGTTAGGCCGAGGATGCTCGCGCACTCCAGAGAGTAATGCGGCTGAACGCGAGAAAAGATAAAATCTACCAAGCAATATTCAAGCGTTATTTATTTTTTTAATTCTGGTACTTAATTAGCATTTCGTAATAATTAACTTTGTAACTTAATTCTCCTATCGTAGACCACTCTTGACAGTTTGTAGAAATAAATGGAAGTTTTATGTAAACCGTTGTTTCATTTGAAAGTACCCGTGTGACAAGCGAAAGCACCTTCAGCATAGCCCCTCGAGTTAGTATCTTATAGTATGATCTCAAGTGACTCTTCCTACGTCACTGTAGAAGATTGAGCTCTAACTGCAAGTATATAATTCCAGATTCATTGGAAACGTCTCCCATTGTCGGGTTTGTGCATATGAACCATTGTGCCTTGCAGTCTCGTGAAGTTCGAGCCCAATCATCCGAGAATTCGATACCAGCTGTGTGGTAAGACTGACTTTATTGGTCATTAAACAGATTTGCAAAATTAGGACACATAACAAGTTTTTCTTTTGTGCGCTCTTCGGTACTGATGGCTTCTAAGGAAAAGAGTGTAAACTACATTTGGTCGTTCCCTCCAGAGAAGCCTAGCCTGATAATCTCTAAGAAAGATACTCTTTGAAATAAATGAATGCATATATCGAATGCATATATTGACTTTCACACGGCCCGATCCGGCAGATCCAGTGCTTAAACCAGGCCTGAGCCCAAAGAAATTTACAGATGTAGAACTCGATCCCAGCCCAACCCGAAGATCATTCGTGCCCCATCCGGACCGTAATGATTTGTATTCAAATGTGTTAAAACCCGGATTTGAGAAATTTTCGTACAAAGAATTAAGATATTTTTCCCCCTTTAAACATTTATCTTTACATAGCTGAAATTAAGACAATAATTTCATGCACTTTAATAAAATTAATTTAAATTTTTTAAAAAGTTAAATATGTTAGGCCCGGCCCGACATTTAAAAAAATGTAAGCCTGAGTCCGGTCCGGCCCGAAACAGTGTGTAAAATTCAAGCTCGGCTTGGCCTACTTGTCGGGCTGGGCCTAAGAACGTGGGCCATGCTCAAGCTCGTGCAGACCTCTACTCTAAGAGTTAGACCGATGCTTGTTGATGTAGTAGTGCATTGGCATACATAGGATCTTGAAAGGGGGGTGTCGACAACCAAATGGGTCCACAGTGTTAATTTCGTTTGGCCAATGTGGACCCTGTTTAAAACCAATATAATCGTGCAGCCAATGGGGTTAGTAGGAAGGGTGTGACCCCTAACTGACTGTTGTGGGCAGGGGGAGCATAATCTCCCCCCCCCCATTAGCCGAACAATTGCATTAATTCTAGATAGGGTTCAATTTGAAAAGCGAATTTTAACACTGTAAACTTCGATCCTTGACCTCGCTTTCGCGAGATACTCTTTCCCCAATCCCTCTACCCACTGGGGAGCATCTTTACAAAATAATACATATGTCGATTTTCAATTTTCAAGACATTTTAAAGACGTTGATAGAAATTTCACGTATGAGGTGAATAACATTTGACATTTGTAACAGGGCCACCCATGCAAATTATGTGCCACCGCACAAACAATTATCACGGGCCTCCCTCCATATTTAATTTTCTCTTCCTTATAAATCTTTCATGTCTTTAAGTTCTTTAAAAAAATATGGGGTCGCCGGTCCTCCCCCTGACGCCTACTCCCCCATGGGCAGCCCTGTTTATACTGTCGGTTATGAAAAGGAGATTCTGTGCAATTTATAAAATAAAATATACTGTATGAATATTTTATTACAGTGATTGAAACTAATTAAATATATTTTCGAATACATTTTTTCCAGGTTATCAGTAATCATGTGCGAAACCATCACCAAAAAATGTTCAGAGTTGTTACGGTAGTTTCGAGTTCATCCACAAGATGGCGCCGACTACAGGAATCATGGTTTCCCTCGTCGAATAGCAGAACTCTGAAGTCTGCAGCGGAATCAGATGATCTGAGGACGTCGAAACGTATTGATGCAACGCGAATTTTTGCGCACTACCGGCAAAAAATTGCCGGCCCCGGGCTGACAATCTTAGTACAGTACAGAAAAATATTTTCTTTTGGTGCAATAAAAATAGACGGAGAGAGGTTTTTTTTTTGGGAAGCAAATGACTTATTTTGGATTTCTTCTTATGACCCTAACTGGGTTCAGAAACTGTACAGAAGACGGGCAATTGTGTGTGTGACCGATTGCGAATTATTACCGTTTCAGAATGCATAAGAGTTTAGTAGCTGGACTTATAACCTTGCTGCACTTAGCAAGTGCCGCATTTTATCAAGGTAAGTTATTTTATTTTGTATCTAAACTGCATTTAATTACTATTTGCTTGGAATGGATTTCGCAAAAATTTATTTCTACGTTAAAAAATTTAAATTTTTAAAAATATCTTTATTGGTACTAGTAAATTACCAAGGTATTACTTTTGCACCATGATATGAATCTTGGCGATCGATAGAAATTATTCTAAACAATGTGCAATTATATTTGCGAAGGAGATTTATTGCAAAATTAAATAAATAATGAAATTTTGCGACTTGAAATTAACGTAATAACATTCTGTTACTATACTTGTACTTTTCATAGACACGTTTTTGCCATTGTTGGTGCTGGTGCTCTGTCTTATTATCCCGAAGAAGGAGGATGGTCTTTACACCCGAAACCAGTCGATACTTTTAATTAAACTTTGATGCTGTTATACTAACGAAAAAATACATTTTGTGGATTGTACCAGACAGCAGTTTGAATGACATTTTATATTTATACTTTACTTAATTACATACAATGTGCTATGTCATGCAAATAGTTGTTAAAACTTCATGTAATAATTTTTTCTTTTGACTTTTGAGTCTGAAAAAGTTTTGTAAGGTTTTAAAAAAATATATATCCTTTCATTTTTTAACATTTAAAGTTCTAGACTTCTTCACAATGGGAAATATAAGTTCTTCAATTTATATTTCCCATTGTGAGGTGAAATTAGCATTACTGAATTCAACATGCTCAGGATAGAAGGATACATGTAATGTTATATGCATTTAAAGTAATAAACATTTGCCACGAGCCCTCTTTCATATTTAATATCTTCCTCCTGGTGAATCTTGCATATTTTATAAAAAGAAAAAAATATATCGAGTAGCCATCCTCCCCTGACGTCCACGCCCCCCTTCTCGAGTGATATCCGGCCCCTATGGGAGGCCCTGTTTAACATTTTAGTGTGTTGTCTTATCAGTAAATGAATGGAAATATTCAGTATTATGTTAAATATTAAAAGTACTGACAGCCCAGTGGGAGCATAGGTTAGTGGAATCTTCACATATGTTTGACAAAGATTTTTTTTTTCTTTTTCTTTTTTTTTTGTTTGCGATTCACAGCATTGTGGAATTGAATAGAAACACTATTAAATCGATTTTATAAAATGTAAACCACCATCGAGACAAGTTAATAATAATAAGCGTTTAAATTCAAAAGTATATTTTAAGTAATGACCATATATTTTTCTAATTATTGAAAATTTAAAAATTTCGAAAATCATTCTTGATCGTTTGGATTAAAAAAAAATAAATAAGCTTAACATATTTTGTACCCCTAAGATACATTTTCTGAACCTAAAACAAAACTTTCAGGAACAACATATGTAAATATAATTCAATAAGAATTTTGTAAGGCAAATGTATGAAAATCGCATGCGATATGTTTCTTAAAAGCTTTTATTTAACTCGTCATGACCGGTGTCTGTCTGTTTCAATTTCTTTGATGGCATTTTTCATATAATTTCTTACGTACTAGAGAGCTGAAATTTGGTACATAGCTTAAAATTTGGCGGGTTCTCGAAAGCAAAATAAAACTTTTTTTTTTTTTTCAAAATGACCCGCAGAAATTCCATTGTAGTAAGATATATATATATATATATATATATATATATATATATAATATTTGAAAACTTAAACGTAACGAGCAAAAATGAAAGTGCTATCTTTGATTAGTCAAAATTTTCAACATTTGATAGTAACTGAGTTTCATCAATTAAAGCATATCTATTGTTCTGAAAATTAAAAGGCTAGTACCTCCGAATATATTAAAGTTTATTCCCATATGCGTAAAATTTGGATCATGTTTAGAAAACTGTGCAGAATAAGCATTGGCTTTTTGTGGGGAGCGGGATCCGCGAAACTGCTAAATAATGGTATTCTCTCATTTCTAATGAAAGTATGAAAAAGTATTTCGGTTATTTAATAACGCGAATTTTTCCATTTTATATTAAAACCGTGCAATATTTCGAAAATGGCATATGTTACTGTTTTAGCGATGTATAAATGGCATCATTATCTTTTTTCAAGGCAATTGCATTAAATGGCATTATTTTAACATATAATTTTTGTAGTGCTTTTTCAATTTTTGAAAGAAACTTTGAGAAATTGAAAAGCTGTTAGACCAATCTTCTTACCAAATTTAATTTCAATGGCTCAATTTGAATCGAATTCACTCGCCCCGTTTTCGCCAAACTGAAATGAAGAAAGATGAATCTGCCTACTGTATTTTTAGTTAATTTTTGACGAATATTCCCCCCCTCCTACTTAAATATGCAATAAAATACTTTACTGAGAATCAGAAACAGACTTCTACAAGAGAACAACTTCTGTCGCCCAGTAACTAAGCAATATGAATGAGGAAGGGCACATTCTGTAATCCTTTCGCCAGCTTTGGAACCAGCTTCGTGGTTTTTGCTGTTCTTCAGCAAGGAGTAGGCGTTGACATGACAGAGCCGCACAGCCGCTTCTTTAAGCAAAGTATTCAAGAAGTTATTTCATTCGAAGTTTGGAAATTTTTACCCATAGACTGTGTAGGAGCACCAAAATAGAGCCCCTCTCATCCAGAGGTTTACAGGAGCCGAAATTTCGAACTTCTACCCGGTTCTGTCCGGCAATACCATAGTCCGAAACCAGCTCATACCGAAAATATTTTTAATATCTAGCACATAAGTCCAACCCAGGTCAAGGATCCTTAAGTGTCGGCCCAGACCGGCCCGAAAAATGTGTATCTAATTGTGATAAAACATTACTTTTTGTACTCAGAATTAATTTTTTCTTCACAATTATCTGTATACAACCGAAACCACCAAATATATAAGTATACAGTGGAGCCCACTTATAGCAAGTTCGGATGTAGCGAAGTATCGGCCATTACGAATTTTGTCACTTTGAATCTGCAATACTTTTATAATGTTAAATTTATCGTTTATAGCTAACAATTAGATAACTGTACATCGGATATTGCAAAGTTTTCAGTGTGGGAGAGGTAAAGAAAAAAGTTATTTTCAAGGAACTTCTTGGAGTAAAAGCAAAATCCCAAGAGCAACAGTTTGTTTTGTAACAAAGATTCATCCCCAGACATGTTGAGCCTAAACACATCTCCAGTGACGTTGAGATAGCTTATACACATGAATATTGCTTGCGAATTTTTACATTGTGTTTGGTAAAATGTTAATGTGCAAACAGAGAAAAATTGCTGGAAACATATTGAGTTTTTAGGAAAATCCAACAATCTTTCACTTCCGATCCTGTATTTGAAATCTTTCAGTATGGAATAGGTTACCAGAAAAACAAGTTTTGGCAAAATATCTTATTTATGACGCTTATACAGCAAGCGATGATTGTGTTGAAACCAGTGGCATATTTTGAAATTCAATTGGGGGGGGGGGGGTTAGTTTTAAATTAAATTTATATCAATCTCAAGAGGCCAAAGTTAGGTGTCTGCACAGCCTCGGGCCACATTTTATTAAATTCGGGTCGTATCAAAATAAATAAAACAGCTAAAAATAGATCAAAATTGAAACAGAAAAGTTTGAAATTACATATGAAATAAAGTTTGAAATTACATATGAAACAAAGTTTTCAAGTAGCTGATGAAATTCTCCTTGTCCCATAATAAAATTTTGCTCTGTACGGAAAACGCAAATGGGTAAATTAGAACAGAATTATTACAGAAAATGTATAATTTTGGTTAAAAATTGGAAGACTTATTTATCCGATGACATTCCGAAATCAAAATAAAATATTGATCTTTGCAACATTCAAGTTGTTTGAAACTACAGTAACATAACAGGAAAATATGTTCTGGCCTGGATGCAGCAAAATAAATATACGACTTCTATTTACCAAATGTCATCTTTCGTAACATCATCTATCTGATCTATAAATTTAATAGGGAAGAAAAACATTCCAAATTTAATTTTTAAGGAAATGATCATTAGGTTATTATCATTGGTTAAGCGTGAGTTTCAATTTGTTATAGTTTTAAATTTATTGCAAAAAAGTTTAATCGGTTTTGTAATATGATTACTTGACTGGTGGTGAAAATATGAAATCCAATAGGTACTGTTTAATTTAAAACACTGATAATTTATTTTCAATTTCTTCTGTGATTTTAATTTCAATTATTAGATTCCGAATGTGTCTAAATTATTAAATTAAATTAAATTTATTTTTAAATTAAAACACAGTTCCATCGACTTCTTTTCGATAACAAATATTGAATAAAAATTTATTTGAGCAAACAGTTATAATTTAAAATTAATATATGGATAAAATGAATTATTGTCCTTGAATTTATTATATTTGTATTCAAAATATCTTATACTTTCACTTTAAATTTATTAAAATTTAAAAATATAACCATAACTGTGTTCATAATCAAAGAAAATAATATCTATGCATACTTACATAGAAAGTTTAATCGCATTGAAATGTTTTAAAAAAATACTAACAATTGTGGCATATGGCATGTTTGCTTTGCTACCTCTGCAGTCAAGAATATTTGGTGCTGATGTGATGGGACATTGAGGGGATAAGAGGGGCATTGCATTGTTTGTTCATTGATAACTTAAATGGGTGAAGAAAGCATTTTGTTTTTAAACATAATCTCAGTGAAAAGCAGTTTTCTCATTTCATCTCTGATTATTCAACCCAAATGATAAGTAAAACTCACTTTACATTAATGGTCATTCTTGATTTGTACAGATTTTTAAAATTTGGGATTTTGATTTATTACTATATGTAATATAACTTGTGTTTAATTCTTAAATGGCAAATTTTGATCATACGAGGCAACAGGCTCTAATGTACTGTAAAAAAATTCGTGCCGGGCCGCGTTGGATCTTTTGCTCTGAGTAATTTTGGAATGGGTCAGGCCTAGGCGAATTATTTAAAATAACATTTTTGGGCTTTGACAGAGTCAAATTTCAATATTTTCGAGCCGGGTAAAAATGTTTAATTAGATCTTATATAGCTTCTTCCCTTTCTTCTGCCGGCTTCAGGAACCGTGATTTTTCCAAATTTAGAGATTTCGGGCTTTGCTGCAGTAGAATTTTTCCCGCTATTGCAGTAACCGGAGCACCACTTTTTGAATTCTTAGTTTCTAAACGCTCCATATTTATTCCTTTTTTTAAATTATTTATTTATTTTTATTTATTGGAGGTAAAAAGGGATTGTTTTTCTAGTTCAAGGATTTTAGAACGACAAACTAGATGGGGATTGAGTAGATTTCTTTTTATCACATGTGTGTTTAGGAAGCATTTTGAGACTTTTCAATTTCAGAGGGGGGGGGGGGGGGACGAACACCCAACTCCCCCCTAAATGCGTCTCTGGTTGAAACCGAAGGAAACTATACCGACAATGCTATTATTGTTACAGTTGTTGATAATACGTCTGATGAATCAGAATAAATCGAAATTGATTTAGAAAGAGGAAGGATAACATCAAAAATTGTTGTGGAAAGCCGCCAGAATTTGTGCGACTATTTCAAATCCCACAAGGTTAATTGAACTGATACTTTAGGTGCAATTGGAAAAGTTCTATACAAATGTGTTGTAAATTTAAATGTTCAAAAGGAAATTGCAGATTTTTTTCAACGTAGATAAAAGAACAATATATTTCAACCTTAGTATGATTTCATTTTCACAATATGCTGTTAGATAAGTCATTCTTATTGTTTATCGCATACCTAAACTTTTTGTAACGAATATTCCCAGTACTTTGCAACTTCGCTAAATGCAGGTTTCACCATACTCTCGTAAATTTAATTTAAGTTTTTCAAACATTATATGCTTTTGTCCGACCCTACCCAATTTTTAAACGAAATCCGAACCAGGGCGAAACGTATCCAAGATAAATTCAGGACGTACGCCAGGCTCGAGTCCGTATAGACCTGTTTACGGCCACCATCGATAAAACACCGGGAACCCAGACGAAGGATGAAGGGAAGACTGAATGATCACTTTCTTGCTTACGGTCTTCAATTTTAGCTCGTGTAGGTTTGATTGACTGTCTTATCTATAATTTTGTTATTTAAGTGCGCTGTGATCACGATTGCTCAACCGTTTTCTTTTATACTCTGTTTCGGTTTTAAACTTTCGTCATTCTCACTTTCCCAACAATGTATAGGGAAAGCAGTGGAATCGTGGTATAAATCGAGATTTCGACGAATCTACACGTTTCGAGCACTCTAGAATCAGAAAATACTATTTATAGTGTGTATGTGTATGAATGTATGTGTGTATGCGTGCTCTAGCTATAAAAAGAATAGATCAAATTTACAAAATTAAGTAGTTGCGTAACTTGTGGGTTGTTGCTGATTAGATTGTGGTACAATTTGAGGGGGAGTCCCCCCCCCCCCCAAAAAAAAAAATGATCCACAAAAATCGTATGTATGTCATAGAAGATATGGTATTTTAGATAAAATATTCAATAATTTTTATATTTTTTTTAATTTAAAGCATTTTTAGTCCTGTTTTAAATGACTTGTAAAGAAAGTAACAGCGGTAAGCAAAATAAATCATTTTAAATTTATTTTCCACGCTCAGAGGGCACCTGTATAATGAGCTAAACATTTCAACATCTGCAGTGCACAGGACACAACCGAGAACTGCCCCCCCCCCCCCCCCTCCCACGAGCACTTGCAACTAACTTTTAACCCAAAACTCTAAACCTGCAAAAATTCTCGACACTCAAGGAACATCCAGAATACTTTCTGAACAAGGTATCATATTTCCACAAGCAATCCAAAAACCGTACCCATAAACATCCAAATTCTGTTAAATGTTCGACATCGATGCAACACTTAGTTCAACAGTTACACCCCTTTCAGAAGATATCAGAAACGAAGAACACAAATGTTTTTGCTAGGGTTACTCCAGAACCTATAACCCCTAAATTTAAAGAATAAACTCAACTAAACTAAATTAACCAAGTTTGTTCGACCCAGACCGTCCGACCTACTTGAAGGTGTAAGGTACCTGTTTGGACCTTAGATATCTTAAAGAAATTAGAGAAATTATATAGGATATGTATGGTTTTGACGCTCAGGACAGTGCCACCCAGTCAATCAATCAATCAATCACCATGAGCGAGGGGCCGACCAAAGAGCTATTATCAGAAATTATTGAGGAGCTTAAATTGCTCCTCGAAGGGACCGGCCCATTGGGTTTTCAACCTGACTGTGCCTCGCCACGGAATTTGATATGCGACGATATTAACATAACGATGTTAAATAAAATCTTGCTTTATAAAAAATGTGGGATACCACAGATACCGTAAGTAAGTTGCCGATTATAGTAGTTAACTTTTTTGTATCTACACACAGTACAATATACCAAAACATACATCTACTCATATGTTTAAATCGATCAAAAATATGTTAAACAGTTTTAAATGGCATATTACTATCCAAACTAATTTCTAAAGATATAGCTATATACATATTTGCAATAAATCAACATGTTTAAACTCAAACATACACACTTGCTACTTAATGCACACAAAACTTAACATTACGGATTATAAAAGATCGCCGATGTGAATAATGCTCCTTAGTTGTAACACATAAGATAAATACACAAATAAAATTATATCGCACACATTAAAATTAAATCATATAAAGCATAATGCAATGAATACCTATTATCCTAATGAACTCTTGTCTGAGTAATATAGAATGCATATACAGTCAAATAAAGCGTTAGTTTCCCCCTAAGTAAAATTCTTTTGAGTTTACCTCCATGCGCAATAATACCGGACCAGAACCCGGTGGGGATAGCATTCACAGGGAACTTAATTCCTTCCCCTACCACCAACCTCTCGGAAGGACCGACGGACCCACATATTTAACGTGCCCGTATTCCGTGGGAATACGGGGACAGTTTGGGTACAGTGTCTAGAACTAACTCTCCCTTCTAGACACTGTAGTTTGGGGTAGAGTCGAGAATCGAACTCGGGTCCTCCGAATGCAATCCTCGTGCCTTAAACACCGGGCTGTCTTCTGCCAAATTGTATGAGTTAGTTCTTATCTGTGAACACGGCTGTTTTACACCTCAATTTTTAATTTACCGCTGTCAAGCCTAATTTAAGTCAGCTAACAAGGCCTCCGTACAAACATATTTGATTTTCTCATTTTTTGTGTCTTCTCCAGCCCCCAGAAGAAAATATTGGCCCCTCTGGGCCTGGGCGACCTTGTAGCCAATTCAGGGTTCCGAGAGATTTTACTAAATATTTTCAGTGTTCCTCCAAATGTAAAAGATTGGTAATCAGTGCTGCAGGGAATGACTGACCCTCCTAAGACCGCGAATTCTATTTCAGTGATATGATTCACTTGGAAAGGTTTTCATTATACTTCCTTGAGGTGCGATAACTTCAACCTAGAATCCATATGCTAAATGTATATGTTATTATTTATTACTTGTATAAATTAGATTGAAATATATTGAGGAATTCTGTTTTTTTTTTTTCTTTTGAAATTAGTTTAATAATCGCTACTCATCCTAGGAAAAGTAAGTATATTTTTAATAAGAAATCTTGTTAATGTTTTCACACACATACACGGGCATGATTAAAATATAAGGTATTTTGTGATCGTGTCAGAAGACACAAATGTTGACAGAGCAGCGAAGGAATCTAATTTACTGCATTCTCACGTCTTTGAGAGTGCGAGTTTAAGTTTATTTTATACAGAGTTCGTAGGAAAACATAGGAAAGACATGTACACGTTAGGTCTGTGTATAATAGCAAAGTGCCCGATGGAATAAAATTGATTTCAACACTCCTAGGGGAGAATTGAAAAGTCAAGATAATGAATTCGGCAGCAAAGTGAGATAGATGACAAAAAGTCAATTGCAAAGTTGTATAGCAATGTGTAAATAGGAATCCATATCAGGAACGAAAGACGTATACGGAAGACAATAAAAGTTGTATCATCGAGGTCTCTGATCTAAAATGCTAGTCAGCATGCTAGTAAGCATTTTAGATCACACCTAAAATGCTTGTCAACGCACGTGGTAGTTTTTTTAATGGAAATGTTTATTGTTTCTAACAAAGGGCATTTTAAACACGATTTGTATTAGATTTCTTTTCATATAAGTAGTGTTTAATATATTATTCCTGAATAAGGCAGCCATTCGCCAATAACCCTATTCTGTCAAATAAATGCACTTTTAGCAGTTTTAATATTGATTCCCACTTATTAGACAACGTTCTACAATTTGTACTAGATTTCTGTTCATATAAGGGGTGTTTATTGTATTATTCCTAAATAAGAACCATTTGCCAATAACCCTAGTCTGTCAAATAAATGCACTTTTAGCAGTTTTAATATTGATTCCCACTTATTAGACAACGTTCTACAATTTGTACTAGATTTCTGTTCATGTAAGGGGTGTTTATTGTATTATTCCTAAATAAGAACCATTTGCCAATAACCCTATTCTGTCAAATAAATGCACTTTTGGCAGTTTTAATATTGATTCCTACTTATTAGACAATGCTAGAGTATTGTCTAATAAATAGGAAATTGTAGATACAATTTGTACTAGATTTTTGTTCATATAAGTGGTGTTTATTGTATTATTTCTAAATAAGACAGTTATTCGCCAATAACAATATTCTGTCAAATAAATGCACTTTTAGCAGTTTTAATATTGATTCCTAATTATTAGACAATGCTTTAGAATTTGCACTAGATTTCTGTTCATATAAGGGGTGGTTATTGTAATATCCTGAATAAGACATCCATTTATTGTATTATTCCTAAATAAGAACCATTTGCCAATAACCCTAGTCTGTCAAATAAATGCACTTTTAGCAGTTTTAATATTGATTCCCACTTATTAGACAACGTTCTACAATTTGTACTAGATTTCTGTTCATGTAAGGGGTGTTTATTGTATTATTCCTAAATAAGAACCATTTGCCAATAACCCTATTCTGTCAAATAAATGCACTTTTGGCAGTTTTAATATTGATTCCTACTTATTAAACAATGCTAGAGTATTGTCTAATAAATAGGAAATTGTAGATACAATTTGTACTAGATTTTTGTTCATATAAGTGGTGTTTATTGTATTATTTCTAAATAAGACAGTTATTCGCCAATAACAATATTCTGTCAAATAAATGCACTTTTAGCAGTTTTAATATTGATTCCTAATTATTAGACAATGCTTTAGAATTTGCACTAGATTTCTGTTCATATAAGGGGTGGTTATTGTATTATCCTGAATAAGACATCCATTTATTGTATTATTCCTAAATAAGAACCATTTGCCAATAACCCTAGTCTGTCAAATAAATGCACTTTTAGCAGTTTTAATATTGATTCCCACTTATTAGACAACGTTCTACAATTTGTACTAGATTTCTGTTCATGTAAGGGGTGTTTATTGTATTATTCCTAAATAAGAACCATTTGCCAATAACCCTATTCTGTCAAATAAATGCACTTTTGGCAGTTTTAATATTGATTCCTACTTATTAAACAATGCTAGAGTATTATCTAATAAATAGGAAATTGTAGATACAATTTGTACTAGATTTTTGTTCATATAAGTGGTGTTTATTGTATTATTTCTAAATAAGACAGTTATTCGCCAATAAAAATATTCTGTCAAATAAATGCACTTTTAGCAGTTTTAATATTGATTCCTAATTATTAGACAATGCTTTAGAATTTGCACTAGATTTCTGTTCATATAAGGGGTGGTTATTGTATTATCCTGAATAAGACATCCATTTATTGTATTATTCCTAAATAAGAACCATTTGCCAATAACCCTAGTCTGTCAAATAAATGCACTTTTAGCCGTTTTAATATTGATTCCCACTTATTAGACAACGTTCTACAATTTGTACTAGATTTCTGTTTATGTAAGGGGTGTTTATTGTATTATTCCTAAATAAGATCCATTTGCCAATAACCCTATTCTGTCAAATAAATGCACTTTTGGCAGTTTTAATATTGATTCCTACTTATTAAACAATGCTAGAGTATTGTCTAATAAATAGGAAATTGTAGATACAATTTGTACTAGATTTTTGTTCATATAAGTGGTGTTTATTGTATTATTTCTAAATAAGACAGTTATTCGCCAATAACAATATTCTGTCAAATAAATGCACTTTTAGCAGTTTTAATATTGATTCCTAATTATTAGACAATGCTTTAGAATTTGCACTAGATTTCTGTTCATATAAGGGGTGGTTATTGTATTATCCTGAATAAGACATCCATTTATTGTATTATTCCTAAATAAGAACCATTTGCCAATAACCCTAGTCTGTCAAATAAATGCACTTTTAGCAGTTTTAATATTGATTCCCACTTATTAGACAACGTTCTACAATTTGTACTAGATTTCTGTTCATGTAAGGGGTGTTTATTGTATTATTCCTAAATAAGAACCATTTGCCAATAACCCTATTCTGTCAAATAAATGCACTTTTGGCAGTTTTAATATTGATTCCTACTTATTAAACAATGCTAGAGTATTGTCTAATAAATAGGAAATTGTAGATACAATTTGTACTAGATTTTTGTTCATATAAGTGGTGTTTATTGTATTATTTCTAAATAAGACAGTTATTCGCCAATAAAAATATTCTGTCAAATAAATGCACTTTTAGCAGTTTTAATATTGATTCCTAATTATTAGACAATGCTTTAGAATTTGCACTAGATTTCTGTTCATATAAGGGGTGGTTATTGTATTATCCTGAATAAGACATCCATTTATTGTATTATTCCTAAATAAGAACCATTTGCCAATAACCCTAGTCTGTCAAATAAATGCACTTTTAGCCGTTTTAATATTGATTCCCACTTATTAGACAACGTTCTACAATTTGTACTAGATTTCTGTTTATGTAAGGGGTGTTTATTGTATTATTCCTAAATAAGAACCATTTGCCAATAACCCTATTCTGTCAAATAAATGCACTTTTGGCAGTTTTAATATTGATTCCTACTTATTAAACAATGCTAGAGTATTGTCTAATAAATAGGAAATTGTAGATACAATTTGTACTAGATTTTTGTTCATATAAGTGGTGTTTATTGTATTATTTCTAAATAAGACAGTTATTCGCCAATAACAATATTCTGTCAAATAAATGCACTTTTAGCAGTTTTAATATTGATTCCTAATTATTAGACAATGCTTTAGAATTTGCACTAGATTTCTGTTCATATAAGGGGTGGTTATTGTATTATCCTGAATAAGACATCCATTCGCCAATAACCCTATTCTGTCAAATAAATGCACTTTTATCAGTTTTAACGTTGATTCCTACTCATTGGACAAATCTCTACAATTTTGTAATTGGCATTTTTCATCTATCTCGCTTTGTCGCCGAGTTCTTTATTCTAACTTCTTGCATTCTCCGCTAGGGGCTCAGCAATCACTTTTATTCGATAAACCTAACATGGAGCTTCAACGACCTTTCCCTGCACAGTTATCGGGGTGATTAAGAACTTTACTAAGAACCGTGTATAATGAATGCATATGAGGCTAATTTTTAGCATTTTATCAGTATCTAAGCAGATGTGACATATTCTTTAAATACACGACATTATCAAGCGCTGTGCATTAGCTCATTAAATCCAGTACAAACAGTTATTTAATAACTCTCAACTGCCTGACAGCGAAAAAAGTAATATTAAAAGAAATCCAGCTATTAGGACGATATTTTACGGCTGAAGCTCGTGTGAGCGATTCGGTCATAAAGCAGTAATTGCCTCCTCCAGAAATCGATAACGAATCAGCCATTCTCGTAGATTATAAATTCTTTTCAGTCAGAAAACCATCTGGGATATGGAAGTTTCTTTTAAAATATTCGATGGAGCTTTTCCAGGATGTAGCCAAAAAACAAATTTGGGTGCACACACGAGCTGAGCTAAAAATAAGTAAGGGTACATCGGAGGCATTTTATGATACTCATTATATGCCAATTGGGTTACCTTCCCTGCAGCTATGGGTTGGAAACGATCTTCTAGAACCGGTTGTAAATGCATCTTCTGGCTGAGAGCATGTCTGTGTACAAAGAGAAATTGGAGCTAGATAGTAATTATTGAGTATATATAGGAAAGAATTTACTGGTTTGGTATTTTCTGTGGATTGCATTACTTTCATTTACATTGAAATTGAGCGATTTCAGGGTTCCAAGAAAAGTCCTTTAGCACTACACTTGAAATTTCGAATTTTAGATTAGTATTAAGTGGTCAGCTGGGGCTTCTATAGGATTTTTTCCTGGGGGGGGGGGGGGACTTAAAGATAATACATATAGAAGCAACTAACCCGACATTGTGACCTTGAACGTCCAAAATGCAGCAAGCGGCCATCTTTTTCCCCCTATGGGCACTTGTGGTGGCAAGTTAGCAGTATTAGTTAAATCACAAATGTGATTCAATTTCTGTTCATGGACCGCGTAAAATACACTCTGTTGCAAAAAAATATATGCACTCATAAACAATTTAAATTCAACCGGAAAACTGCATGCAAGTGTCGTTTTAAAAGTTATGAATATGATCAAACTGTTAGCGCCAGTAATGTTATTGGGGTCATGCAACAAACACATATGAGAACGAAGCATCGTGCAGCATTTAAAATGACCAATGTTCTCACTCACAGGCAATTGGAACTGGATTTTTTGCTTTGATACTGCAAATCGTGTACAAAGATGCCTTTGAGATGTATTCAACGGCGCTACAAAAAATGGTCGGATTTAGAGAGGTCGTATCTTAGGCGTAGTGGGCTTCAAATTTCTCCAAAAGTTAGCTTAGGATAGATACACTAAACTACAACGACTAAATTCATACTTGCAGAGAGAGGGCGTTCTTAAAGCTGGGATCGCTCTACGTTGTAAGACGTTTAAAGCCAATTACGTGATGTGACTGAATTTGTGTGCAAAAGTTCTGCAAAATTGTGGCTCTAAATTAACAGTTATCAATATTGATAGCATCCTCAATACGTAATATAGTCTATATACAGTATATCCATATACAATAAAATCTCGATAAGTCGTTACCCGGATAACTCGGTGCTCCAGATAACTCGGCACTCCGTATAACCCGGCACTCCGGATAACTCGGCACTCCGGATAAGTCATCATTTTTTGTCAGTTCTGTCTGGTTCTCATAAAGACAATGTAACTAAATTCTCATTGCTAATTCAAATGCTATTCTTGATAACGCTTCGCTGTCGAAAAGGTACGATATGACAGCAAATAAGAAAAATAATTCCGAAATGAGTCAACATTTGCACTAACGATAATTATGAGTGAAAAACAAAAACTAAAACCTCTAGTGATCGGGAAAATAATTCCGAAATGAGTCAACATTTGCACTAACGATAATTATGAGTGAAGAACAAAAACTAAAACCTCTAGTGATCGGGAAAATAATTCCGAAATGAGTCAACATTTGCACTAACGATAATTATGAGTGAAGAACTAAAACCTCTAGTGATCGGGAAAATAATTCCGAAATGAATCAACATTTGCACTAACGATAATTATGAGTGAAAAACTAAAACCTCTAGTGATCGGGAAAATAATTCCGAAATGAGTCAACATTTGCACTAACGATAATTATGAGTGAAAAACTAAAACCTCTAGTGATCGGGAAAAGCCAAAATCCGAGATGCAAGAAGTGAAATCTCTCTCAGTTTATTATGAAGCTAATCCAAATGCATGGATATCGACCGTAATTTGGAAAAAGTGTATTCTTAAACTGGATATGCAAGTTTTACGCCGGAAAAGAAATGTTGCTTTTATTATCGACAACTATCCCGCTGAAGGAAATTCTTTCACAACCTAATAAAACAAAAGTTTTTGAATCTTTAGAAACCATTCGATATTACCTTGCATCAGTTCAAGGTACTATAGATGAGGAATTCAGAGATCTAAATGTTTTAAAGAACGCCAATTTCACTAACAAGTGTACGTTTCAGTCAAATTTAGATAAGTACTTTGTATCATAATACGTATGTAAAAAATAGTAGTATTAAAGTTTAAAGAATATGTATTCAAATAAACCTCAAAAGAGGTTAAGTTAACTTCTTTTTTATCATTTACTTAATTTATCAGTACTCTAACTATTAATTTAAATAACTTGTTATGCATATCATCATAAATGTAAAGTTTAAATGATCGTTACATTAATGCATATTTAGTACTTTCACTTGTTACTCATCTCCGCTTAAGTCGTGGAATTTCCTTGGTCCCTTGAATGATGACTTATCGAGGTTTTACTGTATTAAAATATTTTAATTAATTCACCAATTTAGCGTCATTTTCGTTAACTTGGCGCCATTTTTGCAATTTTCACGAAATTTTCGTCAATCTGGGGCGAAATATTACTAAGTTGGTGATATTTCGCTAGATTATTCGCTAAGTTCGCGAAACGTTTCGCCAAACGTTACAGACAAAGGGAGAGAAGAGATATATACTACTTATATATTAGAAGGTATGCCCGTTGTATGACGGAATTCAAAATTTGCAAAACATTACCTCCCATTAACGTCATTTTTATAAATTTGGTGACATTTTTATCACTTTTGTGATATTTCCGTCAGGGTAAATGGAGAACTGGGTTATTCTTATAGTAGATTCTTATGTTCTCTCCAAGATATTAAATTTCCATCAATTAGTTATCATTATCATTGATTTAGTGTCATTTTTATCAATTTGGCGGCATTTTCGTCATTATCAATTTGGCGACGTTTTCGTCATTATCAATTTGGCGACATTTTTGTCATTATCAATTTGGCAACATTAAAAAACACTCGCGAAGTAGGTGATATTCCGAAAAGTTTGTCTCCGAAATTTCTCAGAGTCACGGACGGAGAAATAGATTTCTCAGTCCACATCAGATTTTTTTCATCCAATCCCACCGTACAAAATTATTTTTAACTCATTATTTCAGGGAGCTGAAAGTGAGTTTTGTTGCAAAGTAAAACATGATTTAAGAAAATTTTAGATTTCTGAAACGATAAATTTTAGATTTCTAAAACTATAAATTTTAGATTTCTAAAACTATGAATTTCGGATTTCTAAAACAATGAATTTTAAATTTGTAAAACGATGGATTTTAGATATGTAAAACTATCAATTTTAGATTTCTAAACAGACAAATTTTAGATTTTTAATTCTAACTCATTAGACTTCTGCAAAATACCTTTTATAAATCTCTGAAAATATATAAAAAACTTTATTAGATTTGAAATATAAGCCAGCTTTTCTAAAATAGTATATATAAAATAATTATTAGACTTGCAATAATTTTTAAGTTTCTACCGTTTTTTTTAAGCGTATTTTTCAATATTCTTTTGCAACAATATTCTTGTCCAAAAGATTCGGTCTTTGCAAAGGAAATCAACAAACTTACGGTGAAGTGTTTTCTTGGAAATAATATACCTTATTTTTGTGGGCGAAAATAATATTGATGTGCTTTTTCCGTGTTGGGAATCTTAAAAAGAAGTTTCTCTTTGTGTTCATATACTTACGCAGCTGGAATAAATATTCCTGTTCAGTTTTCAATTTTGTATCAGAGTGCTATGCAGCTTGTGTGTCGTTGAATTCTGCATGCAATCATTCAAGCAAACTTTTGGCGACCTTCCAGCACAGCTGAGGTTATTGGCAACCTTACAATTTCTGGTATTCGCAGTGGTTGCATTCAACTTCTCCCATTCTTTGGATTCTTAATATAATTTTTTTGTCGACATTATGTGTATTTCATGAAGATAAATACCGGATTACACATACAAATGCATATGTGGGAAATGCATGGTGAAGAAACTCGACCAAGCATTTATATAATAAGTCGATGTTATATCGTGAAGTTATTTCGATAGTTCAGTTTTTGGGGTGAAATGCAAGGGTCAGAAATGATCACGGATCACATTGCCGAGGACAACTTCTTTTTTGAGTATTCCCCCCCCCCCCCCCCCAAAAAAAAAGTTCGGCGCATTTCCGAAATTTTGCTCATGAAACAAATAGGCATTCGCCCTCTGAGCCAAGCTACAGTTTTAATTTTTTTTTTTTTTTTTTGCATTTACATCTACATAATATACGACACTGGCGGCGGAGCCATAGGGCAAGGGGAGGGGCAGCTGCCCGCTCTAAGATTCTGAACTGGAGGCAATGCACCCCCCCCCCCCTAAAATGTAATTATATATTGCTAAAATATATAATTTCCCCTCCACACGAAAAATAGTAAGAGCGTAAGAAAATTGACATGCCATACAACTTTTCCTGAGAAAACTGTATGGACGATTAAGAAGAAAAACAAAATATTTCTTTCTCCTGTTCTCCAGTATCTCTTTTTAAGCACACGTTATTCATGTGATAAAGCATCAATTAATTGGATCATAAGCGAAACTAATCATTCCAGACTAAATATCTAAATACAGGTGAACCTCGATATGTCGAACCTCGGTATCTCGAAATTTTCGATATCTCGAAATATTTTCATCTCCCTTCACGCACGGTATTAAACTAATGTAAAACAAACTCTTTAACTCGAAATTTTTCTAATCAAACTCTCGATATCTCGAATTTTTGCATCTTACCATTTGGATCATCTTACCATTTTCAACTTTTCATTTGGAAAAATACGATCCAAAAAATGTGTTTAATGCAGATGATCCATAAAACTAGTTTAACTTCAACAATTAATATTATTGTAAACTTATTTTGAATTAAAACGTGAAATATTATATTTCACGATATTTTTAATGTTAGCAAAAATGTATTCAACTTGCACGTTTTATAAAATGTTTTGATTTTATTTCTCAACATAGAAAAAGGAAAAATCCAGTGCTCTGAATGCATTTGCAAATATTTTCTATTTTTTTTTTTTACTTTTTATACGTGCTAATAAAATAATGAGTAATGCGTAATAATAATGAGTAATGCGAGGATTTTTGAAATTTGCGTAACAATTTCTTTTTTTCTTGCCCCCCCCCCCCCCTCTGAAATTAATTTATTCTTTCCGCCGCCTCTGATATACGAAGTGTACCACCCAAATTGGGTCTAAATTTCGTTAGCGGTTTCTCAGATTAGGAGATTAGGAAGGATCATTGATTTTGATAAAATCTCATTTCAGAGCTAAACTGTGTACATTTTCGGGTTTTTTTTCTGCTTTTATATCTTATCTATATAATATACATAGTGTACAACACAAACTTTGTCAAAATCTCGTCAGCGGTTTTTGAGATCACGAAGAAGTAACGACTTTTACAAAATCCTCTTTTACAAGTAAACTAAATTTACTTTTCGGAATTTTTTTTTATGTGTGTGTCCACATTTACATAATATATAAAACTTGCCACCAAATTGGGTCCATATCGCTTCAGTGGTTTTTGAAATAACGAGGTGCCAACGTTTTAACACTCACAGACCAACAAAAGTCCTTTCTGTTATATAGGGATCTATCTCATCGATACATTTACGGCGAAAATTCGACTTGTGATTAAATCATAATTGCTATACTTTTCTTAGGCTACATCGTTTAACGTAAAAAGTTTGCTTAATCTACTGCTAAAAACATATCTATCAAGAAAGTGGCATATATCCCAATTACTATCATACTTTCCTCTAACTCTAAAAAAAAAAATAAATAAATAAAAATAAATCCCCACATTTTCAACACACAGCTTTCCTTTCATATTGACAAATATTGATAGGTAGAGAAACATCGACATAACATCACAATTACTATCATACGATAACTGAAATGATAACTTTATATTATAACTACAAAATGATAACTTTATATTATAACTACAAAATGATAACTTTATATTATAACGACAAAATGATAACTTTATATTATAACTACAAAATGATAACTTTATATTATAACGACAAAATGATAACTTTATATTATAACTACAAAATGATAACTTTATATTATAACTACAAAATGATAACTTTATATTATAACTACAAAATGATAACTTTATATTATAACTACAAAATGATAACTTTATATTATAACTACAAAATGATAACTTTATATTATAACTACAAAATGATAACTTTATATTATAACTACAAAATGATAACTTTATATTATAACGACAAAATGATAACTTTATATTATAACTACAAAATGATAACTTCATATTATAACTACAAAATGATAACTTTATATTATAACTACAAAATGATAACTTTATATTATAACTACAAAATGATAACTTTATATTATAACTACAAAATGATAACTTTATATTATAACTACAAAATGATAACTTTATATTATAACTACAAAATGATAACTTTATATTATAACGACAAAATGATAACTTTATATTATAACGACAAAATGATAACTTTATATTATAACGACAAAATATCACAATTACTATCGTACTTTCCTCTAACTCTAAAAAAAAATACATAAAAATAAACCCCCCATATTTCAACACAACTTTCCTTTCATATTGACAATTACCGATAGGTAGAGAAACATTTACATAACATTACAATTACTATCATACGATAACTGAAATGATAGCATTATATTATAACGACAAAATGATAACTTTATATTATAACGACAAAATGATAACCTTATATTATAACGACAAAATGATAACTTTATATTATAACGACAAAATGATAACCTTATATTATAACGACAAAATGATAATTTATTTGAAATTTTATATTCCTTGAACATGGCAGAATAGGACAATATTTGACATAATTCATGAATAAAAGCGTTTTTTCATGGCTCATTGATCATGAGACTTTATAGTTTTAATAATTGTTGTGAAAACTAGCCACGATACAATTTTTTGTTCTTGGCGTCATGCTTGGGGGGTACATTATCAAGTATGGTATCAATCGAAAGATTTTTGCAAGCCCTTTAAAGTAAAAGGTAACACGCTGTAATTGTAATCATTTAGACCCATGGTACTGAGTTTTCAAAAATTTTCTTGTAAAATTTGGAATAAAAAACAGCTACTGAAAATGGATTCTGATATGAGAAATTCGAGTTCAGCTACATTTCAGTTAATTTTTTATATTATGTTGAAGTTTCGAAAAAAAAAGTTCGAAAATTTGGGGTCTTTCTCTGAATCGATCAACCAGGAAATCAATAGAGCTTTGAGGCTTGTTGATTGGAGTAATCGTATCAAATTTCATTCGATTTGCTCTATTTGTGTGAGTAATATAGCGTGCATGAGTAAAAATAAAACATCCAATATCTCGAAAACGGCGCTTGATAACTCTAAAATAATACTCTTCATTCCTTTTAGGTTGAACGTACATATAAAAATTTCATTCATTTCATAATATTTTGATGTACGCGTTTATTTTTCCCATTTTTTATTCAAAACGTGAAATACCTATTCTTTGTTACGTTTTAAATTCTCCGCTAGGAGCACTGCAATCCCTTTCATTCATTCGGCATGATCACTTTACTAGAGATAGACCAAACGTGTACACTCATGGACCTTTCCGTACAGAATTATTGGGTTGCTTGAGGATTTTCTTAGGAACCCTGCATTTTTTTCTACAATGTGAAATTTGTTATTTTCCCTTTTCTAATCAAGTTATATTAGGAAATGTTTATCTTCGTTATTTATTGTCACCTGTACAATTGAACCGATTTAGAATTGATATTCAATTGATAGGAATATATTGTAGTTATCATCTGCATATAAGAGTGTCTTGGGCAGCACATGACATTCCCTGAGCATATAAAATCATTTTCTCTTTCTTTAACAATTCATTAAATTGTGTTTAATCGCACAAAATAACACGAATAATTATTTGAAAGTACACTGAATTTGTAGTTTTAATTTAATTTTCGTTTTCATTTGGCGACTGGACATATTTTCACGAGGCGAAAAAACTAAAATATCTCGAACGGTTAGTCCTAGCACTATGGGGTTGCTCTCATTCCTTTCTGCATCAAAAATTACGTATAAACCAAACATTTAATAGATATGGAGCATACGTACTCTTTAATTTTAGATTTTGACATTTTGCAAAAAAAAAAAAAAAAAAAAAAAAAAAGGGGGGGGGGGGGGGGTTGAATGGTATCAGAATCAAATCAGCACCAAGGTATCCCACGAATGATTGATTGATCTGATAAATTTTGTAAAATGTGGTCAATTACTTTTCAGATAGAGTGGATGCATTCATTGGACAGATAGACAGGTAGGTAGACAGAATGACAGACATCCACACAGTATGACTGACACATATACACACACATATATATATATACAGAAGGGCTGGCAGGCTGATAGACATACAAACACACACACATTGACACACACAGAATGGCAGACACACACACAGGGCCTTATAAAAATTACTCTAAAACTAAAAGTTACTGACAGGATTTGGCACCAGGGCCTGATTAAGCCAAAATGGGTCACAAGGCCTGGTGTTAATTAGGGGCCCCCATACACTCATGGCATACCAAACACATACAAAGCAAATTTGGAAGTTTAGGGCCGCTGTTCAGAAGGCCATTTTGAACTATTAACATATTTTCATACTTTAAAATAAAAAAAAGAAATTCAGTTTTTTTAATGAAATACTTATTTTTGATCAAATTTTTTTTATCATATATAAAATTTGAGGCCCGGAGGCCCGTGCGTTAAGCAGGCCCTGCACACACACAGAGAATGGCAGACACACACATAGAATGATAGACAGATACTCACTCATACGTCACGCCAAAAATTGTTTTTTCGGGTTCTAGAGTGCTCGAAAAACAATCCGTCGAAAACTCGAGTTGCGGTTTTCGACACGATTTCAATACTTTCTCTATACATTACCATGCATTGTAGGGAAAGTAAAAACGAAGAGTAAATGCTCATTCAAGTGCGAAAAATCAGGGGAAACTGAATTTTTTCCCCTAGTGTATCGCTTTCACTTTTTGTCAGATTTATAGCTCAGCATGCTTCTCGGAACCCTCATTGCGTCTATAAAATTGTGATCCCTGTTGATACTCTAATGTGCATTCCTTAGCAAAAGAAATTTCTAATGAAATTAGGCGAACCAAGTAGTAAAACAGAGGGTGGGCCTTCTGCACTTTTTTTCTTATGAATAATTCATAGCATACAACCGTTTGTCTTGCAGAACAAGCCTTTCCTGGAGGGTGGCGCATGCCGACTTAAGAGAACCATGAAAACATTCTTTACAAACGACATAAAAGCTTCTTGGAAGATCGCTAATTGGAAACTAAATTTTGACTAGGTTCGAAAGTGAGTATCTTATTTCAGTGTTAATGAAAACTAGTGTTACAGATACTGGCAGATGTGAAGTTGCTAAGATAGTCTCAGAAACAGACTTCTGAATGTGTTGTCCCTGGCGTTAATATTTGTATCAATACAAGATCGAATTACCCAGCGTTGCCCAGGTCTTAAATAAACGTCCACTATTTATAAATAAAATAAGTGCTCGCTACTTAAATAGTACAGATAACACCATACTCAGTTTCCCAAATCGCCTGCTTTGAAATAAAATCATTCTCACGGCACCAGTAACATTTCCAAATCTCAAAATGAGAATAATAATTGACCATACATTCAGCACACCGCTCATGAAAACACCAGAGTAAGTAAATGGATCTGATACTTTCGGTTATGCGCATGCGTGAATGTAGACATGTCTTTGGTAGGTCGAAGTACTTCAATCGCACTGTCCAGACGGAAGAAAATGATTCAAAAATTTTAAGAGTTCGCTCGCTTAAAAATTTATAATAATGAAAGGATGTCTTTAGGAAATTATTTTTTTGCTTTGGAGCAGTGTGTGGTATTTAATGTAGCGTGCGTAAATTATAAATAGTGGATTGGCTGTCAAAATTTTTTATATCTCAATTTAAAAAGCGGGGATGTTTAGAACACACGCAACGTTTTCTTTAAATTCAAGGAAATTCGCCTATTAATCGTATGGATTTTGTTTAAAGTTTGTTTGAAAGAGAATTTCCCGGTCTTTCAGATGGTGTCAAGATGGAAATTGTGATATTTTCGGTCGCTAAGGAACCGATATGTGTTATATAGCCCAAAATCGTTGTAAATTGGACTAAAATATAAAATAACTAAAAAACTAATTCGAATTTAAAGAAAATAACGGCGAAGTTCTCCAAATATCATGGCCATACGATGCTTAGATTTCCCGCTACCGGCTGCACAGTCACACACATTATTCTTTATTATGTAAGATTACTGTTAGGCACTAGTAATAATATACATGGTTCCAAGGAGTCCCCACTGACTTTGTAAGGAAAGATCCATGAGTGTACACGTTAGGTCTATGTAAAGTGACCATGACCATGCGAATAAAAGGAATTGCAGCGCCCCTAGTGGAGATTTTTAGTTAGGGTAACGAACTCGCCAACAAAGAGATATAAACAAAATTGAGTATTGTCTAATGAGTAGGAATATACATCAGATATGAAAGAAACGGGTATGTGGAAGGTAAGAAATAATCATATTTAATCGGTTGTTAAATACACAGCCACGTCACAGTACTGTTAAACGTTGACGAACGATTCACGAGAGTTTGAGATAATACCCATCTATTTGATAAAATACAGGCTCTAAACTAAATTCCTGTGCGTGTAAGTGTTTATTGTATCATTCAATTCGCCAATAATCATATTTGTTTCAAATAAATGCTTTCTGTAAAAGTTTTATGGTTGATTCCTACTCATTATGGGAAATTTACACGTTCAAAAATAGTCTATATCGCACTTGTCAACACCGCTGTCATCATTCCACTGTGACCCACCCCGTCGTTGCGTCTCACACGTTACACGCTCCTTTGCTTCAGTATCAACCGAGTCGCCTAGGAGAGTACATAGATTTTGTCTTCGCCCGAGAATGAATTTGCAAAGAAAAGCTTCTACGAGTATCTTTAGTTTTATGAACGAAACGTCGTGTTAAATATAAAGGATTATTATTAAATTAAAGTTCCAGCTAGAACATTAACGTCGCGTTGTGTAGATATGCAGAACTCTTCTTTTTGTTCTGCTCTTTGATCTCTGCAATTCTTTTTTTTTAATGCTAGAAAATAACAGTTATTGTCTTACACAATAAAAAGAAAACAGTTTTCTTTAAATGTTTTGTATAGAACAGTAGTACTGCTATTTATTAAATTTGTATTACAATCAATTTTTCTGGTATTTATCTTTTAAGTTTTCGGATTTCAACAATCAACAGGCAAAAGAACAGCTGCGTCCCACAGCTAGTAGCATTCATGTAACTCTAAATTCCAAAGTCCCTATTTGGCCTAGAACCTCTCTCTCTGTTTTTAATGTGGCTAACGATGAAGGAACCTGAGTGAAACTTTTGAAAATTCGAAAAATATTATAGTTTTAAATATTTGTAAAAACCTTTAAAAACGTATCTCAACGCAACTACTTGTACGGGTGTTTCAAAATAAGCTTTGTTGCAAAAAAAAAAAAAAAAAAAAAAAAAAAAAAAAAAAAAAAAAAAACCCATAAGAAATTGAGCTATAGCCTCGAAACTCGACATGTATGTATCATTTTAGGAGATATGTAAAGGATTAGAATTTGGGAGCAAAAAGTAAGTTTGTTGGACCAACTAGCTTTCTTTAGGCATATGATGCAACCTCTCTCTAAATCCGACAATTGTTCGTAGCGTCGTCGAGTACGTTTTAAAGGTATATTTATACATAACTTGCAGTATCAAAGCAACAAATTCAATTCCGATTGCCCGTGAGTGAGAACAGTCGTTTTAAATGCTGTACGATGCATTGTTTCCATGCGTGTTGCATGAGTCCTATAACATCATTGGCGCTGATAGTTTGCTTATTTGCATAACTTTGCATAAACGGCAGTTTCATATCGAGTTTCGTGCCTGTAGCTCAATTTTTTATGGGTATATATATATATATATATATATATATATATATATATATATATATATATATATATATATATATATATATATATATTGAATAAAATGGAATTAAAAGGACGGGGATGACCATATGTCTTGCATAAAATGGTAGAGGAGGATTGCGACTCCTCTTTCCCGTTTAAAAGCAGCTTTTACAGCCCGGGCAAACGCTCACGGCCCCAATGCAATACAACGGTCGGTCCCCCATATGTGCAGAGACGAAAGCACCATACAACAGAACAGGAAAGAACAAACGACCAGGAAAGATGGAGGTAATGAGGCGCTACACACTATCCCTCTGTTCAAGAAAGAAATTACGCGCATGCGTGTAGAGATGACAATACCGCATATCGACTATTATATTCCAATATCACGACTGAAAGGATCTCTGATTTCTTGATCTCTGAAAACAGAATTATAATAACTCTTCAAGAAATACTTGGGATAATGTTTTTTTATATCTTCTTGTATAATTTTCTGGTTACATTCAGTGCAATCCTTTTTGAATGTGTTAAAAACTTGATTTCTCTTGAAATGTCAGATAATAATGTTCCTGAAAACATTCATAGTAAGATTAGATGTCCAATAAAATCCTATAAAATTTCGCACCATAACCGTCGGTTGTGGATCTTACTTAACACAGGCCAATTAAAGACTTTTAGATATTCTTAAGCATGTCATTTTTGATATAAAAAAACTGAATGCCATTATGATCAAGAACGGACAAGAAGTTATTAATAGACTTAAATTTTGTCATAAAGATATAAGTTTCAAAAGTCGTGACTTTCGTGATTTATTCAACTATATAGACTTAACTCAGTTATATCTTATTTTGAAAGAGTTACATGAAGAATATGATTTAAAGAAATTCATTACCTATCGCAGGTATTTAGATCTCGTGGAATTGGTTCTCGGGGAAAATATATTACATGACGGGAATAAATATTATCGACAAATTAAAGGTATACTCATGGGAGGCGGCTGTTCATCGATATTGGCAGACATATACGTATCCAAATTTGAAAAATGCACTCATACATTGTCTGAAATGCCATACTTCCGTTACGTCGATGACGTGCTCTTGGGGTATTTCAAGAACGCTCCTAAGTTCGATTTCTCATTCTAACCAAAAGAATTGGAGCTTATCGAGAATCAGGATACTGACGATGAAACGGTGAATTTTTTGGACCTTTCTATTAGAAAACACAGACAACAAGGTATATATACAACATTGTACGACAAACGTAACTTATATAAAATTAAGATCAACCATATCATAGATTGGACATCTAATCTTACTACGAATGTTTTCAGGAACATTATTATCGGACATTTCAAGAGAAATCAAGTTTTTAACACATTCAAAAAGGATTGTACTGAATGTAACCAGAAAATTATACAAGAAGCTATAAAATATAGTATCCTAAGTATTTCTTGAAGAGTTATTATAATTCTGTTTTCAGAGATCAAGAAATCAGAGATCCTTTCAGTCATGATATTGGAATATAATAGTCTATATGACGTACTGTCATCTCTACACGCATGCGCGTAATTTCTTTCTTGAACAGAGGGATAGTGTGTAGCGCCTCATTACCTCCATCTTTCCTGGTCGTTTGTTCTTTCCTGTTCTGTTGTATGGTGCTTTCGTCTCTTTATGGTGCTTTCGTCTAGGAGACCGATCGTTGTATTGCATTGGGACCGTGAGCGTTTGCCCGGGCTGTAAAAGCTGCTTTTAAACGGGAAAGAGGAGTCGCAATCCTCCTCTACCATTTTATGCAAGACATATGGTCATCCTCGTCCTTTTTAATTCCATTTTACTCAATGTTTTCTACTTCGGATGTAAGAGCAGCTACGCACCTTGTCCTTTGTAGTAATTTGCTTTGACTTTGGCAGTATTGTATCGTGTAGAGACATTTCGTTCCCATCCTCTTTACGTTTTATCGGTTATATATATATATATATATATATATATATATATATATATATATATATATATATATATATATAAATTAGTAAATCCAAAGTTAGAATGTATGTAGTAACTCATAATACACTATTCCAAAATTTTCTACTATATATATATTGGCAACAGAATGTATTTATTTTTGGCTTGCACGTTTTCTAAATAGATTTATAAAAAAAAAATTACAAAAAATTAAAAAAGTAACGTATTGATCAATAGGTTCACTTTCCATATGCAATATTATGCGACAAAACTTCTAACATCATTCTCGCGGCTCTAGATCGTTTTTGTAATAGTTTTATATTTTGGCGCAAAAGAATTCGCCAATAGTCATGTATTTCACGGAATATTCACTAAATGACCATTGCATTTTGATGAGGTCTTTGCACGTGAGTATGAATTAGTCATTCTGTTTGAACTTATAAGTTGCTTAAAGCGTCCAATTTCAATTTACGTGATGTTAATTCAATGCCAAAAACATTATGCCGAGGATCTTGTATACCATTATTTCGCTGTGAAAGACATAAAGACATTACATTTCACGATAATATTATATAGGAAAAGTCATGCTCTGCCCACATGCGATTTTTTTTTATCCATATTCAGCTTATTGCCGATCATTCTCTTGGCTGTTCGCATGATCGACCAATGCAGAGTCGTGTTATAACCAGGGGTGGGATAGATGATATTTTTATAGAGGGAACCATTGAGCTCTTATTTTATGGGGTATTTTATGGCGGGGTGAGAAGAGGGAGGAAAACACTTCTATTATGTGTATGAGCATTGCTGCTTTCACGAGCGAGCTATTGAGATGAAAATCCCCTCCCCAAACTATAGGTCCCCGCTTTCGCTTGGGGCTATATAGAGCTTTGTGCAGGAGGGAGCTTGTAGTATACTAATCAAATCTGTGATCCCCTGAATTAATAGTTCCAACCTCCTGCCTTATTTTACGTGTGTGTGTGTGGTTTTAGCGTCCTTTTTCTATTTTTACTCCCGCATGAAATTGTTTTCTTGCCCTTCATCCGGGTGGAGTGGACGGATGTGTGCATGTGTGGTGATTAGCGAGAAATTACAGGCAGACTTACGTCCTGGAAGTCCCTTGAATGAGTAATCTACGTCCCTTATTTTTTACGTAAGTATTCGTTACCGAAATGTTGTATACTAGAAGGGGAGATGACAAAAAATTTCATGTACGGTTGCCAAGCGTCTTGTGCAAGCGTATTTCTAGAGCTGACTTGGGGGAGAAATACTTTGGGTAATAGTTTTGTATTTTGACGCCTAACAATTCGCCATATTTTCACTGTGAAAGAAGTAAATTCATTGCTTTATATGCTGCCCACATTAGATTTTAAAAATTTAATAAACGATTCGAGGAGTAGCAATAAAACTTTCGAAAATCTATGAAATGAAATAGATTTTTAAATATTTGCGAGGAAAGCCTATAAACCAACAAAAACTATACATCCTCAAAACACAATGTCCTCTGTTTTTATCCTTGAGTCTTTCCTCTTTAAATGAAAAAATAAAAGCTAAATGTGTGGAAAGTTACAAGTTGCAGTCGACAATTTAAAAATCGGATATCTTTTATGCAAATGTTTGAAGATATGGTTGCAAATACTAGAAAAATGATTCCAAAGCTAATTAATTTTGCGTGAAGAAAAATTCAGCACTGATACAAGTCGCCTTACAATCGCTTAATTTGTTTATCTTCTACTTGCATTAAAATTAAGCTTCGGTGTAAAAATAATCAAAGTTTAGTGATCATTTAAAATCAAATATTGTAATTGCGTTAACACAGAATTTAGATACACAGATAATACGCAAAAATAAAGCGGTTCTATGACGGATGCAACACTAAATATAAATTAAAGCGACCTTTAATTATCCCGATCTTTACACAGCGGAAGAAAATGGATACTATATTTTATTTTGCAATGAGTCACGTGATCTATACATACATCGGTTCATATAATATGGGTTGTTGTTGAGACCCAGACCGTCCGACCTACCAGAAAGGTGTAAGGTAACTGTTTGGACGGCCGGGAAGTGCCACCCAATTTAGACCGGAACCCAGTGGGGGTGGCATCCACAGGGACCGTACCCTCCTTCCCCTACCACCAACCTCTCAAAAGGACTTGTGGACCCACATGTTTAATGTAATCGTACTCCGTATGAACACGGCGGCAGTTGTGGCTGCGTGCAAATCCAGCGCGCAAACCACCGGGCTACCGCCCCCGAAATGTGCCAACAGCAGGCGGTGTTCCCAGGTGGTCGCCCACCCAAGTACTAACCGCGCCCGATGCTGCCTGACTTTGTTGATCTAACGAGAACCGGTGTTTTCAGCACGGTACGGCCATTAGCCCCATATAATATGGGTTGTTGTTGTTGTTGAGACCCAGACCGTCCGACCTACCAGAAAGGTGTAAGGTAACTGTATGGACGGCCGGGAAGTGCCACCCAATTTAGACCGGAACCCAGTGGGGGAGGCATCCACAGGGACCGTACCCTCCTTCCCCTACCACCAACCTCTCGGAAGGACTTACGGACCCACATGTTTAACGTGATCGTACTCCGCATGAACACGGCGGCATTTGTGGTAGCGTGCAAATCTAGCGCGCAAACCACGGGGATACCGCACCCGAAATGGCCAACAGCACGCGGTGTTCCGAGGTGGTCACCCACCAAGTACTAACCGCGCCCGATGCTGCTTGACTTCGGTGATCTAACGAGAACCGGTGTTTTCAGCACGGTACGGCCGTTGGCCTCATATAATATGGGTGTAATTATTATTTTAATTTTTATTTAAAATCTACCCAACATATTTTGCTGAAATTTTTTTATACATTTTGTGATAATTTGAATATTCCCTAAAGTTTTCGAAGCGATTTTTAAATTTTAACTTCGCTTAAAAAATGTTTGAAACATGAAGTCCCATAGCCTTCAATGTATTTCATTTTTGCAACATATGTGATATTATTCATATTATTCATTTTCATTCCCATATATCCATCCCACAGGCCGTCTCAACACTATACTACAATTTCATTTTGATAAAGTCATTTTTAACACTTTACAACATATTTGAAAGGTGTTTATGACATTCTGTCTGTTCGCACGATAACTGCCGTAAAAATGACTTTATCAAAATGAAATTTTAGTATGTTGTTGAGACAGTCTGTGGAACATATGGCAATGTAACTGAATAATATCGGCCAATTAGTTTTGGATTGAATCCGGGTTAAAAAAATGAAATACATTGAACCCTATGGGACCTAAATTTTTCAAACATTTTTTAAGCGAATTTAAAATTTACAAATTGCTTCGAAAATTTTAGGGAATATCCAAAATATCCCAAAAAATATATAAAAAAAATTCCGCAAAATATGTCTGGTAGTTTTTAAATGAAAATTAAAATAATAATTGTACGCATATTATATGAAGAGATCAAGTAACCCACTTCAAAATAAAATATGGCATCCATCTTTTTTCCAAGTGTCAAAATCATGATTTTATAGTTATTTTTAATTTACATTTAGTGTTGCATCCGTCCTAAAACCGCTTTATTTGTGCGCAATTTCTGTGCATCTATATACTGCGCCAATGCAATTACAATATTTTTGAGTTTAAATGATCATCCAACTTTGATTATTTCTACAACGAAGCCTAATTTTAGCGTATGTAGAATGTAAACATATCAAGCTGTAAGATGAGTTGTATAAGAATTACTGAATATTTTTAACGCAAAATTCTTTAGCTCTAGAGTCTGGAATATAGCTGATATGAATGAAGTTTTAAGCATGGAGTTAGAAAGTACTTTTACCTCCACCGTTTTAAGATTTTAAGTAAAATAAATTATTGTAGTATTGTGATGATTTTAAAAATATCACCACTGAATAAAAGTTTATGAATGAAATATTCACTGCTTTTATATAGAGAGCCAGACGATTTATATTTCGATGACGTCATTTTAATAAAGTTCATTGTTTTCGATGAAGTTTTAAGTTTTCAAATATAATAAATTATTATAGTATTGTGATAATTTAAAAAATATTACCGCTGAATGTATCGCATTTTAGAAATGTTTAAATAAAATTGCATTGCACTTGGAAAGTGTTTCATAATCAATGCTTTATGCATGATTGATTTTTCTTATTATTATTTAAGTAGTTATCCAGCGAAAGGACAGACAGACAGAATGACCAATGTCATAAACACTTTTAGACTATGTTGGAAAGTGTTCAAAACGCACTATTAAACCTTCCATTGAGATAGCATTATGCAAACGATATTTGTTCCGGAAAGTTATTTGAAAAAAAATATATCAGGTTGCTAAGCAATGGAATTAAACCCAATGAGTTTATATTTGAAAAGAAAATATCATATTGCTAAGCAACGGAATTAAAACCTTTTTTGATTTAAATAATAATGTATATAAATAAATTTTATCGGAATTTCATTTTTGATTGGATTCTATCTATTACGGGCTTTGGGTTTAAGGATTACGGGGATTATTGATATTTTCAAATTCTTAAGTCATCTGTTTCATTTTGGTGAACGATTTTCAAATCCATGTATTGTAGTACAGTTATGTCTTCCTAATACACGGGTATAATCCTCTAATGATCTACGAAAATATAAGTAGTACGGGTATATCTTCCAATCCACGAGAATATAAGTAATACGGGTGTATATCTTCTAATACAATTTTAGTTTAATTATTTTGGCATATATTGATTCAATTTCGCATTTTCTGTAAATTTGTTTAAAAACTGGATCAGAATGTTTTATTCTTCAGATCTGCCTGTGAAGATAGTTTTGTATAACGAGAACAGAGATTCTTAAACTTGTTTTTTTTTTAGGAGCAGAATTTAAATATTTTAATAGCATGTTTTGAATAGCAATACCATTTAGAATACTATAGTATTTGCACATGATTGTGAATTTTAAGTTTCTTTATATTGTATATTTCGTGCGAAGAATGGGTATACTGCTAGCCTATATAAATAAAATTAAAAAGTTTGTATTTGTGTGTGTATGTCTCATCATCGTGGAAGAATGGCATGCACCGAATTTCATGAAATTTTGTGGGTAGCTGTTAAAAAGCCCTATTTAAAATTTAGTCCATGGTTAGAGTTTCTAGCAGTGTTTTTTTTCAGGCATTTATTCGGGGGGGGGGGGGAGGAGAGGGAGGCTTTGCCGCTGGAGACATTTGATATTAACTTTGTTTCTATTTATGCGACAGTATTTAGATATATTTATATAGGGTAAATAGAAAATTTGCCCCCCCCCCCCCTAAAATGCCATTCGCCCCCCCCCCCCTTCCCCGGTCAAACCTTCCTGAAAGACTGCCTGATTTCTAGGACCAGGAGTTGTCCAGATATTAATGAAAAATCCACAATTAATCCTTCCATAGAGTTAGCATTATGCGGATGATATTTCTTCCGAAAATTTTTTTTTTGAAGAAAGAAAATTATCATATCGCATAGCAACGGATTTAAATCCAATGTGTTTATGCGGCAAACGATTTGCATTAAATTTTTTCTGATTTAAAATAATAAAGAATTATACACACACACACACACCGACCATTCAACTTGATGCTCTAAGTCCTAGGACGAGCCGGATGGTCTGGGCTTTCGACACACACACACACATACAATGATGTTATCGAAATTGCATTTTTTGACTTGATTATATCAATTACGGCCTTCGAATTTAAAGAGTACTGTGATTATTGATCTTTTCAATTTATTAAATCAGCTGTTTTATTTTGGCAAAGATTTTTGAAACTCATATATTGTAGTACGAGTACTCTTCTGCTAACACACGGGTATATCTTCTAATCTACGAGAATATGAGTAGTACAGGGAACAATTTTAACTCTTTATAATTCCATACAATTACTCTTTCTCAATTCCATACAATTTTACTTTCATTTTGGCATATATTGGAATCGATTACGGAGATTATTGATATTTTCAATTTATTACGTCATCTGTTTCATTTTGGCAAAGATTTTTGAAACTCATATATTGTAGTACGGGCAATCTACTACTAATACATAGGTATATCTTCTACGAGAATATAAGTAGCACGGGTATTGCTTCCCATAGAATTTTGGCATATATTGATTCAATTTCATATTTTTTGTAAACTTATTTACTAACGGGACCAGGATGTTTTATTCTTCAGATCTGCCTGTGAAGATAATTTTATATAGTGAGAACAGAGATGCTTAAACTTCTTTTCAGGAGCATTAAGTTAAATATTTTGAATAATAATGTCATTTAAAATACAATAAGAATTTTCATGTGATTGTGAATTCTAAGTTTCTTTATAATATATATTCCGTACGAAGAACCGGTATACTGCTACTAATATAATAAATTAAACAATTTGCTAAGTGTCAAGTATCCCCTGAATGTTTTCATGTACTCTAGTTTGGAAAACACTGCTATATTCTCATTAAAAAATACAAACAAACAAACAAAAATACTTCTAAACGTTTCGGGTTCTTTTGCTTTTTTGAAGTTTCGGGAAATTCTAAGTTTTATATAGTGATTGTTTTCAATTAAGTATCAAAAGTATTTATATATAGGTTGTATATCAATAATTATTGCTAACGAGATCTTGAAAATCGAAATCTTTTATTTGATATACCAATAACGTGTTTAACTTTTTAAATTCACACAAGATTTTGTCGTTGGAAAGTGGATCAGTTTAAAAATAATATTGAAAATCGAGGCACTAGACAGTGATTCAATGTCAGCCACTTCCATTGATATGCACGAGCAGTTCATGTGTTGGATTTGTAAAGAAACAAACTTATTGCCATTAAACCAATTCGCCATCATTAGAGTAAGTCCTCTGATGCCCACACCATTTCCTTTTCTTTTAAGTGTAAGGTGGAGGCATATATATTTAACTTTTCTTTACGGAGCTCGATTTAATATTTTTTAATTTAAATATAACTAGTTTCAATTCGCCATGGGACAGCTAGTCATTTCACTCGTGTATTGGGAATAGGCTACGCTCTTTGATCTCCGTCAGTATTTTGCACTCGAATTCGCTCATGGTAATTTAGGATTTAAAATCGGGGAGTTAAATAAAGTTTTTTTTTTCTTAGTTCATAGAAAAAGGCAATTTGTAGTGCTGCTAAATGCTTTAAAAAGATGCACATAACTTCCGAAAATGGGGTGAAAATATGCAAAAGTTTTTATACCTACATGAAAATTAAGAAATGTCTAAAATACACTCTGTTGCAAAATATATGCACCTATATATAATATGCACCCATAAGAAATTGAGCTACAGCCACCAAACTCTGCATGTATGTATCGTCTGAGAAGACATGCAAATGATTAGAATTTGGGAGTAAAAAAAAATTTATTATGAAAGGGTGGCAACAAGAAGATGACATTTTAGTAAGTGGTAAATTCTCCCTTGGAAGTTATACAATCCAATATACGGTGCGGCATAGAGTCAATTAAGTTGCTTATGTTGCAACTGGTCAGATAATTCAGGGCCTTTCTGAGAAGGCTGCAATTGCCGTCCCAACGTGTCCCAGATGTGTTCTATTGGAGATAGGTCTGGGGACTTGGATAGCCATGGGCCGGTATTAAATTCCCGAAGACATTGTTGAGAAACTCGTGCAGTATTTGGTCGAGCGTTGTCTTGTTGGTAAATGGAACCTGGGCAGCTTGGCAGCACACGCAGAGAGCAATCGGTTGCAGAATGTTATCGACGTACAAGCGAGCCGTTAGATTGGCTTGCAGCACAAAAAATACGGGATCGGAACGCTGGTCAGTCCTTTTCTACACATGTATGCTTCGATCATCAGCACTGAGAGAGAAGCGGGATTCGTCTCTAAAAAATGTGCTTCCAATCGGACACTGTCTATTCTGACCGACCTGGGCACCAATCCAGACGGCTCTGTCTATATTGAGGGGTCAATGGTAGGCTCTTATGGACGTCGACACCAAATTTCACCTTCTGCCAGTCGTTTTCAAATAGTACCACTTGATTCAGGATGCATGGAAGATGGCAAATGCCTTCGAATGGCTGATGGTGAGCCCGTGAGTGAGAACACCGGTCGTTTTAAATTCTGCACGATGCGTCGTTCTCATGCTCGTTACATGAGTCCATAACATCATTGGCGCAGACAGTTTGATCATTTGCATACCCTTAGAACGACATTTGCATGCAGAGTTTCGCAGGTGCAGCTCAGGTTTTTTTCATGGGTGCATGTTTTTTTTTGCAAAGTGTAATATAAAAAAGTTGTACTGCGTATCCGTAAAAAATGTTCTTACGAGCGAAACCCCACCAAAAGAAATAAAATATCAAAGTCTGTATAATGAATGAGAATTCAAAAATATAAGCTTAAACTATTTAAGATCTGACATGTGTCCTCATACAAAAGTCACATAACCAGCAACGTAATTAAGAATTTTAGTCCCTCAAGCAAAATATGTAAAAGGGCCCAGGTCAAAATTTTGGGCCTTCATTCAAAAGCATTTAAAAATGCATCTATTTTTAGGGGCCGTTTTCATATGTGAAGAATTTTTTGGTATTTTCATTAATTTTTCTTAACTACAGGGAGGAAACAGCTGAAATTTTGCATACTCATATAAAAAGTCTTTGTGAATCGGTTTCTATCAAACTATGTCTAGGTTCCTATTCATATTTTTTTTTCGAATATTAATTTCATAATTTATATTTCATACAAATAAGTATTTAAAAAAATAAAAATAGCGTTATTGTGTATGGGTTGTTTAATAAATGCCGCGAGAAGACAATTATTACAGAAAATATGAATAAAAGTTGGGAGACTAGCATTATTAGGATCTCAAAATTTTACATACGTATAACTCGGAAACGCTTCTTCCAAAAGACTTGGAAATTTGGTATCGGAGGCTAATTTTAGCTTTAGATTCGAACTATGTTGTCAAACTTGGGTGTTGCCATTGGAAATTTCAAAGTTTATGCGCGTTTTAATATGAAAACGGCCCCTTTTGCAAATTTTATGTATAAGAATTTGTAGAGGATGCTATTCCAAATTGAATAGTATCTCTAAATTTGCCCTACGATGAACTAGGCTCGAATGACAAGATGTAGGACTTTCTTTTATTTCCGCAGCTGTACAATTGTTTTCGTATTTATCATAAAAATTGTTTTGTCATAAATAAATTAATACGTATAATTGTTAGAATAATGTGGCAGCAGCCGACTTTGCTTCTGCCAAAAAGACATCGATCGAAGATGTTAGGAATCAGTACCCGAATTACAAGTTCGGAGTCGAAGCTAGCTTTTGCCCTAACCTTATAATATCGGTTTTGTAAGCACCGGGTCCCGAGTTCGGGCCTGGCTCGGGACCATCAACATCAATTTCTTTGGAGCTGATGGCATAGCGCGGGATCAGTAATCGAAAGGTTCCGAGTTCGAACCTATCCCCCACCATCGGGATCTGCAGCCCCCCACAATAACAATAAAATATTTTTAGTTTTCAATAAAAATTTCTGAGGGGGGAAATTGTGTTTTGGGCTCCGTAAATATCTAAATTCGCTCCAAGCCCCTATTCTCCTTGGGCTCTTAGGCGTCGTTAAACCGTGCTTAATACTAGTTATGTCACTGCACGCAACACAGCTCGGTGCATAATCCATATTCAAACGGAATTTACACCCATTTGTCACTCTTTTTATTGACTTGCTCTTTCAACTTTTATTGACTTGCTACATTCAAATATTGTGAACGATTTTAACTCTTTTTCCGATGTTCAATAGACTTGAAATTTGCGTACTTACGTATTCCTGATGACAATACAATATTCTATCAAATCCCCCCACCCCCACCCTTCGTACAGCCGGTCAATTCTTGTCGCTTTCCCGTTGGCCAGATTACTAATTAATTCTAATATTTTTGATTCCTTTAGCGCCAGTTCATGAAGCTCTGCTCCTCAAACTAAAAAATATAAAATAAAAATATATTAAATAACTTAAAAGAAACAAACACGGTTGGTTCTCTTTCAAAATGCACTAAAAAGTAGAAAATAAAATTTTCTTCATTGTCTAAAAAATTTTCACACACAAGACTAAAAATAAAAGCATAGTCGCTTTTCGCTCGTTCCCTTAACTGCCAAAACTTTAACTTATAGATCATCCATGTCTTGAGACATACAGATAAAATATTTAGCAGAAATATTCAGCAAAGTAATGAGTAAATGCAACGTGTAATTTGGCAAAGAGGACTGTTGCTTTACAAATTTACTCCACATTATAATTACACTAATCATTTCCTCTTTTATACAACATCAGAACAATTTCACAAACTAGAACGTTTATAAAAACATTCATTGAACTTTGTTCTCACTAGTCATTTCCCCTTTTGCACAACATTATAGAAATTAATTTCCGTTTACGAAAAAGTTTACAAAAGTTTTTCGATAACATAGAAAATAACAGTAATTGTATTTTATTAAATTAAGCGTCCTTATGTTTAATCGTGTGTATGAAAATATTTTGGGTACTGAAGAAAAATTAATTTTCTATTTATTAGTGCATTTGGAGATAAACGTGTGTTATTTTTTCTTTTGTTTTTGAAATCTACAATCTTTCTTAAATCAGATCTAAATGTTTCGGGCACTCCAAAACACGAAAAAAACTATTTTTAGCGATACGCTTGTGTGTGTGCCCACTCTAAATCAAAAACTATTGGACGAAATGTCAAAAAATTTGGTACATAAGTCAGTTATGAGATACCGTGGTAGTGAATAGATTTTGAAACGATTCGGAAACACAGAACCGGCCTTATTTTGTTAAATAACTCGCAAAATTCGTCAAAAGCAGAAATAAAAAGCTAAATATGCTTAAATATATTAATTACATACTTGGTTTATACGTACGTTTGACGACGAAACAAATAAGATCAACTCTATTATTCTAGGATGGACCGTTTTCTGGGCAAAATAGTTTTATATTTTAAGATGCATTAAAATAATATATATTGAAACTGCAAAATGGATATAACTTCAAATTTCTGTCAGTTTGTGCAATTAAACTCAATTTAATATAGTAATGTGTTGTTCACATCAGATTTTTTTAATAGCCTTTGTCCACTGTTTTTTTTAGTCAATTTTTTTTTTCAGATTTTCACGATCTTTGCGGGCAAGTCGTAAAAAAGGGTCGGTAATATTTTGACGAATCATGTCAAAATTTAATTAGTGTCAGGATAACCATCAAGGGGCTTCATTCAAATCAAGGGGCTTAACTACTGTTAAGCCCCTTGATTTGAATGAAATTTCTTAAGTTTTATGAAATTTTATTAAATTGTATTTTAGCAGTGAAAAACGTATTCAGTTCTTCAAAATTAAAAACTTCAATATCTTAAGAACAGTCCATCTTAGAGTAATGTAGTTGGTCTTATTCTTTTCGTAGTCAAAAATTACGTACACACAAGCTTTTAATTTATACATTTGAGCATACGCAATCTTTTATTTTAGATTGGATATTTTAGGTTTGCGGGCCATTTCGCATGAAAAGGCATATTCTTTTGTTCTGGATCGTACCAAAATTTAATCAACACCACGGTATCCCAAAAGCGACTATCTATCAAATCTTGTACATTTTGATTAGTTTGTCAGCTAGAGTGGATGCATACGATTTCGGCGGATCATTTCGCAAAAAAGGCAGGTTCTATTTTACCGAATCGTACAAATATCTAATCAGCACCAGGGTAACCCATAAGTGATTTATCGATCAAGTTTTATGAAATTGGGTCCATTAGTTTTTCAACTGGAGTGGATACATACAATTTTTGTGGGCCATTTCGTAAAAAAGGTAGGTTTTTTTTCTCGAATGGTACCAAATCTAATTGGCACCAGGATAATCCACAAGTAACTTACCAAATTTTTTGAAATTTGATCAATCAGTCTTTGACTTGGAGTGGATGCGATGCATCTCTCTCTCTCACACACACTTTTTTTTTATCTTTCGTGTTCGAGAGGGCTCGAACCGTGTAGATCCGATGAAAACTCGAGTTGTGATTTTCAACACGATTCCAATACTTTCACTATACATTTCCATGTATTACAGGAAAAGCAAAAATTCGTAACTGACATTGAAAGCTACTCACGCAAGGTCAGTGTTTTGTTTATTTCTCAGCAAACTCATATTTTTTTTTCTATTCATATCCGAACAAAGCATGTATAGAATGTATGAGAACATGGAGATTATAACTATCGGATGGCATACAAAAGCTTATGCAAACAGTAAAAAGGCCCTTTCACCAGAATCACAGCCAAATTTCCATCTGCTTTGGCTTTTGTATATTGATTAATTTATTTATAACAGACCCTATGCTGTTTGTTCCCTGAATTATCTCATATTTTTATTCACACACATGTACCATTTTCTTTGAACGTTCTTTATTGAGACATATTTTACGTGCTTCCTACGTTACATGTGGCCTTTGCCTAATAAATATACCTGTTACTTCCATTTGTATACATGTAGATTGATGTACGATTTTGATCTTAAGCTGATATGTAAAGAAATTGAACTCGTGAGCTCTTATTCTTGTTTAAAACTGTCCAAGGTATGTATAGCAATACGGACTAATTACGTCCCAATAAATGTGATGTGGGCAGCACATGACTTTCCCTAACAGACATAAATTCACTTTCTCTTTCTTTCTGTCACAATTCATTAAATTGGGTTTAATTACACAAAGTAACACGGATAATTATTTGAAAGTACACTGAATTTGCAGTTTTAATTTAATTTTCGTTTTCATTTGGCGACTGGACGTATTTTCAAAGGCGATGTGGGAAAAATGTGGAAAAGCTATAATATCTCGAAAACGGCTAGTTATAGAGTAATGGGGCTTGTCTTATTCTTCTCATCGTCAAAAATTACGTACAAGCATTTAATGGATACATTTAAGCATAATTTTTCTTTTTTAGATTTTAACTATTTTTGTGGTTCTTTTTTCCCGAATCGTACTAAAATCTAATCAGTGCCAAGATAACCCACACGTGACTCATTTACCAAATTTTGTGACGTCACACAGACGTCACGTTAAAAATAGTTTTTCGCGTTTTAGAGGTTCCAAAGCTTGTTGATTTGTCGAAATTTTGAGTTGCGATTTTCGACACGATTCCAATACTTTCCTTATATATTACCATGTATTGTAAGGAAAGTAATAAAAATGGTCAACTAAATTTCGGGTACTCAAAAGAAAAAAACGTTCGCAACAATGAAAACGAACACTATTGAGAACTAGTGCAAGTTTTATTAAGTGGAACCAGTAAAACTTAACTTTAGAATTATGAATATTTTGTGTTATATAAGATTTTAATGATATTATCATTATCGATCCTGTAGTGTTGGGTTTAATATAATCATTAATTTAATCATAAATTGGACATTGTTCGGAGAGTTACTGCTTTCGCTCGGCGATAATTTTGGTTCCTGGTTTTATGCCGCCACAAAATATGTTATAACGCTTCGCCACTGTCCCTATCATAATTTCAATTTGTTCAAAAAATATCTGTCCGTTATACTCGATTTTTCCAATAACCAATGATACTGTAAGACTATACTCAGGACTGTAATCAAATTTTGAAAGAGAAGAAGGAGGATTCATTTGAAATAAATCAGTGGCACGAATGACAACATGAAAAGTGAAAGATAGATTATAGGCTACCACAGAGAAATGCTTAGTGTGAAGCATCGACCCGTGAACGTATCTAATTTGCGAATGTTTCTTATCTACTCGTGGGTCACGTTTTCCGGGCTGAATTTATTGATACTCCTAAAGTTGTGTTTAGGAATCAAAAATCTATCGTTAAGCTGAATATAGTAATCGAGACATCGGTTTGCTTTTTCTTTATTCTTTTGTTTGTGAAGCTGTAATACAACCAAATTTAATGGTGAATAAAAAGAGGTTAAAGGCTTTTAGAGAATGCGCATTTTACGAGCTTTTGATTGAAGGTTAGCTTTTGGCTAGATATACATAATGGAAACTGTTATAGAGATATTGATTTCAGCGCGTTTTTATGTTTGCCTTTAGTGTGTACCGGACAGTTTTTATACGGAGCTTGTGACAAAAAAAAATATAGTTCTCAAATTATCTAAATATCATTTTGCCGAACTCTATGTAGTTTACTTATAATAAACTTTTAAACCCTTAAATTTTATTATAAAAATACAAATATTTTTTTTTTATTTACAGAGTTCAAATATTTGTATATTTGTACTTGTTAAAAAAGTTGATTGTATTTATATGTGTGAAAAAGTGCGATTTATGTGTTTTATTAGACAAATACGCTTCATAGTTCATAATACTTATACTACCGGTTATGCTATAAAACTCCATGTCAACTTTCAAACTCAATTTAAGCCTTTATATATTAGTATACTTTGATCATTTTATAATAATTAAAAATACTACCCTAATCATTCATAAAATTATCACTAAACGAAAATCTCTATTTTTCTTTTTAATTCATTAGGAATAGGATTTTAATTAAAGTGCATTTTTTAAATGCGTGATTGAAGTGCATATTTACGCAATTAAAACATCTTTTAGCAAATGCGATTTTAACGACCAAATCCATTATTCGGCGGACCTGCTATTTGTAGATAAATACACAGAAACTGATATAATTTTAGGACAAGAAGTTAAAATAACGCCCATTAATTGGGAGACGTCTGCTATTAAGGGTTTCTGAGAAGAGGTATGACCCCCTAAATCCCCTCCCTTGGTGTGTACGCTCATGAAATAATGATAAAAACATCTGATGTGAGCATCACATGACTTCTCCCTATGTAATGCAATGAATTTGCTTCTTTCACAGTAAATATAGGATGTATAAGATCTACGACACGTTGTTTTTATTGCTAAATTGCACATAGGGCGCTTTTTCGGATCTAACATTTAAATCTATTTCCCAATAAGTACCCAATTAATTTTTACCATATTGTCGTTAATCTCGGACGAAATACTTCCAAGTTGGCTATATTTCGTTCGAACGATTCATTTGTTCGTGAGATATCGGCTCCACAGACTCACGGATGTACACACACACGCACAGACATCTAAAAAACGGTCGATTCGTGTTCAGGGATACTTGAAACGTGCTCTTCCGTCGAAAACTCGAATTTCGACCCCGTCACAGTACTCTTCCTATATATTATACTATGTATACAGGGAAGTAAAAATTTAGGGGAGAGTCAGACCAAACTGGGTCACATGCTGTACATGCTGCTTCAAAATGGATTGAAAAACAAAACTAGTTTATTATCACCATGAAGTTCAGCTACATATTTTTAACACTTTAAAAAGTTGAAAAGTGTTTATGACTTTGTTCATTCTGGCTGTCTGTCCGTTAGCACGATAACTGCCGTAAAAATGACTTTATCAAAATCAAATTTTAGTATATTGTTCAGACGGTCTGTGGGGCCTATGGGAATATAAATGAATAATATCACCTAATTAGTTTTGGATTGAACCCGGGTTGAAAAAATGAAATACATTGAACCCTATGGGACCTAATTTTTCAAACATTTTTTAAGCGGATTTAAAATTCACAAATTGCTTCGAGAATTTTAGACAATATTCAAATTATTCCATAAAATATATAAAAAAAATTCAGCAAGATATATTCAGAAGTTTTTAAAATAAAAATTAAAATAATAATTACACCTTTTATATGAAGCGATCAAGTGACCATTATATGCAGAGATCACGTGACCCACTTCAAAATAAGATATGACATCCATCTTGTGTCAAAATCGTGATTTTTAAAGTTCTTTTTAACTCATGTTGAGTGTTGCATCCGTCCTAAAACCGCTTTATTTTTGCTTAAATTCTGTTCATCTACATACTGAAACAACACAATTACAATATATTTGAGTTTAAATAATCACACAAATTTGATTATTTCTACAACGAAGTCTACTTTTCACTTACGGAAAATGTAAACAGCAAAATATGTTGAATGAGTTGTATAAGAATTGCTGCATTTCTTTAACGCAAAATTATTTAGCTCATGGAGTCTGCAATATAGCTGATATGAATGAAATATATTCATTGATTTTACAGAGAGAAGGACGATTTTTTCGATGAAGTTTTAAGCATAGAGTTTAATTACTTGTTCTTCCATGGTCTTAAGTTTTTAAATAAAATAAATTATTATAGTATTGTGATGAATGAAATGAATGAAAAATGTTTATGAATGAAATGCTGCTTTTATAGAGAGAGCCAGGCTTGTTATATTTCGACGACGTCGTTTGAATAAAGTTCATTTATTTTCGATGAAGTTTTCAAATACAATAAAGTATTGTAGTATTATGATAATTTTAAAATTATTACCGAGGAATGTATCGCATTTTAGAGATGTTTAAACCAGGGAATTTATATTTCAATGCCGTCATTTGAATGAAGTTCATTTTTTTCGATGAAATTTTAAGTTTTCAAATATAATAAATCAATATAGTATTGTGATAATTTTAAAAATATTATCGAGGAAATGTATCGCATTTTAGAGATGTTTAAATGAAATTGCATTGAAGTTGGAAAGTGTTTCATAATCAATGCTTTATGCATGTTTGATCTTTCTTGTTTTTAAAGTATAGAGTACAAAATTTTTTGCTAATGTAACAAATATTTTTTACGGTGTTAAATTATAAATAACAGCTCGAAATATCCAGTTTGGCTTCATGGTGGGTTCAAATAGGGTACTCTTTAAATCATAGTAAAACTTGTTCACATTTAAAAAAAAAAGCTATATCTTTATTTTCAGACAAACAATCCTAATCAACTTTGTGATGTCAAAATGACGTAACCTGAGAAAACAAAGGTGTATTTTTCAAATTCACCAATGTTATTGCAAATTTTATAAATATTTATTTTCTATTTTGGTGAAAAACCAGTCTAAATAATAACGTCTTTGCGTGCCTCTGCTTTTGCTTACATGTTTTTATATAATTGATTCAAATTTCACACGATCATATTAACTTGAGGGAATTTGCAAATAAAAAGGAGTGTATTTCTCACGTCGTTTTGCCACATCAACTGTAAGAAAACATGTACAAAACAGTAGCGTATTTCTCGTACCATTTCACCAGATTAATTGTAAGAAATTGCATTTGAAATATATGGACTTACTTGTTTTTGTAAGTTTATATATAGCTTTTTTGAGAAACAAAATACTATTTTTTAACATACATGATATTTGCAGTCTCATATCTGCTTTATTAATTTATAAAGACAATTTATTAAGGCAAGTATTAATTTGTAAAGGCAAAACGAATTACCTTGAGATACGTATTTTTGTCATCATTATTGTTATTGTGATTGTTATTGCCTATTCTCATTTTTGCCGTGTTTTATTTTTATTTATTTTTATATACTTTTAATTGTGATTTTTGAATCCTAATATTCTTCTCATCCCCCTTTCCATTGTAGTGATATGTTACCTTCTATCTTTATCTTTAGTCTTGGCCTATAGTTACTCATTTGTAACAGATATGCTAGAGATGGGTTTTTTTGTACATACAGTAGTTTATGCATAATTTTCGATTAAAATCCTTCAATTTTTATTTATTTATATATATATATATATATATATATATATATATATATATGACCCGTTAACAGACGCACTCACAAACACATACATAATGTCAAACCTGTTGTTTCAAATGCCGAAGAACCAATCGGGAACAACTTTTCCTTTATACCGTTTTAAACCTTTGTACTCGTGAATGGTTTACCAGATATCTACAAGATAAAATTCTTTTGTTTTTTAATATCTTTTCATCCTTGACACGGTATGATCTTTCGTAATTGAAAACTTGCATACAAGAAAAAGAAATCTACATTCTATTGGTGAACTTTAAATTCAATTATTTTCTTAATTTTATACGCGAGCACTTTTTGATTAAATGCAGTGTTTGTTCTTTTTTAACACTTTACAACAAAGTTGAAAAGTGTTTATGACTTTGTTCATTCTGTCTGTCTGTCTGTCTGTCTGTCTGTCTGTCTGTCTGTCTGTCTGTCCGTTAGCACGATAACTACCGTAAAAATGAGTTTATCAAAATGAAATTTTAGTATGTTGTTCAGACGGTCTGTAGGACCTATGGGAATATAAATAAATAATATCACCCAATTAGTTTTTTATTGAACCCGGGTTGAAAAAATGAAATACATTGAACCCTATGGGACCTAATTTTTCAAACATTTTTTAAGTAAATTTAAAATTCACGAATTGCTTCGAAATTTTTAGGAAATATTCACATTATCCCATAGAATATATAAAAAAAAATTCAGTAAAATATGTTAAGAAGTTTTTTAATTAAAAAAATTATTTAATATAGGGAAAAAAACAAATTCAATTAAATTCTGACTTTGGGATATCTTCCAGAAAGAAAAGAGAGAGATATTATATAATAAATATCTCTCCATTTGTTTAAACGTTTAGCATATGGGAGTGGCTTCATATTTTAAAATAAATTTGGTAGATAACAATTTTTCATTTTTTTAAAATTTTATATAACTCTTCATGATAAATTTAATTGATGGCATTTTAAATGCACTTTCCTACGTCCTAGAGAGTTAAAATTTGGTACACAGCTTAAATTTGTTGAACATTTTATTCGACAAAAATTTGATGGATCTTTAAATATAGATCATACATTTTTTTCGAAATGGCCTGAAAATAATCCCCGTTCACTTCTATAAATCATTGGTGTAATATTGTTAAAAATTCTGATGTGGACAGCACATGTCTTTCTCTGCAGACTCATATTCGTTCTCTTTATTTATTCAATGATAATTTGAGTTTATCTGCACAACATAAGTATTTTAAATGACATTGAATTTACACGTTAAACTTAAATTTGGTTCTCATTTGATAGCTGGACTTATTGTCAAAGGTGGCGTAGCGAAAACGCGAAAAAACTAGAATATCTCAAGAACGGCTAGTCCTAGAGTAATGGGGTTAGTCTTATTCTTTTTGTTGTCAAAAATCACATATAAAATAGGAATTTAATTGATATAATTGAGCACACGTAGTCTTTTATTTTTATATATAACGATTTTTGCTGGCCATTTCGCAAAAATAGCCCGTTCCTTTTTCCCGAATCGTAGTAGAATAACCTACAAATGATTTATATACAAAATTTTGTTAAATTTGGTATATAAATCACTTGTAGGTTATTGAAATATTATACTCCAAATTTTGTTAAATTTGGTTCATTAGTTTTTAGCTAGAGTGGATAAAGGCAATTTCTGCGGCCATTTCGCAAAGAAGGCAGATTCTTTTATTACGAATCGTACTATAATCTAATGAACATCAGGATTTCCCACAAAAAACATACCTACCAAATTGTATGAAATTCGGTCCATTAGTTTTTCAATTAGAGTGGATGTAATATCCACACAGACACACAGAAACATACACAGATACACCCTTACACACACAGACGTCTTCCTAAAAGTAGTTTTTTCGTGTTCTAGAAGTCCCAAAACGTGTAGATCCTTTGAAAATTCGAGTTCCGATCTTCGGCACGATTCCAATACTTTGAGTACATACACATACACATATATATTATCTGTGTATTATCTGTGTATCTATATTCCGTGCCTATGCAATTACAATAGTTGTGATTTTAAATGATCCCTAAACTTTTATTATTTCTTCAAGGAAGCCTAATTTTAACATATGCAGAATGCAAATATCTCAAGCGATTGTAAGATGAATTACATTGCTGAATTTTTTTCACACAAAATTATTTAGCTCTGGAGTCTGGAATACAAGTTATATGAATGAAATATTCATTGATTTTGCATAAAGAATCAGATGATTTATATTTCGATACAGTTTTAAATATTTAAGTATAATAAATTACTGTAGTACTGTGATAATGTAAAAGATATTACCACTGAATGAATCACATTTTAGAAATTTTTAAATGAAATTACATTTCAGTTGGAAAGTGTTTCATAATCAATGCTTATGCATGATTGATCTTTCTTGTTGACAATACGCCTGCCCAAAGGTTTGAGCAACAAATAAAGAGTTTCGCGGTTTTCTTGTATCTATATATTTGATTTCGAATCAATTTCGTTATTTTAAAGCAAGAAAAAAAAATCATTTATTTTTTAGATTTTTTAATCTGTACCTGTCAGTCATGCTAAATGCATTTTGTTGTATTGATCCAAATGCTGCAATAATATAATGTGTTAAAAAAAGGCGCAAAAATTGTGCTGAACATTTATGGGACTCTAATTATATTTTTAATTTTTTAAAAGCCAAGATCATTTATTTCTACAAATTCTGTTTTTGAATTGGACTTTCTTGAAAATTTCTCTATTGTTTTTCAATTAAATTCCTTTGATAACGACCATTCTTTCTTTTCCCTTCCACTTTGAAACCTCTGGTATAATTTTTCCATTCTAGTCTGTTTCCTTCATTTTTTGTTTTTATCTCCCTTTTCCGAATTTTATTTGAAGTCAGCTCATTTGCCTCTGTAACTAGTTGACTCCTTTATATTTGATTTTCATTTTTTTCTGTTGGTTCTAATTGTTTTGCAGTCTTTTTCAATTATTTTCTACTTATTTTTCTTGTTTGTATTTTTTACAGTTTGTTTAACGTCTCATGTCCTTTTGTTATCGTTTTAGTCAGTTTACCCACTATTCAGTTGTTTCTATTTTCTCTATCATCCGTTCTTTTTTGGCCTTGTTTTCTTTCCATTCATTCCTTATTTTCTGCTATGTTTTCTTTTCTCTGTGGTTTTTATAGATCATCATTCTTTCTCGTTTTTCTGACTCGTCGGTTTTCCTCTTTCATTTCTTTTCGCAGAGACAATAACTTTTCTTCTACTTTCAGCCACGTGTGCTATTCTACCCAGTTGCTGAACTTATATGAACGAGTGAGGTTGTGCATGTTTGTCTTTAAGAAGCATGTTTTTATCTTCGAAATGTTTTTATCATCGTTTTTGTCTTCGAAAACGGTTGACTCCTAAATTTTATTGTACAATAAATAAAGTCTGATGTCGACAGAACCCGGGTATCTCTACATAATGCAATGGCTTTACTTCTTTCACGGCGAAATAATGGTGTAGAATATTAATGTTTTTTGTATTAAATTATTACCATAAAACCACGTAAATTGAAATTGGACGCTTTTGGCAACTTATGGGTCTAAACAGAATGTGTAATTCATACTTACGTGCAAAATTTTTATCAAAATGCAATTGATATTTAATTAATATCTCGTGAAATAAATAATTACTGGCGAATTTTTTCGCGTCATACGTTAAAATTCAGAACCAGATTATACACTGAATTGAGTAAGTAAGCGATCATCAGAATTGTCGAGCACTTCTACTCTAGTTTGAATTTTGGTTTTGGTCTCATTCGATCCGTCTCAGTTTCCAGGTCAATCTAAATGTTTCAAATATTCAAATAAGGGTGAAGATACAAAGGAATAATTAAAAACTCAAAACCACTTTTCACAATGATTGGGCACGTCACTCGAGATAAAATCTCGGCTTTGGTCGCATTTAATCCCTCTCGCCTTTCAGATCAAAGATTTCGAAAATTCGAATTCCTTTGTATCGTCCTTTTGCATCCTCAACGTGATTAAAAAACAAGAAAGATTAATCATGCATAAAGCATTGATTATGAAACACTTTCCAACTGCAATGCAATTTTATTTAAACATCTGTAAAATGCGATACATTCAGCGGTGATATTTTTAAAATTATCACAATACTACAATAATTTATTATATTTGAAAACTTCATCGAAAACACATGAACTTTATTCAAATAACGTCATTGAAATATAAATCACCTGGCTCTCTCTATAAAGCAGTGAATATTTCATTCATAAACTTTCTTCCATTCCTTTCATTCAGCTGCGATATTTTTAAAATTATCTCAATACTACAATAATTTATTTTACTTAAAAACTTAAAACCATGGAGGTAAAAGTACTTTCTAACTCCATGTTTAAAACTTCATCGTAAAAGTCAATACTATATAATCGTCTGCTTCTCTACGTAAACTCAATGAATGTTTCATATGAGGTATATTGCAGACTTCAGAGTTAAATAATTATGCGTTAAAGAAATTCAGTAATTCTTATATAACTCATCTTACAGTTTGATGTGTTTACATTCTCCATACGTAAAAATTAGATTTCGTTGTAGAAATAATCAAAGTTGGATAATCATTTAACCTCAAAAATATTGTAATTGCGTTGACGTAGTATATAGATGCACAGCAAAAAATAAAAAATAAAGCGGTTTTAGGACGGATGCAACACTAAATATAAATGAAAAAGAACTTTAAAAAATCACGATTTTGACACAAGATGGATGCTATATTTTATTTTGATCTCTTCATATAATATGGGTGCAATTATTATTCTAATTTTTATTTAAAAACTACCGAACATATTTTGCTGAATTTTTTTTTATATATAAAATTTAAGGGGTAATTTGAATATTTCCTAAAATTTTGGAAACAATTTGTGAATTTTAAATTCGCTTAAAAATGTTTGAAAAATTAAGTCCTATAGAGTTCAATGTATTTTATTTTTTCAACTCGGGTTCAATCCAAAACTAATTGGGTTATATTATTCCTTTGCATTCCCATATGTCCCACAGACCGTCTCAACAACATACTAAAATTTCATTATGATAAAGTCATTTTTACGGCAGTTATCGTGCGAACAGACAGACAGAATGAACAAAGTCATAAACACTTTTCAACTATGTTGTGAAGTGTTAAAAAACCATACACCACTTAGCCTCTCAAAAATGAGCGCCGTTCCACGTTTATGGTTAAATTCGAAACTGTTTTGATATGCAGAACTTTTATTAAGTGTGTAGGTGTCACATTTAGTGACCACTAGCTAATGAAAATGCATGAAGCGCGGGTAAGAAGGCTTATTCGAAATATTGGTATTGAAACGATGGTACTGTTTATCGGATAAACCAAAGAACGCAGTCGTTGAAAGGCAAGTCTGGATTACTTCCTCCTTTCCATTTCTCCATTCTGCAGAGAGGAGATTTCTCCTTTCTCCAATTGCTAAGTCAGCGATTAAATGAGGATTCAGATAATGCTGAGGATATCATGTCGGCAATCATGGGGAGTTGCTACTAATGGACGTCACGAAAATCGATACCTGGACTGTACCAATCAGTCTGGTTCGTCAGGCGGCATTATATATTACAAAGTATACATTATTGAATGAAATAAAATATGGACCTCTAGTCGAAACGATCTGATTTTGTGTGGGACACTGCCAGGCCTCTCACCATTATATAGGATGCAGGGTGCCTGTTGTTTGTGTCATTAATACCTGTTTGCGTGACATGTGACAGTCAATAGGAAAAATATATACATTTTATAGGGGGTGGGGGGTGTTTAGATGAATTCATTTATGTGAGAAATGAAGGACTCCATATTGGGTTTCAAATTCTGCAGCACTTTGCATTTTCACCAATCTCATCATTCTATATATATTTCGCGTCAATTATCTTCGGCATTCATATCTACGTAATATGCCATCCAAATTGGGTCCAAACCGCTTTAGCCGTTTTTAACACTTTACAACAAAGTTGAAAAGTGTTTATGACTTTGTTCATTCTGTCTGTCTGTCTGTCTGTCTGTCTGTCTGTCTGTCTGTCTGTCTGTCCGTTAGCACGATAACTGCCGTAAAAATGACTTTATCAAAATGAAATTTTAGTATGTTTTTCAGACGGTCTGTGGGACCTATGGGAATATAAATGAATAATATCACCCAATTAGTTTTTTATTGAACCCGGGTTGAAAAGATGAAATACATTGAACCCTATGGGACCTAATTTTTCAAACATTTTTTAAGTACATTTAAAAATCACGAATTGCTTCGAAATTGTTAGGAAATATTCACATTATCCCATAGAATATATAAAATAAAATTCAGTAAAATATGTTAAGCCATTTTCTAATTAAAAATTATTTAATATAGGAAAAAAAACAAATTCAATTAAATTCTGACTTTGGAATATCCTCCAGAAAGAAAAGAGAGGTATATTTTATAATAAATATATTTCCAAATGTTTAAACATTTTGCATATGAGAAAGGCTTCATATCTTAAAATAAATTTGGTAGGTAACAATTTTTCATTTTTTTTAAATTTTATATAACTCTTCATGATATACTTATTTGATGGCATTTTATAAGCACTTTCCTACGTCCTAGAGAGTTAAAATTTGGTACACAGCTTAAATTTGTTGAACATTTTATTCGACAAAAATTTGATGGATCTTTAACTATAGATCATACATTTTTTTCGAAATGGCCTGAAAATAATCCCCCTTCACTTCTATAAATCATTGTTGTAATATTGTTAAAAATTCTGATGTGAACGGCACATGTCTTTCTCTGCAGACTCATATTCGTTCTCTTTATTTCTTCAATAATAATTTGAGTTTATCTGCACAAAATAACAACCATAAGTATTTTAAATGACATTGAATTTACACGTTAAACTTAAATTTGGTTCTCATTTGATAGCTGGACTTATTGTTTGTCAAAGGTGGCGTAGCGAAAACGCGAAAAAACTGGGATGTCTCAAGAACGGCTAGTCCTAGAGTAATGGGGTTAGTCTTATTCTTTTTTGTTGTAAAAAATCACGCATAAAATAGGAATTTAATTGATATAATTGAGCACACGTAGTCTTTTATTTTTATATATAACGATTTTTGCGGGCCATTTCGCAAAAATAGCCCGTTCCTTTCTCCCGAATCGTACTAGAATAACCTATAAATGTTTTATATACAAAATTTTGTTAAATTTGGTATATAAATCACTTGTAGGTTATGGAAATACTATACACCAAATTTTGTTAAATTTGGTCCATTAGTTTTTAGCTAGAGTGGATAAAGGCAATTTCTGCGGCCATTTCGCAAAGAAGGCAGATTCTTTTATTACGAATCGTACTATAATCTAATGAACATCAGGATTTCCCACAGAAAACATACCTACCAAATTGTATGAAATTCGGTCCATTAGTTTTTCAATTAGAGTGGATGTAATATCCTCACAGACACGCAGAAACATACACAGATACACCCCTACACACACAGACGTCTTCCTAAAAATAGTTTTTTCGTGTTCTAGAAGTCCCAAAACGTGTAGATCCTTTAAAAATTCGAGTTCCGATCTTCGACACGATTCCAATACTTTGAGTATATACACATACACACATATATTATTTGTGTATCTGTGTATTATCTGTGTATCTAAATTCCGTGCCTATGCAATTACAATAGTTGTGATTTTAAATGATCCCAAACTTTTATTATTTCTTCAACGAAGCCTAATTTTAACATATGCAGAATGCAAATATCTCAAGCGATTTTAAGATGAATTACATAAGAATTGCTGAATTTTTTTCACACAAAATTATTTAGCTCTGGAGTCTGGAATACAAGTTATATGAATGAAATATTCATTGATTTTGCATAAATAATCAGATGATTTATATTTCGATACAGTTTTACATATTTAAGTATAATAAATTACTGTAGTACTGTGATAATGTAAAAGATATCACCACTGAACGTATCAAATTTTAGAAATTTTTAAATGAAATTACATTTCAGTTGGAAAGTGTTTCATAATCAATGCTAATGCACGATTGATCTTTCTTGTAATTCATATTGAGTGTTGTATCCGTCCTAAAACCGCTTTATTTTTGCTTAAATTCTATGCATCTATATACTGAAACAACGCAATTACAGTATATTTGTGTTTAAATGGTTATCAAATTTTGATTATTTCTACAACGAAGCCTAATTTTCACTTATGGAAAATGTTAACACCAAAAGATATAGGATGAGTTGTATAATAATTGCTGCATTTCTTTAACGCAAAATTATTTAGCTCATGGAGTCTGCAATATAGCTGATATGAATGAATCATTCATTGATTTTACACAAAGAACCCAGACGATTTTTTCAATGAAGTTTTAAGCATAGAGTTTAATTTTACTTGTACCTCCATGGTTTTAAGGTTTTAAATAAAATAAATTATTATAGTATTGTGATGAATGAAAGGATTGGAAAAATGTTTATGAAAGAAATGCTGCTTTTATATAGAGGCGATTTATATTTCGATGACGTCATTTGAATAATGTTCATTTGTTTTCGATGAAGTTTTCAAATATAATAAATTATTGTAGTATTATGATAATTTTAAAAATATTACCGAGGACTGTATCGTATTTTAGAGATGCTTAAACCAGGCAATTTATATTTCAATGCCGTCATTTGAATGAAGTTCATTTTTTTCGATGAAGTTTTAAGTTTTCAAATATAATAAATTAATGTGTATTGTGATAATTTTAAAAATATTACTGAGGAAGGTATCGCATTTTAGAGATGCTTATATAAAATTGCATTGAAGGTGGAAAGTGTTTCATAATCAATGCTATATGCATGATTGATCTTTCTTGTTAATTCATATTGAGTGTTGTATCCATCCTAAAACTATTTTATTTCTGCTTAAATTCTGTGCATCTACATACTAAAACAACACAATGACAATGTATTTGAGTTTAAATTCTCATTCAAATTTGATTATTTCTGCAATTAAGCCTATTTTTCACCTATGTAAAATGTAAACAGCAAAATATGTAGAATGAGTTGTATTAGAATTACTGTATTTCTTTAACACAAAATAATTCAGTCCATGGAGTCTGCATGGCTGATATGAATGAAATATTAATTGATTTTATAAACAGAAGGACGATATTTTTCGATGAAGTTTTAAGCATAAAGTTTATGAATTGTAGCTCCATGGTCTTAATTTTTAAATAAAATAAATTATTATAGTATTGTGATGAATGAAAGAGAAAGTTATGAATGAAATCCTGCTTTTATAGAGAGATCCAGGCGTGTTATTTTTTCTATGACGTCATTTGAATTAATTTCAGTTGTTTTCGATGAAGTTTTCAAATATAATAAATTATCGTAGTATTATGATAGATTTAAAAATACTACCGTGGAATGTATTGCATTTTAGAGATATTTAAACCACGCAATTTATATTTCAATGCCGTCTTTTGAATGAAGTTCATTTTTTTCAATGAAGGTTTAAGTTTTCAAATATAATAAATCAATGTAGTATCGTGATAAGTTTTAAAATATTACCGAGGAATGTATTGCATTTTCGTCTTTTTTAAATAAAATTGCATTGAAGTTGGAAAGTGTTTCATAATCAATGCTTTAAGCATGATTGATCTTTCTTGTTTAGACTACGAAGAGTCACTGTTTTTGACAAAATCTCGTTTTATAGCAAAACTATAGTTTTCGTATTTTTTCTACGTTGACATCTAGACAATATACGCAGTGTACCACCCAAATTGGGCCCAAATAGCTTCAGCAGTTTCGAGTTTACTAAGGGCCAACGAAGTTGACAAAATACCGTTTTATAGTTAACCACATATGAATGTTTTCTGCATTCAAAATGTATGAAACCTACCGACCAAATTAGGTCCATATCGGTTTAGTGATTTTTGAGATTACGAAAGGCTAATAATTTGGCACCCACCCACCTACAGACCAACAAAAGTCATTTTTGTTATCTAGGTTTCTTGTTATCTCTTGAGTTGCTGTTTTGAAGTAGGGTTGGAAAATTACGTTTTCAGTACTCCGTCTAAGAGAGTAAAATGAGTTGGTGTTTCACATGTCTGTGATTAGCCAACGGCCCTACCGTGCTAAAAACACCGGTTCTCGTTAGATCACCGAAGTCAAGCAGCATCGGGCGCGGTTAGTACTTGGGTGGGTGACCACTTGGGAACACCGCGTGCTGTTGGCACATTTCGAGAGCGGTAGCCCGGTGGTTTGCGCGCTGGATTTGCACGCTGCCACAACTGCCGCCGTGTTCATGCGGAGTACGATCACGTTAAACATGTGGGTCCGTAAGTCCTTCCGAGAGGTTGGTGGTAGGGGATGGAGGGTACGGTCCCTGTGGATGCCTCCCCCACTGGATTCCGGTCTAAATTGGGTGGCACTTCCCGGCCGTCCAAACAGTTACCTTACACCTTTCTGGTAGGTCGGACGGTCTGGGTCTCAACAACAACATGTCTGTGATTAGAATTCATTGCAGATTATCCCTACAATTCTACGAACTCGGGAATTAAGAGATATATCCACATAATGACAGTTATTAAAGAATTAATGTTTTAATGAACTAAATTCAGATTGGTCTATTCGGTAATGCTAGCTTGAAATTGCTACTGACCAGACACAGCTTATTGCTAATTCAACTTTTTTATTTTATCTACATCCATTAGAATGTTAAGCTAGAATGATAATAAGAGAGTGGTCAGTTTGTCTTATTTTATAGTGATCGAATGGTTAGCCATTTTTGATATCCTTTTAATCGAAAGTGTTTTCTTTAGATTAGCCGGTTAATCAAAATAAGCCGTATATTTAGAATCAATATAAAGATCTGCTCTCACTGGACCGAACCTGCATTCCTCTGTTTTGAGACTGTTGCTTTACATATAAGCTACGAGTACTTTATATGAGAAATTCATAACATGAAACCGAAACATTACGCTGTTTGAGTTAATTTTAGTTTCATCACAACATACATGTCATATGAAATGGAAGTTATAATTTGTTTATGCAGAAAGCAATAAAAGGCTAGTGTGACCATATGAAATTACGGAATTATGCTGTGTTTGTAATGTGAAAAGACCCTTCTTTGACCTAGCGTTATCATATGATCACACTATGTCACTAAAAGAAAAAAAAATTCTTGAAAATGTAATTTTTCTGAATCATCTTCTCTTCTGGCTCCACTGTAATACTCGGAAGTTTCTTATATTTCCGTCCATTTTCGGCAATAACTTTCTACACTAATTTAACAGAATTAATTTTTCTTTCCTTCTTTCTTCATGCGATCGTGTACCAAAATCATACATATATAAATATAGTACATTTTCGGTATAGTACATTTTAACCAGGCGCGAATAACTTAACAGGTTAACCAACTTAATGATTGGTTAACCGAGTAAATGTTTGATGGCTCTTATTTTGAGAAAACGGAGTTCAGAGTATATGAGCCAGAAGAATTAAAATCCCTTTTACTTGGTTTTGAAATTTTTCTTCCCTTTTTTACTCTTGATTTTCTCTTTTGAATTACCCCCCCCCCCCCTCCTTTTCAGTTGCATTTTATTGTTTTCTATAAGTTTTTGAGTAAATTGGATTCCTCTTTTTGTTTTTTTGGCAAATTGCCCATTTTTAATGTGAATAGCATTTATAGATGGAATATTTCTGGCTGAAATCGGAGCTTTACATAAAACGTAAACATTTGGGATGCTTATGTCTCCAAACGCAGTATATAAAATTCCAAACAATTTTTCTTTTGTTTTGTAAGAATAGGGTACCATTTACGAATATACAAAAATAATTTCAATATTCTAATATCCAAGAGTTTTTTTTTACTAAAGTTTTTGTTCGAGCTACTTTTTTATTCACTTTGCTTACGTTCACTCGAAATAGCTTCGCTAAACTATGAAATATAGTAGTAAAGAAGTAGTAGTAGGCAGTATGCGACAAAAAATTTTGATATTTTAATATTTTTAGTTGTTAAAGTTTTCCAGTGGGAAGGAAAGCTGTAATATTCAAAATGTCACGATTACTTATTTTTGTATCGAAGCAGAAGATTTTCACAGGCAACTTACTCATGAATTAATGTAATGCAGAATTCGTTATTTCAATTTCTGAGAGCATTTTAATACTTACAACACACAATTATTTTAACACGGGGAAATCACAGATTTTTATACAATTTTACAGAACACTTAAAATCCGGTTACAACACCACGGAACATTAGTAGTTCAGTTTTATCCAATGAACGTTAGTAGTTCAGTTTTATCCACTGAACATTAGTAGTTCAGTTTTATCCACTGAACATTAGTAATTCAGTTTTATCCACTGAACATTAGTAATTCAGTTTCATCCACTAAACATTAGTAGTTCAGTTTTTCCACTGAACATTAGTAGTTAAGTTTTATTCACTGAACATTAGTAGTTCAGTTTTATTCACTGAACATTAGTAGTTCAGTTTTATTCACTGAACAGTAGTAGTTCAGTTTTATTCACTGAACATTAGTAGTTCAGTTTTATTCACTGAACATTAGTAGTTCGGTTTTATTCACTGAACATTAGTAGTTCGGTTTTATCCACTGAACATTAGTAGTTTAGTTTTATCCACTGAACATTAGTAGTTCAGTTTTTTCCACTGAACATTAGTTTAGTGCTGACGCATACATATGAATATTTAAAATATTTTCACTTTCAACTGCATGTTCAATTGGAATCAGGAATAGTAAGTTAAACATTTTCAAATACCAATGCATATTTTTAACAATTTTGCAAGATTTTTCATTACGAATTTCGTGTTTTCAAATATAACTGAAGTACTCCCAAGGAAGTTCCTAATTATTTTAGATTGGAACTCTGCATAAAAAAGCGACTTTCTATTTATTTTTCAAATCAAAAATACAGACAGAATAATCCAGATAATAATATCAAATTCCTGTAGAATTCCATGTCATTTTGTTGCGAAAAAAAAAGTATTTTTCGGTTTTACTTTCGATAAGTTCAAAGGATAAAACTCGTCCGGCCAGAGAGAAAGGAAAAACGTCGGAATCCAAATGCGAGTTAAATATTCGACGAAACAACTCCACTGCTCTGTCTAATGATGAGTCTGGTAGGATTTGTTAGATGCAAGAGACGAATTAGTTCATTTTTATGTTTTGGATTTGAAATGGTCGTAATAGGGGAAGAAAAATACTATCCAGAATATTTTTTCTGGAATAGGGAGAGATTGTATGATTGCATTGTTGTGCATATGTACTGGAATTTGTTCTTTATAAGCAGTGGCATAACTAGTATTAAACGTGGTTAAGTGACTTTTAAGTGCCCAGAGCGAGCTAGTATTTTTTCGACACTTAGAGCAAAACACTTTTTCTCAAAAATTTTATTGAAAAAAATATAAGTTTTTATTGTTATTATAGTAATCCCACATATTAAGCTATTTATGACTAATTCAATTTTTCACAATATTTATTACTTGTTAAATATATATAACTGTTTCTCAAAGTTCGAAAACCGCGAGGTCCTATCAAGCAAGACGCGAGACCCAGCACGGTGCCAAACACTACAGCTGACAAATACACTCTGTTGCAAAAAAAAATATATGCACCCATTAAAAATTGAGTTACAGTCCCGAAGCTTGGCATGCAAATGTCGTTTTAAGAGTTATGCAAATGATCAAAGTCAGTTCCAATGATGTTATAGGGCTCATGCAACGCACATAAGGACGACACATGCTCAAGTTTTCCTTAACAACGCATCGTGCAGCATTGAAAATGACCGGTGTTCTTATTCACGGGCAATTGGAACTGGATGTTCTGCTTTGATACTGCAAGCTCTGTACAAAGATGCCTTTGAAACGTACTCGACAAATCTTAATAGAAATCGTATCATAGGCTTAAGGGAAGCTGGTTTGTCAAATAGACATATCAGTCGCCATCTTTGTGGGAGCTATATGGTAGTTGCTCGGTGTTGGCAACTGTGGATCAGAGAAGGCCGGTGTAACCGAAAAAGAGACTCGAGACGCCCCAGATAAGACTTCTGGAGAGGATCGTGCAGTCAGGAGAGGAGCCACATCCGCACCAATGGTTCGCTATCAACCGTTCGAAGGCATCTGCAGCCTCTATGCATCCTGCATGAAGATATACTATTCCGAAACAACTGGCAGAAAGTGATATTAGGTGTCGACGTCCATTAAAGCGCCTACCACTGACTCCCTCAACATAGGCAGAGCTGTCTGGATTGATGCCGAACTCGGTCAGCCTAGATAGTATCCGATTATACGCCATGGAAGAGACTCGACATGACACAAGCAGGCCTGAGCGACCCGAACCGTGGGCGGCCGGGCATTATCCTGCTGGAATTGCGCACCTTGACTCCCAACAACGAATGGGAGCACATGGATCCGTAGAATCTCATCCACGTGCCACTGGCCCGTCAATGTTCCAGGCACCACTACTAGAGCGGATCGGCTGTTGTAGGCTAGGGCTCCCCAGCCCATGATGCGTACAGTGGGGCTGGTGTAGCGCTCGATAACGAGGTTGTTGTTGTTGTTGATTGAGACCCAGACCGTCCGACCTACCCGATAACGAGGTTGGGATTATGGCGTTGTGTAGGGGTCCTCCACACCCGGACACGCTTATCATTGGTCTCCAAAACGAAGCGGCACTCATCGCTAAACGCCACACAACTGCAGTCTGTGGCGTTCCATGTTGTTCTGGCCTGGCACCACTGCAACTCGAGCAGCCGATGTTCCCGTGTTAACGGCAGCACACGTATGGGACGCTGGGATTGCAGATTCGCTTCTTTCAGGCGTCTAGATATGGTTCGTGGGCACACAGGAGCCGCTCCGTGTGTCTGTATCGGGGATCAGGTCGCCGTGGGCTCTATACGTGCCTGCCGTACGATCATTCGATCCTCTCTACTCGTGGTCCATCCAGAGCCGGTCCTCCGTGTCTGGGTGGCGTCCCGTGACCAGTACTCCCAAAACCGTCTTACGGTATAGTCCGAACGATCCGCGCTGACCACCCTGCAGTTTTCAGCCCGATGATCAGGCCTCTTTCGAAATCCGTCAGCTGCGTATATCGACGTTTCTGGCGTCTACCCACCATTCTTTTCACTCCGTACTCATGCTCAAGTCGGCCGAATCTCCTTGCTTTGATGGGGATTCGACTGCACGACGGTTTATAAGGCGCTGGTTCCTGCTTACAGCGTCACTCACGGGTGTATGGTCATGCGCAATCACACCAGACTGGGATCATTTGCATACCAGCCCTCCCTCTAGCTATTTACATCATTTTGCAGTTGTACCATGTTTTCTTCTGGGTGCGCAACTTTCGTTGTCCATGAGTGTATTTCATTTTTTCAACCCGGGTTCAATCCAAAACTAATTGGGTGATATTATTCATTTATATTCCCATAGGTCCCACAGACAGTCGGAACAGCATACTAAAATTTTATTCTGATAAAGTTATTTTTACGGCAGTTATCATGCGAACAGACAGACAGAATGAACACAGCCATAAGCAGTTTTCAACTATGTTGTAAAGTGTTAAAAATAAATATCAAACGGAGGATAATTTAGTTATGATAATTGCACCTTCTTCGCAACGGATAATTTCATGATATTTAATTTTTTATACATCCCCAATCAAAAAGTCATTTACTAATATTTGCACCTCTCTTAATTAGGACTGAAGAAATTGACCCTATTCCTCTTGCTGGAAAATCCGTTGAGATATTTCAGTTAGTGTTATTGGGTATTTCGTTCGATTGCAATGGACCTGCAACAAAAAATTGGTAAATATTTAAGGGTAGCAAATTTTATTGGGCGGTTTTCCTGTTATAAATATATTTGTCGATGTCCCCCCACACATTTTCAGAGAAAGCTAACTATTCACACTTGCAGCTTAGTTAAAATTGATTAAGTAGAGAATTTCAACAATCGATATATAAGTGCATTTTTCATCAAAAGGTATCCCGTAAATTTCTTCAAAATCAAATTTGTGCAAATTGGCCTTTTTTTTTTAAGTGTATAACATCTATGTTTGGGATTTCTGTGGCAGAAAACGGAGCGTTATAAAAAATGTAAACATTTTAGATGCTTATACTCCCAAACCTAATAGATGAAAATGTGAAATTTTTTTTTGTTTTGTCAGAAATAGGGTCCAGATTATGAATATATAAAAATAATTTCATTATTTTAATATTTTAAAACTTTGTTTTTCGAAAATAACTAAAAACGTATCTGACCGAGTAAGTGTTTCTTTCATGCTTCTTTCACTCGAAATATCTTCGAAACTATAAAAGATAGATATAAATAGTAAGCGGCAAAATATGCACTAGAAAATTTAGTATCAAAATCTATTTTTTTATTTTTAAAAATATTCCTTGTAGTTTTCGAATAATCGTCTTATCGAGTTGAAAAAGATTGAATATTTTCCGATTTTCAAGTTTGTAATGCTTATATCTCATAAATTAAACTTGCTAGCTCTGAACAATAAGCAAGAATTTGTAGCTCCTTCAAAGCCTAACAAGTATATATAATTAGATATTGAGTCGAGCTCTTTTTTTTCCGAAGAAACTTAGTGTATTTATTCGAAAATATTTTTTTTATTTTTCTTATTTTCACTCGAAATATCTTCGAAATTATAAAAGTAAGCGCCTTAATAAAAATAGTAAGCAACAAAACTATGTATGAGAAAATTTATTTTCCAAATCTATATTTATTTTTTAAAAACGTTCAAGTTGAAAAGATTCAAAATTTTCAGTTTTTCAAGTTTGCAATACCTGTATCTTAAAAACTAAAAGTGCTAACTATAAACAATAGGCAAGAATTTATAGCTCTTTTAAAACCTTATAAGTGTATAAAATTTGATTTTGGATTAAACTTTCAGTTTTTGAAGTGTAATGGTTATAATTTCGATATTTTAGCATTTTAACTTTGGTTTTTCCTTTGGGTGGGAAAGCTGTTATATTTAAAATATCACGATTGTTGCAGCTTAATCTCTTTACATACCGCTTGGTGAAATATTTGTGCACAAGCACGGGATGCTTTGTTTTAGAAAAATATAGGAATTTAAATGAACTTTGGGATTTTAAAGATACTTAATGATGGGTGATGTTTGAACAGAATAGATGAAAATATACGTATTTATGTGCCGCCAGGCAAGTTTATAGATTAACTTGAATGTACAATCTCGTCAAATATATTGTATAAGTTTCATTTATATCCCGAAAAGCAAGTTACTGAAATAATTGAATATTTTGAGGAAGTCTGTGATCGGAGTTTCCAAATGAAATCGGGGCGAAAACTATAAGTGCAGCAGTGAGTGATATAAACAGTTACGAATAACTTTTAGTGCTTTGAAAACTTGTAAACGAAACAAATGAGTCTGAAAACTATGAGGATACCTTGAAATTATTATTTAAAAATAATTTAGAATGTTTTCGTATATTATTTAAAAATAATTCGTAATCAGATTTGGGAGCAACTCCCTTTACCCATTGTGAATAATTGCAAAAAAAAAATTGCACAGCATACTTCATTTAATACTTCGCGCATTATTTTGCAGAAGATACCGTGTATATGTTAAATATTTCAGCAGCCCTTATTACGGGTTCTAAAACAAGTCGTTTTTAAATTTGTTTTTTTACACATGCTGTTCAGCCGCTGTACTTTGTTTTGAGCATGCTGCTCACGTCCAAACGTAATTATGTTTCCAGACAAATACTTTATACGGTGAGCCAGTTCAACGGTAAGCTCATGACGGGAATATTTTAGACGCCCATCTCCCTCCGGGTGTTAGTGGCTCCTCAGTGGCTACAGTGCCTTACTTTCGGTAAACTGTCACATTTCTCTCGCATTCATTTCAAGTTCACTTCAGTGTCAATTGTTTAAAGAGATCAGGCGGTGAGCGAATGTCAGTATCTGATAAGGTTTACAATCCTGGATGTTTTTGACACAATCCCGTGACCCCACGGAATTTTAAATTACATTTAACTTTTAGGGTGACCCTATTTTATAATCTTACATTTTGATTTATTCATGTACTAGAACAGATTATTCGGCGTCACCCGAGCCCTAAGTATATGCCCGCTGCGGAAATAATACAAATGAGGATGGAAATAACAACTTAATTTCGGATGTGCCTGTTTTGAACAACTCGATTTTTCCCAGCTTTCTCGATTTTTCCCAACCAAGCGAATTGTATAGCGCAATTTAATAACTGCTATATAAATACTTCGCTACTTGCTGAAAATCCTCTGTGCTTCGTATTTAAAATATGAGATAACAACTGACACGTGGGAGTGGCCTCAGTATCTAAGACATGGCTCGATTAAAATAATTTATTATTAACCAACAGATGGGTTTAAGAAATTTATTTTCTGGAGTACTTTGGGATATATTTAGGAGATGCTGTTAAATGATAAAAGTTTGTGATACCTGCAATGTGTGTATAGTATGCGGTTATACAGGGTGTCCCAAAAAGATTGAAACGCGCTTTAATTCTTTACCTGTTGGAGATAAGTGGGCAATGTAAATTGCAAAAATGTTGAAAGTAGACTACGTTAATGAAATAGTCCTCCCATTCATTTTAAAAAATATACACTTTATAAATTTTTATACTACCCTCTTAGACAAATTTGGTCAATCAGAAAATTTTTATTTTTTTTTAGATCATTAAAAAAAACCCGCATATCTGTATCTTTAAAATTGAGCGAGTTATATTTATTTGAAAAATGAACATTGTGAATGGGGACCCTATATCAAATTAGAAATGTAAATTTGTGATATATCACAAAAAAGATAAAACTGGATAATAATACATAGGATACCCAACCGCGTATCACTGCTTTATATGATCTCTGTCTGTGTAATGCTTTATTTAGATGCATTTGTGATAAAAAAATTTTGATACATATTAACGTATTTTTGAGCTAAACAATTTCCATCGTCAATTTGTTTATGATCCCTATTTTCATTGAAGAAACAGCCTTTTACATGGTACGGAAAAATGGCATTCAGATTTTTTCCTTTATCATAATTCAGTTGATTTTAAAGATACAGATATTCGTTTTGTTTTTTTTAAATTATCTTGCTGCATTAAAAATAAAAATTTTTGATTGACCAAATTTGTCTAAAGGGGGTCGTGTAAAAACTTAAAATTTGTAACTTTTTAAAAATTAATGGGAGGACTATTTCATTAACGTAGTCTTATTTCCTACCTTCCTTTCAACATTTTTGCAATTTACATTGCCCACTTATCTCCAACAGGTAAAGAATTAAAGCGCGTTTCAATCTTTTTGGGACACTCTGCATTCTTTCTCGAATTGAAATGTGCACTGTCGCTGACAGTGCAATTTCAACAGGCTGTACATTAGATTCCTCTGTAAGTAATTGAAATATACTAAATGGAAGTAATATACTAAATAATATACTAAATGAAAACACTCAAATTGTATTAGAAGATATACCCGTTCTACTCTTTTTCTGTTTCAACAATCGGCTAAATGAGTTTATTGGCTAAACACATTATATGAGTTTATTGGCTAAACACTCTTTGCCAAATTAAACGAAAGTGATGTGATTAGTCCGCAATTAATATAATTAAAAGAAAAATCAAACCGTTCATTTATAAGATATATTTTTATATCCATTTATTTATTATTCAAATCGAAAAATTTATATATCATGATATAAGAAAGAATCTTCCTCATAAAATGTTGATAATTAAATAACCATTTTGATTTCTTAATACTTTTCATTGTTAAGCAAGCCTTTGAAAAATAAACCATGGTGATAGAATTTTAATTTAAATTCATATTTCAAATCTGCGATTTTCAAAACGTTATTAATTAGCTCAAAAATTTCCTACAAAACTCAGAAATAGAGTTTTAATTTACTTACACGTTTCAAACCAACGATTTCCAACCTTTCTCGTTTGGAGGAACCAGGGAGTTAGAGAGTACAACTCCTACGAAAAACTTTCGTTTTTCATTAATATCTCGACAACCCCTGGTCTTAGAAACTCGAAACTTGGATTAAATTTAAATGGGGCTATTTCAAGGCTACCCACAAAATTTCATCAAATTCGGTTCAGCCGTTCTCTCGTGATGATGAAACAGACAGACAGATTTTCAATTTTATTTATATAGATAAGTAGTGGCCGCTTATTTAAGACCCGGGCAACGTCGGGTAATTAGTTCTAATATTGAATAAAATGTATACAATATTTAAATGTGTTTCACTAATAATATGCATTTATATATATTATTTATGCTTTCGTTAATTAATCTTTAATTAAAGAAATAATTATATTAAATTTTATATCATCTACTGTAAGTTTTATTATAAAGAAAAGAAACATGTATTTATCGAAACAAAATTTTGATTTTGACGTGTGAAAATAATTCAAACCAATTTTTTTCAATAAAAGTTTTTTTCTTGAGTATTACAGTGTTTTATTTAATTTCGCAGCTATTTTCTAAACACCATTATCAAACAGGCAATTATTGGGTATTGAACGTATACTGAATTATTCAATTTATTTAATAAGTACTACAGAATAATTCGAAAGAAAAATATACAAAATTGTAAACTACTTTTTAATTGCATTTTGCATGGGGATAAATGTGTAGAATTGATTAGAATAAGGGATTCGATTTTTAATGCGTATTGAACATATACTTTTTAATAAGCTCTTAGCTTGCAATAGTTTTTTTTTCAGTAGTTGTCTACATGCCCTAAATATTCTTAAACACTCCGTCGCCCGCTGCGCGGGCTTAATATGCCCTGAATAAGCGCCTTTGGCACGCTACGTTTTGAATATGCGCTCTGAAGGCATGCGCGCCTGAAATTGGGGAAGGGGTGTTAATTAATAAAATATAGGCCCAGAGTGCGTATTTCTTTTTTCTTGACTGTGGAAATGGAGATGCTAAACTTTCTTGAACTCAACACTCCATTCTCAATAATGAATGAAAATACTTGCAATAGAAAAAAAGAAAAAGTTCCTTTATTTAGGAAAATAGAATGAAAGTAATAATTGCTATCTCCTAAAATTTTCTTGCGATTGAAGAGATAACCGCAATGCTTATATAATGATAAAATAGTTGAACATTTAAAAAATGAAAATGGTGCCTTCTAGAATTTTGTATTTTGACCCCTATTCTATTAATAATCATCTCTTACGTAGCGCCGATCATCTTACAGCTGTCTTCGATTCTTTCTCGATCGTCTGCTGAAACAAATTGATTTGTAAATGGCTAATTATGTGCTGAGTTTCAGTTTTATGCGTTCATAATTTTTAAACTAATTCAATTTAAAAAAAAAATTCTCGCCGAAGTCCGTCGTCGCAGGACCTGAGGTGCATCTGTACCGAATTTCGTGGAGGTCCATAGCTTGGATTTTTCTGCTACGCGCGCAACACACGCACACACACTATCGACGTTTGAGCCATCCTTGCTAATAACTCATCTGGACCGAAAAAGCTCAAATAAATATTTCCCTATAGATCCTGAAAATCTACTTTTTGGATCACATTCTTGCAAGTTTTCGCTTCTCCTCGTGGGGTTAATAAACTAGTGGCTTGATCAAAATGCATGTTCTGGGGAATAATAAGGTGTGCCCGACGGTCCATCATATCATCCATTTATGGCGGGTTAACCGCAGATCTTGCTATCGCTGAGTGATATCCGGATAACGCGGGAGGTAGAATTGTGTTTCTCTGGGCGGTTGCAACTTGATTAATGAGAAACTGCGCTACTAATGGCAAATTCTTCAGCAAGTTATCAGAATAATATTATATAAATGTGCGTATATATGCATAACACATAATTGAATATATATATATATGCATTTATGTACGAAAATGTGTAAACACTTTTTTCCCCCTTCGTACGTTCATTTTAATCAGATTTACCCAAATTGAGAAACTTGCATTGAGTGAGGTAAATAAAGAAAATTGTTTGAGGCTACTGGAGCAAGTTGATATACGGGTTCTTGATGGTTCCGGTTGTGTCTATTATTTTCATGACACCATTGAAAGAATGGAAAATATAACAGTGTTGAATTAAATACATTAAATTAATTCTTATCCGATTAAGTAATACATTACAAAGACAAATCTTTAGATTTTAATACAGTCATTTAATAAACCTATAGATATAGACATATATATGAAAATTAAAAGCCAGAGCGCTTTCGGGCATCTTTATACCCTTCCTCAGTGGCATTAAATGGAATTCGCAAACTTTATTGCATTCACATTGTCTTTAATTTATTACTTAATCGTTTTATAGTTATGACGTGTTACTACTCTTAGTATTAATTCTTATCCACTACCTAGTTGTTGCTTTGCGATAATTGACTGGCATTTTGATCACCATTGATTGTCATTGCTTTCATTTATGCACCCGTTTAATAAGGTACAAAAGTCACGTCAATTGGACCTGAAAGTAATCGGGGAATGCCCTTTTCAAGGACGAATATCGATTTTTTCTTCCAGACAACCAGTTGGCGTGTGTTGGTCTAGAGACGGGCTGGAATCTTCGACTATCACCCGTAGTGCATTTTTCATTGCATTGATAGTCTGAACGTTTGAGCTGATATCTCTTGGGACGAGGGCGGATTAGGGTCGATTTCGGCCCGGGTATTTTAAAAAAAAGTTGGCCCATGCTAACAGATGGCACATGATGAGCAGCGGCCTATTTGAAAACAGCTCTTCGATGTCTCAAATGAACGTCTGTACAGACAATACGCTACTGCTATGAGGCATACAGTATCTGTGTCAATGTTAAGATTAACACTTCTATTTTTCCTTTCTTAATACAAATAACTAATTCATTAAACCCATTTTTTCCTTAATTTGCTACCTGTCAGTTTTTTCCTTATAGTTGATGGTAACCAGTTTAATTTCTGAAGCGGGTTGTTTATTTTATTTTTAAATCCTCTACTATTTCCTTTTCTGATGATGCTAGCTATTTTAATTTTTGAAATAGATGGCCTTTTAATTTTGTTAGGAGCCGCCAATAGAATACGAAATCACTCTAAGCATACCGGGGACGGTCTTAACCGGCATCTTCCCCAATTTCTGGGGCCTCATGCCACCCCCCTCCCCTCCCCTAAAAATCCTGTCATTCTAAGCAGCCGAGGAACAGGAAACTAGCTATTCACAATGATCTACGCCTATGCTTCCGATAAGTTTATGCTAATGAAATTAACAGTGAGAAATTAAAAAATATTATTTATATTTAAAGTCTACATGTAGTTATTCTCACTACAGTAGTAGTGTAGTTCATGAACCGTATTCGTACAGAATTAAATTACAATTATATTACACACTGACATTATTACAATTGTGACACAATTACATTATTACAATAAACTGATACTTTTGCTAAGCCAAGACACCTCGTTACGGAGCTTCTGTGACACGACGTCACGTATTTCCATCTCAGAAAATAAAGTTGATTACGATTATAGTTTTTCAAATACCAATAATAGCAACACATACTCCATACTACTGGGTGCTGAGAGGCAGGCGATCAGATAAAAATAATCCTACGAAACATCGAATGTTAGACAAAATAATCAACGTTGTATCCTCCTTAACGGTCTTCTTACTGTCCCTTTTATAGCTCAGTCGTGCCTTCTGGTCTTTTCTAGCAAAGTCTACCTATATCTGTGTTTTTCTATTGGCTAACGTTTTGATGTGAAACTATCATGGCGCAATTTACTGCCACAGGATTGAATTAGAAACTGAACTTTGGTTAAAAATGGGTGTCAAAAGCAATTTCTGTAATAGTATAAAATATAATTAACTAGAATGTGGCTCAATTCGACTTTCTCATAGCAGAATTCGTGTTTTTTTCAAATTTTACCAAAAAATTTTGAAAAATTGGTATCGTAGGTCTAAATGATTACAACTATATAGTGTTACCCTTCACTTTAAAGAACTTGAAAAAATCTTTTGATTTATATCATACTTGACAATGTATCCCCTGGGACATAACTTGCCTCCCAAGAGGGACTAATGACCTCACGAACAAAAAAAAAAATGTATCGCCGCTATTTTTCACAACAATGATTGAAACTATTAAGTCTATCACTATTGACCATAAACCCTTTTATCCATGATTATGTCAAATTTTGTCATATGCTGCCTTGTTAAAAAAATATATAAAATTTCGAAGTTTTCGCTCGAATTAAAAAAAAAATTCTATCTAATTCGGTTTTTTTTTTAATAATAAAGCCGGATATAAAGTTTCGTGAAAATCCATTAATATTTGTGGCTGCTATTGTGTACACAAGAAATCTGCCACAGACATCAGACAGACAGAGAGACAAACGGACATTACTCTAAAAATAGTCAAAAAATGTCCTGGAGGTCTTAAAACATATTTGGCATCAAAATTTCGAATTCGAAAATTTTTGTGAAAACAATACTTTCTCTATACTATATTTTCATTACTATATACTATATACTTCTCTATACTATATTTTCACTTACTAATTTTTTAATTTTTAAACTTACTCTTTATAATTCTATCTTAACCAAACACTTATATAAATTAAACCTTTTTGTATAAGATATATGTCTAATACACTTCAAATGTCTTATGCACAATTAATATATATATATATATATATATATATATATATATATATATATATATATAATGAAAATATAATATAAAAGTCCAATGATAGATTAGAGAGAATTTGTAACTCAAAATACCTTAACTTAAAATTTACTTACAAATTAAAAAGATGTATCAAAATGAAAATCAACCATCATAAGGAAAATTAAATTCATATTTCTAGTCATCAAGCTAAAGATAATCAACAAATATGAATGATGTGGAATCGATAATAGGAAAATAAGAAATAGCCAAGCAATGAAGCTATACACGTGGAATAGCACTAGGCTTAAGATTGTTCATTTCGAATAAAAAAAATTTCAAGTCCAAATATTTATTCAAAATGAACACAAAAAATGCTTGTTTCTGAAGCAATAGATAGATTTTATCTATAAACTATTGCTATTTGGACGACAAGATTGAAAACTAACATTGGAAATAAAAATACCCGAAAATTCATTGCAAATGAATTACCCATACCAGCATTAAATGACGAGCCCAATGTTGCCAATCGCAAAAGATAAAAGTAGAGTTCTACTGTTGCCAATCGTAAGAAATAAATAAGAGTATTGTGAAAAGGCAGTAATATGTGGTATATTCCACAGTAAAAGCTTAAAAATAAAGAAACATGTAATATAATAGGTAACAGAGGCTAAGGTTTAAGAGGATGTATATACATAGTAATGTTTATTCAAGAGAATGTAGATGTTTGGCTAATATAAGATACTAAGGAGATAATTTTAAGAATATTAAGCTAATCCAAACTTTTTAATAATACCATTTACTAAATATGTTGGATATTTATATTATTTACTAGTAATTTTTAGATTTTTAATGTGCAAAGCATAAAATTTTTTATCTGATAATCTATAAATTCTAAACAGTTGATTAAGTATAATATTTCTAAACAATTGAATCGAGCTGCAAGAATTAAATGGTAATATTTTATTAATGTTAAATTTAAAATAGTCTTTCTCATATAAATTAGTAACTATCCCATTAGTAGGTTCAATAATTAGATTTAAATCTAAATAATTAATATTATTACTAAAAGCGGCTTCATTAGGAATTAATTCCAAATTGTCTTGGGTAAAAATCTGTATCTATGACATAATTATCAGTAAATATAAAACAAATGAGATCATCAACATATCTGTAAATTTGATAATCTGTTGAAGTAAAAGATTTTTCATAATGATATAGGTATAAATTAGCAAGCATACTGCTACTACATCCACCTTGAGGAACTCTGAGACTTGTAAGTATAATTTATTACCTTGAAATATATAATTATTGAAAAGAACAAAGTGGAGAAGTTTAGGAAAATTGTTAAATATAGTATGAGTTGATTGATTAGTAATATCAGCATTATATAGAGCTAAAATTACACCATAAAGATCAGAGATCTTAATATTATTAAAAAGATCTTTAAAATCAAAAGTTTGAAATTCTATTATTTTACCTAGTGATGTTAATTTATGCTTTAATTCTTTACTACAATTTAGAATAAGGTAACTATTACTAGAATGACGTAAATTATTATATATATCAGAACCCATCCAGTGTCCCAAGGAAAACTAGGGACAGTGCCTTCAATGTATAAAGCATTGTCAACTTTTCTGAAACTTATTTTAGTTATATTTCCCAATTTAAATAACTAATGGAGCAAACTCCAAATTTAAGCAGAAACAATTTTATATACAATGCACATTTATTGAAGTAAAAATCGAACTTTTTAACACATGAAAAATTTAGAGGCTTTTTGAGTAAACGCTTACAGCTACAACAAATGAAAATTTATATATAAAACAGTAACTTCAAAGTAATTACACCAAATGCCCCATGGTGCCCCACTATCATGTGTCTCAAGTCAACCCAACTGGTCAAATTCTTCTGAAGGATCCCATGCTTTTGGGATTAACTCTGCAAGGATAATTTTATATTTAATTTCTCAATGAACATACCTATTTTTCTTAATATGTGTATTCAATTTAATAAGTTAAATTCTAAATCCACTGTTACTGTCTACTAAATTCTTACATAATAAAATATGTCTCTATGTATGTATGTATGTATGTATGTATGTATGTATGTATGTATGTGTGTGTGTGTGTGTGTGTGTGTGTGTGTGTTTGTGTGTGTGTGTGTTTGTGTGTGTATGTGTGTTTGTGTGTGTGTGTGTTTGTAACATTTTCGCATAAAAAAAAAAAATAAAAAAAAAAATTACTTTTGATTTTCTGTGCATTTTCAAACAAAATCATGAAAACTGAGATTTTCGATTTCGCGTGCGAAATGCTTAATTCTCTTGTTCGCCGGTCGCTATACACTGAACTTTGCAACTGACGCTACAACCTATCCATTGCTATGGGAAGCAGTGATACATTTATGGTAAAATTATTGTAGGGTTTCGTTTCGGAGCATTTCGGGGCAGACACTATAGATTACATGGCGGGGCGTAACTACGCCTTTTGAAAAATTGAATAAATTAATTCAATAATCCCTGCTTTAAATTCTAGCCAACGCCGAGATTTAAAGCAAAGATTAAAACATTTTCTAGTAGTGCATTTCTAGTAGTACATAAAATAATAAGTTGTTGCCCCACTCTCCTATGTCTATTTTACTTAATGTCGCCCCAAAAACCCTACTACTGAAGAAGCTTCAATTAATGATATCTTAACTCAAAGTTTTAGAAGGGACGAACTTTAATAAGTCGACCGTAAAACTTTCTTGGAAAAGAAAAGGACGGGAGGATGCTAAAGGCTGAGAGAGCTCAGTTTATTTGGTCAAATGAAGCTTGGAAATCTCCAACACTTGTCCTATTTGATCTAACAGCACTACACCCACTGCAGTGGTAAGCAATAAGATAAAAGGAAAATGGCGCCCAAAATTCTTCTGTCACCTTTAGAAAACTCACATTTACGAAATTTCCTATTGCGCCTTTATATACTTTTTTTTCTGTCCCTTTTTGCACGAAACGGTAACAAAGAGTTGCAAAATGTGTTGGAGAGAAAAACGTTTCTTCGAATCGTAGTGGGTCACTGGTTACTGCACCGTAAAGCAAGATTTCGCCAAGCTCTGAAAATTCATCGACGCTTTCAGTTTTGATCGGATGCGGAACGTCTTCCTTCGGAAGAAAACGAGCTCACGTTTGCAATATATATTTTGAATCACGAGACATTGTTTGTTGTTCGACCTACCAGAAGGTGTACGTGTAAGATGAGATATTCTTTGGCTAGTTATGGACATTTATTACATACTATGGATTTTTGCATTTTTATATTCCCTGCAAACCATAGTTAGTGTATGTGACACTCGCGAGGAAGAGTCCCGGCCGCTTGATTTAAAAAAAAAAAAAAGAAGAGAAGACATTAAAGGTTTACAGGGAGGAGGGGGTCGAATACAGAGGGGGGCGTATTTGATTAAAGACAGAGTAGGTAAATGCTAGGGGCCCCACAAAGCTTTGACGGCCCATCTTCCTTGCTGAATGTATATTTTTTTTTACTATAAATGTTTATGGTGGCCTCTAAAATTTGCTTTTGCTAGGCAAGGGTTAAGGCGAATCTGAGACACAATTGTATAGGCAGCCTAGTGGGAGGAGGGTCAAAAATCCGATTGTAGGATCCTAAATACGAATCAATCATTTCTTCAATGTGTGTATCTATGAATACGAACTTTCTGACAAATTTATAAACTCTAACGAATTTCAGTATCATTATTTGAATCGATGAATGTCAGAAGTCTATTGATTTTCGGGGTAAACGGATCAAGGAATTGAAAGGATTTTTTAAAAATCTCATTAACGTCATAAAAATGTTATGTATTATAATAAATATTTAATGTGTAATTTTTAAACTGTCATTTATGAGACTCGCCATAAAGCAAATTTCGTCAAGTTCTGAGAATTTATCGATGATGCCAGTTTCGATATTTCTTGATATGATGCGGGGAACATCTTACGGAAGAAAGAAAACAAACTACTCACGTTTGCACTATATGACTTATGAGATATTATTTGGCTAGTGGTATACGTTTGTAACATACTTTGGATTTCTGAATTTTTATATTCCCAGCTAAAGATGGGTCTGTTCTCGAATTTGGATATTAAGCAGATTTCGAATGAACGAATGGTGATTTCAAATTGTTAAAAAAATGGTTAATAAATAATATTTACATTTATTAAATAATATTAATTATTAGTGAATAAATTAGTAAAATAAAAGTAAAAAGTCTAATAAAACCCCATTTATTTGGAAATGAAACTTTTTATTTTAAATTTTAATTATTTTACAGTTATTTATTTTAGGTAATATTATAATTGTAAATGTTTCTTACCTGCTGCAGATTTTTGATTAAGAAAACAAGCATTCGAACAAGTTCACTACCTAGTCCGCTGCTAATTTTTTTTTTGTCGCGAATTGTACCAAAGATGCTGAAGAGTAGCTTTTAAAAAAACTGTTGGCGGCGGCGTGATTAAATTCTTCAAAAATAATTCCTTCAAGCGAGAATATAGACTGATTTTTCCCGTAGTCGAAAATGTTTTCATTTGGTAGGAGCAAACTTTCTACTAGGTACTTTCGAATTTCTTCTTCTGGAGAATGACTTTTTATTCCAGAAGCTGCTGTTATTAGGGCGTGATAGTTAAGGTATTCGAATTTCTGCTAGTGATTATATGAGATTCTAAACAATTTCTTCGATGTCTGTATCTATAAGCTTGATATCTCACCAACAAATTTATAAACTCCAATAAAATTTTGTGTAATTATTTCTATCGGTGAACGTCAGGGAGGGTCTATTGATTTTCGGGATAAACAGACCAAGCGAAGGTCCCTCCCTCTTTTATTTATTTATTTATTTATTTTTTAAATAGATTAAATCTCATAAAAACATAATTATGTATAAAGACTATATGCAACAGAAATAAATAATATGAGATTTTTTATTTAAAAGCGAATGCTATCATTTGTAAAACCTTAACACGCGCCGTTCTCGAAACGTTCAAGTTTTCTTGTATTATAATGTAAAAATTCGTAAAGAAACAAAATAAACTCACTGTTGTCAAATGAGTGAATGCAATGTAACTGTATGTAAATAAACATAATAAATTTAGAAATTATCACGAGCCATTATCGAGATATTAGAAATTATATATATATGGGGCGCTATATTGCTAGAACAAATTCAGCATATTGAATGGAATTCAATGATTTATCCGATCAATAAATATTAGTAGTCTGCTGTTTATCGGGCAAAGCTAGCTCATGCCAGAACACCTTCAAGTTCCGAACATTTTTTTTTTTTTTGAAAATCAAATTATATACACATAATTATGTTGATTTTTTACGAAAATCGCTGATTTATATGTAATTTTTTATTTAGAAGCAGACATGCATAATAAAACAGGTTGATCTAAACTAGAGAAAATCTGAAGTACTTAAAATTTTTACTGTTATCAAATGATTGAATACTTTGAAAATACTTCAACTAAAATTAAAGAGAATTTGGTTCATCACTTTTGTTTTATTTTAGTTATAATGAGCTATTTCCGAGATATTATACATTTTATTTTACAACAGCGCAATATCTTTCGGAAATAATTAAGCGAATTTCATAAATCCGGATATGCTTCTTTTAATCGGTATCATTTATGTTTTCAGAGCAATTTAGTAATTAAAAAGTAATGTGCTTTAATGTTTTGTTACAAAATCGAAATTTCTTAATTTGCGTTGGAGGCAGGCATCCGATTTCTGTAAGAAACTACAGTGAAGTGTTTAAAAAAGAAAAACGAAGACTTTATAATTTTTTTTTTAATTTTTTAATTGATCAAGTTTGCTTTTTAACCGTGCAAGATGAAATATTTATATGATTTTATTAAAGATATCAGATATACTCGACGTTGTTCGTGAGTTATGTGCAAATTCTAGTAGTATTTTAAATTATATTGTTCTTAAAACAGTATATTAAAATATTTAATTTAATGTCCATAGGAAGCATAAAAATCTTTATTCTTGTTACATAAAATTATCTTCACAGGTTGGTTGATCTGAAGAATAAAACATCTTGGACCCGTTTCTAATCAAATTAAAAAAAAAGAAAAGAAAAAAAAAAGATCAATATACGCAAAAATGAAGACGCTCAAATGGTAGCAGAAGATATACCCGTGCCATTTTTATCCCTTTTCAACAATCCGTTAAGCACAACAGAAAATGAAAAGTCTTTGCCAAAATAAAACACAACTTAATATATTAAAGCTATCAATAATCCCCGTAATCTTATATCCCAAGTCCGTAACTGATATAACACAACTAAACATGAGTGGTCAAGCTGCGATGCGAGGATTTGACCAAGAAAGTATTGGTACGATGCGTGTAATAGGTTTTCAGATTTTTCTTAATATAACCTCAATACGGTACAATTTCTATTGCACTGTCCTTCAGGAAAATAATCGCTCTATGGCTTGATACGATCTCCGCTGTCTTGATTTAGTGACTTCTTTTTAATTAATATTTAAAAGAATTATATTCTTCGTAAATGGTATATTTTCTCACCATGCAATAAGTGTATTGGTTCCAATTTTCTTAAGCTCTAAGTAAAAGCACTTGAATGCAGTTGCAGATAAAAAAAGATACCATATTAATAGAGTAAATTATACCACATTTCCAACTAAATTTCGTTCAAAACTCGTGATGAGATTATGCAAATAATTTTTACGTTAAATGGCTTTCAGTTATTTTATTTGAAATAAATGTTATTTTCACATGTTATAATTTCGACTCTAAATTAAATTTATAATCTCTGTGATATAGCTATTTAAGTTCTTTCATTAAAAAGTATAATAATGTTAATTCATCCCTTAGCAGTATGGCCTCATCGGTTAAATAAACTATTCTTCAATCTTCAAATCAATATTATTATATAAATCTTAGGTGTTTTTATAGGAAACGGGTTGGAAAATTATATATATACTGTCGCTTGTATTTTTCTCGCAGTTTAAAATTTCTCTTTCAGTCATTTTTATGTTTTTATTTCAGAATTTACCTAAAAACAGTTAAAAATAATTAAAAAAAAACTGTTTAAAAAAGTAACCTGGACTTAGGCGAATATCTTAATATATATTTACTCTACGAGATATTAATCCTGCATCTGCTTAACAAAAAGTTTCACTGTATGTGATGTCCGATCTCTCTTCAATCCCTTATAAAACCCAAATTTCCTCTTCTTATGACCTTGATTCGTTTTACCAAATATTTATAAATACCATTCTGTTGGCGAATAAAATCATAACTCTTAAATTTGAGCGATAGGTTGCCAAGATGGCGGAACGCACTGTTCCAATCTATTGGCCCCCAGCCAAGAACACGCGACAATCGATTCGTTTGCTTCTCCTGCGGCAAGACGAGTGCGCATGCTCTGTGGATGTTGCGCGGGTGGAAAAGATCGTTCTACCCTTCAGAATTATAACACATCTTAGGTAAACCTTACAGTTATTGGTTTCTCAATAGCGGAACTGCTAAGTAACCGTGTTTGTTTAATCGTGAATCTGTGTAATTTGGTTTTCTCGCTTTATAGACAGATTTATATCAAAAGAAGAGCAAGATAAACATGTGAAAATATATTGCCGAGTTCAGGGCATGTAATGTTATAAAACTGGAAATTCTGCTCTGTTATCCTTTTCCGTTTTACAGGGTGCATTAAATATTTTTCTTACCAAAAATTTGGATTGTATTTAAAAACGAAGAAAGGTATATAGATATTTTCGAACGCTACACGGACTTATCTGCATACTTTAAATATGAACAAATGAATGAATATCTTATCTTTTGTTCAGTTAAAAAGTTCAGAAATTTTACTTGCGAAGTGCTGGCAGTTATACTTTTTATGCCAGCACTAGATTTTTTTTAATACGAACGGGGGATTAATCGATACTGTTATTTGAATGGTATAACGTTAAAACAATACCGAGATTGTGTTGAAGACCCAGACCGTCCGACTCGTCCAGAGGACTAAGAGCAGCTATTTGGACGGCCGGATACCGAGATTGTGTTGTTGTTGTTGAAACCCAGACCGTCCGACCTACCAGAAAGGTGTAAGGTAACTGTTTGGACGGTCGGGAAGTGCCACCCAATTTAGACCGGAACCCAGTGGGGGAGGCATCCACAGGGACCGTACCCTCCTTCCCCTACCACCAACCTCTCGGAAGGACTTTCGGACCCACATGTTTAACGTGATCGTACTCCGCATGAACACGGCGGCAGTTTTGGCAGTGACTGGAATCGAACCCGGGCCTACCGAGTGCAACTCCAGCGCGCTAACCAATGGGCTACCGCGCCCCGGATACCGAGATTGTGTGAAAAAATTATTTGAAATATCTTTCAAATAATTTTAAAGTGAATTTTCCCTACACCTTTTAACTCATACGTGAACTCTCTCGTCGTTCAACATCATTTACGGGTTCATGCTCGGCTCCTGAAACACGTATAAAGCTGAAACTCGACATAAGTCTCATTTCGCGGAATATTTTCATCTAAAATTTTCACGTCATTGCTTTACTTCGTTACGTCCAAACTATGTCTTATCTTTTTTCATACACTTTCTTTGCGAATTATGTTTCAGTTTCTTCTGATGAAATGTTCTCCTGGTTCTACCGCGTCGATGTGTATAATACTACATAGGTGTGAACTTAAAATGCATAAAAAAAGAAAAGTAAAAAATAAATTATGAAGAAAAGGTATCCTCAGCTACACAACAGGGGCGCACGGAAATGTAGAAATAAATTTTAATTATACACGAAATTGAACCAAATTGGGGGTGTATGCAGATTCAGTTCAAAACAATACTATATAAATCTTATCCATAATTGATATGCAGAATCGTCGAAGCTAAGAGAAATCAGGGTGTAGGCAGACATATTCAATCAACAAAATAAAATAAAAAATTAATAATAATAATAAACATAAATTTTATCATCATCTAAAATTGTCATGCAAAATTGTAGAATTTCTCATCTGTCTACACCATCATTTACCTTCGACCATTTTCTAATTTATAAATGTAGGATAAAAAGATTTATTTAGTATTGTTTGTATAGTGTAGAATTAAATTTTCATACACCATCAATTTGGTTCAATTTCGTGTGTGATTAATTTTATTTTTCTACTTTTCCGTGTGCCACTATTGTGTGAAGTATAAAGGGATACATTAAAAACTTTCTTGTTTCCATAATTTATCTCTCTATATTAAAGAAAAGTAGCTGCCACCGCCGCTGTTTTGCAAATTTCACGTTTCTCTATGACGTACCGCAAAATCTATAGCATATAAAAATATGAAAGTTGGTATATTTATAGAGAAATATTAGGGGAACACACTGATATAAACCGTTTTTCGATTTAAAGTTTAGTTTAAGAAATATTTAATGTCAGTCAAAGGAAGAGTTTTTGAGCTGCGAGTTCGCGTCCTGGACAGAGGAAGACCTATAGGAAGACAATAGGAAGACCTCCAATTTTTGTGGACATGTACCTACATAGTTGAATTTTTGCAGAATGGAGCCTTCTTTTAAAATTTCGATTTGGTTAACGAGTTATTCAATTTTTTATGCACTTCTGAAGTGATAATTTTCCTTCTCAACGGGGGAAGATTCAATTGGTCGAGACGATTGCTAGCTTCTTTCTGATTGATTTCTGGCAGAAACATTATAAAATGGGTGAAGACGGAGTTATTGAAGCATTAAAAACGTTATTCCTATATTATAGAGATATTATTTAGATATTTATTTCTAAACATGCCTACAACGTTAGTAGTGCACATTGGAAAATGTAAAATGCTGACAATCATATGACTTATCGTTTATTTTGACAAACAAACAGAGCGTTTCGCAACCATTGTTGTCATGTGCAATGTAAGAATGAAATTCTGATGTTCAACAATTAAATGTTTTATTGTTGTAAATATCTCTATACTGAAAGCGTAACACGTATTATGAAATTATATTACGAACAAGCAGCAAAACCTGCAGGTATGAAATTTTGCCGTTTCTTCCTTATACAGTAAGCTATCGTTCTTAATAGCAGGCGGCACGAAAGGATTCGCGATGCAGACTCAGCGAGGGCCAGGAAGTAAAAGATGAAGCCTCCCAACTCACGAAGCAAGTTATGGCGGTTGGCGAGCAGGGGACGGAGGCCCTAGTTATTTTTTTTTAATAAAAAAGCTAATTTTATGAATTCAACAGGAGACAATTCAAAGATTTTTTTTTTAATTATTATTATTCAAAAATAAATATGTAGTGAATAAAACAATAAATAAACATTATATACGTATCTTCTGAAGCATTTGCCACCGAAATGGGAATTCAAAGACCCTCATCAGCACCATTCTTGTAAATCCATGAGTTAGTCTTTTACAATAGTTTCTCTGTTCGTATAACTTATTACACAACTGGAGCGTATGATATATGGTAGTAAATATAATATTTTTGATCTCTGTGATCTTAGCCATCATTAGGACAATCAATACCGGGGCAAAATTAAAAAATGCTTTTTCGGTAATTTTCAAAGCCGATATAGCGATATTTCTGGATTTTCAAATATTAACACTTTGCTGGTAGGAAAAGACTAAAGTTTATAATGTAACTAATTTGAAACATTTGATTTTGAAGTTTTTACTTATCTAATTAAACACGAACATACAAAGAGCAACAAATAAATGAAAATTATTGAAGTAATAAAGTAATACTGATAATAATAACGTTAGTACTCACATCAACCCGTAAAAATGCATGTCTATTCTGTGAACCAAAATTTTAAATTATAAAATTTTAGAACTTTAAAAATTAATTTTTTTAAATTAAAAAATTTAAATTACCTGAAGTTATTTCTTGCTTAAATTTCTTGTTATCATTCAAAATGGCAAAATCCTGGTTCACAGAATAACAAGAAACATCGATCATGCATAAATTATTGATTAAGAAACACTTTCCAACTGAAATGAAATTTTATTTAAACATCCTTAAAATGCGATACATTCAGCGCTGATATGTTTTAAATTATCACAGTACTACAGTAATTTATTATATTTGAGAACTTGAAACTTCATGGGGGAAAAATGAACTTTATTCAAATGACGTCATCGAAATATAAATCTTCTTGTTCTCTATGTAAAAGCAATGAGTATTTCATTCATATCACTTATATTCCAGACTCGAGCTAAAGAATTTTGCGCTAAAAAATTCAGCAATTCTTATACAACCCATCTTACAATCACTTGTTTACATTCTTCATCCATTAAAATCAGGCTTCGTTGTAGAAATAATCAAAGTTTGATCCTTTAAACTCAAATATATTGTAATTGCATTGGCGCAGAATTAAAGCGGTTTTTGGACAGATGCAACACTAAATATAAATTTAAAAGAACTTTAAAAATCACAATTTTTACACTGGGGAAAAAAAAAGTTGGATACCATATTTTATTTTGAAGTGCGTCACTTGATCGATTCATATAATATGGGTGTAATTATTGTTTTAATTCTTATTTTAAAAACTACCGAATATATTTTACTGAAATTTTTTTTATGCATTTTATATGATAATTTGAATATTTCCTAAAACTTTCGAAGCAATTTGTGAATTTTAACTTCGATTAAAAAATGCTTAAAAAATGAAGTCCCAGTTCAATGTATTTCCCTTTTTCAACCCGGGTTCAATCCGAAATTAATTGAGTGATATATATGTCCTACAGACCGTCTCAACAACATACTAAAATTTCATTTTGATAAAGTCATTATTGTAGCAGTTATCGTGCGAACGGACAAGCAGACAGAATGAACAAAGTCATAAACACTTTTCAACTATGTTGGAAAGTGTTAAAAACTGACTAATTAAGCTCTCATGTAAAATTTCAGAGCAATAGGATAATAATGTTTCTTTTAATCTTGTGGGTAAATATAAAGTATGGATCTGAGAAAAACAATTTTAAAGATTGAATTCCATATATTCAAAATAATATAGAAGAAATATTTCTTTAAAAAGATTTTGCCTCCATACTTAGGACATTCTATTTAAAGAAAATATTCATGTGCATCTTCATTTTCCCTTCTATGCCTTTATCTGCGCGACTTTTACAAGTATAAAATCAATCCTTGAACATTTATCAAGAATTATCTAATTCAAACTCTCTCTTTTCGTGATACTTGTCGCCCAGTTCATCCATTATTAACACTTTATAACATAGTTGAAAAGTGTTTGACTTTGTTCATTCTGTCTGTCTGTCTCTTAGTACGATAACTGCCGTAAAAATGACTTTATCAAAATGAAATTTTAGTATGTTGTTCAGACGGTCTGTGGAACCTATGTAAATATAAATGAATAATACCACCTAAGTAGTTTTGGATTGAACCCGGGTTGAAAAAGTGAAATACATTGAACCCTAACCTAATTTTTCAAACATTTTTTAAGCGAATTTAAAATTCACAAATTCCTTCGAAAGTTTTAGGAAATATTTAAATTATCCCATAAAATATATAAAAAAAATTTCAGCAAAATATATTCAGCAGTTTTTTAAATTAAAATTAAAATAATAATGATACGCTTTATATGAATAGATCACGTGACCATTATATGAAGAGATCACGTGACCCACTTCAAAAAAAATATGGCATCCGTCTTGTGTCAAAATCGTGATTTTTAAAGTTCTTTTTAATTTATATTTAGTATTGTATCCGTCCTACAAACGCTTTATTTTTGCTTAAATTCTGTGTAGTACATTCTGAAACAACGCAATTATAATATATTTGAGTTTAAATGATCATCAAACTTTGATTATTTCTACGACGAAGCCTAATTTTTACTTATAGAGAATGTAAACACCAAAAGATGTAGGATGAGTTGTATAGGAATTGCTGCATTTCTTTAACGCAAAATTATTTAGCTCTATAGAGTCTGCAATATAGGTGATATGAATGAAACATTCATTGATTTTACTTAGCGAAGCAGACGATTTTTTAGATGAAGTTTTAAGCATAGAGTTAAATTACTTGTACCTCCATGGTTTTAAGTTTTTAAATAAAATAAATTATTGCAGTATTGTGGTGAATGAAAGGAATGGAAAAAAGTTTATGAATGAAATATTCACTTTTATATAGAGAGCCAGGCGATTTATATTTCGATGACGTCATTTGAATAAAGTTCATTTGTTTTCGATAAAGTTTTCAAATATAAAAAAATTACTTTAGTATTGTGATAATTTAAAAATATTACCGCGGAATGTATCGCATTTTAGAGATGTTTAAACTAGGCTATTTATATTATAATATAATTTATTTTACATAGAGAGCCAGGCCATTTATATTTCAATGACGTCATTTGAATAAAGTTCATTTTTTCGATGAAGTTTTAGGCTTTCAAATATAATAAATTAATGTAGAATTGTGATATTTATAAAAATATTACCGAGGAATGTATAGTATTTTGGAGATGTTTAAATAAAAATGCATTGTTATTGGAAAGTGTTTCATAATCAATGCTTTATGCATGATTGATCTTTCTTATTAAATAATACAATTGCTTCGTCTATATTTGAAAAAAAAAAAAAAATGCGACTCCACAGTAGAAAATAATGGCGCATTTATTTTACTTAACAGGTTTATCAGTGGAAATATTTAGTGTGACATATACTTATTTTATTGTTGTGGGCGGTATTTCAGTCGGATTGCAGTGCGGCTTCTTCTAATTTGTACTCCCAACGTGCAAACTATTTTTTAAATGTATTTCTGAAAAATCACAGAAAAGGTTCTATTTTCCCTTAAGATCAACGATCTTCCAACAAGACTTGAATGACCACCATTTGGAGCTTAGAAAAAATAGTCTTGCATAGCACATTATTGTATCTTCCACTTTCATCCATAAAATAACTGTCATTAAAATACTAGTCTTTATCTGAAACCAGTTCCTGGGCACACAGATTTTTCGCCAGTTAAAACAGTTTTCGGAATTACTTTCACCCTATCTTTTTGGTTTAACAACCGGACGTAGCTGGACAAGTGGGTGAAAACTGCGTCCAGTCTTCAAATAAAAGGAAAAAAGCTAGATTCTCTGTGATAATGGTCCGTCACGCCGAAGATAAAAATGATGTTAGAGACCTGGCCAGCTTTTGTTGAGCATTGTCACGTACTTCGGCTCTTTTTTTACTGTTTTGAAATTATTCTTTTCGGTGAGGCTGTAAGGTCGCATATTACACACGCATAGACACCGGAGGAGATTTTAATGCAGTTGCTGAGCCGAATCCGAAAAGAAAATTGTTGTTTTCACAACCTATTCAAGCTGAGTACTGAACCAAGATCTCGAGCCACATATAAAGAACGAAAGTGTAAGCCGGAGGTCGAATGCGCTCAGTTCGTCGTTGTAATCGCAAACATTCGTTGACTTTGATGTACTGGATAGTCGAAAAATATTTTCTTGTTTTCAAATGTCACCCTGTATTTTAATAAAAATAAAAGTCTGTCAATTAAAGCTTTTACTAATCATTTGCGCATACATTATTACTTAAATTACAATAGAAAAAATGCTGATGTGGGCAGCAGGTGACTTTCCCTACAGCATGCAATGAATTTACTTCTGTGTATGCCCTCAGTGCACTGCAGCTGTAAAATATCCTGCAGGTGTTACTTTAGCGTGAGAATTGATTCTAAAGGATTTTCTTTTTGCTACCCGTAGCTGCTTACTTTGGGAGATTTTAAAACAAAACAAGTATTTAAAATGTTCTCAAATTTAAAATTTATGCAAATTATTTAAAAAAAAAATCTAAATGCCATGTTTACTGTGGCACATCCCTCGCACATCTGAAGAATAATATTTTCCACTCATATTTATAGATAATCAAAATCATTTTAACATCTGATTTGGCAAGTTGAGTTGAATATTTACAAAGTCCTGTTATCATTACAAAAAGAAAAATGTATCACATCAAATTCTATAACAGTTCTTTACTCATACACAAAATATTAATATTACAATATTCAACATTACATATATATATATATATATACACTATATACCGGGTGGCCATAAAATGGGGTTCAGCGCCCTCTAGCGAGTATTGGACGAAACGTAACAAAATTCGGTGGGCGTACGCAGTGGAACATGCGGTTTCGATTTCTAAAAATAAAAATAAAATAAAAGTTCCAAAATTCGCCTCCAGGAGAAATTTTAGCTCTGTTTACCGAGTAAAGTGCACTAATTTGCATAATCGCATCCCGTGTAGCGATCATGTGGGTAAAAGGAAAGGATAGGAGAATTCTCATCAATCGGAGGCGCACAACCGAGTACCTTTGGATGGCTCGTACCTTACGTGACCGCTCTTTATTAGTCAAGCTGTATTATCAGAGGAACGAGAATGCCAATGCTACCCTTGGTGTTACGACGAGGACCGATGAGCTTAACAAACTTACGAAACATCATTCAACGATTTGAAACTACCGAAACTCTAGCACTGCAACCAGGCCGAGAACGCAAAACGGCCAGTCAACAACAAGTTGAAGAAATTGCTACTGCCAATGCGGAACAGGAGATAACGAATGTGCAGGGTACCAGCAGTGCACGGGCAATATCCCGGCAAACGGATATCTCATACTCAAAGGTGTGGAAAATCCTGCGTCAGATATTGAAATTTTACCCTTATAAAATCTGTCCTGTTCAAGAATTGCTCCCTGGCGATGCGGCCGCCCGAATTGAACTTTCTTTGAGATTCTTAGCACTCATGTAAGTGGATGATGCATGGCCGTGGCACATTTTATGGAGTTATGAACAGCACTTTTATTTGAACGGTGGTATAAACACACACAACTGCCGCATTTGGTCTGCGACTAATTCGCACGCGTGTCTACAGAAACCCCATCCACTAGCCAAAAGTCACAGTGTAGAAGGCCCAGGCTGCCCGACTCACCCGAGGGTATGAGGAGCAAAGTGAGCGGCCGGGAAAGTCACAGTGTGGTGCGGCTTTACGGCATCTTTTATCATCGGTCCTTACTTTTACGGGGAAAGTCGGCAAAGTGAACCACTGACCTGTTCCGTCAATATTGATGGGTATACCGATATGCTAATCAACTTCGGGGTTCCACAACTGCAGCAACGAGGATGTCTTGATTCGACCACCTTCACGCAGTATGGTGCACCACCCCACATCGGACATAAGGTACAGCGTTTGTTGCGGGAACATTTCTCTGACAGCAGAATCAATAGTCATGCATTTCCCACGGCATGTCCACCGAGGTCGCTCGATCTCAATCCTTGTGACTTTTGGCTGTGGGAATTTCTTAAAAGCGTGGTGTATCAAGGATATATCCCCGATATCGCAACGTTGAAAGATCGAATAACGTTACACGTGAGACAAATCACTTCTGATATGTTGAGAGTCGCTGTGAAAAATGTTGTGCAGCGCATGCAGTTCTTGGAACATCACAATTGCCCGGTGTTAAATAATGTTACTTTTAAAACCATTATTTAACACTAGAACGACGGAAGCGGTCATTTTGACTGCATAACTACTTTGAGAAATGATTCCTCCAAAACTGCTAATCCCAGCCCCTTGAAATTTTGACTTTTCTTATTTTCTTAAAGTTATTGAAAACAGAAGAAAATTATTCTAGGTTTTATAAAAAGAGAACAAATCAACGATCTTATTAGAACGACGGCAGCGGTCAAAATGATCGAGAGAGAGATTTCACACAATTGTGTAATCCGACTGCGGCGTTGCGCTACTGTAAGCCGAAAGAATGATTGCATCAGCTTTTTAACATTATTCGGCGTGTTTCAAGAACGAACAACGACTGTGCCCGTGCTGGATGTAAATTATTGCATAAAATTTTGGCGCGATGTCTCGTGGGACTACTGATGAGTGTCTAGCACTTTTGCAGCAACTTAGCGAGAATTCCAGTGATAACGGCAGTGATAGTGATGTAGATTTTGCAGTTTCTGATGAAAACGAAATTGCAGAGCATAGCGTCAGCTCCTCAGAGGAGCAAACAGACTCTGACGGTAACGATACGTCCACTTCAACTTGCCTTCAACGCAATACCTCTACTTTAGAATTTTATTTCGCGCATGCAATCCTTCGCAAATTGCTCGACGGTGCTATATTTTAAACCTTATGAACGAACTGCGATCCTCGTACTGTGCAACCAAGCAGCGTCCAGCAGTCCTCCCTTGCGGAAAGGTAGCGAAAAGTAATAAACGCCGTCAGTGCTCGTTCTGCCGTAATAAAACACAAGATTTGTGTTCATCATGCGATAAGCCCACCTGTGGAAAATGTCAGGAATGGTGCATCAAGAACGCTTATTGTAAAAAATATGTCGAAGAAACATCCTAAATGCTGTAACTATGATGTTTTGGTTTTGAATTAAAGGTATGTTGTATTTTTTCTACGGTGGTCAAATTGTCCGCCCGTCGTTCTAGGTAGTTCAAAATATCCGTCGTTTTAGTGTTAAATGTCATGTTTACTATAACAGAATTAATACCGCTTAAATTGAAATTGTGCGCTTTTGACAACGTATTAGTCCAAACAGAATGACTTCATATTCACGTAGCCAATTAACTGTTCGAATATGCGAAATGGCGAATTATTTGGCGTGAAAATTCAAAAGAGATGAGATACTTCCTCCCTTCCCCAAATTATATGGTGCTAATCGAACTCACTTTGTTACCAAGTTCGTGTTCATAGCTTTTTAATTTTTTGCTACAAGCGCTGCCGTCATTTTTATTCGATAGGGCATGGTCATTTTCCCATATAGACTTACCGTGTACACCAGTGCTTCTTTCAGACATACATCGGGCGGAGGGGCATACATTTAATATTAACTTAGTTTTTATTTGTGTGATAGCATTTAGATATATTTATATAGGGCAAATAGAAAATCTCACCCCACCCCCCACCCCCGACCAAGAACTGCCTGGTGTACACTCAAGCCATAGTGGTGCTTAATGACAACAAAAAGATGAACCCTATATGTTACTTCCAAATCACGTAAGTTGTTAATAAACTGTCATATACGTAGGGCATATAATAATTGTTGTTGTTGAGACCCAGACCGTCCGACCTACCAGAAAGGTGTAAGGTAACCGTTTGAATGACCGGGAAGTGCCACCCAATTTAGACCGAAACCAGTGGGGGAACATATAATAATTGTGTAAAACGCAAAGCATTAGAGGTCTACATTGGCTCGAGCCCAACGCCTGAATTTTCTAACACTGTTTCGGCTAGACTCGGGCTTATCAAATCGGGTGAGGCGGGGGTCAAACATATTTAATTAAAAAAAAAATGAATTTTAATTGAGTATATGGAATTGTGTTTATTTCAGCTATGTAAATATAAATCTTAAAATATTTTTTTTTCAATCTCAATTCTTTGTATACATATTTCACACGTTCATATTTTCAATGCATTTCAATACAAATCACTTCGGGCAGGACCTTGCCGGGTTCTACATTTCTAAATTATTCCAACTAGGACCAAATTTAAGTATTGGTATTGTCGGACCGAGTGAAAATCTGAAATTTCGCCTAGTGCAGACCTCTACCGAGCATATTTTTAACATTAGTGTCTTATAATGCAGAAAGTCTTATTTATCAAAGTGTCGAGTGCTTTATTACTTGTATCAAAAAAAGAACTGTCGTAACTTATTTGCACGCATATTCTTACCTTTAGTTATCTATAAATATTTGCTTAGGTTTTTCCTTTCTGGCGTTATCTTCATTTTGTTTAGATTTCCAACCCACTCAATCTATATAGCCTTTCATATTTTTATATGAAAGTAAACTAAAGTGCTTCTGATATTTGTGGTATAACCGCAAGAACTCTAATCAAGTGTCTTTTGAAAAATCATGGTTATCAAGTTATAGTATGTAATTGGTCAAGGAACCCAATGTCACCATGAATACAAAAGACTGGAGGTCTACACTGACTAGGGCATGGATCACGGGCTTGGTCTGATCGAATTTTTCAAGATGATTTCGGACCGGACTGGACCGAACGTATGCAATATTTGAAGAATTTATGAATAAAATTTAATAAAGTGCATGGAATCATTTTGATTTCAGCTATCTATATTAATATGCACTGACCTTTCTGGTAGGTCGGACGGTCCCGGTCAAACAATAATATGTACTGATCTGACTGACGGACTGATTGAGTACACTTTCACTATAGTTAGAATCTTTGTTTTGGTATCATTCGATTTGTCTCAACTTCGGAACCAAGGGGGAAATTTAAAATTTGAAGAATTCGAATTAGGAGTGACAGTTCAAAAGAATAGAAAAAAAACTCAACCTCTTCGCTTAATGATCGAGCACTTTCACTCGAGCCAGTTTGGTTTTGGTCTCATTTGATCCGTCTCAGCTTCCAGATCAATAAAAAATCATTTCCCTCTAACAATTGAAAATTTCTTCAAGCTCGGCTTGTGTTTCAGCACAGGTACTGTCGGGTCGGGCTGGGTAAAAGCCTGAAATTTTGGCACGTGGAGACCTTTAACGTAGGCGATTTAAAGTACCTTTCTTAGTACCTTTTAAAACCAACTATGTCTTGACTTCCATTTTCTCTCAAATTTTAAGTAATAATTCTCTCTGACTTAATTTGTTTCCAAACTTCACGCATTTATTTTCATGTATTTTAGCTTTTTAATGTGATCAGAAATGTTCATATACTATTTCTTGTGACAAGTGAATTAAAATGAATGAAACGATAGTAAAATCACACTATAGTCACTTCCTTTTTGTTGCAGGTTTTCCTTACTCTAAAAAGTTTTTCTAAATTGAAAAAAAATTAATTATGAGTAAATAACAAGTTTTTTAATGTCCTCCCGTACGCAATAGCGTCTCAGAAAAGTAAAAAATAAATTTTAAGCACACACGAAATTGAACCCAATTGAGGGTGTAGGCAGATTCAGTTCAAAACAATACAATATAAATTTTATCATTATCCAAAATTGATATTATGTAAAACTGTCAAGGATAAATGAAGGTGTAGTTTCGATAATTTTGATAATATAAAATTTTGATAATGATAAAATTTATATAATATTGTATTGAATTGAATATGCTTACAGCCTCAATTTGGTTCAATTTCGTCTGTCATTAAAATTTATTTTCTACTTTCTGTGTTCCAGTATTGTGAAAGGGAGAATATTAAAAACAATTGTTTTTCTCAGTTTATTTTTTTACTGTTTAGTTTATCTATTTCATTCAAACCTATGTATGTTTATACATGGCCAACCAGGAGAATATTTTATTTGAAGGCACTGAATCGTAATTCACAAGAAAATGCATGAAGAGGTCAATAACTTAGTCGTGACTTACGTAAATAACATAACGTCCGTATGTTCTGAAAATGTATAAATGAAAATGCTTCGCGAGATGAAAATGTGTGCCGAATTTCGGCTCTCTATATGTTCTTGCAGTCGAGAACCAGTCCGTAAAAGATGACGCACATAAATGACGTAACGACCTAGAGCCTTAACCTAGCGTAATGAAGTAAAAATTTTATAGATGAAAATGTTCCGTACTGAGTTCGAGCTCTCTACGTACTTTGGGACCCATGAACGAGCTCGATGACGTACGCAAATGATGTCAAAATTTTATACATGAAAATGTTTGGCAAGATGAAACTGTGTGCAGAATTTAACGTGTGTATGCGTTTTGGGAACGAGTCTTTAAAAATTTTTAAACTAAGGCACAGAGTCTATGTGAAGTTAATAAGAGTTGTAGGGGAAAATATGAACCCATGCTGTGGTTGTTGCAGTTCTTGGCAAATGTCAATCGACTGCTCTTTAGTCATGAAATTATAAACCATGCATAACCGGAATTCATGCTGACAGTATAATAATTAATAAAATTCTAGTAAACAAACTAATAATGTAGAACCTGCAATAACTGTCTTGGCAATTGGCCAGATGTTAATCCAGAGGAATATCCATCATTCTTTCTTCCCTTGTAGTTTCCGGAGTCTCTTGGTTACCATGACAACTGCGGCTTTTCTCTCCTAGACATTTTGTGTGATTGAGTAATGAGTCTAACATTACAAAATATAATGTTCAATACTAGAAAAAAAAATGATTCACACTTCTTGTCGCTTATCCTAATTATCCGATCAATTTTTTACATTTTGAATTTAGTTATTTGGATGTGTTTTCATCATTTCTATTTTAAGAGGTACTTTTTGTAATGACAGGAAATTATATTTTCGCATACATGAATTTTACACCTAAAAATATGTTTGAAAATATATAGGTTTTTTAAATTGGCTTGAGTGATATGATTCACTTTTTCCCAATATATTTTTAAACGTAGGAACCATTTTATGGCTTGGAATTGGGAAGATTCATTTTCAGCCCACTCGAGTTAACATGAAATAAATTGCCAGAATATAACAAGTTTGAAAATATTCAAGAAATATGTATGCCATATTTTTATTTCGTACCAAGAATTTTATTTTTAGCTTTGTAATCAGATATTATTCATGTACATCATCTTTTAAATAATTTAAAATAACTTAATTTCAACTTTAAAATTAAAAAAATCTGATATGGACAGCACATGATTTCCCAATAGACTCCAAATAATTTTCTCTTATAGATAATTATTTGAAATTACACCTAATTTGTAGTTTTATTTCATTTTATTTTTCACTTGGCGATTAGACGTATTTTCAAATAAGCGAAAAAACTAAAATATCTCCAGAACGGTTTGGCCTACATTTATGAAGTTGATCCTGTTCTTCTCGTTTTACAAAAATTATATGTAAAACAAGCATCTATTGATATATTTCAGCATATGCAGTTTTTTATTTTAGATTTGGACGTTTGTTGTGGGCTATTTTGCAAAGAAAGGTAGGGTTTTTTTATCCGAATCGTACCAAAATCTAAGTATACACAAAGTGACTTATCTACCAAATTTTGTGACATTTGGTTAATTAGTTTTTAGCTAGAGTGGATACATACATTGCACAGATACACACACACACACGTCAAGCTAAAAATGCTTTTTTTAGATTCGTCGAAAACTCCAGTTGCGATCTTGGACATGATTTCAATACTTCCCTATATATTGCCATGTATTGTAGGGAAAGTGAAAAATCAAAACAGTATGTAGTTTATTCGAATAAACAATAAGTAGAAAAGATATATTGTTAGTTTGTAGAAAAGTCATGTGTTGTCGTCATCAGACAGTTTCTATTTTGGAGTCTGAGAGCCATTCTTCGATCAGGCAGATTTTTGTTGCAATCATGCAGATTCATGTTTAGTGTCTTTTAATGTGCTTTACAAATTTCCAGCTTGTAACTAGTAAATTTGCAAATCATTTTTAGTTAAAGATTATACAGAGTCATGTTTGTGGCGATTGTGCGTCGCCGGGCCCCGAACCAGGGACCTGATGCTTCGTAGACCGACATTATAATCACTGAGCAAAAGCTAGCTCTTCCTCTGTTCTTATAATTCGGGTTTGGCTCGTGTGGCATCTTTGATAGATGTCTTTGCTGCCGCACACTCCCCTCGCTGATGAGGAGGCCGAGAGGCGTGTCGCCTCGGCGTGACGTCAGGGCCGGGAGGCATGTTGCCTCGGCGTGACGGACAGTCGTGGTCAACCAGGAAGGGAGTGTCAAGGCTTCTGACTCCTTGTGGTGCTGCCATCTCGTGCTGAGAGGCGAAGTCGTTGGAGAAGGTTGCGTCTTTCAAACGTCCAGTCATCATTGTGGCGATTTGTCGTCGCCGTGGTCCCGAACCAGGGACCTGATGATTCGTAGACCGACATTATAATCACTGAGCAAAAGCTAGCTCTTCCTCTGTTCTTATAATTCGGGTTTGGCTCGTGTGGCATCTTTGATAGATGTCTTTGCTGCCGCATGTTCAATACATTTTTATCAGCTTAAAATAATTCGATATAGAAATCCAAGAATAAAACTCTTATCTATATTATGTGCACTGGACTGAGTGAGTGAGTGAGTGAGAGGAGTGATGCATCAAAATTATCGAGCACTTTCACTATACCTAGAATATTGGTATGGTGTCATTCTATCTGTCTCAGAAAGAACAGAAAAAATTTTCAATTTCTGAAATTCGAATTAGGGGTGACAGTGTCTATATAATATGCACTGAACTGATTGAGTGAGGGGGTGATATATCAAAATTTCTGAGCACTTCCATTATAGCTAGAATCTTATTCTAAAAATGACTTTGTCATTCAAACCATCCGTCTCAGTTTCGAGACCAAGAGAAAAATCTAAAATTTCAAATATTCGAATTAGGGGTGACGGTGCAAAGGAATAATCAAAACACCTAAAACCATAGGCGCCGACTACGGGGGGGCAGAGGGGCACGAGCCCCCGCTGAACTTTTCCAGAGGGGGCTTTGCCCCCTCTGGGAAATTTCAAGATTTTTTTCTAACTTCATGTTTTACTAAATACCAAAAAATGAAATTTTTTAAACATAAAAATAATTGAAAGATAATCCTATCAATGTAAATGTCGCATTTCTGTTCAATCTTGCTCACATCTTGACAAACTAAGCTCCTCTTTACTTCCAGGAAATATGTTTACGCTAATGACAAAAACACCTGGTTACCAGAACGTTTTCGACTGACCACCTAATTCAAAGAGAAATGGAATATTTACAGCCATGTTATTAGCATTTCCAAAAAATAGCTGTTTCCCTCCAGTAATAACCATAAATGATTACCACGAAGTAGAGATGACTTATTTTGTCTACCTAAAGAGATCTTACCTGTAATTACTCCTGGATTCTATATACCAGTGCTGTCTTTACAGGTGGCATCCATTCCGTTTGAAACTGCAAACCCCGCGGGTGGTATGTGGTATCCATTCCGTTTGAAGTTGCATGCAAACCCCGCGGGTAGCTTTATTCCTTGTGAGCACCAGACGTTTGGGCGCAGCACCGTAGTTAGGGAAGGGCCAGAGGGAGCTAAGCTCCCCCCACCAAACACACACAAATTAGATATACTCAGACCCCCCCCCCCCCGCCCCTGATAAAAATATTAAAGTTTTAGTTGTGATAAGAAATGTCAACCAACATGTCATCCAAATTTTACATAAAAATATTAATTATGAGGTTTTTTTTTATAAATTGCTTTGTTTTAAAGATTTCTTAATTTTGCTGAATGTGTAGTTATAGTGATGATCAATTTATTTACATATTTAATTTAAAAATATTTAAATATAGACAATAGTATTTGGATACTTTTGTATTATTGCTGGGTTCATTGTTTTCATTTATTGTGCCAAAATCAACTGATAGGTAGTTAAGAGTTGATATTAAGCGTTAACGTGTATTAACTTTCAGATTTTTTTTTGATTAATTAACAGCTTTGCTACTAGTTAATTCTTATATTAAAATCCATTGTAATTATTATATATTATAATATTGAAGAACAGTAACTATATGGATTTTTCTAATCAACTCTTAGCTTACAATATAAATAGGCTTAAAAAGATTAAAAATATTTATCGTACAATAAATGAAACTGCTGATATCTTTCTTTCGACCCAGCCCTCCGACCTACCCGAAAGTGTAAGATATCTGTTTAGACCGCCAAGACAATGCCATCTAATTTAGACTTGAACCCAGTGGGGGCGAAATCCACAGGGACCGACTCTACTTCCTTTGCTACCAACCGTCCGGAAGGACTTTCAAACCCACAAATTTAACGTGGTCGTACACGGGGACAGTTTAGGCAAAGCTGGATATCGAACTCGGGTCCTCCGGGTACAATTCCCGTGACTTAACCACTCGGTTTTCTCACTCCAAAACTGCTGCTTGTAAGACAATAACTTTCAAAACTATCTTGAGGAAAGCATATATATGTCAGTTAGGTGACTACAGTTGCTTCGATGGCATTATAATCCCCCCTTTTCAGGCCAAAATAACAGTATGCGCTCTTAACAACAACTACCGTTGTTCGTTGGGCAGTTCGTTCTTGACGGTTGTTAAGGACGCACACTGTTTTTTTGGACTGAAGTAGAGGCTCAGAATGACCCTGAACCAATTGTAGTCACCTAACTGATATATGCTTTTTTTCTTCAAGGCGGTCTTGTAAGTTGTTATATCTTTATCGACTTTGTGAATCTTTTATGTAACTTTACCGGATTGTGTGCCCCCCCTGAGATTTTGAAAACTCGGCGCCTATGCCTAAAACTACTTTAATTATGAAGCACTTCCACTCTGGCTCATCATGGTTTTGGTCTCATTCGATCCGCCTCAGCTACCAGGTCAATGAAAAAAATATATTTCGAAAATTCGAATTAAGGGTGACAATGCGAAGAAATAATTAAATTCTGATCGAACACGTCCACTCGAGTCAGAATCTCTGTTTTGATCTCATTCGATCCGTCTCAGCTTCCAGATCAATGAAAAAATCGCAAATGTGAATTAGAAGTGATGATATAAAGGTATTTTTAAAAAATGTAACACCACTTCGCCTCCCTAAAACAATAAATACACAATTTGGTATTCTCTCACTGCCAACAATTTAAACTGGCTATCAACAACTTTGATTTTTTAGTGTCTGGGTGTCACGTTTAGTGAGCACTAGCCATTAAGAATGCGTGAAGTGTGGGTGAAATGGCTAATAAGACATAACAATGAATATAAATAATAAAATATTGATTGTTAGTTTGTTGCAAAAGTCATGTGATGGGTCACATAGTCTTTGATTTGATGTTTGGAAACCATTTTTAAACTTGGAAATAGACAGATTCATGTTCGGCATCCTTGAATTATTTTAAAACAACTTTATGCTTTAACTTTTTGGAGAAGTTCAGAATTTTATGGTTAGCGTTTTTCGCGGTTTGAGATCAGGCAGACTGATACTCAGCATCATCAAATAAAACCAAGAAAGGTTATTTAATTCATGTTTAACTAATTAATCAATTTCAAATTCCATACTAAATAAGTTTCATATCTTATACAGGCATCATATACAGGGTGATCGTAAACTCTTTCAGCAAAAAAAGAGGGATGATAGCGCACATCAAAACGAACAATATTTGCAATGGAACCATTCCACCCATAGTGCCAAAAAAAGAGTAAAGTTACATATCCACGTTGATACTTCCAACAGTGAAAAAATAGACTTAATTAATTTAGGAGTTTCACATTTCCATTCGCGCCAACGGCTTTACCGTGCCAATAACACCGGTTCTCGTTAGATCACCGAAGTCAAGCAGCATCGGGCGCGGTTAGTACTTGGGTGGGTGACCACCTGGGAACACCGCGTGCTGTTGGCACATTTCGGGCGCGGTAGCCCGGTGGTTTGCGCGCTGGATTTGCACGCTGCCATAACTGCCGCCGTGTTCATGCGGAGTACGATCACGTTAAACATGTGGGTCCGAGATCACGAAACATGTGGGTACGTTAAACAAGTCCTTCCGAGAGGTTGGTGGTAGGGGAAGGAGGGTACGGGCCCTGTGGATGCCTCCCCCACTGGGTTCCGGTCTAAATTGGGTGGCACTTCCCGGCCGTCCAAACAGTTACCTTACACCTTTCTGGTTGGTCGGACGGTCTGGGTCTCAACAACAACATTTCTATTCGCAACAGAGAAAGACTCAAAGTAGCTGCCCAAAGTGGCGTTCAATGGTATCGTTGCACAGTCGACACCGGCGAATGAAAGACTGTCGCACCCAAAGAGGTAGTATCTTATATTATTCCTCGAATGTCGCAGGCTCCTGGTGTGGTATTGATCTAAATCAGCAACGATGATTCTCGCGACGAGATCTTCCAGGGAGTCCGCAGGTGTCTCGTACATCAATATTTTCATGTGCTCCTAGAAGAAATCCAGTGAATTAAGGTCAGGGGAGCTTGGGGGCCAAACCACAGGTCCACCACGTCCAATCCAGCGCCCGGGATATGTGGTATTTAGGAAGTATCGAGCCTCGAAGAGAAGATGTGTTGCGGGCCCATCATGGATAAACCACATGTTCCTCTGTGTGGCGCACGGAACACTCTGCAATAAACCGGGAAGTACTTGCTCCAGCAACACACGGAACTCTGCGCCGATCAGACGTTCTGGCAAGAAGTAAGGTCCCACCAGACAATCACCAAGAAAACATGCCCAGATGTTAATGGCAAATCTCTGCGGGTGTTTACGAGGGTCAGTGACATGTGAATTTTCTTGAGCCCAAGCGTTCTGGTTGTGACTGCTAAAAATACCTTTCTGGGTGAACGTGGCCTCATCACTGAATAACACTAATGCTGGAAATCCCGAATTAGCAGTGTTCATCTGAAGTATCCACCCCACAAATTCTATTCGGTGGGGATAGTCTTCTTCCTTCACAGCTTATACCTTTTACACGTGGAAATGATTTGTTCCTCATGCAGAACATTCCACATTGAATTTTGACAAACATCCATTTAGGATGCCACCGCTCGCGTGCTTGTGGAAGGAGCTTCTGCAAATCACTGTAAGACACGCTCTTTCTTTTACGGTTTCCGCATATTTCGCGAACGTCCAGATACGTCCGCGAACACTGAGATAGCCAACGAGCAAGTTTCACGCAGTCTTTGATCAACACTGGCGAAGGTCGAAATGTAATGAATACGACGATTCAGAAAGCTCTCACGGTACAATCTTTGTGCTTTACGTCCATTATCACCTGCTTGGTCGTATGTCAGATGCATATCCGCCAATTCCTCGTATGTGTAATTCGCCATGCCCTTCACGAATGCTTAAATTATGCGATGTTATTGCGTTACTATCGATGAACGGGTTCGGCTTTGTTTTTAAATATTTGCTCCTTATCATTTACGAACTTGAGAAGCGCACCAGATTTGCATCTTGTGCTTCTCAGGCACCTATTGTAAATACTTGTGCATGCTGGACGTTTTCGAACTTACTCTTTTCAAATGCAAATATTGTTAGCCTTTATATGTACTATCACCCTCTTTGTTGTAAGTGTTTACGATCACCCTGTATGTGCAAAGTTATATCAAAATTGCTGCAAAATTGGAGAAATTGACTTTGAACCTCCTAAAGATATTCATTTGTTTGCAGTTAAGTGTTTATTTCACTTTTGCTCATATGCTAATGCAAATGTGAAATCATGTTAATTGAAGCGTAATAAGTAGGGTAGTTAGCAGAGAAATTGAATAATGTACACTGTTCAACACTTTTGCCTTTTCTGATATCGAACTTTTCTCATGAGAAGTTGGTTGCCATGGCAATGCCATCCTCCTCTTCCTGGTTTTCTTAGACAAGAAAATAAAATACTTTGCTACGACCTCGTGACGGATGTTTCTTTCCAGAAATCGCTCCAATGAGCAGGCCAGATCCACAGCTCTATTAGATGCTGGTGGAATTGGTGTGGTATGTCCCGGATGATATCAGAACGATCCGTTGGAAATGGTTACGGATCAGTTGGAAATGGGTTTGGGATTCAAGATTTGTAATAACGATCCGTTAGAATAAATCAATCAGATAAAATAGTTACTCCAGTTTTTGTATGTAGTACATCAGTCATTTGCCGAATTTGGTTGGAATGAGGTCGATCAGGCAATGGAATTTAAATTGAACTTTTGTTTGCTGAGACTCTGTGTTAAAATAAAAATTTAATGTGTTAAATAAATTTTAAAACTAATTTTTAAACCTGGTACTAACACTTCATAGGTTTCGTTTCAATCACCGTAAAACTTTCCGTGACTTTGAGAATGATAACCTGTCATTTAGTCCACCTTTATTTCAGCAATTATTTATTTGCAAATGTTTCACACTCATTTATAAACGAAAAACACAAGAATTTAATGACTATTTTGAACAAAATATTGTACTTCAATATTCAACTACAAAATGTCTTTTTCAAAGCCGGAATACGTGAAAAACCTAATTCGTGTTAGATTTAAAAAGTAAATAAAAGAAAGAGAGAGAGAAAAAAAAAAACACAACATGCATTTAAAACTATCTTTTTTTTTATTCGTATACTGACGTATAATACTGAACTATCTGCATATGTTTTCTATATTTTAAAGGCCTTATAATGATGTTGTATTAGCAAAAAGTCGGGCTTTGAATGAACTCGCACATATGAAGTATGTGATCTGTGAAAGATTTCAATTTAAAACTTAATTTTACAAATAGTTATGAGAATAAAAAATGAATTTCAATATTTAAGAATCTTGATACAAAAGAGCATTAAGTATTTCGAATGTGAATATAAAATTAAACAAATTAGAATAGCAGGAAAAAATGATATCAAACTAATATTTAAATCGCAAATGAATGGTAGTATTTTTCAATCATTTAACCGGGTATGAGCACTGATTCTTCAGAGACTGAAAAGTTAATTTTTAACAGTTTACAACAAAGTTGAAAAGTGTTTATGACTTTGTTCATTCTGTCTGTTCGTTAGCACAATAACTGCCGTAAAAATGACTTAATCAAAATGAAATTTTAGTATGTTGTTCAGACTGTCTGTAGGACCTATGGGAATATAAATGAATAATATCACCCAATTAGTTTTGGATTGAACCCGGGTTGAAAAAATGAAATACATTGAGCCCTATGGCACCTAATATTTCAAACATTTTTTAAGCGGATTTAAAATTCACAAATTGCTTCGAAAATTTCAGATAATATTGAAATTGTTCCATAAAATATATAAAATAAAATTCAGCGAAATATATTCAGTAGTTTTTTAAATAAAAATTAAAATAATAATAACACCTCTTATATGAAGAGATCACGTGACCATGATATGAAAAGATCACGTGACCCACTTCAAAATGATATATGGCATCCATCTTGTCTCAAAATCGTGATTTTTAAAGTTCTTTTTAATTCATATTGAGTGTTGTATCCGTCCTAAAACCACTTTATTTTTGCTTAAATTCTGTGCATCTACATACTGAAACAACGCAATGACAATATATTTGAGTTTAAATGTTTATCCAAATTTGATTATTTCTACAACGAAGCCTATTTTTCACCTATGTAAAATGTAAACAGCACAATATGTAGAATGAGTTGTATTAGAATTGCTGTATTTCTTTAACACAAAATCATTTAGTTCATGGAGTCTGCGTAGCTGATATGAATGAAATATTCATTGATTTTACAAAGAGAAGGACGATATTTTTCGATGAAGTTTTACGCATAGAGTTTAATTACTTGTAGCTCCATGGTCTTAATTTTTAAATAAAATAAATTATTATAGTATTGTGATGAATGACATGAATGGGAAATTGTTTATGAATGAAATGCTGCTTTTACAGAGAGAGCCAGGCGTGTTATTTTTTCTATGACGTCATTTGAATGAATTTCAGTTGTTTTCGATGAAGTTTTCAAATATAATAAATTATCGTAGTATTATGATAATTCTAAAATTATTACCTAGGAATGTATCACATTTTAGAGATGTTTAAACCAGTCAATTTATATTTAAATGCCGTCATTTGAATGAAGTTCATTTTTTTCGATGAAGGTTTAAGTTTTCAAATATAATACATTAATGTAGTATTGTGATAACTTTTAAAATATTACCGAGGAGTGTATTGCATTTTAGACATGTTTAAATAAAATTGCATTGAAGTTGGAAAGTGTTTCATAATCAATGCTTTACGCATGATTGATCTTTCTTGTTAAATATCAACTTATAGTAACTAATAGTAATTAATAGTGGGTTCCAGGCAACTCGTTTTAGCAGAGTATAATTGCATGAACCTTGGTTCTTGAGACGCTAAAACGTTACTTACGTTAATCTTTAACAATAATTGACTACTAGTGGGCCCCAAGCAGCAGCGTTTTAAGAGTAAGTACTATTTTATGACATTAGTTCTTTAAACACTAAAAAGTTAATTTTTAAAGTTTATCTTAAGTAACTACTTAAAACTCTCTGCTTTAATATTTTAATGAAGCCTCCTTTTAGTAAACTGGGGCACCTTAATAGCCTCCCCTCTAAATAGGCCCTGAAGCCACTGAAAAACGACAAAACTAGTCATCGTAAGCTCAAACATTCCACGTTTTAGTCTATATGGACCTTGCAGTTTATTTGATTCGATTGTATTTGTCAGTCTTCTGAGTGAAGACGATTCTTGGCATTGTCCAATTTTGTTCGTACGTGGCATAACCTCCTGACCTTTTCATGATAGCTCATATCCTCTGGTGCCTCCTTTCCCAGTAGTGGCTAATTAAATTAAAGATCATTTATCCCGTGGGGGATAGAAATTACTTCGCATTCTACTCGAAAGTGAACGAAATCTCTGGTGCACGTCACAACTTTAAATGATTCGAAGAAAATAATGCTGAACTGGACTGGGCTTGATATCGAATTTCGGGTGAAAAAAGACATGAAAACGAAAAGGCGAGAAAATCTTAGAAATATTTTGGCAGCGTTACAAAAATGACGAGGGGATATCTCTGAAATGTATTTCTGCTTTTTTTTGTCTGTTATGATCTTTTGCAGTGGATTTCTTTTCGGGTTTGAACTTTTGGTGCTTTGAAGCATGATTTTAATTAAGAAATACAGTTTAGATCGAAATTTTGATTTTTATACAGCACTGAAATGAAATTATCTGTTGTTGCGCGTTTCCTAAATAAGCTCCCACAGATACAGATAAAAACACACAATTTCTGTATTCTGGTCAAATTTTGTCGGTATTTTTATACCCATAATTATGCGAAAAATTTTGTATTACCGGTATTTCATAATTATCAAATTATTAGATTACAAACTTTAGTATTTTCAATTTTTTTTTATTCGTTATAAAGTTCGTAACTAGCGTCAGAAGTCACCTATTCTATCATTTTGCTAAAAGTTGATCCACATATTCATAATTTTGTTGAGAGTTAATCCATTTTTTCATAATTTAAACAAATATTTATTTTAAAATATACTCTCAATTCATTCTATTGTTTAATTTTTAAGAACAATTATATTTTCGAAACTTTTATCTATATCTTTCTCTTAATTAAGCGTATAAATATTTATAGTCATTTTGTTCCTTTTCGTGTAACCAATTTAATTCTGAAATATGATTGAAATTCCCTTCCTTCAATTGAAAATAATTGAGCTATTAATATTTGTATCATTCTACCTTTTTAAACTATATTTTTCAGTTTTTAAAATATTTAAACATGCAATTATCTTTTTCCTTCTGGTGTACTTTTTCGTTTCGTTTTACTGTTTCTAGTTGGTAATTTATTTTGTACGGTATCTCATTACTTTGAAAATTTTCATTTTATTATTGCACTTTGTATATATGTTCATGTATAATTAGATAGGTAAATTTTTTTTAATTAAGTTACAGTATAAGAGCTGTTTACTTTTCCTCAACTTTTTTCTAATTTTTCCAGTGAGCAAAATCTTAAAATTTAAAAATCTCGATACATCAATATCCTGGTTAAAAAAATTAAAAATTTCGAAATACCGGTTTTTAACACTTTACAACAAAGTTGAAAAGTGTTTATGACTTGGTTCATTCTGTCTGTCTGTCTGTCTGTCTGCCCGTTAGCACGATAACTGCCGTAAAAATAACTTAATCAAAATGAAATTTTAGTATGTTGTTCAGACGGTCTATAGGACCTATGGGAATATAAATGAATAATATCACCCAATTAGTTTTGGATTGAACCCGGGTTGAAAAAATGGAATACATTGAGCCCTATGGGACCTAATTTTTCAAGCATTTTTTAAGCGGATTTAAAATTCATAAATTACTTCGAAAATTTTAGGCAATATTCAAATTGTTCCATAAAATATATAAAAAAAATTTCAGCGAAATATTCAGTTGTTTTTTAAATAAAAATTAAAATAATAATAACACCTCTTATATGAAGCGATCACGTGTCCATGATATGAAACGATGACATGACCCACTTCAAAATGATATATGGCATCCATCTTGTGTCAAAATCGTGATTTTTAAAGTTCTTTTTAATTCATATTGAGTGTTGTATCCGTCCTAAAACTACTTTATTTTTGCCTAAATTCTGTGCATCTACATACTGAAACAACGCAATGACAATATATTTCAGTTTAAATGCTCTTCCAAATTTCTATATTTCTACTATTAAGCCTATTTTTCACCTATGTAAAATGTAAACAGCAAAATATGTAGAATGAGTTGTATTAGAATCGCTGTAATTCTTTAACACAAAATCATTTAGTCCATGGAGTCTGTTTAGCTGATATGAATGAAATATTCATTGATTTTAGAAAGAGAAGGACGATATTTTTCGATGAAGTTTTACGCATTGAGTTTAGTTACTTGTAGCTCAATGGTCTTAATCTATATAAATAAAAATGAAAATCTGTCTGTCTGTCTGTCTGTCTGTCTGTTTGTCACACCATCACGAGAGAACGGCTGAACCGAATTCGATGAAATTTTGTGGGTAGCCCAGAAATAGCCCCACTTAAAATTATATCCGTGTTTTGAGTTTCTACGTTCAGTGGTTCTCGAGATATTAGTAAAAAACGAAATTTTCGTTTGTCTCATCATCACGGAAAAACGGCTGAACCGAATTTAATGAAATTTGGTGAATAGCCTTGAAATATCCCCCCATAAATTTTGTCTAAGTTTCGAGTTTCTAAGACCTGGGGTTGTCGAGATATTAATGAAAAACGGAACTTTTTTCTAGGAGTTCTACTCCCTAACTCCGTGGTTTATCCAAACGAAAAGCTTGAAAATCGTTTGAAAGTGAATTAAAATTTAATCTCTGAGTTTGATGGGAGATTTTTTGCGTTAATTAGTCACTTTCTGAAAAAATGAATTGTTTGAAACATGATTTAAAGGGGAAATCTATCTCCATGGTTCATGGTTTATTTAAAACAAGCTTTTACGGAACAATGAGAAGTATAGAGAAATCAAAATCGTTATTTAATTTCGCAGTTTATGTTATAAGACATGACATATTTAACATGTTATAAGATTCTATCTTATATCATGTTACTCAGAAACGCAATTAAATTAAATCTGTCTGTTAATTTTAATAATTATTTTTTCGATTTGAATAATAAATAAATGGATATAAAAATATATTTTAGAAAAGAACTATTTGATTTTTCTTATAGCATTTTTGACTGGATAATATCAATTACGGTCTTCAGGTTTAAAAATTATTATTATTTATATTTTCGGGGATTATTGATTCAAGGATTATTGATATTTTCAAGTTTTATGCAATTATTTTATTATGACAAAAATTGTTTAAACTCATATATTGTATGTTGTACGAATCTTCTACAAATACACGTGTATATCTTTTAATCTACGAGAATATAAGTAGTACAGGTATATTGACATATGTTTTGATATATATTGGCATATATTGGAATCAATTACGACCTTCTGGTATAAAGAGTACGGATATTATTGATGTTTTCAATTTATTACGTCATCTCTTTTATTTTGGCAAATATTTTTGAGACGCATATTGTAATACGGGTAATCTTCTACTAACACATTGGCATATTTTCTGATCTGCGACAATATAATTAGTACGGGGTTGCATATATTCATTCAATTCCTATTTTTTCTTCTGTAAATTTGCTTACAAAAGGGGGCAGGATGTTTTATTCTTCAGATCTGATCGTGAAGATAATTTTGCATAGTGAGAACATATATTCTTAAACTTCTCTTTAGGAGCAATAAATTTAATATTTTAACAGAATTTGCACATGATTGCGAACTATAAGTTTCTTTAAATTATACACTCCGTACGAATAACGGGTGTGCTGGTAGTGGTTAATAAATTTTAACATTTTAGGAGGATATATCATGTTGCTCGGCATCGCAATTAAATTAAATGTGTTTGTTAATGTTTTTATTATTTTTTTTCGATTTAAATAATAAATAAATGGATAAATGGATATAAAAGTATATCTTATGAATGGACGGTTTGATTTTTCTTTTAATTATATTAATTGCTGACTGCGTACATCAATTTCATTTATTTTGGCAAAGAGTTTTCAAGCTTATATCGTATTTAGCTACTAAACTCATATATTGCGTTTAGCCAATAAATTCATATAGCCGATTGTTGAAACAGAAAAAGAGTAGAGCGGGTATATCTTCTAATACAATTGTAGTGTTTTCATTTAGTATATTGAAACGGGATAAGAATGTTTCATTCAGATCTGCAAATTCAAAGCTACGAATTTGGAGGGATATCGCTAATTTGACAACTTTTCTTAAACTTTGCCAAATTGACGGAAATGTCGCCAAATTGATATAAACGACACACAAACAGCTGCCATAAACCTTCGGGTTGGTCGTGTGGCTTGGGTCTTCTACATATCAATGAAATTTTTTTTTGTTTTGTTAGAAGAGAGTACTGAAATGATGTTTGGTTAGCATTTATCTGTCAGACCAACCATCCTACTTAGTAATACATTTAGCGATTTTTTAAAATGTCACCAAATTGATAAAAATGTTTTCAAATCTATAAAAATATCTTGAAATTGATAAAATTGCGCTACATAAATGATATTAATTGTTTATTGTCAGGGCATAGTATTGTGATGATATTTCGTCAATTTGTCGCAAAGTGGAACTGTCAGTTCTACAGTCCCACTTGGCGATAAATTTGGTGATTTTTTAAAATGTCGCTAATTTGACGAAACTGTCGCCAAATGTTCCATAGAAATATAACTATTTAGACGATATTTTTTCTACCAATTTATTTGAAGCAAATGATATCATGTCGCTTAGCAACGGATTTAAATCCAATGTGTTTATGCGGCAGACGATTTTTATTAAATCCTTTCCGATTTGAATAATGAAGATATGTATATAAAATAAATTTCATTGCCATTTCATTTTGGACTGGATAATATCAATTATACTCTTCAGGTTTAAACATTATTATTATTGATATTTTCCGGAATTATTGATTCAGTGATTATTGATATTTTTAAGTTATTACGCCATTGTTTTATTGCGGCAAAAATTGCTGACACACGCATATTGTACGTTGTACGAGTAATCTTCTAGGAATGCACGGGTATATCTTCTAACCTACGAGAATATAAGTAGTACAGGTATATTGGCATATATTTTGACATATATTGGCATATATATTGGAATGAAGTACAGTCTTCTGGTATGAAGATTACGGGGATTAATTATATATTCAATTTATTACGTCGTCTGTTGTATTTTACCAAAAAACATTTGAGACTGATATTGTAAAACGGGTAATCTTCTACTAATAATCGGACATTATAAGTAGTACGTGCATATCTTCCCATATAATTTTAGCACTTTAATTTTGACATATATTGGAATAAATGACTGTCTTCAGATTTAAAGATTACGGGTTTATTGGTATTTTCAATTTATACATGTAATCTACTAATACAGGTTATATTTTCTAATATTCGCGTATATAATTAGTACGGGTCCCATACAATTTTAACGCTTTTATTTTGCATATATTGATTCAATTCCATATTTTTTTTTTTTATATTTGCTTACATAAGGGGTCCAAGATGTTTTATTCTTCAGATATGTCCATGAAGATAATTTTATATAGCGAGAACAGAGATTCTTAAACTTCTTTTTAGGAGCATTATATTAAATATTTTAACAGAATATTTTGATTAAACATGTCATTTATTATACTATAAGAATTTGGGCATGATTATGAATTTCAAGTTTCTTTATATTATATACTCCGTACGAAGAACGGGTATGCTGCTAGTTTTTAAATAAAATAAATTATTATAGTATTGTGATGAATGACATGAATGGGGGAATTATTTATGAATGAAATGTTGCTTTTATAGAGAGAGCCAGTCGTGTTATTTTTTTATGACGTCATTTGAATGAATTTCAGTTGTTTTCGATGATGTTTTCAAATATAATAAATTATCGTAGTATTATAATAATTCTAAAATTATTACCGAGGAATGTATCACATTTTAGAGATGTTTAAACCAGGCAATTTATACTTGAATGCCGTCATTTGAATGAAGTTAATTTTTTTCGATGAAGGTTTAAGGTGTCAAATATATTAAATTAATGTAGTATTGTGATAAGTTTTAAAATATTACCGAGGAATGTATTGCATTTTAGACATGTTTAAATAAAATTGCATTGAAGTTGGAAAGTGTTTCATAATCAATGCTTTAAGCATGATTGATCTTTCTTGTTAATTTTGTTCCGGTATTCAATGCTCCAGAATCCGCATATTTAGAGGTACTAGTTAAAGTAACTAATATTTGCACAGTAAGACTAGCTGATACCTCGCAAAACATCGTGTAATTATTATACAGACCTGGAGAGATCGCCTCCCTTTAAAGACCACCTCCTGTAAGAACCTATTTTTTTCGGAACGGATTTTTTCACATAGACTCGATGCTAAATTCACCTCCATTTAGAAAGCACCAGAAGCCATTCTCCCTACCGAAACGACCACATTTTTGGATACTGAGAAGTGGGTAATTTAATTTCCTGTTTTTTTTCCAAACCGAATTTAAGTTTTTGAAACCTTCCTTCTTTTTTTGTCCTTTAGGCCTTTCAATCTGATTCTGATGAAGAACCACCATTTTCACTCTCACAGAAAAATATTTTTGCCCTCTCGTCTCGAGAAACTCAAGGAAGTGAATAGATTAATTAATGGAAACTTCATTATTTGCAGAAGACGATAATTCACTTATTTTCTAAACTTCAAATTTGTTTAGAAAAAAATGTTGTAATTTCAAAACAAACTACTATTTTTAAAAGGTTGTAAATTTCATAGTTTGAAATTTGGATATTAAATTACCAAATCGTATTTTTCAATTTTATGCTTTGCACGCTAATGTGATAGAAATTTGGCCAAATTTCCATTGTTGTTTAATTTCATGTTTTTCTCCCTCCCCTGACCATAGACCTACATTAAGTGACTAGTTCTCTGAGCAACCGCTTTTTCACAGAACGTAGGTTGAATCATTATATTAGTTTTAGTATGAATCGGTATCAGAGTTGGGGTTCAAATCCTTTAAAGTTTTTAGCCTTCAAATTTGCCTGCATAGATATTTTTGTATAGCGAGAACAGAAATTCTTATACTTTCTTTTTGACAGGAATTAAACATTTTAATGGATTTTTTTTTGAAGAACAATATAATTTACAATACTACTAGCATTTGCATATATTTTAAATCACAAACAATGGCGAGTGTATCTGCTAGTATTATGATAAATGAATGTTTAATTCTTCCGAAATTTCTATATTAATTTATTTACTAAAATGGAAGAGATATATCTTGTTTAAATATTTCCTACACCAAACACATTTTTTGATCCCATGTATAATGTCTCAAGTAATTAATGGTGATACTATCCTGAACTTTTTCAGAAAATCTGTTATGAGTGGAGCTCATTGTCTATTAATCAAAATCATTATTCTTTGTTATACTTCATTGTATAAACCATGTCGCATACGAATTTAATCGGATCTGTTTTAATGCGGGTTAGAAAACATTTCAAACTATTAATGGCGAGTTTATGCAATGAATCTGTATCGATACGTATCGTGTACTGATGTATCCATACTGTATCGATATTGTATCGTATTGATGTCATCAATATTCTAAACTACATAAATTTTCTGAATCTTGTGTCTTATATTTTTGAAGTTCAAATATTGTTATAATTTTTGTTTTAGCAAATTATATAAAAAAAAAAGTGTGTGCGTGCGCGCGTGCGTGTGCGTAATTGCGCGCGCACGCGTGTGTGTGTGCGCACAATGTACGTATCCATTCTAACTCAGAAACTAATTGACCAAATTTCATACAATTTTATAGATAAGCACTTGTGGGTTACCCTGGTTCTGATCAGATTACGGTACGATTCGGGATAAAAAAAAAAAACTGCCTGTTATTGTGAAATGGCCCAAAATATTGCATGTATCCACTCGGCTAAAATACTAATGGACCAAATTTCACAAAATTTTGTAGATTAGTCACTTGTGGGTTACCCTGGTGCTGATAACATTTTGGTACGATTCGGGAACAAAGAACCTGCCTTTTTTGCGAAATGGTCCGTAAAAATTGTTAAAGTATCGTAAAAATCGTTAAAAGTAAGTATGCTCGTTAAAAATAAGTATACATGTATAAATTAAATGTTTGTTTTATACGTAATTCTTGACGATGAAAAGTATAAGTCCAATCCCATTACATTAGGACTAGAAGTTCGTTCTAGTATATAAGATATTTTCTTTTTTTCGCATTTTTGCTACACCGTTTTTAAATATACATCCAGTTACCAAATGAGAACGGAAATTGAATTAAAAGTGCACATTAAGTGTAATTTTGAATAATTATGTTTGTTATTATGTGCAATTAAACTCAATTTAATGAATTATTAAAAAATAAGAAGGTAAAATGAATTTGAGTTTGTAGGGAACGCCATTTGCTGCCCGCATCAGATTTTTTTAATTCTATGTAGTATTTTTTAAAAATGTATTTGAAAAACGTGCGATATCTCGATAACGGTTCGTGCTAGCTTTCCAAAGTTTGTATCATTCGTTTTCTAATGAAAAATTACATAACAAAAGATCATTTAGGTAATATTATTGAAAGCTCTGATTTTTAATGATATTTTCAAAATTTTATTCGAAAATTCGGGTATCTTCTGAGCATTTGATTGTGCTTAAAATTATTAGGGTTCCAGTATTCACTGATTGCAATATTTATACCAAATGTTGTTCAAAAAGCTCCGTTCGTTCGTGAAATATTGCATCCACACACGCACGCGTTAGTTCAAAAACGCTTGATTCGAGTTCAGGGATGCTTGAACCGCGCTCTTCTTTCGAAAACTTGAAATTGAATTTCGGACCCCGTCACAATATATATTATACTATATATATAGGGACAATAGATAATTGTAATGCAATTCGAGAGCATAGAGATTCTAACATGATTAGATCACATTTCCACCTAAAGAGCCGATCATTTCCTCCCAGTAGATTAATGTGAATCCTGTTTGGGACAAGAGTTCTTTAAAATTTAACAAAATCATTGTGAATCGGGCATAATATAACTAAAAATATAATTCGAAAGTAAAAAAAATAACGCCGAGGTGCATCTATTCAGTTTCAGAAGTAGTACCTGTGCAAAAAATTTCATGCTTGTACGACTCTTGGATTTTTAGCTACAGATTGCACATACGGACATCTTCCTTTATTAGGTAAGATTATACGCAATTAAACATACAGTTTTAAAAGAATTGTTTTTCATCTGGCGACTTATCGCATTATCAAACGTTGCCAGCTTGCAAAATAAATAAATAAATAAAAATCCTGAAAATATAGAGAGGAATAAACTTTTTGCCGTCAAAAATTACTTGCGAAATAGCTATTTTATCAATACAATTAAGCACATTTAGTTTTGTGTAACAGATTTTGATGATTTTTAAGGGTCATTTTGCAAAAAGTCAAGTTATTATTTTCCAAATCGTACCAAAATCTAATCAACACCAGGGATAAGTGAATAACTTACCAAATTTTATGAAATTTCGTCGAATAGTTTTTGAGCTAAAGTGGATACATACATTGCGCAGACACAAGCACACAGACGCCACCCTGTAACTGGTTGTTTCGTGTTCTAGAGGTTCCAAAACGTGTAGATCCGTCGAAAACCTGAGTTCCGATTCTAATGAACATTATTCTAATACTTTCCTTATACATCACCATATATTGTAGAGAAAGTAATATGTAGCGCACTGCACCCACCTCAACCAATGGTGAGTATCTGGTGTGGCTGTGCTGTCTATTGTCATGAAGTTAGACTGATTATTGCTCCCAAACTGGTTTATAATTGTAATCAACTATATTCTGTTCTAACGATGTTTTTTTATTTTCAATTTATTTAATTTAGGCGTATTGTTTTACACTATCTATTAGTTCTAGAAATTATTCAAGAATCTTAAATATACAGTTCACTTTCTGAGTTAATTGTTTCCCCGTTAAATCGCTATTTAAATCTTTTTATTGAGAATTTAAATCTTCTGTCGCGTGCATTTAGTCACACTTCGTGGAGACAGTTTTTGCCGGTAAAGCTTGTTTTAGAACTTGGCAAACTGTGACCCGAAACACAAAAGTTTAACTAAAAGCTGTCTGACATTTCTTTAAGTTACATAATAGAAATGTTTCGTGAACCATTAAAGATTAACTTGTGTATAAGTAGGAAATCATTTTTATGTCGTGCGATGATGGCATTTACTCTTGCCGGTCAAAAGTTTTCCCGTAAACAGGATTTAATACATTACTTTCTCTATATGTATTGTGTAATGTATAGGGAAAGTATTGTGACGAGGTCGAAAATTCGAATTGGAGTTTTCGATGGAAGAGCATGTTTCAAGCACCCCTCAACTCAAATCGAACGTTTTTGAGGAGGAGGAGGTGGTGTGTGTGTGTGTGTGGGGGGGGGGGGGGCATTTCGAATGGAATTTTGTACAAATATTACAATCGGTGACTATTAGAAGCCTATTGATTATAAACACAATCGAATGTTCGTAAGACCCCCCCCCCCTCCCCCAAATTGTCGAATAAAATTTTGAAAATAATCATTAAAAAATCCGAATCTTTAATAATGTAACATTTCTTTAGAAAACGAATGGCACACACTTCAAAATGCTAGCACAAGCCGTTCTCCAAATATTGCATGTTTTTATAATAAATTTCTAAAAAGATATACTTAAAAACTTAATATTGTAGTTAATTAACTACGGATTAATGAAACTTTAAAATCATGCGTATCACGACCGTTATATTTATTTATACGAATAAAATTTATTTATTTTGCTATTTTATATAACTACCCTGCTTTGACTCCCGAGCAACGGCGGGTACATTTTTTAGTAAAATATACAACATTACACTCTTTTTACGTTTTGCATGAAGCGCTTTGGTGGAAAAGAATAATTTTTATCGATCTGTTATCCTTTGAAACTGCATATGATAATATACCGTACAAGTAACTATATGCCGATCCGGTGGTCGAGCGGTCACGGGCATGCGTTACCGTCAGATTGCTGGGTTGCTGGTTCGAATCCCGCCAGCGGGCATGGATGTTGTCATGTCCAGGCCAAGTCAGACTTCTGCCCTTCGGGGAGCTTCTATAAAAGTGAAGCTGCAAATCTCCCCCCCCCCCCTTCGCCATGGGATACCCTGGGGAGGGGTTGTGGACGTGGTGCGTAGGCGCCCCTTCACCACGGGGGAATTGGTAACGAACGAACAAGTAACTATATTTTTTCATGTCTCTATCGTTTTCAGAGGATTTGACTAAAACTTCCGATTCCTTTACTTTTATACGTACATGGGATAGAAAGTACAGTATACAAATGTACAATGACGTGTACAGGAGGCGCACTTTATTATTACTGCTGGTAATTTGTTACTGTGCATAATTTATCAATTGAACTTAACATATATTTAATGAATATCTCGCTATATACAATGTTTGGTATTATCCACGGTTTCATGGAACCACGCTATTCCGTAGAGTTAATTATCCGCGTATACGTGGGCACCACTGAAATAATTTACAACTGATGAATTTATTTACCATATAAAAGAAATAGAATACAATTTTATCATATAAATATGTTAATAAAACATTTGAAAAAAAAAAGTGTTTTTTCAGCTCTGTCACATTCATTTTTCTGGCATCGCTATTTTCAGTTACTAGAAGGGCTAAACCACCAAATCACGATTGTCTGATAGATTTGTTTAATTTATTTATTTATTTATTTTTCTAGGTTTTAATTAATTGTTTAATGGCCTTTCAATTGTAGCTACGATGACCGGCAGAGTGAAAAACAGCAATAATGCAGAATGCATATCTGAAAAATGGCTTTTCACCGATTTATATAAGGTTTCGGCGAAATTTTTAATCATGATCATTTGTAATAAATCCAAATTCGTTGATTTGAAAAATTCTCTTGTCCATTGGCGGATATATATCGTTCTGTCGTTATACATGAAGCCCCTAAGCGTTGCTACCAAATTGCTACGTTATAATCTAAATGTGGGAGTTTCTCTCACAATTCAAATAGGTCAGTTACTAGAGCCACTAATCACTAAGAGTTTTAATTACTTTTAAATAGTGGTTGCGCATCTAGTAACTGCTGAAGTATGACGGGTATTTATTGTCTTCTGCGTGTGCGTTTCGTTCGTTCCAGTGGCAATTTCTGCTCATTAAACTATGCTCTATGGTTTTATCCCTCTAGCTCGCTTTGTTAGCGAAGTAGTTATTCAATTCTTTTAAATTCTGAAATCCCTTTTATTCAATCGCGCATGGTCACTTTACTATAGATAGACCTAACGTGTACACGCGTGGATTTTTCCTTACAAAGGACTTTCGTAGGAATACTGTATTTCAGTTTGTTACTTTCCATAAATACGATATTGTGACGGACGGGGTCGAACATTCGAATTTAAGTTTTCAACGGAAGATCCCATTTCAAGCATCCCTGAACTCGAATTGAACGTTTTTGAGGGGATGTGTGTGCGTGCGTGTGTGTGTGTGTGCGTGTGTGTGTGCGTGTGTGCGTGTGCGTGTGTGTGTGCGCGTGTGCGCGCGCGCGCGTGCGTGCGTGCGTGCGTGCGCGATATCTCACGAACGAATAGAGAAAGCGATATTTGGTACAAATATTTCACTCGGTTAGTACTGGAACCCTATTGATTTTAAAGGCAATCGAATGTTCGGAAGACCACCTAAATTTTTTAATTAAATTTTGAAAAAATCATTAAAGAATCAGAACATTCAATAATGTTACATAAATTATTTTTACTTATATAATTTTTATTAGAAAACAAATGACAAACTTTAGAACGCTAGCATGAATCATTCTTCAGATATTACACGTTTTTGAAATAATTGTATCAAAAAAATTATATAAAATTTAAATTATTAACTATTGCGAAATATGTTCACTTTTTATATGTAATACTATGCAAAACATTTGTTAACACTATTTTCGAAGATTTAGTTCGTTTCGTTCACGAGAGAAATTTCTTTGGGTATTTGTATTTTGACGTCCAACAATTCGCCAATAGTCATTTATCTATAAGAAATGCTCTTCTCTCTTTTTTTAACGCTTGATAATACATTTTGTGAACTTGGCGACTAATTTTGTGAGATATCGCCAACAGGGCAGTATTTCGCCCCAGATTGGCGAAAATATCGTCGAAATTACAAAAATAATGCCAAATTGATGAATTAATTATTAAAATGTTTTAATATAATAAATGTATTGCTATTGCGGATGCTATCAATATTGATATTTATCACTCTAGAGTTACGTGAAAAGTAAGTTAATTAACTTCGAAATAGTTTTACCTGTTGTCATCCGAAAAAGCGCCCAATGCACAATTCAACCTTTATAATCATTGTGCCGTAGATCTTATACATCATTATTTCACTGTGAAAGAAATAAATTCATTGCATTATATAGAAAAGTCATGTGCTGCCCACATCAGATTTTTAAAAATCATATTCTGTTTCGTAATTTCATTGAATAAAAACCTGTACACCCTGTACCAATTTTCTGACGATAACTTAATGTTTAAATTGTGTTAAACGTGTATGTGAAGTGAGTTAAACGCTATTGGCACGACATAACGTGACTGTAGAATTCTTGAATCGGCAGCTGTAAAAATCCCGAATGGGGCCATTTATCAGACTCTCTGATTCACGAAACTTACCTTTACGATCCATCAGCTTATATTCGAAAGGTCAGCCGCTCACTCGCCAGGTGTTTGCAGCTAAAGCCCAGTTTTAGCTGGTGGTTAACCGTTTGCTGATTTTTTTAATACTGTTATTTTGTCCTTTTTGAAATCCTTGATGTTATTTTGTCCTTTTTGAATACTGTTATTTTGTCCTTTTTGAAATCCTTGATGTTATTTTGTCCTTTTTGAATACTGTTATTTTGTCCTTTTTGAAATCCTTGATGTTATTTTTTCCTTTTTGAATACTGTTATTTTGTCCTTTTTGAAATATTCACGTAATAAAAATAATTGTTTGTATACACAGAGCAAACCCTTTTTCATAAAATGACTGAAAGGTTTGAGCTAATGTTAGTAGAAGAAACAAGTAAATACCAAAATTCTGTATTTTGAGGTAAAAGATTTTATTCATAACTCGTCATCAGTAGCTTCAATGGACCGATCCGGTGGTCGAGCGGTCAGGGGCATGCGTTTCCGTCTGATCGCTGGATTGCCGGGGGGTTATGGGTTCGAATCCCGCCAGCGGGCATGGATGTTGTGTAGTCGAGGCAAAGTCAGACTTCTGCCCTTTGGGAGCTTCAATAAAAGTGAAGCTGCATATTCTCCCCTTCGCCATGGGACAAGGGGTCTAGTGGACGTAGGCGCTCCTCACCACGGGGGATAAGTCACAACAACGGCTTCAATGGAGGCAAATCATAAGGAATATCTGAAAAATGGGAACAGTTTTATTGCAAATTAAGTTCTATAATCAAGCAAGTAATTGAAAGATAATCTTTATTCATAGACTGATATGAAAGTATTTTTTCATTATTTTAGGTAGTATATTTTGTTAAAGATTGTATTGCACATGTTGCCGATCTCTCCTTATTAGTTTATCTTAGTGACCTGAATGAACTTGTTAGTCCCTAGGCCGCATTGTAACAAGCTGTTTGTGTTCTGTGTTTATGTTGTGCTTGTCTGTATTGTTTCATTTGTTGCATTAATAAATTTTATTTTATTTATTTGAGTAACAAAAATGCTAACCCCAAAATACATGTGGCACAGCTGAGAATTAACAAGAGTGATACAATTAAAAATGACGATAGTTAACTATAAAGCTGTTCATTTCAGCCACTAGGGAATCCGTAGGGGGAAGCAAAATGAATTCGCATTCGTGTTTTGCTCATAATGAAAATGAGGTTTTGCGTCGTGACATTATTATTACTGAAGTGCAATATGTTTAGTAGATAATACTTGCAGCTTGGCACCCTATATCCAGTCATCATCATTAAAGAATGCCAGTGACTCATTTTGCATGTGGCAAATGTTTGTGACTCTTTCTTTGTAGCAATCATTGTATGTGAAATCCAAAGCTTCAATCTCCTCGAGGGTAATTGCAAGTACTCATAATGAAGTAACTTTCTTGAAACGTATATAGGGAGAAAGTGTGGGGGGCGGGGAGGGGATTTAGCTTATAAGTCTCCACGAGTTTGGACCTGGCTCATGGACTTAAACCTATCCCTGTCTACTGGTCTAGTTAGGACACTCTTTTTTTTTAAGTTTCGAACTGGGCCGGAGCCGTCTTGGGTTAAGTTATCGAAATTTATTCCACGCCAGGTGAGGTCTATTGTTTGGAAAATTCTAAATGAATATTAACGAAAAATATACGAAACATTGTTCTTTTCAGAAATGTTGATAAAGTGCAATAAACAGTTTTCTGTATAATTTTGAGTACGTGACTATTTCAAATTATGATTTTAGATATAACAGTTCGAAACAGATAAGACTGTGACTCAAAAATTTTGGTCTAGTCCAGATAAGACTCGAGCTTTACATTGCAAAATGTCACTGCGCTCGGACTGTGCTTGGGCTCTGTTATTGTCTGGTCGGGTAAAACTGTAAAATTTCGGCCAGTGTAGACCTAATTCAATCTTCCCGAAATAAAAATTTTCATGCAAAATTTCCTAAGATGACATTATAAATCTCCATTTGGTAATTTTAGACGAATATCCTCTAAACCCCTCCAAAATGCCTGTTTACACGCATTCTGAGTGAAGAGAAAGCTTATGTGGTCGAACAAATATTCGGAGGTGCAAATAAATATTTGAAGTGCTCGGAGACAGATCAGAGATGATGAGATTGGGTTCAGACTGAGGCCGTAAATAATCAACTTGGATCCGTAGACATTTCGCGTCAGGACCAGGTGTCAGGTTCATTTAAGTGCAATCTGTGTTCGGTTAATCAAATTCTTTGCTTTATAGAAATAATTGGTTAGGAAACATGGCGAAAACAACGTTAAGCTAAAATATGGGGAAATTTCTTATGTTTGAGGATTTTCGTTTCAATAAATTTCTCCCTTGTAGATGATCGCTTTCCGCCAATAGTCTAACAATACAAAAAGAAAGATTAAGGAGAAAAGAAAAATCGACGTTTGCAGTGGAATATTAAAAATTTTATACACATCATTATTTCTTGAAATTATATAAAAATTTTTAGGGTGTGTAGTCTTACTATTTATTGATATATATATATACACACACACACCATTATTGATAGTTTTGAAAATATGTCTTGCGAATCGAGTGCTGCTTGGCTTGCAGGATAAACTGTTTCACATACATTCCAAATTTTTTAATATCTCTTAAGGGGTTATATTTAAACCTCCACCTAAAATTTTATTGAAGTTTGCAGGATTTTTTGTTAATAAAAATTTGTTGACAGATAGTTACATAAATTTAGGTGGTTTGCAAATATGCACATAATACAATAGCAACGTTTAAAGATTGCGGGTTAATTAGTCATACAGCTACAGTGAACGCAAGGTTGAAAATGACAGTTTTGAGAAAAACCGCCTCAAAGTCAGAGATTCAAGATGCATTTGTGCATGTGTTGCTTTACCAATTTTATTATATTTTGATAATCCTTTTAACGTATTCTTAACATTATATTTAATAAATATATATAAAAAAATGACTTTTTTATGTTTCAAAGATAATCTCCTCTCTTGTTCAAAGTTCAACAAGTTTATAGACAAAGTTCAATTATTTTATTGCCAAGTTTTAATAACGATAGCCAAAGTTAAATTAGTTAGTAGCCAAAGTATATATTACATAATAGTAACACTAATATATTACCAAATGTTAAATAATTCAAACCACTTGATAAGACATTTATTTTATGGTTTTGACTTTATTTTATGCTTTCTCATCATTTCGTAATTCAAAGAAAAAAATTATAATAAATTTATCTAAAAAAAACTTCTGTTTAATTAGCCATAAAGGGTAAATTAGTTTAAATCTCTTTCTATCTACTTGGGTTTATGCATCCCTCATACCCCAATTTGTAGTCACTCTCGAATATCTGAGTCGGTTTAACTTGTTTATGGATAATTTCATCTTTTTATATTGCCCATTTTCAGATTTACTAGTTGGTTGCAGAGGAGTTAAATCTCATAAATAACAGCTTAGACTAAAGAAACCTCTGTAAAGCTTCTAAGAGTCACTGCTAGACAAAACGCAGAGCTAGTAAATAAACTGTAATTATTTAGTCCGTTATTAATCCCTCGAAGATTTCTCAAGACAGGTAGTTAACGCCCTCCAGCTAGTATAAGTGGTGAACAGTAATTACAGGTAGGTGAAAGTTGGGGCCCAGAAGGTCAGAAAGCCGTGTGGCAGGAGATTTCAAATGATTGCTGGAATGAAGCCCCCAATTCCTGTTTTTTTTTTTTTTTTTACCTTTGCGAGGCCTTTTGAAAAAAACCTAGTAGAAAAACTTTCAGAAGGAAATGCCGTCGTTTTTCTGGCTTAAATGCGGTTGCGCGCAATGACGCAAATTAGCTGTCTTGGAAATAAAAAATAGCCACTGAATAGGAAAGAATTTGGAAAGAATTTCCAAATGATTTTTTGCAAACTGCGCTTTTGTTAACGGGAGGAGGGGGAGGGAATGAGGACCGCTCTGGGCAAGAACTCGGGACATCTTACGAGATATGATATTAGGAAGGGCGAAATTAATGGGCACCTGCTAAAACATGATAAGATTGAGTAAAACTAGAAAAATAAAATTTTACTTTCATTTGAAAACCTAAATATTGCTTTTGGAGGAAATTGAAAATGAACCGAATATATAATTCTTGTGCTATCAGATATTCTTACTAAAATATAAGAAAAAAAAATAGTGTAACGCCATTTAAGTTTTCCGGATTATAGCACCTTTTAAATACAGCAAACTTCAGATAATCTGGCACGTTCAAGACTTCAGCGGTGCCGAATTACCAAATTTGTCAGATTATCGGATTCTAAACTGAAATGAGGTAAAAAAATGGGAAGAATTAATTTGAAACAAAATAATGAACAATAAATGTAATATTTATTTGTCTAAAATGTTACACAGATGGAATTACACGTTGCAGTATGTGAAAAAACATTTAAATTATTAAAAAATTGTAAGGTAAACGTCAATGAATAGAAATTTGCAACGGACCCGAATGCCATTCCAGAGGCATGCCGGACGAGAGGCGTGCCAAATGATCGGATACCGGATTAATAAAAATGTATTGCATATGTATTTTGAAAATATTCCAATTCTCTGTAATAGCATCTTTTGTAAAGTTATTCTTAAGGGGTCCGGGCCAGAAAATTTTATTTCTCTTATTTTTCTAATAGTTTTATTCAAAAATATTTGTACAAATAATTTTATTAGGTGTAAATGTAGTATCTAAAAAAAGGAATTAAAATATTTTTTTTAATTTAAAACATAAAAAATTGCTTGATAACATGTTTTAATAAAAAATCTTTTTACATGAATACGGCTTTTATATCAAATACCTTAAATTTAAAATTTACAATTTTATATGCAAATTCTGAAGATAAAATAATATTATAGACAAAATGCCTCAAATTTCATAGTTCTATCTCAATTTAAAAATTTAACTTTTGAAGAATTCAATTTCTAAGAAAACAAGGTTTTAAAGCTCTGTTTTATGCGTTAAGTATCAGAAAATCAAACTTATAATTCTTAACTTTTATTAGTTTTAAATAATTAAAGGAAAGTTTTAGTTTTAATTAAAGGAAAGGATTTACGCAATATATATATCTATTCTACACTATTCTACACTATTTGAACTTTTTTGCTTTATAAAAATATTATTCTTTTATTTTATTTTTTTTGTTTTTAATTTTCTGTCTTTAGCCTTCTTTATTTCGAACTGTTTTCTTTTCATGGTGGTTTTCATACGAATTTTCTACTAATTATAATTTTAGTAATTTGCATGCAAAAATGTTTTTTATAATATAATATTTCCAGTGCGGAAGAGGTCGTTTTAAAAAAGGGCGCCTTTCATAGAGTAATAATTATATAAAGGGCTTCCGTTTTGTAAGTTTCTCATCGGGCACAAAATTACCTTGCAACATTTTTCATTGTGGCAACTCCACATTGAAGCTATAAGATAAATGATTCATTAGTTAATTTTATTACTCAACTAGCAGTATACTCATTCTTTGTACGGAATGTGTATTATAGAGAAACTTAAAATTCAAAATCATGTGCAAGTTTCTGTAGTATTCTAAATGACATTGTTATTAAAAACCTTTTATTAAAATATTTAAATTAATGCTCTTAAAATGAAGTTTAAGAATCTCGGTTCTCGCTATACAAAATTATCTTCACAGGCAGATCTAAAGAATAAAACATCGTGGTCCCGTTTGTAAACAAATTTACTAAAAGCATGAAATTGAATCAGTATATGCCAAAATAAAAGCGAAAAAATTGTATGGGAATTATACCCCTACTGCTTATATTCTCGAATATTAGAAGATCTATATACCCGTGTATTATTAGAAAATTACCCGTATTATAACATATGAGTTTCAACAATTTTTGCCAAAATAAAACAGATGACGCAATAAATTGAAAATATCAATAATCCCCGTCATCTTAAAGGTCGTAATTCATATAATCCAGTCAAAAATGCAATTTTGATAAAATTTATTTGATATACATATCTTTATTATTTAAATCGGAAAATATTTAATAAAAATCGTATGCCGCATAAACACATTGAACTTAAATCCGTTGCTAAGCCACATTATATAATTTTCTTCAAATAAATTTGCAGAAAAAAAATATTGTCTGCATAATGTTAAGTCTGTGGATGGTTTAACTATGCGTTTTTAACACTTTACAACAAAGTTGAAAAGTGTTTATGACTTTGTTCATTCTGTCTGTCTGTCTATCTGTCCGTTAGCACGATAAGTGCCGTAAAAATGACTTTATCAAAATGAAATTTTAGTATGTTGTTCAGACGGTCTGTGGGACCTATGGGAATATAAATGAATAATATCATCCAATTAGTTTTGGATTGAACCCGGGTTGAAAAAATGAAATACATTTGAACCCTATGGGACCTAATTATTCAAACATTTTTTAAGCGGATTTAAAATTCACAAATTGCTTCAAAAATTTTAGGAAATATTCAAATTATCCCATAAAATATATAAAAAAAAATTCAGCAAAATATATTCCGTAGTTTTTTAAATAAAAATTAAAATAATAATTACACCTCTTATATGAAGCGATCACTTGACCATTATATGAAAAGATCACGTGACCCACTTCAAAATAAAATATGGCATCCATCTTGTGTCAAAATCGTGATTTTTATAGTTTTTCTTAATTCATATTTAGTGTTGTATTCGTCTTAAAACTGCTTTATTTTTGATTAAATCCTGTGCATCTACATACTGAATCAACACAATTACTATATATTTGAGTTTAAATGATCATCCAAATTTGATTATTTCTACAACGAAGCCTATTTTTCACTTATGGAAAATGTAAACAGCAAAATATGTAGAATGATTTGTATAAGAATTGCTGCATTTCTTTAACGCAAAATTATTTAGCTTATGGAGTCTGCATAGCTGATATGAATGAAATATTCATTGATTTTACAGAGAGAAGGACGATTTTTTCGATGAAGTTTTAAGCATAGAGTTTAATTACTTGTACCTCCATGGTCTTAAGTTTTTAAATAAAATCCATTATTATAGTATTGTGATGAATGAAATGAATGGAAAAATGTTTATGAATGATATGAATGGAAAAATGTTTATGAATGAAATGCTACTTTTATAGAGAGAGCCAGTTGTTTCAGTTGTTTTCGATGAAGTTTTCAAATAAAATAAATTTTGTAGTATTATAATAATTTTAAAAACATTACCGAGGAATGTATCGCAGTTTAGAGATGTTTAAACCAGGCAATTTACATTTCAATGCCGTCATTTGAATGAAGTTCATTTTTTCGATGAAGTTTTAAGTTTTAAAATATAATAAATTAATGTTGTATTGTGATAATTTTTAAAATATTACCGAGGAATGTATCGAATTTTAGAGATATTTAATTGAAATTGCATTGAAGTTGGAAAGTGTTTTATAATCAATGCGTTATGCATGATTGATCTTTCTTGTTAATTAATATCTAGACAACCTCTGACCCTAGGAACTTGAAACATGGACTAAATTTTAAGTGCGGCTATTCCAAGTCTACCTACCAAATTTCATGAAATTCGGTGCAGTCGTTCGTCATTGATGATGAGACAAACATACATACATACAACATACAGACAGATAGACAGAGAGGCAGACAGATCTTCAATTTTATTTACATAGATTTCTTATTGCTCTTATGTCAAGTGCGCTGGTACTCAATCAACCTGTTTGATGCCATACTTTCGAAGAAAATCAGTTTCTGTAAATTCTTTGACTTTTGTCATGCTTCAATCGAATGACCTGATTTTGATAGGCGATAATAAGGCAAATTCAATGTCTTTGCAAATATCTTGGGATCTATTGATGATATTTGATAATACCGAGGAAAAGTATTTTTTATTTAAAAATTTCTCAACAACTAAGCTTATATATTTTATCATAAAATTTCTTAAGTGACAATTTCTTTTTTATTCGGCATCATTTCTTTCTTTACTGTTTTTTCGCGATCTCTTTTAAAAACAATAAAGAAAATTAATATTTGGGTGCTTCTTTTCTATGTTTAAGTAATTCCTTTTTTATTTGATTTATGCAAAATGGAATTCTAAAATGAATGTTCAATTCACCTTACGGTAGAGTCCAGCGCGGGTCATGTTTGACACGATTCACCCATCGAGGTAGTATAATTCTAACTCGAGGTATAATTCTAATTCGAGGTATATATTCTAACTCGTTGGATTCACCACTGCGACAGAGAAAATTAACTCGTTCCGAACCAGAATGATTTGACTCAAATACCCGAGACGCGAACAGGAAGGGGATTATTCAAAATTATACTTGGTAGTTTTAAATCTGTCACACATATGCACAGTTTTCTGCTTTTTATAGTTTGTAATCTTAGCTCACGCATTGATCCAGTTACTCTCATATAATTAAAAAAAAAAATTGCCCTTGAAAATAATTTCACCCAGTAAACCCGCAGCTTAAAAAGTAGAAGGAATCTGATCAGCAACTTAAAAAATAAAAGAAGCCCGACTCAAAACCAAAACGGCAGGTAACCCGACAGTACCGACCCAATGCAGAGCTTTAACTTGCACGTACATTAATATGCATATGCAAAATTTTGTGACTGATGCTTTTAACGCAGGTACATTATTTCTGCAAACGCTGTAGAAGGGGGGGGGGGCGGCCTTACCTCCTTTTTTTAGGAGAGAAATGACGCTGCCATCCCCTTCACCATGACCCGTGACCTGATCGCTAAAAGTGGCAGATGTTCCGACTGGTGCTTGCGTGAGGATTTACCATGACTGAAGCACCACGACGTAATATTGTGTTAAGTACTTTCTAAGGCTTCACTGCTTAGTCAATGACGCCTATGAGGGAAAAGGGGGGTAACGTCCCTTTTTATATAAAAAATTAAAATGTTTTTTTTAAGAACGAATTCGGCATCCCAAATTTCTAGGCGTGGCAATAGGAATAGGATGATTTTTATCGCTACACCTAGAATTTTTTTTAATCTGCAAGTGGATGTTTTTTCTTTTTAATTTATAAAGTGGCCATAATACATTTTTGAAAATTAAAAACGTAGATTTAAATTTCTTACAACACATGTTTTGAGAATTTAAACCTGGAAAATATTTCATTTCTTGGAATTGCTTTATATGCTAAATATAAACTACCTTTAATTTTTCCCCTTTATCCGATTCGGCAGATATCATTGTCACAGACTCACAACACAGACAGACAGACAGACATCAGTGACAAATGTTTGATTCGTTTTCAGAGATGCTCAAAACATGTAAATAGCTCGAAATTTGAGTCAAACCTTAACATTTACTATGTATTATGGGGAAAGTAGAAATGGCCGTACAAAATTAATTTTCAAATTAGACTTTTATGGTAACAATTTTTTAATTTATTTTATGTTTCCTGCTCTTAATACTTGATGGAATGTAAAGAGTTTCGTTTTTTTTTTCTTGGTCGTTTGGAAACTTTAAAAGAAACTTTTTTACAACAACACATTATCTTTCTGGTAGGTCGGACGGTCTGGGTCTCAACAACAACAACAACACATTATGTACCGAAAACTAAATATGCATAAAACAACTCGCATATTTTCAAATAAATGTATCATCTAAAGAAAGATAAAAATGAACAGCAATATACATTATCAAATATATAACACTTGGCGAAAATTTTGGCGACTTTTGCCACTCATTTGGCGAAATATCGTCAACTTGGTGACTTTTTAATGTGAGGCTAAATGGATAAAAATGTTGTTAAATTATTAAAAATGGCGTTAAAGCTACATAAATCACGCCAAATTAATGAAAGTATAATTAACATATTTTAATATAATGGAGTATATTGTTTAGCAGATGTTAGCAATATTACGAATTGTCAAATTATATTTGCGCGAAACATAAGTGAATTGGGTACTTCAGAATGATTTCGCATGTTGTTATTCAGAAAAACGGCCGTCAGTGTATTACTTTTCAACGTTAAAACATTGTGCCGTGAATCTTGTCCATCATTATTTCGCATTCAAAGAAGTAAAGTACGTGAATGGTGTAGGAAAAGTCATTTGCTACCCACATCAGGTTACTTTTTAAATTTTATTTGATATGGATCGACATATTTTTGTTCATGCAGGGGATTAGAATTCTTATTCATATCCAAGCAAATGTTTACGGTTCCTAAGAAAGTTCTTAAGCACTCCATCAACTTTGTAAGGAAAAGCCCAAGAGTGTACACGTTGGGTCTGTCTGTACTAAAGTGACCATGCCCTATCGAATAAAAGATTGCAGCGCTCTTAGCGGAAAATTAAACAGTTAGGATAACAAACTCAAGAAGAAAGCAAGATGGAAGAAAACTGTCGATTACAAAGTTGTAGAGGGTTATATAATTAGTAGGAATTATGCAGAAAACGATCTCAAGATCTATCAGGAACGCATGAAATTCATATATGAAAGACAATAAATACCTGACAAAAAGTACGCGGTCATACTCTTTCTCGAATTCAAATGTGCGTAGTTGTTTCGAACATGCAGTACATCGGATTGCTGTGCATGTGAGTTCTGTTTATTTTAACATTCTTGAATTAAAAACTCTGATGTGGGCACCACGTGACTTTTTCTATATAATGCAATGATTTTTCTTCTTTTGCTGTGAAAAAAATATGTACAAGATCTAAGGTACAATATTTTTAACGTTGAATTGTACATTGGGCGCTTTTCTGGATGACAACTTGTAAAACTATTTCGAAGTACCGAATTAACTTATATTGTACGCAACCCTAAATTGACAACTGTCAATATAGATAGCATCCGCAATAAGGAATATAGTCCATATACTAAAATACTTTAATAATTCATCAATTTGGCGTCATTTTCATTTATTTAGCGTCATTTTGCAATTTTAACGATATTTTCGTTGGCTATATTTCTCTAAATGAGTCACCAAGTTCGCCAAATTTATCGCCAAGCGTTACAAACGGAGAAAGCATTTCTTACATATAAATGACTGGGGCGATTTGTTGGTCGTCAACATACAAAGCTATTACAATGTATTTTCACTCGTGAATGGAATGAACTAAATCCACGAGGATGATGTTAACAAATTTATCGCATAATATCACTTATGAAAAATGAACATATTTCACAATAGTTAATACTTTATTTAATTCTATGTGATTTTTCTGATACATTTATTTGAAAAACGTGCAATATCTCGAGAACGGTTCAAGCTAGCGTTCTAACGTTTGTTTTATTCGTTTGTTTATTTTATTCAATGTTTGTTTAAAATCAATCGGAGTTCAAGATTGTAATAATCGTATTAAATTACGTTAGCAACGTTCCATTTGTTCGTGAGATATCACACGCGCTCACACACACACACACACACACGACCTCAAAATCATTCGATTTGAGTTCAGGGATGCTTGAAATGTGCTGTTCTCTGTCACACTACTTTGGCTATACATTATACTATGTATGGAAAGTAATTAAATACGCATTAAAAGTGATTCATCTCTAGTGCTCATATTTCGGCAATGTCGTCAATATCAGAATTCCAGAAATGATCTACACTAAACAAATATTTCCGGTCTGGGGTAAGGCTATACAACATGCTTTGAAAACAGTATCTCGTTCTAACGATAAGAAAACAACGAAATTGGACTTTTCTTCAACACACATGTAATTTAAAGTGATATAAAGCTCTTGCGTCCAGACTTGTTAATGTGCACGGAGACTACAATGAGTTACATAGATAATAATTCTACCCAAATTGCTCGATTGAATACGCCTTGACCAATTCATACACCGTGCGAGGACTGTTTTACAATAACTCTCTTTCTTGATAACCCTGAATCCCGGGAGAATGACTAAAAAATTGAATTGATTCTAGGATCAGAAAAGCCAACATAGAGATTTTGGTATTTATTCTCAGTTATTTTAATTTACGAAATATTTTCTCGGTCAAGATACTGTTCTTAAGTAAAATAAAATACAAAAAGGAAATGCGGCAAAAAGTCTCTCTGGCATAAATTGCTTACATAATTTTTCTAATGTGTGTTGAAAAGAACATGTATTTTTTTTTAATATATAAAATTGTTATTAAACATTCAAATTGGTTTTCCTATAGCATTGGCATTAAAATGATAAATTACTATTATAACACAAAGTAATAATCTTAGTGCCATCTATTAGATATTCAAACTATGAATATTTTTCGGTAACATTTTATTCGCCAAACTATTTTTAGTTAACGAATTGGTAAATCATATGAAAATTAGTTTTTCTATTCCATTGACATTAAAACTTAATAATTATTACATGCCTAACGAAATTTGATTGACAAACTTATTAACTTTTCAAAATTTGACATATTTAGTATTTTTTTTAATTCAAAAATTAAAATATTTTTTATTTTCCTTCCTGTGGAAGACACGCATTTTATATTTTCGTGATTATTGATTTCAAAAGCATTTAGTGCTTCTATATATATTTTTTATATTTTCTCCCTAGGCTTTTGGAAATAGGTAACAATTTTTTTAAATTGTGCAAACATGTGAAGAATTATTATTAATACCATGTGAAGAATTATTATTATTGATTCACAGGCTGCTATTTTGTCGCTTACCAATTTGAACTATAACGAAAATGCCCAGGTTCATTCTTGTAGCATGAAGCTTCTTGATTTAAAGAAAACCAGAGAAAGCATTGCCCTTCAGTGGATTCCGAGCCATTGTGATATTTTTGGGAATGAGCAGGCGGATAAACTTGCCAAGGCTGGTTCTCTTATGGTACAGCTTGATTTCCCCCCCCCCCCCCTGCCTCTCCGAAATATTAAAAGAATTATTTACAATAAAATAAAAGTAAATAGATTATCCTTATATGTTGATACTGCTATGGATAAGAGTTGGAAAATCCTGCTCAACAAGTGTAATAAAATCCCTAGTTCCTTGCCTCGGTTTGTTGGAGTTGCTTGCTTTCGTATGACAGCTGGACATGATTACCTGCAAAAACATTTACATCGGATAGGTGTTAAGGATACAGCTTGCTGCCCTCTGTGCCTCCAAGGTGATATGGACGGTGACCACCTCAAGAACTGCCCCATTGTTTTAAAGTTTGCTACAGACAACTCTATGGAGGCTAATTTTTACTCTCGTTTTTATACCCTTTCTTCATTTTATTGAGCTGCTCGTCGATTGATGGCAGAGATGCCGCAGATGGGCGTAGGATAAAAAAAAAATATATTAATACCCTCTATTGATTTAAGCTCTTTTGTCACCTCCATTCTTAAAACAGTTCAAAAATGTAGTTTAAAATGCCTATTGTCATTGATAAACCAAAAATATTTAGGCTTTAGAAGATATGGATATCACTCTGGAATATTTCTAATGTACAAGGTGATTTGAAGCTCTCATTCGTGATTTCAAGCCGTACACTTTCAGGTAGGTCGGACGGTCTAGGATGTACGTCTAACATGCATTTGGCGTATTCCAATAGAAACGAAGCTGCTCGACTGTACCGATAATCTTACCACAGCTCTTCCTTTTCCATTAACACCTCATACGCTAGATTCATATGGTAAACCTTAGCTTTCGTGAATTTTTCCATGTTATTCAGTTTTGCAGCAATACAAACTACAAAACACATATTTTGTATTTGAAAAGCATTTGAATTTACCTTGATAATTTCGCGAGTTCCCATAATGTATACTAAACTTTATGATAGGATTACAATCATAGCCAAAGGCACAAAGATAATCTTACAACCTTTGCATTCAGAAAAGACCGTGACGTAACCTGGAAAAGCATGCATTTGGTCGCTGAAAACGCGTTTTTAAAATCTTGCGGGTTTGCTTTTTTTCTCAGTTTGGTTTTAAATCATGCATGAAGTATTTTCTCCATTTAATGGTCTCTCCACTTTTTTTGCTTTTCGAAACGAAAGTTTTAAACTATTGTTTACTTCTGTATAAATAGCCTCCGGATATAGAATAAAACATACTCTCCCTTCTTTTAAAAATTGAAATGCAAAAAATATTTCTAAACATTTATTTAAATATTATTCATTGTATAATATGTATTTAGATGTTCTATCCGAAGGTTCTGCTTTTCAACTTTTCCCGTCTTCAGATAAAACATATAATGAAATAGATAACGAACTATGTGGATTTTCATGCAGGATTTGTGTTATGAGATTGAGTATGCTAGGTGTGTATGTTGCATGGCTTCTATTTTCCCTTCATTATTTAGTATATGTGAAGGGAAAGATTGCGATGGGACCAAAAATCCGGATTTTGATGACTCTGCACCTTTTGAATGCGACTCAACAATTTATGTGAAATACCTTACGAATTAAACCAGGAAGTAAATGAGATGGGAATGACATTATAGTGTTACAAATACCTAGCAATATGTTATAATTTAATATAATTTGAAGGTCTGTGTCACTTGACCTTGGCGATAAATTCGATGCCATTGGACACAAATATTGCCAACTCGTCGAGTTCTGGAAACGTGAAGGACCCAGGCCACCCGACTCACCCTAGGGTATGAGCAACTAGTTGAGTGGCTGGGAAGGAGTTCTGGAAACGTATGGAATTTTGTTGAATGGATAAGAACGCTTTTTTCACGGAGGGTGTATTTGTTCGTTAACATTCATTTGAGTTGTTGACATAAAATTATATGCTGAAATGAATGCAGAACCCAATATGTAATTTTTCTTCATATACTCTCTGAGCCTTCATTCTTTTCACCTAGACCGTTCGACCTATACGAAGGAAGAAGATATTTTTTAAATCCAATTTTCTCTTCCATAATTACTTCTGGATAGTAACATTTTTTATACTGTATTGTACAAATTATCCAGTCATATTGTCGCGTACCATCAGTGGTACGCATACCACTGCACCAGGTCCATCTAGAGTAACGTAGTAATGCCCAATTGAATGATCGCCTCTAGCGGATAATTAAAAACTCGAACTCTGACAAAGCAAGGTAGAAGAAAAAATAGTACAACATTGTCTAATGAGTAGGGATTAATACTAAAATTGTTTCACGCACTAAGTTTATTAACAAATGGCCGTTCTATTTTATACGCGAATGCTCAAACAAATAATACTTGCATGCGCAGTCTGTTCAAAATTCCCATTTGAATTTGATAAAAAAATATGACTGCGTACTTTGACAAGCATTGTAAATATCACTGTATTACAGTCCCTGATGATACGACTTTTAATAGTGTTTATTGCCCTCTATATACACGCTTTGTGCGTTCCTCATGCCAATTCCTACTTATTAGACAATCCTCTACAAAGTTTTTTGGTTATCTCGCTGTGTTGCTGAGCTTGTAACGGACCTAGCGGAGAATTTAGAAAGTAGGCATAGCAAGCATCTTCATTCTATCGGGCATGGCATCTTTAGTAATGACAGACTTAACGGGTACACGCATGGCCTTTTATTTATAAAGTTAGGAAAATCTCGATGAGAGCTCTGTATAAGTAAGTTTATAGTTTGTATTTCATTAAAGCATGTATAATAAAGAAGAGTCAGACAAATGTGTTTTATTATATCCAAATGTCAGCATGACCATTGGGAGTTTCCTTCAGTTCTATTTAAACGCCATCAGTTACTGTTTGTTGCAGAGTGTGTTACTCTCCATTTGTAAAATATCTTGTTCGTGAACTCAATACTGTGTTAATGTGCAAACCAATATCAATTTGTACGAACTTTTTTTTTTTTTTTTTACAAATTATTAATTTAAGAAAAAATACCAGGTCATGAACAATTTTAGTATCAGGGCGTAACACGTACATGATAGATGGATTCAGATCAATCACATGTACATATTTTATTGAATACTAGAACGAAATACCTTGAGTTGATAAGTGATCGCTACTTAAATAATACATGTGAACACAATTTGAAATGGCTTCGGAAATTGCATGCTTTAAATCACACTCTCTCCGAAGAGAGAGGGGGGAAGAGGAGGAAAGGCGTGGTTCTTAAACTCCTAGGCTGGCATGCACAGCCAAATCCACGCGTACAATTGAATCCGTAGAATGTGCAAGTACTTACTTCGCTGAAGATGCTTTGCGATCACAAATTGCAAAAATTAAAATTGCTTATGGGGAGAAAAGAAGACAAAAATTGAAATTCTAAGATATATACGGAATTTTAGCAAAATTATAGAATTGTGTTAATCTTAGTGTTTCGGATGCGACGATATATATAGTATATATATACACACATATATATATATCAGATAACGTAAAACATTCAAATTTCGATGTATATATAAATATGAAGGAATTGTTCTACAGATTCAGTTGAAACATCGTTGGAAAGAATGTTCAACTTTTCCGATGGTGTTAAGATGGATACTCTGTGATAAGACTTTCGGTCGCCAAGGAACCAAATTATGTGAATATCGCCTAAAATTGTTGTAAATCCTACAAAAACATAAAATAACTAAACGAATTCTAAATTAAAAAAAAAAAAATGCCGAGGTGCACCTATTTGGACCTTAAAGTAACTGTGTACCAAATTTCATGGTCGTACGACGCTTAGATTTCCCGCTACAGACTGCACATACCGACGAACACACAGAAAGATAGAGGCATTTTCTTTTATTAACTAAGAAAATCTAAAGTAATTCAGAATATTATTAAATGAACTGACAACGTTTTCAGCAGGAATAACAAACAGATCGAAGAAGTTGACCTTAGCCTACTTCACATCTTCAAATTCAATTAAAATCGTTGTATATACGGGAAAGGGCAGTAGTCTGGAAACTTACTTTAACGGAGTAACTAAACTGTGCTTCCTGCAACTGTATTAGATTAGTGTCAAATATATGCAATTACTGCACGCGGCGTATTTCCTACCTGTCTGCACAGAGGAGCCAAAGTCCCCAACGTACATTTGTGGTGAAAGAGTATCATGTAACACAATGGCCATTAGCAAATCCATATTAAAAAAATAATAATAATAACCCTCTAGCACACATCAAAATGGAAAAGACATGACAGGAAGTAGATAAATCCAATGTACACTTAAGCAGTGGCAAATGGACAGTATAAAACATATCCAAGCTTTAACATGAATGTCGTCAACAAAAAATTAGCTAGCGGATGTAACATGTTTAAAAAGTTAACAGGATAAAAAAGCCAATAACATAATCTAAAAAATAAAGAAAGATGTTGGTCTGCAGCGGAAAATCTGAACGTCGTACGGACATGAAATTTGGTACACAGATACTTCAGGACCCGAGACGATATGTTTTGGCAAGGTTTTTTAAAAATTCGAATTATACATTTCACTAATTTGATCATATCTCGGCTTCTAATAACACTAAAGCTTAGTTTTAAAGACTGTACTTTTTAGCTTGAGTTAACTAAAGCCATACACCGTGATTGTTTGTACCCCAGTCGCTTATTAAGAGCATGTTACGCCTGAGCAACGAGCGTGGGGTAATTGGGCACTTATTTAGGGACTATAACGCCTAAGCAGCGATTTTTTTCTTTTTAAATTTTTGTTCAAAGCGAGCGTATTATTACAGCGTTGTTAGGTGTTAGAGAATACTCTATATTCACTGGTGTAAATTGAATGAGAGGTTTGCCCCTTATATTTCAGGCAACGCTAGGTATTCATTCGGGCTAATTAACGATGCTTCTTACCAATAATTCATCTCGACACGACAGATAACAACGCGTGCAATAACCGCTATAACGATCATAAAAACCTATCTAATTTTTGTATCCTTTAAATTTTTGTTCAAAGCGAGCGTATTATTACAGCGTTGTTAGGTGTTAGAGAATACGCTATATGGACTGGTGTAAATTGAATGAGAGGTTTGCCCCTTATATTTCAGGCAACGCTAGGTATTCATTCGGGCTAATTAACGATGCTTCTTACCAATAATTCATCTCGACACGACACATAACAACGCGTACAATAACCGCTATAACGATCATAAAAACCTATCTAATTTTTGTATCCTTTAAATTTTTGTTCAAAGCGAGCGTATTATTACAGCGTTGTTAGGTGTTAGAGAATACGCTATATGGACTGGTGTAAATTGAATGAGAGGTTTGCCCCTTATATTTCAGGCTACGCTAGGTATTCATTCGGGCTAATTAACGATGCTTCTTACCAATAATTCATCTCGACACGACAGATAACAACGCGTGCAATAACCGCTATAACGATCATAAAAACCTATCTAATTTTTGTATCCTTTAAATTTTTGTTCAAAGCGAGCGTATTATTACAGCGTTGTTAGGTGTTAGAGAATACGCTATATGGACTGGTGTAAATTGAATGAGAGGTTTGCCCCTTATATTTCAGGCAACGCTAGGTATTCATTCGGGCTAATTAACGATGCTTCTTACCAATAATTCATCTCGACACGACACATAACAACGCGTACAATAACCGCTATAACGATCATAAAAACCTATCTAATTTTTGTATCCTTTAAATTTTTGTTCAAAGCGAGCGTATTATTACAGCGTTGTTAGGTGTTAGAGAATACGCTATATGGACTGGTGTAAATTGAATGAGAGGTTTGCCCCTTATATTTCAGGCAACGCTAGGTATTCATTCGGGCTAATTAACGATGCTTCTTACCAATAATTCATCTCGACACGACAGATAACAACGCGTGCAATAACCGCTATAACGATCACAAAAACCTATCTAATTTTTGTATCCTTTACATTTTTGTTCAAAGCGAGCGTATTATTACAGCGTTGTTAGGTGTTAGAGAATACGCTATATGGACTGGTGTAAATTGAATGAGAGGTTTGCCCCTTATATTTCAGGCAACGCTAGGTATTCATTCGGGCTAATTAACGATGCTTCTTACCAATAATTCATCTCGACACGACACATAACAACGCGTGCAATAACCGCTATAACGATCATAAAAACCTATCTAATTTTTGTATCCTTTAAATTTTTGTTCAAAGCGAGCGTATTATTACAGCGTTGTTAGGTGTTAGAGAATACGCTATATGGACTGGTGTAAATTGAATGAGAGGTTTGCCCCTTATATTTCAGGCAACGCTAGGTATTCATTCGGGCTAATTAACGATGCTTCTTACCAATAATTCATCTCGACACGACACATAACAACGCGTACAATAACCGCTATAACGATCATAAAAACCTATCTAATTTTTGTATCCTTTAAATTTTTGTTCAAAGCGAGCGTATTATTACAGCGTTGTTAGGTGTTAGAGAATACGCTATATGGACTGGTGTAAATTGAATGAGAGGTTTGCCCCTTATATTTCAGGCTACGCTAGGTATTCATTCGGGCTAATTAACGATGCTTCTTACCAATAATTCATCTCGACACGACACATAACAACGCGTACAATAACCGCTATAACGATCATAAAAACCTATCTAATTTTTGTATCCTTTAAATTTTTGTTCAAAGCGAGCGTATTATTACAGCGTTGTTAGGTGTTAGAGAATACGCTATATGGACTGGTGTAAATTGAATGAGAGGTTTGCCCCTTATATTTCAGGCAACGCTAGGTATTCATTCGGGCTAATTAACGATGCTTCTTACCAATAATTCATCTCGACACGACAGATAACAACGCGTGCAATAACCGCTATAACGATCATAAAAACCTATCTAATTTTTGTATCCTTTAAATTTTTGTTCAAAGCGAGCGTATTATTACAGCGTTGTTAGGTGTTAGAGAATACGCTATATGGACTGGTGTAAATTGAATGAGAGGTTTGCCCCTTATATTTCAGGCAACGCTAGGTATTCATTCGGGCTAATTAACGATGCTTCTTACCAATAATTCATCTCGACACGACACATAACAACGCGTGCAATAACCGCTATAACGATCATAAAAACCTATCTAATTTTTGTATCCTTTAAATTTTTGTTCAAAGCGAGCGTATTATTACAGCGTTGTTAGGTGTTAGAGAATACGCTATATGGACTGGTGTAAATTGAATGAGAGGTTTGCCCCTTATATTTCAGGCAACGCTAGGTATTCATTCGGGCTAATTAACGATGCTTCTTACCAATAATTCATCTCGACACGACAGATAACAACGCGTGCAATAACCGCTATAACGATCATAAAAACCTATCTAATTTTTGTATCCTTTAAATTTTTGTTCAAAGCGAGCGTATTATTACAGCGTTGTTAGGTGTTAGAGAATACGCTATATGGACTGGTGTAAATTGAATGAGAGGTTTGCCCCTTATATTTCAGGCAACGCTAGGTATTCATTCGGGCTAATTAACGATGCTTCTTACCAATAATTCATCTCGACACGACACATAACAACGCGTGCAATAACCGCTATAACGATCATAAAAACCTCTCTAATCAACACTGATTTAAACACGAAAGCTGTACATGTAGGATGGCGGGGGTCTCAATGTTGTTACAAAATAATAATTATAAAAGATGGATTTAACCGCGTCGCCACGCTTAATTTTTCATTCTTTATTTTAATTCTTTAGAATTCCAGCATAAATATTAAATTTTTGAAGATTTGTTACGGAAAATCTTTTGTATCGTATATATTTCTCGATATTTAATGATTCAACGCATTTTAACTTTCAATTATTTTCTTTCTAGGTAATGCGGACATACAGAATGAGTACGTTCGCACAGGCACCAATGCGACTTTGTATTGTCAACCAGCTTCGGACTTGGAAAATATCAACCGAATCGTTTGGTACAAAGAGGATAAAAAACTGTTTGAGGTAGTGAATGGACGAAAAACTTATACAGACGCTGGCTCTCATGTCACGTTTCAGTCCAATAATGCTTTGTACTTTCGGAGAGCGACTTATCAGGACAGTGGAGAATATTATTGTGAAGTCAATAACAAGAGAAGTAGAAGCTCCCTGGCTCGACTGCTTGTGCAAGGTAAGATAATTTTTTTAATGCAGTAATTGCAATCCTTTTGTGTTTGTGTGTGTGTGTGGAGTTAAAAATGTTAATAAATGCCAATGCAGAGCAAACTATCGAACATTGGTTGCATTTAATAGAGAACTATACAGTTAGATTATATATTTTACAAGAACAAGGTGTCATACAGGGTGAATCCAAACTCTATCACAGCAAACACACACACACATATATATATATGGTACAGAAATTTTAAGCTTTTCCCAATAACGCGCCCTTTTCTTTCATAATTATTATTCCAAATTCCTGTTTCATGTCCAGCAAGTATTGAAACTATATTAAATTCTATCCCACGCCACTAATGCTAGCAAAGTCTGCCAGCACGTCCTCTTTTTCTCGGCCATACCATATATGGTCACTAATTTTAACCACTGCGTAAACTTTCTGATATGAAACTGCTTCCCCATCACATTTTTAAAGCATAAGGAACGCGAAGGCAGCATGTGTCCCATGTCTTTGTATTCCTCCCCCTGCGACGTAACTGTACATTGTGTGAATCAACGCAGACTGCATTAAGATTTCTTGAGAACTGGTCGACGATCAGGAGCTCGGTCCTATGTAACAAATTATATGTTTCGAGTGTTACATAATAAAGTAGATTTTTGGTAACCTGAAAAGTCTCTTCACTGGACTATTGTATCTGCCATTACATATATATGACACTAAATTCAGAACATATATTATTTTAAAGGAGAGTTTGTCTATTTTTAATTTTTTAGCTTAAAATACGGTTACAATGGATAATTTCTTCTTTTTGTCCTATTTCACTATTTAATAGTTGTGTTTAAAGGGCTTATAGTTTTATACTATGCTTAGTGTAATTTCTTACTTGATATCTTAGTGCCATGAAAATAAAAGGATTTAACAAATACTTCAAGTTAATTTTTAGAAAGTAAAATTTAACAGATGATCACTAATCTTGGAAATATAGAAGATGACTCCATAAGAATTCCTATTTTTAAAACCGCTTGGTTTTTTTTAGCTTTGAAGTAACCAAAGGTTTTAGTTTTTCTCCGGTTGCACTACATGCTAGTAACACTATTAGCCTTTTCTGTGAAAATTTTCCATCCTTACATTTTATCACAAGGCATCGCCAGAGTTTTGCTAGTCATCACTGTAAAATAACCCACATTCGCCAGCATTAAAATCATTTTCCATGTGGTAGTCTCCTATGAAAGTAGCTAATCTTTCCTTAAAATTACCCACTGTTTCAGAGTTAACATCATTTGATTCACCAGACCTATGAAATATTATGCCTTTTCTTGAAAGACTTAAGCCATCCATTGAAAGCTGTGAATTGCTCTACTTTTTAAGTATTTCTTGAAAAATCTATAATTCTACTTCCTGCAATATTGGTCCGGAAACAGTGCATTCATTCCTCGCATTCTTTTAAATCACTCCAAAGTAGCTTGGCTAACTTCAAAATTGTTTGTTTTACGAATGTTACGGTTTTGAGTTTCATTTTCTTCATATCGATGCAGATACTGAGATTTTTGTTTATAGGTATTGCTTACACAAGCTTTACTAATCTGAAAATTTTCTGCAGCTGCTTTATGACTATTAGTTTCACGATATTTCAGTAACTCAATTTTTTCTTTTAAACACAGTTCTTTATATGCTTTAGATTTTCCAGGTGCCATTATAAGCTATAAACAAGACAGATCAATCATATATAAAGCATTGATTATGAAACACTTTCCAACTGAAATTCAATTTTATTTACATTTTAAGCTGCTTCAGAAATTGTCATCGATAAAATTAATATTGGATGTATCGAAACACAAAGTTTTTCAATCAATATATAATATATGATTGGAAAACAAAGAGTTTAAATACAATAAATTAAGCATGATATTAAATAACTGTACATTTAAAATTACATCTACTTACTGCTCTATTGCAGAATATAAATAAGATAAAATTAATAAGATAAATATATGAATTAAAGTAGAATATGAAGAGATATAGTAAAACATCTATAACAAACAATAGAGTTCAATTTATTACGTGATAAGACTCAAACGAATGCTTGTCATCAATATTAAAAACCAGAAAACAGCCCTTTTAAATTAAAACGAATGTAAAAATGGAGAAACGAACAATGGATTGAAGGTAATGTATTTGTAAAATCATCAGGGGGTGACTACAAAACACCTCCTTTAAATAGCACATTTCATTTAAAGGCCTTGTTACTGTAAACAAAAAGGCCTTGTTACTATAAACAAAAAGGCCTTTAATCACCCCTATGTGCTATAAATTGAAATGAAATGATAAAATTGAAACACAAAAAGTTACACGTGTGTAGATGGCCACACTGCACACACCAACCCAACATAATGTGTAAAAAAGGTGCTGCCAATAATAAAGAGTAATGTAAGATAAAGCCCATGTTGCCAAACTCAAAAATTGTAAATATAAAACCCAATTTATATCTTTTCGTATTCTACTTTAATTCATATATGTGTGTATATATATATATATATATATATATATATATATATATATATATATATATATATATATATATATATATATATATACTGGTTTCCATAAATTACGAAGAAACAGAAGAAAGGTGATAATATTTTAAAAGATTGTTGTATATGTACGACATTAATGTATACTACATATAATATACATTATTGCGCAGTCCTCGATATATGCAGATCAGCTGCATTGCTGTTTAAAGGTTGACGCCCATTCGAGTTTGAAGTATGAAACAAGATAGCAGAATAAAAAAGTAGAGATAGCAGAATTTTAGAAATTGGCTAGTAGATGTCATTTAACAGATTAATTGAGATGGAGAGCATATGGAACGCTAGAGGCAGGCAGAAGTATCCAGAGGGTTAAGTGTTAGTTGTTCTCTGATTTACAGACTATGGAGCCAGTTTGAAAAGCATCCTGAGAGTACAGAAGTAGAATACTATGCTTTACTCTTTCAGGGAACTTCTAAAATGACAGAAGTTTAAAAATATTTGATAAAACAGTTGTACTGGCTATTAGACAGTGTTTACCTAAATATTTTAACTCCATTTCTTTTAAGTATTCTGCATATGATTTTAAGTGCTAAAATTATAACTGCTTTTAAATACGATAGAGGCACATTTATTTCCCCAATGATTAACAAATCTGTTTCTTTATTTAAAAAATCTGATGTAGGCATTCTCTTTATTTCTTCAATAATTCATTAAATTGAGTTTAATTGCACAAAATAACACCCATAAATATTTTTAATTACACTGAATTTGCACTTTTAATCCAATTTTCGTTTCCATTTGGAAACTCGAGTTACTTTTAAAGGTGGAGTGGCGAAAATGCAAATAAACTAAAATATCTCAAGAACGGCTAGTCCTAGAGTAATGGGGTTGGTCTTATTCTTTTCATCGTCAAAAATTACGTATTAAACAAGCATTTAACTGATGTATTTTAGCATACGTAGTACTTTGTTACATTTTTGCGGGCCATTGCGTAAAAAGGCAGGCTCTTCTTTTTCAAATCGTACCAAAATCTAATCAGTATCAGGGTATCCCACAAGTGACTTATCTACCAAATTTTATGAAATTTGGTCCATTAGTTTTTAGTTAAAGTAGATAGATGTTATTTGTAAAGGATCATTTCGCAAAAAATAGTAGGTTCTTTTATCCTGAATCGTACCAAAAACTAATCAGCACCAAGGTTATACACAAATTACTTACCTACCAAATTTTATGAAAATTGGTTCATTAGTTTTTGAGTTAGAGTGGATACATACATTGCACAGACAGACACACGCACAGACGTCACGCTAAAAATAGATTTTTCGTAATCTAGTTTTCATTTGGTAACTGGATTTATTTTCAAAGGTGGCGCAGTTAAATTGCGAAAAACCTATAATATCTCGGGAACGACAATTCCTAGAGTAATGGGGTTTGGTTATATTATTTTTTGTCGTTAAAAATTACTTATGAAAAAAAGCATTTAATTGATATATTTGAACATACGTCGTCTTTTATTTCTAGATTTCAAGATTTTTTAGAGCCATTTCGCATTAAAAGGCGGGTTCCTTTTCTCCGAATCGTACTAAAATCCAATCAGCACCAGGTTAACACACAAGTGATTTATCTGCCAAATTTTGTGAAATCTGGTCTATTAGTGTTTCAGCTAGAGTGGATACAGCAATTTTTGCGGTCCATTTCGCAAAAAAAGGCATGTTTTTTTTTTTTATCCCGAATAGTACCAAAACTATTCAGCATCATGGTCACACACAAATAACTTACCTACCAAATTTTGTGAAATGCAGTTCATTAGTTTTTGAGTTAGAGTGGATACATGCATTGTGCACAGACACACAGACTGACAGACACACACACGCTAAATTTTTACTAACTAAATTTTTACCAAAAGGAAACAAATGACATAAGAAATTGAAAATATCAATCATTCCCATCTTATAGCCCAAGGCAGTAGCAGATATAACTCAATCGAAAATGCCAGTAATATCCATTTCTTTATTATTTATATCGGATAAATTAAATGAAAATCGTCTGCCGTATAAACACATCTGATTTAATTCCATTGCTAAGTAACATATCATTTTCATAATACCAAATTTGAAGGAAATCCGTCAAAACCTATAGATTTGTATACAGAACCGACAGACTTTCAATTATATATATATATATATATATATATATATATATATATATATATATATATGCCTGTTAGATATTTGGATTTTCGTGTTACAGCTTCTCACTTTTCTTTCATTGGATTTTCAAAACTTTTTTTCTTATATATATATATATATATATATATATATATATCTATATATAGTACAGGATCTATTATCCGGAATGCTTGGGACTTCAGGCATTCTGTATAAGGGGTTTTTCCGTAATTCGGAACACTTTTTCTAAAACTTACTGGAATGGTCTCAAATGTCGCTATAGAAAATTATAATTCATTTTAAAAACATAAATGTATTAAAAAAAGCTCTTTAAAAATCCATATGGGTTAACTAAAATGCAAATTACATGTAATTATAGTATCAAATTTAGTGATTAAGAAAAATTTTGAAAGAAAAAAAATGTTGATTATTCAGGGTAGTTATTAGAAGTATTTTTTTTTTTTTTTAACATTTCAATTAAAGTGGGCCCTCACCATATTCATCTAATATTTTGGCAGAAGCATCTTTGTTCATATGTTTCAAAATATTTTAAAGTACTTTTAATAAAATTAAGATGAGAAGGATGTTCATTTTTAATTGAAATGAGATATTCAACTATGGGTGCAAATATATCAAATTCTAATTTATGCTCTTCAAATGTATTTCTAATAAGCCTTATAATTCTATATGCCTGAATAAATAAAAAAAATTTAATTTCATTATCCTAAACATATATCTCATTTTCACCAACAATATGTTTAAAAGATAATATCCCAGCATAAAAAGCACAAAAAATATAAAAATATTAGTGTATGGAAGCAGATTGAAAAAATGGAAAATATTTAAAAATAAAATGAAATATACCGGCGATCGTGTTTAAATAAAAAAAATTCGCGATATTGCTAAACTGTCTTCTATAAATTATTAATTAATAAATGTAATATGGAACTTTTTGCAAGGGTCAATTTTCAGTCCAAAATAGCCATTTTCATCCAAATAATAGGATTTAATTGAAAATGATTTTGATCTTGGAATTCCATCAACGTTTTTTAAAATACTGAAAATGTGTATATTTCCACGGAGATGAAAAAAAAAATGGATTTTCCCGAGAAAATGACAAGTTTATTGCTTAGATTAAGTATTTAAAGAGATCAATCAGAAGGCCCTGAATGACATTTTATAGCTGCTATATACTTTTCTCTGCATTTCGGTAAAAGTTAACTCTCATTAATTTCGGGAATTCCTTACTTAAACGTACTTTCTATCCTCTCGTAAATGCGCTGATGACTCTTTTTTTTCATCTTTTCCAATAAATGTTTATTAAATTGTGCAAAATAGTGTGAATTCTGCGCGGCACATCGCGTTTGAAGAGCGTAGGATTTCTTTAGCGATATCGGAATATTTCTAGCGAAAAAGTTGGAATACTTTTACCGAAAATCAAAGCCCCGGAACAAAGAGCAGAAAAGAAAATGTAACGAATTCGGAAAAATCGAAACCTTTGTGCCGAGTGTGCTCTGCCCTATACACCCAGAAAAAAATGAAACGCCATTAAAAAAGCACCTTGCCGCGACTTGTCCGTAACTAACTCCTGTATTATACTATACAGGAGTTAGTTACGGACAAGTCGCGGCTCCTATATACTATACAGGAGACTTATCCGAAACTAGTGAAGAATAGAATGACGCGTCTCGCCATCAATGTGACGGTCTCGCCCGTGCCGGATCGTCACCTCCGAGAGCTACTATCGGGGGTGACGGCCGGATGCAGCCGCTTACGAAATTTTCGGGAAAAACGGTGTGTTTTCCGGAAAAGAGGAATTGTGGAACTTCTCGGAAAAAACATAATCCACGGAATGTTTTCATTCACTATCGCGAGAAATCCTCGCGTTCGTTTTCGAAATTCAAGAAGAATCAGCGGCGGCATTTTTTTTCTGCGCAGGAATTTTGAATTTTATGCGCGGTTTGCGCGTCCTATTTCAAACCCTCTAAAATAGTAGGTTTCAATGCATTTTTTTTTTATTGATATTGCTAATTAAAGCAAAAAGGCATTTGGCGGGATTTTAGAAAAAAAAAATCGCTATTTGGCGCAATATTTAGCAAATAATCGCTTGTTGGCGCAGAATTTGGCATTATTTTGCCGTATTCCGGTTTTGGGAGAGTCCGGATATTGGAACGCCGGATAAGAGGTCGCGTACTGTATATATATATTTTAAAATTTATTACGAGAAAGATAATTGGAATAAAAACGATTTTCTGTTTCTTACACATATTTTTAGGAACCTTTACAACTCTGCTCTCTAGGCTGCACATTGCGGTGTTTCTCAACATGGTTAGTACCGCCTCTACTCAAACTAACAATTTTATTATCTTCGCCTATGGCAAAAATTATTGTGATTTTATTTGATATTTTACATTTTAGAAGGTAGTGCTTAGTTATCCTTTTGGTTAAGAAAAAATCCTGATGTGGGCAGCACATGGCATCTCTTACATTGTAATATGCTTAATTTACGTCTTTCACAATGAAAAAAAAAGATGCAAATAATCCACAGCACAGTGTTTTTAACGTTCAATTTTACATTTAGTGCTTTTCCGGATGACAGCATATAAAAAGTCTGATGTAGGCAGCATATAGCTTTCCCTACGGACTCAATTATTACTTTATAATTCATTAAATTGAGTTTAATTGCACAAAATAGCACGCATACTTATTTGAAATTACACTGAATTTGCATTTTTAATTCAATTTCCGTTTTCATTTGGTAACTGGATTTATTTTCAAAACCGGCGTAGCAAAAATGCGAAAACAATAAAGTATCTCGTCAACGGCTAGCCCTAAAGTAATGGATTTGGTCTTATTCTTTTCAGCGTCAAAAATTGTGTATGAAACAAACATTTAATTGATACATTTGAGCATACGTAGTATTTTATTTTAAATTATGACGATTTTTGTGGGCCATTTTGCAAAAAAAAAAAAAAAGAATATTTTTTCCAAAGCGTACCAAAATTTAATCAGCACCAGGTTAACCCACGAGTGACTTAGCTACCAAATTTGGTGAATTAGTTTTTTAACTAAAGTGGATACATACGATTTTTGCAGGTCATTTCACAATAAAGACAGGTTCTTTTATCCCAAATTGTACCAAAATCAAAGCAACACTAGGGTAACCAACACGTGACTTACCTATAAAATTTTATGAAATTTGATCCATTTCTTTTTTATTTAGATTGGATACATATATTGCGTCACTTTCGATTAAATTAGTGTCATTTTTGCAATTTTGACGATATTTTCATTAATTTAAGGCGAAATATAGCCAAGTTGGTGATATTTCACTAAATTATTCATAAAGTTCACAAAATATATTGTCAAGCTTTACAGATACACGAAGAGAAGAGCATTTTTTATATACTAGTAGTCCGTTATATGGTGAAATTCAAAATTTACCAAATATTACCTTACATTTAGCGTAGTTTTTATCAATTTGGCGACTTTTAAAAATTCGCCAAGTTGGCAACACTCCGCCAAATTTTTCGCCAAGTGTTATGGACGGATGCAGAAATTTGTTATTTTTATAGTAGATTCTTATATTCTTTCCAAGTCATTAATTTTTCATAAATTAGTCTTTTTTTTGCCACAATTTTATTAATTTAGCGACATTTTTGTCAATTTCGCGATATTTATAAAAAAAAAATCGCCATGTTGGCTATATTTCGCCAAAATTTCGCCACGAATGAAGAAATAGCAAGTTATTCTTATAGCAGATAAATGACTATTGGCGAATTGTTAGGCGTCAAGATGCAAAACTATTAGCCAAAGTATTTACTCTTGAATGAAACGAACTAGATCCGCGATAATAATGTTAACACATGTATCACATAATATTGCATATGAAAAGTGAACATATTTCACAATAGTTACTACTTTTTTTAAACGGGCGAAATTTTGATCAACTCGGGGGCTCTGCCCTCTGCTCGTTACGCTTCGCCTCCTACTCGCTGCGCTCACTTCATACCTATCTCTCATAAAAATTATACTTTCAAAAATCTCTTCTTCTATCACTATTTATTTTCCGCAGGAGGGAAAGGCAGGGATTTTTCTTAGCCCAGGGAATCCAAAAACTGAATTCCTTGATCCTGAGCCCGCTTCTACGAGCTATTTCATGCCAAACTAAAGTTTAAATCGATAAACGGTTTATTTCATCGTATTACCCTATTATTTTCCTACAAATGTACCAAATTTCATATTTTTGTATGCTATAGTTTTTGCGATACGAGACAGAGAAATCGCCAGACGTGCCAATACGGAAAATAAAATTCCACTTCAGAAGTGCATAAAAAGTAAAATATCTCAAAAACTTCATCGAAATTGAAAACAACAAAGATCAGTCATGCATAAAACATTGATTATGAAACACTTTTCAACTGCAATGCAATTTTATTTAAACATCTCTAAAATGCGATACATTCAGCGGTAATATTTTTAAAATTATCACAATACGACAATAATTTATTATATTTGAAAACTTAAAACTTCATCGAAAAAAATGAACTTTATTCAAATGACGTCATTGAAATATAAATCGCCTGGCTCTCTATGGAAAAACTGTAAATATTTCATACGCTTTTATTCCTTTTCTTTCATTCATCACAATACTACAATAATTTATTTTATTTAAAAACTTAAAACCATGGAGGTAAAAGTAATTTAACTGTATGCTTAAAACTTCATCGAAAAAGTCTAGAATAAAATCGTCTGAGTTTATATGTAAAATCAATGAATGTTTCATTCATACCAGCTATATTGCAGACTCCAGAGCTAAATAATTTTGCGTTAAAGAAATATTCTGCAATTATTATACAACTCATAGCTTCATGTGTTTACATTCTCCATAAGTGAAAATTAAGCTTCGTTGTAGAAATAATCAAAGTTTGATGATCATTTAAACTCAATTATATTCTAATTGCATTTTTTCAGAATACAGATGCACAGAAATTAAGCAAAAATAAAGCGGTTTTAGGATGGATACAGCACTAAATATAAATTAAAAATAACTTTTTAAAATCAAGATTTTGACACAAGATGGATGCCGTATATTATTTTGAAGTGGGTCACGTGATCTCTTCAAATGATATGGGTGTAATTATTATTTTAATTTCTATTTTAAAAATTACCAAACATATTTGGCTGAAATTTTTTTTTTTATATTTTTTATGGGATAATTTGAATATTTCCTAAAACTTTCGAAACAATTTGTGAATTTTAAATTTGTTTTAATGAACTTGTTGCATTAAAAATAAAAAAATTCTGATTGACCAAATTTGTCTAAAGGGGTCGTATAAAAATTTAAAAAGGGTAATTTTTTAAAAATTATTGGGAGGACTATTTTATTTACGTAATCTTATTTCCTACCTTACTTTCAACATTTTTGCAATTTACATTACCCACTTATCTCCAACAGGTAAAGAATTAAAGCGCATTTCAATCTTTTTGGGACATCCTGTATATGGAAAGTAAAAATAGTAAGCCGTTTTTTATTTTGTTTTTATGGGCGGAAAATTGAGAAAAGTAGTTTTACTTAATACTCTTCGGTTATTGCTTTGGCTAAACCTTGTAAAAAGACAACCGGTTCCCGAAACCTGTAATATTACGTCGTCCAACCGCACGAAGTAACTTGGATGTTTCTTGTTCTTGGAGAATTCAGAAACACAAATTACCATTCTAAAAATAATACTTCGCCTTCATCAAATTCCAGAATTTTTCGTTTTATGACATCCATTGTGCAGAATCGAGCCCAAATCAGCCCAGTATTGGTTTACTTATCAGTCAAGTTTGGGAGCCGAACTATAAATTCTATGCATCTCGCATCGTTCATTTTAATTCTTTGCGACTCCGAGAAAATAAGGGATACGAATGCAACAACCAAAATCAGACCAGTATTGGTTTGCTTATCAGTCAAGTCCGAGCGACTCCGAGAAAATAAGGGATACGAATGCAACAACCAAAATCAGACCAGTATTGGTTTGCTTATCAGTCAAGTCTGGGAGCCGAACTATAAATTCTATGCATCTCGCATCGTTCATTTTAATTCTTTGCGACTCCGAAAAAATAAGTAATAAAGGATACGAATGCAACAACCAAAATCAGACCAGTATTGGTTTGCTTATCAGTCAAGTTTGGGAGCCGAACTATAAATTCTATGCATCTCGCATCGTTCATTTTAATTCTTTGCGACTCCGAGAAAATAAGTAATAAAGGATACGAATGCAACAACCAAAATCAGACCAGTATTGGTTTGCTTATCAGTCAAGTTTGGGAGCCGAACTATAAATTCTATGCATCTCGCTTCGTTCATTTTAATTCTTTGCGACTCCGAGAAAATAAGTAATAAAGGATACGAATGCAACAACCAAAATCAGACCTGTATTGGTTTGCTTATCAGTCAAGTTTGGGAGCCGAACTATAAATTCTATGCATCTCGCATCGTTCATTTTAATTCTTTGCGACTCCGAGAAAATAAGTAATAAAGGATACGAATGCAACAACCAAAATCAGACCAGTATTGGTTTGCTTATCAGTCAAGTTTGGGAGCCGAACTATAAATTCTATGCATCTCGCATCGTTCATTTTAATTCTTTGCGACTCCGAGAAAATAAGTAATAAAGGATACGAATGCAACAACCAAAATCAGACCAGTATTGGTTTGTTTATCAATTAAGATATGGAAGCCAAACTATAACTTCTATGCATCTCGCATCGTACATTCTAATTAATATTTGTGAATCCGAGAAGAGCAAATAGTTAATAAAGGAAATGAATGTAACAAGAATTAGGATCGTATTGGTTTGTTTATCACATTATGGAGACCAATCTATATACATTTTATGTCTATCGCACCGTTAATTCTAATTATTTTATGACTTCGAACAAATCGTTAGGTAATTAAGAAAACCGGTGTAACAGCCAAAATCAGGCCAGTATTGGTTTGCTTATCAGTCAAGTTATGGGAGCCGAACTGTATGAATAACATTTATGCACCGTGTCGTTCATTCTAATTATTTGACTCTAAACATAACTTTGCACCCCTGTAAAAACTATAGATATCAAGATAACAAAATGGGGTTAGAAATGTGAGAATACTTATTATAGTGCAGCGGTGTTGTGAGTAGGGTGTTGGAAATGCGCTAATAGATGATCTGTGAAACATTGTGGAAGATGCTAATGGGACCTTTTATATGATGATGCAATTTGTTTACTGCAAATCGCAAGGATGTTTGCAGTATTCCACAGATCTATCTGCATTGCTCTCAAGTGCAGCGTGTAGGACGTAAAAGGTTCTCGGCATACATTTTAAAACATATTCGTGGGCACACATTAAAGCACAATAATATGAAGAGAAGATAAACTAAACCATTTCTCAAATTTTCATCTTCTAGTAGTTCACGAAATTGTTTCGAATGCTTTGCAATTGTAAGCCATTGTGATAGTGTGACAATACATCCGGTATGTGTATGGTACAGTACAATACCAAGTTCTTCTACCCACGCTTCAGCTGCATCGCAGATAATTGTGTAAAGGTCTTGTGGTTTTTCCAGCAGATACTCTTTCAAACTTGCATCTTGATCGATATCGTTATCGATCCTAATCGATATCGTTCAGCTGCAGATCAGCGACGTCATCTTTAGCGCTACCTAGTTTCCAGATTACGGGCTAAGTGGATTGATTTGTTCAAGAGGGCGATCGCCATTTCTTTGGTTATAGAGAACAATATTCTTTAGTAGCAAAGTAGTGTTTGAGTATGTGGCACTTTTTAATAAAGAAGTATAAAATTTAACTTTTTATACGATTCCCATAGAAAAAATTTTCAATTATATTTTCCATAGCCCATTGCATCAAACAAAAAAAAATTCCATTGTCATACGATCAAAATGAACAGAGTTAAACATTAGTTAAAATTTTCTACGAGTAATAGGGGTTTATAAAACTTTTGCTGAAGATATGCACGCATTTAAGTTATTGAATGCAAATTTTATATAATGAAATTTAATTTTGCAAGTCCCCTGAAATCTGTTTTCGCATTTTCATTTGAAAGAGTGAAAGTACTTTAAGTCCTATAACTTCAACAATTATTTCGCGTCCAAGTTTGAATAATAGCAACCTGGATTTTTTCTCAAAAGATCTTTAAATGAATATGGAACAATTTGCTAATTGGAATTTCATTTGTAGAGGGCCTGTATGAAAAGTTAAATGTACTTTTTTTACTAAAACGTATCACGTGACCAACATTTTCGTAATATTAAAATTTACCTTATTTGAAGCATTTCTTATATTGGAACCATTCGTCTGCTATCAATCGTTCAAGAAATATTTAGAAATGCAAACTTTTTTAAACATCCTGTATAGCTAGGTTTGATCTTTTTTTAAAAGATCAAAATCGATATTAGATGCCAGTTACTTGGTACACTGCATATTATATTGCTACATATAGTAAGTTTTCTTGCTGCCATTATAGTTAATTGCTGTTTAGTGCTGGTAAACTCTAACAAGATTGAAACCGATTTACCAATGCTTGTTGCTGCATCAGATGATATTTGTGAATGCGCATAAGATGTTCTAGTCAAAAATACATACACAAATATTAATGGATAATAATCATTTTTGTTATAAAGTACGTATTTATAAACATGCCGAAATATATTACAAGCAAGTATTATTTTTTTAGCTTCATCAAAGTTATTTTTATGGATAGACCTTTTCTTTTCTGTTAGACGCAGATATATATTTAATTATTTTACCTAGGTTATTTTTCCTAATTACTTTTACTTTACCCAATTAGTTTACCTGGATATTAAATTTTCCCCAGTACTCGCAGCATTAGATACGCTATTCAACCTACAACTTTAAAATTGAGAAATATTGGCTGATGGATAGAATTTAGTGCGTAAGGGTATGAACGACATAACATGCTACCTTCATATGAAGAAATAAGTGACACACTTGATGCATTAACCAAGATATTCTCTACGTGAAGGAATTTTGATGAGCTTGGGGACTGGTTCTCTCCAAGGTAGGAGGTTAGAAGATTTATTCCTTTTAACCTCCTCTCCTGGTTTCTTCGTTTCTTCTCTCTGTATCGTCGCCGTTTCAATCAGTCTGTTTGAGAGCTGCACCGCATCTTTCCTAAAAGGATGTTATTCTACTATGTTGTAAGAAATTTCTTTTTTTTACTTGGTCAAATAATAATTGCTTTTGCCGTTTTTGGAGATATTTTTCCGCCTTCCCCGTTAAAAGACTATTCTAAATTTGATCCTGCATACACTATTTCCAATGGATGGGATAATTTGTCAAAAATACGACCAACTTATTTCAGTGCATTATTAAAAATGCTCGACTACGTCGTAAGAAATTTCCCATTTTTGTCAAATAATAATATTTTGCTACTTTGGGGGCACATTTTCCCACTTTCCTTTTTAGAAGACTGTTCTGATAATAATCTCATATACACAATCACTATGAAGAATGGGATACTTTGTCACGATTACAGCTAACTTATTTCAGTGCATTATTAAAAATGCTCGACTACGTCGTAAGAATTTCCCATTTTACTTTATCAAATAATAATATTTTGCTGCTTTGGGGGGGTACATTTTCCCACTTTCCTTTTTAGAAGACTGTTCTGATAATAATCTCACATACACAATCACTATGAAGAATGAGATATTTTGTCACGATTACAGCCAACTTACTCGAAAGCATTACTAGAAATACGTGGTATTATAATTCGCTAATACTGTTAAAGTACGCTAAAAACCATATATGAACAATTAAAAATACGATATTGTATTTATTTTTCCTTTTTTGATCCATTTACTGCCATATGTGGGGATATTATGCATGTTTACTTTCCCTATATGCATAGTATAATGTATAGGGAAACTCGAATCAATCGTTTTTGAGGTGTGTGTTGTGTGTATATCTCAAGAACGAATGAAGCTTTTCGAACGAAATTTGGTACAAAAGTTACAATCTGTGGATACTGGAAGCCTATTGATTTTAAACGCAATCGAATGTTCGGACAACACTCAAATTTTCGAATGAAATTTTGAAAAAATTATCAAAAATTCAGAAGCTTCAATAATGTTATGTAAATAATAATTTCTTATGTAATTGTTTAATAAAAAGCGATTGATATAAACTTTAGAACACTAGTAGGAACCGTTCTCGAGATATTGCAGTTTTCAAATAAATTTATCAAAAAATCACATGAAATTAGAAAAGTATTAACTATTGTGAAATAGATTCACTTTTCATGTATACTATTATGCGATAAATTACTATTATGCGTTAACAATCTCGCGTATCTAGTTCGTTCTATTTACGAGATAAGGTACTTTGTGTAATAGTTTTGTATTTTAACGCCTAATAATTTGCAACAGTCATTTATATATAAGAATGATGTTCTCTCCGTTTATCTGTAACGCTTGGCAATAAATTTGGCGAAGTTGGAGACTCATTTAGCGACATATCGCCAACTTATCGATACATCGCCCCAGATTGACGAAAATATCGTTAAAAATGCAAAAAAGATGACTAAGTTAGCGAAAATGACGACAAATTGATGACTTAATTATCAAACTATTTTAATATATGGACTATATGCCTTATTGCAATTTTGATAAATGTCAATTTCGAGTTGCATGAAATATAAGTTAATTGGATACTTTGAAACAGTTTTACATGTTGTCATCCGTGAAAGCGCCCAATGTATAATTCAACATTAAAAGCGTTGTGTCGTAGGTCTTGTACATCATTTTTTTCACTGTGAAATAAGTTACTTCATTGCATTATATACAGGGAACGTCAGATACAGTCCGCATCAGTTTTTTTTTTCTGCAGTGTGTGCAAAAATATTAGCTTGCAAGTTTTTTGCTGCCGTAATAGGTATCGGCTATTTTATGCTGACTAGTGCACAAGCTGATTCAAATTCTTTTATCTACACGATCTAAAAATTTTGGGACGCTCTCTATAGGCGAGTTTTGGAAGTACTAATGGAAAAGTTTATTTTTTTCCCCCACTTTAGCCCAATTTCTTTGGCATATAGAGTCAATGCTGGATCAAACTTAGGAAGAATTTCTGCAAGATTCTTTAAAATCATCCATTTGTTAGAATTGTGTCAATGAATATCATAAAATCGTGAAACTTTGCCAGTGCTTAGATACAGTTTGTGAGATTTGAAGTTTTGGAATATTTTCTAGCCCCAAATTTCGAAGGGAGATTTGTAGATGAACAGTTTTTCGTCATGGAAATATATATAACTGTGGTTAACTAGAGACCCTTCTAGTTGGCCGGGAGTAAAACTAAGAAGGTTGCATGAAATAAAGTTCTTGGGATGCAACCGAATTTGAAGCAAATAAAAATTCTGTAATCTGTGGGGCATTTTTAAAAAAAAATGTAAATAGAATTCCATCCCAAAATTAAAAAGTTGAAATTTTTTTTATACATATGGTATTCTGCAAAAAGTGTTGTTGTTGTTGAGACCCAGACCGTCCGACCTACCAGAAAGGTGTAAGGTAACCGTTCGGACGGCCGGGAAGTGCCACCCAATTTAGACCGGAACCCAGTGGGGGAGGCATCCACAGGGACCGTACCCTCCTTCCCCTAACCACCAACCTCTCGGAAGGACTTACGGACCCACATGTTTAACGTGATCGTACTCCGCATGAACACGGCGGCAGTTGTGGCAGCGCGCAAACCACCGGGCTACCGCGTCCGAAATGTGCCAACAGCACGCGGTGTTCCCAAGTGGTCACCCACCCAAGTACTAACCGCGCCCGATGCTGTTTGACTTCGGTGATCTAACGAAAACCGGTGTTTTCAGCACGGTAGGGCCGTTGGCCTGCAAAAAGTGTGTAATAACTTAGTACGTTGATATACACATATATATAAATATTTTGTAACCGTAAAAAATGATTAAAATTCATTTTAAATTTGGATCGTTTCTGCATAAACAGTTTATAATTTCTACTACACTTACTTGTAAAGTTTCTGTTCCATACTAAGTCCTTAGCATCTTAGAGATAAAGCATTCGGCTTCGATTCTTGTAGGAGTAGGGACAGACCTTCATAGTGATTCTAAAAATACGATTTTTTTTTATTAACCGTGTACTGAAAAGGATGACAGACGCTCATAGTAATTCTAAAAACACGATTTATATCTATTATCCGGGTATCGAAATGATGGAGGAGGGGGGGGGGCAGATCGTCATAGTATATCTAAAAATCTGATGTAGGCAGCACATGACTTTCATTATAATTCAATGAATTTACTTCTTTCACATTGAAAAAATGATATATTAATCTACCGCACAATGATTTTAATGTTGAATTAATTGTACATTTAGCTCATTTCCGGATGACAACATGTAAAGCTGTTTCAAAGTACCCAATTAACTTATCAATATTGATAGCATCCCTAATAAACAATATATTCCATATATTAAAATATTTTAATAATTAATACAGCAATTTGGCGTTATTTTCGTTAACTTTGTGTAAATTTAGCAATTTTAACGATAATTTCGTCAATCTGGGACGAAATATCGCTAAGTTCGCCAAATTTATCGACACGTGCTACAGACAAACGAAGTGAAGAGCATTTCTTATATATAAATGACTGTTAGCGAATTGTTAAGCGTTAAAGTACAAAACCATTACATAAAGTATTTTCTCGTGAATGGAACGAACTAGATTCACGAGAATGTACGTTAACAAATTTATCGCATAATATTATATATGAAAAGTGAACATATATCATAATAGTTAATATTTTATTTAAGTGTATGTGTTTTTTTTTTAAATGTATTCGAAAAGTGCAATATCTCGAGAACGGTTCATGCTAGCGTTCTAAAATTTGAGTCAATCGTTTTGTAATGAAAAATTACATAAATGATTATTTACGTAACATTATCGAAGATTTTGATTTTTTGAGGATTTTTCAAAATTTCATTCGAAATTTGGAAGTCTTTCGAATATTTGATTGCCTTTAAAATCAATAGACTTACAGTATTCACGGATTGTAATTTTTGTATTAAATTTCATACGGAACGCTCCATTCGTTAGTGAGATATCTTCTCCACACACACATATATATTTATAATATATATATAAATATATGAAATTCCAATGATAGATATATATAAATAAACACACACACACACACACATATATATATATATATAAAACATTACATGAAATTCCAATTATAGATATTTATAAATAATATATATACACACACATATGTATATATACAAACGCACACACACACTTATATATACACACATTTATTGTATATATATATATACACATACACACACATACACATTATACATATATATATATATACACACTATATACACACACACACCCAGGCATCCCCTCGAAAACGTTCGATTCGTGTTCAAGGATGTTTAAAACGTGTTCTTCCGTCGAAAACTCAGAATTCGAATTTTCGACCCCTCACAATACTTGCTCTATACCGAGTACGAAAAATTGCTAACCATCAGATCACAAATAAATTTATTTTCCTCTCATTCATCAGTTACTTTAAAGAGGTTGAGGCTTAATTATATTAGAAAAAATTCTTAAAAATACATGAATGTGATTTATATTCAAATACGTGACTCTCAAATAATGTGACGTGAATATAGTATAGCGCTGAGTGGGCGATTGAGAATGAAATTGTAAGCTTGATTGCGAAATTGTTTATCTTGAATTTTTTTTTATTTTTTTGTTAAAGCTGATTTGAAAGTGTGTGACAGTCAATTGTTTGAAATTCATCTCTTTACGATATTAAAAGTTGCATTGTTTTCTGTGAGAGCCAACCCCTTTTCCATAGACAATACTCTTTTGTTTACAATCCAGATTAGAGCGGAAATCTTAACTCATAGTAATCGGAGAATGGAGATGTATGCCAAATTTGATTAACTTTAGACAGTGTGATTAGCATAGTCGTTTCATATCTTCTTGTGCTTTAACACTATAGAAACACATTTGAATTATACTAAAGCACTTTAAAGGGGTACATTTTAATTTGCAACTTAATACTTTCCTTAACATTTATAGAGAAAGGTAAAATCTGTAGACTTCCAGGTCAAATGGAGTTTGTGCTTGAATAATTCATAACATTTTATTCCATTTCTGTACTATACGTCTCAGAAAAACAATTTATAAAAAGAATGACGTACTTTTTAAAATAAAGAGTAGGAATTAAAAGAAATGTATAATTATATAGAAATCTATATAAATAAAAATGAAAATCTGTCTGTCTGTCTGTCTGTCTGTCTGTCTGTCTGTTTGTCACACCATCACGGGAGAACGGCTGAACCGAATTTGATGAAATTTTGTGGGTAGCCCAGAAATATCCCCACTTAAAATTATATCCGTGTTTTGAGTTTCTACGACCAGTGGTTCTCGAGATATTAGTAAAAAACGAAATTTTCGTTTGTCTCATCATCACGGAAAAACGGCTGAACCGAATTTAATGAAATTTGGTGAATAGCCTTGAAATATGCCCCCATAAATTTTGTCCAAGTTTCGAGTTTCTAAGACCTGGGGTTGTCGAGATATTAATGAAAAACGGAACTTTTTCCTAGGAGTTCTACTCCCTAACTCCGTGGTTTATCCAAACGAAAAGCTTGAAAATCGTTTGAAAGTGAATTAAAATTTAATCTCTGAGTTTGATGGGAGATTTTTTGCGTTAATTAGTCACTTTCTGAAAACATGAATTGTTTGAAACATGATTTAAAGGGGAAATCTATCTCCATGGTTCATGGTTTATTTAAAACACGCTTTTACGGAACAATGAGAAGTATAGAGAAATCAAAATCGTTATTTAATTTCGCAGTTTATGTTACAAGACAGGACATATTTAACATGTTATAAGATTCTATCTTATATCATGTTACTCAGAAACGCAATTAAATTAAATCTGTCTGTTAATTTTAATAATTATTTTTTCGATTTGAATAATAAATAAATGGATATAAAAATATATTTTAGAAAAGAACGATTTGATTTTTCTTATAGCATTTTTGACTGGATAATATCAATTACGGTCTTCAGGTTTAAAAATTATTGTTATTTATATTTTCGGCGATTATTGATTCAAGGATTATTGATATTTTCAAGTTATTATGCAATTATTTTATTATGACAAAAATTGTTTAAACTCATATATTGTATGTTGTACGAATCTTCTACAAATACACGTGTATATCTTTTAATCTACGAGAATATAAGCAGTACAGGTATACTGACATATGTTTTGATATATATTGGCATATATTGGAATCAATTACGACCTTCTGGTATAAAGAGAACGGATATTATTGATGTTTTCAATTTATTACGTCATCTCTTTTATTTTGGCAAATATTTTTGAGACGCATATTGTAATACGGGTAATCTTCTACTAACACATTGGCATATTTTCTGATCTGCGACAATATAATTAGTACGGGGTTGCATATATTCATTCAATTCCTATTTTTTCTTCTGTAAATTTGCTTACAAAAGGGGGCAGGATGTTTTATTCTTCAGATCTGATCGTGAAGATAATTTTTCATAGTGAGAACATATATTCTTAAACTTCTCTTTAGGAGCAATAAATTTAATATTTTAACAGAATTTGCACATGATTGCGAACTTTAAGTTTCTTTAAATTATACACTCCGTACGAATAACGGGTGTGCTGTTAGTGGTTAATAAATTTTAACATTTTAGGAGGATATATCATGTTGCTCGGTATCGCAATTAAATTAAATGTGTTTGTTAATGTTTTTATTTTTTTTTTTCGATTTAAATAATAAATAAATGGATAAATGGATATAAAAGTATATCTTATGAATGGACGGTTTGATTTTTCTTTTAATTATATTAATTGCTGACTGCGTACATCAATTTCATTTATTTTGGCAAAGAGTTTTCAAGCTTATATCGTATTTAGCTACTAAACTCATATATTGTGTTTAGCCAATAAATTCATATAGCCGATTGTTGAAACAGAAAAAGAGTAGACCGGGTGTATCTTCTAATGCAATTGTAGTGTTTTCATTTAGTATATTGAAACGGGATAAGAATGTTTCATTCAGATCTGCAAATTCAAAGCTACGAATTTGGAGGGATATCGCTAATTTGACAACTTTTCTTAAACTTTGCCAAATTGACGGAAATGTCGCCAAATTGATATAAACGACACACAAACAGCTGCCATAAACCTTCGGGTTGGTCGTGTGGCTTGGGTCTTCTACATATCGATGAAATTTTTTTTGTTTTGTTAGAAGAGAGTACTGAAATGATGTTTGGTTAGCATTTCTCTGTCAGACCAACCATCCTACTTAGTAATACATTTAGCGAATTTTTAAAATGTCACCAAATTGATAAAAATGTTTTCAAATCTATAAAAATATCTTGAAATTGATAAAATTGAGCTACATAAATGATATTAATTGTTTTTTGTTAGGGGATAGTATTGTGATGATATTTCGTCAATTTGTCGCAAAGTGGAACTGTCAGTTCTACAGTCCCACTTGGCGATAAATTTGGCGATTTTTTAAAATGTCGCTAATTTGACGAAACTGTCGCCAAATGTTCCATAGAAATATAACTATTTAGACGATATTTTTTCTACCAATTTATTTGAAGCAAATGATATCATGTCGCTTAGCAACGGATTTAAATCCAATGTGTTTATGCGGCAGACGATTTTTATTAAATCCTTTCCGATTTGAATAATGAAGATATGTATATAAAATAAATTTCATTGCCACTTCATTTTGGACTGGATAATATAAATTATACTCTTCAGGTTTAAACATTATTATTATTGATATTTTCCGGAATTATTGATTCAGGGATTATTGATATTTTTAAGTTATTACGCCATTGTTTTATTGCGGCAAAAATTGCTGACACACGCATATTGTACGTTGTACGAGTAATCTTCTAGGAATGCACGGGTATATCTTCTAACCTACGAGAATATAAGTAGTACAGGTATATTGGCATATATTTTGACATATATTGGCATATATATTGGAATCAAGTACAGTCTTCTGGTATGAAGATTAAGGGGATTAATTATATATTCAATTTATTACGTCGTGTGTTGTATTTTACCAAAAAACATTTGTGACTCATATTGAAAAACGGGTAATCTTCTACTAATAATCGGACATTATAAGTAGTACGTGTATATCTTCCCATATAATTTTAGCACTTTAATTTTGACATATATTGGAATAAATGACTGTCTTCAGATTTAAAGATTACGGGTTTATTGGTATTTTCAATTTACACATGTAATCTACTAATACAGGTTATATTTTCTAATATTCGCGTATATAATTAGTACGGGTCCCATACAATTTTAACGCTTTTATTTTGCATATATTGATTCAATTCCATATTTTTTTTATATTTGCTTACATAAGGGGTCCAAGATGTTTTATTCTTCAGATATGTCCATGAAGATAATTTTATATAGCGAGAACAGAGATTCTTAAACTTCTTTTTAGGAGCATTATATTAAATATTTTAACAGAATATTTTGATTAAACATGTCATTTAGTATACTATAAGAATTTGGGCATGATTATGAATTTCAAGTTTCCTTATATTATATACTCCGTACGAAGAACGGGTATGCTGCTAGTCTATATAAATAAAATTGAAAATCTGTTCTACCTGTCTGTCTGTTTGTCCCATCATCACGGGACAACGGCTGAACCGAATTTGATGAAAGTTTGTGGGTAGCCTTGAAATAGCCTCACTTAAAATGTTGTTTATGTTTCGGCTTTCTAAGACCAGGAGTTATCGAGATATTAACGAAAAACGAAACTTTCATTTGTCTCATCATCATGGGAGAACGGTTGAACCGAATTTGATGAAATTTTGTGGCTAGCCTTGAAATAGCCTCACTTAAAATGTAGTTTATGTTTCGACTTTCTAAGACCAGGGATTCTCGAGATATTAACAAAAAACGAAACTTTCACTTGTCTCATCATCATGGGAGAACTGTTGAACCGAATTTGATGAAATTTTGTGGGTAGCCTTGAAATAGCCTCACTTAAAATGTAGTTTATGTTTCGACTTTCTAAGACCAGGGATTCTCGAGATATTAACAAAAAACGAAACTTTCATTTGTCTCATCATCATGGGAGAACGGTTGAACCGAATTTGATGAAATTTTGTGGGTAGCCTTGAAATAGCCTCACTTAAAATGTAGTTTATGTTTCGACTTTCTAAGACCAGGGATTCTCGAGATATTAACAAAAAACGAAACTTTCATTTGTCTCATCATCATGGGAGAACGGTTGAACCGAATTTAATGAAATTTTGTGGGTAGCCTTGAAATAACCCCACTTAAAATTGAGTACATGTTTCGAGTTTCGAAGACTAGAGGGTGTCGAGATATTAATGAAAAACGAAACTTTTCATAGGAGTTCTACTCTCTGACTACCTGGTTCCTCCTAATGAAAAAAGTTGGAAATCGCTGGTTTAAAACCTGAAAGTGAATTAAAATTCTATCTCTGAGTTTCGGAGATTTTTGCGCTAATTAATCACGTTTGAAAACATGAATTGTTTGAAAACATGAATATTTGAAATATGAATTTAAATGGAAAATTTATCACCATGGTTTATTTTTCACAAGGTTTTACTCAATAATGAAAAGTATTAAGAAATCAAAATGGTTATTTAATTATCAGCATTTTATGAGGAATATTCTTTCTTATATCATGTTGCTCAGCAACGCAGTTAAATCAAATGTGTTTAATTTTTATTATTATTGTTTCAATTTGAATAATAAAGAAATAGATATAAAAATATAATTTATAAATGGACGGTTTGATTTTCCTTTTAATTATATTAATTACGGACTGCGTACATCACTTTCATTTATTTTGACAAAGAGTTTTCAAATTTAAATATTGTGTTTAGCTAATAAACTCATATATTGTGTTTAGCCAATAAACTCATTTAGCCGATTTTTGAAACAGAATAAGAGTAGAACGGGTACTTCTAATACAATTTTACGGTTTCCATTTAGTATATACAAACGGAATCGGGAGGTTTTATTTTTCAGATCTGCAAATTCAGATCTACGAATTTGGCGGGATATCGCTAACTTGACAAACTTTTTTAAACGTTGCCAAATTGACGGAAATGTCCCCAAATTGATAAAAACGACGCTAAATCAATTAAATTAATTTTGTTTTTTTTAAACGAGAGTACTGAAATGATGTTTCGGTAGCATTTGTCTGTCAGTTCAACCGCCCTACTTAATAACACATTTAGCGAATTTTTGAAATACCACTAAATTGATAAAAATGTTTGTAAATCCATAAAAAACCAAGAAAATTATAAAATCGCGCTAAATAATTGAAATTAATTGTGTTTTGTTAGGGGATAGTATTGTGATGATGTTTCGTCAATTTGTCGCCAAGTGGGGCTTTCAGTTCTACAATCAATTTGACGATTTTTTTAAATGTCTCTAAATTGACGAAAATGCCGCCAAATCTTCCATAGGGATAGCATTGTTCAGACAATATTTTTTCCACCAATTTATTTGAAGCAAATGATATCATGTCGATTAGCAACTGATCCAATGTGTTTATGCGGCAGACGATTTTTATTAAATTTTATCCGATTTAAATAATAAAGATAGGTATATAAAATACATTTCATTGACATTGCATTTTTGACTGGATAATACCAATTACAGTCTTCAGGTATAAACATTATTATTATTGATATTTTCAGGGATTATTGATTCAGAGATTATTGATATTTTCGAGTTATTATGCCATTGTTTTATTATGGTAAAATTGTTGAAACTTATATATTGTACGTTGTACGAGTAATCTACAAATGCGCGGGTATATCTTCTAATCTACGAGAATATATGTAGTACAGATATATTGGCATATATTTTGATATATATTGGCATTGGAATCAATTATGGCCTTCTGGTATAATGATTGCGGGGATTACTGATATTTTCAATTTATTGCGTCATCTATTTTATTTTGTCAAAAGTTTTTTAGACTCATATTGTAATACGGGTAATCTTCTACTAACACACTGATATATCTTCTAAATTACGACATTATAATTAGTACGGGTATATGTTCCCATATAATTTTAGCACTTTCATTTTGGCATATATTGGAATCAATTACTGCCTTCAGGTTTATTGATACTGGTTTATTGATATTTACGGGTTTATTGTACGGGTTTATTATTTTCAATTTAAACATGTAATCTACTAATACAGGTTATATCTTCTAATTTTCGCGTATATAAGTAGTACGGGTCCCATACAATGTTAACGCTTTTATTTTGCATATATTGTTTCAATTTCATATTTTTTGTAAATTTGCTTATAAAAAGGGCCAGGATGTTTTATTCTTCAGATCTGCCCGTAAAGATAATTTTGTATAGCAAGAACAGAGATTCTTAAACTTCCTTTTAGGAACATTAAATTATTTTAACAGAATATTTTTATTAACAATGTCATTTAGTTTACTATAGGAATTTGCACATGATTGCGCATTTTAAGTTTCTTTATATTATATACTCCGTACGAAGAACGGGGATGCTGCTAGTTTATAATATAAAAGAAATATAAAATAATAATTTGACATGTTGCCACCCAGAAAAGCTCCCAATGTCGGTGTACTTTTCAACGTTCAAAACATTGTGCGGTGGATCTTGTCCATCATTATTTCGCACTCAAAGAAATAAAATACTTGCAGTATGTACGGAAAGTCAGGTGCTGCCCTCGTCAGATTTTTTTTATGCGTACAAAGTTTGACTTCGGCCAGTCTCAAGCTCTGGATATTGAGTTTCAGCGCTTATTCAGCTTGTACCCGACATTACTATAAAGTTTCGATCGAATGTGCATCCATTTGGAACATATGCATAGAATAAAAATTCGGAGATAGCCTCTTGATGTTTTCTATTTTAAAACCTAGAGAACTGAAAGAACGGTCAAAATAAATAACGGACTGTTTGTGGTCCCTGTATCTGGAAAGGTAATTGTTTCCGCTTTTGATAAATTTTAGATCATATATTTTTTGTTTATGAAAATCAAAATTATCTATGTATATACCATAGCTTGGTGCAGGCCGAAATTTTAGACATACCCATTCAGAGACTGAAATCATTTTAACTCGAGCTGACCCTTAAAGTTTATCCAAAAGTGTCAAAACTAGGGTTAGTTTCTGTCCGAAATTAGCTACACCCCCTTCCCCTAATATTTCTCAAATTACACCACCTACATTCAACAGGGCGCGGTAATTTCTTTTTGATTAAATTTGAATCCTAAAACTTCAAGCGAATACTGATCCGTGAGTCGGAAGACAGTGTTTTTACTAATCCTATTTATCTGGAACTAGGCCAGAAGAAGTCCATAAGACCAAAGGTAGAGTGATTGGTCCAAAAACCCCAGGCACTCCATGGTATAAGTTTGATTTTTGCCTAATACCACCCAATTTAGACAGGAACTCAGTGAGAGTGGTAGCCACAGGGATCGTGCCTTACCCTGGCCCATCGCCTCTCGAATCGACATTCGAACCTTCAAGTTTATTGTGACCATACTTCGCAAAGACACGGTGCTTTAGGTGGCGTCGAGGATCAAACTCGGAACCGCCGCGTGCCATCCTTTTCAGAGGTGTGCATGGGCTCGGGTCTGAACCACGGGCCCAGTTCAAACCATGGGACAGTCCAGACCTGAGTTTTCTAACAATGTTTCGGACCGTGCCGGGTTTGGGCGTAGTTTTTAAAAAGTCAAGTACGATGGGGATGAACATATTTAGTTTTAAAAAAAGTTACATTAATTTTGTTTGAGTACATGGAATTACTGTGTTTATTTCAGCTATGTTAAGATACATGTTTCCGGCTGTGCATTAAGTGCCTTACGCCAAATTAGCAGGCTGAACAGTCTGGGCCGAAGAAGATAAATGTTTAAAAAAAAAAAAAAAAACTTTTATCACAATTCTTCGTACAAAAATTTAAGTAATTCAAGTTTTTAACACATTTGAGTACAAATAATTTCGTGTTAATACGGACCTAGGCTTAATGTTATTCGGGCCAGGCCGGGCTCGGGTTTTACACTTGTAAATTTGTTTCGGGCTCTGATCAAGTTTAAGCACTGGTATTATCGGGCCGGGCGGAAATCTGAAATTTCGGCACCTGCTGACCTTTAATCCTCTTGTCTTAACCACTAGGCTATCCCTTTAGTGGGCACGCTGAATCTAGCTGAAGGCTATCCCTTTAGTGGGCTAGAAATCAAAAACCTGATTAGTGCAGAAAACAGTTGATTTTCGGTGTTAACATGTTTGAGTACAAAAACATTCTCGTCTCCTTCTTCAGGATAAAGAAAGACGGCAACAATTTCGGAATGCAAGAGATCTTTGCTTTTATAACAAAGTGTTTTATTTTAAGTTTATTTAATTTGACAATTTGAGCGAATATTTTTATACTTCATTTAATTCTCTATGCAGAGTATCCGTATGCTGCTGTGCATAATGTTTTATATTCGAAACATGCCCAGCTGTCACATTAAATCCTGCATTCTGGGGTGTCAGCTTCCTACGCGTTTTGTAGTTCAGGTACTTTGCGCGTTCCTTTATTTTAGGTCATGAATATATTATAGCATATTTAGGCAGAGACTCTGAATATATATTATTAATATAGAATGAACGCGTGGCGTGTTTGATCCAGAATGAACAGCCTTCCCATTGCGCTTTTCCACCTAATTGACGCCGAGAATATTTGTAACCTGATAGTGCTAGTGGTGAAAGCTAGCTAGATCATTATGGTATGAATTGTTGAAACAGTTGTGCTAAAATATCTATATTTAATGAATGCTTGTAAATTGTTTTAGCTTAGTAAATTGTTTTAGATGATTTGAGATACAAGCTGATCAATAAAATAATTACAGTCAAAGCCCACCCTTCCAGCGTAAATATTCCATTTTAGATAATTGGACTGGTCGGTAACCATATGCTCCTCAAAATAATTTTGATAAATTTTAATTTGGAATATGTTCACAATTTTCAATGTGCAAATAAAATGTTTATAACACCCACAGTTTAAATTCTACCAGCTATGACCTCAATTGAATTAAGATAGCTATATTGCAGGTTTTCCTCGTGGCAGTATGTTTATAATTATAACGTAATTAAACAGCTGATGATGGTACATAAAAGTTGCAATTGGGATATAGATTTGCACGAGCCTAGCTCGAGCCGACCTGCAGGCCAGGGTTAAGTGGGCTTGACCTCTTAAACTTTGGAGCTGATTGAACTTGGGCGGACGTTATTTTGCAAAATGGTATTGTACACATTATTTCACATTCATTGCAAAAAATCGTATTTAAATCGAATGTTTACTTTCGAAGTTATAAACATATAAAGATTATAAATGAAACAAAGTTAGAATGGAACATACACTTCAAATGCTTTTTTTTTCTCAAAACACGATTTTTTGAAATAATTACAACTTGCAAGCGTTTCAGACATCAAGCTTTTTACTTGATTAGATTAAACAAATAAATTCTAATTCTTTTTTAATTTTGAATATATATTGGACTACATTGTTGTTTTACAGTGTTGTTAATCTATATTAAATTCAACTATGTTAGTGGAAATTATAGTTTTTCTTTTCGTAAAATAAAGAAGCATTACAGAACAAACAAATGTTCTTCCTAAATTATTTTTTAATATTAACTTTGAATCCCATTTTTACTTTCCCTGCAATACTTGGTAATGCATGGGGAAAGCATTGGAATCATGCCGAAAATCGCAAAATCGCAACTCGAGTTTTCGACGGATCTACACGTTTCGAGACGCCTCTAGAATACGAAAAAACTATTTTTAGCGTAACGTGTGTGTGTGCGCGTGTGCGTGCAGATTTTGTATCCAGTCTAACTCAAAAACTAATGGACCGAATTTCATAAAATTTGGTAGGTAAGTCACTTACTTGTAGGTGAATCTGGTGCTGATTAGTTTTGGGTAATATTCGGGATAAAAGAACCCGCATTTTTTTGCGAAATTGCCCGCAAAAACTTGTATCCACTCTAACTGAAAAACTAATGGACCGAATTTCACAAAATTCGGTAGATAGGTCACTTGTGGTTGTGGGACACCCTGGTGCTGATTTGATTTTGGTACGATTCGAAAAAAAATAACTTGCCTTTTTTTGCAAAATGGCCCGCAAAAATCGCAAAAATCTAAAATAAAGAACTACTTATGCTCAAATATATCCATTAAATGCTTGTTGAATACGTAATTTTTAACGAAATAAAGAATAAGACCAACTCCATTATACTAAGACCAGCCGTTCTCGAGATATTTTAGTTTTTTCGTATTTTCTCTACGCCATCTTTGAAAATAAGTCCAGTTATCAAATGAGAACGAAAATTGAATTAAAAGTGAATTAAATTTAATTAAAATAAAGAGAACGTGAATATAAGTCTGCAGGGAAAGTTATGTGCTGCCCACATCAGATTTTTTTTATAGCAACTGTTCTTTTTTTTTTAAAAAAAAGCTAACTTAGCAAATATTCATTGTGCTCGGAACGCTTAAAATAATGAAATTTACAATATAAATTATTTAATAATTTAAAAACTAAATATTTATTGACCAAATGTTGTGTATAGTAAACTAGTTGCATATAAACAGATATTTAAAAAGTTAAAAAATTTAAAAGTTTATTTCAATTTAAAAGACGTAAGTTGCATCAGTTTTTTCAGGTTCATTTAATGTGAGTTATGTCTTTTAAGTTGAAATAAACCGGGCTCAGGCGGTCGTGATTAGTTAGTCAGGTACTGATTAGTATTATACATTTTAAGCGGGCCGGGATTGGGTGGGCTTGTTTTTAAAAGCGTTTAAAATAATTACTTAAAAATTTTAATTTCTCTGTTTACAAGTTGTAGATTCGTATTTTACCATAATTCCCTCATCTGTGTATAGTATTCCCTGATCAACTGCGCATAAACTAAAATTAAAAAACATTAATTTTACACTTATGTATTCCGTGCTGTTTGTTGCAAACGTGTCTGGCCTAGTTCATACATTCTGATTTTAATATAATTAAAATGAAATGTAATTGCAATAAATATTCTACAATCTTCAAAAATCCCCTTTCATTAGCTTTTCTTGTCAAGCTTATACTTTATGAAATGAAAATTCCATAACCAATTTCGCCTCTTACCTAAATGGAGACCGAGCTTGGCAGCTTTTAATTTTCCAATTTTATCCAGGGTTCGACTGGGCCTAATTTCTTAATGAATTCTGCACTCTGACTGGACTGGGTTTAATATTATATTTATTCCGGACTTTATTTTTAAATTTGATTTGGATTTAATCCAGCCTTAAATTTTGTTCCGTACTTAGACCTTGTCGGGCTTAATTTTTAAATTGGATTGGTAGGGTTAAAGGGATTAATTTTTAAATGGATACCAATGTTTTATTAGTTATTTCCATGCTATTCTCGTCGCAGTTATTAGTCGTTCGCGAGATATTAGGAATTATATATATATATATATATATATATATATATATATATATATATATATATATATATATATATATATATATATATATATATTCTATCTGCTTATCTTATACTTCTTTTTATTATGCAGGCATATATTTTAAAGTTAGGGTTTTTTGAGTTACAACTTCTCTCTATTCTATCATTAGATTTTCAAATTATTTTTATTTAAATATGATAAACCGCTAGAACGTTATATTTTCAATTATAATCAAATTGCCAAATCAATAGATATTAATCAGAATTATGAATTGGATAAAGAGTCATATTGCCACTGTCATTTAGAAAAATACAAAGACTTCGTAGATAAACACAATGGGCATGTTATAACGGGAAATCTAAATATTAGTAATTATGATGCACTGAGATCACTCATGTTACTTGGTACTAAGTACCGTATACCTAGTAAATTCAAACATAAATTAATTTGTAAAGATTTATTTCTTGACATAAATAAATTTATCTATAAAATCAGCTATATATAAATATCAAATCCCTGTAGAAGTCTTCAAGCCCTGGAGTGTCTTAATAGAGCAATTCTTAAATCACTATATATATAATCAGAAAATTAATAAATCATATAAACTTAATTCAATTAAAAATGATATTAAAGAAATTCAAAATGATTTTGTTATTACATATGTCGATAAGGCAAGTGGTAACTACTCAATTATTTGTAAATATTACTATATAAGTACCCTCCAGTCACACTTACTTAATAATCAAATCTATAATTTACATAAAACTAACCTTAAAATCTTATCCAATAGAATTTCAGCCAAATATAAGCTAATCCATCTAAAAAATAGTTGTAATAACATTCCATATATTGTTTTAGTACCCAAGTTTCATAAATCCCCTGTTGCTTTTCGAACCATTACCAGTGGGCATAATTCTTACATTACTAATGCTGGAAAATTATTATTAAAAATATTACATGAAGTATCCTTGTCAGATGAAATCTCAAATAATTGTCATATTGTAAAAAACAGTTTTGAATTAGTTAAATTAAAAACTCTTACTAATATTCATAGTATTTATACTTATGATTTCAAAGATTTATTTAATAATATTAATATAGATGATCTGTATAGAATTATTTTAGGAATTTTTGAAAAATATAATATCAACCTAAAATATTTAAATTTTCTCTTTAAAAATTACTTAATTTCACTCTTTATGAGAATTATATTCGACATGGTGTTACTTTTTTGAAACAACAGGTTTGTATCCCACAAGGGGGGGGGGGGGGGGGGGTGCCTCATCATTGTTAGCTAATCTGTATTTATTCTTCTATGAAAAAAACATTAATCCAAGCTTGCATAATATGCACATGTTTAGATATTTAGATAAGATATTATGTGTATCCCCAAATAATATCCCTATACTTTTATCCACATAATTTACAATTAAATGCAAGTATTAATGATTCTAACGTTGCAAACTTTTTAGATTTAAATTTACAAAATTGTAATATGGTTATAAACTTGTATGATAAGACAGAATTTTAAATTTAATACATCAAAAATTCAACATTTTGACTCTTGATATTATAATAAAACAGGCTCTTAGAATCAATAAAATTTGTGATGAATATTATAAATTAGATCATTTTATAGAATTATTGAGTTCAGCGACTAATAATGCACATCCTCCCAAGTTCGTTATTAAAATTATCAACTCAGTGTATCAACTTCCACTCGATAACATCCTAGAAAACTTTCCCAATTATAGTGGCTAACATACATAAGAAAAAAAAATTATATATAATTATTTATTAATTATATAAATAAATAAAAATGAAAAAAATAAACTAAGTCAAAAAAATTAGAAATATCAAAACATCGGAAAATAAGATGCATTAACATTAATGTTTTGAATTTTATTTTCGCTAAAAAATTGTAACTTTTGCCAATATTGAAACTACGAGTTGAGCGCCCTTATAATGGTGTATAGTGGCATTCTCGTTTATCCAGTTTTCCTATGAATTACTTGTTTAGTAAGAATTTTCATCTTTGATTCATATTCATATTCTAATTTGCTTGTCCGGTCTCCTGCTTAGACTCACTGGACGGGTCTGGGAGTATTACTGTGAACGTTCATACTGCCTCCCTGGTAGAATTTCGACTTGTTCATTCCGGTGCTTCTAGATAATTTAAGCTGTTGTGTTTGATCGTGTATACACGTGGTGAAAGAATAAGGGTTCATGCCGCATGGTAATACAAATTTTCTTAATGTTTCCTATCTTCATTTTTTGATGCCTGTAGTCTGAGTTAGAGTATTTATAATAATGTACTATTGCTCTATCTGAAACAGGCATGTGTTTGGGTTAGTTAGAGTTAAATACTCAGACCTGAGGAGGAATTTAACTCTGACTAATCATCGAATTTGGGCTGGTGTTGTTCTCTTCTCTTATCAGCATTATGGCCGTGAATTTGCTTCTATGGTGATGTTAATATTACTTGAATATTTTTATTATTACATATTTCTAATATATATATATATGTGTGTATGTATGTATATATATATATATATATATATATATATATATTTGATAATCTTATTTTAATCGATAACAAAAACAAATAAATCCTATTGGTTTTCAAGATATGGTTATTAGAAAGTTCTAATAATGGTGTAGAAGATCAAAAGCACACTGTTTTTGGTATTAAATAAATACCACGCAAATTGAAATTGGAAACTTTTGGCAACTTATGAGTTCAAACAGAATAACTTATTCATACTCAAATGCAGAATATTCATCAACATACAATTGCCATATAATTAATAACCCATGAAATTAATGACTTTGACAAATTTTCCGGCGTCAAAATGCAAAACTATTACAAAAAGTAACTTCTCTAGTGAATGGAACGAACTAGATCCACGAGAATGATGTTAACAGATTGTTATGTACTATTGGATGATAAGTACCGAAATGTGCAATATCTCGAAAGCTATTTAAGTTGGCGTTCTAAAGTTGGTGCCATACGTTTTTTAATATTTTTTTTTTATGAAGCAAGATTTCAATAGTGTTGATTTTGTTACTAGTTTTTTTTTTTTTTTTTTCAAAAATACATTCGAAAATCATGCGATATCTCGAAAACGGTTCATGCTAGCGTTTTAAAGTTTGTGTCATTCGTTTTCTAATGAAGAATTATGTGTGAAAAAATTATTTATCATTATTGATTTTTTAATATTTTTTTCGAAAATTGGAAACGTCAGAACGTTCTATTGAATTTAAAATCAGTAGTTTTCCAATATTCACTGATTTTTATAATCGTGCCAAATTACGTTTGAAACGCTCCATTCTTTCGTCAGATATCAGATCGACAAACTCATATAAACACATACACAGATATATAACACATACATACATACGTACGCACACACACAAGCACGCACTAATATAATGCACACACTAACATACATACATACATAGACACATATTAACACACATACATCGCCTCAAAAACGTTCGATTCGAATTTAAGGGATGCTTGAAACGTAATCTTCCGTCGAAAAATCAAATTCTATTTCAAATTTTCGACTCCGTGACAATACTTTCCCAATGCATTATATAGGATGTAGGAAGATTAATAATAACAAGCCTGATTATAGTTCTGAATATGCACTAGTATTGTTGATAGTAATCTCACTGGGCTATTCAAAGATTAATATAAATTAAAAATGTTAACAATGGAGGCGATATTTGGTTTCAAAATAAAGCTAATCGCATTAATTTTAATGATCCGTAAATGCACCAGAAAGAAAGTCTTTCTTTCTCCTATCTTCTTAAGTGTTTTAATACCCAATTTGTTTGAGATATATATGCTCCTAGCAGAAAAAAAAAAATGACGTGCAATTTCTTATTCTGATGGGTGGAGTAGAGGAAAGTTAGCTGTTTTGTTTTTCTTTTGTCCTTCATCGTCTAATGTATAACATGCCGTTGTAAAAGAAACAAGAAAAAGTAAAATAAAAAAGAAAGTACAATGCAACCATGGAACGGAATTGCAGGTATTTTTTCCAAGCACGCTGATTAAGTGAGCATAGTTTGTCGCTAAATTAGTTTTCATTGCATCAAGCTTCTTCTAAGTTTTTAAATGCTAGGGTTTTTCTTTTTTCTTAAGATTTTTTTCTTTTTTAAATAAATGAGTTTGGTTTTTCAGTCAGTGCATGTGCATATTTAAATTAACTGGAACCGAAAAGAAACGGTTAATAGAACTTAAAATTTTACGCACTTCTATTGTGCCCATATATGAAATGTCTTGCAAATATCAAGGAATAAGAATGTGTAAACCAGGGGTGGCCAACCCAAATGACCCTGCGGGCCACTTCAGAAAAACATTATAATCCCGCGGGCCGCATATATATATATATATATATATATATATATATATATTATTGCCAATGGCCAGGCACTTGACTCATCGTTATTCGCTCATAATTCGGGCATTTATTAAATGATCCATTTAGCCGTCCTAGCGACGTTGCCCCAGGCGCACCAGAGGAGGGCGGAACACACTGCGCCAATGGCCAGGCACTTGACTCATCGTCATTCGCTCATAATTCGGGCATTTATTAAATGATCCATTTAGCCGTCCTAGCGACGTTGCCCCAGGCGCACCAGAGGAGGGCGGAACACACTGCGCCAATGGCCAGGCACTTGACTCATCGTCATTCGCTCATAATTCGGGCATTTATTAAATGATCCATTTAGCCGTCCTAGCGACGTTGCCCCAGACGCACCAGAGGAGGGCGGAACACACTGCGCCCACAGCACAACAACATCCATGCCTTACGTGGGGCTCGAACCCACAATGTGGCGCTCGAGCGATTGCTTTGGAAACGCATGCCTTGACCACTCGACCACCACGTCGGCCCGAGGACCGCATATAAAAATATATATCTTTATATTAGATTTGGACACATTACAAACATTTATTGGAGTGAAAATTTAAAACAGAATTAATTATTATTATTGTTTTCATTATTTTTCATGTATGCAAACATACATAATATAATAATAATAATAATGCAATGATCGAATAATGTTTAATTTATTTAATTAGTGAGATATTTGTTTCTCAACTCTTTCACTTAGTTTTTGCAAGTCGATCTCAATGCGTGTATTTGCACATCGTAATTGATGTTGCAGGTTTTCGTCCGTTAGGTTCGAACGCGATTTATGTTTGATAAATTTCATTTTTGAAAAAAACGATTCACAGGTGTAAGTTGATCCAAAAGCGCTCACAACTTTTTGTGCCAGATCTCTCAAATTGGTAGCCCTTAGTACAAAAGATAAAGCCCTTAGTACAAAAATGGAATAGTTTCCAATGTAGGAAACTGGATGTAATTTTAACTCGTTTGCGCATTGGTCACACTCGTTTTACTCACAGGCATTTACTTTTAGGAGAAATTGAACCCCTTTGTAATGTTTGTCAAACCGCAGCAAGTGTAAAACATATTCTAATTACTTGTCCTAAATATAAACAGTTTCGTTTTAAACATTTTAAAACGTATACTCTAACTTTGACGGAATTGATTGGAGAAAACCCTCATTCAGGGATTTTTCCATTCTTATTAGACATTGGGTTTTACCATCATATTTAAATTCACTTCCTATCACCTTTTAAACTTTTTTCATCTTGTTTCCATCATTAACCCTCTTGCATTGTCTTGTTTTAGTCATACAACTTTTTAGATTATACACTTGTTTTTATTCTTTACCTTTATCTGTATTTTAGTACCATATGTCCGGCGCAGCATATCCTCTTTGGATCTTGTGCCAAAAATCCTAAATCAACCAACCAACCAACCAACTCAAATTGGAAAATTTTTCTTTTGTGACATAAGTGTTATAAAAATCTATTTTTGATTCTGATGTTTCAAAAATGTGTTTTAATTCATTATTGCATTGTAAGTCAATCAGTTCCATTTAGAGATATTCTGGGGCCAACTCGACATCGACGTGAAAGGGAGATGAATATATTTCAAATAATTTTTTTTATTTGTCTAAATTAGTGAAACGACTCTCAAAAGTAGCTGCAAGTTTGCTTATTTCTTTTGCGTATTTGATGTAACTGATACATTTTGAATTTTTTAATTCTTTCATCAATGGAAAGTGTTGAACGTTATTATTTTTCAATTGAGATTCAGATAGCAGTAGTTTCTTCTGAAATGCTTTGATGTGATTAAATGCATCGATTATTAAATTATCTTTTCCTTGTAATGATGTATTTAATTGATTGAGTTTTTCGATGATATCTACTAAAAAGCATACATCCAATAACCATTCATCATTTCTTAATTCTGGTACTGGTATTTGCTTGTCATTCATAAACAAGTCAATTTCTTGACGTAACTTAGAAAATCGCTGTAAACATCTTCCACGACTCAAGCATCTGACACGACTGAAGTATACAACGTCACCATATTCACAATCTAATTCTTTTACGAACTCCTTAAATTGTCGATGCTAGAGTGCATGTGATCGAATGTAATTCACTGTTTTTATGACTACTTGCATAACATGATTCATCGATAATACTTGGGCACATAGATTTTGTTGATGAATCACAATGCAATACTGCCCACTTCTAAGTATGTATAAAAACAGAAGCAACGTGATAAAATAGAAACAGTTATGGGATTTATCTGTTACAAAACACTACACTAAAAACAAAAGTATTGCACAAAATAATCGTATTTTGTAAAGTTGTAATGAATCTCGCGGGCCGCAAAATTATTCAAGGCGGGCCGCATGCGGCCCACGGGCCGCGGGTTGGCCACCCCTGGTGTAAACAATGCCCATACTCTCCGCTTCGCAGATTTCCAACAGACTTATTTTTATTTCGGTTTTTTAAAATAAATTTAATTGAGAGTTTATATAAAATGTTTTGAATCTAGAAAATTTAGGAAGATTCATTCTTGTTATTCTATTTCACAAATGGCAAATATATCTCTCCTTAATTTCAGAAGTGCAGCTAGTAAATAGGAATTCCCTTTAAATTAGAGTTTTGGTGCAGTCTACTTTTATGTACATAGTGTTGTGACACGTCACAACACTTTTTATTTATTATTCCAAATTAACATTTTTTTTTATAAATCATTAAATATTTTATTTTTATTTAATTTATTATTCCAATTTATTCTATTCAAAATTGTTTTTATTTTATATATCCATTAATAGACCAATTGACTCTTTTATTAACTTTAATTATAATGTGCTGCTATCAGTTCATGTTTTTATTCGTACAGTGTACGCCCTTTTTAAAAATGACTGCATACGCGCACACCTTTTCAATTGGTAAGATCTCGTTTCAGACGAGATACGGAAACTTGTTTTCTTCTGTCTCATTTTGACCTCCCTGGTTGAACAGGAGTTTGTTTTATCTGGTATGGCAACGTCCGGTTTTAGGCGGGAATTTTCTTCCTCTGTGCAATAAGTGCTGAGCCTTTTTTTTTTCTCTTGAAAATTCTGGTGAAGTAAGGTCGTGATATCGGTGGGGTCCCCTTTAGGGGGATGCCTCGTGCCCCAACCATTTATTTTATCATCTTTAATAATCTAAACTCCAGGTGTACAAAAAATATTAATACTTTTTATAGTGAATCAAAACATCTCAATCTGTCAAAATATGTGATTATATTTTGGATCTGTGTCTAGTGATTTTGTGATATAATTCAGAAAGAATTGCACTTGAATCAGCCAACTGTGTTGCACAATTATCTCTTCAGAAATATGTGTATAAAGAAATTCATTAATGCACGAGTGAATGCACAATTGAGTGGCTGGATATGTATATATAGATATATATTCCAAGTAAAGGCACCTTTTGAAGATTATGTTTTGTCAGAGCTCTGATGAGCTAAGAATTTGCTGATGATCAAAATACAAATCTATATGTCCTTCATGGGTACAAATATTACAACTATATATATATTTCTTTCTGCAGTAGTGCACAAGTGATGATATAAAGTTTACACTTTGAGATTCTTATCTTGATGAAAAAGAATGCATTGTTATTCCATACTTTCATATATATATATATCACAAGTGGTGATATAAAAAAATTACACCTTGAGAATCTTATTTTGTGAAATGATTGCATCATTTACATCTATACTTGCACATATAGAAATATTTAAAAAAAAAAATAAATAAATAAGGAACATTTATCTTGTACCTGAGTGTATTTTATGAGCATCATGGATTTTTTTAGTTTCAAGAACTATATTTTTTTTTTACAACAAATAACTGCTAGCAACCAATGTGAAGTACAACAATCTTAATATTGAGTTATATTTATATTTGATTTTAGGTCCTGAAACAGGTAAGTAATTTTAGGCGCTCACATACAAGTATGGTTTAATATTTATTACACAACGCATTGTTCTTCTTTTTCAAAATTCTATTCCCTACTATACGATCCCCTTCCATTAAGTAACTAACTTTTAATTAATTAATTCCCCTTTAAATTGTATGTGAGTGTCCGACCCAATCAGGTGTTGGGATATAATTGTTCAATTGATATTATTTTCTTTAATTAAGTCTCTTGAATGGTTGTATCACAACACATAGATTGACTGTAAAATGACAAATTATCCAATTTTTGTTGGGATTTAAATTCAACCCAATCCTTCAAATCCCGATAAAGTTGAAACGCATTTGATTTTCTTTATGTATTCACTTCCAAATACGAAAGCATCTATTTTACCAATTATTCACTAAATAGTCTCTTTACATTCTGAGTTATGCGAAATTTAGTGCTTTCCTAAATTGAAAAAATATATATTTTTTATTTGACATTACCCACCATTCGTTAGAATTGTCTCTCGTTTGTTTCACATATGCCAGCTTCAGTTTTAGGCTATGGAAGAGTGCTTTCAGTTGTTTAGAATCAACTTTAAACTGCTAAGAAATGATCGTAGAGCATCAAAATCCAACCCTATCCAGTAACTGAACCATAAGTCTGGTCATGACTTTCCTCTTTAAACACGGGGTAAATGAAACTCTGAAACCTACCTATCTATACCAGCTTGAATAAATTCTTTGCATACGCTGTAAAATATTCTGCAACCCTTGTTCATTTTCTTCAGCTACTTTATTGATAATTTCGCCAAACTGATCAGAAAAGCGACAATTACAGGCGTTCATGAAAATTTTCAGCTTCTGAAATATTCAGCTAATTATCGTCTGCAGAAGCGTTATTTTTGTGTATATATATATATATATATATATATATATATATATATATATATATATATATATATATAACTGCATTTACAAATTAAAAAATTTGTCTGATATTTCCTATCATATCATATTTAATTAATTTTCCTCCGTATTGTTTTTGAACCAGGGTATGACACTTATCATGTTTTAAATTAGTATAACTATTTTATTTTTAATTTTATCTTATTTATATATATATATATATATATATATATATATATATATATATATATGAGTGTATATAGTCCAGGGAAGAGACATTTCAGGTTACAAAAAAGATCTACTTTATTATATGACACTCGAATCATACCATTTGTTACATAGGGCCGAGCTCCGGCGACCAGCTCTCAAGCCATCTCAAGGCCGTCTGCGTTGGTTCACAGAATGTACAGTTACATTGGAGGGGGAGGAATATGGGAAACATGCTGCCTCGCGTTCTTTATGTTTTAAAAATGTGATTGGGAAGCAGTTTCATATGAGAAAGTTTACCCATAGGTTAAGATTAAGGCCCATATATGGTATGGTCGAGGAAAGGAAGAAGTGCTGGCAGACTTTTTTAATATTAGTGGCGTGAAATAGAATTTAATATAGTTGCAATACGTGTGCTTGAAATGAAATAGGAATTTGGAATAAGAATTATGAAAAAAAAAAAAAGAACGCATTGTTGAAAAAAGCTTAAAATTTCTGTATCATATATATATATACAGGGTGTCCCAAAAACATTGACATTGGCTTTAATTCCTTAAATATTGATCTTAGACATATATAATAAATTACAAAGTTGCGTAAAAAAAGGTACAGAATTTTATGAAATTGATTAAAATTTTCAAGGGAATTAAATTTTAAGAAATACAAAATTTAAATTTTTATACGGTGCCCGTACAAAAACATTTCTAATGAGTAAAATGTGCCCCATACACTAATAAGGGGATGTGCAAAATTTCAGCATTTTATGATAAAAAGTCCCAGAGATATGAAAAGACAAAAATGCTGACTTGAACCACTTTTCGATGCATCGACATGGGTTTTCAGAGGGGAAAATCATATCGGCAGATCGCGTTTCAGGGGTCATACATAAATTATGAAAGAAAACAATGATTACATAAATAATAATTTTGCTATTTATGTACAAAAGTATCTACACTGTGTAGAAATAATAACTTTACGCAAAGATGACAAAGCTTGTTCAAAATGTTTTCCATCCATGCCAAAGATCCATTAAAGATAAGAGGCAGATATTATTTGCCTATGATGCATTTCTGCGTTGCGTCATTTGCACTCTTGCTGTGAACATTTACATTTTAATTTGTGATTAATCCCTCACCAACTTTGTTTAAACATATCTCTGGGACTTTTTAGTATATGGGGCACATTTTACTCATTGGAAATGTTTTTATACGGGGGCCGTATAAAAATTTAAATTTTATATTTCTTCAAATTTAATCCCCTGAAAATTTTTATCGATTTCATAAAATTCTGTACCTTTTTTTACGCAACTTTTTAATTTATTATATATGTCTAAGATCAATATTTAAGGAATAAAAGCCGGGGTCAATGTTTTTGGGACACCCTATATATATATATATATATATATATATATATATATATATATATATATATATATAATTATAAATGAATATTACCACAGAAACTCGTAAACAACTGGACAGAAAATAAGAAACCAATATAAAATACGCGCATAATGCAGCAGACAAGTATATGGGTAAATATTTGAAATGTAATAATAAGAATTATGTAAAAATAAAAAAATACAATTCAAGTAATATTAACATCACCATAGAAGCAAATTCAAAGCCATAATGCCGATAAGAGAAAAGAACAGCACCATCCCAAATTCGATGATTAATTAGAATTAAATTCATCGTCAGGTCTGAGTATTTAATTCCAATTAACCCAAACAAATGCCTGTTTCAGATTAAGCAATAGTACATTACTATAAATACTTAAACTCAGACTACAGGCAACAAAAAATGAAAAAAGGATACATTAAGAAAATTGTATTACCATGCGGCATGAACCATTCTTCTACCACGTGTATACACGATCAACCTCAACAGCTTAATCTAGAAGCACCGGAATGAACAAGTCGAAATTCTACCAGGGAGGCAGTACGAACGTTCACGGAGTTACTCCCAAACCCGTCCAGTGAGTCTAAGCTGGAGACTGGACAAGCAATTCAGAATACAACTTCCCAAATATGCAAACATGAATATGAATCAAAGATGAAAATTCCTACTAAACAAGTAATTCATATGAAAAATGGATAATCGAGAATGCCACTATACACCATTATAAGGGCGCTCAAAACGTAGTTTCAATACTGACAAAAGTTACATTTTTTTGCGAAAATAAAATTCAAAACATTAATGTTAATGCATCTTATTTTCCTATTTTTTGATTTTTCTAATGTTTTTGACTTAGTTTATTATTTTTCATTTTTATTTATATAATTAATAATTATATATAATATATATATATATATACACACATATATATATATATATATATATACATACACATACACATATATATATATATATTTTTTTTTTATATATATATATATATTTATATATATATATATATATATATATATATATATATATATATATATATATATATATATATATATATATATATATATATATATATTATAATCAGGAACCTTATGGACAGCTGATTTCCCTAAAACTTTCAGTAGCATGCTTGCAAATGTTTTATACAGTGTACATTATCGTAATGAAGCGCAGACTGAGCTAAATAAATTATTTCTCTGCTTCTGAATTAAACCCTATACTTAAATACAAATTATGTCACACATTTCTGGCTCCATTATATAGCTAACAAGTTTCATTTAGCCGCATCTTTTTCAGAATAATCGTCAAAAGTAAAATCTCCTCGCAAAACTTATTTTTCTCGTAAAATATTCCACATTAAACTACATATTTTTATATACAGGATCGGAAATAAAAGATTGTTGGATTTCCTCTAAAATCCCAGCATGTTTCTAGCAGTTGTTCTCTGTTTGCGTGATGAAAATCCCGACAGGAATTGCAAGCGCATATCACCGAAGTGGACTCTGCATTCTCCTCCCTTTAATATCAGATTGATATGCAATTGGCAATTTGACTAACCACCTACTGCTATTTTTTTTACCTCAGGTTAGCTGCCTGATACTATTTTTATCTTGCAGGTTAGCTTCTTCCGTGGTCGTTGAACTGCCTTTTATTTTTTATTTTATTTATTTATTTATTTTTAAATCAGCGCTTAATGTCTCAGAGTCCACTGAAACCGTGCTAATCGCACTCGAGTCAGTTTCAGACCCCCGACGTCATTGCATTAATCTACAAGATTAACTTCTTCGAACGCCATTGTAAAGAACTTTGCTGTCCCAGCCTGGGGTTCTAATAGCGAATCTTGATACTGGCCAGCCCGACTCTCTTCCAAATGAGCTGCTGGAACGAAATTGCTAGCTTTTGACATTGACTCTGCAAGTTAAAAAAGAAATCAAGATTAAATATATCCTCAAAAATGGTCAATCTTACCTATATGAATGTAGAATATTATGATTATTATTGTGTTGCTTCCTAGTACGGCAAGTATGAAGCTGTGGTGATAAAATGCTGCAGCGAATCGAATCCATCTTCGTACTTGTTAAACATTTGAGGTGAATTCGAACATGAAAATCTTCTGACTGGCAGAATTTTCTCCGCAAACATGAATTATAGATGAGAAGGAGCAGGCACTCTTAATACCCAATGATTTATTACGCTTTGGCGAGAAGGATAAGAAAGATGTAATGAGTGTAATAAAAAAGGAGTGGGTTCCCTTTTACTTTTTCTTAATGACTGATATTTTCTGGCGACGATAGCAGGACGCGGAATGCATCTTGTGCACCGTTCAAAATACCACCTTCTCCATAATAATTTAAAAGATTTTTGTTTGAGCATGTATAATGAATGGATCCATTTTCCTGTAGCAAGAACTCACCAGCTGATAGATCACGTATCAGGATAATAATAAAATATGGATACACAACTCTTATGTAATCTGATTTATCTTTTGTAATGATTTTTCCCACCAGTGCCATTCTTTGTAATAGTGAAATTATTGATTTTAAAATTATTTCGTTATATCGCGATAGTGAAACATCCTTATCACTCTAAACACCCCCATTTACCAATCCTTAGAACTGTTTATTTTTATAGCCTGCTCAATCTGCTGTTTTCTTTTGATACACATCTTCAAAATTGGTATTTGGATTGTGGTTGTCAGTAGTGCTGTTGTAAAACTGGAAGTCTACTGTATAGTAATTCCAAGCGAGACAAAAAACAAAAACTACTTGCAACCAATTGCGGAGCACTGGGTCACAGTGACTTATTTTGATTAAAACATATATATTTTATTTTTGCTGTCAAGAAGTGCATATAAACGGTGATAATATAACAAGAAAAATCAATCATGCATAAAGCATTGATTATGAAACACTTTCCAACTGACATGCAATTTTATTTAAACATCTCTAAAATGCGATACCTTCCTCGGTAATATTTTTTAAATTATCACAATACTGCACTAATTTATTATATTTGAAAACTTCATCGAAAACAAATGAAATTTATTCAAATGACGTCATCGAAATATAACACGCCTGGCTCTCTATATAAAAGCGGCATTTCATTCATAATTTTTTCCCATTCATTTCATTCATCACAAACATTAAAAACTTAAAACCATGGAGGTACAAGTAATTTAACTCTATGCTTAAAACTTCATCGAAAAAAATCGTTTGCGTCTCTGTGACAATCAATGTTTCATTCATATCAGCTATATTGCAGACTCCATGAGCTAAATAATTTTGCGTTAAAGAAATGCAGCAATTCTTATACAATCTTTGGTACTACATCTTTTGGTATTTACATTTTCCATAAGTGAAAATTAGGCTTCCTTGTAGAAATAATCAAATTTGGATGAGCATTTAAACTCAAATATATTGTAATTGCGTTGTTTCAGTATGTTGATGCACAGAATTTAAGCAAAAATAAAGCGGTTTTAGGACGGATACAACACTAAATACGAATTAAAAAGAACTTTAAAAATCACGATTTTTACACAAGATGGATGACATATTTTTATTTTGAAGTGGGTGACGTGATCTCTTCATATAGTGGTCATGTGATATCTTCATATAAAGGGTGTCATTATTATTTTAATTTTTATTTAAAAAACTACTGAATATATTTTGCTGATATTTCTTTTATATATTTTATGGGATAATTTGAATATTGCCTAAAACTTTCGAAGCAATTTGTGAATTTTAATTCCGCTTAAAAAATGTTTGAAAAATTAGGTCCCATAGGGTTTAATGTATTTCATTTTTTGAATCCGGGTTCAATCCAAAACTAATTGGGTGACATTATTAATTTACATTCCCATAGGTTCTACAGACCGTCTGAACAACATACTAAAATTTCATTTTGATGAAGTCATTTTTACGGCAGTTATCGTGCTAACGGACAGACAGACAGACAGACAGAATGAACAAAGTCATAAACACTTTTCAACTATGTTGTAAAGTGTTAAAAAGTGAATATAAAATATATAGCTCTCCAATCCTTAAAAATGTGATGTGGTCTATATAATGCATTGAATTGACTTCTTTCACAGTAAACCAAATGATGTCTTAGATCAACGGCACAATGCGTTTAATGTTGAATAGATTTGGCGCTATTCCGAATGACAAAACGTAAAATTATTTCCAAATACACAATTAACTTATGTTTCACGCAACTCTAAATTGACAATTATTAATATTAATAGCATTCGCAATAAGCAATGTAGGCCACGTACTAAAATATTTTAATAATTAATTCATCAATTTGGTGTCATTTTTATTAACTTAGCATCAATTTTGCAATATTAACTATATTTTCGTCAATGTGGAGCGAAATAAAGCCAAGTGACCAATATTTCGCTGAATGAGTCGCCAAGTCCGCCAGATGTATCGCCAAACGTTATAGACAAACGGAGAGAAGAGTATTTCTTATATATAAATGAGTGTTAGCGAATTGTTGGGCTTCAAAATACAAAATTATTATGTAAATTATCTATTATGCACATTATGTTCTCATGAATGGGATGAACTAGATCCACGAGAATAATGTTAATAAATGTATTACATAATATTACATATGAAAAATAAACATATATCACAATAGTTTGTTTTTTTTTTCCTTGAAAAAGTGCAATATTTCTTGAACGGTTAATGCTAGCGTTCGAAAATTTACATTAATCGCTTTCTAATGAAAAGTTACATTCAGAAATGATTATTTAGATAACATTATTGAAGGTTCTGATTTTTTTATGATATTTTCAAAATTTCATTCGAAAATATAGTGGTATTCCGAATGTTCGATTGTTTTTAAAATCAATAGACTTTCGGTATTCACTGCGTGTAATTTTTGTATCAAATTTCACTCTCCAGTCGTATTATCTCCGCACACATATTTACACACACACCAGAAAACGATCGATTAAGTTCAGAGAAGCATAAAACGTGCTCTACTGTCGAAAACTCGAATTCGAATTTCCGACCCCGTTAAAATAGTTTCCCTATACATTATATGCAATGTATATAGATTATAGTGAAAGTAAAATTAACTTTTAAAGTGAATAATTTTACAAATGATAGAAAACAAACAGTCTTTTCGAAATACCCTGTATCTCTTAAACGACTGGTCGTGGACCTATATTTTCAATTTATTAAAAAATATTTTCATTCCGGTAGACTATCATCGTATGCAAGTTTAGATCATGTGACACCTTATAGTAAAAAAGTATAAAGCTAACTGTTTATAAGGACACCTTATAAACTTTTTTAACACTTTACAACATAGTTAAAAAGTGTTTATGACTTTGTTCATTCTGTCTGCCTGTTCGCCCGATAACTGCCGTGAAAATGACTTTATCAAAATGAAATTTTAGTATGTTGTTGAGACGGTCTGTGGGACATGGGAATGTAATTACTAAATAATATCATCCAATTAGTTTTGGATTGAACCCGGGTTGAAAAAGTGAAATACATTGAACCCCTATCGGACTTAATTTTTCAAACATTTTTTAAGCAAAGTTAAAATTCACGAATTGTTTCGAAAATTTTAGGAAATATTCAAATTATCCCATAAGATATATAAAAAAATTTCAGCAAAATATCTTCGGTAGTGTTTTAAATAAAAATTAAAATAATAATTACATCCCTATTATAGGAAGATATCACGTGACCCACTTCAAAATAAAATATGGCATCCATCTTTTTCTCAGTGTAAAAATCGTGATTTTTAAAGTTCTTTTAAATTTATTGTGTTGAATCCGTCCTGAAACAGCTTCATTTTTGTGTATTTTCTGTGCATCTATATTCTGCGCCAACGCAATTGCAATACTTTGAGTTTAGATAATCATCAAACTTTAATTATTTCTACAATGAAACCTAATTTTAATGGTTGCAGAATGTAAACAAGTGATTGTAAGATGTGTTGTATAAGAATTGCTGAATTTTTTCACTGATTTATTCATTGATTTTATTTAAAGAAGCAAACGATTTTATAGCATTGCGTTTTTTGATGAAGTTTTAAGTTTCCAAGTAAAATAAATTATTGTACTGTGATAATTTTTAAAATATCGGCTCTGAGTGTGTCGCATTTTAGAGATGTTTAAATAAAATTGCATTTCAGTTGGAAAGTGTTTCATAATGAATGCTTTATGCATATTTGATCTTTCTTGTTTAATTATAAAATAATTAGTCACATACAAAAAGTTCCATTTCCAAAATTGACCGCGATGCTATTCATTAACATTTTCGACTGGGAATTGAGAACCGTATAAAATTTTTGATATGGGAACGCATATAACTTTTTAAATGCAAATTTTACCTAGCGAAATTCAAATATTTACAACCTCTCAAATCGGTGTTTTCGCCGTTACTTTTGAGCGGCTAAAAATGGTTAAGTCCTGTAACTTTAATAATTTTTCATGGCCAGTTTCGCATATTAAAGAACAGTCGTTTTTACTTTACCTACATACGTAGTGCGATATATAGGGAAAGTATTGTAACGGTGTCGAAACTTCGAAATAGAGTTTTTAGAGAGAGAGAGAGAAAGACTGTGATATCTCAAGAACGAGTGGTGAGTTTTGGAAGTAATTTGGTACGATTATTAGAATCCTACCATCCGCGAATACTGGAATTCTTGATTTTAAATGCGATCGAACGTTCGCAAATCCCAAAATTTTCGAATAAGTTTTTTGACGCTAGGTGGAACCGTACTTGAAATACTGAAACTTTTTAAAATAAATATACCTAAAATTACGTTAAACAGAACAGTAGTAAGTATCTTCAAATATACAACACTAGGCGACACATTTGGCAGCGCTGGTGACTAATTTTTCAAAATATCGCCAACTTGGCGACTTTTTTAATATGGTGCCAAATTGTTAAATTAATAATTAACATAGTTTAATATAATGAAGTATATTGCTTAGCAGATGTTAACAATATTTCCATTTGTCAAATTATATTTGCGCGAAATATTATAAACTAATTGGGTACTTTAAAATAATTTTCCATATTGTCATCCAGAAAAGCGACCATTTTCAATGTACTTTTCAACGTTGAAACATTGTGCCGTGGATCTTGACCATCATATTTTCCCATTGAAGAAGTAAAACACTTGCATTATGTTGAAAAAGTCATGACCAGATTTTCTTTTTCAAATGAATAAGGAATCATTTTCTGATTGGAAATTTCTTTTTTTAGAGGGTGTACAATTTTTACTAAAACGTATCCCGTGGCCAAATTTTCAGTGAATCAGAAGACATTAAAACCAATGTAGAAGTCGTCTTATCAGAAGGTACAAACTCAAATCAATTCTCTCAGTGATTTTTTTCGATTATATACTTTATACTATGTACTAAAAGGTATAAATGTACATACATATAAATGCCATGGAATATACGAAAAATGGAGGTTCTAAAAATATGTAAGACATAGAGCATTTCAACTTAAAAATTGTAAAACTTGATATTTATAACTGTTGCCAATCACTTAGAAGTAATTTCAGTATTATCATCTATGTTACTAAATAAATTCTATTGCTCAAATTAGCGGAAAATTTGGTACTTCACATGATATAAAATATGGTTTTACCATATTTGCCCTAATTAGTGTAAAAGAACTTATTAATATTATACTTAGATGGTGAAGCTAAAATTCCTTATATGTAAATGGTAATTGTATTATTACACGAGGTACGTATTGCATGTTATAAATTTAAACTTAAATGCTTTGTTTCATAAAACATTTCTATTTTGTCCCATTTTCTTCAAATCTTTCGTACATATAATTTTTTCACTTTCTTTTGCTACAATTACTTACGTTTTTATTGTATGGATTAGTGATATAAATTAGCCTCCTGAATAAGCTAGAATACTTTAAATAACTGGATATATTTTCCCCCTTACAGGTAGATTTATACTTTTTTGTACATAATGCTATTCGAAAAAAGCACTGAGAGAATTGATTTAAGTTTGTAACTGCTGATGATATGGACTCATTTTTAATTCATTTTTTAATTCGTTTTATATTGGTTTTAGTGGTGTTTAGCAGTCTTCTGTTTCATTTGAAATCTCCTTATCATTTTAAATTATCAATCCATCTTGTCATTTTCTGCATTTACTAAGACCTAAATGTATATTTAATTTCTTCGATACTCTTAATCAACCTTTGTCTTTGTACAGTGGTAATAGTAAACTAAAGGATAGGGGCAATCCCAAAACTTTCCTCGCGAAACAAGTGGACATTCGACCTCTTAGCCAAACTAGGATACTTTAAAAAATGTATTTTCTGCATTCACATCTACTTAATATACTCAGTATACCACCCAAATTGAGTCGAAATCGATCCAGTGATTTCTGAAATTACGAGGAGTCAACGATTTTGGCACAATCCTGTTTTATAGCTAAACTATGTACATTTTACGGAATATTTTATTTCTGTCTTCACATCTATATAATATATGAAACATGTCACCCATATTTGATCCGAATGGCTTCAGTGGTTTTGGGGATTATGAAGAGCCAACGATTTTACATCCACAGACCGACAAATTAATTTCTGGTATTTAGGGACCCCACTGATGTATTTGCTGTGAAATCTCCACTTATGATTAAATCATGTTCACAATATGTTTCTTAGGCTATATTAGTTAAGTAAAAAGTTTGCTTAATCTATCGCTAAAAGCATATCTATGGAGAAAAGAGGTTACAATTATTATCACCATACTATTCTTCTAGCTCTTTGCATATGGAAAGTAATATGTTAATTTTTTCGCGTGATTAATATATGTTACAAATACATTTTATAATAAATGTCCATCAGCAATTTTGTTCTGGTCCTATATACGCAATGTTGCATGGAATAATAACAAAAGTTTTAAGTGTTTTATGTAGTAATCAATGATGTGGTATTTCTTCCCAGAAAACACAGCATAGTCTATAATATTGCTTTAGCTCCAAGTTAAGTTTTATATCTTTTCATTCTTTAAACTTGATTAAAATTGAAACAAAGTTGATTGTTATTTATATTCTTTAACGAGCCAATATTTGACGATGGATTATTTAGTTGCTTAAAGGAAGATCTTTTGGACAAATTGACAGGGCTAAGATGAAAAGGTAAGTCAACCCTTTGTTTTTTCTAAATTGTTTTTCTTATAAATCTCATGAGTAATTCCTTTGATTTAAGAAAATTACTTTTTATTTATTAAAGAAATTTAACCTTTCCCTTTGGTTAATATCTTTGACAACGGGGCTTTTTCAAATTTTTTTCTGAAATATTAACATTTTATTGAACTTTAACATATTTATTCTCTGTATGTAATATCAACCCTCAACCAATGTATTGTTTAAGCTGATACACCCGCGCATAGGCAATTGGACACTAGGAAAATATTCCCTCATGTACTGCAGTACCGTACGGATAATGCATTAGATTGCGTATTATCCACACCTTTTCATAAGACTCTTGTTAGACTGGAAAAATTCAGGCATTTTTTTATATTTGAAGAACGTGAAAAAAAATGAGTTTCTCGAAATTATTTTTGAAATTAATAATTAGTATATGTTGTTAAAATTTCTTGCGAAAATCATTGCATGATATGGATTCAGTTTTGTACTTAAAATGCTAATAATGAAATGATTACGAAAATGTTATCAGAAAATACGTTGGAGGTCTTAAAATCAAGCCCGAAGTCAAAGAGTTCATTATATAAAATGCAATCTTTTGGCAACTGCTGTCTCTCTCTTATACTTTTTCAAAAATTTAATTGCATAACTATATAATTTTGGCTAACTTCTACAAATCAGCCTAGCTGATTTCTGCTGAAACATAGCATGATAGCAGCAGTTTGATAAATTTAAATTAAGTTCAAACTGTGGTTTGACGGTACTTTAACCACCGGGAATCGGCAAAGAAAAGGTAGGTTATTAACCATATTATGCAACGCTAAAAATGCGTAATTTTGGCTTTGCTCGTTAGCAAGTTAAAAATGTATTTCATTTAATAATTGATAAAAGGGATGTATTATATATATGCTGTTGATATTTAATTTTACATTTTAAGATCAATGGCATACTAATTTATTCTATATTCCTAATATATATAATAATAAACACCTACGTGAACACTTGCAATCAGGCTCATATTTTACCCCTACATACCCATTACATAACCTTATATATAAGTAGAAATAGTTTATAGATATAATCTATCTATTTCTTCAGAAACATACATTTTTTGTGTTTGCTTCGTCAAAATACTTGGACTAGAAAAAGAGTTTAGCGAAGTGAACATTTCCATTTTTTAAGACCTAGCCCTTGTCAACGTGTTTAGCAATATAGCTTGATTTTTTATGTTTTTCTTTCTTCGTTTCCATACCATTGTAATTTGTTGATTTTCTTTAACTTGATGACTCGTGTTTTGTATTTTTTTTCCATTTGATTGATGATTTGCTGTTTTATATTTTATTTTGTGGGTGTTTTAGAAAGTTAGGTTTATCGAATTGCAGCTTCTTACTTTCCTTTCATTGGACTTTCAAACTATTATTATATATATATAAAATTTATTTCTTAAATACCGTAGCTTGCTAATTATATATATATATATATATATATATAAGAATGGGGCTTCGCCAAGAGAAGGAGATTTTGGGGGTTATAACCCCAACCAGGGACCTATCGGAACCTGTTAAAGTTCGTAGAAACGATATATGAAAAAATGTGAAACAATATATTTTATTACCAATCCCCTTCCCCTAAAAATTTTTCTGCCGGGGCTGAGAGTAAATGAACAAGAAATTTAGAAATGAGATAACATTTTTTTTTTAGATCACATCGTTAGTTGCCGCAGCTCACAAATTTTAGTTATGGTAAATATAAGTTCATAGTATTGTGTGAAACATAAAATGAGATAACATATTCTTCTGAAACATTCAGTGAGATAATAGTGTTGGAAACATTAACATGATATAACATAGTGGGAATCATATTATAACATAACTTAGTGGGAAACATAAAATAACATAACAGTGCGTGTAACAAAATCAGTTAACTTAGTGTGAAATATAAAATGAGATACCATAGCCGCAAAAACACAATTTTGTTAAGGTGCATTTCAGCACATGGTGAAATTTGCATTGTGCCTGATTATATCCCATTATATGCACCAAACATGAAATTGATGTAAGGGAATTAAACTAAATAAAAATGCTATACAATCATGAAAATAAAAATTATTTGAAATTTTGCAAAATGCCTGGCAATTTAATTGAACTTTACGCATTGTAACAAAATTGAAGACATTTTCCTTGTATATGCAATGAGTTTTATTTTTAAAGACAGTTTCACAAGCCGTTATTTTAAAGAATACTTGCGTTAAATCACTAAAATAATAAGGAAATGTTAAAATTTTAAAGGCATTGTTAAACTAACTAAATTATGAAAGAAATATATTACTATTTTACTTTTTTATTTGGGTGTTAAAAACTATTTCATTTTATTTGACGGAATGTCTTTAAAAGTTTTAAGATTTTTCATGAAAAGATTATAATCGCTATTAAATCTTTAATAAATGTACAGTAAACTTACAATATTTCATTATATTTTAAAAGTAACCCTTATAAAATTCGTTTTTTATATTTTATTCTCCTTAATTTAAATTTTATATGGTTTGTTTAGTATTTAAAATTAGTACTCTTGACATAGAGATTTATTACTATTTATTTTATGTATTGTGTGCTTCTCCAGATATATCTTTAATGTATATATTTTTATGCTCTTTTGATGAAATTTTGTAAGAAATTACTTTTACTTTTTACAGGTCCTTCTGATATTGATGTGATCCTTACTACTGATGTGATATATACAACAATGAACATTTGAGTACCAAGAATTTAATTAATTAATAAATATAGGTGCTAAAAAAATTTAAACTGGAAAAAAGATGATAGAAGAAATTTCTAACATGTGCTGCTGACAATAATGACAATGATATGAGAATGCTCAGAAGGAAATTAATGATTGTTTACAATTCAATTGTCAAATAAAGAAAGAAACCAATGAAAGTGCATTTTCTGGACTAATAATCTACAAAATTTAACTATTATCAGTCAGGAGTTTCTTCAGAATCTACACATTAAAAATATTGTTATTTTTCAAAAGATTTTTATTTTGTTACACATGAAATGTTTCTTAAATGTATATATATAAATATATGTTATTTAATAAATATTAAGCATTTTACTGTTTATGGCTTTATTTCTGCTAGTTTTACTTTATTCGGTGCCATATATACAGAGTTCTTAAGGAAGTCCTCAACAACTTAGGAACGCTATATGATTGCACACGGTAGTTCTATCTATAATAAACATACCATGCCCAATCGAATAAAATTGATTGCGGCGCCCCTTCTCCGAGAATTTCAAAAGTTAGAATAAAGACATCGGCAACAAAGCGAGGTAACTAAAAAGAACAATTTCAAAGTTGTAGAACAATGTCTATTTAATAGAAATCGACACCAAGCATGCACGAAACACGTATATTGAATACAATACATGCCTGTTAAGCAGTTGTATCATCAGGGCCCTACCACTGTCTTCCCTGTGAAGCTTGTCGAGAGTGCGCGATCATATTCTTTCTGGTGTGCCATGTCATATTCACTATGACAGAAGCATTTTTCCAGTTATAATACACTCTGACCTGAAGATATATTTTTCTTCTAAGTGATATCTTCAGGCCCGAGTGTTATAGCATCGGGTCGGGTTATTACACTCGGGTTCAGAACTGACAGGGAGCCAGTAGTGGTGACGAACGTAAAACGAGAGGACGACCCCAACGCCACTCATGAGATACCAGCACCACAAAAAATATACTCAATGCTCTTAGCGACCCATCGGTTTCGCTTTGAAAGTTGGTTCACGCCATTCTCACAATGCTTGATTATGAACGTTAACTTCCAATAAAGTGAGTGTGTCGGGGCCAGTTCTTGCGCCATTCTCTGGTACGAAGCACTTCCCAGCTACACGCTCGGACCTAAAGATTTCTTTTGATTTAATCGTTATAGCATCGAACTACTACCCTCGAGACGCCGGGTCCAAGTCCGGACCCGTCAGGCTTTTACACTAGATTCCTGTTCAGGCAAGAGTTTATTGTATCATTTCTAAATAGGACATGGCAATTCGCCAATATCATATTGTGTTAGTTGATTCCTACTCATCAGACTCTACAACTTTGTAATTGAATTTTTCATCTATCTCGTTTTGTTGCCGAGTCCGTTATCCCAATTTTTTAAATTCTCCATTAGGGGTGCTGTAATCACTTTTATTTGATCGGTCGTGGTCACTTACTTTACTGTAGATAGATCTAACGTGTACGCTTGTGGACTTTTTCTTTACAAAGTTATTGGGGTGCTTAATGGATTTTTTAGTAACCCTCTATACATTGAAACTAGATTTAATATCTGGTAATATCATTTGTAAATCAATTAACTATGTTTTTATGCATGTTTCTTCTAATACTTTTGATGTGAATAGCATCTGTGCTTGGTGTATCTATGGCGGAAATTGAAGTTTTGCAAAAAATTTACACACTTTAGATGTTTAAGTATCTCCAAACCTAATGGGTAAAAATGTAAATACTTTTTCTTTTTTTGGCAGAAATATGGTACAGATTATGAATATATAAAAATTTGAATAATTTGAACTTCTTTTTAGAGAAAACTTATCTGTCCGAGCGAATTTTTTCTTTTCTCATTTTTCTTGCATTCACTCGAAATATCTTAGAAATGATAAATGATAGATATGTGAATAGTAAGCAACAAGATATGTATTAGGAAATCTAGTTTCTAGATATATATATTTATTTACTTTTCAAAAAGCTCTTAGTTTTCTAGTAATCGTCAATTTGAAGATTGAAAAATTTCGTTTTTCAAGTTTGTAATGCTTCTATTTCAAAAGCAAGAAATGCTATCTATGAACAATTAGCAAGAATTTGTAGCTCTCTGAAAGCTCTGTCAGTGTATATATTTTGGATTTTGTATCAAGCTCTTAATTTCCGAAGTAGAGTGGTTATAATTTCGATATTTTGATATTTGAAATAATAAATGATAGATATAAATAGTAAGCAACAAAATATGTATTAGGAAATCTAGTTCCTAGATTATATATATATATATATATATATATATATATATATATATATATATACTTTTTAAAAATGCTTAGTTTTCGAGTAATCGTCAATTTGAAGATTGAAAATTTTTCGTTTTTCAAGTTTGTAATGCTTCTATTTCAAAAGCTAGAAATGCTATCAATGAACAATAAGCAAGTATTTGTAGCTCTCTGAAAGCTCTGTAAGTGTATATAATTGGATTTTGTATCGAGCTCTTAATTTCCGAAGTAGAGTGGTTATAATTTCGATATTTTAATATTTTCACCTGGATTTTCCAATGGGTGGGAAATAATATTTAAAATGTCACGAGTGTTGCAACTCAATGTGTTTACTGACTCCTTGGTGAAATGTTGGTGTACGAGATATTTTGTTTTGAAAAATTAGAAAGTTAAATGAACTTGGTGATTTTAAAGATATTTAATGATTGATCAGGTTTGAACAGAATAAATGGAAATGCACGTATTCAGGTATGCATTTATGTGCCATCAGGTAAGTTTATAGATTAACTAAAATCTAAAATCTCGTCAGATATATTGTATAAGTTTAATTTGTATATCACCAAGCAAATTAGTAAAATGATTTGATATTTTGACATGTCTATGGTCGGAATATTTCGATGAAATCAGGGCAAAAATTAAACATACTAGCTAGCTATAAATAGTTAGCGAATAACTTGTAACGCTTTGAAAGCCTGTAACCAAAAGAAATGAGTCTGAAAAAATTAAACAAACCTCTTAAACTTTTGTGGAGGTTGTTTTCTGCAAAATGTTATTTGCACAAAACCATTTCAGCTCCATCGGACTGAAGCCACCGCCTATTTTTTAGTTTGATAAACAATGAACCGTTATATGAGTCATTTACCGTGTTAGATATTGGAATCAATAAAATCTCGTTTATTGATTACCCATAGTAAAATTATATTTTTATTTTGCCCATCAACAAAGTAATTAAAGTATGGCACAATTTAGAAAAACTACATTACATTTAGTTAAAGAAAAAAATCGATAGATAGCTTTGTACGAGTCAACCATTAGATGTGGGGGCTGCAACACAAACTTGAGGAAAGAGCACTTCACTTTTGCCATACTGCATTTCAGAATATTTACTTAAGTAGTTGAGTTGATGCTTACCTCTTACCTTGACATGCTCAATCAGCACATCTGGAAAAACATGCTATTTTAATCTTAACATATCACACACAATGAATGCCTATGATGTATGTATATATTGTGAGTTATATTATTTTTTCAAACACCTACGCAGAAATACATTGCTCTTTCTGACTTACGAATTTTGCTACGTTCGCAAAAGCTGAATTCATGTCCAGTATTTACTTTTCCCTTTTACTTTGATAGTTATTAACATTTTGGCGAAATGCTTTTACAGAGTTTTGAAGACCAAATTGATATACAAAGCAGATAATTCAGAGTTTCATACCGGATGGATGGTATATGACTTTCCGTGTCATTTAATATTTTTGAAGTTTCCGTTGAATAAGCCTTTTATTATTTTTTTTTTTAAATTTTTATTCATATATTTTGCATGTAAAGAACACACACATTGTTATTTAGCGTTGAAAATAATTTTCCAACTTTCTTTATTATTTTGACATTGGCAGAATTCATAATCGCCAACATTTTCGCCAAATATTTTTCTTAATCGCTAAATTGAATGCTTGCAAAATTCGATAATGGTGATAAGCAACGCGACCCCTGAGAGGTATTCATTTAGGATTTCGATTTTTACTAATTTGACAATTCTCTACAACTTTGCACTTGGTCTCAATAGTTGTGACAGTATAAATGTTTACCTCAGAAAAGTATATAGAAAGACAAAAGGGCACAGTTCAATATTTATTTTAATGTCTTCTATGAACCTGGCTGAAAATTCCGATAACCGGCGAATACCAGGATCAATATCGGAAAAGGATTTCGATCTTCCAGTGACTTAATGCAGTTTTTGGCGTAGACTGTAAAGCTGTTCCATTTTCCCCTTACGAAATCAATAGGAATGACTGAAAAATCAGTCCACATAAGCGAACCAGAATTGAATGAAAGATATTATATTAGACAAGGAATTGTGTTAAAGCATCTTATATTAGACGAGTATTTAAACCTGTCAGACATGAAACGAACATTCTTAATAATAAAAGTTGCAGCTAATTATTATTATTATTATTATTATTATTTTTTTTTTTTTTTTAAGTTCTATTTTGTTTAACCATGTGTCGTGCTTAGCGTCGAAGATGGTTTTCTCAGTTGAAAAATGGCTCAATTAGGTTTTGCCCCGTAGTCGAGTTTCAGCTTTTTATATCCCTGGAGGCTTCGGAAAGGTTTGGAGTGATTTTTACCCCTTAACCCACCGCTATTTTGGTCGTAGATATTCTTGGTCACTCCAGGAGTAAAATCGAAAATCCGACTACGGCCATTGGAGTGTATCGTATCGACCACTGTAAGTGTGCAAAAATTCAGCCGTCTATGTCACCGAAGGACTGCTTGGGGGTCTGGAAAGAGATTAGAAAAACCACATAATCTCCTCTCTATGGGGAGACCGAAAATCCGACTGCATTAAATTCTGTCCGATGGCTGAAACTATAGGTATGCAAAGTTTGACTTCTAGGTCACCTGGATGGTTCTGAAGCGTTTAAAATACTGAACCCGGGAGGGGGGTAAATCGAAAATCATACTCCATTAGGTTCATGTTCATACCGTAGTTTATATTACGTGTGCAAAGATTCAGCCTATGTCAACGGAGGGACTTCAGAAGGGTCTGTAACAACTTTTCGCCCCCCCCCCCATTTTCTTCCCCCTTGAGAAAGTGAGTAAATCGAAAATCTAGTTTCGTTAGATTCCTATACCGTAATCGATGCTATAAATGTGCAAAGATTCAGCCTTTCGTGTCTCCGTTCGTGTGTATTCTGTGGGGTCTGAAAAGACAAAAACATGTTATTCATGTTAGACAATTACATAATGTGATCAGTTGACCAACAATAACGAGCTGATAGAACTAGACAAACTAATCGGATTAACTCTTGATCGAATTATCGATCCAAATGAAATGACATTCCATTATACTAATTGGCCATTAAAAAATTCCTATCGACAATTCGTGAGATTGGATCATAAGTCTCCAATTTTTATTACTTTCCCTACGTATATAGTATAATGTGTAGGGAAAATATTGCAATTGGGTCTAAAGTTCGAATTCCAGTTTTCAACAGAGTAGACAGTCGAGAAACTGCCTCCAAAAATATTTTAAATCAGCTGTTTTTTGGAGCATAATATAAAGATTTTTCATTGGGACGGTAATCAAATGAATTATTGCCGAAACAGCAGATATTCAATTCAACATTTTTGGAAATTTTCATGAAGTGGGCTATAATTGAAGCAATAATATATGACTATGAAGTCCACATCATTCAACGGAAAGATAGTTAATTTTCTATATTTGAAATTATAATTTATTTTTCATCTACAGTTTTAGTGAAAGAAAACAATCTCTCTTTAAAAAACAAATTTGCTCGCGTCCGCCAGTGCAAAAAATTTTCTACGTATCCCAGCAATCCCGTCGCGTATACTCCAGGTTGATACGCCCAGCTTTAGGACGTATACCTTACCTGTCTACACCCGTGAAGTCGGTTGTTCACTGAAAGAGCTTTGGAAATACGCAGGGGATTTTTTTACTATAGACAAATGCTGGAGGTATGCAATTATTAAATAGCCGATTTTCTGAACCCCGACAGTTTTTGGTATAAATTTTTGAAATAACTTTTATCCTTGCGTAATAACACTTTTGGACTTCATAAAAGCCTTTCAGTCCCTCTATGTAAAAAAAGTATGAAGCTATTTGTATGAATTTCGAATATGTTTAGATCCCCCCCCCCCCAAAGCAAACAAGGGGCATGGGCCAGCGCTCCTTTATCGTATCCTGCCATAAATAAGACCTTGATCGTTATAATGACACCATGCATGCATTCACGTGTAGCTTATACTGAAGTAAAAACCTGCCCGCAATGATTCAAGATATGGCTGTATATTTTTTGTTTATAAAAAAATTCGAAGGATTTTTCATCTCTGTGCATTTCCTTATTTATACATACCCTCTAATAATTGTAAAGTGGGCCCCTCTTTTGAGATGGCCCTGAAAATCCGCAAAATACATATTCTTTGAGCTTATAAATGCAAGAAGCTCTTGTAGAACCAGTCGTTCAAGCAACTCACCAGAGAAGAACATGTGCCTTCCTGGCAAGGTAAACACTCGAGTTCTTTAGAAGCAGGTGCAAATTTCTTAAACAAAGACTGCTGACCCTGTGTTATCTAGAGAGTTTGAACAAGGTAGATTCTCAAAGATTTACATTTTGGAAAGTGTCTCATCGTACATTTATTTTATTTCTTTTGTTAGTAGTGAATGATAATACAGTCGAACTCGCTTTATGGAAGAAAAAACATTCTATTAAGCAGAATATTCGATAGAACGAATTAGTGTGATCCATTTGTACTAGTTTATATGCAAACGTCAGTGAGTAAAAATTATGAAATGGCATTTTAGATACATTATCGAAGCGATTCTAACGCAAAGTGTTCTACATATCGCTCTATGTTAAAAAATCTGATGTGGGCAACACATGACTTTCCTTATATAATGCAATGAATTTACTACTTTTACAGTTTAAAAAAATATTATTCTTAAAGTAGATACTTATATGCTTTCCAAGATATTGAATTTTCTTCAATTAGTTGTCATTTTTATCAATTTGGAGAGATTTTTGTTAATTTGGCAACAATTAAAAAACAGTTTTTCGATTAAAAATTTAATGCTTGAACCTTTAATGCTTAATTAAAATTAATGCCTTAATTAAAACTTTAATACTTTTCAAGGCTTGAAATAGCTCACGAAGTGAGTTACAGGGTTAGCGAGCAGGGGACGGTGCCTCTCTAGTAGTTATATAAAATATAAAGTCTGTATGTTCCGTATACAAATCCATAATTTTAGGCAAAATTTTTTTCAAATTTGGTATTATTCCCTATTTTACAGAGGCTAACCGCGTCCATGGTTTGAGCTTTTGGGCCAAAGGGTTGTCATTTCGATCTAATCTTTATTAAAAGCATGTAATGGATGTTTCAGAATTCTCCAAAATGACATTAGATAACATCAGCATTCAAACAGACTTTGATTTTTAATTTTATTATTATTTAATTTTTTTTTACAATACCGACAGTCAAGTAGTAGAGTTCTGACCATGTAGCTGACAACTGTATAAGGTGTAAGTTGGCTAATCCTATCTATGACTTGTAAAATATATTCTCTAATTTTATGTTTAATTAAATGTTGTGTTGTTTTGTGGTATCTTCAATGATTCTTAAGTCTCTTGTACCAAATTCAGAAAAAGCCTATAACCACAAAATTAACCTTTCATGGAAATAACATTGAGCAAACAATTTTCCTGAAACTATTTGATGACATTTGTAACCCATTGCGTAACAATGAAATTAAATGTTTTCATTTTGTAAAAAGTGTTTGTTAGTCAAAAGTGCTACGACAGAATATTTTAATTTAATTTATCCGATCTAAACAAAATTGATAGAAAAAATAATTAATGGATGCAATTAAATTGTTTTTATTATGTAAAAGAAGTGTTTTTTAGTCAAATATGTTGAGAAGGCAGATGATTTTAATTCTAATTTATTCGGTCCTAATAAAAACGCAATTGATAGAAAAAGTAACAATGGATGTAATTAAATTGTTTTCATTTTGTAAAAAATAATCATTAGTCAAATGTGTTGATAAGGCGAACGATTTCATTTTAATTTATTCGATCTAAATAACGAAATTGATAGAAAAAGAATAAATGAACATTATTTTATTTTAAATTGTGACTATTGAGTTGCAACCACGGAATAAAATAAGATTACTACGGTTATTGGTATTTTCAGTTTCATCGGCTTTATTTTTGAAAATGTTTTTCAAATTCATATATTTTCGATTGCGCTTCACTAATTGTTGCAACGAGATAAAATGTGATAAGACACTATATTTTGCTACTATTTTAGCATCTTTATTCTGGTACATATTGATCAAACTTCATATTTTTATAAATGAGTGTATAAACTTGACTAGGTTGTTTTATTCTTTAGATTTACCTGTGAAGACAATTTTGTAGATTCTTACACTTTTTCTTTTTACTAGAGGAATTAAATTTTATATTTTAATGAAATGTTTCGTAGAATACGGCAATCTAGAATACTAGTAGAAGTTGTAAAAATTTTCATAAGCAAAGTCGGATATATCTGCTATTCGTTATATAATTTGTAAATACTTGCGTTTATAAAAACTTGGGGTTTTCAACAAAATATAATTCCATGAGCTTCGATGAGCTTTGAAGAATCAAAGGTTATTATTACCAACTCGACACCATCATAAACATTATGAAACATTATTGGAGTCTTAGATTGCTATGAATGAATGCGCAAACTAGCAGTATACCCGTTCTTCTTACGGAATATATAATAAAGAAACTTAAAATTTACAATTCCTATAGTATTTTAAATGTCATTGTTATTCAAAACATTATATTAAAATATTTCATTTAAGTCTCCTAAAAAGAAGTACAAGAATGTTTGTTTTCACTATACAAAATTACCTTCAGGGGCACATCTGAAGAAAGAAATATCCTGGTTTCGTTTATAAACAAATGTACAAAATATATGAAATTCGATCAATATATGCAAAATGAAAGCTCTATGAAATTGGATCAACATATGCAAAAAAAGAAAGCTTTAAAATGGTATTGGTAAACTCAATGAGTTTGAAAGATCTTCGCCAAAATAAAACAGATGACTTAAGAAATTGAAAATATTAATAATCCCCGTAAACTTTCAACGCGAAATTCATTTTTTTTTTAATACATTTCTTAATTATTCAAATCTGAAAAAATTTAATAAAAATCGTCTGCTGTATAAACTCATTGAGTTTAATTCCGTTGCTTAGCAACATATCATTTTTTTTTTTCAAATAAATTTGCAAAAAATATATCTTTTGCATAATGTTATCTCTAGGGGATGTTCCGTTTTTATTAATATCTCGTCAACCACTGGTCCTAGAATCTCGAAATGTGGACTAAAATTTAAGGGGAGTTATTTCAAGGCTACCCACAAAATTTCATGAAGTTCAGTGCAGCCGTTCTCCCGTAATAATGAGACACACCCACTCCCATACAGACAGATTTTATTTTTATATAGATGGGGGGGGGGAGAGACAAATATTTATAGGAAATGGAAATAAATGCTTCAAATAATGTTGGAGGTCTTTCTTACTTGTAATATAATACAGTTTTCCCCCAAATAGCCCCCAAATTTCTGTTTCTTTCAAATTCAAGAAGTAAAAGGATTCATGCATTTTTGCAAATGCAACGATTTGTGTATTTTGTTATTTCCAGAAATATAGACAAAAAATTATTCACATAATTGACTAAAAATTTGAAATAATTTCAAATGAATCAAGTATTGAGAAATATGAGGACCCCGTCCAGGACCGCCCATACAAATTGTGAGTCCCCTCCCCCCAACAAGTATTTATCACAATCCTCTCTATATTGGATAGTACCTTATTTGGGAATATTTCATGTATTTCCTCCCAAAGCAATCGGGGATTCGCCCCACACTCAAGTGGTATTTGTCTCCCCCCTATGAGCTGCCCAGCCCCATTTAAAGTAGGAGTCGTAGCTTATCGATATATACACCCCTGTCTTTCTATTAAAGATGGAAAATCGACGTGCACGAATGTATACGGAAAGTGATAATGCAAAGGAAGATTATAAGAAAATATTATATTTAACAATTTGCCTTATAACTATTTTATTATTTGTCCTTCTGTCTTTCATATTTATGATTTTCCAAGTTCGGACTAGAGTGCTGCATGGAATCGGTTTCCCATGGGTTACACGCTTTGCGGGGTTCCTTTATTATTGAAGTAGTGGGTGGGGTTTCCTTTACTTTTCAAGCTACGGGTAGGTAGGGTTGCGGTTTAAAAAATTATTTTTAAAAGCTATAATACTTTTTTTGTGAGTGAGAGCAACTGCATAAATTCGTTAACGGGGGTTATAAATTGTAAAGAGCAGAAGATTTTGCATGTGCTATAGCGATTTAAAATCTACAGAATAGAATTTTAAAATTAAATTTCATTGCAGGTCGTGGGTTGGGTATTCACTGCGGGTTTCAGTCGAGTTACGGGCCTACAATTTTCTTTGTTGACCGTACAGACCTCTACTCCGCGCATTAGTCTCAACAGCATCGGAAACTGGTAGTAATCGCCGTTTACGCTGTGCTGAAATTGGAAGCGTGTACCAACTTTAATAAACATCCACCCTCTTTACGTAAACAATTTAAAGAATGAAACATCTGTTGTTGAAAGTTCTTTTACTCCGTAAGCCAATCTTTTAAGAGGATGTTTCTAAGGGAAATAAATGCCTTTTCCAACTTCAGCGCGTACACAGTTCCGGAAGTTTAAGGAACGTGATTTTAGAAGGCTATTCTTATAAAATCAACAGCATCGTAATGAGATTGAAAATAAATTGTCAGATCATTTACATGTTGTGTCAGTATTGTCATACAATTTTCGTTTTAAAAACTAAAAAGTCATAAAATATGTATTTTCAAATATTGTAAAAAGCACAAATTTCATTCTTGAAACATATTTTTAAAAATATATTGAATTCAAATTCGCTAATAACAAACTTCATTTAGTAACATATTTTTTGTTCCTTTGTAATATTTTCATTTCAACACGAATCTGCGATCTAACAATTTAAATTTGCTAATTAAGAACACTATCGTATGTCAATGATAGTAAAATAACCTTTTGCGATAAACTTCCTTTGCGGTAAATGAATGTAATTTAAAATAAGTTCATTTATAGAGCTAACACAGGTATTTGACTCGAACAACAAACATTTATTTTTAAAATGATCTTTATGAAATTTGATCTTTTCAAATTACAAAAGTGTTAAAATTATATACATAAAAAAATGAAGTTAAATGTTTGTACTTGCAATGAAATGAGTTTAATTTTACCTCTAACATTAATTCATTTTACCACCAACCATTCTGAAATAATTTATTGAGATTGCTAATTACATAATCTGAAAGATGAAATACTTCTTTATTGACAACATATTACAAAAATGCAAAGGTAACCTGTTTCACAAGAAGAAAAATGGGTCTCGATAGTCTTTGGCATCCCCAGCTACCTGTATAGCTTATAACAATGCATGGCAAAATCTGAATATGCATGAATTCAGTGTACATTTTACTAAAAAGTATTTCATGAAAAATGCCAGAATTGAGAATTCTTAACTCATGCGGAGCAATTTATATGTGATATGACAGAGCATGTATCTAAACGTATAACTGCAATATTAAACAATAATAATGGGTCTTAATAACTTTTTTAAACTCTCAAATCATAAAAAAATGTGAGAAATAATGATGCAATGATTTTAAACATTTTACAGCGAAACAATGATGTACAGCAGTTATTCTAAATCTTTTTTGCGCCATGCTCCCCCTTGATGCTTTAAAATTGATAAACCCAATTAATGTGAAAGTAAATAGGGTGTTGCAAAGGTATAGTTAAATTCACAAAAAGAAATGATTGAGTTAAAATGAATTTCTCGAAACAAGGTAAAATTTTACTTTGTTTTGGGTGAACAAAATTTGTAAAAATAACTTGGAACATATCTTAAAATGACATGAAATTGGCTACACAACATATGAACAATAACGCATTATATACGAGCAACAACGCAACATACCACAACGCCCCTTAATCTTAAAAGTCATTACCAAACTAATCCGAATCTAACAATCACTAGCGTTAGGCGTTAAATGACGAATGGAAACTATGTCAGACAACCCAATTTTGATTCACTAAACTCTTTTTCTATTTGCCGCTAAGTGAACATATTTTCTTATTGTACAATTTTCAAATTGCCCCCTATATATTAAAATTGATCCTCTGTGGTGGGACATGCGCCCCACTTTGATAACCACGGGTGCACAGAATCCACTGTACAATGTTGGTATTGAATTAACACTGCGTCAATTGAAATTGGGAGCTTTTGGCAAATTATGAGTTCAAACAGAATGTCTTGTTCATGCTTGCGTGCAAAATCCCCATTAACACGCAATTCACATTTAATTAATATCCCGTAAAATATATGACTATTGGCGAATTCTTTGGCGTCAAATTACAATGCTATTGCGAAAAATATTTCCTCCACCAGAATCATAACAGATTTGTTGCACAATATTGCATATGGGAACATAGTTAATGATATTTACTACATTTTCATATTTATGTGATATTTTTATTTAAAAACATGCAATATTTCGAGAACGGTTCATGTCAGCGTTCCAAAGATCGTATCATTTGTTTTTTAATACAAAATTGCGTATGAAAGAATAATTTAACAGCATTGAAGATACTGATTTAAAAAAAAAATTAAAAATTCATTCATAAATCGTGCAATATTTGGAGAATGGTTCATGCAAGTGTTTTAAAGTTTGTCTTATTCGCTTATTCGCTTTGAAGTTATTATTTATTTATCATTATTGAAAGAAAGTCCTGATTTTTTTAATAATTTTTTCAAAAATTCATCCGAAAAGGGGAGTTGGGGTGGGGACTGTCTTCCGAAAGTTCAATTGCGGTTTAAATTAGTAGGGTTCCAATCAGTATTCATAGATTATAATAATCGTGACAAATGATTTTCGAAATGCTTCATTCGTTCAAGCGATACCGCGTGGAGGCATCAACTCATAAACTTTGGATTCGGAACAGAGATGCTTAAAACGTGCTATTCCGTCGAAAATTCGAAATTTCAACTCCGTCACAATATTTAGCCTATACGTTATATTATATGTAAAGTAAAAATATGAAGTATGACACTAAACATTATATTAATGCATTGTAATATTTGTCAAATATGTATTTTCTCAGTAAAAGTGAATTATTTCAAAATATTACTAAAATACATTACTCTAATGAAAGAAGATTCTTGCCTCTTATTTCTAACATTCATTTAACCGCCTGGATACATATTGATTGCTCCACGGTAACTTAAAGCAAAAGTGTCATCTAAAGTGGATTATTCGCTTTATTATTTCAAAGAAGATTATTAGCGTCGCATCTCGCATCTTTTAGCCCACTTCGAAATCATTCTAAGCTAAATACAATTTGTTCTGTAATTTGGTATGAAACAGAATCGATTTTCTTCGCAGTCACTTTTCATTTGCCGTTGAAGATATTGCTTATACAAGGAACTGTGGAAATAAATGACTTTTTCGCATTCGCTAATCAAAGAAAGTACATGGTCTAACGTTTCTATTGGTGAATTTAAAGGCCTCGTTTCAAAGTTATTGGTATTACCTGCCCGGAAGTAGTAGGATGCAACCTATTTGAACACTAATTTGCAGATTGGGAATCGATTTTCGGTACTAGGGACTACAGTTCGGGACGTTTTTTGATGCGAAATATCTTGGGGCACGGGGTACAGAGTAAATCCTGAAAGAAATGTGACGGAATGGTAGTTTGTAACGGAAGTGACATCATATTACGAATACCTAACAGGAAACCATTGCTTTAATCTGAAAATCTGGGTCACTTGATCGTGGTGACGATTTTGTCAAAATATCGCCAACTTGGCAATTTTTTCATCGTTCAGTTAAGTTGTTAACGTGATACGACTAAAAGTATCTGTTGAGCTCAATACAAAACACAATATATAATTTTTCTTCTGATTATATATATCCATTAAGACTTATTTTTCTTTTCTTGGGAGGATAGAAACCCATACAAAAAATGGTTTAAAGGGTTAGTTGATATCTATCTCTCGAAAGTATATAATAAAATACCCTTTAAGCTGCATTATAAAAGAATTTTGGTAGAAAAGTGTGAGAGTCCCTCATTTTTGAGGCGGAGATGTGATACTAGCTCGGAATATGTGATTTTGCAGTGACATCGAAGTAAGAATGTGATGAGTCATGAGGTTTAACTGATATTTAGAACAATAAGAACATTATATTTAAGAACAATAAGAACATTATATTTAAGAACAATAAGAACATAACCTTGTTTATTATAGGGAAAATAAAAAATGAAGTAGAAACTTTTTATTTGCTATGTTTTATGTCTTCTTAAACAATTTTATCACGCTTCGCCACTGGATATCTTCTTAACAGTACAGCGATTTTTGATGCGTTTTTCCACCCTCCTTTTCCTTTGCGCAACCGCGTAAATCCTCTTTAACCACATTTTAAAAAGTGCACTGTCGAATCTCTTACAAGAATCTGTCTGAAGCCGGAAATCCTCTTAATTTTTCGAAAGCAGATCATTCCACGGGCGGATTTCATCTGCTATGCTATACACTCTTCTCTGCTACTGCAGCAGTGTAATTGAGGCATGCATATAAGAACATTTGTCGCTCTGTAGTAGCGAACACTGTCCTTGCGAGGCTTGTCGAACAGTCCACGAGCATCACGATTTCCTCTTATCAAGCTCTTACTTAAAATTTGAATACAATCAGTGGCGCACCCACGGGGGGGGCCGAGGGGGCCCTGGCCCCCCCCTTGGGCTGACAAAGCAAAACGCGAAGGGCGCTGTCAGCACAAGGGAGAACTAGGTCTGCCTTCGAGAAAGTATAAAAAAAAAACATTTACAACCATTATTGTAATAAATAATTTTAATCATTGTGAAGAAAACAATTCCAGCATATCCCAACACTTACCCTGAATGTAATTATACATATAAAGCTCTTTATCGTACTTTACAAATTATAAATTAATTCGCACTAAAGGCGCCAATTCTGGAAACCCGTTCTTCTTAAGACGTTTCTACCTGTGATTGAATTTAACTAATGGACTCGTCCAAAATCACGTGACCCAAATGCCTTCTCGCTATAGTCGTACTATACCAGTGCTGTGTAGAGTGACGTCACAGGCGCCTCCGTGGCCCTATATAAAGAGTGAACGGCGGGGAAGCGGCTGTTCGCTCGAAAACTCGAGGATTTCGTTTACCCAGTGAGAAAATTGTGGAAGTGAATAAATAGATCGTGCCAACGCTTCGCGAATTAAGTGTTGCTGTGAGTTGAAATAAAGTGCGACGTTACGACACAAGGTGATAACAGTGAATTGGTAGTTTCGGAACGAGGGCCTGCGTGGTGAATAGCTGAATTTAATAATGGTCCTGAACTTTCAACTGATCTTACAGTGAAATGCATCTTTAACGATCAGTGTGTGTGTTTATGTGCGTATTTCGGCTATATAGCAAATTTTGTTCTTGAATAACTGAGGAGCAAGGTAAAAAAAAAGACAATGAGTGAAAAACGAAAAGGGCTAGGCCAACAGACACTGGGAAATTATTTAAAAAAAAAAAGTAAGATTGAAAATAGTGACGTTCCCAACGACGTTTCCCTGAGCTCTTGTTACATTGATGAGGCTGCAGTCGAAGCAAGCAACAGCCGTGACCCCGGGCTGTCTTCAAACGCTTGTGAGGAGGTAAAGGTAGGACAAAACACAATACCAAACACAGTTGAAATAGAAATTCTGGCTGCAGATATTTCTAATTATGTCAAGAAATCTAACCTCACAGATGAAGATAGGATAACAGCGCTAAAAAATCTTTGGGAACCATATGCAAATTACAGTTTTCCTGCTACTGTCACTAGTGCTGTATCAAGTCAAGGAAAACCTCACCACACTCGGAAGTTCTGCTCATCTTGGCTGAGTAAGCATAACTGGCTAGCTTACTCAAAGGCAGAGGACAGTGCCTATTGCAAATTTTGTGTTCTCTTTGCACCCCATGAAGTCGGTTTAAGATCCACACAAGCTACAGGTCAACTTGTTTCAAAAGGATTTAATAATTGGAAGAAGGCCTTGGAGAAGTTCAGTCAACATGAAAAATTTTTCTATCATAAGGATTCAGTTCTCAAAGCCGATGAGTTCTTAAGGGTCACGGAAGGAAAAACAGTTCCTGTGGATCAAGTAATGGACAGAGGAAAGCAAAAACAAGTTTTGCTGAATAGGGCTATTCTTAAACCTATTATCAAAACAGTGATTTTTTGTGGAAGGCAAGGGCTGGCCATGAGAGGGCATAGAGACTGTGGGGATTTGGACGTATTGTCAGAACCATGCCAAGGCGAAGGAAATTTTAGAGCCCTTTTGCGACTCCGAGTTGATGCAGGAGAAGAAATACTGAAAACTCATCTACAAGGTTGTGCAAAAAATGCAACTTACATAAGTTGGAATATACAAAATGAGATTATTTCAGCATGCAATGATTCCATTGTGAAGCACATAGCAACTGAGGTGAATGAGGCCAAATGTTTTGCGGTTTTATGTGACGAAACCACAGATATTGCAACGGTAGAGCAAATGACACTTTGCGTTCGTTATTTGAAACGGTTTGAAACAAATGATAAGTATAAAATTGAATTTAAGATAGTGGAGAACTTCCTTAAGTTTGTGCCCCTGACTGAAACTACAGGTCGAGCAATTGCAGATGCTATTCTTAAAGGCCTTGCAGACTGCAACATTGATACGTCTTTCCTCCGTGGACAAGGGTTCGATGGAGCTTCTGCAATGAGTGGAGAGTACAATGGCGCCCAAGCAATTATATATGAGCAACACCCCAAAGCCCCCTACGTTCATTGTGCATCACACTGTTTGAACTTAGCCATAACTTATTCATCTAGAGTTCCGGATATCCGAAACAGCTTTGGAATAATAGGGAAAATCTCTAGTTTTTTCAACACACCAAAACGAAACCTTGTTCTCACCAGCAAAATTAATGCAGCTAATCAGGAAGAGACAGAAATCAGTGCCAAAAAACTGAAGAAATTATGCCCTACTCGTTGGGTGGAGAGACATGATGCCGTCACAGTTATGGTTTCATTGTTTGATCAAGTAATCGACGCTCTGGAGGAGATTACTACCTGGAATGACAAGGAGACATCAACAGAGGCTCATACCTTGTTATGTTCAATGTTAACATCACAGTTTGTCATAGCACTTGTTTCAGCTGACAGATTACTCAGCTACAGTGTTCGTCTGAGTGAAAAGCTGCAGGAAGTTAACCTTGATCTGGCAACTGCTGTGAGTGACGTAGAAGACGTTTTGAAAGCTATATCTATAATTCGAGAGAACGCAGAGAACGAGTTTCACCATCTGTTTGAACAAGCTGTTAAGAAGCTGGAACAGCATGGAGAAAACATTACTCTACCACGCCGTGCCACCAGACAAATTTATAGATCAAATTTCAACGTACAGACTCCTGAAGAATACTACAGACTTTCTATTTTCATTCCATGGATTGATAATTTCATCACTCACCTCCATGAAAAATTTCTCAAACATAAGGAATTTCTACAAAGTTTTGCATCTGTCATTCCGAATGGAAGGCAGCCGACACTGGAAGAAAACGAGAGATTTGTTGCCTTATCAAGGAAATTTGCAGATGATTTAGGACCCAGATCAGATAATACTCTAAAAGCTGAACTACATCTGTGGTACATGAAGGTCTTTGCATTGAACAAGAAAACTAAAAGCCCAATCGAACTGCTTAACTTTTGTGACCAAAGGACTTTTCCAACTGTGTTTGAACTTTTAAAAGTGTATGCCACCCTCCCAGTATCAACAAGCAGTGCTGAGAGGTCATTCTCCACAATGAAGAGGTTGAAAACTTACTTGAGAAACAGTATGAGTGAAACCAGACTGAATGGACTGGCGTCAATGAACATTCACCGTGAAGTGGAAATTGATCCAGACCAGATAATTAATGCTCTGGCTACAAAGAAAAACAGGAGGCTGGACTTCGTTTTATGAATATGTATAGATCATAATTGAATAATATAACAATATGTAATCATGAGAGAGTGGTTGAAAACAAGTATACAGTATAAGCAGACCAGAACAAATAATTTTATCTTCATCTATTTCTTAATTTGTGTTGTTTTGTATAAATATCTACTACTACTTCTTCTAATCATTCAATTCTCTTGCACTGCACTAAAGAATTGTTAGTAATTTGATAAAAATAAATGTACAAAAAAAGACAACCGCCTTGTTAATTGATATGGCCTCTGATCATTTTTTCTCGGAAAATTTATCGAGGAGTCATCCTCCTTCATAAAAATTTTGTGCACCAATGGCCCCCCCCTTAGGAATATTCTGGGTGCGCCACTGAATACAATGTAACGCATCTTATGCCTTATCTTTTTTGTTATTATATTTATTTTCTCATACTACTGTATACAGAAATAATTGTTTTCCCGAAAATTTCCTAATTCAAGATTTTTACGGAAAAATACTTTTTAAGAAATGGAACACTTTTAGCAAAATGTTCAACTGCGTGGGATATGTGTTTGTTTGAGGTGTGAAGACAATAACGAAGAACGAATGCACATATCAATGTGAAATTTCATTTTAGAAGCGTTCCCCATGTCCTCATGTCAGCGTTCCCAAGTCCTCATGTCCGAATCCGTAGCTGGCAGATACTCGACGTGACTAAACCCAATTTTCAGGGATCTGTAGCTAAATGCTTGTTAGTTTTGTCTCTTTAATGCCAACTCAAAGTTGACAAACGAAACAAATTGCAATTGGTGAGGTAGCACCCTAGAAAAAATAACTTACGATTGTCGTTTTGGCAATTTTTATCATTCAGTGTTGGCGAACCTACAGCCTTAACTGCTAAACCGATTTTAATGAATGATTTCTCATTTTGTGTTTTCTGGTGGGAGGTACGGTATATACTTTTATTTTAAAAGTTGAAGATAAATTTGATTTAGAATTTCAAAAATTGAAAGAAAACATGAATAAACTGTGTTCGGCGGTAAAGTAGAATTTGCAATGTCTGCTATATCATTGTTGCATAATCATGTTGATAAATATTTTTACTAAAAACATTGAAATCTCACGAGAAAACAAAAATAAATAAATAAACTCGCCAATCACGAAAACAAAATCCCCTTTCCAAAAAAGTTATGATGTCTCAAAATGGTTTGTCTCCGTAGAACCGATCCCGGCCTACAGTACCCTGTTGAATGATCTTAACACTGTTTTGAAGAAGGGTTAGAATCGTTAGGAACCTTTAATAGGGTACTGAAGACATGGAAGTAAAGCTTCAGTCTTGCGTGGACTTGGCGCAAACTAGTGAGATTTTATAACCTTTTGGCAAAAAAAAAAATTATTTCTTGCACTAGACGGGAAGATTTTAACATGAAGTGGTGTATATATATATATATGAAATAACTTTCTATTTTTTTGCTCTAAATATTTATTTACGCTGGACAATACACGTAAATTTTAAAATGTTTGATCCAAAAGCATCTGGGCCATGGAAAATCTATACCAAGTTAAGCAATGTCTGCATATCGGTTGTATTTGATTGTTTTAAAATTAAGCTACCTGAAATAAGGTTCAATGCCATTGAGATTTTTAAAGGTTTTGCATTTAATACCTTTCACATTCTGTGGACGAATTCCAGTGGTGTGGTATAAAACCTGTAAACCGAGAGGTAGGCCAGGTCCACACTGCTGTCTCCTAATACCTTTCACAAATTACATTTCCAGGCCTTTCCTGCGAAACTTGCTCTAATCGCGCATAATGAAAACATAAAAAGCTGATACCAACTCTAAAACAAACACACACACACGAAAAAAAACTGCAATTACCGCTCAATACGCAGAGTCAACAGAAGTTAAAAAGCCGACTTCCAACATAAATTATGCATTTATTATGGCCTTCGTGACTAGGCTATGAACACAAAGTGACTGGTAGCTCCAACTGTTGCTGAAGTTAACTGATTGCCATTGCATCCTCTGGCACCTTTTGCTCAAAGTCAGTGATCCTCATTTGCTCGGGTTGTCTTTTATTACGTTACACTTCGGCGAACATTTTGCAATAATTGAGTTAAATAAGTATTTAATGCCCTCTATTTTCATTCCACGGAATATATTTTAAGCTTCGTTCGGGATTATGGCAGAAGAAACATGCTTGGAATGGGAGTTATGTTATTGTGAATGGGGAATTATGTTATAAATGAAAATTTTAGGAATAATGTTATTGGTGACCTAGGTTGTTGGTGATATAAAGTGATGAGCAAACTTATGCTGGGTATCGATACGTATCGTTTAGTGATGTATCCATATTGTATCAATAATGCTCCTCAATGGCAGCGTAACGACCGCTTTAGTATTCTGATCTGCGGATATTTTTCTGAATCTTGTGTTTTACAATCTTAAGAATATACAAAGATATTAAATTAAAAACAAATTTTATAAATTTTATTTTAACCAAATATCTTGACTATTTGGTTATATAAATGAAACGCGATTCAGAAGGAATTATTAAATAACCAATATAAATGTCAATTTTACAAAATATGAGCAAGTTTCAATATAACGAAATATGAAGAAATTTCAGTTTAACAAAATACATGATAGAAATATTCTGTTTCCACAAATAAGAAACTTTATGAATACGGATTCCCCCTAATATGCTATCCTTACATGATTTTTGTATTATGTGTAGTATAATGGCGAGAAAAGAGTATTTTATAATTTAAACTAGAAATAATTACCCGCCGTTGTTCGAGTTTTAAATAAGCGCCCACTATTTAAATAATAAAGATACAAATAACACTACTCAATTTCTAGATAGCCAGTTTTGAACCAAAATAATTCCAGCAGTCTGTTTTTGTTTTCATGCGCAATCATGCCAATTATACAATACGGGTGTAATACGGCCATTTAGCTTATCCTGTACCGAATTTTGCGGTTGTCCGAAGCTTCGATTTTTTGCTACAGAAAACGCACATACACACATACAGACAAACATTATCTTTTATTATATAAAATTGAAGAAAATGCTGTTTTCGGTTTTTAATCAGTGTGCACGAATTGAATAAAAATAATATACAAAATTGACAGAATGCACATTATCGTCCGTATTTATTAAATATTTTCAAATTTGAAAACTCGACTTAATTATAAGGTACTTAGTGTTTGTTTTCTTAAATTCTTCAGAACTGTACTTTCTTTTCATACATAAATGTAAACTGGTCGTATTACAGCTAACTCTTATCTATATAATAAAAGGCAGTGTGTGTGTGTGTGTGTGTGTGTGTTATACACTATAGACTCAACGACCGCGCGTCGCAGAGCTACGAAATTTGGCAATCGGAGACCCGGGGGGGGGGGGGGAGGTGACACTTGGAAACCGATTTTTAAAATTTGAATTTTTTTTTTTTGTTATTTAATGTTTTATGCGATTTTGACCGTTTTTTCCCCTTTTTCCCCCTACTATCCAGACGTCGTAGAAAAAAACAAATTACACCACCGGAAAGAGCAGACAATTGCGAGTAAAAATATATCAATTTCAAATCTCAGGGACAAATTCTAATATTTTTTAAAGATTTTAAAACAAAAGTCACTTTCAGCTAAAAAAAAACCAACTTTCGTTTTTAAATCCTCGCATCGGGAAAAGTTCCGAGAATTTCGACTAATAATTTACATTTTTAGAAAGTTCAAACATCAGGCATTCTTACAAGTCCAATCTGGTCAAGAAGTAATTATAAATAGCCGCCCGATCCGGATTTTAAAGAAGTAATGATTTTAAATTTCTTGGCGAATTCTCGACGAAGTTCCAATTTTTCACCCATATGCGCGCGCAGACGCAACGCGTTTCTATGGGGACGGTTTTTGGTATGAAGAAAATTACGTTATATTTTAAATGACGGAATTAAAAGCTTAGCATATGGTCAGTATAAAATTTAAATGATTGAATTATGGTGGATTGAATTGTGGTGATGTATTGTATACATCGGATGGTGGTAACAGTATACAGAGTGAAATTATTACTTCACTCTGGAATTAAGAGCTTAGTATATGGTCATTATAAGATTTAAATGATTGAATTATGGTTTTAACGTCATAAAACTAAAACAAACTTTGTTAACTCCACGAGTACGACCACGTTAAACATGTGGGTCCGTAAGTCCTTCCGAGAGGTTGGTGGTAGGGGAAGGAGGGTACGGTTCCTGTGGATGCCTCCCCCACTGGGTTCCGGTCTAAATTGGGCGGCACTTCCTGGCCGTCCAAATAGTTACCTTACACCTTTCTGGTAGGTCGAATGGTCTGGGTCTCAACAACAACTCCACGGGATTATGGCGCCAGCGAGTTTGCCATGGTCAGAATTTTCAAGGGTAGCGAACAGGCTGGTCGCCGAAGACGGCTAGTGCATTTATAAAAAAAATGTTTCCTTATCAGAGAAAAATTGCGATACAGTTGCCATCTACAAGTTCCATAATAGTAATAGAAATCCCAAAAACTATTTATGAAACCGAAAAGGCTAAACAATAGGTTTTTTCAAATAGGGTGACTAGCTTTTATTTATTTCTTTTTCTGGTATTTCTGTCTGTAGCTGTTGGTATGATGGTAGACGAAGTGGTAGACGTTGGTATCGAAAGCTATTGATTGTATCGATACACAGTAAGTGTCGTATACGAGTGTATCCATATGAAATATGGATGTATCATAAGTTGGGCAGTCATTTTATTGCTGGAAAAAAAAAGGCGAAATTCGCGGGGTAAATCGCGAAATTTTCGCAGTCAAGGATTTCCACTAACATTTAAAAAAATATATATCAGTTACGAAGCAGTAATACAAGTAACTACTATGCAGATCAATAAGCATTATATGACAATTTTTTTAAAATTGGTACATGCGTTTATAAATTCCGGCTATGTTATCAGCGCCGATATATAAGGATCCAGATTTTCATTTAAGTGGACGGCGTTTAATACATTATATTGTACATATACATATTTTCTTCTTCAATGCAGTCAGTATCTGTCGTATTATGAAAACACAGAAGGCTTCTGGGGATCTGGAAATACAAAAGCACGTTAGACAATTATTTAGATTCGAAAGTAAATTTAAATTAACTAAAACAACAATTTAAATCCATATTTTTTCAATATGTTTATTTTTATTTTATTAATTTTGAATGAGCATTTACTAAATTAGGTTACAAAATGCACACTTCAGCACTAAAGCACAAAGTTTCATTTTTCTGTTGTGACAAAATACATGCTTCTGTAATTATTTATTATTCCGGCAACACTAATTTAGTGAGAGTATTGCTTTTGTAAATAATTTCACTAATACAAGCATTCATTATTTACAGAAAATTGACCTATACCGGATATACACTCATGTCCAAAAGTTAAGCATAATTCGTAAAATGCGAAAAATTCGGATGGATAATGGTTCACAATCAGTTGTGGAGAATCGTGGGACGAAGGTAAATCATTGTGCATATGCAAAACAGTTCAGTCGACTTCGACATGCGCAAAGCACCGACGCACGTCGGAACGCGTATAAAACGACCTCGAGCGACATGGCCAGTTGAGGCAGAATTTCGCAATTGCTGTGGTACGGAGCGGTGTTAACAATCACAAAGGACGAAAGATGTCACAAAGAAGCCAACTGGATATGTTTTTGAAGGGACGAATTATTGGAATGCTGGAATCCGGTCGATCCCAAACCTAAGCGTCTCGAATTCTGAATGTGCCTCAGTGTGTGATGTCCAGACTGTTGCAGAGGTTCCAAACCACTGGAGATGTTACCCGATTATCAGTACCAGGTCGGCCAAGGGTAACAACCGTCGGCAAGACCGATATTTGGTGATAACTGTTCGATGTCAGAGGAACCGTTCTACCAGACAACTGGGTTCAGCCCTGACAGCCGCCACAGGAGTCACTGTTTCGAGACAAACTGTTTACAGGAGACTCAGACACGTTGGTCTCTATGCTAGACGACCAGCAGTTTGAATCCCCCTGACGTCTGCACAAAAACGCGCGCGTTTACAGTGGAGTTTGGAACATCGGCAGTGGAGTGGACAACAGTGGAGCAATGTCATGTTCAGTGACAAGTCCAGGTTTAGCCTTAACCTGATTCTCGTCGTACCACCATCTGGAGAGAACTTGGAGCGCATTTTCACCCGGGAAACATCACGGAAAGACATAATTTTCCGTTTGGGGGAGTCATGGTCTGGGCAAGCACCATGATGGACGGCCGCACAGACCTCCATATCTTTGGCACGGGATCGGTTACCGGTCAAAGATACAGAGATGAAGTCCTTGAACATACCGTTCGATTGTTTCGAGATGCTGTTGGTCCTGATTTCATATTCATGGATGATTAAGCGCCTCCTCGCCGTGCGGTCTTGGTCGACGACTTCCTTCAAACTGAAGGTATCCAGCACATGCAGTGGCCTGGCAACTCTCCTGATCTGAATCCAATAGAGCATATATGGGATATGCTCGGGAGACTTCTTGTAGCCCTCCGCTACCCACCAAGCTCCGTTCCGGGATTGAAAACTGCTTTCCGTGAGGTTTGGAACTCTTTGAGCACACAACTCATCCAAACCCTCATCGAAAGTATGGGAAATCGTTGTGTAGCATGCGTGGTTACCCGAGGTTCCCACACACCGTATTAAACGGCAGCAACACATTGTTATAATCTTTCTGTTTCACTGAGGTTGACACTCGTATTGTGACTCTCTTTCTTTCAACTGTTTTTTTTTATAATAAAAGTCGTTACTATCCTTGTTTTGCATTGTCTTCTTCTATAACCCTATTACACCCGCATACCGCGTTTCCTTCCATTCCGATGTAGATTTCCTGAAATTTTCACATAAACAGCAACTATGTTTAACTTTAGACGTGAGTGTATATTGTAATATTTATAATTTTATGACGTCTAAAACCAGAGCCGTTTTTGACCCTAGGCAAAGTTGAAAAATATTGTAAGGCCGCGAAGCTGTCGGGGGCTCATCTTTCGTGCTCAAAGTGAATTTTGTTTCCTATTGTTTTCATGAATCAGTAGGCATATTTCAGTAGGTTCTTATGAATCACTAGGCAAACTTCATTACTACCGACAAAAAAGTTTGTCACCACCTAAAATTTCTAAGTTCAACCTTGTATTGATTGACCTCATGACTCCTTATATTCTTACTTCGTTGCCACCGCAAAAAGTTTAGTGTTGCCTCCGCAAAAAAGTTTAGTGTTGTCACTGCAAAAAGTTTAATGTTACCACCGCAAAAAAGTTTAATGTTGCCACCGCAGAAAAGTTTAGCGTTCTCTTAAAATTCAGCCTAAGTCCTTATCAGTTAAACCTCATGACTCATCACATTCTTACTTCGTTGCCATCGACAAAAAGTTTAGCATTCTCTTAAAATTCACCCGAAGTCCTTATCAGTTAAACCTCATGACTCATCACATTCTTACTTCGTTGCCATCGACAAAAAGTTTAGCATTCTCTTAAAATTCACCCGAAGTCCTTATCAGTTAAACCTCATGACTCATCACATTCTTACTTCGTTGCCATCGAAAAAAAGTTTAGCATTCTCTTAAAATTCACCCTAAGTCCTTATCAGTTAAACCTCATGACTCATCACATTCCGACTTCGTTGTCATCGACAAAAAATTTTTGCGTTGCCAAATTAAGTTTAGTGGCAGCACCGTAAAAAAAGCGTTCTCCTAAAATTCCTTATCGTGTCTGTATCACTCACGAAAGCTCCTCCTCAAAAATGAGAGAACCATTTTCACCTCCTCCCAAGTGAAGGAACCTTCCTCATTGTCCAGTTGCCGCAAAAGCCCCCTTATATCACTACTAACATGATTCACAAATGCAGGACACTAAAAATTACACGACTACGATACATGCAATTGTTCCCCATATAAAAATGATCTAAAATACAAAAGTAGTATTTATATCATCTTTTGTTAACATCATTGTATTTATTAATTGGGTGAAACACAGATCCTTTTTCTTCTAACATCACGATATACATCCTTTTGTATTATCTCGATCAGCATCACTTGATGAGATTTATTTAATAGTTGTATCAGACTCAACAACTTGTAAGTCGAATCCGGAAAATCACGCGAAATAAATAACAATTCCATTGAAGATATGACAAGATTTTTAATTAGGCTAAACTGTGTTCATTTGCAATGGACGAAGAGAACCTCTGCATTTAAATGTCCTTTGTCTAGCACCATCGCTTGCTGAAATAGAACTTGCATCTTTAATGGAATGACAGATTTACGTGACGTGTGGAGATATAGTTTAGTCTCAGAAAAGTCCTCAAGGTCCCCTACGTGTTCTGATAAAGAAGTTCGCTGTCCTATATAGGCGAACAATTGTTTATAATTAAACCTAAAATGAAAGGCCTGATTTCGTTGTCGTGCAGTATTGTAATAAATATAGCAGCAACATTGAAAAATAATGAGGTATCCAACACATGACTTTAGTTACAGATTAACAAATGATCGTCCCTACAGATTAACAAATGACTTTCCGTACAGAATTTAACAAATTACCTTCACTATAGTTTAATAAATGACTTTACCTACAGAAGAACAAATGTTTAATAAATGCCTTTCCGTACAGCTTAACAAATGACTTTCCCTACAGATTAACAAATGACTGCCCCTTCAAATTAACAGATGACTGTCTCTACAAATTAACAGATGACTTTACTTACAAATTAGCAGATATTTAACAAATGACTTTCCCTACAGATTAACAAATGTTTAACAAATAACTTTCCCTAAGGTTAACAAAAATTCCAAATGATGATGTTTGAACTCAATAACACAAATTAGAGCTTTTCGATTTTACCTATTGAAATAAATATACCAAATCTTATATAATTCACTTAATTATTTCGAGAGATATCGCGTTTCCCTTGAAAAACTAAAATTTTTAATACCTTGAGAGCGGCTAGTGATAAATACTAGCCAATGGTGTCCCTTTATTTCTGACTGAAAGTATTTTGAGTGCATTTACTTATTTGATAATAAAAAACACATATTTAATGATTTTTTCAATTTTGGATCAGAAGCATGCAAAATATCGGGAACAGCATATTTTGTCGTTCTGTAAATTATGTAATGCGTTTCTAAATAAATAACTTGCACATAAAATAATTATTTTTACTACAAATATTAGCATAATCATCTTTTCAAAATTTATTTTCGGTATTCGAAAAAAATGTTTTTATAATGTTTTTATAATAATGTTTTTCTTTCTAACACTTTGCAACATAGTTGAAAAGTGTTTATGACGTTGTTCATTCTGTCTGTCTGTCTGTCCGTTAGTACGATAACTGCCGTACAAATGACTTTATCAAAATGAAATTTTAGTATGTTTTTCAGACGGTCTGTGGGATCTATGGGAATATAAATGAATTATATCACCCAATTAGTTTTGGATTGAACCCGGGTTGAAAAAATGAAATACATAGAACCCTATGGGACCCAATTTTTCAAACATTTTTTAAGCAAATTTAAAATTCACAAATTGCTTCGAAAATTTTAGGAAATATTCAAATTATCCCATAAAATATATAAAAAATTTCAGTAAAATATGTTAGGTAGTTTTTTAAATAAAAATTATTTAATATAGGGAGAAAAACAAATTTAATTAAATTCTGACTCTTGCTATATCCTCCAGAAAGAAGAAAGAGATATATTATGTAATAAATATCTTTCCAAGAGCTTAATTATTTTATATATAAGAGAGGTTTCACATTTTAAAATAAATATGGTAGATAACAATTTTTCAAATTTTTAAATAAAATAAATTATTATAGTATTGTGGTGAATGAAACGATTGGAAAAATGTTTATGAATGAAATGCTGCTTTTATATAGAGGCGATTTATATTTCGATGAAGTCATTTGAATAAAGTTCATATGTTTTCGATGAAGTTATTTGAATAAAGTTCATTTTCTTCTATTAAGTTTTCAAATATAATAAATTAATGTAGTATTGTGATAATTTTAAAAATATTACCGAGGAATGTATCGCATTTTAGAGATGTTTATATAAAATTGCATTGAAGATGGAAAGTGTTTCATAAGCATGCTTTAAGCATGATTGATCTTTCTTGTTTTAATTTAGAGCCTTTCTTTGTCCGTTCACCTCAAAAATAAATAGACCACTGTTGTTTACCGATTGAAATAATTGTTCAAAATTTCATCCGTTTTGTCCGCGAGATATCGAACGCGCACACACAAAGACAGACATATACTATTAAAAAATGTGGTTCGTTTGCATTCAGGGGTACTCAAAGCGTTTATATCAATTAAAATCCGAGAGTAGTGTTTTTGACCATTTCAAGTACTTTCTCTTTACATATGTTAAGTAATGCAGGAAAAATACAAATTGGGTGCTATATCTCGTAGTTCTTCAAATGCTGTTTTACATCCTTTTCAGAATGCAACCGCAAATTTGAACTGTTATTCGTTGATTAAAATCATATCTCTTCATGATTGCGTTTAAAACTTCTTTCACTGCGACATTCTTTTACATTGCGAAAAACATTTTATCAGAAACAAAATAATTTTCTTTTAGAAAGCTTATAAAATTATCTGTTTATTTTTGTTGTCAAAAAAGAACTGCATGTTTCTGTCATGTGGAATAATACGACGAGGTGATGTATTTATTTGAAGTGCTATGTCAACCCGTTCGAGAGTGGATATGTATACTGAATACATAATTATCGTGGCTGTTGTCGTGCATGTGCTATTCTCTGAATGACTTTTCCAAATATGTCATTTTAAAACGTTGTACTTCTCTTTTGAAAATTTCGGGAAAAATTACTCTTGGCAGTACTGTGTACTTCCTGTGCAGTACCAGAAAGACATGCCTGTGACAGTACTGTTCAGTGCACAATACTTGTCAGCACTGTACCTACTTAGCATTACGGTTGGTTATATACTTCAGTATTGGGGTGTATTTAAAAGAATCAGCGAACCATGTCATTTCTTTAATACAATTTAGAAATATGAAACAGTTTTATATCTTGTATTTATTTTCTGTGTGTGACTCAAGCTCGTTAAATCGGAAACTAAAAGTATTAGTTGTTAAAAGCAAGCAAATCAGGCTTAAATTACGTTGCACCTATTAAAATTTCATATAAAATCATTTCTCACTAAATCCAGGGTCGTTATAACGTTTGTACTAATCTATATATTAATTGTCTAACGTGTTTTCGTCTTTCCAGACCATCACGAAGGCCTCTCGAAGGTGACCTAGAAGGCTAAATCGTTGTACACTTTTAGTATAGACCACCGGACCGAACCTAACTGAGCCCGATTTTTAATTTCTCCCCTAGGGACGGACAAAACATAGATGTCTCAAGAGTAGATGAAGCGCACCAATGGCAAGACTGTAATTGTTTTTAACACGTGGCTACTGGGAGAGAGATGGAAAAGTTGGTTGTTGGAAAAGAAGCGAGAATGGGAAAACTAATAAGCAAACCTAAGGCTCCTAATTATAAAGACTGACGCATCAACGGCCATCTTGACGCCCAGTTTAAGTGATGGCTATACATGGCCAAAAGAGGGTTACCTTCTTGTCCTTTTCTCGAGATTTCGAAAAAATCAAAACTTTCTAGACTACTTTCTTGAATGATGGGTACAACTTTTGAAAACTAAATCAGCTATTTTACAACTAAATTGCGTATCAAATCTTAGCCATGTAACATAGGCGCGGCATTGAAATCAAACAATCTGGCACCCGCATTACTCGATTTTAACATTCTACACTTCTTCTACTTTTGAGACATCAGTGGGACAAAATGGGGGAGAGGTCGAAAAGTATTTCCAGACTTCATAAAATCTCCTTGGTGACCTCAAAGGCTGAAACTTTGCATATTTATAGTATCGACCACGGGATAAAACGTAACTGAGTCAATATTCAGATAAGACGACTATTTTTCCGACAGTATACGCCATATATTATTAAACAAAATCAAAAAAATTGTAAAATAAAATTGCCACCTTATTTAAGTGTTAGTATCGCTATCTTTGACAGGCTTAAATACTGGTTTTGTAATATTTTGTTGTACTAATTGACATTGGGCGAAGAAGGCGTTTTACCACGACGGTATTCCCTCTCGTCAAATTACTTCTTTCCTTTCCATTAAGATTTGTTCTCATCGCTAGCATGTTCCTGGATTCTTTATTTGCTACTTCGCACGGCTAACTTGCACGTGCACGTTTGAGATCGTGGGACTGCGCCTTTTGTGCCTTGAAGAGAATGCAAGTTGCACGTGCTTTTGTTCTGCGTGTGTGTATGTGCGCGCGCCTGAGTCCCCTCCCACTCTCTCCTGTGTTCGGTATTTCCTCATTATCTGTATGCGCAGGAAGTTCTTACGTCACGTGTCCTATTCATTGCATGCTCTCCTTGTGTTCGGGTGAAGTTATGATTTGGAGCCGGTCGTTTTCGCGGTTTGAGCAATAAATTCCATACATGCTCAAGTCAAGGGCAAAGTATTTACTTTTAAATGCAAACATTTCAACTCAATGATTTGAACATGTATTGGTCTTTAAAAGTTGGTTTAAATAAAAAATTGTGCAGACGTTTGAGAAATAGCAACTGTTAAAAAAAAATTAGTAATCTGATATTCAAACATTTAACCGGTTGTTAAAATCTATATTCGGTTACCAAACCAACAATGCAATAATAAATAAATATAAATAAATAAATTTTATTTTACCACACAATAGGCACAATTTCATCTTATAAATGAATGTGAAGCTGTGAGGCAAGGAATTACTGAAAAGGACGTTTTAGTTAGGCCTGACGAGTCCACAGCCCCCAGCCAAACTGGCAACACGCTAGCATAAAATCAATAGTCCGTGGCAGAACAAAAGTCATAACAAAATAAACTAGAACAACTAGTGGGAATACAAGTAGCAAAACAAATAAACAATACATCTGCAAACTTATAACAGAAATATATTTAAGTACTTCTTAAAATTACTTCCGTAGTCAATGATTTTAGGAAAAGTGGAAAAGAATTCCATAATCTTGAGCCAATAGAATTTATATTTAGGTATAAACTATTTGTACCAGAAAAAGAGATTCACGAGCACTCAGTATTTGCCTACTTTGCCTATGCTAAATAATGTCCCTGCCGTGAATCATTCTCTTCTAAATCGTTATTTTTAAATTATATTTGTTAATCGTTCTCTTATAAATTTTGTTTGAGAATCGTTCTCTTATAAATTTTGTTTATGAATCGTTCTCTTATAAATTTTGTTTGTGAATCGTTCTATTATAAATTTTGTTCGTAAATTATTATTTTCTAACTTATGTTTGTGAATCGGTCTCGTGTAAGTTATGTTTGTGAATCTTTTTCTTCTAAGTTGTATCCATAAATCTTTCTCGTTTAAGCTGGGAATAGTCTTCCTATTTTAGGTTAATTCCTGTGAATCGTTCTGTTATGTCTGTGTATTGTATATACAAAATAACAAAATGAAATAACTTGTTATGGCAATTTATCTCTAACGTCAGTCCACAACTAGTCTATCTCGACTGTAAAGGTAAATAAATATACACGAGGGGTTGTCCAGTCTGCATAAAAGGGCTTTTATATGCTGCGATCCCATCCATCACGAGCTGTTTACTTTGCAAAGTATAGAATGACTCAGATTAATCCCAGGGACGGTTAGGAGGGGGAGTATTCTTCCCCTTTCATCGATGCCATTTTTGTATCTCGTCATCTTTCGGGCAGATGATACGTTCTATCAAATTTGTGCAGTATTTCAATCTATGCACCCTTCGTGAAGAGGGGGGGGGGGGTCTCTACTTCGAAAAAAAATCTGATACAGCCACCCCCAACTTCAATGTCGTTTAGAAAAGCGGACGTTAAAGTTCTTGAGCAATTCATTTTTAGAAAGCCATGAATGATGGCCCCGGTTATGATTCTCATAAAATGGAGACGGAGAGAAATGGGAGATCCGTGCTAAGTCTCCGATGTTTAAATATTATAGTTGGATAAGAGGATTGGATAGACTTTAGACTTTAGTCTGCTTAAACCGTGAAACAGTAGAATCAGAAAATTCTTAGCCGCCTTCGACGAACCAGTCTGGTCGCTTTTTTGAAAAAAGAAACGCATAACTTACAGTAGCTCTAACTCGTGGTGCGAACTGTGCAGGCCAAAGATATACACTTATATCAAGGCGCAGAGAAACTGAAAAAAAAAAGCAGAGACAATAAAAAAGCAAAATAATTAGCATAAAATATTCATTTAACTTGATAAGAACTAAAATTATTTACTATAATGTATAACTTGGCATGGATGTGTGTGTGATATATCTCTATTCTATCATTGGATTTTCAAACTATTATTATTATTATTTTATATATATATATATATATATATATATATATATATATATAATAGTAGTTTGAAAATCCAATGAACGAAAAGTAAGAAGATGTAACACGATAAATCTAACTTTTTAAAACACCCACAGAATAAAATATAATACAGCAAATCATCAATCAAATGGATAAAAAAAAAACACAAGTTATCAAGTTACAGAAAATCAACAAAATTCAAAGGCATGGAAACGAAAAAAGAAAAACTTAATAAAACAAGCTATATCGCTATACACGTGGGAAAAGGGCTAAGCCTAAACAAATGGAAATGTTCACTTCGTAAAATTCGTTCTCAAGTCCAAGCATTTTACGAAGCAGACACAAAACATGTATGTTTCTGAAGAAATAGATAGATTATATCTATAAACTATTTCTACTTGGACGACATACATAAAGAAGGAATAAAACGAAACAAGAAAGATCATTCATGCTTAAAGCATTGATTATGAAACACTTTCCAACTTTAATGCAATTTTATTTAAACAAATCTAAAATGCAATACATTCCTGGGTAATATTTTGAAACTTATCACAATACTGCATTAATTTATTATATTTGAAAATTTAAACCTTCATCGAAAAAAATGAACTTCATTCAAATGACGGCATTGAAATATAAATTGCCTGGTTTAAACATCTCTAAAATGTTATGCATTCCTCGGTAATAGTTTTAGAATTATCATAATACTACGATAATTTATTATATTTGAAAACTCCATCGAAAACAACTGAAATTAATTCAAATGACGTCATAGAAAAAATAACACGCCTGGATCTCTCTATAAAAACAGGATTTCATTCATAACTTTTTCCCATTCAATTCATTCATCACAATACTATAATAATTTATTTTATTTAAACATTTTGTTTAAGACCATGGAGCTACAAAAAATTAAACTCTATGCTTGAAACTTCATCGAAAAAAATCGTCCTTCTCTTTATGAAATCAATTAATATTTCATTCATATCAGCCATGCAGACTCCATGGACTAAATTATTTTGTGTTAAAAAAATACAGGAATTCTAATACAACTTATTCTATATATTTTGCTGTTTACATTTTACATAGGTGAAAAATAGGCTTAATTGCAGAAATAATCAAATTTAGATGAGCATTTAAACTCAAATATATTGTCATTGCGTTGTTTCAGTATGCAGATGCACAGAATTTAAGCAAAAATAAAGTAGTTTTAGGACGGATACAACACTCAATATGAATTAAAAAGAACTTTAAAAAATCACGATTTTGAAACAAGATGGATGCCATATATCATTTTGAAGTGGGTCATGTGATTGTTTCATATCATGGTCACGTGATCGTTTCATATAAGAGGTGTAATTATTATTTTAATTTTTATTTAAAAAACTACTGAATATATTTCGCTGAATTTTTTTTTATATATTTTATGCAACAATTTGAATATTACCTAAAATTTTCGAAGCAATTTGTGAAATTTAAATCCGCTTAAAAAATGTTTGAAAAATTAGGTCCCATAGGGCTCAATGTATTTCATTTTTTCGACCCGGGTTCAATCCAAAACTAATTGGGTGATATTATTCATTTATATTCCCATAGGTTCTACAGACCGTCTGAACAACATACTAAAATTTCATTTTGATTAAGTCATTTTTACGGCAGTTATCGTGCTAACGGACAGACAGACAGACAGAATGAACAAAGTCATAAACACTTTTCAACTTTGTTGTAAAGTGTTAAAAATGAATACCTGGAAAAATCACAGCGTATGTACAATCGAGTCGAAACCGGGAACACTGATAGAAGAGACCAGTGTTGCCATTCGTAAAGAAAAAATAAAAAACCATTTACTGTTGCCATTCATAAGAATTGAAAAACAGTTAAGCGAAATGTTAAGAAAAAGTATTAATATACTAAAAGGAGGGGCAAATAATAGTAATACTGAAGTGGAAGAGAATGTGTAAAAGAAAAAAAAAAGAGAATGGAGATGTCTGGCTAATATAAGATACTACGAATATAATTATAAGATACTATGAAAAGAATTATATAAATCCAGCTATTTTAAATTGAATCGAGTTACAGGAATTAAATGGTAAGATTTTATTAATATTAAAATTATAAAAGTCTTTTTTATCATATAAATTTGTAACAATTCTATTAGAAGGATCAATAAAAAGATTTAAATCCAAAAAATTAACATTTTTACTAATAGTAGCTTCATTAGAAATTAATTCCAAATTGTCTGGATAGTAATCTATATCTATGAGATAATTTTCTGTATGTACTAAGCAAATCAGATCATCAACATATCTGTAAAAAGTATAATCTATTGAAGTAAATGACTTTTCATAATGATAAAGGTATAAATTAGCTAACATACTGCTACTGCAGCCACCCTGTGGAACTCCTGAGACTTGTAAGTATAATTTATTTCCTTGAAAAATATAATTATTGAAAATAACAAAGTGAAGAAGTTTAGGAAAATTTATAAATTTAATTTGATTTGAAAGATGTGTAATATAAGCATTATATAGAGCTAAAATTACATCATATAGATCAGATATCTTAATATTATTAAAAAGATCTTTAAAATCAAAAGTTTGAAATCCTATTATTTTTCTAAGAGATGTTTGTTAATTTATACTTTAATTCTTTACTATTATTTAGAATATGGTAATTATTGCTATATATATATATATAAGCCTCTAATAATTACGTTATTATCTGTAAAAAAATTTATATACAATTTCTGTTAGATTATTTAAAAAATAATAGTCTTTTTAAACTTTATTTACATTCCATTAATAGTATCAAATTGAAAATTATCAATATGTATAGTGATTTAAATATTAAATATAAAATTCTTAAATTTACATATATTGTGCTTATTCCAAAATTTCCCAAAAATCCCATTAAATTTAGAACAGTAACTAGTGGGCATGATACTTACTCTACTACTGCGAGTAAATTACTACTTACTTCTTTAAATCAAGTAAATGATAGTTTACGTCAGTCTAGCAATAATTACCTTATTCTAAATAATAGTAAAGAATTAAAGAATAGATTAACATCCCTTAAAAAACTAATAGGATTTCAAACTTTTGATTTTAAAGATCATTTTAATGATATCAAGATCTCAGACATTTATGATGTAATTTTAGCTTTATACAATGCTTATATTACCAATCTTTCAATTCAAACCAGTTTTATAAATTTCCCTAAACTTCTTCACTTTGTTATTTTCAATAATTATATTTTTCAAGGAAATAAATTATACTTACAAGTCTCAGGAGTTCCACATGGTGGCTGCAGTAGCAGTATGTTAGCTAATTTATATCTTTACCATTATGAACAGTCTTTTACATCAATAGATTATACATTATACAGATATGTTGGTGATCTGATTTGCTTAGTATATACTGAAAATTTTGTCATAGATATAGATTTCTATCCTGACAATTTGGAATTAATTCCTAATGAAGCTACTATTAGTAAAAATATTAATTTTTTGAATTTTAATCTTATTATTGAACCTTCTAATAGAATTGTTACTAATCTATATAAATAAAAATGAAAATCTGTCTGTCTGTCTGTCTGTCTGTCTGTCTGTCTGTCTGTCACACCATCACGGGAGAACGGCTGAACCGAATTTGATGAAATTTTGTGGGTAGCCCAGAAATAGCCCCACTTAAAATTATATCCGTGTTTTGAGTTTCTACGACCAGTGGTTCTCGAGATATTAGTAAAAAACGAAATTTTCGTTTGTCTCATCGTCACGGAAAAACGGCTGAACCGAATTTAATGAAATTTGGTGAATAGCCTTGAAATATCCCCCCATAAATTTTGTCCAAGTTTCGAGTTTCTAAGACCTGGGGTTGTCGATATATTAATGAAAAACGGAACTTTTTCCTAGGAGTTCTACTCCCTAACTCCGTGGTTTATCCAAACGAAAAGCTTGAAAATCGTTTGAAAGTGAATTAAAATTTAATCTCTGAGTTTGATGGGAGATTTTTTGCGTTAATTAGTCACTTTCTGAAAACATGAATTGTTTGAAACATCATTTAAAGGGGAAATCTATCTCCATGGTTCATGGTTTATTTAAAACAAGCTTTTACGGAACAATGAGAAGTATAGAGAAATCAAAATCGTTATTTAATTTCGCAGTTTATGTTATAAGACATGACATATTTAACATGTTATAAGATTCTATCTTATATCATGATACTCAGAAACGCAATTAAATTAAATCTGTCTGTTAATTTTAATAATTATTTTTTCGATTTGAATAATAAATAAATGGATATAAAAATATATTTTAGAAAAGAACGATTTGATTTTTCTTATAGCATTTTTGACTGGATAATATCAATTACGGTCTTCAGGTTTAAAAATTATTATTATTTATATTTTCGGGGATTATTGATTCAAGGATTATTGATATTTTCAAGTTATTATGCAATTATTTTATTATGACAAAAATTGTTCAAACTCATATATTGTATGTTGTACGAATCTTCTACAAATACGCGTGTATATCTTTTAATCTACGAGAATATAAGTAGTGCAGGTATATTGACATATGTTTTGATATATATTGGCATATATTGGAATCAATTACGACCTTCTGGTATAAAGAGTACGGATATTATTGATGTTTTCAATTTATTACGTCATCTCTTTTATTTTGGCAAATATTTTTGAGACGCATATTGTAATACGGGTAATCTTCTACTAACACATTGGCATATTTTCTGATCTGCGACAATATAATTAGTACGGGGTTGCATATATTCATTCAATTCCTATTTTTTCTTCTGTAAATTTGCTTACAAAAGGGAGCAGGATGTTTTATTCTTCAGATCGGATCGTGAAGATAATTTTGCATAGTGAGAACATATATTCTTAAATTTATTGCTCCTAAAGAGAAGTTTAATATTTTAACAGAATTTGCACATGATTGCGAACTTTAAGTTTCTTTAAATTATACACTCCGTGCGAATAACGGGTGTGCTGTTAGTGGTTAATAAATTTTAACATTTTAGGAGGATATATCATGTTTCTCGGCATCGCAATTAAATTAAATGTGTTTGTTAATGTTTTTATTATTTTTTTTCGATTTAAATAATAAATAAATGGATAAATGGATATAAAAGTATATCTTATGAATGGACGGTTTGATTTTTCTTTTAATTATATTAATTGCTGACTGCGTACATCAATTTCATTTATTTTGGCAAAGAGTTTTCAAGCTTATATCGTATTTAGCTACTAAACTCATATATTGTGTTTAGCCAATAAATTCATATAGCCGATTGTTGAAACAGAAAAAGAGTAGAGCGGGTATATCTTCTAATACAGTTGTTATGTTTTCATTTAGTATATTGAAACGGGATAAGAATGTTTCATTCAGATCTGCAAATTCAAAGCTACGAATTTGGAGGGATATCGCTAATTTGACAACTTTTCTTAAACTTTGCCAAATTGACGGAAATGTCGCCAAATTGATATAAACGACACACAAACAGCTGCCATAAACCTTCGGGTTGGTCGTGTGGCTTGGGTCTTCTACATATCAATGAAATTTTTTTTGTTTTGTTAGAAGAGAGTACTGAAATGATGTTTGGTTAGCATTTATCTGTCAGACCAACCATCCTACTTAGTAATACATTTAGCGAATTTTTAAAATGTCACCAAATTGATAAAAATGTTTTCAAATCTATAAAAATATCTTGAAATTGATAAAATTGCGCTACATAAATGATATTAATTGTTTTTTGTTAGGGGATAGTATTGTGATGATATTTCGTCAATTTGTCGCAAAGTGGAACTGTCAGTTCTACAGTCCCACTTGGCGATAAATTTGGCGATTTTTTAAAATGTCGCTAATTTGACGAAACTGTCGCCAAATGTTCCATAGAAATATAACTATTTAGACGATATTTTTTCTACCAATTTATTTGAAGCAAATGATATCATGTCGCTTAGCAACGGATTTAAATCCAATGTGTTTATGCGGCAGACGATTTTTATTAAATCCTTTCCGATTTGAATAATGAAGATATGTATATAAAATAAATTTCATTGCCATTTCATTTTGGACTGGATAATATCAATTATACTCTTCAGGTTTAAACATTATTATTATTGATATTTTCCGGAATTATTGATTCAGGGATTATTGATATTTTTAAGTTATTACGCCATTGTTTTATTGCGGCAAAAATTGCTGACACACGCATATTGTACGTTGTACGAGTAATCTTCTAGGAATGCACGGGTATATCTTCTAACCTACGAGAATATAAGTAGTACAGGTATATTGGCATATATTTTGACATATATTGGCATATATATTGGAATCAAGTACAGTCTTCTGGTATGAAGATTAAGGGGATTAATTATATATTCAATTTATTACGTCGTCTGTTGTATTTTACCAAAAAACATTTGTGACTCATATTGCAAAACGGGTAATCTTCTACTAATAATCGGACATTATAAGTAGTACGTCTATATCTTCCCATATAATTTTAGCACTTTAATTTTGACATATATTGGAATAAATGACTGTCTTCAGATTTAAAGATTACGGGTTTATTGGTATTTTCAATTTATACATGTAATCTACTAATACAGGTTATATTTTCTAATATTCGCGTATATAATTAGTACGGGTCCCATACAATTTTAACGCTTTTATTTTGCATATATTGATTCAATTCCATAATTTTTTTTATATTTGCTTACATAAGGGGTCCAAGATGTTTTATTCTTCAGATATGTCCATGAAGATAATTTTATATAGCGAGAACAGAGATTCTTAAACTTCTTTTTAGGAGCATTATATTAAATATTTTAACAGAATATTTTGATTAAACATGTCATTTAGTATACTATAAGAATTTGGGCATGATTATGAATTTCAAGTTTCTTTATATTATATACTCCGTACGAAGAACGGGTATGCTGCTAGTTTATATAATAAAAAAGACTTTTTAATTTTAACATTAATAAAATCTTACTATTTAATTCCTGCAACTAGATTCTATTGTTTAGAAATATTATACTTAATCTGCTTTTTAGAATTTATAGATTATCTGATAAAAAATTTCATGCTACACATATTGATAATCCAAAACTTACCAGCAATTTATATAAATATCCCTCTTATTTTGTAAATGATATAGTTAAAAAATTTAGATAAGCTGGATATTTTCACGAATTCTGTTCATGGTGTTTTATATATTAGCCTGACATCTCCATACTCTTGTTTTAATTATATTTTATTTTTACATCCACTTACACATTAGCCTTTCTATTATTGCCCCTCTTGATTTTTATTATCTCTTATACTTGTCTTTTCGCATGACTGTTATTTATTTCTTACGAATAGCAACGGTAGATCATATCTTTTTCCTCTGTGAATGGCAACACTGGTCTCTTCCTTCTGGGTTCTCGAGATCGACAGGTTCGTGTTTTTGTTGAGTTAGATTCCAGGTATCCTTTTTGCCTTTTATTTTTTCTTCTTTATGTATGTTGTCCAAGTAGAAATAGTTTATAGATATAATCTATCTATTTCTTCAGAAACATACATTTTTGTGTTTGCTTCTACAAAACACTTGGACTTGGGAAAGAGTTTTGAAGAAGTGAACAAATCCATGATTTAGGCTTAGACCTTGTCCACGTGTATAGCGTTTGTGCTTGGATTTCGTCTGTGTTTCTTTTATCGATTCCATACCATAGATTTTTGATGATTTTCTTTGACTTGATGATTCGAAATTTGTATATTTTTCCATTTGCTTGAAGATTTGCTGATTTATACTTTTATCTTGTAAGCTTGTTAGAAAGTTAGGTTTTTCGAGTTACAACTTCTCACTTTTCTTTCATTGGACTTTCAAACTTTTTTCATTATATGTATATATATATATATATATATATATATATATATATAATAATTTTTTCCAAGGTAATAAATTATACTTACAAGTCTCTGGGATACCACAAGGTAGCTGTAGTAGTAGTATGTTAACTAATTTATACCTTCATCATTATGAAAATTCTTTTACTTCAACTGATTATAAAATTTACAGATATGTTGAGAGAGAGAGAGAGAGAGAGAGAGAGAGAGAGAGAGAGAGAGAGAGAGAGAGAGAGAGAGAGAGATGATCTGATTTGTTTAGTATTTACTAACAACTATGCTATAGATATAGATTTCTATCCGAATAATTTGGAATTAATTCCTAATGAGGCCTCTATTAGTAATAATGTGAATTTTTTGGATTTAATTATAAGTATTGAACCTACTAATAGGATAGTTACTAATTTATATGATGAAAAAGACTATTTCATTTTAATATTAATAAAATATTACCATTTAATTCCTGTAACTCGATACAATTATTTAGAAATATAATTCTTAATCAACTTTTTAGAATTTACAGATTATCAGTTAAAAAATTTTATGCTTTGACAAAATTATCAGTAAAATACATAAAAATCACCAGTAAATTATATAAATATCCTGTATATTTAGTAAATGGTATAGTTAAAAAGTTTAAATTGGCTGAATATTTTTAAAATACCCTCCTTAGTATCTTATATTATAGCTAATAGTCAACAATCTCTTGAATTAGCATTATAATGTATTTACAACCTCTTATAATATTTTATATGCCCCATTATTGCTTAGCTTTTACCGGATAATTTATCACATTTTATTGTATTTTTGCAATACTGTTATTTATATCTCACGATTGGCAACATTAGATCTCCACTTTTAACTCCTGCAATTGGCAACAGTGGTCTCGTCTTTTATTGCTCATAGTTAGGACATATGCAGTATTTTCTCAGATATTTTTATATTCCTATTTTATTTTTCAATCTTTTTGCTTGTAGTCCATGTAGACAGAATTTATAGATATTATCTATCTCTGTCTACAGAAACAAGCATTTTTTGATCATTTTGAATAGATACTTGGACATAAAAAAAAATTGTTCAAAATGTACGACTTTTTAGGCCTAGTGCTTATCCACGTGTATAGCTTTAATGCTTAGTTATTTTATGATTTTCAATTTTCCAATTCTCACCATTAATATTTGTTGAATATATTTATCTTGATGACTAGATATATGCATTTTATTAAATTGTTGGTATTTATTACGTTAGGGTTTAATGAGTTACAACTTCTCTCTATCAGTGGATTTTCATATTATATCTTTATTATATATATATATATATATATATATATATATATATATATATATATATTGGCTGAAATAGTCCATGGAAGAGACACATTTCTCATTACCAAATCTACTTTATGACACTCATAAAATACACTTAGTTACATAGGCCGCCCGAGCTCCGGTATCCAGCTCCCAAGAAATCTCAATGCAGTCTGCATCTTTTTACACAATATACAGTTACAGCAGGAGGGGGGGGGGGGGGGGGGGTAGATGGCGGTATGGGAAAAACGCCGCCTGCGCATTTTTTAGTCTTTAAAAATGTGCTTGAGAAGGCAGTTTCATATGAGAAAGTTTACGTAGAGGTTAAGATTAGTGACCTTATATGGTATGGTCGAGGAAAAGAGGAAGTGCTGGCAGACTTTGTTAATATTAGTGGCATGGGATAAAATTTAATATAGTTGCAATATGTGCTGGACTGGACATGAAATAGGAATTTGGAATAATAGTTATGAAAGAAAAGGGCGCGTTATTGGGAAAGGCTTAAAATTTCTGTATCATATATGTATATATGTAATATTCTCCAAATTAGGTATCTTGAGTCAGTTGTTGACTAAACATGGTAACGTTATTAAATCTAGTGCGGATGTTGACACGAGTTGGCCCACTTTTTGGTTGTTAATAATTTTCTAATAAAATATTCATATTTGTCAAATAAATATGGAGACTTAAAATTAAAAAAATCCAGTGCCATCTTACGGATGACCCGGGCTCCCCACAACCGATTTAAATTTCATTAGATCTGCAGAACCCCCTCCTTAAATTGCAATAAATTTGTTTTTTAAATATCTTTGTAACTCACTGAAAGAGAAAAAATATCACACTTTCAACTAAAATGTAATGTTTTTCTGTTGGGGGGCCCCTTTATAATTTGGGAGACAATATTATGGGAAAGATATTCTAGAGAGCATTTAACATTTTTTATTATTTCTTAAAATTTTAAAAGATTTCTATATGTTTCTTCTATTGGATCTTTGGCAAAGCATTTTCTGTTCGGCGTGCGGGAAAATATATCTTCCGACATTGCTCAATAGTCAAGTTGTTGCTCATACTGGGAGAACGTCGTAAAATCAGAGAAAATTGGATACATCTTTTTTTAAATTTATTCTAATTTAAACATATTAATGGGACACAGTACCCTTTCAACATCTTTTTAAGTATTATAGTGAAGGTTGTGGTTGCATTATATTTTAATATTAAACTATAAATAAAATTTGAAATTTTTTTATATAACTACCAGTTTAATTATCATTTAATTTTTTTCTTTTTTAATTTCAGTTTATTTTCACTCCAATTTTTGTTTCTACATTTCATAGAATATAATACTATATATAATTGTGCATGGATTTTATATAATTGTACATGAATTTTTAGATGCTTCTGATATTAGGTATAAAATAATTTTTTTACTGTCACGTACAGTGAAAAAACAAGGAAATCTAAACAATTTTTAGTTTAACAATTTTTTGAAATTAATTGCAAATCTCAATGTTAATTCTAAGCATAATTTTATCAAATATACATTAAAAAATAAGTACAAAATATTACAAAATTCTATCTTAATTATAAAAAAACGCCTTACATTTTAAAAAATGAAAGTCGACAAAAGATGATCATGGAGAAAAATCAAATTTATAAGTTTTCATTTGTAAAAAAAAAAAAAGAAAAAACATTTTTTAACTTCAGACCTGTGTAAATTTCATGTAGTATTTTATCAAACACATAAATTAAAGTATTTATAAAGTATTTCCTGTACCTAATTTAAATACAAAATTCCCATAGCGTATTAAAAACATGAAATTCAAACAATGAAAAACAAGAAATCTCATTTTTATAGTTTCCATTTATGAAAAATACCACTTGCCGATCATGCATAATCTGTTCTTTAATTTTCTTCAACATTTTACAAATATCACACACAACTTGAATCTTGTGAGAAAATCCATAACTTTTACATAAAACAACACGTAAAAAATAGTTTTCACATGTGTTGCATTTCTAATTTGAAAAAGGTTTTGACAACTTCTTTATGTCCACAATCACATAATTTGGACCTTCCGACCACAGAAGTCTGTGCTTCCAACAAAGCTTCTGATTTCTGGCTATGATATCACGACCATGGGCCGCCAAGTTTTGTCACAGTGAGAAACGCCTTGACGACAAAAGGTGAGAACCAACGCAAACCATACCTCCACTTTCCTTGAATCAGCGCTTCTCTTCTTGCTGACTTCAGTGGAAACAGACTTGTTTTGGCGCATTTATCGCTGACTGCAGCGGAAAAAAAAACTATATTTTTGCATTCATCGCTTTACAAATTATCAATTTCTGTTTTCTTGTTTATTTAGGAATCTAAACATTCGTATCCCTTTTCGGGAATTATTAGAGCAATTTACGGCCGATTGAAATATCGCTAAATTAACGAACGTTTTGCCAAATTGGTAAAATGACATTAAATTAATGAAATTGACGCCTAATTGGTAAAAAAAAATCAACATTTTTAACGTAATCGTTTTAAATTGTTTAAAACAAAAATCGTTTTTAATCTAAGAAAATAATTTTTCTTCTTTTTCGACCCAGACCGCCCGACCTATCCAAAGGTGTAGGGTATCTGTTTGGATGGCCGTGACAGTGCCACCCCATTAAGAACGGAACCCAGTGGCATCCATAGGGACTGTACCCTCCTTCCCCTACCACAAACCTCTCGGACTTACGGACCCACATATTTAACGTGTCCGTACTCCGTGTGAACATGGGGACAGTTTGTACAGAGCCAGGAATCGATCTGTGGTCGTCCCGAGTGTAATCCCCGCGCTCTAACCACTGGACTTTCCCGCCCCTCATTATATTCTTATTAAACTCATTATATTCTACCTTTTTGTTCCCTAAATAATAACCTAGATATCGCAAACTTTAAAAATTGCACATTTAAATTGGTATGCTGGTACGCATTTTAGAAGCGGCAGCATCTCCGGTCGAAAGTTTGTTTGTATTTCTCCATCCCGCGGAAGCGAACGCGCTCAGCCGGTAATTTGGCAGCTGAATCATTTCCTGACTGGGATCGTGACCCATCCGTAACTAAGAGCGTCCAGAACATCCCTCGTCCAAATACAATTTCCCGACTTGGCACACGTAGTTAATGTGTTTCCAATACATTTCACTGAGCGTGTTACTTGGCCAAGATTCCCTAAATCATTTTTCAAAGCTTTAAAAGAAGAAAAAAAAAAGTGGCGCTTTTAGCACAAATGTCGGCTCATGGGATAAGCCATAACATACAAAAGACATAAGCCTTGGGCGGTAGAGGTCTGTACGGGCTCGAGCCTGGTCCGTGAACCGGGTCGAATTTTAAGGTAACTACAGTACTTTGGGCCACACCGGGATTGGGTCCCACTTTTATTAAATTGGGGTCGAGTCAGGTTGGGCCGGGACAAAATAAGTGAAAGCTGTAACTAGATCAAAATTGAAACAGAAAAATGTGATATTACATATGAAACAAAATTCCCAATAAACTGATGAAAGTCTCCCTATCCCATATTAAGTAATAAAAGTTTGCCATGTACGGAAAATGCAGATGGTAAATTAGAATTGGATACAAAAAAAGTAATAATTTCAGATAAGAAATTGAATATTAATTTATTCGAAGATATTTTGTAATCAAAATAAAACATTGCTTCTTCGCAACTTTCACATTCTGATTTCAATCGTTTTACTTTCGGGGCTAGTACCGTAAGAATGAAGTTGTTTAAAACTACAGTAACACAGCAAAAAATATGTTCTGGCCTGGATGCAACAAAATAAATATACGACGCTGATGTACTAGATGTTATGTTTCGTAACATCGTGATCTATGAATTTAATCTTCTGTAATTTTAATTTCAGTTATTAGATTCTGAATAAAATTATCAATAATGAATAATTCTACACTTAAATTAAAATGCAGTTCGATTGATTTCTTCCCGATAACAAATATTGAATGAAAATTTATTTGAGCTAACTGTTACAATTTCAAATTTATATATGGATAAAACGAATTATTGTCTTTGAATTTATGTATGTCTGTATTCTAATTATCTAACATTTTTATTTTAAAAATAATAAATTTAAAAATATGCATAACTAACTATGTCATAATCAAAGAAAATATAATATATATGTATGTACATAGAAAGTTTAATCGAATTGAAATGTTTTCAAAAACATTAACAATTGTGGCATATGACATCTTTGTTTTGCTAACATTGCAGTCAAGAATATTCGGTGCTAACACGAGGGGGTTTGTTCACTGATAACTTAAATGGATGAAGAGTGTATTTTTGAACATAATCTCAGTGAAGAGTCGTTCTCTGATTATTCAACAAAAATATTGAATGAAAACTCACTGTATAGTAATGTTCATTTTTGCTTTGTACACATTTTTCAAATGTGGCTTCTTTTCTATTTATTACTATATGTAATATAATTTATGTTTAATTCCTTAAATGGCGAATTTTGATAATGATACGAGGCAACAGTGTGTTAACTTTAGACCGGCTTCATTGTATAAAAAATCTGTTGTGGGCAGCACATGACTTTCCCTGCAGACTTATATTCACGTTCTCTTTATTTTAATTACATTTAATTCACTTTTAATTCAATTTTCGTTCTCATTTGATAACTGCACTTCTTTTCAAAGGTGGCGTAGAGAACATACGAAAAAACTAAAATATCTCGAGAACGGCTAGTCCTGGTGTAATGGGGTTGGTCTTATTCTTTTCTTCGTTAAAAATTACCGTATATTCTGGCGTATTACGCGCACTTATAACACAAAAAATAAGGTCGGAAATTACGAGTGCGCGTTATGCGCCGGATATAAACATGATAGCTGCAAAAATAAAGATCCTCATACGTCATATAAATAAAATCCTCATACGTCACCCGAAAGGGAGGAGGAAACGAAGTCTATATAAATGAGCGGAATAATCCTGTACCATGGTGCCTATTTGTCTCCCCCTCTTTGCTTGCGCTTTAGAGTTGTAGTTCTAGAAGTATACTATTGTTCAAACGCCTGGCGAAATCCTTCAAATAAATGATTTCAAAAGATAAGAGTATTGCACATGTACTTTTCAGGGTTTTCCGGTAAAAAATGGATGCGCGTTATACGGCGAATATACCTAAAAATTGCAAAATGCAGTTTAAAAGTATATGAGCGCGTTATACGCCGGAATATACGGTACGTATTAAACAAGCATTTTATAGACATATTTGAGCATACGTAGTTTTTTATTTTAGATTTTGGCGATTTTTGCGAACCATTTTGCAAAAAAAAGGCAGGTTATTTTTTCTCGAATCATACCAAAATCTAATCAGCATCAGGGTGTCTCACAAGTGACTTAACTACCAAATTTTATGAAATTCGGTCAATTACTTTTTTAGTTAGTGGATACAAAATCTGCACAGACAGACAGAAACACACACACAGACGTCACGCTAAAAATAGTTTTTTCGTATTCTAGAGGTCTCGAAACGTGTAGATCCGTCGAAAACTCGAGTTGCGATTTTCGGCATGATTCCAATACTTTGCACTTAGGATGCACGAGACAGAGCACCAGTACCAAAAATTTAAGAACGCGTTTGTTAAAATATAGTTGTATTACGTGACTCAGGAAGTAGGGCCACCCATATAAATTGTAGGCCCCTACAAACATTTACCACGCTCTCTCCCCTTCCGTATTTGATTTTATCTCCTTGTGAATCTTTTATGTCTGCCAGCCCCCCTCCAAGTGCATCCCCACCCCCCACTTGAGTGGTGTCCGTCCTACTATAGATGGCCCTGCGAGATGATAATCATTTCTAAACGAAAATTCGAAAAAAATGAAAGGAAAAGCCCAGAAGGACGGAAAAAGAACAGTAAAGGGTTCAAAATATTTACTCGGTACCCTATAGAAAGTTTAAAAACTTTGTATAAAACAGCATAAAACACAAAAATAATGATGTCAACCGGTTGCGAAGGTAAAAACAGCTTTAATTCGGCAGTTTGAGTGAGAAACAATAAAGAAACTTTGGACCGCTTTTTCATCTCAAACCGGTTTCGGAAGATAGCACATAAGTAACATCATCAGTTAACTATTAAAACATGCACAAAGGTTATTGTAAAAATACTTGTAAATAAGAAATGAAGGGAGATTAACCAGTTTTAGCAACTAAATGAACTAACTTCGTCAATATAACAAACTACGCAAAATTAACTAGGACGTAGAAAATTAGGTGACATTGTTATCGAATTTTCTATTATTCTATCAGAAAGTACAAAATACTCCAGGGAAAGTAATAAAAGGATATCAACTTTCCTTGTCCCCGTCACTGAACATCGACCAGGCTGTCTTTTTCAGTTATTTACAAACTGCTTGTGATGCACCATCTTGGAGTTCTCAAGAGTTTCTCTCCTTGTCGCGTTCGTGTTATCTACAGGAGGGGAGAATCTTGAAAATATATAGGAGTGTGGCACGCTCAGTATCTGCAGCTCTCTAATTCGCAGGTACTTATTCACGAGCCCTCGAACTGGGGAGCATTTCATCAGCTCGGAGGGTGGCTGAGGGAGTGATTTGCTGAAATCTCCTCATGATCATTTAGGGGTTGGGGGTGAGGGAAAGATCGCTTTTAAGTGGCTTTTTACTTTCGAAGTACTTCAGATATGAGACATGTTGATTGAAATCGAAAATAAAATTCTGATGTATTTCCCTGTATAATGCAATGAATTTACTTCTTTCACAAGGAAAAAATGATGTATAAAATCCTGTTTTAATTTTAAATTGTAGATGGACTTTTTTTCGGATGACATTATGTAAAATTATTTCAAAGTACCTCATTAACTTATATTTCGCGCAACACGAAACTGACTATTATCAATATTGATAGTATAGTATATATTAAAATATTTTAATACTTAATTCAATTTGGCGTCATTTTCGTAACGTTAATGTCCTTTTTTGTAATTTTGACGATATTTTCGTCAATCTAGGACGAAATACCGCCAAGCTGGCGGTATTTCGCTAAATTAGTCGCCAAATTTATCGCCAAGTGATACAGATAAACGAAGAAAAGAGCTTTCCTTATAAATGACTATTGGCGAATTGTTAGGCGAACTATCCTGCTGTAAGACCTATTGCACAAAGTATCTTCGCTGGTGAATATAATGCATTAGATTCACGAGAATAATGTTAGCAAATTTACTGCACAATATTACATATAAAAAGTGAACATATTTCCCAATACTTAATAATTTTTAATTTTGTGATTTTTTTTCATAAATTTATTTGAAAAATATTCAATATCTCGAGAACGGTTAGTGTTAGCGTTTTAAAGTTTGTGTCATTCGTTTTCTAATGAAAAATTACATAAAAATGACAATAAAGGTTCTGATTTTATAATAATTTCTTCAAAATTTCATTCGAACATTCAATTGCTTTTAAAATCAATAGGGTTCCGATATTTAGTGATTGTAATATTTGTATTACATTTTGATCTAAACTCTACATTCGTTCGTGAGATATATAACATCCACACACACATACACATAACCTCAAAAACGTTCAATTCGGGATCAAGGATACTTAAAACGTGCTCTTCCGTTTCTCTGCAAAGTCATAATACTGCAAAGTCATAATACTGTCATACACTATACTATGTATATCGGGAAAGTAATAAATGAAATTCAAGAAGAAATGCTTATACGGGCATTTACTCTCCTTACAATATTCAGTATATATGAAAAGGGAAAATATCACTGAGGGATACATATCTGGCTCTCGTATTTGGTTGGATCTACACGTTTAGAACATCCCATAAATCGAATTCGTTTCGAAAAATAAGAACCTGCCTTCTTTTGCGAAATTGCCCGCAAATATCGTCCAAATTTAAAATAAAAGGCTATATATATATGCTCAAATGCATCAAACAAGAAAAAGTATCAAACAAGAAAAATAATAAAATCAACCTCATAACTCTAGGACTAACCGTTCTCAATATATATTTACCTTTGAAAATACGTCCATTGTATTAAAACTTCGAATTCAGAGTAATTTCAAACAATTATCCATGTTATTTTGTGCAGTTAAACTCAATTTAATGAATTATGAAAAAAATAAAGAGAAAATAAATTTGAGTCTATAGGAAAAGTCACGTGCTGCCCGCATCACATTTTTTTAAATTGTATTTGTATATAAAAACGTTATACCTTGACATATTTGCAATAAAGCAAATTTATATGATGTATTTTTACATCGGTGCGCAATTTTTTTCTTCCTTCTTTTCAAGAGAGTGTACTTAAAAAAAATATTAAACAATAGCACCTGAAAACATCTAAATATTCTAATAGCTGAGTCATTCTGAAGTCCTTTTATCTTTGTGCATTCAGGATTTATAATTATATTCATTTATCTTAAAAGGGGATCTCCAAAAAGAAAAAAAAATATCCCACAAAGGAGTCGGAAACTATTAAATAACTGATAAACACAATGCATGCATTCAATAGGAGAGTTTTACAGCGAATTTTAAACAGACACATTTTTTGGAGTTCTGCTGTTTATTGATTTATTTCCCCTTTGCGAGAATCACGCCTAACAAGATCATTCCAGTTTTCTCAGCGTTAATGATGGGCTTAATTGGCAGCCTCCAAAATCGTTTAATTCTTATACAATAGAACAGGGTTTCCCATACACGAAACGATCGTTGGGAGTACTGGAAGATTTTCGGCATTGGTGCTCGAGAACAAATTGATGTTTTTTTTAAATCAAATTGATTTATTACTTTCCCTATAAACGTAATATAATGTATAAGAAAAGTATTGTGACGGGAGAGCATGTTTCAAGCATCCGTGAACTCGCATCGACCTTTTTTCAATGTGATGTCTGTGGAGACCCTATCTCACGAACGAGTGGGGCGTTTCGAATGAAATTTAGTACAAAATTACAATGGATAAATACTGGAGGCCTGTTGATTTTAAACGCAATCGAGAGACACCTAAATTTTCAAATTAAATTTTGAAAAATCATCCAAAAATCAAAACCTTATAAAATGCTGCATAAATAATTACTTCTTGTGTAAATTTTCATTATAAAACAATTAACACAAATTTTAGAACAGTAGCATGAACCGCTCTTGGGATATTGCACAGTTTTCAAATATATTTATCAAAATATCACAAAAAAGAAGTATTAACTATTGAGAAATATGTTCACTTTTCATCTGTTATATTATGCAATAAATTCTTTAACACCGTACTCGTGGATCTACTTCGTTCAATTCACAGGACAAAATACTTTGGAGTTTGGGTAATAGTTTTGTATTTTGACATTTACCGTCAGTCATTTATATATAAGAATCCATCAGTCATTTATATATAAAAATCCATAAGTCGTTTATATATAAGAAATTCTCTACTCTCCGTTTGTCTGTAACGCTGGGCGATACATGTAAAAAACTTGGGGACTAATTTATCAAAATATCGACAAGACTCCAGATAAAGGTTAAAATTGCAAACAAATATCGTCAAAGTTTCAAAAATTGCGCTAAGTTAACGAAAGTGACGCAGATTGATGAATAAATTATTAAAATAGTTTAATATATGGACTATATTGATTATTGCGAATGCTATCAATATTGATCATTCTCAGTGTAAAGTTACATGAAATACACTTTGTTGTAAAAATATAAAAGCACCCAGAAAAAAATTGAGCTACAGCCGTGACATGCAAGTGTCGTTTTAAGAGTTATGCAAATGATTAAACTGATGTTAATCATTGACTGATTAATCATTAACTGATGCTAGAGCTCATGCAAAGCGGATGAGAACGAGCGCATAGTGCAGCATTTAAAACGACGGGTGTTCTCACCGGCTATTGGAACTGGGTTGTCTGCTTTGATATTGCAAGTTGTGTACAAAGATGACTTTGAGACGTACTCGACGGCGCTACGAACAATTGTCGTATTTAGAGAGAGGTCGCATCATAGGCGTGAGGGAAGCTGACTTGTCCAACAGTCATTAGTCGCCATCTTGGCCAGAGCGGTATGGTAGTTAATCGGTGTTGGCAACAGTGGATCAGAGAAGGCATATGTAACCGTTACTAGAGCTCACAATGCTCCAGACAGACAATTGTTCGAGAGGATCGTGCAGTCAGGAGAGAAATTTATAAAATGAAAATTTATAAACTGAAATACTGTCTAAAATCAATCGAACGTTGACTATAACGTATAAAAAAATCTAGTGACTTATTCTCAGTTGCGAAATTTTCTTAACGCCTTATCTAGTATATTTATATATTAGTATCACGAACCATCTCAAATCAAATCTTTATGGGGGACACAGTAGTAGACGGAAGTAAAATTTCTCGGGATCTGGTTTTGATCAGAAGCTCACTTTCTTGCCCCACATTAAAAAACTGTAAAAGAAATGTGAGAAAATTCTGCGCATCTTGAAAATCCTTTCAAATACCAAATGGGGTGCAGATTATACTTCCATGCTTCGCATCTACAGAGCTGTTATTCATTCAAAGCTTGACTATGGATGTTCTATGTATGGATTAGAACGAGCATCTGTACTTGATTCAATCCATAATAATGTCCTTCGTATTTGTTCTTATGCCTTTAGAACGTCTCCTATTCAGAACATATACGTTGACTGTAATGAGACATTACTGGAACTCAGGCGAGAACATCTCTCTCTCCCTCCCCCCCCCCCCCCTCTCTCTGTGTGTGTGTGTGCGCGCTTATGTATGTAATGATATAGTTAAGTCTTAAGTTTCATACCTCTTGTTCTATTTTTACTGCAGAAATCACAGCAATTCATCAGTCATTAATTTTCGTCTCCCATCAAAGGATAAAAAAGCGGATCATATATACAGATTCGTCAAGTTCATTGCAATTACTATCATCCAGAATGGCCATGCATCATCCCAATGCCTCAGATATCCTCCACCTTGTGCATCGTCTGAAGGCACGAGGACGGGTTCCGGGACATGTGGGTATTAAGGGAAACACATTGACAGATACCGCTGCGAAAACAGCTAATCATATTCTGAATCATCCCATCCCTTTTACAGATATATAAAAAAAAAACTATTAGTAAAATAATATATGATAAATGGTAACATTCATGGAATCAGCAATCCCGATATAAATTACATGAAATAAAGCCCTTAGTACAAAAATGAACCAGTTTTCAGTGTAGGAAACTTGATGTTATCTTAATTCGCTTGCTAATGGGTCACACACGTTTTACCCACAGACATTTCCTTATAGGTGAATATGAGCCCTCTTATAACTGGTGTCAAACAGTTTTTAATACAGTGCACTCATTTCAGACATCATCGTCTTAAACATTTCATGATTTCTGATGTTACTTTAATGGACTTCATAGGAGAAGCTCCTCATCCTAACCTGTTTTCATTTTTGTTGGATATAGAATTTTTTTTATCATATATAACATTTTACTTCTCACTTAGTATCATCCTTTTACCGTCTATCAACTGATTTTATATTTTACATCATGTTATTTTGTGTACATTTTAAAATCTTTACATTATATACTTGTTATTGTCTCTTACTCGTAAATTAGTTGTCTGTTTCAGCATGTGTTTAGCGCAGCATATCCTTTTTGGATTTTGTGCCACAAAAGCCAATCAACCAACCAACCTTCTCAAATCATTAGGTACTACAGTAACCGCTGCTTATAGTGTTTATTCGCTGGTTATAAAACTCAGCCGTTTGCAGTAATAAAAAAACACACAAATTTAACTTGTTAAAAATTTCCGCTTGAAAGGAGCATCCTCCTGTTAAGAGTTTAACCTTGATACCCACGATTTCATTTTTCTGCTTTTACTAAAATAAACTTTGCATTTGTGCTTTTCTTTTTTTTTATATACATACAAACATTTGCGTTTATAATGCTGCCATCGGATGCAATAATAGGTTAAGTCAAGTATCTGTAAAGTAAATACTGTGCTAGTAAATTACATAAAAATGTTGAATAACGTATTAATCAGTTTCAAATGCAAATATCTAATGTGGACAGCACATGACAGGCTCAAATTAATTTTCTTCCTTCCTTTCATAATTGATTAAATTGAATTTAATTGAACAAATAAGATACGGATAATTATTTTAAATTACAATGAATTTGCGATTTTACGTAAATTTTACAAAATTTCTAAGAACTACTAAAAATACTAAAATATCTCGAGAACGGTTTATCCTAGAATGGGTTGGTCTTAAAACAAGCATTTACTTATTACGTTTGAGCATAGATACTTTTTTATTTCAGATTGTCACGACTTTTGAGGCCCTTTCGGGGGGGGGGGGGGCAAGCATATTAAAATATCTAATCACCACCAGGGTAACCCACACACAATGATCTACCAATCTTTGTGAAATTTTTGTTGAATAGTTTGAGATAGAGTGGATAAATACATTGCACAGACGTCACGCTAAAACTATGTTTTTTGTGTTCTAAGCCTGATACATGTAGATTTATCGAAACTTCGAGATCCGATTCCAATACTTTTCCTATGCATTACTATCAGAAAAAGTACTGGCCGTTAGTTCTTCTGATTCGATAAACGAAGGAAGTAAATAGACCAGCTAAGGCCCATCAGTAATTAATCAAAGAATAATTATCCTTGGTCTATTACTGTAAATAAAGGATCTAGTGGTTAGATTTTAAACAGAGTTATACTTCAAAAGTAGCTGTAATAAAACTTAAATTAAATCATTAATTTCCAAAAGGTTAGAGGTAATTAAAACGAGTTGATGTGGCCAAAAAAATTCATTTATTATATCAATATACACTCTATAACAAAAAAAATCGACGCACCAAGAAGGAGTTGTCCAATTGTGATAAAAATTGATGGATGTGAAGAACATGGATAGAAAAAAAAACCCATTAAAATTTCAGAACAATTTAGTGATTTAGAGTTTGACCGTATACAAAGGGAGGAAGTCAATAAGACTTTGGTCCACCTCTGGCCTGGATGCAAGATGTCACCCGGAATGGCATAGACTGATAAAATTCACGGATGGTATCCTGCGGAATGTCTTGCCAAATTGTCTCCAACTGTCAGTCTAAATCGTCAACATTCACGGATGGTTGCAATCGCCTTCCTATAACGTTCCAAATGTGCTATATGGGGGAGAGATCAGGAGACCTAGCTGGCCAAGGAAGTGTTGGGCAAGCTTGAAGACAATTCATGACAGCAAATTTTATTCATTTGCATGTTCGCTCAAAATATCTTTGCATACGAAATTTCATTACAATCGGACAACTCCTTCTTGGTGCGTCGATTTTTTTGTTATAGAGCATATATATAGATGCACGAAATAGTAAATATTGTAATTCATAAGCTCAGTAAATAATTTCCTTGCATAGCGCGACCGTCTTGAAGTCATTGACACACATGTATTTTAAAATCCGTTATTGTTGGTCACAACACACCAGTCGCATCAAAGTATAAAAATAAAGAAGGAAAAAGGGTTTATTTTTTTTTTTCTTTTTGTAAAAGTCTAAACTTTTCACGAAAAGCCGAATTTTGTCTCAATTAAGATGGCCGACTTCCTGTTTATAAAAAAGTTAAAAAATTTGAAGTGTGTTAATACTTAGATACTGCAGAGTTGTAAACCTAATGGATTCCTTTCCCCAAATCAAGTTTTATGTCATTCTGCTATGTGGTGTCTTGTTTATTATTCGACGCATAACGAAACATCTATTACAAGGAATCGGTACCAAATCACAAATAGTTTGGGAAGTAAGCATGTGTATCCACACAGTTTATTAAAAAGCACTCAATCTATAGTATAGAATACAATATTTGTATTTTCTCCTGTTGATACCTTACATTTTGCACCCCATTCCAAATTTCAGAAAACAGGACACCACATTGTTCCCTTCCTTTTCGAATGAAATTATAGAAACTGAGTAATTTTCCTGTTGACTTGATGTATCTCTAAAACTTTTACTTCTTTTTTATTTCAAACTGAACTAAAAGTAAACGATGTCTACCGCCCTTACCCTAGTGAATGAGCTATAACGTGTCTTATTATATGATACACGAATATTTTGATTTTTTATTCTCACACTGCACATTTTATTACCTGTCTTTTAATAATCGATTTGGAGCATATGTGTTATTTTTACTGTTTTGGGGTCGGATTTATGTGAGTCTGATAATTATTTCAGATGTGTTTGATAATTACTTTATGTGTAACTAAAAAAACGAAAATATTGTGATATTTTACCATTGAAAAATTCGAAACATTTTCTCTTTTTCTTTGTCTTCATGTTCCCGTTGCTTTTTCAATTTCACTCAACTATTTTTAATCTCCCGCCCCAACATTATAATACAATGAATTTAGTTTTTTGACAGTGAAGAAATGTAGATCTACGGCACAATGTTTTTAATTATGAATTGTGCATTTGGCGCATTTCCGGATGGCAACATGTAAAACTATTTCGGATTACGCAGTTAACTTATATTTCACGCAACAATTTTAATGATATTTTCGTCAATGTGGTACGAAATAACGTCAAGTTGGCGATATTTCACTAAATAAGTCGCCAATTTATCGCCAAGAGTTACAGACAAACGAAGAAAAGAGCATTTCTTATATATAAATGACTGTTGGCGAATATTACATATAGAAAGTGAACATATTTCACATTTTAGTCGTATTCGTACCGACAAGTTTAAAGATGAAAGTAATTGTTTAACTCGGGCTGGGGTGTATGTTGTCCCCCCTTTCATCTCCCGATAATAATTATAAGTTTTACATCAGTAGTAAACGTACGGTGGGTATTCGTTTATCTGAACATGCTCGTGATATTAAAAATAATAAACTGTTCATTTCTCTTTCACAGCTTGTTATTAATGATAATTTTACCTCTAATTTTGATAAAGTTCCAAACATTCCATTGCGTTTAAGATCAATAGGCTTCCAGTATTCAATGATTGTAATCTGTGCACTAAATTTCGTTGGAAACGCTCAATTCGTTCTTGAGATATAGTCTCCACAGACTCAAGGGCGGGGGCACACACACACACACACACATCACTTTAAAAACGATCGATTCGAGTTCAGAGATGCTTAAAACATGCTCTTCCGTCTATAACTCGATTTTGAATTTTCGACTTTACCTACTTTACCTAACATTATATATTATATGTGTAGATAGGGAAAGTAAAAAAAATCTGGCCGGGTTCGGCTCGGGTGAATTATTTTGAGAAATTATCAGACTTGGGCCGGGTCGCGTCAAACCTTGATATTTTCAGACTGGGCTGGGTAAAATTTTTAAAATTAGGCCCATGCAGACCTTTAATGTATGGGTTTTAAAAACACGGTCTTTGACTCCTGTCTCATTACCGCTGTGGGGAGTAGGAAATTCTATTACCTGTTTTTAAGCTAAAACCTTGAAGTAAGATGAAAATTGACAGGTAGACAGATATCATGAGATAGACCCGTTTAGTTTGAACTTTTATCGGCTGTGTCTGCATGATAAAGCGAAGACTAATGGAAAACGAATACTTCTCAACTCAGTTATCATACCGGATGGTTTTATGACAAAAATGTAAAACTATTCTCGCGCTGGGGCTTGCCATTATTACATACCGGCCCTATTTAAGAAATATGACAGATTGAGAAAGTTGAAATAACTAGGTTACTTTTAGAAAAATATTCAATATAGGATTCATGTTTATAATGCGTTTTAGAGCAAATATTCAAATATGGTGGTAATATGCAATAGTGATAAATACAGTATCCAATGGGGAAACATACAACATACAATGGTTGTGGAGCAGGGCTGTGGAGTTGAAGTCAAAGTCGTCGTAGTTTGTGGGGAAGTCTGAGTCGGAAAAAATATAGTCCAAATATTCCAAAATATATTCCGATTCCAAAATAAAATTACTTAAAAATATTTTTGTTTTATAATATTTAAAATTTTAATAGTTTTTTTAAATAGGTTTAAGACAATAAATTTAAAAACATCAAATGTTCACCAATTAAAAACTATTGATATAAAAAATTAATATTGCAATAATATAATGATTAACACAGAAATGTATTTTAATGAAAAAAAAAGTTATACTTGTCTGAAAGTTAACAATTTTTAATTAAATATGTATGAAAAGAATATTTCTAAATTCATAGTACTATATGAGACTCCAATCAGACAATTAGCCTGTTTAGCACACAATAATGCAACATTTCATCTAAATCGCGTGAAATTTGTCAATTTCGGCAATTTTTACATTGCCAATGTAGACAAATTTGTCAGAATGTATATTTTTTCAATTTCATAGCGATGATCGTGATAGGATCAGCATTTCTCAAGTACATAAAGAGATTATTTCGCAAATAAATCGTAACACACAGAGGATTTCGCAAAAACTACTATACTAAATATATTTAATATTTATATCGGTGTCTGGACTGTGGAAAACAAGAAGTAGGAGTTGGAGACCGAGTTAGACGGTAGAAAAAAAACAAGAAAGATCAATCATGCTTAAAGCATTGATTATGAAACACTTTCCAACTTCAATGCAATTTTATTTAAAAAAGTCGAAAATGCAATACATTCCTCGGTAATATTTTAAAACTTATCACGATACTACATAGATTTATTATATTTGAAAACTTAGACCTTCATTGAAAAAAATGAACTTCATTCAAAAGACGGCATTGAAATATAAATTGCGTGGTTTAAATATCTCTAAAATGCAATACATTCCACGGTAATATTTTTAAATCTATCATAATACTACGATAATTTATTATATTTGAAAACTTCATCGAAAACAACTGAAATTAATTCAAATGACGTCATAGAAAAAATAACACGCCTGGATCTCTCTATAAAAGCAGGATTTCATTCATAACTTTCTCCATTTCATTCATCACAATACTATAATAATTTATTTTATTTAAAAATTAAGACCATGGAGCTACAATTCATAAACTTTATGCTTAAAACTTCATCGAAAAATATCGTCCTTCTGTTTATAAAATCAATTAATATTTCATTCATATCAGCCATGCAGACTCCATGGACTGAATTATTTTGTGTTAAAGAAATACAGTAATTCTAATACAACTCATTCTACATATTTTGCTGTTTACATTTTACATAGGTGAAAAATAGGCTTAATTGTAGAAATAATCAAATTTGAATGAGAATTTAAACTCAAATATATTGTCATTGTGTTGTTTTAGTATGTAGATGCAAAAAATTTAAGCAGAAATAAAATAGTTTTAGGATGGATACAACACTCAATATGAATTAAAAAGAACTTTAAAAAATCACGAATTTGAAACAAGATGGATGCCATATCTCATTTTGAAGTGGGTCATGTGATCGTTTCATATCATGGTCACGTGATCGTTTCATATAAGATGTGTAATTATTATTTTAATTTTTATTTAAAAAACTACTGAATATATTTAGCTGATTTTTTTTTTATATATTTTATGGAACAATTTGACTATTACCTAAAATTTTCGAAGCAATTTGTGAATTTTAAATCCGCTTAAAAAATGTTAGAAAAATTAGGTCCCATAGGGCTCAATGTATTTCATTTTTTCAACCCGGGTTCAATCCAAAACTAATTGTGTGATATTATTCATTTATATTCCCATAGGTCCTACAGACCGTCTGAACAACATACTAAAATTTCATTTTGATTAAGTCATTTTTACGGCAGTTATCGTGCTAACGGACAGACAGACAGACAGACAGACAGACAGACAGAATGAACAAAGTCATAAACACTTTTCAACTTTGTTGTAAAGTGTTAAAAAAGGAGTCTTGAGTTGGAGTCGATTTGAGGTACCGACTCCACACACAGCCATGCGTAATAGAAGAGAAATTGTGGAATACCTGTACCAAGTTGCATTACATGCATAACGCTATCGTCTGCAGCAAAGCTAATAAATCCCAAATGACTTGACGACCGTCTATTCTTTGACCTCTTCAAGATTACTTTATTGTTCTGTTGAAGCATCTGTTATGACGCATATAATACATTAGGAACTTTGTTCAGAGAATGAAAAATGAATACAGCATTTACAGTAACCTAACTGAGTCTCGAGCTTTGGAGTTTGAATTTTCCCACAGGCTACAACTGGCAAAATTGAATCTCCTATTCGAGAATAACGTGTATTTGGAAGCTCGTAAAATCCTTCCGGGCTTTGGCAGATTACATAGTAAATAAAAACCTACCCCACGTCTAATAAAATATGGGGAAACCGTCAACAATTTTCATGAGCAGTTAAATGAGGCGATGTCGCGTGATTCATAACGGAACAGCTACGGTTCATCTTGCATTTTATGGCTTGTAAGACCGTACTCCGATCAGCTTGACTAAGGAAGCGTAGCTAAAAATAGAAAACATAGCTTCTGTTGATTGTTACATATCAAACATTGATAATATATATGTATATATATATATATATATATATATAGAGAGAGAGAGAGAGAGAGAGATTTCCTGGGAAAGTCCTTAAGAACCCCAATAACTTATGTTAATGAATGTACTTATTAGGTCTCTATAGCAAAATGATCAATAAAAGGGATTGCAGCGTCTCTAGCGAAGAATTAAAAAATTAGGATAACGAACTTGGCATCAAAGCTAGAGGCGAAGAAGACCAATTACAATGTTGTAAAGCAGTATCTAATGAGTAGAAATCTGCCCTGAAACTGTGATAGAAGACATTTATTTCACATAATATGGTAATCGATGAATGCCTGTCATATTCAGGAATGTTAAAATAAGCAACAGTTAATGTACAGCCTGCTTAAAATGTCCTCCGTCGGCAATAATGCGCATTTGAATTCGAGAAATAATTTTACTGCGTATTTTGGCCATCATTGTATTATTACAGGACCCAATGATACATATATTTTGACAGATATTTATTGCCTTCCGTATACGCGCTTTTGTTCGTTCCCGGTGTCGATTCCTACTCATTAGACAATGTTTTACAATTTTGTAATTGGACTTTTTTTTATTTACTTCGCTTGGTTGTCGCGTTAATCTTTCTAACTTTTAAATTATCCGCTTGGAGTGCAACAATTTTTATTCGATTCGGACGTGGTCACTTTACTCGATAGATCTAACAGCATACTTAAGAATTACATACATTAAGCAGGGATATAGTAAAATATTTGTAAAAGTCCGTATAAAAAGACATAATTATATTCCTATAGTTCCTGAAATGCATAATTATATTTATTTACTTTTTTATTACATAATATTTTTGAAAGCTTCCCTTCCCGTCATGGACTTCTGGTAAAGAGGAAGGAATCCAGACGGCCTGTGTGCGGTCTGGATTTCTAAACCTAGGATTCATGAACTCCAGGTATATAGCCGTGTATATAAGGAATTTTATACGTTTCGGACCTGCGAAATATCTTAGGACCTATTCTACATTTCTAAAAATTTGTGGGGATCTATCTGTCCCACTAATTTGCACCATGCGCAATTAAAATTTAATCTTAATGCGTTTCAAGAGCAAATTAAGAGCAATTTTTTTGTTTAAAACCATAAAAACTCTAGACAAAAACTTGAAAAAAAAATAGCTTTGTTTAAAATCTCAATGCTTTCCTCAGAAATGTGTAATTTTTTGTTTAAAACCTTGAAACTCTGACAAAAAATGTCAACAATTTAGTTTTGTTTGCAATCTCAATGCTTTGTCCGAGGACAAAAAAAAAACAATTTTTTGTTTAAAACCTTATAAACTCTGGACAAAAAGTTTCAATAATTTCGCTGTGTTTACAATCGCAATATTTCATCCAAGAAGGCTCATTTTTTGTTTAAAACCTTAGAAACTCTAAACAAAAATCTCAACAATTTCGCTTTATTTGCAATCTCAATGCTTCATCCGAGAAATTATAATTAAATATATTGAACAGCATTTCTATCTTTAAATTTTTTCAATAACCTTACTTGAACTAGAACGTCACGAGTCAAATTTACTTCAAGTTCAAACTTCATCGCGAGTTTGAAGAAGACAGAACCAAGTTATGAACTCTCAAATGTATCTTCATTATTTTCTACTGTTAAAAGAGCGGGAGCCTTCTTTATAATTAGAAACAAAGATTAAAGAACGCTCTGCTTTGGCTCACTGTCAAAAAGTTGAATGAGTACGATTGCTTCAAGATGATGTGATGCTGTAACTTGTCTTTTCAGCTTTGTAATAGTACAAATATACACAAAACTCAGCTTAGGTTCTTGGAGAGGAGGGTGATGACCTAAAGGAAGGGGCGAGGGTTAAAGTGCTGAATTTCGTTTTCCCACATGGACCTTGTGGTTTAGCCAATGGGATATTCATTACTTTATTGCAGAATATAGACAGAAAATTAAATTAAAAAAAAAAAAAAACATTCTTTTTAATATAACTTTCATCCTACGCGAGCATAAACATGTATATGTTTAAACCGTTTTATATATTAATTCCTATCGGCGTGTGTATATATAATATTCATGTAACAGAAAGTTTGATGCCTCTATAAATTTTCGATCGTCTAAATCACTTCACATTGACTTCCCAACCTCGCACTGGGAGACAGCAGTGTGGACCTGACCTGCCTCTCGGTTTACAGGTTTAATTCCACGCCCCCCCCCCCTTTTTGTTTTGCTACGATAAAAACCGAGTTAAATTCTTTCTGATGGTACAGGCAAATGTGCTTTACATTGGATATTATGCAGCCAACATCTTTCAATCGTTCTGACCACTCATGATGTAAATCGACCCAGAAATTTTGTACTAAAGCACCAAAAACATGTATTGAAAATCTTAATTAGACTCTCTTAAAATAGAATAGATAGGCAAAACAGCATATGGCCTACATATGAAATTCCTACACGTACATAAATGTGAGGATAATTGGTCCAATATTGTACAACTACTAAATTCTGTCACTTCAACACAATAGTTTTCAAAGCTACTGGAAGCTTTTCTGTCTCTCTCCAATAACCCCTCCTCGCCATAATACTCAGCTAGTATATGAAGAATAAACTAATATCTTTTTCATCTCTGATCTCTCAAAACTCATCATGGCTATATGCGTTACACGCATTTCCTCATCCCATTTACGAATATTTTACCTTGGAGTTTGGTTTTTGTATAAAAGGGAAGCTCTATATGAAAACGAGCTATTTAAATTTTCTATAAACGTCATAAATGTTTAACTGCGATGCTTTAAAATCAGGCAAATGTATTAAAGTAATGGCTATGGAACTTGGACATCCGTTTCGCCTTTTATCGGGGAAGAGACTGCACTTAGGCGTGATGATCTTTGGCGAAATTTACGCTCATTTTCAAAGGAATTTTTGACCCACTATTGCGGCAGAGTACTCTTTAGGGTAGAAAGTATATAAAAGTTCAATATCTCCCAAATTATTATCGTATGAATTTCGTTCGGTAGCTACTGGTCTTTATTCCTGGACACAATGAAAAGATGTGTATAAACCAAGGAGGACTACCAATAACATTAAGTAAAATTATTCGTGATTGTTGTTCCCATGAAAAGTTCTCACTCTCCAAGGTCTACACTCAAAATAAAATAGGTATAGTGGTTAGCTTTAATCAATTCACTCACCAGCATCTCGGCCACTCAACCAGCAGCTCATACCCTAGGGTGAATCGGGTGACCTGGGTCTTTCACTGACCAGCATCTATATTCTATAAGAAACATCAAAAATATCATTTAATTAAATTCAATAAAACTAAGGCAATTAATACTACAGGTGTGTATCAAACAAGTTATATATATATATAATCAAAGTTGAACCGTTGTATGGTTCTAGTATGGAATATAGTTGCACGTGTTCTTGGGGAGGGGGGGAGGGGGGTTTTCTGCGTATGCCCTCAGTGCTTTGCAGCTGTAAGATACACTTAGGTGTTATTTTAGCGTGAAGATGGATACTAAAGGAATCTTATTGTTACCCGTGGCTACTTTGAGAGTTTTAAAGAGAAAACAAGTATTTAAAATGTTGAGTTAAAATGCGTTAAAATTTTTGTAAATTATTTTTTAAAAAGATCTAAATGTCATGTTTGCTATGATACGTGCTTTTTGCCTTGAAGGGTTTAATTCGAACATCTGTAGTGGATTTTTACATGCTGCCTTCAAAAGGTACCTCAGTTATGCAGTTATTCCCTGAAACGGTAAACTTACATTTAATAGTCTCGTCTTTTTTATAATACGTGTATATGTAATATACATTTTTAAAATCGCGCCTTTTCTAAATTGTTTTATTTCAAAATTCATATTGATTCACATCTCTTTATAGCCATATGCGTCAGACAAACCACACGCTAATACCAAGCCAATTTATGAATGGCATTCATTCTTTCAACACTCCATATCTCGCATTTTTCACTTTTATTAAACTCAGCGTTAATCACCTCAGTAAATTATAGTCAACAACGCAACGAAGTATATGTCGGCAGCATTAAAAATAGTTTTAAGCTAAAAAAAACTGAGAAAATAAAAAATACTTAAAGGTTGTTGAACCATGGGAGTCATGAACTCTAAAACCTTTTCTCTACGCCACTGCTAAATGACACTTTTCCGAAGTTATCTTTTTCCAAATTGTACTTTTTCTCACCCTATTGGATGTCCACAGAATAAATTTCAACCCAAAATTACACATTGCACGCATTTTCTGGTGAAATTGAATTTTTGTTCATCCTTCATGTGTGTATTGCAAGATTCCAAACTCCTTTTTCGAGTACCGGCGCCGACCGGCCGACACTTCTCAGTGTATATCGATTTGTCCGGGCGCACACAAATGGCCCTTTCCTCCGTACGACCTCGAATAAATTGAGTGAATACAGACAGGCCAGCGGATCGGAGACTGGCAGTAATGTTTCAAGCGAAGGGAGTATAATGTGTGGTTTTGTCAAATTTCAATTCATCAAGAGAGGAGGCATTAGATTTGAGATGATCTAGTGTCTCCAATGGCTTATTAAAAGTGGTGTAGATAAAACCGCTCTAAATGTACCACTGCATATATTAAACTACTATGAATCGCTGCTCTTATAATGAATGAAAAATTTAAATATATATATTTGAATACATAACTAGGATTTTTTTTTATTTATTTAGATTTAGGTTTATTTAATTTTTAAAAGTAAAAACAATAGCCTTAAGGAGACACTTGTTCTACTAATAATTGAAAATATTTTATTTTTAATTATATTTACTCTAGGCATTTTACATCGGTTTCCGTATGAATGTGTGCGTTTGTTCTGACATTCGAAATGCGATGGAATTTTCTGCACAAAATGCAGATATTATTTTAAAGTAAAAAATGAAAATTGTAGAATAGAGCTTCCTTCAGATTTATACAAGAGCTCTTTTTATGCTTTTGCCATGATTGGCAGCATTAATTAGCATAAGGTTGTTGGCGCTTGAGTAAGGGCTGCATATACACATTGTGGGCCATCTACAAGCATTTATCATCCCCCCCCCCCTCCACTTTTCCCTCTTTGTGAATATTTCATGTTTTCTTCACCTTCAAAAAATATCGAAAGTCCGCCCCCCCCCCCCTTCTGAACGGGCGTGTCTGAGTGGCTAAGCATTAGCTAAAAAAAAAACTCCTTTAAATTCAACATATGAGGGCCAGTACTTAAATTTTTAGAAAGTGGCAATACCAAAAATAACAGCTTTCAGTGCAGGCGATTTCTTTTCAAATTTGTTAAAAATTAATATTTGTTGAAGAACGAGAAATGCTATAAAATTATTTTTACTGCGTCGTTTAAGTTAATAAGGTAGTGACAAAATATGGATTTCAGTCGAAGGGATTTTGAGCTATGATTTATTACGATTTTCGACAAAAGTTGACACAGCAACAGTGTGTCAATCGAATGTATTTTACTTTTGGTGATAAAGCACCATTCAAAGCAGCAATTACAACTGGTTTAAAGAGTTCCATCTTGGACGTAGGAGTCTCAGTGATTAATTTCGTAAAGGTCGACCAAGAACTGCTGTGACACCAAAAAACATTTATGTTGTGAACATACACGCGAAACTAAGATGTTGCACAAACCTCCCTACTTTTAGTGTTATACTCTATTTAAATTTTATTTTTAAACTTCGTTATTTGAATAAAATTACCAGTTGTGACACGTAAGGGAAGTATTTATTCACAAGAGCTAAACTCTACCGAAAGTCAAAAATATAGATATTATATTTTCATCTTTTCTATTTTTCGTTTGGCAATGGATTTCTTCCTGAGTCACTTGAATCTTGATACATTTTTTTATTGACTGACGCCTGCTTACTTTTGTTGCCATAGTTGATCTGTCCGTGGGCGCCCATTGGGGAGAGCAAGAGTCACAAAGGTGGGTATCAGGCTAGTCGATGTTGTACATCTTATCATTGAGTTTGCCCACTGAAGTCAATAGTTTGCACCTCCTTGGATCTATATGGGCGCCCATGGCTCTGTCTTTATAGCCTGGAGAAAGACGTTATTTGTTGCCTCTGAAACAGGTTTATACAATTACTAATTCGATTTATGCTGTGTTTCTGACAAATATTTTACTTTTTTACATGAATTGTGGATTTGTATTGGTTTATTGTAAAGTTATTTTATTCGAATTGCTTGATTATACGATAATTAAGTAAAAACTTCAAATAAAAAATATGATAGTTTACTAATCAGATCGTAAAACCTTTAATTTTGTTAGTTATCCATGATTGTTCTCCAGAAATAGAGAAAGCTTGTCTTTAACCGGCCCTCAGCTAGTCATTACACTTGTCATGGGTTCCCATAGAAGTTGTGGGGCCCCCTACAAACATTTATCACTGGCCCCTCTGCATATTTGATTTTCTTATTTTTTTTTGTGAATTTCCATATCTTGCCAAAAAGAATATATAGTGGAAGGTCCCCCCCCCCCCCCCTATGGAGTCTGGCCACTCCACTCTAGTTGTATTCATCCCCCTTATGGGCGACCCTGTACAGGTCTGTGGGCAGTCCATCTCTGCCTATTACCATGTATTATAGGGAAAGTAAGAATTCAACTTAAATGAGTGTTATTTTACATGTCTTTGAGAAGCGTAAGTACTAATATGTTATCTGTTTACAATTTTATTTGTGTTAACCGGAAATACTCAATCACAAATAGATTAAATGTTTAAAATACCTGTGAACAAATATTTCCAATTAAAGATAAGTTCCTTTTGTGTCAATGAAATAAGAGAACATTGCCCTTAACGTGCTAATAATCCCGTTTAACTTGACCTCTAAACCACGACAAACTAAAACAAAGTGGAACACCGTGCGGGCGGCAATTAGGCCTTCAAAATAGAATTTTTTTTTCCGCTCGAGATGAATGAAAAAAAGCAGCCTGTTTGTTCTGACAACACCAATATTCTGTACCTGCGCAGACAAATGCATCGTTCGATTTCCTACATCCTTAGTGAAGTTATCATAACCCGTACAGAGTACTAGAGATAGAGAACGGTCTGATCACAGAATACTATAGTCTGTGGGTCTGATGATTAGAGAATCCAGCCCTATATATCGTGATGAATCTAGGTCAACCTGGATGCAGTACGTGCAACGCCATCTGTTGAGAGACATTGCGGCTGCGGGTCGTAACAAACGGTAGTGGTTATAGATTTTTGCGGTTTCTGCATTTACTAAATGTTAAGGGTGATAATACACAGCACGAGTTCACCTAAACCTACCAACACGACTCTCCCCCTTTTAATTTTTTTTAGGATAAATTGGAGATTGTAAGTGGTGACAAAATGCTATTTTGATTTTATTGCCTATATAGGAGATAATGCGTATGTTTACTGATCCTATATATCGTGATATATAGGATCAGTAAACATACATAGACCCTATCTATGGGGGGGAGGGGAAGCTCTTCCGTTTTAGTTTTACTCAATGCCAGAAAGCAGTTCCTTGCAGCCAGTGGTACTGGTGAAACTAGACATTTCGATCGTGGCCACCCATGGACGGACAACGCTCATATGCGGAACCAGGACTCCAATAATTATTTCGAGAGAGAAGACATGAAAAATTCATAAAAGGAAATAATCAATTAAGAAGGGGGCCCGTGATAAATGTTTATAGGGGCCCACAATTTGTAGGGCGGCCCTGTTTCGATTTGGGGGAAAAGGGGCTGTTCAGTGGCGTAAACAATTGAGGGCAGTTGGGTGTAATAAATCATGTCTTTGGGTGGGCAATTATAATAGTTCTCATATGGTCTATATTGGAAAGCGAAATCCCCTCACCACTTCATCATAGACCCCCCCCCCCCCCCCCCCAGCCCTTTCCGAGTTATTGAGGTAGTACCCTAATACTACTCGACGGTTTTGACCCCATTTCATATTCTCATTATACTGTTAATATAGTAATATGTAAAATATTTATGTACATTTCAAGTGACAAATTACCAGTGGCATAGGCAATGTGATCCCCCCCCCCCCCCCCCCAATGGCTGTACGATCGCATTACTTCTTAGGATCCATATTGAATATCTTCTGCATATACTATAGGGTCCAAATTGAAAAGGAAATCCTGCACTGTAACCACCATTCGATTGTAACTCCCTTTTCAAGATCTTAGTTACACCTATGCAATGCCTACAGATATATCAAACATAACTTATAAACAAATATTATGTAATTTATTCTAATTTTTTCATTTAAAGAAATCCAACTCAAACATGGTTGTATTGGGAAGGGGGGGGGGGGGATGCATATTTTTACCGATCCACGAAAATTTCAATCCAAAGAACTATGAAGAAAACAATTTCATGTTCTAATTTTGATATCACAATTATTTTTCGAAAATTTGTTATTAAAAGATTGATTACTACAGTATATACAGTGTTTCCAAGAAAGTCCGAACCCTAATAACTTTGTAAGTGTCATAATAAAGAAAAGACCATGAGTGTGCGCGTTCGGTCTATATATAGTAAAGTGACCTTACGCAATGGAATAAAATAAATTGGATCGCCCTTTAGCGCCAAATTAAAAAAGTTAGGATAACGAACTTGGTGGCTAAAAGCAATTACAAAATTGTAAAACATTGTCTGATTAGTAAAAATCGACACGTAGAATGAACAAGTGCATATACGGAAAGAAAGAAATACTTGTTAAAATGTGGTAGCATTAGATTTTAGTTTGTAATATACCTTCTAGAATTTAAATATGCATTGTTGCTGACGGGGGGCATTTTGAACAAGCTGTACATTAGATTTCGGTACATGTAAGCGTTGCTTATTGCAGCATTCGTAAATAGGATTCGCCAATAACCCTATTGTGTCTTAATAAATGCCTTTTATGACGTTTTACTGACGATTCCTACTCATTACTAGACAACGCTGTACAATTTTGTCCATCCCGCTTTGTTAGCAAGTACATTATCCTAATTTTTTAAATTCTCCGCTAGGTACAATTTTGTCCATCCCGCTTTGTTAGCAAGTACATTATCCTAATTTTTTTAATTCTCCGCTAGGGGCGCTGCAATCTCTTTTATTCGATTGAGCATGGTCACTTAAAAAAAATAGATAGACTTAAAGTGTAGATAAATCTAACGTGTACACTCATAGCTTCCTTTACAGTGTTATTCGGTGTTTAAGGACTTCCCCAGAAACTCTGTATATGAGACGTTTATATAAAGCAGTTTTTATATATTTATATTATATACAAAGAAATACTAATTCTATGCATTTGATTTGGTGACTAAACAGATAACTTCTTTCATTAACCAATTAACCGAAACTACATTATTTTTATTTGCCGGATAACCGTATATTTGGAAACCACTGTAAAGTCTCTTTCACACCCACCGTACAGGAATCGAATTTGAATGCTTTATTTCTCAAGTATACAGGGGCGCAGCGTGATAAAATAATTTGGGAAGACATAAAACCATGGACAAGAGTAAAATGTTTCTACTTTGTTTTCTACTTTTTAGTACATTTTAAAATAAATGTTTGTGTGGATTTTTTAAACTTGCCTCTTGCTCACTTAGACTTTCCAAAAATAAAAATAAAAAAATGCTACGGCGGGTACTAGATGGGCTAGACCGGTATGGTTCCATATACAGAAAATTAAAATATTTCACGAAAGGCAACGAGTACCAAATATGAGCTTTCTAGCTGCCCCGATTCTCGATTTGTACCCCCCCCCCCCCCAAAAAAAAAAAAAAAAAAAAAAAAAAAAAAAAAAAAAAAACATGTATCGTCCCATCGTGGGCCCAGAACGGACTATACTCGTAAGTTATAAAATTCAAAGAATCACAATACACCACAAAAGACACCAACATGCCACATTTCATGTAACAGTGAATAGTGGAACTTGGTTGGTTCGAACCTCATAGATTTGAAATATGTGTAATGAAAATATCAGATAAACACGTCTATCCGATAACTGTTGTAACGTACGCATTCGCTTTCAGCTCTATTTCCAATGGAACATTTTCTGACTCGGAGAAACACTTTGAAAATGCTCTTCTCTCCTCCTGAGCAATACAATCGGAAGGGGGGGGGGGGGGGACAGGCAAGTGCCATTAGGGCAAAAATGTGTCAACATCTTCCTTTGTTTAATGTACACAGAAAACATTTTATACATTTATTTCGAATAATATATAACTAGCAAAAATCCGGACTTTGAGTGGACTCGCTCATATGCGAGCTGTGAAAGATTTCAAATTAAAACTTAATTTAACAAATAATTAGGAAATTAGAAGTATAAAAAATGAATTTCAATGTTTTAGAATCTTAATACAAAAGAGCATACAAGATTTTAGAATTTGAATATTAAATTAACAAATTAGAATACAAGAAAACAATGAAATCAAAATAACACATTTAAATCGCAAAAACGTATTTAATATACAGGAACACGTTTAAGTCCGAATGCATGCAAGTGCATACGCTTTGATTAGCTGTTTAAAAGTTGTTTACTTGTTATTTGTTCGAAGCGTAGTGAAATGGGCGTTTTAAAAATAGGCGTTTCACCTTGTTAGAGTTCGTTCTAATTATTGAAATTGGGATTTTGCACATCTGTGTGCAATTTTACTTATGTGTGTAAATGTTCATCTTTCTATACCTATTGTAGTTTTCGAGTAAAAGGTATTATAAAATGCTAATGTTTTTTTATTTCTAGCAGTAGCACTCAATATAATGATCATTCGCCAATCAACCTACAGTATCGTGCACCATTTAGTCGTCACATGACTTTTCTCCGGCGCACCAGAGAGGGCGAAACGCACAGAACACTATGCCCAACAATGTAGCATCCATGCCCGCAGGTGGGACTCGAACCCACAACCAGTCTGCCGAGCGAGCTCGGTGAAACGTTTGCCCTGACCGCTCAGCCACTTTCCTGCAAATGTTGATTTTACTTCATTAGAAATGGGAAATGGACTTAGCTTTGCTCATCCATAATTAAAATAAAAGTTACTTGGTCGTAAATTATTTGGATAGGCACTGTCTACCTTGTCTACCCTGACGCTTCGCCTCTGCAAGTATATGAAATGAAGGTCACAATATTTTTTTATGTAAAAGTAAATTCAAATTTAAAATATACTTTCTCACGATATAGTTACTTTAAAAACGTTGAATCTAACTCAAATTTACTAAATTAAAATAATGTATATTCTTACAGATAAATTAATATCGTTTCAAACTGTTATAACATTTTATTAGGCGAGGGGGGATTTTCTATTCAATCAAAACGATAATATAATTCTCAAGATATTTCAATCTTTTCACACATTTTTTGCATTGAAGTTAATAGAACTCATTTTTTCTCTCTTGTTTTAAGGGACTGCCGGTGGAATTCATAGTTTTGGTTTACCAGGTATATATTTTAGTAACCGGTTAATAAAAGCCAGGATTCATTAATTAGTTAACCGGTTAAATGTCAGATCACTTTACTGCTTTGCTTGGACTATCGGCTTTGTTGGGCTCTTAGGATATTTGTATGAGGCTTTTCCCCAATGTTTCTCTGTCAGTAAGGTCTTCAACTAGATCAGTGTTCAGCGAAATTAGATATATGTGAATATAGATATTTTGTGTGGGTAGAACGATATTAAAAATATTATAAAAATTATAAAAAAAAATTTTTAGACTGCAAAGCAAAAATTTCGTTAAAAACGCTGCATTTAAAAATGAAGTTGCTGTCAAACTGTTTCGGGGGCAAAAATAAGTCTTCTTCTTGGAGACGAAAATACATTGCAGCCACTCCAACCATAGCTAGAAGATGTCTGTCAATTGAGAGTTGCATCACATGGCAAACAGAGTTGCATCCACTGCCAAAACTGCCGCCGTGTTCATGCGGAGTACGATCACGTTAAACATGTGGGTCCGAAAGTCCTTCCGAGAGGTTGGTGGTAGGGGAAGGAGGGTACGGTCCCTGTGGATGCCTCCCCCACTGGGTTCCGGTCTAAATTGGGTGGCACTTCCCGACCGTCCAAACAGTTACCTTACACCTTTCTGGTAGGTCAGACGGTCTGGGTGTCAACAACAACAACATGGCAAACTGTTGCCAAAAGGAAAGGGAAACGAGGTATGAAGCGGACAGCAGGATTCAAAATACTTAATCCGTGAGTAAGAGTAAACTTAGGTATTCGATTTTCAATTGAGGCTTTCCTTGCAATTCTATCTAAAAATATAACTATTTTTTGAGCGAAATATCGTTTATTTTTGTTTCTGTGGCACCATATTTTTACTCGCGTAGAATAAGAAAAATATATTTATTTCACTTGAAAAAATATCTTCATTTCAGTTAAGACCCATAGAAGATATCCTGCTAACCGCAAACACGTCTGACAAATCTGCTATATACAGAAATCGGCGTTTTCAATAAAAATGTCCTTATTTGCATCTCATTATATATGTATTTTTGAATTAACCCCAGTTAAAATTTGTATCGTATTTCGACAATCTAAACTCAAACAATCTTTCATTTTCGGACACCCTAGTCTCATGTGCCCCCATTTTATTGCTATACAGGTTGTTTCAGCACAGTTGATCTCGCTGTTCGAACATCGGCATTTGATTTTAGACAGTTTTTTCCAAATTTGACAGTTTGTTAAAATTAAATGTGAAATTCATTCATATAAATTTTTCCCGATGGGTGGTATTTTCATGAAAATAGGTAGTCTAAATTTTTATATGGCTCTTTGATAAAAAAAATTTCAATTTGAAAAAGTTGTTCTGTACAGTAACTAACTAGTCAAATAAAAGAAATCCATTGCAATTATCTATAATATTCATGAAGATATTTACAATAAAAATAACATAAAAAAAACTAGCAAAATAGATTAAAGTTTAAACATTGGAATTGTGTTATCCCTCGACTTTGGCGAATGCTGCAGAGTCTGACTGCAAATTGAAATCTGAAAAAAAAATAAGCATAAAACGTGTCTGCATTTTTATTTGCATTTGATCCTGGATTTGTAGGGGGGGGGGGGATGAATTTCCAATATTTAAAAAGTAATAATTTGCTAAGTAATACAGATTTTTGCACCAGGTATTTTTAACACTTTACAACAAAGTTGAAAAGTGTTTATGACTTTGTTCATTCTGGCTGTCTGTCCGTTAGCACGATAACTGCCGTAAAAATGACTTAATCAAAATGAAATTTTAGTATGTTGTTCAGACGGTCTGTAGGACCTATAGGAATATAAATGAATAATATCACCCAATTAGTTTTGGATTGAACCCGGGTTGAAAAAATGAAATATATTGAGCCCTATGGGACCTAATTTTTCAAACATTTTTCAAGCGGATTTAAAATTCACAAATTGCTTCGAAAATTTTAGGTAATATTCAAATTGTTCCATAAAATATATAAAAAAAAATTCAGCGAAATATATTCAGTAGTTTTTTAAATAAAAATTAAAATAATAATTACACCTCTTATATGAAGCGATCACGTGACCATGATATGAAACGATCGCATGACCCACTTCAAAATGATATATAGCATCCATCTTGTCTCAAAATCGTAATTTTTTAAGTTCTTTTTAATTCATATTGAGTGTTGTATCCGTCCTAAAACCACTTTATTTTTGCTTAAATTCTGTGCATCTACATACTGAAACAACGTAATTACAATATAAACGCTCAGCCACTTTCCTGCAAATGTTGATTTTACTTCATTAGAAATGGGAAATGGACTTAGCTTTGCTCATCCATAATTAAAATAAAAGTTACTTGGTCGTAAATTATTTGGATAGGCACTGTCTACCTTGTCTACCCTGACGCTTCGCCTCTGCAAGTATATGAAATGAAGGTCACAATATTTTTTTATGTAAAAGTAAATTCAAATTTAAAATAGACTTTCTCACGATATAGTTACTTTAAAAACGTTGAATCTAACTCAAATTTACTAAATTAAAATAATGTATATTCTTACAGATAAATTAATATCGTTTCAAACTGTTATAACATTTTATTAGGCGAGGGGGGATTTTCTATTCAATCAAAACGATAATATAATTCTCAAGATATTTCAATCTTTTCACACATTTTTTGCATTGAAGTTAATAGAACTCATTTTTTCTCTCTTGTTTTAAGGGACTGCCGGTGGAATTCATAGTTTTGGTTTACCAGGTATATATTTTAGTAACCGGTTAATAAAAGCCAGGATTCATTAATTAGTTAACCGGTTAAATGTCAGATCACTTTACTGCTTTGCTTGGACTATCGGCTTTGTTGGGCTCTTAGGATATTTGTATGAGGCTTTTCCCCAATGTTTCTCTGTCAGTAAGGTCTTCAACTAGATCAGTGTTCAGCGAAATTAGATATATGTGAATATAGATATTTTGTGTGGGTAGAACGATATTAAAAATATTATAAAAATTATAAAAAAAAATTTTTAGACTGCAAAGCAAAAATTTCGTTAAAAACGCTGCATTTAAAAATGAAGTTGCTGTCAAACTGTTTCGGGGGCAAAAATAAGTCTTCTTCTTGGAGACGAAAATACATTGCAGCCACTCCAACCATAGCTAGAAGATGTCTGTCAATTGAGAGTTGCATCACATGGCAAACAGAGTTGCATCCACTGCCAAAACTGCCGCCGTGTTCATGCGGAGTACGATCACGTTAAACATGTGGGTCCGAAAGTATTTCCGAGAGGTTGGTGGTAGGGGAAGGAGGGTACGGTCCCTGTGGATGCCTCCCCCACTGGGTTCCGGTCTAAATTGGGTGGCACTTCCCGACCGTCCAAACAGTTACCTTACACCTTTCTGGTAGGTCAGACGGTCTGGGTGTCAACAACAACAACATGGCAAACTGTTGCCAAAAGGAAAGGGAAACGAGGTATGAAGCGGACAGCAGGATTCAAAATACTTAATCCGTGAGTAAGAGTAAACTTAGGTATTCGATTTTCAATTGAGGCTTTCCTTGCAATTCTATCTAAAAATATAACTATTTTTTGAGCGAAATATCGTTTATTTTTGTTTCTGTGGCACCATATTTTTACTCGCGTAGAATAAGAAAAATATATTTATTTCACTTGAAAAAATATCTTCATTTCAGTTAAGACCCATAGAAGATATCCTGCTAACCGCAAACACGTCTGACAAATCTGCTATATACAGAAATCGGCGTTTTCAATAAAAATGTCCTTATTTGCATCTCATTATATATGTATTTTTGAATTAACCCCAGTTAAAATTTGTATCGTATTTCGACAATCTAAACTCAAACAATCTTTCATTTTCGGACACCTTAGTCTCATGTGCCCCCATTTTATTGCTATACAGGTTGTTTCAGCACAGTTGATCTCGCTGTTCGAACATCGGCATTTGATTTTAGACAGTTTTTTCCAAATTTGACAGTTTGTTAAAATTAAATGTGAAATTCATTCATATAAATTTTTCCCGATGGGTGGTATTTTCATGAAAATAGGTAGTCTAAATTTTTATATGGCTCTTTGATAAAAAAAATTTCAATTTGAAAAAGTTGTTCTGTACAGTAACTAACTAGTCAAATAAAAGAAATCCATTGCAATTATCTATAATATTCATGAAGATATTTACAATAAAAATAACATAAAAAAAACTAGCAAAATAGATTAAAGTTTAAACATTGGAATTGTGTTATCCCTCGACTTTGGCGAATGCTGCAGAGTCTGACTGCAAATTGAAATCTGAAAAAAAAATAAGCATAAAACGTGTCTGCATTTTTATTTGCATTTGATCCTGGATTTGTAGGGGGGGGGGGGGGGGGATGAATTTCCAATATTTAAAAAGTAATAATTTGCTAAGTAATACAGATTTTTGCACCAGGTATTTTTAACACTTTACAACAAAGTTGAAAAGTGTTTATGACTTTGTTCATTCTGGCTGTCTGTCCGTTAGCACGATAACTGCCGTAAAAATGACTTAATCAAAATGAAATTTTAGTATGTTGTTCAGACGGTCTGTAGGACCTATAGGAATATAAATGAATAATATCACCCAATTAGTTTTGGATTGAACCCGGGTTGAAAAAATGAAATATATTGAGCCCTATGGGACCTAATTTTTCAAACATTTTTCAAGCGGATTTAAAATTCACAAATTGCTTCGAAAATTTTAGGTAATATTCAAATTGTTCCATAAAATATATAAAAAAAAATTCAGCGAAATATATTCAGTAGTTTTTTAAATAAAAATTAAAATAATAATTACACCTCTTATATGAAGCGATCACGTGACCATGATATGAAACGATCGCATGACCCACTTCAAAATGATATATAGCATCCATCTTGTCTCAAAATCGTAATTTTTTAAGTTCTTTTTAATTCATATTGAGTGTTGTATCCGTCCTAAAACCACTTTATTTTTGCTTAAATTCTGTGCATCTACATACTGAAACAACGTAATTACAATATATTTGAGTTTAAATGATCATCCAAATTTGATTATTTCTACAACGAAGCCTATTTTTCACTTATGTAAAATGTAAACAGCAAAATATATAGAATGAGTTGTATTAGAATTGCTGTATTTCTTTAACACAAAATTATTTAGCCCATGGAGTCTGCATAGCTGATACGAATGAAATATTCATTGATTTTACAAAGAGAAGGACGATTTTTTTCGATGAAGTTTTAACCATAGAGTTTAATTATTTGTGGCTCCATGGTCTTAATTTTTAAATAAAATAAATTATTATAGTATTGTGATGAATGAAATGAATGGGAAAATGTAATGAATGAAATGCTGTTTTTATAGAGAGGTCCAGGTGTGTTATTTTTTCTATGACGTCATTTGAATGAATCTCAGTTATTTTCGATAAAGTTTTCAAATATAATAAATTATCGTAGTATTATGATAGTTTTAAAAATATTACCGAGGAATGTATCGCATTTTAGAGATGTTTAAACCAGGCAATTTATATTTCAATGCCGTCATTTGAATGAAGTTCATTTTTTTTTATGAAGGTTTAAGTTTTCAAATATAATAAATTAATGCAGTATTATGATAACTTTTAAAATATTACCGAGGAATGTATTGCATTTTAAACTTGTTTAAATAAAATTGCACTGAAGTTGGAAAGTGTTTCATAATTAATGCTTTAAGCATGATTGATCTTTCTTGTTTTCTTTAGGCTAGTTACTGTATAGACTGTACAACTTTTTGTTATTCAACGTTTTTTACCATGGGACCCTATAAAAATTTAGACCCCCTATTTTCGTGCAAACACCACGCACGTATAAAAAATATACATAAAATAATTTCGCTTTCAATTTTAACAAACTTTCAAATTAGATATATACCTTCAAAATCAATTAATGAAGCTCGAAAAGCAAGGTCAGCTGTGCTGAAATACCCTGCATGTTGTGTTTTTAACGAAATGTTTGCTTTGCAGTTATTTTTACAGCAGTTTGACACTGTAATAAAATAAAAATAAAAAAAGTCCTGTACGAAATTGCATTTATCTTTGGAATTCGAAAGCGTTCATAATTTTTTTTTTTATTTGTCTTAAACACCTGGACGTTAAAGTCGGCCTTCATCTTTTATCGTTATTCATTTGGTTCGAAATGAGATTGGAACCACTTCTAGTGAGCCACATACAAGTCTATCGGACTCCAAATCTTAAAAAGCTTCATTAAAAATTCTGTTCGCGTGGATTGGGGAGAGGCCCCTCGTGCCTACACGAGAAAATTTTCTACGACTATCTGTAGTAATGATAAAAGTTAAAAGCCCCATCTTCCTTTGGCGCCATTCAGACAGACACAGTGACATGAAATGGGGATAATTATTTGAGTTGTTTTTCCCAATACTGTTTCCCATTCCACGAAAATTGTACCACTTGAACATTTCGTACTAGGATACTTGCATAAACACATAATCATATGACAGACGAAAGCGGGCGATACTGTAAAACAATTATCCCTCCACAACAGCATATTCTTCGCGAGTTTGTTTGGAATACCGAGTTTCTGTATCCTGAGCAAGTCAGTATCCCGACTCTGTTATTATTTGTTATTGCAAAATTGTTATGTCTGCGACTAAGCATAACACATGCGATTGACGAAAGGAGTTACCCCAAAATATTGACGATACTGGCAAAATTCGCAGCTGTCCACAATAACATATTTTTTGCGATTTTGTTTGAAATACTGAGTTTTTGTATCCCGAGCAAATCAGTTTTCCGACTCTGTTATTATTTATTATTACAAAAGTGTTTTATCTGTAACGAAGTTTATATAATGGATTTGTATTTGGGTTGGTTCGCACTAGTATACTTCCATGAAAGTCTAAACACCCGATGGGCAAAAACGATTAAATAAATATACTGACGATGTTAGAAAACTATACAGCTGTATCTCGACTCTGTTATTATATTGCAGAATTATTATGTCTGCGACTGTGATACTCTTTTATCATGGCTTTGTATTAGGCCTGGTTTACACTAGCGTACTTGCATAAAAACAGGCCGAACCAGCTGGGCCATTACATTTTTTTTTCTCTTTTGAAAAGAGAAGAAAAATATTTTAAAAACAAACTTATTGCAATTTAAGAAAGAACTTCCTTGATTATTATGGTGAATGCCCTTGATGAACGCCTTCCTTGATGATTTTAGGGGCTCGAGCTCCGAGGGCTTACACATCACTGACTTGACTCGTATAGTCTAATCAGAAATAGTAATAATATTTGCATAGAATTAAATAATTTAATTGAAATAAAAACAGTGAAAATATTGACATACCATGTTGGATACTTTTTGCTTGTTTCTAATTTGTTTATATGGGCCGTTGTGCAACATATTTGTAGAGAGTTAGATTAGCGAATTTTTAGGAAACGGGGGCACGAAAATTATGCTTAGCCTTGAATGAAAAATATCTTTGAGCCGGCCCTGATAAAAATATAATCATTCAACTAGCAACAACGAGTACCCAAATATACAGACGATAATGGCAAAATTTGCAGCTCTCAACAGAAGCGTATTTTTCGCGATTTTATTTGGAATACTTAGTTTCTGCATCCTGACAAGTTAGCATCTGACACTGTTATACTGTTTTTCTATACCACCCATATTTGCCACAAATGGCTTCAGTACTTTAGACTACGAAGGGCAGCTAATTTTGACAAAATCTCGTTTTATGATTAAACTATATGCTTTTTCGGATTTTTTTTTCTGCGTTCGCATCTAAACAATACACCCAGTATACCACCGAAATTCGTTTCAAATTACTTCAGTGGTTTTCGAGTGTGCGAATTCCAACGATGTTGGCAAAATTCCGTTTTCTTTCAAACTATATATATTTTTCGGAAATTTTTTTATACGTTCACATGTACCTAATATATGAAAATTACCGCCATATTGGATCCAAATCATTTTAGTGGTTTTCGAGATTACAAAAGACCAAAGTTTTGACACACATCTACTTATCCACTGACAGACCGATAAAAGTCATTTCTGGTATCTGTAAACACGATTTGTTATTAAATTACGATCACTATTCTATCTACTTCTAAAAGCATATCTATCAAGAAAAATGGTACAAGTCACAAACTCTATCACGATACTTGACTCTGGTTTATCGCGAGGAAAGTGAAATCACAATTTTTACTGCTCACTTGACTTCACAATGCACCTACGGCTTAGAACATTTAATTTTATAATATTAATTAATTTTACAATATCCTCTAGTAATGCAATAAAATGTTCAGCTAATGCTTAAAGAAATTATGCAGGGTTATTATAAAAATGCAACTATATGAAAATGCATGAAATATACATTTTACGGAAGTTTTAAAATGAATGACCTAAAGGTACACACATACACACATTGTTGGGACATAAAAGGCTAAGCCGTATATATTTTCTAGCATACCCTGCCTATGTTATTAATTATGTATATGTATATTAAGTAAAATGTTTGTCCTAACTGATAATTTCTCTTGCAGACATTCCTGATCCAGGTGGTATGCCTTTAATCATGGGTTTCACATCTCGTTCGGTTAATTTATCCTGGGCGCCTAGTGTGGATAATCATAATAGCCCCATCCTGCACTATATTATTCACGTAAGGTAAGTCTCACGATCTTTTAAACGTGCTTGTAGAAATATTTTATCTTTCTAACTGCATTGCATACAGGGGTTGCTCAGGATTTTTGTTTACCTTCCCCAACCTATTCGCTAAAGGAAATTTTCTTTCGCCAAATAGTTTTTATTCGCCAAATTTTATTTTGACTTTCTATTTCAAAAATTTGTTTTGATTTATAAATTCTCAAATTTCAAAGATCAATGTTTTGGAAAATACAAATATTATAGTAGTGCACATTACGCACGATTTTTGATTTTGACATTGGCGGAATTCATATCGCAAACATTTTCGCCAAATCTTTTTTTCAATCGCCAAATTGAATTTCCTTTAGCAAGTTGCGGAAATAGCGATCGGCATCGCGTAATCTTCATATATTCAAACGTTAAATACAAGCTGAAGGAAAAAAAATATGTTCTCGGAATTATTAAACTTGATAATATTTCATTATCGCGTACACTGATTTATTTCGAAATTTTTGCGTATAGATTTTTTTCAAAAGTTTATAGTTTAAGGGAATAAATAATATAACTTACTTATAAATAATGTCATATAGCGTCGGTTCAATATTAACTAAGTATGGTATATTTTTTTCGAATAATGAATGTAGGGGTGGCCGGGGTACAATGGACCACTTTTGTACATTTTGATGGTTTTCTTTACTACGATGAGCAATATTATCACTTTAAATGAGTATACATATTCTCTATATATTCAGGTTTATGCTATACTTACTTAAAAATAATAATTACAATTATATTTTGCTGTAGAATATTTTAAATGACAAGTGAAGTGGACCATTGTACCCGCTGCGATACAGTGATCCACACCATGAGGCACTATGGACCATGGCTAAATTTTCTAAGAAATATGAAAATTATTCATCTGTACATTAAAAAAATTATTTAGTATGTAAACACAACAAATAGATTTCAGTAAATTATTGCATTTCAGTTTTATTGGTTTTATTTTCAATTAAAATTTCACAATTGCCAATTGTTTAAAATCTAAAAATTTCAAATTTTTTTTAAAGTTATTCAATAAATATTAGAAGGAATTAATAGTATGCAAAATAGGAGGGGGCGGGAATGAAATATATTCAATCCATGAAGCAATAATTAACGGAGATTAAAATTTGCAAATGGCACACCAAAATATTTTTGTGCAACTGAGAATCTACTATATTCTGTGATATCCTAAGTTCTAGAAGGCATATTACAATATCCTAAATATTTGACACATGCCTTAACTTTTACCGAAAACCAAAGACATCTTAATTAGACTTTTGTCACACTAATCGGACAAGATCATGATTTATATCAATTTTTCAATGACTAAACCAATGTAATAAAATATTTTATAAAAAATTTTGCAAGAATATAATTACCATAACCTTTACTTTTGTATTTAAATATTAGGGTCATGCTGTAAAATATGTTCTGTTTCAGTGTATTCTGTTTCACTATAAATATACATAGAATCATTAGAACTTTCAGATATATTTACAAGATATTTTTCATTTCTTTTCTTTGTACCAGATTTTTGAACTTCAGTTTTGCTTTTCTCTTCCATTGAAACAGTAATTAACTCTTTTTGAATATTCTTTCTAGCTTTAATTGAAGTAGCTCTTTTTTATTTTAATTTTTTCTCTTCTTTCTACATTGCTTCTTCTAGTACGTTTTGAACTAGCACATTAGTTGGTATTTTTTATGACCCTTTTCATCTTATACTTATTAACTAACGTGAAACAGCGTTTAGGAAGAGGAGAATTTCTTCAGGTGATCGAAATTCTGCCAGATGATTTTCGTGCCATAATTGTGTTGGAATTCCTTGTTGATGGCCTATGACGATTAAAAGTTGTTGATTCTGGCTGTCTAGACAGAATTTTAAGATTCCGAATTCTAGAATGATACTGCTATTTTTTGTTGTTGAATTTTTTTCCCAGAACTCTGGCATATTATTTTGATTAATCATTGCAAATTCATAAGCAAATTTTCTTGTCATTATAAATAAGTCCATGATGCATTCTAGCAGCATCTACAGTGTAATTTTCCAACATTTCTTCCTCTTCCTTTGAGAATACCTGCCTGTTTGCATAGTTAGGCACAAACCTAATGGATTATGTGTTTGTTCTCACTTTTCACTTAGCTGCTGTTTTTGAGGACTTGTACTTTTAAACATTAAAAGTGCTGTTTTTGCAATACCTGTTTCTTTGTAGATTGAACGAATGGATTGGTTATCGTAAATAACTCGTTTTCAGCCTGCTTCATGACTTCATTTGGCACAGTTCCTTTATCAGTTTTCTGTGGTTTGTTATGTGGCATCCTAAAAAACAAAACAAAAAAAAATGTTTTAAGATTTTTAGTATAATTCTCATATTATAAATATAAATGTATTTTTAAATTGATTTCTTGAAATTATTTTATTACTGATAAATTATCAATGTTTTTTCGTGTGCTACATTTTGCCTCTTCAGTCCGAACAATAGCTTATTCGTGATAGTACTGCCATATTTAAATACAGTGTCTGAAATATACATTGTTTGTACATTTCAGTACCCTTTTTAGGATATGACCCTAGCTCCAATTTTAACTAAAAACCTACATCTTTAAAATTTGTGGAACCTATGTTTTTCTAAGACTCACATATTTTTAAATTTAATGATTTTTTATTTTTAATATGAAAGTCTACAATTCCTTAGAACACCGTGTCTTTCGATCGAAACGACATGCTAAAATTTTCAAAGACTTGTAAACCAGTGCACATCTGCAACCTTAATATTTGCGCTTTCTATCGACTAACACTCACCGCTAGGGACAATTGTTATACAAGAAAGATCAATCATGCATAAATCATTGATTATGAAACACTTTCCAACTCCAATGCAATTTTATTTAAACATCTCTAAAATGCGATACATTCCTCGGTAATATATTTAAAATTATCACAATACTACATTAATGTATTATATCTGAAAACTTTATCGAAAACAAATGAACTTTTTCAAATGACGTGATCGAAATATAAATCGGCTGGCTCTTTAAATAAAAGCAGCATTTCATTCATAAAAAAATTTCCATTCATTTAATTCATCACAATACTATAATAATTAATGTTATTTAAAACTTAAAACCATGGAGGTACAAGTAATTTAATTCTATGCTCAAAACTCTATCAAAAAATCGTTTGCTTCTCTGTAAAATCAATGATTTTTTCATTCATATCAGCTATATTGCAGACTCCATGGGCTAAATAATTTTGCGTTAAAGAAATGCAGCAATTCTTATACAACTCATTCTACATCTTTTGGTACTTACATCCTCCATAAGCGAAAAGTAGGCTTCATTGTAGAAATAATTGAAGTTGGATGATCATTTACACTCAATTATATTATTGTATGCGTTGTTTCAGGATGTAGATGCGCAGAATTTAAGCAAAAATAAAGCGGTATTAGGGCGGATACAACACTAAATATGAATTAAAAAAAGAACTTTAAATATCACGATTTTGACACAAGATGGATGCCATATTTTATTTTGAAGTGGGTCACGTGATCTCTTTATATAAAGGATGTAATTATTATTTTAATTTTTATTTAAAAAATTACTGAATATATTTTGCTGATTTTTTTTATATATATTTTATGGCATAATTTAAATATTTCCTTAAACTTTCGAAGCAATTTGAATTTTAAATCCGCTTAAAAAATGTTTGAAAAATTAGGTCCCATAGGGTTTAGTGTATTTCATTTTTTCAACCCGGGTTCAATCCAAAACTAATTGGGTGATATCATTCATTTACATTCCCATAGGTCCTACAGACCGTCTGAACAACATACTAAAATTTCATTTTGATAAAGTCATTTTTACGGCAGTTATCGTGCTGACGGACAGACAAACAGACAGAATGAACAAAGTCATAAACACTTTTCAACTATGTTGTAAAGGGTTAATAACCATGGAAATGTTCTTCTCAGTTAAACAAAGTTTAGTGTTGCCATCGACAAAAAGTTTCTTCTACTTCACAAAATGGCCACTGTGTGACGCTATTGGAATTGATAGTTAGAAAGGAATTGATAGTTAGAAAGGTTGATATTTGGAATTGGAACGAACGTTCCAATTCTAACTATCAACCTTTTCTAAGTATAGATCGTTGCCACCTCAAACAGTTTTGTGTTCTCCTATTTTGTAAAATCGACACCGCGTGGCGCTAATTTTCGTTTCAATTCTAACTATCCATCTCATGAATCAGTGGGCATACTTCAGTAGGTTCTCATGAGTTCACTTCATTGCCACGGACGTTAGGAAGTTTGTCACCACCTAAAATGTTCCTATCAGTTAAACCTCATGACTCATTGACAAAAAAGTTGAACGTTTTCACCTCGAAAAGTTTCTCCTACTTCACAAATTGGCCACCGTGTGGCGCTAGCATTTGTTCCAATTCGAAATATCGTTCTCATGAATCAGCCTATTCAAAGCATACATCAGTGCCACCACAAAAATATCCAGTGTTCTCCTACTTTGTAATATCGTCACCGTGTGGCACTAGTGTTCATTTTAATTCTAAATATCATTCTCATGAATCAGTAGGCATACTTCAGTAGATTCTCATGAATCATAAGGCATACTCCTTTACCACCGACAAAAAAGAGTTTGTCACCACTTAAAATTTCTAATTTCTTATCTTCATCACTCATCACATTCTAACTTTGTTGCTGACACAAAAAAGTTTAGCGTTGCCATCAACAAAAAAGTTTAGCATTCTCTTAAAATTCCGAAGTCCTTATCAGTAACATTCCGCATCCACATTCAGATCATCGCATAAGTACTCCTTCTTAAAAATGAGGGAACTTTTATCCCCTCCTACCAAATGAGGGAACCTTCCTCCTCATCCCTCAATATCCCGCGGTTATTGCAGAAACGGCCTTATTACACTACTATTGTCTATAAGTAGGCAATTGTCTATAAAAGTAGGCAACTGTAAAAGTATTCAATTGTCTATGTTAAACAATAATTAATTTTGTAAAACATAAAATGCATTAGAAAACAATATAAATCAATATAAACAATGTAATAATTGAAAAATATATATCTATGTTATCGCGTCTTAAATGTTTTTGGTGCAAAGAAATTGACTTTGTGCTTAAAACGGAAATTAGAGGTGTAAGAATATTTTTCTGTGTCTGATTCTTATATTATTTTTTTTTTGCGACACTGAAACAGCTATTATGTCTCACAACTTGTCATTGTTTTGAGTGAAAAGAACGTGCGACACTTTATTAGACTCCGAGTACATCAATGTAAGAAGATCAGCAGTTTCTTTACTCGAAAGTTCAAAGAAAGTCATAAATGATCCCTTAAAACACTAAAATGAAATCCTCCCACTACGTGCCTGGCAATTTCCAAAAAATTCTCTCAAATCCATGCATTCTTATACCTGATCCTCACTTTATATAGGTTTTGATATTTCAGTGTTTTGAGCAAAATCGAAACAACATTTCGAAGCTCCAATTCCATTTTTCAAGTAATCCAAAACAAAAGCCGTAACTGAGATTTTGCGAAGTCCTTCACGGTTGGAAAAATTTGTTCTTTTTGGAAAAACGCCGTTAAATATAGTGGTGGAAGAAATCGATGTTGCCAAGCTTCGTGACTAAAATATTGTACTTTTTCATTGTTGTGGGAGTGCGAAAAGGAATTGATACTTTCTTTGTTACTATCTGTCGTGTTTCATCGTTTTCGTTGTTTATGACTGCATCCTTTATATTATTATTATTTTTTGTTATTGTGATTTTTCACAGTGAAAGAAATAATACAACATCTTTTAAAACTATTAATTGATTTATTGACTGTTCTCTTATATTTTTACTTTCCCTACAATATATGGTAATGTATGGTGAAAGCATTAGAATTGTGTCGAAAATTGAAATTCAAGTTTTCGACGGATGTACACTTTTCGGGCCCTCTCGAACACGAATCCATCATTTTAGCGTAACGTATGTGTGTGTGCGTATGCGTATACGTGGGAAATTATCGTGTTCACTCTAGCTCGTGTTCACTCTAGGATGAACCATTATCGAGATATTTCAGATTTTTAAATTTTGGTGATATGATTATAATACACTGTATTATGATTATACACTGTAGTTAAAAACTGTTCAATGAAATTTCTTAAAATTTGGTAGGTACGTTACTTATAAATTACCCCTCTGCTGATGAGATTTTGGCACGATTTGGAAAAAATTGAAGTTTTTTTTTTTTTTTTTATGTAAAATAGTCCTTAAAATCGTCAAAATCTGAGATAAAAGACTAAGTAAGCTTAAAAGCATTCATTACATCCTTGTTTCATATGTCAATTTTGACGACAAAGCGAATAAGATCAACCCCATCATTCTAGGATAACTCGTTCTCAAGATATTGTTTTTTCCCGTGAGAAGAACTGGCGACGTTTTAAAGTTGTTAAATGAAGAAGACGTATTAAAACTGTAAATTGGGTAAATATTAAATAATATCAAATAAATTGTAATATCAAATAAGTATTCATGTCATTTTGGACAATAATACTCAATTTAATGGATTATGATAACTGGTGACGTTTTAAAGTTGTTAAATGAAGAAGACCCATTAAAACTGTAAATTAAGTAAATATCAAATAATATCAAATAAGTATCCATGTCATCATAAGTATCCATTTCATTTAACAACTCAATTTAATGGATTATGATACAGAAAATGAGTTTGAGTCTGTGGAAAAGTCAGATGCTGACCACATCAGATGTTTTCGTTTGTTTAAAATCAACTAGAGAGCTTGTGAAATCATCTTCAAGTTAATAAAATAAATAATTAAATTAATAATTAATGAGAAAAAATAAATTGAATAGTCATAAAAGTTGCAATTAAAAGTTCTAACAACATTTATATAGCATGTGATGATTTCGGACAGCACAACGACAGCAATAAAGAACACTAGTCGAATACCCGTTCACAATCGACGGCCGCACAATAAGTAAACCCCGAACAATAATTATTTTGAAATAATTCGAGTTTTCCAGTGGGTTTTATCGAATTATTCACCCAAATTTAAAATCTCTATCTTACTTAAGACATGGCATTTCTCATTTTTCCGGCCAATTCAACATTTCGGTTTACACCACAACTAAATTACCAAATATTACAACACAGTAATTTCCTTCGTTTTTCCATCATACGGCCTAATTAATCTGTTTTCAAAATTCAACTAGCTATCTATTGTCTTTTCCAAATAATTTATATTTCGAACGTTTTGGTATGGAGCACCCCTATCAAATTACATTTTAGTAGAATAATTTATTTTTTCCTGTGTATCTTATCGAATTTGTTCACCGTTGCGACAAATGTCGTCTTTACATTATTTTAACAAATGCGTTTCTCATTTTTTTCGGCAAATTGAGCATTTTGGTGGCGACACCCCCAAAGTAGCAAGCTCTATCTATAGCGAATTTTGAGAAATAGGTGTTTTAAGTAAAAATCAAAAGTTTTTTAATCGGAAATGGAAAAAGAACAGGAAGTGAAAATCCTTACTAAACCCACCGCCTCATTCTCCTACCCCCTCCATCCACATCATTCACACTCTAAGCTCCCCCGGCCATCCAAACGGTTGCTCTAAGTCCCTGGACGAGCCGGATGGTCTGGGCTTTCGACACTCTAAGCTCCACATCAATTAATTAAAAATCCACATCAGTCACACTCTAAGCTCTATCTATAGCAGATCCCGAGAAATATATGTTTTAACTCAAAAATTTTCCAAAAAACAAGAATAGTTGGGTAAAATTTTCGCCAGCAATGAAACGCTTTTTCCCAGGAGTCCAATGTTTCATAACACCCCATATAGAATCATACCCCGGGGTTTGATAAGGCGCTGTTACATGCCTATTCCATTTTATGATACATATTTTTCATATTGGCTTTTCCGTTCATGACAGGAACCCCAAATCTAAGGAAAAGCTCTGTAATTTCGTTTTCCCCCTCTTTTCCCGTTTTCAATCACTCTCAACACACCAAGGGCGGTTTTCTAATTGAGCTATTCGGCCCCCATTTCTCTCCCCCTCTCTGAGATAATGTTAGCCACAAAGTGTGGGAGAGATAATAATTTTTCCGCTTTCCTGCCGAGCTTGTACTGTGTGAATGAGCGAATAGGGTTTTCTCCGTGGAGACTTCGTTAGTTATGTGGGTTGTTTGGATGCTGAGTCACTGAGGTAAAAAGCTCTTGATGAGTTTTCTATCTTCGTCTGTCTGAGTTGAAACGGTACCTTCACTTTTCGGAAATAAAACGAGGAGAACAAAATATGTGTGTTGTAACGAAAACAAAGGTACCCAATCCTTCGCATTGTTGGAAAATGTAATTTTATATGCAACAAATACTAACCAGTGATTCCTAACCTTTTTACTTGGTGAAATCCTTGAAATATTTCAAAAAATCTCGCAGACCCCCCCCCCCCCCCCTACTTTGCTGACATATATTTGATTCGACAGAGGTCAATTACAAAATAGGGGTGTAAATCAGTAGAGTTTATAAATAATAGCTAAAACATACTTTTGGATAAAATATTATTTATTGCCCATTTCTATGTATTAATTACTGTTAATTAAAAAAAATGAAAAACTGCTTTGCTTTACATCTGCCTTACTAGATAGAAACAAATATTGTGCATATATTTTGTAATGATTTTGTTAATATTATTGCAAATAAAAAACAAGTTACATTTTATTGCTTTATAATAGATTTACATTTTTATGTGATGTAATTAAGAATAATATATTCTAAACTATTTGGCATTTTTCTATTATTTTTTGTCCCCCCCCCCTCTTTTTTTTTTCAAAGTTTTTATCTAGAAACCCTATGAGTCGTTGGTAGGAGGGCTGGTAATCTTCATTAATGCCAACTGAATTACATGCCCGATACAAAAATTCGCCTCTTCAAGAAAATTTCTTTTTCAAAGTAAATTCCTCGTTGCTTAAAGTTCAAGTATCACAAAGTTAAACTTTCAAAACACTTTTTTCTTTAATTAACAGATTACGTTATAACCTTAATAATTTAATTTTTTTTTTTTCAATTACAGTAAACGGTGGCGAGTTGTACTTTTTTCACAAGCCTTCGAGCCACGTAGAACCTCTCACGGAACCCTGGTTGGGAATCACAGGATTAAACAAATACTTTAAATCTTATATAATAAATTAAGATGTCTGTTTGTCCTTCTGTTTGTTTGCCTGTGGCGTTACACAAAATCTAAGCGACCCACAGCTACAAAATTCTGTATAGCAATAGTTGGTCTTGAGACATCTGTAGTTTTTCTTTTATTCTAATTATTTTTTTAGTTATTTTATGTTTAAGAGCTATTTTGTGTGGTCGTCACATGCAAATCGGTTTTTTAACGATAGAACATATTATCATAGAATTTCCGTCTTGAACAGCATCGGAAAGATAGAAGAACGCCCTTTCCAATGAGCTTTGAACCGAATCCATAATATAATTCCTTCATATATAAAACATTTTTGAAAATACATTAAAACACGTGCATTTTTAGGCGTATTCATTTTTACTGTCGTCTATTAGAGAATTGAAGATTCACAATATTCTAATCTTTGATATAAATATGGAGTGACATTTTCGCATTCTAATAATTTTTTAATTACTCCTTTTCTAAATATTTTCTGAATTTTTAAGTGAGTCTAGAGAAGTTCGATTTTCCATTCAAACTCTATCCCCGAAAGAGGTTTGTCGTGTTGATATCGGCACAACTGGGTGCATGTTCGACACTATGGAGACCAATGACGTATGTACAATTGACGCTGTACAATTGGCATGATAGAGCATAGAAAATCTGAGTGCGGCAATAATTTTTGTTCAAAACAATAGATTTTTAAAATTCCTTGTCTGCCTTTTAAAAATCTGTCGAATAAAAATTTCGATGTTTTCGAAATTTTGGCTCTTTAACTCTTTCTGAAAAAACTTTAGCTCCCGTTTTAAAAAAATTCAAGATTACAGATCGAAAATTTAAGAAGAAAATACGTTTCTTAGGAAATTTTTACCCCCCCCCCCCCTTTTTAAAGATTTTTCGAACATATTTCAAAATGATTGAATTTTTCGAATTTTCAAAAGTTTCTTGCAACTCTTCGGGTTGAATGCTACATTTTACAAAACCGCAAGGTGCTAGGCCAGTTATTGGCTTTGAAATACATACATACATATCACACACATACATACATACATGCTTGCATACATACACACACACATACATGGCATAACCGGGTTCTGTTATTGGAGGGAGCGATTACTTAAAACGCTATCTCAAAACGGCTGTTCCTCTCGTTCCTAGCTGCGTCGCACCCCTCCCCCCCCCACACACACACACATGCACAGACTCGCATATATTCTTTTATTATGTAAGATTTGTTGTAATTACCTGTTAGGAAAAGAGCCGCAAAACACATTCCAAAAGTAATGAAAACGCCTTTACTTTCATCCTATCTTGTTCCTGAGAATGAGAAACGGAGAACAAACACATTGATGAAGATGTGGGATTTTAAATGACATTTTCTTATGAGTTACCCTTGTGTTCAGATAATTCCAAATAAGATCATTATATTTCCACCAGAATTGAAAATTCCATTTGCTTTCAAATAATTGTTACTACTTCTCTTTTGATATCGATTTTAGATTACCGTATACACATTTTAGCTGTTTCAGTGTATATGTTCTATGTTATTGTCTTCTGTGATACATTGACATGTTCTGTATTGCAGATTTCTCTGAATAAAAACGAAATTATTTTGCATAGCACATCTATATTAATACAAAAAATATGTGGGTAGCACATGCACATGACTTTCCCCTGCAAACTCAAATTCGTTTTCTCTTTCTTTCATAATGCAATGAGTTTAATTGCACGAAATTATTTGGTTAATTATTTTAAATTACGCCGAATTTGCCGTTTTAATTCATTTGGGATTTTCATTTAACGATTGGCCGTTTTTCAAATAGTGGAGTTGCGCAAAAAAAAAAAAAAAAAAAAAAAAAAAAAAAACTGAAGTATCTGACGAATGGTTAATCTTAGAGTAATGGGGCTGGTTTTATTCTTTTCCTGATAAAAATTACGTATAAAACAAGCATTTAATCGATACATTTAGGCATATTTATTTTTGTATTTTATATTGTGACTATTTTTGAGGGTCATTTCGCAAAAGTTGGTAAATTCTATTTTGTTCGAACCATACAAGAATCTAATCAGCACCACGGTAACCCACAGTAGCCTTACCTACCAAACTTTGTGAAATTTTGTCGAATAATTTTTTAGTTAGGTTGCATACATACATTGCGGGCGCTCGAGAAGTTAACAATAGGTTTCGCGTGTTCTAAAGTGCTCGAAACGTTTAAATCCATCGAAAACTCCAATTCCGATTTTCGACATGATTCCTGTACTTTCTCTATATATTACCTACCACGTAGTGTAGGGAAAGTAAACATTTGATGTTTGCAGCAGTCTGAGCATTTAAGTCTGAGTTTCCACACAGACTCAAATTCCGGCCGTCCAAATAGTTGCTCTTAGTCCCTTGGACGAGTCGGACGGTCTGGGTCTTCAACAGACTCAAATTCGGGCCAACGGCCGTACCGTGCTGAAAACACCGGTTCTCGTTAGATCACCGAAGTGAAGCAGCATCGGGCGCGGTTAGTACTTGGTGGGTGACCACCTCGGAACGCCGCGTGCTGTTGGCCATCTCGGGTGCGGTATCCCCGTGGTTTGCGCGCTAGATTTGCACGCTGCCACAAATGCCGCCGTGTTCATGCGGAGTACGATCACGTTAAACATGTGGGTCCGTAAGTCCTTCCGAGAGGTTGGTGGTAGGGGAAGGAGGGTACGGTCCCTGTGGATGCCACCCCCACTGGGTTCCGGTCTAAATTGGGTGGCACTTCCCGACCGTCCAAACAGTTACCTTACACCTTTCTGGTAGGTCGGACGGTCTGGGTTTCAACAACAACAACAGACTCAAATTCATAATCTATTAAATTCAGTTTAATTGCACAAATTGGCACTAATACTTACTTGATATTATCTCCAGTTTGCAATTTTAATACGTCTTTTTTTTTATTGGGTAACTTAATGCATTTTTAAAACATCGCCCTCTTCTCAAAATTCCAAAAAATTGAAATATCTCGAAACTCACCCTCTGGCTCGAAACTTAAATCCCCCATTCGGACATTGACCCTGTCCCCTTTACCAAATGCTAGCTACGCTACTTAACTACAAAAGGAACATGTTGCAAATCAATAGCTCCAGAAATCGAAGGTAGGAGGTAGAAACATAAAAACCATTTTTAGTGGTATATATGGAGAAAACATTTTTTTCTTCCTTTTCTAGACAGGAATACCTAGAGGCATAAATGTCACGATGTGGTAAAGAACGAAACATTTTTATTTTCTCCCTATTCAAAACTGCCCGATTATATCTCTGGCAATGTGCAGATTTGCGTCGCATATACACGGCACATTTCCACACTTTGCTCCATTTCATTGTTGCCGATATCTCTTCCCTGGCGGCTGCGTAAAGGTCAAATGCCGAACGTGTTAGGTAAAGCAAGTACCTGAGATGGAAACTGGCCAGACTTGCAAATAAATGAAAACGTTCTTCCATGTAAAGCTTGTTATATTTTCAAAATTTAGTAGTAATATTTATTCTGCTCATGAAAAAGATTCTATGTAAACATTGCACATACAGCTGAGTGAAATTAATATACTAAGGGACACTTCCGCAGTCCAAATTACTGAAGGTTGAAACTTAAAACTTTGGTTATATTTGGAACTTGACCTCTAAATGATGAGAAAAATCTAAAATTGTGAAATTTTGTTCGATAAATTTATAAATCGAGAGAATTTTTGCTCTAATATTCTTTCAGGCATAACTTGAGAACTGTTTTAATCATAAAATTTGTTTTTATATCATCATGCGCAAAAAAATCATGAATTTTTCTTAATTAACTCTAAGGGCCTACAATCAACTGTTCTTAAATAAAAATTTCATTTATAGTTACAGCAGACAATGTTATTATATTTTGCAAATGAAATCTTTTATAGTTTTTTATTTCATTGTGGTATGGTAACCGAGTTACTTTTCAAATACCAAATTCGTTTGTTGGCAGCTTTTCAAATCAAACTATTCAAAAATAATGCTATAGTTAATTTATTTGTCTGAAAACGTTACAAAAAAATAGCAACATACAGTGATCGGAGATGAAATATTCCATATATAGCAATTTCTATGTTAACATAATTATAAAATATCCGCCATTTTTATATTTAAATTGGAAACTGTATTAGATTCAAATACCGAAATTGTTTGTTGGCGATTCTTCAAATCAAACTATTGAAAATAATGCTATAATCAATTGATTTTTTATCTTGAAAATAAGGCAACATACAGTGATCGGATATCAAATATTGTCTTATATACCGCAATTTCCATGTTAATAGAAATTTAGAATGTGGGCTATTTTTACTTTTCCTACAATATATGGTAATGTGCAGAAAAAGTTTTGGAATCATGTTGAAATTCGCAACTCGAATTTCCGACGGACAAACACGTTCCGAGCACTTTAGAACGCAAAAAGACTATTTTAACCAGACTACTGTGTTGTTGTTGTTGAGACCCAGACCGTCCGACCTACCAGAAAGGTGTAAGGTAACTGTATGGACGGCCGGGAAGTGCCACCCAATTTAGACCGGAACCCAGTGGGGGAGGCATCCACAGGGACCGTACCCTCCTTCCCCTACCACCAACCTCTCGGAAGGACTTACGGACCCACATGTTTAACGTGATCGTACTCCGCATGAACACGGCGGCATTTTGTGGTAGCGTGCAAATCTAGCGCGCAAACCACGGGGATACCGCACCCGAGGTGGCCAACAGCACGCGGTGTTCCGAGGTGGTCACCCACCAAGTACTAACCGCGCCCGATGCTGCTTGACTTCGGTGATCTAACGAGAACCGGTGTTTTCAGCACGGTACGGCCGTTGGCCCCCAGACTACTGTGTGTCTGTCTTTGCAATGTTTTCACAAAATTTCACTAAATTTGGTAGATAAGTCACTTGTGGATTACGCTGAGTGGATTAGGTTTTGGTACTATTTGGGAAAAAAAAAACCTGCCTTTTTTACGAAATAGCCCACAAAAATCGTCAACATCTGAAATACGTATGCTCAAACGTATCACTTAAATGCTTGACCGTTATTGAGATGTTTTTAGATTTTCCATTTTTGTCACGTCGCCTTTCAAAATACGCCCAATCGCTAAATGAAAACGAAAACTTGATTAAAGCTACTAATTTAGGGTAATTTCAAATAATGATCCATGTTATTTTATACATAATATACATAAATTTCCAAAATTTAATGATTATTTCAAACCATATTGAATTACATTATTTTCTAAGCCGCCACAGAGCAAGGAAGATCCAGTTAGATCCAGAACATTTAGAGCATTATTGTTTCCCTACCATTTTATCCAAAAATTAGTCATAAAATTGTTAGAATTCTCTATAAATAAAATTTGACTTCAAAGTGGTTTTTCTCCCATCAATAGTATAAATATTTCTTTCCTTAGAGATCCCATTGAGAAGCCCAATAATTGAGGTATTTATCAAATTCCTTGTCAAGGCGGAAAATCGTATATTGGTCAAACTAAACGTATCTTAAAATACCACTTGGAGGAACATTAAAGTTATTTCAAAAATAAAAAAAAGAATAATAAATCTTCAATCGGTAATCACTGCTAGGGCTAGTCATCGGTTTCATTTTTTTTTTCTCTATTATTCAAAAGTGCTTTTCCGTTTACGACCGAATTTCTTTTAAAGTTTTCTTATCAATAAATTTCCAAAAATCTGGTTAATGATTTTCTATGACACACTATTTCAAGGCGTTATGAAATGGCCATGTTTAATTAGTTTTCTCTGTATCAATTATTTCCTTCGCCGCACTTCGCGTTCATATTTTCTGCATTTTATTGTTTTTTTTTTCTCGTTTTATTTCAGTCGTCGCCCTAGATGGGTCTACCTAGGTTCCATATTTTGCTCATTTCATTTGCATGTTTCTCATTTGGCGTTCCGCTCTTATTGCTGTTACCTATAGAGACAAAACAACAAAAGTTTTAAAAATGTGATTTAATGCTTATTTTTAGAATGATTATATACACTCTGCTGCAAAAAAAACAAAAAAAAAAAACAAATATATATATATATATACACCACCCATAAAAAATTTGAGATACATCTGTGAAACTCTGCATGCAAATGTCGTTTTAAGAATTATGCAAATGATCAAACTGTCAGCACCAATGACGTTATAGTGCTCATGTGCAGCATATAAAACGACCTGTGTACTCACTCACGGACAATTGGAACTGGATTTTCTGTTTTAATACTGCAAATTATGTACAAAGATACCTTTGAGACTTACTCGATGATGCTATGAATAATTGTCGGATTTAGAGAGGTCGCATCAGAGGCCTAAGTGAAGCTGGTTGGTCCAACAGACGTATCAGTCGTCATCTTGGCCGGAACGATATGGTAATTGCTCGGGGTTTGCAACAGTGGATCAGAGAAGGCACATGTAACCGTCGTCGCAGAGGCTCAGGACGCCCCAGACAGACAATTACTAGAGAGGATCGTGCAGTCAATAGAGATGCCACGACCATACTAATGGCGTCACTATCAGCCATTCAAAGGCATTTGCCATCCTCCATGCATCCTGTATTAAGGGACACTATTCGGAGACGACTGACAGAAAGTGGGATTAAGTGTCAACGTCCATTATGGCGTCAACCCCCGATCCTTCAACATAGTCAGCACCGTCTACATTAGTACCGAGCTCGGTCAGCCTGGACAGTGTCTGATGGGAGGCATATTGTCTTTAGCAACGATTCCCGCTTCTCTCTCAGTGATGATGGCCGCCGCATACATGTGTGGAGGAGGATTGGCCAGCGTCCCGATCCTGCATATTTTGTCGAGCAGCATACGGCTATCGCACGTGATGTGACAATCTCAGGAGCCATCTCCGTAGGACAGCCGATCTCCTCTTGGGTGCGACAGCCCAGTGATTGGCGATCGGGAATTACACTCGGACGACCTGAGTTCGATTCCCGGCCAGCCCCCCAAACTGTCTCCGTGTGCACGTTAAATATATGGGTTTTTAAGTCCTTCCGAGTAGTTGGTGGTAGGGGAAGGATGCTACAGTCCCTGTGGATGCCTCCCCATTGGGTTCCTGTCTAAATTGGAGGGCACTTCCCGGCCGTCCAAACAGATACCTTACACCTTCGTGTAGGTCGGATAGTCTGGGTCGAAGAATAAGAAGAAGCCGATCTCCTCCAGTTGTGTTGCAAGCTAATCTGACGGTTCGCTTGTACGTTGACGACATTCTGTAGCCGATTGTTCTGCTTATGCCATAATTGTACATAAAATTGTACATTTAAAATTTTTATAAAGACTTAAATTTTTTTACCTTTTAATTTTTCAATTCCGCCAAGGTTTCATATACCAATAAGACAACGTTCGACCACATACTGCACGACTTTTTCAACAATATCTTTGAGGATTTAATACCCTCCCATGGCCGATGTCCAATTAGATGCTCAAGTCCTCAGGATGAGTCGAACGGTCTGGGTCTTCAACCCTCCCATGGCCATCCAGGTTCCCAGACCTATCACCAATAGAATACGTATAGAACATGTTGGGACAATTGCAGCCTTCTCATAATACCACTGAAGTAGCTCACTAGTTACAACATTTATGGCATAATCTTCCGCAGAACAATAAGCAATTTAATTAACTCTATTTCATACCGAATATCGGCTTGTATAGTTGCTAGGTGAGGATTTACCACTTGCTAAAATGTCACCTTGTTTCCATCATTTCTTAATAAAATGATTTTTTACTCCCAAATTCTATAATTTGCATATTTCCTCAAACGATACATACATGCCGAGTTTCGCGGCTGTAGCGCAATATCTTATGGGTGCATATATTTTTGCAACAGGGTGTTAATATTTTAGTTCATCTGAAATCTTAGTGAGGCGTAGCTAAGGCTCGATATTTATACGAACAAGAAAGCATTTTCTGCAGACTATTCTTACTAAATTGGTTTATGTGTTCAGTAAAAGTTAAATTTCTCATTTTATTTGCGTAAATATCGCGACACTAGCAACAGTCTTAAAAGGGTCCAAGACAGGAACGTTCGAAAAATTAAATACCTTTTTTTATTAATCTAAAAAGGTTTAAATAGCGTAGAATCGAATGATATAAATATTACGTGATTCTTTAGTAAAAATTTTAAGAAGTTATCATTAAAACTTAATTTTCTGATACTCTCCGGATGAAACAGAACATTTAAACCGTATTTTCTCGAAAATTGAATTCTTGAAAAGTTAAAATTTACATAACTCACGAAAGATTAGAGCTAAAACTATGAAATTTGAGATATACTTTGCCTATGATGTTACCTTTAATTTGCCTTCAGGATTTGTACATAAAATTGTACATTTAAAATTTTTTAAAGACTTCAATTTCTTTGCCTTTTAATTTTTCATTAAAAATATTTTAATTTATTTTTATTTATGTTAAGTAGCACATTTTCACCTAATAAAAAACCATTTGTATAACAATTTTTGAATGCAATTATTCATAAATAAGAGAAATAAAATGTTCTATCCCTTACTAACTTTGTTGGAGCTTTAAGGTGACTCTGACCTCAGAGAGTGCAAAAGCTAAAATTTTATCGATAAATCCGTCTTCAAATGTATATTTCCATTGACTTAGTTCAGATTTAACGATAATAATATAAAAAGATAAGTAATAAACAGAATCTGAAAATGGAGAACCTCGAAACGCGACGCAGACCAGAATCGTAAAGTTTTATAGGTCATCGCATGGAATGGCTTTAAAATTTCATGTTTAATCTTTCATCCTTTACCAAATTCATAGAATTGAATTGTAAGCGCTCTTTAAATTCGAATGGTAGAAACGTTTTATGGTAACGTTCCACTAAATGATTTTAAGATTCCAATTTCTTTCGAAATATCTCTGAATTCGGTCTTTCGGCGCCTTTACAGATACAAGGAGCGGAGTAACCCTAGAAAAAGACAACGGTAGTGTGTTCCCATAGAAACCGGGATCGATTCTGGAGCAAAATTCGAGCCTTGATAAATGAAAGTGGACCCATCTCCGTACTCTCGAAGATATATATTCGCATAAGCCTTTCCAAAAGGATTATATTCATCAAGTATAAACACAGATGAATATTATTACATTACTAGCTGCGGTACTCGCAGCGAGCGGTCAATTTTTTTAGCAGTCACTTTTTTAGCGCTGACTTTTTAATAGACACTTTTCTTTTAAACCACAGCTAAACAATATATGCGCCCGCGGGCCCATGCAATCGGTTTATAATATGCATGCAATAACGATACTCCCGCCGCTTGGATAGGTCGCTGCTTATGCAGCGACCTATCCATAAAACCAATATGTACTCCAAAATTTTAATATTTTCTTTTTATATTTTTTTCTGACACAAGTTTTAAATATACAGAAAGAAAATAAAATTAATTAAATACTAACAAATATTAACATATATTTTTAAATTACACGATCATGAACACAATATTATGATTATATAAATATTATTTTACTAGAACACCTATTTAAAAAAATAAATCCCGCATCTATATTTACCATAGGGGTACGCCATGTAAGAAAGTAGTTCTTAAACGTGATGTAAAAAAGTAGGACTTGATCTGAAAAAGTAGGGCACTTGATCATAAAAGTTTGGAGACCACTGTTCTAGTCTGTAGATTTTTACGACGTTTTTATTAATCAGGCCTTGTTATTTAATGTAAAACAATACGAAACATATTCATTGTTTTAAATATTTTCAACTATACATTTTTAGGCCTGATTTTCAGTGGTTCAGAGCAAAAGGGGCCCCTTTCCCCTCGTTCTGCGCCCTGAAGCGATCGCTTTGTCCCGCTCCATAACAATGCGCCACTGAATAAACCGAATATCGCTACTCTAAATCTAATATTTGTTACTTCCTTATAAACCCAATATTTGCTACTTTCATTATAAACCCAATATTTGCTAGTCTCATTAAAGCCCAATATTTACCAGTCTCATAAAAAAAAACCCAATATTTGCTAGTCTCATAATGAAACCAATTTTTTCCATTCTTATAATAAAGCCAATATTTTTCCACTCATGAAATCCCAATATTTTCCACTCATAAATCCGGCGAAAGGGAGAAAATATTTTTAAAGCTTCGTTTTGTATTGGGTAAGAAACGTCTTTAGTTTGAATAGTTGGCACTTATTTTGCATTATTTTCTAAAAGTTGCTGAACTTTTGTAGAATTGGGTTACCATGCCCTTATGCGACCGTCATCGTTATAATGCACCAAATGTTCATCCCCTGATTTATGGAATGACGAGCTTTTATTATGCTTAAATCAACGAATCTTGTTTTTCGAACTGTTGCCAAAGAGCGAAAATAACTTGCAGCCTGTGGCACATCCTCTTTGGCCAGGGCTACCGATACAAATTGTGCCCTCTACCCTACAAGCACTTTACGCGCATCCCGTCATATTTAATTTTATTCTTTTTGTAAGTCCTTCATGTCTTCCTTAGAAAAAAATAAGGGGGAGGTACCCCCCCCCCTCCATGGTATATGTTTATGTGGTATACGTCCCTTCTCTATGGGTGGCCCTGCTTCGGCACAATCTTACCTTAAACTTTATAATTACAATTTATGCAGGATATTGGGATAATCATTTTATTTTCCTTGAACTATCACTATAATTTGAAATGGTTTTAATATATAATACACAATAACACAGCAATCGATCTTGAATAGTAGTAACTGAACTGTATTAGGTGCAATTTTCCCTCCATTTGATATGCAGATGAGCTTCACCGTTGCCACCGAGAGGGAACTCTCGGGGGTAACGGTTCCACGTAGATCAAGCTGCACATTAAATCATCGAGAAAGAAAAATAAAGAATCTTATAAAAAAAATAGCACTTTCCTCAGGCAGTAAGACATATTCTTTGTACGTAGAACTTTACAAAAATGAAATTGTCCTTATAAATGAAAACATGTTATTTATAAAAATATACTGGGTGTTCCAAGAAGAGTGTCCGAAAGGAATAAAAAACAGTTGACCGTAGAAGTAAAGTGAAATATGAAAAATAATCATCAAACAGGAGATTTTAGCTATGATAGTTGCATACCCCTGAACTGCTGTTTTATGAAAATACTAATTGTTTATTATTTTTTGTATATTATATGACCCCAATTAAAAAATATCAATTAGTAAAATTTACGCTGCACTTAATTAGAGCGAAAGTAATTCACCCGGTTATCCTGTGATGAAAAATTCTCTGAGATGTTCCAATTATTGTTATTAAGAATTTTTCATTCTATTGCATGGGACCAGCAACAAATATGTTTTTTAAAATTAAGTAGAAGCATATTTTAATGGGCGGTTTTCCTGTTAGTAAATGTCTCCCATATTTACTTTCAGAGGAAGTTAAATATTCACATTTGCAGTTCAGGTAAAATGGAATAAATCAAAAATTTCAATTATTGATTTCTCAACGAATTTTTCATCAAAAGAATTGGACAAATTTTCAGCCCTAATAAAGGGCGGTGCAAATTTTACTAATTGCCTTTTATTATTAACACTTTACAACAAAGTTGAAAAGTGTTTATGACTTTGTTCATTCTGTCTGTCTGTCTGTCCGTTAGCATGATAACTGCCGTAAAAATGACTTAATCAAAATGAAATTTTAGTATGTTGTTCAGACGGTCTGTAGAACCTATGGGAATATAAATGAATAATATCACCCAATTAGTTTTGGATTGAACCCGGGTCGAAAAAATGAAATACATTGAGCCCTATGGGACCTAATTTTTCAAACATTTTTTAAGCGGATTTAAAATTCACAAATTGCTTCGAAAATTTTAGGTAATATTCAAATTGTTCCATAAAATATATAAAAAAAAAATTCAGCGAAATATATTCAGTAGTTTTTTAAATAAAAATTAAAATAATAATTACACCTCTTATATGAAACGATCACGTGACCATGATATGAAACGATCACATGACCCACTTCAAAATGATATATGGCATCCATCTTGTTTCAAAATCGTGATTTTTTTAAGTTCTTTTTAATTCATATTGAGTGTTGTATCCGTCCTAAAACTACTTTATTTTTGCTTAAATTCTGTGCATCTACATACTGAAACAACGCAATGACAATATATTTGAGTTTAAATGCTCATCTAAATTTGATTATTTCTACAACTAAGCCTATTTTTCACCTATGTAAAATGTAAACAGCAAAATATATAGAATGAGTTGTATTAGAATTCCTGTATTTTTTTAACACAAAATAATTTAGTCCATGGAGTCTGCATGGCTGATATGAATGAAATATTAATTGATTTCATAAAGAGAAGGACGATTTTTTTCGATGAAGTTTCAAGCATAGAGTTTAATTTTTTGTAGCTCCATGGTCTTAAACAAAATGTTTAAATAAAATAAATTATTATAGTATTGTGATGAATGAAATGAATGGGAGAAAGTTATGAATGAAATCCTGTTTTTATAGAGAGATCCAGGCGTGTTATTTTTTTCTTTGACGTCATTTGAATTAATTTCAGTTGTTTTCGATGAAGTTTTCAAATATAATAAATTATCGTAGTATTATGATAATTCTGAAACTATTACCGAGGAATGTATAACATTTTAGAGATGTTTAAACCAGGCAATTTATATTTCAATGCCGTCATTTGAATGAAGTTCATTTTTTTCGATGAAGGTTTAAGTTTTCAAATATAATAAATTAATGCAGTATTGTGATAAGTTTCAAAATATTACCGAGGAATGTATTGCATTTTAGACTTGTTTAAATAAAATTGCATTGAAGTTGGAAAGTGTTTCATAATCAATGCTTTAAGCATGATTGATCTTTCTTGTTTTTTATTGGGAGCGGTATAAAAAGTTAAATTTTATATTTTTATGAAATTATTTGTTCTTGAATGTGCAACTATTATAGCAGAATTCCTCTGTTTGCTGTTTAATTTTTCATATTCCTCTTTACTTCTGAGACCCATTTTTAATTTTATATTTCTTTCGGATACTCTTTGTGAGACACTAGTGTGTAATTACTAATATGTAATTACTAATTTATAAAAACTAAATTTGTTGAAAAAAAGAGGCTCAAAAACAACTTTTTTTGTGTGCAAATGTTTTATTAACATGTTTATGTAATACAATTTTTTGTTATTTCTTCCATATACTCAATGAATTAATCAGTTAAAAATAATTTCAGTCTACATCCAAAAACTATTTAAATAGAATAGAGGGGGGGGGGCACAAAATAATTTTACGCATGAGCGGGGGGGGGGGAGGGGACTCAAAATAGTTCTGTTTGTGAACTCAAAAATTGTAGTTACACTACTGTCTTATGGTTAATTTATAACTCATTTCCTATTTCCTCATATGCGCAAGGAATTAATTCTTTAACTTGTATCAATTATAAAATTAAAATGCGGAAATAAATGGTTTAACACATTTATTACAACTTTTTTATTTGATATTAAAAGGAGGGAAATACACGCTTTCCTGAATACATGATTATTCAGTAGATGCATGATTAATCTGTCTCCCAAATCCGTAACTGCAATTATTTTTAATGAATCCATTCTGTGTCCCCCTTCCGAACCCCTGCGTGAAGATAAAAGCTGAAACGGCGGTTGATTTTGACACCTAATAACGCCTTATGAGGACAGGCAGCACCTCATTAAGTAAGTTTGAAATTGTGGTTTGTTTTATGTTTTAGTTCAGCGGTTCATAATGAATGAAAGGTTACCGCTAGAGGACCTAGCCTCTTTCTGAACCTGAAGCGGTGAGTTTATCTTTTGCTGAAAGTGGCGAATTTCTTTTAACTGGATCAAAGCGCTGTTTTTGAAAATTCAGATTCTTATTTTTCCTCCGGAGTAAACCGGAAAAGGAAAAACGCGATTCACTTGAAGCAAAATACGGCTGCGTTAGGTTCGTTCCAGTGTAAATCAAAATTTAGACCTACCCAAGTAATTAAATTTTGCTTTTGAACATGCATAAAGGAAAAATAAGACTATTTCTTTAGTTTTGCATGTTAATAGATTGTATTTTAACTTTTTAAAGTATTGAAAAACATAAATACTTGAATTTTATGTCGTATTAAAAAATATATATATATATATAAATAACTATATTCTAATTTGATCACATATTTAGTGTTGGATTTCTTTTGAAATGCATTTCGGGAGCGTATAAAATCGTTAAAAATATTTATAAAGGAAAAACTTCGTTAAAGCACAGCATATCAGTCTTTACTTTACAGCTATTTTCGCAACAGTTTGAGACATTTAATTTAAATTTAAAATCCTGTTTTGGTTCAGAATAAATTTTATGAAAGAAATTAATAAAAAAAATTTTTATTATTTTTGTGTCATCTGGAACTTTTGAATGTGGATCCAGGGACAAATTAACTCAGGGGTCTGCAGGTTTGATGAAAATGTTCAACCCCTTCAAGAATTTTGAACATTTTCATCAAACCTCAAGCATTTATTATGTGAAATTAATTTAATAAATAGTACTTTAACTATCAGCAGCTGTTCAGTGAAGGATGTCTACACACGAATTATCGGTTTTCAAACTTCGCGAATAGTAGAAGATAAGGCTTTATATAATATATATATATATATATATATATATATATATATATATATATATATATATATATATATATATATATATTACTAGCAGCATACCCGTTCTTCGTACGGAGTATATAATACAAAGAAACTTATAATTCGCAATCATGTGCAAATTCTGTTAAAATATCAAATTTATTGCCCCTAAAGAGAAGTTTAAGAATAACTGTTCTCACTATGCAAAATTATCTTCAAAGGCAGATCTGAAGAATAAAACATCCTGGCACCTTTTGTAAGCAAATTTACAAAAAAAAAATAAATAAAGAATTGAATCAATATATGCAACCCCGTACTACTTATATTGTTGCAGATTAGAAAATATGCTAGTGTGTTAGTAGAAGATTACCGTATTACAATATGAGTCTCAAAAATATTTGCAAAATAAGAAATGACGTAATAAATTTAAAATATCAATAATCTCCATACTCTTTATACCAGAAGGTCGTAATTGATTTCAATATATGCCAATATATATCAAAACATATGCCAATATACCTGTACTACTTATATTCTCGTAGATTAGAAGTATATACCCGTTGTTGTTGTTACCCAGACCGTCCGATCTACCTGAGAGAATATATACCCGTGTATTTGTAGAAGATTACTCGTACAACGTACAATATATCAGTTTAAACAATTTTTGTCGTAATAAAACAATTGCATAATAACTTGAAAATATCAATAATCCCCGAAAATATCAATAATAATAACGTTTAAACCTGAAGACCGTAATTGATATTATCCAGTCAAAAATGCTATAAGAAAAATCAAATCGTTTTTTTCTGAAATATATTTTTATATCCATTTATTTATTATTCAAATCGAAAAAGTAATAATTAAAATTAACAGACAGATTTAATTTAAGTGCGTTTCTGAGCAACTTTCTGATTTATAAGATAGAATCTTCCTCATAAACTGCGAAATTAAATAACCATTTTGATTTCTTTATACTTTTCATTGTTCACTAAAAGCTTGTGAAATATAAACCATGGAGATAGATTTCCTATTTAAATCATGTTTCAAACAATTCATGTTTTCAGAAAGTGACTAATTGGCGCAAAAAATCTCCCATCAAACTCAGAGATAAAGTTTTAATTCACTTTCAAACGATTTTCAACCTTTTCGTTTGGATAAACCACGGAGTTAGAGAGTAGAACTCCTAGAAAAAAGTTTCGTTTTTCATTAATATTTCGACAACCCCTGGTCTTAGATACTCGAAACTTGGACTAAATTTATGGGGGGAGGGGGTGGTTATTTCAAGGCTATCCACAAAATTTCATCAAATTCGGTTCAGCAGTTCTTCCGTGATGATGAGACAAACGAAAATTTCGTTTTTTACTAATATCTCGAGAACCACTAATCGTAGAAACTCCAAACATGGACTAAATTTTAAGTGGGACTCTTTCCAGGCTACCCACAAAATTTCATCAAATTCGGTTCAGCCGTTCTCCCGTGATGACGGGACAGACAGACAGATTTTCAATTTTATTTATATAGATGTACGATTATTTCATCACTAGAAACTGTATCCAACGTTGCCCAGGATTTAAAGCAGGGATTAATTGACTTTGATCATTGAGTCTTTCGAAAGGCTTAGTCAGCCGCTGCGCAAGCTCATGCTTAAATTAAGACACACGCGAGCACATGCTTAAATTAAGACACACGCGAGCACATGCTTAAATTAAGACACGCGAGCACATGCTTAAATTAAGACACACGCGAGCACATGCTTAAATTAAGACACACGCGAGCACATGCTTAAATTAAGACACGCGAGCACATGCTTAAATTAAGACACACGCGAGCACATGCTTAAATTAAGACACACGCGAGCACATGCTTAAATTAAGACACACGCGAGCACATGCTTAAACTAAGACACACGCGAGCACATGCTTAAATTAAGACACACGCGAGCACATGCTTAAACTAAGACACACGCGAGCACATGCTTAAATTAAGACACACGCGAGCACATGCTTAAATTAAGACACACGCGAGCACATTCTTAAATTAAGACACACGCGAGCACATGCTTAAATTAAGACACACGCGAGCACATGCTTAAATTAAGACACACGCAAGCACATGCTTAAATTAAGACACACGCGAGCACATGCTTAAATTAAGACACACGCGAGCACATGCTTAAATTAAGACACACGGGAGCACATGCTTAAATTAAGACACGCGAGCACATGCTTAAATTAAGACACACGCGAGCACATGCTTAAATTAAGACACACGCGAGCACATGCTTAAATTAAGACACACACGAGCACATGCTCGCCCTAAATAAGCACCTAATCACACCTTAAATCGCTACTCGGGTACGAAATAAGCCTTGGTCACGGCGCTGGACATCGAATGCTACGTCCTAACACAACTGCTTTTCGCCCTAAATACGCCTTTTGTCCTCTGCGCGGGCGTATAAGCTCTTTTTATACACCCTAAATAAGTCCTTTTATATCCTAAATAAGAAACTCTTTTGATACGCCATAAATAATCTCCTTTGATTCGCCCCAAATATGCCTTTCAACCTCTGAGTGTAATGCTCCTTAAATATACTCTTTTCATACACCCTATTTGATTTATTACATAAGCTACATCGATTAAAATCAATAGTATGTTTTCTAAAAGAAAATTCTGGCAAACTCTGATAATATTTTCGATTTCAGTACGAACTCGCCATCCAGATGAATCCCAAAACAGGTGGCATCAGTTTCGCTGATGACGTCGCTTCGGAATACCGGCTCTTAATCCCATCCCAATAAGGCTCCTATATATATAGGCTGGCGCAATAGTGGCCATCTTGACTCCCAGTTAAAGGGATGGCAGTACATGGCGAGAAGAAGGTTACCTTCTCGTTCTTTTCTCGAAACCTCGAAAAAAATCAAGATATTCTAGACTACTTTCTTGAATGATGGGTACAATTTTTTGAAAGCAGAAGTACATATTTTACAGCTAAATTGTGTATCAAATATCAGCCATGTAACAAGTGCGCGCCACTGAAGTAGCACAGGCAGACGATAACTGACTTCACTGGACCGGTTGAAGTCAAAATGACAGTTGCGTCAGCCTGTATATACAGGAGCCTTACGTCGCAAGCGTGGTGGGAAGTAAAAAAATGTAAATCATTAAAGCATGCAAATGTTTAAACTATGTGACTTTCTTATTTAAATGAACATTAATACCACAAATAAAATGAAATTTAATTTGTAAATATTTTAAAAACAAACAGCAATCCGAACTATGAAATACTTATTACTAAGTGACTTTCTTAATCATAGTTATTTAATATTCAATAAGACATCTATATTATTAGTACCAATAACATTTTAATAATCCTGTGAAGAACATAATTTGCACATTTAACACAATTTTAGTAATTTCAAAATTTTCAATATTTTTATTTCAACGGTACTTGAAAGTGTTATAAAACTTTAGTAAATTTATTTAAATGACGAAATTGAAAAAAAAAAGTTAAAATGTTGATATTTATTGGGAAGTTATTGAATTGCGCTAATCTTAGATATATCGTCACATCCGAAAAACTATCAGGTCACGTAAAAAATGTAAATTTCGATGTACTTAAAAAAATAATAAGTATGAAGGAATTATCCCACGATTTCGATTCAAACTTTATTGAAAAGAACGTTCTTCAATCTTTCGGTTAGTATTAAAATGGAAACTCTGTGGTAATGTTTTAGGTCAGTAAGGGACCGATTTGTGTAAATATCAGCTTAAATCTTTGTAAAACCTAAAATAACTAAAAAACAAATTCGAAATTAAAAAAAAAATAACCTTGTGATACACCTGTGTACGTTGAAAAGTACCTGTGTATTAAATTTTATGATCGTACGACGCTTAGATTTCTAGCTACAGACTGTATGCGCGCGCATACGCACGCACGCACGCACGCAGGGAGAGAGATATCATCCTTTATTAAGTAATATTATAAGCATTCTGTGAAAATTTCATTTGAATCCGATGAAAACTTTAGAAGATAATATTTAAATTCTAATTTTTCTTCCCTCATTATTTTTTTTTCCTGAGACAGTGTCGTCTGCTTATTTCACCTTTGTGTTTTTTTGTTTTGTTTTTCTCTGGCTTTTAGGGGCTGCTTATATATAATTGAGTGGTGTTATGCATATTATTTACGCAGCGGTCGCTTATTCAGAGGTTTGTATCTTAAATCCTGGGCAATAATAATAATTTATTTCCTTAAACATAAAACGTTGTTGTAGGGATAAAAATGCACGATATTATAAAATTTAAATTAATAAAATGTATATATTATATTTATATATAATATATACACAACGCAAAGCGCGTCTGCAACATTTATTGACCCCTCATTCATTTATTAATTCCCTATGAAGTCTCATCGATCCCTAAAGATTATATCATAGACCTTATTGTCGATGTCGACCACTTTGTGAAACCTTAACCCCTATATAGGAGTAGTCAGGATTTCAAAAGGAAGAGGAGAGAGTAGCGGTTGTAAATATTATTTAACCAATGAATTAGTTGATCCCCCCCCCCTTTAGCTCGCAACTGCTTATAATCAAACATATTTACTAAATATTATTTTTAATCATATATCTAAATCCCGCTTCTTATCCCATAAAAAGCATATTTAATCGAATAATTTCGAAGTGAAATAATGATAATTATATTCATAAAAATCGATCCAACTTCATTGATCAAATTTTAGACACACAATAGAAAAAGCCTATTCAACCAGCCTATATAGATTCTGCTTCATTATATAATAGAACTAATGAACCAATTGTTAATTGCTTTGCTCCGGTATTTTGCGATAAGACTCCTAGTGTACACACAAAAAATGTAATTCCTGGCTGAGTGCATGTGCGCAGCTGAAAAGATTTTCCTTCTATCGTAATTAGTGAAACAATTAGGTCTTTAGCGAGGGGCGGGAGGAGATCATAATCTACTCCTCAAATGATCGAGTTTTTTAATCCGTATGATTACCCTGCTCTCCATGATGTAGCCTGCTTTTAGAAACCAGGAGGGAAAGTAATGGACCACAGTTTTTTTTTTCTTCTTTTTTATTGATTAATATCTGAGGGATAAATTTACATTTAATGTTTATAAAAATATTTTCCCTTCTAATATTTTGTTTCTCAATTTTTTATTTTTTGTTTATCTTGTTCATTATTCAAAACTTTCTTTATAAACTTCATATCTTTGCATTGGGTACATAGTTGTTATCGGTGACAAAAACTGTTGTTGAGACCCAGACCGTCCGACCTACCAGAAAGGTGTACGGTAACTGTTTGGACGGCCGGGAAGTGCCACCCAATTTAAACCGGAACCCAGTGGGGCAGGCATCCACAGGGACCGTACCCTCCTTCCCCTACCACCAACCTCTCGGAAGGACTTACGGACCCACATGTTTAACGTGATCGTACTCCGCATGAACACGGCGGCAGTTGTGGCAGCGTGCAAGTCCAGCGCGCAAACCACCATCCGAAATGTGCCAACAGCACGCGGCGTTCCCAGGTGGTCACCCACCCAAGTAGTAACCGCGCCCGATGCTGCCTGACTTCGGTGATCTAACGAGTATCGGTGTTTTTAGCACGTTACGGCCGTTGGCCGGTGACAAAAACTGCGTCATATTATTGTTTTCATGAAAAATTTTCCCTTGAAACATCGATTTCTCGGGATCTGCTGTAGATAAAGATCAGATGAGGACTAATTTGAATTCAACATCAAATTCCGGAGAATAATGGGGGTTCACAAAGGGATTTCTACTTCTAATTCCTTTCCACTTCTGAAAATTTTTCCTTTTACTTGAAACATATATTTCTTAAGATTGACTATAGATAGAGTTTAGTTGATAATTGATATGGATTCGGTATAAAATTCTGAAGAAGGTAGGGTGGTTCACTAAGAATTTTTACTTTCTCATACTATGTAATAGTATAGAGAACATATTGTTTTCACGAAAATTTTCGAATTCGATATTTTGGTGGCATTATATGATTTAAGACCTCCTGAACACGTTTTGACTATTTTTGAAGTGATGTCCGTCTGTCTGTCTGATCTCTGTGGTCAATTTTTTTGTGTACACGATAGCAGCCACAAATATTAATGGATTTTTACGAAACTCTATATCCGGCTTTATTATAAAAAAAATCTAGAACCAGATAGAATTTTTTTAAATTCGAGCGAAAACTTTGAAATTTATTCGAAATTTTATATTTTTTGAACATGGCAACATAAGACTACATTTAACATAATCATTCAGAATAAAAGGTTTTATTTATGTCTCAATGATTACGAGACATCATTAGCCCCCCCCCCCCCCTCGGGTAGAAAGTTACCCCCCCGGGGGGGGGGTATATTGTCAAGTATGGTATCAAGCGAAAGATTTAAAGTGAAGGATAACACTCTATACTTGTAATCATATAGACCAATTTTCATGTAAAAATTAAAAAAAAATAAATAAATATAAAGCTACTAAAAATAGATTTTGGTATGAGAAAGTCGAGTTGAACCACACTCCAGTTCATATTAATTCTGGTTTCTTTTTTGAAACATCTATTTCTCAGGATTGGCTATAGATAGAGCTTAGGTGATGACAATGATATGGATTCAGCATCCAATTCCAGAGGAATTAGAAAGGGGAAGAGGGTTCACGACGCATTTCCGGTTCTAGAGATGCCACTTCATGTTTTTCCGAAAACTCGTACGACTGTTCGAAATATGTTGGCAATAGGGAATAAAAGTGCCTAATAGGTTCATCAAAAATAAAGTGTATGCACCATTTGCCACCCTATGAAGACTACTCCTTCATAAATTTATTCTTTTTAAATTCATTCTAATCAACATCTATTAAAGTTATTAAAATAAATCCATAAATGTTATTAAAGTTATGACTATTCTTTTTATATACAAATGAGCCGCCCAGACGGTGAAGTGGATAGCGTCTTCGGCTGCTGTCGTGTGGGCTCGGGTTCGAATCCCGAATAAGGCATGGATGTTTCTTGAGGATAAAGTCAGTCTTCCGCCTTCTGAGTCCTCGTCAAAATGTGGAGCTGCACCCCCTCCGACCTTCGTCAGTGATGATTTCATGTAATAAACTTTATTCTCTCGTCTTGTGTCTTTCTTCGTTCTTTCCTGCGTCACTGGTCCTGAATTGGCTACACCGAAACAGGAGGTCATTTAGTCAACAACAAATATACAAATGATGAACCTCTATATTATGATGCCCTTCACCAGGACTGGTCAAATTCTAGGCACAAAGTCATCATGGCTCCTAGATATCTGTTCATGGTGCATAGCATTGTTGGGTAGAATTAACCATTTCTAAGCCTTAGATTTGCAAAGGTTTTGAAACCTTTGGTTACATTTCTAGTTTGCAAAGATTTCATAACCATATATAGGGCAAAATCTTTCACTTACAAACATTATCAGAATAAGAATTGTACCCTGCAACCATCAACACATATGATCCATAGCTCTATAATAAATTAAGCTCCAATCAGGACAACTAGGCATGTATGCGGTCGCAAGATTCCAGGCAAATATAATTTCCTTTAATGTTAGTTTACGATTTTTATTCAGTTTCTCTTTCCTTTTTCTTTAGTTTACTTGAAAATATACAAATGGCGCCGAACGCAATTTTTGCTATCTAGAAATTAAAACAAATTAAAAATCGGAAAAAATCGTCTTGCAATATGTGCATAGTATGTTGACACAAGATTTGAGTCGAAATTTTTCTCTTAGTTCTTAGATAAGGAAAAATCGATCAAAACGGGTAAGCGGTTTCATCGTTTTAGGCTAAAGTAGCCTGCTATCTGAATATTTAAAACAGTTAGACCTCAATTGTAGCGATAAATAGCTATTTGTTGTTTATAAATAGTAAATATTTTTGACAAAATGATTACTCGAGCTCCCTTACCGTTGGAAAGATCCTTCCACCAACTACTACACATCACGCAGTTGATACGTATAGTGTTGTATTCTTTATTTAATTTTTGCTATAAATTATAGTTACACTTGTAGGCAGAGACTAGCCGCATCGACGTCAAAGTTTCTTTAATACGAGAAAGACTGGCCACATCGGGTACTTCCGGTAGGCTCATTTTGACGCCCAAATTCAGTGCATAAAATGCCACAATTGGGATCACGCAGCTTACAGTAATACAAAAGACTAGGACTGTATTTTGTTTGGGAGTTTTGTAACCTAAAATGAGCTATTTAAATTTTATATCCACCTCAATTTACCGTTACTATTTTTTGTGGGAATTTCCACATGTAATACAGGTGAACCTCGATATGTCGAACCTCGGTATCTCGAAATTTTCAATATCTCGAAATATTTTCATCTCCCTTCACGCACGGTATAAAACTAATGTAAAACAAACTCTTTAACTCGAAATTTTTCTAATCAAACTCTCTATATCTCGAATTTTTTCATCTTACCATTTTCATCTTTTCATTTGGAAAAATACGAGCCAAAAAATGTGTTTAATGCAGATGAAACAGGACTATTTTTTAAGTGTATACCTAATAAAACTAAGGCCATTAAAGGTGAAGCATGTCATGGCGGGAAAAGGAGCAAAGAAAGATTAACTGTGCTATTTTGCACTAATATGGATGGTTCAGAAAGACCCAAACCTTCTATGATAGGTAAATCTGCTAAACCCCGATGTTTTTCAGGAATGAAATCTTTTTCAATGACTTATTTTTCGAACTAAAATGCTTGGATGACTGCCGAAGTTTTCACTAATTGGTTGAAGGAACTAGACAGAAAAATGTGCCTTGAAAAGCGCGATATTGTTCTCTTCTTGGACAACTGTACAGCGCATAATAGCGAACCGAAATTAAAATCCGTGAAAATTCACTTCATGCCACGAAACACAACTTCTAAGTTACAGCCTTTGGACCAATGTATTATTTAGAGTTTTAAAGTAAACTATCGCCGCAAAATTACGCTCATTTGGATCCGCCTAGCTCATTTGGAAAATATGATAGATATTGAAGGATTCAGTACCTGTAACCAAACTGTCATAGATGACTATTTTGCAAAGTAAAGACATGTAAGATTAAATTTTAATAATGTATGTACGTACATAGTATTAAATTAAATGTGTATCCAATCATTTCAAGCTTCGCTTTATTTGTTGTCAGAATTTTCTTGGGTAATACCCAATTGCCTGTCTGATAAAGTAAGTGATTTTTTTTTAAAATGTGTAAAGTATAGGACTAGTATGTATATATTCTTTTATGAATTCCTTAAAATTTCTCAAATTTTCGATATCTCGAATTTTTGATATCTCGATTTTTTTTTTCTACTCCCTTCAAATTCGACATATCGAGGTTGGACTGTAATTAATAACCAAACATCTTACACATAAATTTTATGTGGACGCGGTAGCCCAGTGGTTAGCGCGCGGGAATTGCACTCGGTAGGCCCGGGTTCGATTTCCTCCGCTGCCAAAACTGTCGCCGTGTTCACGCGGAGTACGATCACGTTAAACATGTGGATCCGTAAGTCCTTCCAACAGGTTGGTGGTAGGGGAAGGAAGGTACGGTCCCAGTGTATGCCTCCCCCACTGGATTCCTGTCTAAATTGGGTGGCTCTTCCCGGCCGGAATTTAATTCTGTCAAAGAAATCACTCATGTAACAGTTTCATTAAACGGTGCTCTACCACGAGTTCGTTATCCTAACTTTTTTAATACTCCGCAAGATGGCATTGTAATCATTTTTATTCGATCGATCATGGTCTCTTTACTATAGATAGTCTTAACGTGTACTCTCAGACTTTTTGTTACGAAGTTATTGAGGTGCTTAAGCACTTTCCTTGGAACCCTGTATAAGCAGAATATTTCCAACGTATAGTCGATTGAGATACGTGGCATTCCAAAATCCACCTTCATTTTATAGCAAATAGAGAATGTGCATTTTTCTCATACATTAAAAGCATTAAAGTAAATTCAATTAAATTTTTACTTTCTGGCACATGTATTGAGAAAGTATTTTTTTCACAAAAATTTTCAATTTCGAAATTTTGATACCAATACTTATTTCATTATACTTTATATTTTGCCTCATCTGATCAACAATCTAGAACTAGACAGAATTTTTTTTTTTAAATTCGAGCAAAAACTTTGAAATTTATTTGGAATTTTATATTTTCTTAACATGGCAGCACAAGACAAAATTTGACATAATCATGCATAAATGGGGTTATTTATAGCTTTATGATCACGAAACTTAATAGTTTCAATAATTGTTGTGAAAGATAGCCGCCACACAATTTTTGTGTTCATGACGTTATTAGCCCCCCCCCCTAGGGTACATTATCAAAATTGGTATCAAAAAATGTATCTTGAAAAATCGAAAAACTTTTTCAAGCCTTTTAAAATACAGGTTAATATGTTATAATTGGGATCATTTGTAACAACAATACAGATTTTTCAAATTTTTTCTAAAACTTGCAAAAACTGAAATAAAATCCAAGCTGTTTAAAAAAAGGATTCTGATATGAGAATGTCGAGTTAAGTCACACTCCAGCTAATTTTATAAATCCTAAGAATATTATATAGAACCATTCTGTTGATCTATTCTGTGATCGGATATATTCTGCCAGGGGGTTGTTGTTGTTGAGACCCAGACCGTCCGACCTACCAGAAAGGTGTAAGGTAACCGTTTGGACGGCCGGGAAGTGCCACCCAATTTAGACCGGAACCCAGTAGGGAAGGCATCCACAGGGACCGTACCCTCCTTCCCATACCTCCAACCTCTCGGAAGAACTTACGGACCCACATGTTTAACGTGATCGTACTCCGCATGAACACGGCGGCAGTTGTGGCAGCGTGCAAATCCAGCGCGCAAACCATTTGGCTACCGCGCCCGAAATGTGCCAACAGCACGCGGTGTTCTCAGGTGGTCACCCACCCAAGTACTAACCGCGCCCGATGCTGCTTGACTTCGGTGATCTAACGAGAACCGGTGTTTTCATCTGCCAGGGGGTTGTAACAGGAGAGGTGTTTTATAAACGTTTGGGAGGAAGATTCTTTCTTTTCTTTATACTCTCCGCACTGCTTTAAAATTTCTCGAAGAAAAGTTTACAATAATTTGTGAAATATTTCTAACCATTTCTCTGTGCTGTGTAGAAGATAATTTTCTTTCCAAAGCACAGATAATTCACACCGCAGGCCCGGGCCAACGGCCGTACCGTGCTGAAAACACCGGTTCTCGTTAGATCACCGAAGTCAAGCAGCATCGGGCGCGGTTAGTACTTGGTGGGTGACCACCTCGGAACACCGCGTGCTGTTGGCCATCTCGGGTGCGGTATCCCCGTGGTTTGCGCGCTAGATTTGCACGCTACCACAAATGCCGCCGTGTTCATGCGGAGTACGATCACGTTAAACATGTGGGTCCGTATAAGTCCTTCCGAGAGGTTGGTGGTAGGGGAAGGAGGGTACGGTCCCTGTGGATGCCTCCCCCACTGGGTTCCGGTCTAAATTGGGAGGCACTTCCCGGCCGTCCATACAGTTACCTTACACCTTTCTGGTAGGTCGGACGGTCTGGGTCTCAACAACAACAACACCGCAGGCCCATAATATCCGCCTTCAAGCAATTCCAACCGTGTTACTATCAAATAATCAATATTTAATGAGAAAAGAAGAAAGTACTTTCTTGGAAATTTTACTTTCTTATTATTCCCATTCAAAAAGAGCCCCCCCCCCCCCCCCCCCGTATTTCTTATAGCCAGACATAGTATTTAGTATAAAAAAAATTCAAACTGCTGAATTAAATTCTTAAGTGTGGTAAAACACATCTAAAATATATCAATATATTTAGTAAAGACTACACATATTGTAAACCATCTTTATTCAATACACAATCAATGACATACATGAAAAGTACTTCAAAAGGCCAAAGCTCTTTCGGACAACATAGTGTCCATCATCAGCGGCAATAATAAAGAATTGATAAACTTGAGTTTTTATACAACCAGCGAGCGTGAATATAAATTTGCATAGGGCAAATCGGAAAAATCGAAACTACAATTAACATATATTAGAAATAAATATATTCAAGCAAATATTTCAAGCAAAAATAATTGAATTGAAATGAAGTACTTTTGCTTGAAAATGATATATTTATTTATAATATATGTTAATTATAATATCGATTTTTCCGATTTGCATGGAAATTTATATTAACGATCGCTGGTTGTATAGAAGCTCAAGTCTGTCAATTCCTTATTATTGCCACTGATGATGGACACTATGTTGTCCGAAAGAGCTTTGGCTTTTTGAAATGCTTTTCATGTACGTCATTGATGGTGTATTTAGAATAAAGACTGTTTACAATATTTGTAGTATTTACTAAATATATTGCTGAATTAAAACGGAAAAATGAAAACTTCATTGGTGCAGAATATCTTACATTTTAAAAGAAGATGTCTGTCTGTCTCTGAATTTGTGTCATTTGTAGCGGAAAATCGAAGCTTTGGACAGCGGCGAAATTCGCTACAAATGTACGTCAGATAACTGCACGATACGGCTCTTCGAGAATTTTTAAAAATACGAATTAGTTATTAAGTTATGAACATTTACAGCCGAAAATCCGTGGAATTTCGACTTTAAAATCATATTTATTTAAGCAAATGATTACCGAATGCAAAAGATACGAAAGCAAGTGCTTTGATTAAATGGCAGACATTTTGTCTAGATGAAAAAAACAGCTATTTCGCGAACAAAGACAATTTTATTTATCTGCTTTTTAACTTTGCGAATTTAAAAGATGTCGTTCTAATTCTTCTACTTTTGGTATCATATTATCATTATGAGTATTATGCTAAAATAAAGCAAAATTAATGGAAATTTGCTGAGATAACATTTAATTTTGTATTTTACCGCGTTTACTACGAGTTATCTCGTATTTAGCCACCCAATATAACGCCATAACATCCGGGGGGGGGGGGGGGGTGAGAGACATTTTATATTAACTTAATTTCTATTCATGTGGCAGCATTTAGATATTTTTATATAGGGCAAATAAAAACTTGCCCCCCCCCCCCCCCCCCCCCATCCCGGCCAAACAGTCCTGAAAGACTGCCTGCGTGTTGGGCGTCTGTGTCAAGACCATTAAAAGCTTTATGGATATAACTCCGGCGATTGTTTGCGTCGCACACTCTTTCACCCTCTCCGGAATGTATTAGTAAGGTCAATAAAGCATATCATTGCAAACAATACTCCAAGAGTGCTAACTAACGTTGTTGTTAACCGTTTTTTGATATAGACTTGAGGTTTTAGCCATAAACCAATCACAAACAAATTGGAAATTAAATCAACCAATGAAATCTTTGCTAATACTGAGAATGCAAGATTTAATTATTTATATTTATTTAACCTAAATAAAAAGTCTCAACCGGTTTTGCACATTTGCGGCTCATGTAAAATTTTAGACCTCTACGTTTTGCAGGTTTTTCGTAATGCAGTACACAGGCGTATTACACCCGTTGATGCTTTGCCCAGTGTTTTTTGTTGCTTGTCAACCCTTCGGAACTGGTTTCGTGAGCTCTTTAACGTCGCCCTGCCCCTATGTCCATAGCTCGCAAATTTCTGGAACTCTAGAACTGTACGCTGCCGTTCGCTAACCGCCGGAACTCTTTTAACGAGCTTTTCTTTACAGCTGCTACGCAGACGGAACAGCCTAGCGTGCTCCTCCCCTTGCTCGCTGACGCTCACCAACCCCCGTAACTCCTACTCGGTGAGCTCGCTTCGTAATCGTTTTTTTTTTGCTGCCTGCTACGCAGGCGTAATACAACGATTGAGACCGTCCCTTGATCATTGACGCTCACTAACATCCGGAGCTCGCTTCGCGAGCTCTTTCAACCCGGCTGGCGCTTTTGTTTCCCCTGTTTGCTACTGCTCGCCAACCCTGGGACTCGGAACCTCCGCCTCCTGTTTGTTGCCGCTCATTAATCGCCGAAGCTCGTTTCGCAAATACTTTCGTTACGCCCGCTTAGCAGCCTTACAAACAAACAAAGCATTTCGTATTCATTGTTGTCATGAACAATTGTAATTCATTGTTGAAAACGCTGTTGCCATTTAAAAAAAGTAATATTTAAATAAAGCACTAAATAATTAATGTTTAAATCAAAAATTTAAATATTACTTTTCTTAAATGGCAACAACGTTTTCAACAATTGAAGTTAAATCATTTAAATATTACTTTTTTAGAGGTGGAAACAGCGTTTCCGACAATGAAAGATTAGATATTGAAGATAAATGATAGGAAATAAATTTTTCAGATAAAAATAGTGTAAAAATATTTTCACATCCAAATTGTATAAAAAAATATAAATTGCTATCCGATTATAACCAAAATAAGTGACGAGACATGGCAAATTATCATGTAAAATTGCATATCATTTCATTCCATATGTCCACGCTTGCCTTGACAAGAAATATCTCTTTTCTATAAAGATTTAGTCAGCGGCTGCACTTAATTTTTTTTTAATATAGAGAGAAAACACGACTCAATTTGTCACAAAAAGTATTAAAATCATAATTCACATTTTTCTAGATCAAATAAAATAGTTTAGAGACCGTGGTATCCGGGTTCAGACTTGAAAGACCCACCGTGGCTGTCAACGTGTTAAATCCCCTTTCTACGCTTTCAGTCACGAAAACAGACTCATAAACTTCTCGAACACATTCTACTATATAATGGAACATTGTAATCTCTTTAATACTTTAGCTGTGGGGGGAAATATATTACGCGCTCTCCGGTGTTTGAAAATGGAGTCTACAGAACTGAATGCCTGTGAACCCAAAGAGAGGGTGAGATTTCAATACTTTTTGTAGAAATCTTTACAGCATAATTTCAAACACGTACCAATGATTTCAGGTATTGCAAATTGTACTTTACGTCTAGCACCATTTATTCATGTTTTCATATTTATCAAGTTTTAAATGAAAAATATGCACCTACCACCAGAACATGCTAAACGAGCCATCATTGATTAAAATCGGTTCAGTAATTAAGTCTGTAGGTCCGTTAACACTGAAGAAAAAAAACAAGAACGAGAACCGTAAAAAGTGCCATTTTAAATTTCTTTTTTCTCAGATGCTAACGCATCAATTATAATTTTTTGTTTTGTTTTTCTTAACTTTGAGACCGTTATGAACTCAAACCTAACAACTTACCGTGTTCCTAAAATTGGTGAATTCTCTAGCGTCAAAATACAAAACTATTACACCAAGTATCTTTTTTCGTGAATGAAACGAACTGGATCCACGAGGATGATGTTAACAGATATATCGCATAAAATTGCAATCAAAAAGTGAATAAATAATATATTGGACCATTAAATTTATGTAATTTCTTTTTTATAAATTATTAGGGAAACTTGCCATATCTGGAGAACGGTTTATGCTAACATTCTAAAGTTTGTGGTTTTCTTTTTCTGATGAAAAATGGCATTAATTATTGTGCATTAAACATTATTGAAGATCCTGAATTTTTAATGATGTATTCAAAATTTCATTCGAAAATGTTGAGGGTTATTTGTACAGGGTCTTTCAGAAAGGACTCCCTAACTTTGAAATGACATAACTGCGAAACAGTGGTAGACAGAAAGATGAAACAAGTGGTATGTTGGATAGACAGGTCTGGAATTTTAAATACACCGATTTGCAAAAGTTACAAGATTGGCTAACAGAAGGCGCTGCAAGCACAGTTAGCTTTAAAAAACTTATAAATGCTCAGAAGTACAGAACGCTCAGTTTCCATACTCCCCGGATCTCAATCCATGCGACTTCTTTCTTTGGGACTATTTGAAGGACACTTTTTACAGTAAGAATCCTCAAACGTTAGTTCATCTGTGAGGCATGTGCATCCATTTCAGTACAGACATTGCAGAAGGTGGCTTCAAACTTCGCCCATCGCTTGCGTCATGTTACTGCTATACACGGTGGCCATATCAAATCCGTGGTAATGTGATTTGACCCCTGTTTACGAAAAACAATCTCACCCACTATTTCAAGGACATTGCACTGAAACTGCAGCACCCTCTGTTAGCCAATCTTGTAAATTTTGAAAACCTGTGTGTTTAAAATTCCAAACCTGTCTATCCAACATACCACTTGTTTCATCTTTCTGTCTATCACTGTTTCGCACTTATGTCATTTCAAAGTTAGGGAGTCCTTTTTGAATGACCCTATACATTCGACGCTTTTTAAATCAATAGGGTTCCAGTATTCATTGATTGTAATAATCGTACCCAATTATTTTCGAAATGCGTTGCGTGATATATAACGTTCACTCACTCACACACATACACGCGCACACACACACACACATATCTTATTTTGGGGTTCTGCCATCAAATTGATTTTGAAATGGGTTCTGTGACCAAAAAGTGCTTTAAAAGCACTGCTTTACGTATGTAGGGAAAGTTATTTAATTTATTTTCTGCAATCGCTTTCTTATAATTCCGTTGTAAGATTTCGTATTCTCTTTGAAAAGGAGCTCATAATTTCATCAAGATCATTTCATCCTACTTAGCTATTCCTTTCTACTGATCCTTTTGAAGGAGAATTAAGTTTCAATCCTAATCATTACGATGAAATTTAATTTCAGAATCTTTCCTCCCGATGAAAAAGTGAGAAAAATGAAAGAGAGAGCGGAAATTTTAATCTGGTTCCGTAGTTTCTTTGCCGCATATATCTTTTCCCTCAGAATTTTGCCCACGTAGTTTGAGTTCTGTGCCCATGATTTTCTATTTATGATTTTATTTATTTTCAGTATATAATTTTAGTTAATTACTAACTATTTTTGCGTATGAAATTTTCATTCACTCTGAATTTGTCTATTAAGTTTAGTGAAACTGCCATTACTTAAATAAAAGAACACTAAAATACTTCGGGTTATACAAAATTTGAGTTAGAGAATAAAATATCCCGTGATCAGGGGTGTCATTTAGAGGGCAGCCCCCTTCATGGATTTTTATGTTATTATGTTTCTTGTATAATTTTCCTTGCTAATCATATTGCCATCATTAGAATAATAGTCCACCAACTATTGCTGCCTCTCCCCAAGAAATGCACTAAAACATTTTTTTAAATGGTGCCCCAGCCCGGATTATTCAAAAAGGTCTAAATCAGTACTTCTGTGTGGTATTCTCATAGTTTTGTAATTATTTTTGATTAACATGCTGCATAGTTATCGGTAAACCTCTAATCTGTTCTGAGATATTAACATAGTGTTACACAACATATCATCTCAAATCACGAGTGTACTCCCAGGATACAAAAATGAGTCCGAATTTCTGGATAATTAACGCTTTTATTTAAAAAACAGGATCAATTTGCAACTAATAATACTATAGCTATCTTACGAAATCACAAAAGAGCTGATAGGTACAATAAAACAGCAATTGAATGCTCAACAAAATAACAGAATATGATCTCAAACTACGGACGCATATCACAATTTAACTCGTATTACGTCAACTCTGTCCAAGTGAACGATGACTTCCTCATATACTCGCCACAGAAATCTCTGGAAAGTGGACGTAAAATTAAAAGTTCTAAAAATCATGAGATAATTTCAGTGGTTTCTTAAAATTGCCAAAAGTAGCCAAATCTTGCCCCAACGTCACGAAAAATATTGCCAATGTCACGCAATCCCACCTTCGCATAATAGCAATGTCTGCCTGTAAATTTTTTTCTCCTTGTTGAGAAACAGAACGCCAAGAAGTATTTTACGCATTTGTAACAATATTTTTTAAATTATCTTTTAAATACAGAGTTCCTAGGAATGGCAATTAAACACCCAAGTAACTTCATAATAAAAGATATCTAAGTGTACACTATAGTGAAAGACCCAGGCCACCCGACTCACCCTAAGGTATGAGCAGCAGAATGAGTGACCGGAAATCTATCTATAGTTGTTGTTGTTGAGACCCAGACCGTCCGACCTACCACAAAGGTGTAAGGTAACTGTATGGACGGCCGGGAAGTGCCACCCAATTTAGACCGGAACCCAGTGGGGGAGGCATCCACAGGGACCGTACCCTCCTTCCCCTACCACCAACCTCTCGGAAGGACTTACGGACCCACATGTTTAACGTGATCGTACTCCGCATGAACACGGCGGCATTTGTGGCAGCATGCAAATCTAGCGCGCAAACCACGGGGATACCGCACCCGAGATGGCCAACAGCACGCGGTGTTCCGAGGTGGTCACCCACCAAGTACTAACCGCGCCCGATGCTGCTTGACTTCGGTGATCTAACGAGAACCGGTGTTTTCAGCACGGTACGGCCGTTGGCCCATCTATCTATAGTGAAATAACTATGGCCCATCTATCTATAGTGAAATAACTATGCCCCATTGAGCAAAAGTGATTGCAGCCCCCTCAGCAGACAATTGAAGAAGTTAAGAACAGCAACTCAGCGAGATAAAAGAAAACCATAAATTGCAAAGTTGTAGCGCATTGTCTAATGCGTAGACAGTGGCATCAGGAACGTACAAAACGTTTACATGAAAGGCAATAAATTCCGTCATACTTCATCGGTTGCTAGATGCTGCAACAAGTTTGAGAGAATCGCTATATTATAGGGGTTTTGATATATTTGATACAGAATTCTTCTTATAAATTTAAATTTTAATAAGTGAAAAGTAAAGCTTGGTGAGTGGTATATATATTTTCTTACTTGCTTTCTTTAATTTTTACATGCTAGTTAAAATAGTTTCTCGTGTATTGCACAAACCGGGATTAATAACAAAATTGCTAAATGTTAGCAATTTTTTTTTCACTATAATCCATTAAGTTTTATTTTATTCGTAACCTTTTAAAATATATAGTATGAAACTTTTATTTGCTAATTTTCGTTTTTGGTTTTATGTCTTTCTAAATTATCTTATCAACGCTTCGCCTCTGCGCATGTGTTGCGAAATGTAATGCATGTATCAAAATGTGGTATTATAAACATATGCCCCAAATGATGGAAAAAGTAGTTTTATGATATTGAAATAACAATACAGAATAAAGTTACAGTAATAAATATTAATGTATTACTGCAGCCTTTCCAATCTTTTTAAATAAAATAATCTTATTTCAAGATAATAAAATACTCTCCTTTTCCAGATAAACTATTAAAGCTGGATTTAAAATATCGGTCGAAATATTTGAAGATGGAATGCATAAAACAAAATATTTTTCTCGTTAGCTACCTATTCTCGTCTTTACATTATGAAATATTTACTTTTCGAAAATAAGAGAGCGTTCATTTCAAATGCATTAAAAGATTCCGATTCGGTAATGTAAAGTTTGCGTGTCGTAAATTGATTTCATTCTTTTCATCATTCGCAGATTTATTTAGAATAGCGAATCCACCTTCAAACTTTAATTTGAATGCCGTTACTGTCATTTATGGGTTCTATTGATTGTGGAAAACATATTCTTTTGTGTTATATAGACTAGACATTTCCACCCACGGGCGAAATGTATTTGTCGCTAAATGCTACAACACTTTAAGACTTATCATTGCATTTTTAACCAAAAATGTGTTTAACTTTTATATATATTAAACAAGAAAGATCAATCATGCATAAAGCATTGATTATGAAACACTTTACAACCCAAATGTAACATCTCTAAACTGCGATACATTCACCGCTGATATATTTTAAATGATCACAGTACTGCAATAATTTATTATATTTGAAAACTTAAAACGTCATAAAAAATGAATTTTATTCAAATGACGTCATCGAAATATAAATCGTCTGGCTCTCTATGTAAAAGTAATAAATATGTCATTCCTATCACTTTTATTCCAGCCTCCAGAGCTAAATAATTTTGCGTAAAATAAATTCAGAACTTCTTATACAACTCATCTTACAATCACGTGTTTACATTCTGCGTCAATTAAAATTAGGCTTCGTTTTAGAAATAATCAAAGTTGGATGATCACTTAAACTCAAAAATAGTCTAATTGCGTTGGCGCAGAATATAGATGCACAGAAAATACGCAATAATAAAGCAGTTTTAGGACGGATGCAACACTAGATATAAATGTAAAAGAACTTTAAAAATTACTGGGAAAAAAAGATAGATGCCATATTTTATTTTGAAATGGGTCACGTGATCTCTTCTTATATTATGGGTGTAATTAATGCTTTAATTTTTATTTAAAAAACTATCAAACATATTTTGCTGAATTTTTTTTTTATATATATTTTATGGGATAATTTGAATATTTTCTAAAATTTTCGAAGCAATTTGTGAATTTTAACTTCGCTTAAAAAATGTCTGAAAAATGAGGTCCCATAGGGTTCAATGTATTTCACTCTTCCAACCCGGGTTCAGTCCAAAACTAATTAGGTGATATTATTCATTTATATTCCCATATGTCCCAGAGACCGTCTCAACAATATACTAAAATTTCATTGTGATAAAGTCACTTTTAAGGCAGTTATCGTGCGAACGGACAGAGACAGAATGAACAAAATCATAAACACTTCTCAACTATGGAAAGTGTTAAAAGAATCCCTATAAAGTTTCAAAGCTGTACATAATTTATTTCTTTAAAAAAAATAGTCTTTATTTACATTTACATGCCATTTAAATACCATTGTTGATCACTTGTGTTACAATGTTTATTCGTCTAAATTGAATTCGTAATTTATTGTCAACTCAGAACAAAAATATATCTTTTGTACTATAACTTTAAAATTGCTGTTACGTTTTTATTATGCCTAGAAAGCGGAAGTCCAGAAATCTTGGTCAGATGATGGAAATGAAATGGCTTCTCCATCATAGAGAAGCCATTTGCGAATTCAACTAAAGCTCTGATGAAAACCCAGAAGGCTGTAAAAATGGTTATAGGATATACATACGATTGTGAAAATAGAAAAAATACGAGAGTGTTTCAAAGGTTATTAAAGACAAAAAGACGCATTATGCAAAAATCTAAGAAGACGTGTCTACTTATAAACCGAGCTAAACTTTTGAGAGAAAGTGCAGTACACTGTAAAACTGATCTGAAAGATAGGAACAATGTGTGCTTTGCTTTTACCCAAATCCAAATAATTGCTATGGACTTTCTCAGGACCAGACTTAAAATGCATTTTTTCCTATTTCTGTTTTTCATATATACAGTGTATTACACTTACTTTTATAGCCTACTACTTTTGCAAATACTATTATTTTTATTAGATTTTTTTAGAGATCATGAGTATACATTCTACGATTGTAAGTATCGATTTTTGAATTGAATAAAAACCGGATTTTTAAAAAGTGTCAAACAAATATTTTAGCTATTTTAACGTTATTTTGTAGTTTTCATTATTTTAATTGCTATTTTAAAAGTATTATACAACTCCGAGTCAAAAAATTAGAATAATAAAAAAAATGAATTTTGGAAAAAGGCTTTTTATGTATTGCTTATACAAAAAGTAATACAGGAGAAAACTTCATAATGTAAGAATCTACATAATTTGTTGAATATTTTAGCATAAAAATTAACGAAAATAATACAAAAATGAAAATGATTATTCACACTTGGAAAAAATCAAAATAGTAGAATAACATTTACGTGGTTCAAAATATTAGAATAATGCTTTGCAAATCACCTTATTTAAAAAAAAGAAATGAAAAAGAGTGATTGTTTAATATTTTGTAGCATCACCTGTACATTTTATAATAGCACAAACTCTATTTGGCAAGTTAATTACAAGTGGCTCACAATGTTTTCTGCCCAGACATGACCATATCGATTTTATGCAGGAAAAAAGATCAACTTTGTTTTTTGGCCCAATTTCTTGAAGTCTTTTCTTTATTACTCTCCACAAATTCTCGATTGGATTTAAATCCGGCGAATTAGCCACCCAGGGAAGTACGTTAAGTTGGTGTTGTGTAAGCCAGTTCGTAGTGGGAAATGACCTGTAGCAAGATGCTAAATCATGTTGGAAAAAAAATCTTCACCACAGAAATCTTCCGACGATGGTATCATGAAATTCTCAAGGATTTCTTGATATATCTGAGAGTTAATCCTTTCGTAAGTGACATATAGCCTTCCAGCTGGCTGCTAATTTCACTGATAGCTTCATGAATTCCTTGTAATATGCTTCTTGCTTCATTCGCCATACACAAACACCTTGATCACCATATGATACACAGAACATACACTCATCACTGAACAATACCTTTTTCCAATCATCCACACCCCCATAAAAGTCTTTTTTTGCACCACTTCACTCTGTCCCTTTTTCTGTTTACTAGTCATGAGAGGCTTTATCTTTGGTACACGAGAATGAAATCCAACATTATAGAGCCGTCTTAGTGTTGTAGATTTACACACATCAACACCGTGTTCTTTCCATTTCCGATGCAAATGCACTTCTCAAACGATTTTTCTTAGCAATATTCTTTAGCTTTATATCATCTCTCGGAGTAGTTTTTGGCTTTTCGCCCACTATTCAGAAGATTGTTTTCAAAATATCCATCGTTAAAATACTGCTTTATTGCTCTACTAACACTTGATTAAGAATATTTTATGTAACTGGCAATATATTACTGATTACGGCCTTATTTATGCAAATCAATAATACGATTCTTTGTAAACGCCATTATGTCAGACGAACGATCCATGTTTCACACTAAATGAACAAAAAACATGAAAGACAGGCAGAAGCTAATTTTATGCTTAATATATGCATTTTCTGAACCATTCAGGAAAATTCATAAGTATTCTAATTTTCTGAACCACCTATTTTAGTATTCTAATATTTTGAATAATGAAAATCATTGTTAAAATCTGCAATGTTCGTTCGAAATTAAAATTTTTAAAGTTTTAATTTATTTTAATAACATGTACATTTAGTAAAACATCAACCGTTGTTCTTTTTCAAATTTACTAAGCTGAAATGAAGCTAAATGCAATTCAAATTACAAATGAAATGCCTTATTCTAATATTTTGACTCGGAGTTGTACATATATAAATACTTAAAAGTATGAATTATTCTATATGTGTGATCAACATTTGAAAAAGAATTCAGCCCGTAAACCCAATTATGAGAGAAGGGTAGCATTAAAAAAAATTTTTTTTTTTCAAGGTTAGAATAAAATCAAATTTTTCATTTGAAAATATGTTTACTCTATTTCTCCTTCTCTCACTTATTTGATATAACATATAAATCATGAGAATTATTCAAAAAGTCATATTTTAAGCAAGTAGATTTTGTAGTTATAAGTCCTCTTAATAAAAATTTTGAATATACCAAAAACAGTTTCAAATTTAAGCATAAAAAAGACGCACATTTTACAGTTCAGGTAACATGGAAATTGCTGTATGTGACTTTTCATTTCCGTTCACTGTATGTTGCCATTTATCAGCGTTTTCAGACAAATCAATTAATTACAGCATTATATTTCAAGTCTTTGATTTGAAAATTAGCCAACAAACGATCTCTGTATTTGAAACGTAACTTGGTTACCAGTGTTACCACAGTTGAATCAAAAGCTATAAATAAATTCACTGGTAAAATATAAAAAACAATTGTCTCCTGTAACTATAAACAAAATTAAGAACGATTGACTGTACATCCATACAGATTATTAAGAAACTTTAGGATATTTTTTTCTGCGCAGGATTGTATAAAAACGAATTTTGTGTTCACGAGTTATAATGCTGAAAGAATGCTAGAAAAAAAACGCTGCTTTTTATAAATTTATCGAACAAAATTCCAAGATTTTCATTTAGCTTGTGCGTGAAGGATGTTGGAAGGTGTGGGAATCGGGCTATGTTATTTCACGAAATATTAATGTATTATTTCACGAAATATTAATGTATTATTTCACGAAATTATTTCATTATTTCATTGTATTATTTCATTATATATTATTTCACGAAATATTATTACGAAATATAAATTTTATTTCACGAAGGTGTGGTAATCGGGCTATATAATTTCCACGAAACAAAATCAAGTGTTGAAGCATTTGTTCAATCAAAATCATTTGTTTCGTGGAAAGTTAATTGAGGGAGGCATTATTTAAATCAATGCTAAATAATAAAAGACGGATTTATTTTGTGTAGCCACTACGCGTATTGCATCGAGCGTATCTTTATTGCATTGAGTGGAGTTATCGTTATTACACTTATTGTAAGCGAATTGCATGCGCCCGTGCAGCGTGCCCAAATTTTATTTTAATACTTTAATAAAAGTTGATTTATTTTGTGAGCCCGCTACGCGGATTGCATACACCCGCTTTGCGGGTGTATCTATGGTTAACTGTAGATACGAAAAATAATGTCTACTAAAAGAAATCATTTCTAAAAAGTTACAGCTAAAATTAATTTCAATTCTATTGATTTTTTTAATCAGTCCGTCCAGTCATTAAATATTAAATAAGATTATAATTAGACTAAATATTAAATTAGAGATATTTATATTATATTGGAGATGGATATATAAATATTATATTAAATGTGGGATTCTATTAGACTAAATATTAAATAAGATAATAATATTAAATAATGTATGACGTGATAATCATTAAATGATAAATAAATAGCAAACCTGATGACCTATATTCTGTTATTTCTATTATCGCCCCTTTCGCCTCATATTAATTTCTATTATTTTTCGCAATGTTACTGTTATTTCCTAATAAATATATTGGAATTTCTCAGTCACGTTAAAACGAAAGCTTGCAGGGTTGTCTTAATGTATATCCATTTTCCTCAAACTCATTAACCTTTTGAAACACACATCAACTATACTTCGGTAAACGTTTAAAATATTTCGCTAATGGTAAAGATGACGCAAAACTAATTCTAATGGGTTTGTCAATTGTAGCTTAGAAACATTATCATACAATCGATTCAATTTGCGGCACGAATGTACTAATATCCATAGACGTGAGCAACTAAGTGCCCTGGGTGCCGTAGCTTCCTCACTGGTCAAAAGAGGGAAAATTGGTTTTAAAAAATGGTACCTTTCTGCAGGGCCGCCGACAGGGGGGCAAGTACAAGTACTATATAATAAGTACAAGTAGTAAAGAGCAAGTACTATATAATTAATATACCTCAGCAATTTTAATCATTTATTTCAGATCTTTGCGGGTCATTTCGCAAGGAAGGGTCGGTTATATTTTGCTAATTTCTTGATTTATATGGTAAAATCTAATCAGCATCAGATTAACCCTCAAGAGACTTCACTACTAAATGTCTAAAAATTTCATTAAATAGTTTTGAACTACAGTGAAAAACGACTTAGGCTCCCTAAAATTAAAAAAATATCTCGAGAATGGTCCATCTTAGAGTAAAGTAAAAAGTAATGGAGTTGATCTTATTCCTTTCGTCGTCAAAAATGACACATTAAACAAGCATTTAATTGATGCATTTGAGCACACCTAGTCTTTTATTTTAAATTTTGACGATTTTTGCGTTAGAATGGATACATACATTACACACACATATGCATCACCTCAAAAACATTCGATTCAAGTTCAGGGGTGCTTGAAACGGGTTTTTTTGTCGGAAAATCGAATTCGAATTTTCGACCCCGTCATAATACTTTTCTTGTATATTATTATGTATGTAGGGCAAGTAATAAAAAAGTTACCTCAAATTTAATATATATATATATATATATATATATATATATATATATATTTGAAATGTAATAATAAGAATTATGTAAAAATAAAAAAAATAAAAATACAATTCAAGTAATTTTAACATCACCATAGAAGCATATTCACGGCCATAATGCCGATAAGAGAAAAGAACAGAACCTTCCCAAATTCGATGATTAATCAGAATTAAATTCATCTTCAGGTCTGAGTATTCAATTCTAATTAACCCAAACAAATGCCTGTTTCAGATTAAGCAATAGTACATTACTATAAATGCTTAAACTCAGACTACAGGCATCAAAAAATGAAAAAATGAAAAAAGGATACATTAAGAAAATTGTATTACCATGCGGCATGAACCCTTCTTCTTCTACCACGTGTATACACGATCAACCTCAACAGCTTAATCTAGAAGCACCGGAATGAACAAGTCGAAATTCTACCAGGGAGGCAGTACGAACGTTCACGGAAATACTCCCAAACCCGTCCAGTGAGTCTAAGCTGGAGACTGGACAAGCAATTCAGAATACAACTTCCCAAACATGCAGAACTGAATATGAATATGAATCAAAGATGAAAATTCCTACTAAACAAGTAATTCATAGGAAAACTGGATAATCGAGAATGCCACTATACACCATATAAGGGCGCTCAAAACGTAGTTTCAATACTGACAAAAGTTACATTTTTTTGCGAAAATAAAATTCAAAACATTAATGTTAATGCATCTTATTTTCCGATTTTTTGATTTTTCTAATGCTTTTGCCTTAGTTTATTATTTTTCATTTTTATTTATTTATATAATTAATAAATAATTATATATAATATACATACATATACATACATACATATATATATATATATATATATATATATACATACACACATACACACATACACACACACACATACAAATATATATATATATATATATATATATATATATATATATATATATTTTTTTTTTTTTTTTTTTTTTTTTCCTGTATGTTAGTCACTATAATTAGGAATGTTTTCTAGGATGTTATCGAGTGAAATTTGATACACTGAGTTGATAATTTTAATAACAAACTTGGGGGGATATGCATTATTAGTCGCTGTACTCAATAATTCCATAAAGTGCGCTAATTTATAATATTCATCACAAATTTTATTGATTCTAAGAGCCTGGTTTATTATAATATTTCTAAATACAGATATATGCAGACAAGAGTCAAAATGTTGAATTTTTGATATATTAAATTTAAAATCCTGTCTTTTATCATACGAGTTTATAACCATATTGCAATTTTGTAAATTTAAATTTAAATCTAAAAAGTTTGCAACATTTGTGTCATTATTACTTGCATTTAATTGTAAATTTTTTGGATAAAAGTTTAATACTATAGGGATATTATTATTTGGGGATACACATAAAATGTCATCTAAATATCTAAACATGTGCATATTATGCAAGCTTGGATTAATGTTTTTTTCATAAAAGAATAAATACAGATTAGCTAACAATGATGAGGCACACCCCCCTTGTGGGATACCAACCTGTTGTTTAAAAATAGTACCACCATGTTGAATATAATTCTCATAAAGAGTGAAGTTAAGTAATTTTTTAAAAAGAAAATTTGAATATTTTAGGTTGATATTATATTTTTCAAAAATTCCTAAAATAATTCTATACAGATCATCTATATTAATATTATTAAACAAATCTTTGAAATCAAAGGTATAAATACTACGAATATTAGTAAGAGTTTTCAATTTCTTAACTACTTCAAAACTGTTTTTTACAATATGACAATTATTTGAGATTTCATCTGACAAGGATACTTCATGTAATAACTTTAATAATAATTTTCCAGCATTAGTAATGTAAGAATTATGCCCACTGGTAATGGTTCGAAAAGCAACAGGGGATTTATGAAACTTGGGTACTAAAACAATATATGGAATGTTATTACAACTATTTTTTAGATGGATTTGCTTATATTTGGCTGATATTCTATTGTATAAGATTTTAAGGTTAGTTTTATGTAAATTATAGATTTGATTATTAAGTAAGTGTGACTGAAGGGTATTTTTATAATAATATTTACATATAATTGAGTAGTTTCCACTTGCCTTATCGACATATGTAATGACAAAATCATTTTGTATTTCTTTAATATCATTTTTAATTGAATTAAGTTTATATGAATTATTAATTTTCTGATTATATATATAATGATTTAAGTATTGCTCTATTAAGACTCTCCAAGGTTTAAAGGCTTCTACAGGGATTTGATATTTATAACTGATTTTATAGATAAATTTATTTAAGTCAAGAAATAAACCTTTACATATTAATTTATGTTTAAATTTAGTAGGTATACGGTACTTAGTACCCAGTAACATCAGTGATCTTAGTGCATCATAATTAATAATATTTAGATTTCCCGTTATAACATGCCCATGGTGTTTATCTACGAAGTCTTTGTATTTTTCTAAATGACAGTGGCAATATGACTCTTTATCCAATTCATAGTTTTGATTAATATCTACTGATTTGGCAATTTGATTATAGTTGAAAATATAACGTCCTAGCGGTTTATCATATTTATAAGCAATTTTAGGATTTACATGTTTGACTGGAAAGTAATTGGAAACCGATTTTAAAAAATTATTTATCTTCAGATTTTTTAATACAGAATTAGTAAAATTCAAGGTACAATATTCGTTTATTTTAGTATTTTGTTTTGATTCGTCATTAAAGTTTAAGTCTGTGACATATAAATAACTATTAAGATTTTTACTTCTGGTAATGAGCAAATCATAGAATAAATGTTTAAAATGAACGTTATCAAATGCAGTACTTAGAAAAAGGTTATATACCATATTTAATTGCTGTTTTTTAATTGCGAAAATCCAGTTTTTACATTGTTTCCAATCAAAAGTAATTTTAAAATTTGCATGTTGCTGAAGGATGGCATTTTTTAGTTCAGATAATGATGGCAATTTTTTATTATATTTACTTGCTCTTTTAGTTCTTTTTGATTTACTTTTATGATTGTTGAAGGAATTATAAATATTATGGTCTTCATTAGGAGAATTAAGGGACTTTTTAACTATATTATGATGATTAAATATTTGATTGAGTCCATATGGAAAAATGGTTTTGTGTGCACAAATGAATTCATTTTCAAGAAACAATCTGTCATAGTAATTTTTTTGAATACACAGAATACTAATTTCAATGTTGTCGAACCCATGTTTAGAAAAAATGTTCGTATTCAAATTTTGATTCATTAAAGGTAGTTGCATTATTTGAAAATTTTTTTATGTGATTCCTGTGTACGTTAATTCGGAGATGCAGAGGGTTGCTGGTTTGACCTATATATGACATATTACATTTTTTACATTCAATTTGGTAGATACAATTATATGTTTTACAAAAGACAAGATTATTGTTACTATTGATCTGATTACTATTAGCAAACGGACAAGTTTTACATCTATTAGAATTACAAGATTTAAATTTAAGTGTGTTATTTAGTGATGCATGGCTGTACGATTGAAAGTTATATGAAGTGAACAAAGAATACTGGCTGGATGTACCGAATGAAGATGGAATAGTCATAGAGGATAAAGGATATTGTTGGTAGCTGGATAACGATCTAGGAGAACCCCAACAAGTTCTCGAATACCGAGCTTGGATGTCAGAGAGCATCCAGTTGCCAGTCGCTAATTTTTGATAATAAGACATCATGTAATAGGGAAAGATATTAACCTTTATTTCCCCAAAATAAAGGCACTTGCATTAAAAAAAGAGACTCTTTAGCCAAGAATGCACCTTAATTCAATTACAAAGGTGGAGACACAATTACAACATATATATATATATATTTCTAAAACACCCACAAAATAAAAGTATAAAACAGCAAATCTTCAATCAAATGGAAAAAAATATATATAATCATTGGATTTTCAAGCTATTATTATTATTTTTTTTAATTTGCGATAAATTTTTTCGGTAAATTTGCTATATATATATATATATATATATATATATTCTTATTTTCTTATAACTATTGTATAGAGAAAATATTGTTTCCCCGAAAATTTTCGAATTCTATATTTTAAGCATTAGGCACGTTTGAAGACCTCCTGAAGCCGTTTCGAACACTTTTGGAAAGATGCCGGGTGGGAGATTTGGACACGATAACTACAGAATGATTGCAGCTATCGGTATAAAATGCTATCTGTAGATACATTATGTGAAAAACTAGAACTAAATGGAATTCGTAGTAATTGGCATGATTATAATCCAAATTTGATGAGCTTCGGAGTATTATTTCTTATGGAGAAACAGAATTCTCGGAACAATGGCTGTAGTCTATGAGAGAAACAATAACTTAAACTATGGTGTGAATGGAACTGGTATTTAAATGGTCAGCATATCCAATAAAGAAGCTGTTCATTAGTATCTAAATCCTATTTATTCATTTAGAAACATAGTAGTATATACTTTTCTCTTTGTTTTACCGAAAAAAAATTATAAAGTGGAAAAAAATGACGGCCGATTCGATTTTGAACTGCAATTCACCCTCCTACTGTAAAGAATGGGGGGGGGGGGGGAAGGATAATCCATTTTGTTATTTTTTTCCCTTTTGTCCATCCCCCCCTTTAGAAGCTGAAAGGTATCCAATACCGGAAAAGTCAGATGCTGCCCACATCAGATTTTTTAAATTTGTTCTTTAAAGATTGATTTTACAATTTATTTAAAATACGTTGTATTCTATTAAATTCAATTCATCTGTCTAATGTTTAAAATAATGTCTCTTTGCAGAGTTGGAGAATTAGGAGAGTGGGAATCTGCAATGGGAATCATGACTCCAGATAACAAGACTTCCTATCATGTCATTGGATTACAGCCGTATACTGTGTACTCTTTTCGGGTAGTGGCAGTTAATGCCATAGGAGCAAGTGAGCCCAGCAAGGAATCCTACTACATGGTGACCCTTCGAGAAGGTAATTTTGATTCAAACTATTATTTGTCTCATTTATAGATTAATCTTTTTATGACTAGAATCACCATGCATAATTGTCTAACGTATTTTTTCCTTGAGATTAAATCGTTGTGATAAATCGTTTGTGATATTATTTTAGTTGAAGTAATAATCATAATTCCGGCATTATATATTCTATATACTCTCTATTGGCTAAAAATTTACATTACTTTTTAGTAGCTATATTGGAATATGAAATCTCCCTTCTGAGATCTTGGCTACACCTATGACGTAAACTGACTGACATTTTATAATAAATCATTTGTGATAGTATTTTTAGTTGAAAAAATAATCGGAATATACAAGTTCATTGTCTTATAATTCGTGTACTTATATATTCTACATATACACCTCATTGGCTAAAACATTACATCAGGCTTCTGACTAGTCATGACTGTCTCGGGACTCCATCGAATTGGACTTTCTGCTTCCCCGGATTCTATTTTATATGACCTAGGACAGCCTATGTCTGGAAAACATTTGGACGAGTGCCTGCACTAGTGACTTTTAATTCAATCGTTGAGAAATACTGTCTAATGGCCTAGCGGCCAAACGACCGGCATTTGTAAACAACACTTTTCTGTAGCGACTATATTGAATAACGAAATCCCACTAAATTAACTCCCCATTCTATCGTCGAACTCCCCCCCCCCCCCTCCTTCACAAATATTTTCTACGCGTATGGCGTAAACTATCTACACGACCAGTTTACGCCATACGCGATAAATAACTTATGATTGTATTTTTAGTTAAAGAAATAATCAGAGTATACAAGTACATATATAATTCGTCTACTAAAATATTCTATAATTATATACGCACTATAGAAAGTTATGTAATACTTTACCCATTGACTAAAGTATTACATTACTTTTCTATAGTGACTATATTGAAAAACAAAATTTCCCCAAATTACCCCCCCCCCCCCCTTATTCGATCTTCAAGCTCCTACCCCCTTTCAGAAATCTTGACTACGCCTATGGCGTAAACCGATTGCACGATCACTTTGGGATAAATCACTTATGATATTTTTTTTTTAGTTAAAAGGTAATCAGAGTATACAAGTTCATCTATAATTCGTGTACTAAAATATTCTATAATTATATACACACTCCATTGACTAAAGTATTACATTAGGAAGGGCTAAAGTATTACATTGAGGACGTATGCTGTATCGTGCAAACTGCGGTTCGTTTTAAACAATGGCTGTTTCCGATACATAACTACACTAGAGACGCAAAACAACATTAGTAGAACCGGTTTCTAGTCCATATTTGAGCAACATACGAGACACAGTGTACGACAAACAGTGCGTCCTGAATCCTCCCTTACTTTTCTGTAGCCTCCCTTACTTTTCTATAGTGACTGTATTGAAAACCGAAATCCCGCTAAATCCCCCCCCCCCCCCATTTGAACAACGTCAAACTCCTTCCCCCTTTCAGAAATCTTGGATACGCCTATGGCGCAAACTGACTACACTACCATTTTGTGATAAATCACGTATGATAGTATTTTTAGTTGAAGAAATAATCAGAGTATGCACGTTCAACTATAATTCGTATATTAATATATTCTATAATTATATACACACCCCATTGGCTAAAGTATTACATTATTTTTTTGTCGTGACTATATTGGAAAACGAAAACCCGCTGTATTACCTCCCATATTCGATTATCGAGTCCCCCCCCCCTTTCGAGATATTGACTACGCCTACTGCGTAAACTGATTGCACGACCATTTTGGGATAAATCATTAGTGATAATATTTTTAGGTGAAGAAATAATCTGAGATAACTTTTCATAGTCATATAACTATCTTTCAATATGCCCCCTCCCCCATTGGCTAATCAATTACATTTCTCCTACAATGACCATAATAGCAAAAGGAAACTTCTCTCATTTCACCCACTTCCATTTGATCGAAGACCTTTCCTTTACTAGATCCTAGCTACGCCTATGGCGTAAACTGACTACACAGTGTTACCTTATTTTGAAATACATTGTTTATGGCAGTATTTATTTTTTGTTGATGAACTTGTTGGAACAAACAAATTAGTTCCCTTTACAACATATTCACTATTTCCCCCATTGGCTAAACATGTACCGTACATTAGTTTTCTACTGACCTCTTACCCGAATTCCGTCGTTGACCTTCCTTCTTTTCGAGTTCCTGGCTACACCTAGCACATCAAGTGACTATATAAATACAATGTGCAACAATTATCCATTGCATCTTGCATGAATATTTTAAATTAAAATTTTTATATGGTTTAATAATTTTAAACCCTCCTTTATTTCACTTCCAAATAATTTTTCAGAAATTATTTCCAAAATTCACAAAATTGGTATTTAAATACAAAAAATTCACGAACTTGCAAATTAACTTATTATCCCTTTATGTCCAATTACTTTCTTATATATATATATATCCTAACTCGATCAGAGGTGGTTCACTGATACTTCGCTCACGGAGTGTTTTAACGGCATCATACGTGGCTGAAGCGGCAATCAACTAGTCGTGTCTGGCGGTTTTCTGATTGTTCTCTCGCGGAGACAAAGTCCGTTAACATTAGTGCATCAGTGCTCTGTAGTCGCATTACGTCATCCAAACCAGCCAATTGGGAAGCATAAGTCTCACAGCATGGGGCCGCCGGGTACTATTTCGGAACGTGCAAGCGGCACACGACCATCACACATGGTGTAACAGTCTGGGGAACCAACTCTTGGGACAGCCGATCTTCTCTAGTTGTGCTGCAAGCCAATCTAACAGCTCGCTTATACGTCGACAATATTCTGCAGCCGATTGTTCTGCCTATGCTATCAAGCAGCCCAGGTTCTATTTACCAACAAGACAACGCTCGAGCACATACTGCATGACTTTCTCAACAATCTCTTTGAGGATTTAATCCTCTCCCATGGCTATCTAGGTCCCCAGACCCATCACCAATAGAACACGTCTAGGACATGCTGAGACGGCAATTGCATCCTTCTCAGACTGCCATTGAATTAGCTGACCAGTTGCAACATTTGTGGCAGAATTTTCCGCAGAGGGGCATAAGCAACTTAATTGCCTCTATGCCGCAACGAATATGGGCTTATATTGCTCCCAGGGGAGGTTTTACCACTTACTAAAATATCATATTTTTATTGCCGCCGTTTCTTAATAAAACTTTTTTTCTTTCCCCCAAATTCTAATCATTTACATATCTCAAACCATATGCCGAGTTTCGCGGCTGTAGATCAATTTCTTATAGTTGCATATATTTTTTGCAACAGAGTGTATTTTAAAATAATTTTCACAGGCTACTGATATAATATTTAGTTTTTAATAAGCATGAAATGCATATGTTATCTTCGAAAGACTGTCATTCTCAATGCGTACAAGAATTAGGTTTTCTTTTAACATGCAATAACGTATAATTTGTGTTGTAATAAAGGAATTTGTACAATACGAAACTGGAGTTTTTTTTGTATGGAAAACTACGTTTTTATAGAAAAAAACTTCAGTATTCCTATTGGGATTTAACAGATATATTTTTTCGTAATAATTAAATTTGTTCAATTTAATGCCAATAAATGTTTGGTTTAAAAACATGTATTGTAAATGAAGTAAATGAATCCCCCCCCCACCCCCTCCCCTTTTTCAGTGAATGATTTTTAGTGACGTTTCATGAAGTAAGGATTCATCTCCAAAAGGAAAAAACAAGAAAGATCAATCATGCTTAAAGCATTGATTTTGAAACACTTTCCACCTGCAATGCAATTTTATTTAAACATCTCTAAAATGCAATACATTCAGCGGTGATATTTTTAAAATTATCAGATTACTACAATAATTTATTTTATTTGAAAACTTAAAACTTCATCGAAAAAAAAATGAACTTTATTCAAATGACGTCATCGAAATATAAATCGCCTGGCTCTCTCTATAAAAGCAGTGAATATTTCATTTATAAACTTTTATTCCACTCCTTTCATTCAGCGGTGATATTTTTAAAATTATCACAATACTACAATAATTTATTTTACTTAAAAACTTAAAACCATGGAGGTAAAAGTATTTTCTAACTTAATCGAAACAGGCAATACTTTAAAATCGCCTACTTTTCTATGTAAAATCAATAAATGTTTCATCTATATCAGCTATATTCCAGACTCCAGAGCTAAATAATTTGGCGTAAAAGAAATTCAGCAATTCTTATACAACTCATCTTACAGCTTGATGTGTTTACATCAAAGTTTGATGATCATTTGAACTCAAAAATATTGTAATTGCGTTGACCCAGTATATAGATGCACAGAAATTACGCAAAAATAAAGCGATTTTAGGACGGATGCAACACTAAATATAAATTAAAAAGAACTTTAAAAATCACGATTTTGACACTTAGAAAAAAGATGGATGCCATATATTATTTTGAAGTGGATCACGTGATCTCTTCATATAATATGGATACAATTATTACTTTAATTTTTATTTAAAAAACTGTCGAACATATTTTGCTGAAATTTTTTTATATATTTTATGGAATTATTTGAATATTTCCTAAAATTTTCGAAGCAATTTGTGAATTATAAATTCGCTTAAAATATGTTAGTATAAATTAGGTGCCATAGGGTTCAATGTATTTCATGTTTTCAACCCGGGTTCAATCCAAAACTAATTGGGTGATATTATTCATCTACATTCCCATATGTCCCACAGATCGTCTAAACAACATACTAAAATTTCATTTTGTCATTATTTCATTTCGTCATTCATTTTGTCATTTGTTAAAAGTTATTTTTACGGCAGTTATCGAACAGACAGACAGACAGACAGAATAAACAAAGTCATAAACACTTTTCAACTATGTCGTGAAGTGTTAATAAAAAACAGTAATATAAACACATATTTAACATTTTTCTCATTCGAATTTTTACTCTTTATACAACGCTGTTCAATTTCTATAAAATAGAGTGTAAAATTTTCCATCAGAATTTTTTGTTTCCGTTGAAAATTATTTTAGTAATATTTATGTATCCCATTTTATTACTCTTTCATTAAGTGTCAATATTTATTCATTGTTTTAAATAAATTTTAGTAATTTAGTTAATTTTAAACATGTTATATAAGCATTATCCTTGTTCGAGTGCCGCCAGTTGGACAATTCTGCATTAGAGCTTGTATTTCATGACCAAGTTATCTAAGGAAGGGCGGTGGTATCCCCCCCCCCCCCCACATTACAGATACACACTCAATACATACAAATACCATGTGTAATGTGGTTGATTGATGTTCATAATTTGAAATGTTTCAAAACTCGGCAGTAATACATATTTTAAATATTTTGATATTTTACGTCTAACCATGGATTTATCATATACAACACCGGCTGGAATAAATTGTGGTATAAGTGTTATCACACTTAATTTTATTGGGTGACTGAATATAACTTTATTTGTTTTTATTCCAAACTGGAGCAACAGAAGGTGAGACAAATTGATAAGAACCCACAAATTCAGTTCCTACGACATAGGTGGCTTCACATTTCCCTTCACGAGGTCGATGCCTCAATACTGTTATTTACAATGGGAGCGGGGTTTTAAATTTGGAAACGAGCCCTACAAGCGGATTCTGTGAATATAAGCCTTGTGCAACCTGAGCAGATATTCGTAGAAATTTGCAGCCGGCTGCGTGGTGAAACGTAATTTATCTGTTTCCATAGAGGTTCGCAAAATTGTGGCTCACAGCAAATTTCTTTTGCAATTGCAGATATTGGCTACGCTATACTGCATTACTTCTATACAGGGCGTCCCAAAAACATTGACCTCGGATTTTATTCCTTAAATATTGATCTTAGACATATATAATAAATTACAAAGTTTCGTAAAAAAAAGGTTCAGAATTTTATGAAATCGATTAAAATTTTCGAGGGAATTAAATTTTAAGAAATACAAAATTTAAATTTTTATACGGATCCCGTACAAAAACATTTCCAATGAGTAAAATGTGCCCCATATACTAATAAGGTGATGTACAAAATTTCAGCATTTTATCATAAAAAGTCCCAGAGATATGAAAAGACAAAAATGTTGACTTAAACCACTTTTCGATGCATCGACATGGGTTCTCAGAGGTGAAAATTCATATCGGCAGATCGCGTTTCAGGAGTCATACACAAATTACGAAAGAAAACAATGATTACATAAATAAATAATAATGCTGCTGTTTATTGGTACAAAAGTATCTACACTGTGTAGAAATAACTTTACACAAAGATTACAAGGCTTGTTCAAAATGTTTTCCATCCATGCCAAAGATCCATTAAAGATAAAAGGCAGATATTATTTGCCTGTGATGTATTTCTGCGTTGCGTCATTTGCACTCTTGCTGTAAACATTTACATTTTAATTTGTGATTAATCCCTCACCAACCTTGTTTAAACATATCTCTGGAACTTTTTATGATAAAATGCTGAAATTTTGTACATCACCTTATTAGTGTATGGGGCACATTTTACTCATTAGAAATGTTTTTGCACAGGGGCCGTATAAAAATTTAAATTTTGTATTTCTTCAAATTTAATCCCCTGAAAATTTTTATCGATTTCATAAAATTCTGTACAGTTTTTACGCAACTTTGTAATTTATTCTATATGTCAAAGATTAATATTTAAGGAAAGAAGGCCGAGGTCAATGTTTTTGGAACACCCTGTATAGAGACGCATAAAGGACGAAATCGGTCTTTGGATGCAGTTACCTGCAATGGAAGCGTGGTTCTAATATGAATTTTAATAAATTTCTCTCCAGAAATCATAATTTACCGTGAATGCAAATTTATTTCACCGCGAAAAGAATGTTTTCTGTATAAATGGGACTCTCTAGTGACAAAATTAACGAAATTATTTTAGTTAAGCCATGCTGGTCCTATAAAATACGTACCGCATTTATTTCTTGACGTTTAAAAATTTTTAAGCCATCAAATCTAATACCAAATATTACTCCCAGACGAATGTTAAAATAGAACCAAATTATAAACAATGACTGGTAATTTTACATAACTTCTTAAATATTTTTATTATAAAAAATGCAATATCTTAGTAAAGGCCAGCATTCTGAAATAAGTATCATTCGTTTTCTAATACTGGATTATGTATAAAATGATTATTAAATATTAAATAAATATGCACGAATTTCTTGATTATTAATGATATTTTCATAAATTATTCGAAAATTCTGGGACCTTCCAGCATGTTTGAAATAAGTAGGGGTTCCAGTATTCACAGGTTGTGATAATGGGATCCAATTTTATTCTCACCGTTATCGTTTGTGAGATATCGCATCTACGGACATGCGCAATCACACATACATCTCTTAATAAAAGTTCGATTCTAGTTCAGGGAAGCTGAAAACGTGTAAATCTGTCGAAAACTCAAATTATTTCAAACCACACTACATTGTACTTCATATGGATCTTTCAAAATTCCATTCGATAATTTGGACATTTGCCGCTCATTCGATTACGTTTAAAATCAATAGTGTTCCAGTATTGTACCAATTATAATTTTTGTACCAAATTTTATTCGAAATGCTTCACTCATATCGCATAGGCAGATATCGCATCTACAGACTCACTGAAACACACGCACTAACATACATACACACTAACACATACAGACAACACCTCAAAATCTGATGTGAACAGAACATAACTTTTCCTATACAATACAATGAATTTACTTCTTTCACAGTGAAAAAATGATGTACAGGATCCATGGCACAATATTTATAACGTTGAATTGCACATTTGACGCTTTTCCGGATGGCCACATGTTGTTGTTGTTGTTGTTGTTGTTGTTGTTGAGACCCAGACCGTCCGACCTACCAGAAAGGTGTAAGGTAACTGTATGGACGGCCGGGAAGTGCCACCCAATTTAGACCGGAACCCAGTGGGGGAGGCATCCACAGGGACCGTACCCTCCTTCCCCTACCACCAACCTCTCGGAAGGACTTACGGACCCACATGTTTAACGTGATCGTACTCCGCATGAACACGGCGGCATTTGTGGCAGCGTGCAAATCTAGCGCGCAAACCACGGGGATACCGCACCCTAGATGGCCAACAGCACGCGGTGTTCCGAGGTGGTCACCCACCAAGTACTAACCGCGCCCGATGCTGCTTGACTTCGGTGATCTAACGAGAACCGGTGTTTTCAGCACGGTACGGCCGTTGGCCGGATGGCCACATGTAAAACTATTTCGAAGTACCCAATTAATTATTTCGCGCAAATCTAAATTGACAATTATCAATATTGATAGTATCCGCAATAAGCAATGTCGGCCATATATTAAAATATTTTAATAATTAATTCATCAATTTGGCGTCATTTTTGCGATTTTGATTATATTTTCGTTAATCTGGGGCGACATATCGCCAAGTTGGTGATATTTCGCTAAATGAGTCACAAAGTTCGCCATATTTATCGCCAAACGTTACACACAGCGGAAATAAGAGTTTTTCATACCGGGTGATCAGAATTAAAACACCCCTACTCTGAGCTCTCTATACATCGAACTACTCAGTGTAAAGGCTCCAAAATTGTTGAACCTACTATTCAAGACACGGGGAAAGGGATTATGCGAAAAAAAAAAAATTAGTTCTAGAAACACCGATAGGTGGCGCTGTACAACAGAAAATATGCTGAAAAGACACAAAATAAACAAACACATGCGATATGGAATTTTTCCTTTTTAATTTCTTTTGCTGATATGAAAGAAAAAGAAGATAAAAAAGTGAAGAAACTAAAACTGTCATTGTAACTGAAATTTCGCTCTGTAAGCACAAAAATTTGCATAAACCCTTGGTTTGCAGCTATGTTCTGGGCATAAAAGGGGATAAAACTGGGAAATTTTCATTCTTATCAGCGATGGCTGTCACACTGCCAGAACGCGCTTTGCTTGTGAAGCTGTTTTATGAAAACAAAGGACATGCTGCAGCTGCACTTCGATAGTTTCATCGACTTAAGAATTTGCGCAAAGGACCATTACTTCCACAAGCTCTCAGGAGAATGATCGCTCGATTCGAGAAAACTGGACATCTTGGAGTTCAGCCGGGTCGAGGGCGCAAATCCACTCGTTCAGATGTCGTTGACGATGTTGCTATCGTTGAACAATCAATGAATAACGTTATAGGCTGTAGTAGTGAACGTGGAGTGTCACGACACTTGGGTGTTCCCTACAGCACAGTGCGGAACGTACTGAGAAACATAGTGTATTTTTTCCCGTGCAAAATTAGTCACAATCACCACTTGCTGACCATTGACAGGGAGAAGCGACTGACCTTTGTACTGACATTTCTGGCTAGAGTTGAAGTGGATGCATCGTGGCCATGACAGATTCTATGGAGCGATGAAGCACATTTCCATCTAAGTGGAACAGTCAACACCCATAACTGTCGCATTTGGGACACGGAAAACCCTCGTACCTTCCAAGAGATTCCACTTCACTCACCGAAAGTTACAGTCGGGTGTGGATTCACAGCCACATTCATTCTTGGACCTTTCTTTTTCGAAGAGGCTACTCCCAATGGCCCTGTGACATGCACCGTGACGGCCAGGAGGTACAAAAACATGCTCGAAAATTTTGTTGTACCCCAACTGCAACAGCACCAATGTCTTGATTCAATTACCTTTATGCAAGATGGAGCGCCTCCACACATTGGACTCTGTGTACAGCAGTTTCTTCGGCAACATTTTACTAATGGTAGAGTCGTGCGTTTCCGACAACCTGGCCATCTCGTTCTCCAGATCTTAATCCCTGTGATTTTTGGCTGTGGGGATACTTAAAAAGTCTTGTTTATCGAGGACGTCTGGTAACCTTGGCAGATTTGAAAGACAGTATCACTCTGCATGTGAGAAGCATTTCAATCGACCAATTACGATCCGCAGTTGAACAAGCTGTCCACAGCGTTTAAAGTACCCTGGTCCACAGACTGCAGATTTTACATCTTGAAGAAAGGAACCATATTGAGCAGCATTCCCTACATTGATAAGGTCCTTGTGATATGAATGTTTGGTACGTTCGAATAAAATGTGTTACAAATGTGTATTTTGTGTCTTTTCAGCATATTTTCTGTTGTACAGCGCCACCTATCAGTGTTTCTGGAACTAATTTTTTTTTCGCGTAATTCCTTTCCCCATGCCTTAAATAGTAGGTTCAGCAATTTTGGAGCCTTTCACTGAGTAGTTCGATGTATAGAGAGCTCAGAGTAGGAGTGTTTTAATTCTGACCACCCGGTACAAAGCTAATTTAATCTTTCTTACATTTTCACTTCAATGGAATTGTAAATGAAATATTAATACCAAAAAGTTCTATTATACCGCTTTATTAAATTTTCAAAGCCCCTGAAGTATTTCAAACTCTATAATTAAGCAAAATTGTTTACAATTTGTCAATGTGTGGTAGTAAAAAAAGGAATATAAAATGTGCTATATTAGAAAACCTGAACTTCTACAAATTATAGTGCATAGGTTAATGAATGACATTCAACTAGTATTTTATCTTAATTCTAAATCATTTTACAATTTATAACAACAAAAAATGAATAAAATAAAATGAAATAATAATAAATAAACACTTAAGCATATTAAAAGTTAAATTCTGATTTTCTATTTAATGATTATCTTATGATATTTAAAGATAAAGATAGTATTCAGTAATCATTTTAGTTTCTGCATACTTTATCTGTAAGTACGCATACTTTAGCTGAATGTACTGAAGAATTATTCAAATAAAATGCCTGATTAAGCAATAAATATACAGGGTTCTTTTTCAAACTTTTATTAAAACACTAACTGAATGGAATCCTTTCATCTTTGCTCCCAGAGTGAATTTGAGACATTATAAATATTTTATTTTAAGGAAATGCACAGCAATATTAATATTTTAAATCACCCATTTTAATGTACATTATCGAAAATACTTCCAAATGCCATGAATATTATTTGATTTACTGACAAATTATTATTCCTTTACATCGAACAGAGAATTAAAAGGGAAGCAAATAACAAAAGCTCCGATCGCGATCAGGAAGACCTACTCGCAGTGGGCCTACAAGCCGAGACGTCAAAAGTTAGTGCTCTGGCCTCTGCTCTCGGAAGTGACGGTCCAAGGCCCGTCACAGGATAGCACATGTTTCTGAGGAATAATTGGAATTCCGAAGCAGTTATGAAGCTTAAATAAAGCATTTCGTGGTATATTTTGATTCTTTGGATTTTGAACGTTACCAGCTCAGCCTGTTCTTGCCTCGCAATAGAAAGTTGCATGTTAAGGAAACGTCACCGCCTGAAGCTAACCTGAGAATCTCGTGCTAATCTATAGGGGAATGAAAATAGCTAAATATAGCATTGGATTTTGAGATTTTTTCCTGGAATTTTTTGCAAAACGTAAAATTGGACAATAAGCAATTGGGACGGTTTTAAAATTATTTTTAAATTCATTAGAAGTATTTTTAAAATTAACGCGAAGTGCAAAAATTTGTTTTTCCAAATTTGCTTATCGATAGAAAACGTTTGAATTAAGTTAAAAAAAAATTCAAAAACCCTGTAGAAAGATTGAAGATTTTACTTTTTTATGCAAAAAGAAAATCTGAGCTATGTTGAACCCAAATTTTATAATTGGTCAAGCATTGAATAGAGGCAAAATAAAAATATCCAATCTCTGCATGATAGCGCCATCTCAAAGTTTGACATTGATAGATCGGTAACAGGTTATCCAAGGAGTTTAGCTCCGTCTTGATTTGGGACTTGTTTGTGTCCTCCCTCCCCCACAACGGTGACGGACTACATGGGGTGAGGTTATTGTGGTCACAATTTCTTGGATTTCGAGTTTCTGTTTTGAAAGCAGGTCTCCTTGAAAGCAGGTGAAAAATCCGGCTATGTTGCCGAAATGAATGGTCGGTCATTTTAAATTCCCCTACAATGAATAATATATGCAAAGGGAAAATATGATGAGTCAAAAATCAGATTCTTAAATTTTGATGGATCTGAATGAACATTTTGAGCATTCTTTAAACGACTCAACCTTTTTTCAATGATATCTGTGGGTATGATAACTTTCAAGCATGTTATGAAAATCAAATGAAATTTTCTATGATTATTTCAATCGATGAATGTAATAGGCATATTTATTTTCGCTGAGGACGGGCTAAGAGAAAGCCTCCAAATTTTGAATTTTTTTTTTTCAAAAATAAAATAAAGCATTATAAAACATAAGTATATAGAAGTGTTACGAATATAGCTATTTAATGTGTAACATTTTAAATGTGCATTGATTTAAAAACGTGATTCTCGAAATATTTCATGTTTCTAATTTAAAATGGAGAAATTTATAAGAAACAAGAAATTAATCAAAAAGTCTTTATAGGGTGGCAAATGATGTGCATACTTTATTTTTGATGGAACTATTAATCTAATTCTCTTTTACATATTTCGTACAGTCATGCCAATGTTCGGAAAAACCGGACATGACATCTCTGAAAGTGTAAATGAAAATCCTTCCTTCATGAACTCCCAAACCCCTGCCAGAATTTTATACTGAATCCATATCAGTCATCATCTAAGTTCTAACGATGACTAATTTTGATAAACAAATATTTCAATGAATGTTATAATCTGAAGTCGAAAAAGGACTGGAAAAAGTAAGTTCTTTAGTGAATCCCTACCCTTTCCTGAACTTAACACTGAATCCATATCAATCATCATCTAAGCTACCTATATCTATAACAGATTCCGAGAAGTTAATGTTTCAAGTAAAATTTTTGAAATGAAATCAGAGAAGAAACCGTAAGTGAAAATCTTTAGTGAACTACTATATACCTCTTCTAGAATTTGATGCTGAATCCTTATCATTTATAATCTAAACTATCATTTATTATCTAAGATTTTAAAAGAGATCGAATCTTTTAAAAAGGATTAGATTTTTTTAAATAAAAAATATTTAAAATATAATTATGCTGGAATTGATACAAAAATAACTGTTTTAGATGCAAGACGTGGATAACGGCACATGTTATCATTTCAGAAATTATGTCATTAGCTTTTAAATAATAAATTACATATAATAACTATTTAAGTATTGCACTTTAAAGTATAATTATATTTTATAATGCTTTTCCAATTAAAAATTGTGAAAATTTTAGGGGCTTCCGTACGTAATTTATCGTACTAAATTTCATTCGATTTATTTAATGTATCGAGGGATATAATGTTCCATCATGAAAAGTGAAATTCCCAATATCTCGAGAACCGCTCCTGTTAATAGTTCTTTTATTCCGAATTGTACCTAAATCTAATCAACACTAGGGCAACCCACAAGTGACTTATCCCTAAAATTTTATAGAAATTAGGTCAATTAGTTTTGAGTTAGAGTAGATATATACATTGCACAGACACACACACACCGAGAGACGTCACGTTAAAATAGTTTTTTCGTTTTCTAAAGATTCCAAATCCAAATCGTGTAGGTCCGTCGAAAACTGCTATTTTTAACATGATTCCAATACTTTCCCTATACATTAGCATGTATTGTAGGGAAAGTAAAATTGTCTCCTAAATGTGCATTTCCTGAATGTATGTTAGCACACTATATACTGTCGATAAATTGTCAAAAGCTTGAGAAAACGATGTGTTCACAATAAATTTAAATATTTGAGGAACTAACTATTGTAAAAACCGTTTTATATTACTTCTATCTGTAGCAGCAGCAGAAACTGCTCCTGCCAAAACATCGATTGAAAATGCTAGGATTCAGTACCCGAATTATAAACATCAATTTCTACATATCTAATGATAATTCGAATACATTTGACTTAGAGTAAACAGTTGCTTATCCATATACAGTAAAAGCACGTTATGACGAAATCAAAGTTGTCTCGAAATTCCTTCCTTAGATAGTATTTTCCACGAAAGTATGTTATATAGATTTTAGAAAATTTCACTATGTCACGTGACTAATTATTTCTTATGTAATTTTTCCTTAGAAAACGGACACAAATTTTAAAGCGCTAACATGAAATGTTCTCGAGATATTGTATTTTATTAAATTAAATTTATAAAAAAATCACAAAATAATAAAAAGTATTAATTATTGTGAAATATATTCACTTTTCATATGTAATGTTATGCGATAAATTTGTTAACATCGTTCTCGTGAATCTAGTTCGTTCTAATCACAGGAGAAGATACTTCGAGTAATAGTTTTATATTTTGACGTCTTACAATTCACCAATCAAGGGCAGAATGAGTCAGCTGGACACTAGAAAAATGCCCCTTGGGCTGCTATGATTTGGGCCGATATCTGGGAATTATATTGATTAAAAATGATGTTTTAAAGTGACTAAAGTCAAAAATCATATAACCTATATTAGGTAATATCACGACTTAAAATATTGTATTGCAGGACCTTTTTTTAATAGAATTAGTAATAAAGTTTGAACTAGTAGTTTGTGAGAATGATTTTATGTCATTTATAAATGTACATCATTTTCATAGTAAAAAGTTTTACACAATTGAAAACTGTTAAATAAATATTAAAATCATAGATGTTGCTGGATACTAAATACAGTTTACGACTTTCAGTAATCCTAATTAAATTTCGATATAACTTTTTTAGATTCAAAAAATGTTTATAAATTTAGTAACAAATATTCTGTTCTCATAAAATTGAGATTTCAGTTCTTTATTTTGTTACTATCAAACCTCTTATGCTGCTAATTTCTTCTGAAATTGTTTAAAACATGCAAGATTGAATTTAGTCAAAAAATTGCAGTGTATGTGTATGGACGTGAATATGTGTATGCTAGAGATAACAGCTAACATTTCAGCAACTGATTTTCCTACGTTCAGCACCTGGCCTGTTTCCATATACCTGAGGTCCCGTCTTTGCACCAATGACAAATTTATGATTCTGCAACTGTACCGTTTTTCAATCAAGCATTTAAGCACGTAAAAATGGTTTGGTGGACATCACCCTAAAAGGGGTCGAAACGTGTTCAAGAGGTCCTAAAACATATTGGCCTCAAAATCGAAAATTCTCGTGAAAACAATACTAGAAAGTAAAATGTGATTGGCATAAAAATAAAACGTGATTGAAGGAATTTCTATAACGATTCATTTAGATAACTCATCATATCTACAAAACTCGTGTTAGAAAGCGATTCAAAGAGTGGGATAATAATTTGGAAGGTGAACATCAGAATTATACTTTGCTGTGCAGCAACAAGCATCGATAGAGCGGTTTCGCTTTTGTTTGAGCTCCTCAGAAAATTTTATCCAAAAACTGCACTGATAGATAGAAAGCAATTTGGAATTTTTTGTGCTTCCGTGGTCTATATATCAAAGTCTATGCACACACTGGCATTAAATTTATAAAAAAAAATAATTTCCCGAACACCTAATAGCGTCTGGATTTGTTATTATGAACTTGCTATTAAAATCTTATTTAGTTCGAGCTTGATCTTGAATAAACTCCATGCCAATTAACTAAGATACAGAGGTTTATAAAATAGCGGCTTTATAGAAAATTTTCTGGCTCCTGGTGACGGTACAGTAGTGGATATCAAAGATATCCTTGATATATATTCTTATAAATTTTATAAAACTAATATTTCATTATAAATCGGTATACGCCAAAATATTACCAATGGATGCAATCATTGATTAAATATATGGAATCACTAGCAGGTATATCTGTTATATTCGTACGGAATATATAATATAAAAACTTTAAATGCACAATTATGTGCAGATTCCTTGTATTCTAATTGATATTATTATTCAAAGCATTCTATTTTTAAAATTATCACATTACTACAAAAAGTTATTATATTTGAAAACTTAAAACTTCGAATGATAAAAAAATGAACTTTATTCAAATGGCGTTGTAATGCCAGAAATGTAAAGTAATAAATATTTGGAAGGATTAAAAAATAATGGAACCAGGAATGCGTGCGGATTATCCCCACGCTAAGCAGATGGGCTATAATATACAGGTGGCCCCATATCTTACATACCACGCCCATGTATACATACCACGCTAAGCCGTTTGGCGGCAACCGAGACGGCGACGCCATGTCTACGGATTAGCCCTCAGCTCTGCATTTCAGCACGTGGACCGCGGACCGAAAAAGGGATATAAGTGAGAGTTGCTCGAAGTGGGAGTCAGAATTGGTCAAGGCAGGCTGTTGGAGTTAGACTAGTCAAGAAGAAGCGGCGGTAGCAGAGTTAAGAGTTGTGTGTGCGTCTCTGATATAGGAATTCGAAGGAGAGCTCATGTTCATCTGGTATTGCAAGTGTAAAGTGTGACAAAGCATCGGTGTTACCCAAGTTATATGAACGAAGATCAGGTACCGTACAATTAAACTATATGAGGATAACCTCTTTGTCTAAATTTGTGTTTTTAAGGAAAAGCTAATTAATGCATCCCACCACGTGCTCCAACCAAATATCAATTCATCTGGCATTACACCCCCCGAACTACCATTGAGATGTATTCCACTATTGTGATATTTATTTAATTTGTAAAACTAAAGAGTGTAAATTGAGTATGTGATAAATAAATGTTTGTTCCTTTACTATTAACCTTAATTTTTAGTTTGTTAACTTAGTATCCCGTTAAGCACAGAAATAGGTGGGTTTTGCGGCCACCAACGCAATGTACACAGCAGTAAGTTTTAGAACAGATTACATGTATAATTAATATACTAATAAATAATTAATTTAATGTAAAATGCATTTTTGACAATATTAATTTTAATCAACAAAATTAATAATCGGCACAGGCGTCATTGAAATATGAATCGCCTGGCTGTGCATGAAAAAACAGTAAATATTTCATTCACACACTTTTCTCCATTCCTTTCATTCATCACAATACTAGAATAATTTATTTTACTTAAAAACTTAAAACCATGGAGGTAAAAGTAATTTAACTCTATGCTTAAAACTTCATTGAAAAAGTCTGGTATAAAATCGTCTACGTCTCTATGTAAAATCGATGAATGTTTCATTCATATCAGCTATATTGCAGACTCCAGAGCTAAATAATTTTGCATTAAAGAAATTCAGCAATTCTTATACAACTCATCTTACAGCTTCACGTGTTTACATTATCCATAAATGAAAATTAAGCTTCGTTGTAGAAATAATCAAAGTTTTATGATCATTTAAACTCAAATATATTCTAATTGCGTTGTTTCAGAACATAGATGCATCGAAATTAAGCAAAAATAAAGCGGTTTTAGGGCGGATACAACACTAAATATAAATTCTTTAAAAATCACGATTTTGACACAAGATGGATGCCATATTTTATTTTGAAGTGGGTCACGTGATCTCTTCATATGATATGGGTGTAATTATTTTAAATTTTATTTTAAAAACTACCGACTATATTTTGCTGAATTTTTTTTGTATTTTTTATGGAATAATTTGAATATTTTCTAAAACTTTCGAAGTAATTTGTGAATTTTAAATTCGCTTAAAAAATATTTCAAAAATTAGGTCCCATAGGATTCAATGTATTTCATTTTTTCAACCGGATTCAATCCAAAACTAATTGGGTGATATTATTCATTTATATTCCCATAGGTCCCACAGACCGTCTGAACAACATACTAAAATTTCATTTTGATAAAGTCATTTTTACGGCGGTTACAGTGCGAACGGACAGACAGACGATATGAACAGTCATAAACACTTTTCAGCTATGTTGTAAAGTGTTAAAAATTATATAATGTTTTGTAAGCGACGTCATTAAACCCAATGAGTTTATATTTAAAAATATATATATATATGTATATATATATATATATATATCATGTTGCTAAGAAACGGAATTAGCGAAAGAATCGAAAAAAATGTTGTCAAATTGATAAAAATGACACCAAATCAATAAAATTAATTGCATTTTGAAGGATAATATTATTGTAATGAATTTTCTGTAGCGTTTGTCTCTTAGTCCTTCCGACAAATTTAGCGACTTTTTAACATGCTGTTAAATTACTGAAAATGCTACCGAATTGATAACATGATACTAAATTAATGAAAATGACACCTAATTGATGAAAATTCAATATTTTGAAAAATGAAGTTCAATTTCCTTGAAAATCCTTATCGCTTTGTGGTAATTAGATAATAGTTTTTGTAAATTTGTTTACATACGGGACCAGGATGTTTTTACCTTCAGATCTGCCTGTTAAGATAATTTTGTAGAGCTAGAATAGATATTCTTATACATCCTTTTAAGATAGTTAAATTATATATTTTAATAAAATGTTTAGAATAACAATGTCATTTAAAATATAGGAATTTGCACATAATTGAAGTTTTAATTTCTTTTATATCATATATTCCATGCGATGAACGGATGTACTGCTAGTAAGTGATATGAATGAAATATTTATTGATTTTGTATTGGGGGCAGACGATTTATATTTCGATGACATCATTTGAATAAAGTTCATTTTGTTAGAATTATCTTTTTCGATGAAGACACCCAATTGATGAAGTTTTCAAGTATAATAAATTACTGTAGTACTGTGATAGTTTTTAAAATATCAGCGCTGAATGTATCACATTTTAGAGATGTTTAAATAAAATTGCATTTCAGTTGAAAAATGTTTAATAATCAATGCTTTCTGCATGATCTTTCTTATATTTTCTGAAGTGTCTCGTAACCAAAACTATCATTGTCTGAAAGTTAATCCTGTTTAAAGTTCTTATTCGAAGTTCTGTTGGAGGTGGAGCCATGAGTCTGGGACCCAGGCCCGGTTTAAGGCGTGGGCGGCGTGGGCAATTGCCCACAGCGGACGAATTAGGGGCGGCCATTTGGAAGTGAAATTAGGTGTAGTAAGAATGACTTTTGTGGTCGTATTAAGAAAAATATTTTGAAAATGAACCAATTTTGTGCCACTTTAATATAAATGAATTTACTTTTTTAGATAGTATTAAAATATAAAAAGGATAAAAACGTTTTTCTCCCATAATTATATCTTTTTCGAAGCAATGTACAGTTCTGCTTGAAAGTACGTACGCTCAAACACATGGGAGATTACCAGATTTTAAACAACTTGCAGCTGGGTGCAGCCTGCAATCCCTTAGGGGACTTTGTTTTCCCCAAATACTGGGAAAAACCCAAGGGCCGATTCTCAGAATTTTTTCCTGGTTTCAAATTCAAATTGCAAACACATGGATGCGGCCTCTATGATCGCACTTCTAAAAGGACGGGAGGGAGGAGATTAGTCCAGATGGTCATTCTTTTGGTCGTCAACCGTTTTAGCTGATTTAGGCATTGAGCCTAGCTGAAGACCATGTAGGTAACAAACACAATGACTGCAAGTAAAAAGCTACTTCTTATTGTTCAAAGTGTTGTGTTATGCTGCCGTGCAAGATGCACAAATCCATCGACAAATATGGCTGTCTCGGGTAACTTTTTCTTTCAATTATTTAAAATATTTTTGCAAAATTTCTTAATTGACTACATTTTTTGTTGATTTTTAATGTGTTTCAACCAATAAAATTAATTTGATACTGAATTTAGTCTTTGGTATTAGCCTCAGAATAATATTGATAAAAGAATAATTTTTCATGTTTTTATCCAAAATAATATGCCCCGTGGCTGTTCTATGAGGAATTTCAGAGGCAAATAACTAAGCAATGGTGTAAAATGATCTTAATTTTGTGTTTTTTCCAGTTTCATTGCAAAATGAAAAAAAAAAAAATGGTACAAAATATTTTTGCGAAGTAAAATATTCCTTTTTGAATATCTGCATGAAAGTGCAAAAGTTGTTTATAAATTGTTAGAGCTGTTTCATAAATTAATAAATTTATTCTATAGACTCAATCTAGGAATTATATATATTCTTTTGCTCATGCATACAAATTTCTGTCTAGATATACGTTCAATAATCCGTAAATACTATTTTATTTTTTCATAATTACACTTTTAGTTATAATTTAATACACTTTTAAGTAAAATGTTAATTAAACAACCTTAAAATTTATAATATACATTTTGATATTGTGATTTTTTTTATTTCTACTCAAACAATTCATTTAATATCCCCATGTTCTAGCCAACATTCGATTTATTATTATTCTTATATAAAGTTGTATTGTATGATATGTAGTATTTTTTTGTCCATTTTTTATTTCAAAACCAAGAAAAAATGAAACATTGACGTTCCTCTTTTCCAACGAATGGAATTTATTTTTTATTCTTAATACACCCTATTTTTATTACCCCACTCGAAAGTTCATATTTTTTAATTTCTAACACCCCCACCCCCCCGTCCTTTTTAAAATGAATTTGGAAGCATTTGGATATTTTCCTGTGTTTCTGTTGGACCCATGTATCTCCAAATTCTTTTCAGATGTTTTCTTTTATTATTTTTTTCAAAATTACGAAAATAAATATTACGTGTTTTACCGCCTTGTTCTCTAATGATTGCAAATATGATTTTCCCCTCTCTCTTAGTTTTGTTATGCACTTTATCTTTCGGCAGAAAATTAGAATATTTTTAATTTTTACCCCCTCCACCTTTTTTCCTAATTGTTGTCCCCTTTTCTATTCTATATATTTTTCCTGCTTTTGAATTAGGTTTTGTATCTTCGAACATTTTTTTATATTTTTTCATTCACTTGTCACAAACTAAGGGGCATTTTAAACATTACATTTCAATCGTCTTCACTCCCCAGTGAATCTATAATAATGAAAAGAAGAATCTAGCTGTGTGTTTGTCCACAATGCCGACCGATATCTATCTCATTGAATTTTTTCACACAGTCTCATCTCCGGCCATCCATTTTGTTACTCCATGTCTTCGGACGAGTCGGTTGGCCTGGGCTTTCGACACAGTCTCATCTATACCTGAACTAATGCATCTCGAAGGCATTTTACCAAAATTTACATTCGATTTTTAACGAATTTTAAAATTCCAAAATCAGATAATCTCCAGCTACTGATATGACCTAGCAGCTTTATTCTCGATTTAACAGTTACAGAATCTCCAGCCATCGATATGATCTAACAGCTAATCATACGATTTAACAGCTACCGTAACGATCTAATGCCACGTTCATCTCCTAGAGGTTATTTATCTTTCATTCATTTATATTTTGCATCACGGAGAGCGTTTATGTTTTTTTTCGCTTTGCGGATACTGGTAATTTGACGTCGGTTTAGGATTTGAAGAAAATTGAGTAGTGTTATTTGTAAGTGTAGTAACGGGAGTTTATTTGCATCCCAGTCAATACCGGGTAATTCGTTCCAGTGATGCAATAAAGCAAATGTTAAATTAGTCAAAGTGTAAAATTTTGTTGTAATTTGGATAGTATTCCATTATTATGTATATTTCCGTATGTATATTTCCACCTATTCTGTTCAAACCTCACCAATCATTAAACATCTTTAGAATCCCCCAAGCTCATTTAACTTTCTAATTTTTTTTTTTAAACAAAACAAAATATCTCGTGTTTGTGCACTAATATTTCACAAAAGATTAAGTAACCAGACTGATGTGCAACAATCGTGGCATTTCAAATATTACAGCTTTCTCACCCATTAGAAAACTTGATTTTTGAAGTATAGTTGTTATATTCTATGTTCCTTCTGTATGTTAATCAGATTTTAGAGGGGCTACAATGGACAGTCACAAACTGCTTCGAAATAGAATCCCAGATTTTTATCTGCGAAATCAAAAACCAACAAATTTAAATATTTTTGCATTTTAAATTTAATATTAAAGATTAGCTATTTAAATAAATTGCTGATAATATAACCGGCAAAATTCTGAAATGTCCTGTTATATTATGTCTTAGCTTCGTAGGGATTGAAATGCTTTTCCTTCATCTCTCCTCTTTCCTAATTTATTCATAAAATCATTTCTTTGATTTGCTTATAATGTTTTACTGCTAAGATATACAAATTATTCATAAGATTTATGCAATTAAAAATTCAAATTTTATTAAAAAATGGATGAGGGCAACTTTCATGACACTAAATAATGAGTAAGTTACTTTTGATTCCTGATAAATTCAGAAAAATATAATCGGCGGTGACTGTAGTCCGATGGAACCGAAATTGCTTTGCGTGAATAATATTTTGCAAGATAAAACTCCAGTAAAGTTCAATAAGTTTATTCGATTATTTCAGACTTGTTTCGTTTATAGGCTTTCAAAGCAATACAAATTACTAGCAATACAAATTAACTATTTGTAACTAGCTAGCGCTTTTAATTTTCACCCTGATTTCATCTGAAAACTCCGACCATAGACTCCACTTTTATACATTCGATTATTTTACTAACTTGATTTGCAGTATAAAAATTAAACTTACTGTGGAGATTTTACATTCGAGTTAATCTATAAACGTGTCTGGCGGCACATAAATACGTAATTGAATGCGTATATTTCCACCTATTCTGTTCAAACCTCACCAATCATTAAACATCTTTAGAATCCCCATATTCATTTGACTTCCTAATTGTTTTTTAACAAAGCAAAATATCTCGTGCTTGTGCACCAATATTTCACAAAAGAGTAAGTAACCAGACTGATCTGCAACGATCGTGGCATTTCAAATATTACAGCTTTCCCACCCATTGGAAAACTTGGTTTTTAAAGTATAGTGGTTATAATTTCGATATACTTCAAAAACCAAGAAAGTGACCTAAAATTATATACACTTGTAGGATTTTTAAAGAGCAATAAATTCATACTAATTGTTTATAGTTATCACTTTTAGTTTTTAAGGTATAAGCATTACAAACTTGAAATACTTCAAATTTTCAAACTTCTTCCACTTGACAAGATGATTACTCGAAAACTATAAAAGCTTTTTTAAATATACATATAAATTTAGAAACTAAATTTCTTCATACATATTTTTTTATCACTTAATATAATTCTATCGATCTTTTATAATTTCGAAGATATTTCGAGTGAAAGTATGAAACATGGAAAAAAACTCATTTTTATGTTTCAAAGTTTAAGCCACCCCTCCCCCAAAAAATAGAGTTCGATCCAAAATCCAATTATATACACTTGTAGGGCTTTTACAGAGCTACAAATTTATGCTTATTGTTCAAAGCTAGTTCTTTTAGTTTTTGAGATGTTACAAACTTGAAAAATGAAAAAATTTCAATCTTCTTCAATTTGACAAGACGATTACTCGAGAACTATAAAAACTTTTCTTAATAATAAATATAGATTTTGATACTAAATTTCCTAGTACGTATTTTTGTCGTTTACTATTTATATCTTTATTTTATAGTTTAAAATGAAAACAAGAATAATAAAAACACTCGCTGAGACAGCGTTTTCTAGAAAAAAATTTTGAATATTAGAATATTGATATTATTATTATAAGTGTCCAAAAGGTTTACATTTTTCATAACACTTCGTTTTCCCTACACAGAAACCCCAAACATAGATGTTATTCCCGTAAACTTACATATAATATGATTGTTTATTTAATATTTTTGAATGCCGTTTTCTTCTTATGATTTAAAAGAAGTTTGAAAATTTGCGACCTTCCGAGTGTTCATTTCCCTTTAAAATCATAAATTTTGTTCACTTCACTCCATTCGTTCTAGAAATTTTGTCTCTCTAGACTCCTATACACACCCATATATACATTACACTCACGCACAGACATCCATTTAAAAATAATTGATATAGGTTAAAGGATGTCCAAAACGTATATTAATCCGTCGAAAATTCGAGTTTTCGACCTCATCATTATTTTCCAATACATCATTTGTGTGCAGGGAAATTACAAATACACCATTGTGTGCAGGGAAGTCCAAAATTCAGTTATGTATTATAAATTACTGCTGCATTATGCATGCATGTAGAAAGAAATGTAAGGCATTACATTTTCTAAACCGCTAATTAAAACTCTAAATTTAGATGAGAATAAAATTTGATAGTGTGAGATCAGAAATAGATCTCACACTTTGATGAGACAAGCTTATATGTGTAATTTATTGTGCACAAAACGGCAAACAATACTGTCAGTCTGGATGGCGTCGAGTTTTACAACACGGGAACCCAAAAGGTCACAAAATCATAAATTTAGGGGCGCCAAGACAACGGGGGGGGGGGGGGGGGCGAGCGGACCCTTACGAGGATGTGAATCATGCCATTGGATAAAGATTAACCAATGGAAAATGGGCTTGTTGCGTCACATTAAGAAGGAAGGAATTATTAAGGAAACATTAAGAAAATTTTTATTATATATTTGTATTTTATATTTATATATATGAAGGGCGGCCCCAAACTGTCTTGCCCACACACGAAAATATCCTTGAACCGGACCTGCTGGGACCCATTGTTCAAGATGCATCGAATCGTGTAATTTTTATGAAACACCCTGTATACTCCAATCGAAGTCAATAAAAGTGCTTAAAAAACATTAAATTACAGTTCTCATTATTAAATATTGACATAAAAGCATTTTTTTGACAAAAGCAACAATAAATGATGTTTTGATTTCATCAACTGGTACAATTTTCTTTTCAAAGCAATCTGCCCAATGCAACTGAGACTGACCATTCCATTATTTTTTCAAAAACCAGATACCTTCAACCTGTTTGAGACTTTCGGGATTGTGTTCCAAGAATAGGAATGCCCGGAGGCGTGAAATGCCGGAAGGCATCCCCCTTAGCACTCAGGCGGTGAAGAACGTCCGTCTCCCTCCGCATTGCTTCAAACGGTAGGTGACTTGTCAATCATAGTTCTACCCAGGGGAAAGCACATATTTGGCAACGCCTATCCCCCCCCTCCCGCTACGAGCGCTTGACAACCAAAATTCTTTTTCGGTTCCAGAAGACAATCCTCTAAAATTAACTCCTGTTTCGGACCGCAACTAGTAGAAAGAAGTGCTCTTTCACCGATCCGCGCTTTTCAGACAGAAGTGTTGCTACGGGACCGGGGTATTTTCTTAAGACAAATTTGTTAAAAAAATTCGTAGAAATCGAGATTTATATGTATTAACTTTATTTTTATATATATTATGAAATAGATATTGAAATTTTATTACACAGAAAATCTACCTTTTCTAAGAATATACAATAAAATCATTGTTTTATATTCTTTTGAATAATCGGCTAAATTCAAATTTTATTTTTGCATTAAAAAGAAGCAAAATTGCACGATACACATATACAGTGTTAAGGAATAACAATTACAAGCCTTACTTATAATGCTAATGCTTTTTGCTGTGTATGGTATGAAAGATCTCAAAAACGGATCAACACAAAGTCCTACATCACATACTTTACATTCATAATAGGAAGTTTTCTGGCGTTTTTCTTTTGTGGCACTTTTTGAACAGATTATTTTCTCCGAGACATTCTACCACTTCTATCCGAGTAAAGCTTTGAAAAAAATTGACCAATCAAACGAAAGGGAGAGTTTCAGCTGATTTTGGTGCAATTTTAACCAATTTTGACTGCATATGAGATGACAAAATTTGTGTAATGCACGGGTTCTAAATTCCAGAGCTGATACTTTCTCACCATTAATTTTCGTAAATAATGCATTTGCATTTAAAATAGTCATGTCCTGAAAATCATCAAAACAACGTTCTTTACCATTTTACAGTTTTTCGGAAGGCAGTGTAATGGTGCATGAAAGAATCTCCTGTATAGGACCTCTCCCATGTTTTCGTTATATTGCAACACATATTGATATTTAGATAACATTAGTGAATTAATACACATATCAATATGAATTAATATACATATCAATAATATTATTGCTGAGAAAGTGATTTAAAAAAATGTAACTCCCTTTCACTATTCACCGAACAATATAGAATTCAAATTAAGTCTAACACATGTGAACCCAACTTCAAAAATACAGATAAGAACATCAAGAACGATAATTCCACACAAATCCTGCGGCTGAGAAAATAAACAGTAATCGAGAGAGAAAGATCCAGCATCTTTCAAAGCTTTTCATCACAAAGCACGTTGCTTGAAAGCAACGTGCACAGTGACCGTACAGATTTGTTTACATCAGCGTTTACCCCCATACCCACCCAACCATTCAAATAAACAAAACTAATGCTACTTTTCTGAAGGTTAACATTCCTAGCAAGTGGTAGTTGGAATTTTTACGGCAAATTAACGTCATCTAATACCATTTTAAAATTAAAGTAAAACGTTCCAACTCTTTGTATTTGTAACGAATACGTCACACTGGTCCGATAGGCACATTTACCAGGCGTCGCGGTGAAGACACGGTAGGCTGATAAGAGGAAATTGCCTACGCTGGTGCCTAACGGGATAAATAAGCTGCTTGTCCTAAATAATCGCAGTTAAGAATAAGAACGAATAGTTGGTTCTTAGTGGTTGTTAAGGGCTCACTCTGTTCTACCTGTTATTTTGGCCTGTGAAAAGGGACTTATAATGCCTTCGAAACAATTGTCGTCATCACCTAACTAACATATGATTGCTCTGCTTTCTTCAAGAAAGTTTTGTAAGTCGCTGTAGAAATCTGCAGATATTTAATAACCCCCCCCCCCCACACACACACACACACACACACCACCACCACCACATGGCGACACCCTGTATTCCATCCTCCTAGATACAGACAGACGGACATAACTCTAAAAATAGTTAACACGTGTTCAGGAGGTCCTGAAACATGTATTAGCATCAAAATTTCGAAATCGTAAATATTCGTGAAAACAATACTTCCTCTGTATTTCGCATGAACGATAAAATACTACCTAGAATAAATTTTTGAAAAAAAAAGTAAAATTTCGTAATAACGAACGACTGCCGGTGGTCCCGTTAAGTGACGTTCATTATAACAAGTATATAAATTAAAGATATCAGCTTGCAATGAAACACCATTCACTATTACTTTCCCTACAATTCATGGTAGTGTATACAGGGCCCTCGCTAAGACTTATTATTGGGGGGGGAGAGCCGATAAAATTGCCAAGTCAAGTAATGATTTTTACCAACTTAAGTAAAGTCTAGGAAGGTTTTTTTGCACCGATAACACATTTTATATCGATATTTCATTCATCGATGTATCGGTATGATTAATGTATCCATAATGTCTCTCAATACTCAAATATCTTAAATTTTTTTTGCATAATATTACATCATAAAATTGCCAAGAGAGAAAAAAAATTTGCCCTACCTACGGAGTTTTTTTGTATCCGCTCTTGCGAACAGACAATACAGTTAGGAAGAAAACTGCTGGTTCAATTTGTAGAGGTTTAAATTTGTGGACTGGTCGATCTTGGCGATTGAACAAATTTTGGAAGATAGCGAAATATTTTTAAAAAACAAAGATGTAGGAAATATTGTTGTTGAAGAGAGATCAGGTTTCCTTTAGTCAGCCATGATCCTGGTCTTAGACACTCAGATTTGACAGATAATCACAAAAACTATTTGATCAAATTAGGGCCTCATCAACTAATTTTGGCATTCTCTTCAATTCAAGTACTAAACGTTTCAGACAGTTGAGAAATAAGATCAAAGAAGTGGATAATGCCCTTCTTTCGAGAAATATGTTTAGAACTAGGTGGTCAGCCAGAGCAGAGACTATAAAAGCTGTAAACACATCATTTGAACTTATCTTATCTGTATTAGAAGAAATTTCCACACAACAGGAATTAGACTGTGCTACAAAAACAAAAAACCACGGGTTATGCAAAAAGATGAAATCATTTGATTTCATTGTTAGCTTGTTTTTTATGAAAACCATTATATATAAGATGAAGATTTTGACAGAAACTTTGGAAAGCCCTGATCTGAATTTGATTGATTGTATTACAGTTGTCGAAAACACGGTAAAAATTTTGCAGGAGATTAACACCACAGAAATGGACAACTTGATCACAAGTGCGGAAACATTTGCTGGAAACATTGAAGTTGATCCTGAACATGACTTTCAACTGCACCATAGAAGACGAATGAGGTCGAGAAGGATTGAAAAGTATTTTGAAAATGAAGTAAACATAGACCTAAAACAATTCTATAGAAAATAGTTTAATGCTGTCCTTGATACACTATGTCGAGGTCTTAAAAAGAACGTGGTTTCTATGAATACAACTATTTCTTCACTTCATTCAATTTTCAAATTTCCCTTGAACAAGGATAATCTGACAATCGAAGCAACTGAAGAGGCTGTCATGATATTCTCTCCAGCTACTAGGCCTGATATGCATGCTCTACAAAGTGAGACATGCTCAACAAAGTGATATGCATGCAAGGAGAGACATATACTATCAACGGAAACATTGAAGTACGTCATGGTTCAATTCAAAAATGCATAAAAGCTGGCTTTCAAAATGTGCCAATTGACTATACAGTTGGTTATGGAGTCAGCACAAATGAAAGAGCCTTCAGTCAGCTAAAGATTGTGAAAGGTTCCTTCAGAACAACAATGGCGGATATGAGGCTTAACAGCTTGATGCTTTTGAAGTGCGAAGCAGACTTGAGAATGAAATCAACTTGGAAGATGCTGTGGAAAGGTGGTATTGCCTGAAGCAAAAACGAATACGTGTCTATGTAAAATAAGTTAAACACAGTAAAACCTTTTTTTATCCATATTTCATTTATATGGATCTCTGGAGTGTATATCATGATATAATATCATCCATCATAATATCATGGTTTAAAAGATAATGTGTTAGTGAGGAGGAAGAGAAAGTTCAACAGTAATACCTTGAAGCCAGCCAATGATGATACTAATTTTTAAATAAATTTTATCTAAAATGTACCAAGTCTGCCAACTTGGATCTTGATTTTGCCAATTGTACAGGGATTTCTCGACATTCGGGGGGGAGACTCCCCCCCTGTCCCCCCCCCCCCCCTTAGCGAGGGCCCTGAGTGTATAGAGAAAGTATCTAAACCCGAAAAAGCTATTTTTAGCGTGATGTGTGTGCACTGTTTTTTTCAGAACTTTTCGACCGAGGGGAAATTTTAGGGGGCAAGTTTTCTATTTACCCTATATACTATTATCTAAATGCTGTGTCACATAAATAGAAACTAGGTAAATGTAAAATGTCTCCTGGGGGGAGGGGGGCGAATACTCGGAGGTATGCCTGAAAGAAACACTGTGTGTGCGCTTGTCTGTGTGCAGGGACGTAAGTGGGCAATCTTGGCTGGGGGGGTGTGAAGGAAATTTTTCCGACTAGTATTGAAAATTTCCGACTTTACAAACAAGTGAGTTAACTTCTGGTTTTGAACGAGTGCATTGCTGTTCTAGTGATACATTTGTCCAGTTCAGAGTCTACACGGCAATTATTTGTTTTAATTTTCGAATGTTTTGTGTATATATCCAAATCATACCCCAATTTATAAAAAGAAAAAAGTCTCAAAACCAAATTTTTGGTTTTGAGGGTTTTGTTTTATAAATAATTTTACATTTGTTATTTAATTATCGGATGTGTTATGCAAATGCCCAAATTTTTAGCTATCATTTGAAACAAGGCAAGTTTCTAGGGCAAGGATTAGCAGAATGTTAAATATATTTGAAAAAGTATTAAATTTCGTATGTTTTGGGATTTTTTTTTCGAATGCACTTGACACATTCCCAGATGATTGCCTAGCACTTAAGAACCCGCGAGTTTCTATGCCAAGAATTGGTTGTGTAAATTTCGGAACATGTATCTTTTTTTAGCTAAATTTGGGTCTTTTAATTGGTTTTTGTAAATAATTAAAACTTATTTTCTAATTTTCGAATGCACATTGCACATTTCCAAATAATTTCCTCAAAAAAGGAGAAAAACACGCGTTTCTAGGCCAAAAATTATCTTTGTAAGACACGGGATGTGCATGATAGCATACATACATTATTCAAAGGAAATTAATATGATATGATTTGTAGTGCTCATAAGGGATGACGTTGTTTCATTTCCTCGATATTTGTTTTAAAAAAATCGTCGAGACACGGACTTAAAAAAAAAAATCTGATGTGGACAACACATGACTTTCCTTATATAATGTATTGAATTTATTACTTTTACAGTAAAATAAATAGGTTTTTCTTATAGTAGATACTAATATTCTTTCCAAGATATTAATTTTCTTCAATTAGACGTCATTTTCATTGATTTAGAGTCATTTTTAGCTATTTGGCAAGATTTTCGCTAATTTGGCAACACTTCAAAAAGTCGCCAAGTTGGCGACATTCCGCCAAATTCGTCGCCAAAATCTCGCCAAGCGTTATGAACGCAGAAATAAGTTATTCTTACAGCAAATAAATGACTATTAGCGTTCAAATACAAAAGTATTACTCAAAGTATCTTTTTTCATGAATGGAACGAGCTTGATCCACGAGAATGATGTTACCCAATTTATCGCATGGTATTACATCTGAAAAGTGAACATGTTCCTCAAGAGGAAATTTTTTTTTTTATTTTATATGACTTTTTAATAATTTTTTTTAAAAATGTGCAATATCTCGAGAACGGTTCATGTAAGCGTTCTAAAATTTATGTCAATCGTTTTCTAATGAAAAATTACATAAGAAATGTCTATTTATGTAACTTTATTACTGGTTTTGATTTTTTGACGATTTTTTCAAAATTTCATTCGAAAATTTAGGGGGGTTCTGAACATTCGATTGCGTATAAAAACAATAGGCTTCCAGTGTTTACGGATTGTGATTTTTGTACCAAATTTTGTTCGAATCGGTCCATTCGTTCGTCAGTTATCGTCTCCACAGGCTCACTGACACACACACATACTTTCACACACACACACACACACAGACATCACTTCAAAAATGTTTGATTCGTGATCAGGGATGCTTGAAAAGTGCTCTCCCGTCGAAAACTCGAATTCGAATTTTCGATCCCGTCACAATACTTTCCTTATACATTATGTATATAAGGAAAGTAAAAAGTTCCAAATGATCCACCAGAAAACCTACTTGCATGTGGTCATACACATATTCTTAAATACATCAAAATTGCATTTTTTAGTTTATATGATACTTACTTTGCAGCATCCAAAACAGGAAGATTAGCTTAATTCTACAGTTTGAATTCTACAGAAAGTTGTGTTTATCTTCGCAGTCTAACAATTTTTTTTTTAATTACTACATTTTTTTTTAAGAAAACGCATCAAAGCAACAAATGCATCTCCCTTAATGAGATGCATAGGACTGCGGTTTCTCCCCGGTAGATTACACATGCCTGAGCACTCTCCTAGAGAAAGGATCGATTATTTTCTTTATTTTTTTTTTCCAGGTTTGTTGATCGCATGCTTCTAAATTTGGTTTGAAACTAACATTGAGTTATACAGCGTTTTTCAACGTGTGTTATAGTTTCGTGTAAATTTACGGAAAATTAAAGAATTTTGATGTACAGTTTGGACCACATTGGACTTTTTCTCATTTTGGGGTTCCGAGACCAAAAAACTTCGAAAAACGGTGAGCTATTGAATACAACTGGAGTGAGTGCATATTACACTTTAACATTGTTTGGCCGCAGTTCCTTTCGGAGTTGACGAAAATCATCCGCGTTTGAAAATACAATTCTTTATGTAGTATAGCGGGCTTTTATCTAAGACCTAAATATGTGGGTTACAAGAAGTTGGTGGTAGGAGGATGGTACGGTAGCTGTAGTTGTGTCCCCACTAGATTCTAGTCTAAATTAAATGGGAATATCCCGGCCATAGATAAGGATATGGGAATATCCCGGCCATAGATATGGGAATATCCCGGCCACAGATACCTTACACTTTGGTGTATGTCATACGGTCTGGGTCGAAAGTGGAAAGATCTCCTCTAGTTGTTGCAAGCCAATCTGAAGACTCGCTTGTACGTTGACGATATTCTGCCGCCAATTGCTCTGCCTATCCTGTCAAGTCGCCCAGGTTCCATTTACCAACAAAACAAAGCTCGAACATATACTGCACAACTTTCTCAACAATGTCTTCAAGGATTTAATACCCTCCTATTGCCATTCAGATCTCCAGACCTATCACCAATAGAGAACGTATGGGACATGCTGTGACAGCAATTGCAGCCTTCTCTGAATACCACTGAATTAGCTGATCGGTTGCAACATTTGTGGCAGAATCTTCCGCAGAGGGACATAAGCAACCTAACTGACCCTATGCCGCACCGAATATCGACTTGTATAGTCGGTAACCACTTAATAAAATATCAGCTTCTTGTTGTCACCATTTCTTAATAAAACGTTTTTAACTGATCCCAAATTCTAATCATTTGCATATTTTCTCAAACGACACATATATGCCGATCTTCGTGGCTGTAGGCTCAATTTCTTATGGGTGCATATAATTTTTTGTGTGTATAGCTTCAATGATTTTTCATCACTGATTTGAACGAATTTTTAATCACCTTTTTAAAAGCGCAGTGTCATCATGTCAGAGCTCCAAATACAATTTCGAAGGCTAAAAAACTCCTGTTTGCTGATTTTACCATGCTGAATTTAAATCTGAAAGTCGTTTTTAAAATTAACCCTTGGATCTGGGAAGATAGCCTCTCAAAGTTTGACCTTTTTTGCTATTTTTGTTTATAATCTCAGGTCGAAGATGTTGCCACAACATGATGCAATTGCATGGTTATGAGAACTTAATGCTTGAAGAAATAACAGGAAAACTGTATTCAACTCATGAAGTTAGAGGCGAGACCACCTCCATGATTCAGCTGACTAGGAAAGTTCATTTTGTGAGGTCATCCCTATTTAAAAATTCAGAATATGAATATCTAAGCCATGGACTTAGAGAGACTTATTTTCTACTTTATCTTCAAAATCACGTTGTAAACGATGCAATTATACAAACTTTGTTTATAGATAGATTGGTTGGAGCTGAATTATATGATCCATAAAGTAAGAGAGAGTTAGACTCTTTTCTTCTATGGTATGGCTAGACCAATTAAAAACTTAAGATGAAAAGTTTGAGGTATTAAACTTGATAAATTGATTTTCTAAGGTTATAGGTGAACGTAACTTCATTGCGTTATGTTAGGAGACGGTATAGTTTGTATGTCTTTATAGGGAGATATTATCCTATAAGAGATAATAATATTGAATAGGGGTGTGTATTACTGGTATGTGACTGTGGATATTAGAAGTGGGTGGGAGGATCGGTGGCAGTTGATGTCCGCCGGTTCCTGTTTCTCATGCATGCTCCTGTTTCTCATGCCGGTTCCTGTTTCTCATGGTGTACTTACATGAGTTTAGTGTCCGAAGTGCGCGGAAGTTTGCTGGTTTATAAAAAAAATTCAACTTCGATCAAAGTCTTCGAGAAATAAATATTTCGAAAGAACGTAAGATTAAATAAACCAATTGCAGAGATGGGAAGTCCACAAAATATAAAAACAATTTTTTTTTAATTGAACACCAAAATTTTTAGTATAAGTAAATTATTACTGGAAACGAGTGCATATTAAGTGGTGCAAATAGAATCAGAAATGAATGAAGTAATATAAAGCATCACCATATTTTATGGACAGCTGACCTTCAGAAACAAAAAAATTATGTTATTCATTATTTTGATCCTTTTACTGGCTTCTTCATCGATATTGAATATGTAGGATCATTTCATTACTTTTATGTTTCCTACTTATAGGGGCAAATCTAGTAGAGAGATTGTGACTATATAACCTGTGTGAGAGATTGTGACTATATGACTATTTGACCAAATGATGACCACAAAAATCTGAATATAATATTTCGCAACTATCAATGTTGGTATATTATTTTGAAATAACTCTGTTTAATTTTAAATAATATTTTGGGGGGGTTTTATTTGCACGAGAAAGAAATATTTTAATTTAAAAATAAAATAATAGTAATTATAAATAAATTAATGATTATTTATTAATAAAAATATAATATATAAAATGTGTCTACAAAATGTACAACGGTAAAATTATAACTAATGAAAATTTTGATTTATTGGAAGCTCAACTATTTAACATATTTTTCTCTATTAATAAAAGGTTTATAAAAACATTTTGACGTAGTTAACATTTTACTGTAACATTTTAATTTATATACAATTTAATATCGAACGGCCGAGTAAATGTTGCATTATTATTACATATTTAGTATTTTTCAAAAGGATTTCTGTTTCTGTGTGTGTGTAACGCGTAGAAAAGAATTCAAGCTTTCAACAGCTTCGAAGATTTGGCATCTCAGCTTATGCAAATATGCACCTTGTCGGGATTTTTTTTTTTTTAATTCAATTAGTTTAAAGGTTATGAATATTTAAAGTCGAAATTTCGTTGTTTCTAAATCCATTTATCCCAGCAGACTATTGTTTGCAGAATGGCAGATGTTTATAGACAATTAGCGCGACACAATGTGGGTGATGAAATCAAAAATTCTAAGTTCCAGAATTTTACAGATATCATTTTGATTTTTTTAAACGAGCAATTATTTTATAAGAATTCGCTTGACAAATCTCTTCTATAGCACTAAAATATTCGGAGATAGTATTTAATTATCTAATTTTACTTTTCGGCATTTATTTCACGAAAGTGCAGCAGACGAAACACATAAAGTGATTTAAATTGAGAAGTTTTCTTATTCCTTGAATTTTAAAGATATGATTCATATTTTTAAAAATACAATTATTTGCCATTAAAAGCATTGTAAAAAAATCATTTGAATCGGATAACTACAAACATAATCCCGATTTTTACCTCCTTGCATTTTCTTCAATCCTAAAGGTGATTCAGCGCAACGAGAAAAGGCGTTGTTGTTGAGAACCAGACGGTCCGACCTACCAGAAAGGTGTAAGGTAACGATTTAGACGACCGTGAAGAGTCACTCAATTTAGAACGGAACCCAGTGGGGGGAGGCATCCACAGGGACCGTACCCTCCTTCCCCTACCACCAACCTCTCGGAAGGGCTTACGGACCCAAATTTTTAACGTGATCGTACTCAGCGTGAACACGACGGCAGTTTTGGCAGCTGAGGGAATCGAACCGAGGCCTACCGAGTGCAATCCGAGCACTAATCACTGGACTACCGCGCCCCACGAGAAAAGGCGTGTTTAAGCGCGTTAATGTGTTTTTATAAATCTTATGCAATTTTCGAGGAATCTTCTTATCAAGTTTAAAAAGATTGATAATATCCTGTTTTTAACACTTTACAACATAGTTGAAAAGTGTTTATGACTTTGTTCACTCTGTCTGTCTGTTAGCACGATAATTGCCGTAAAAATGACTTTATCAAAATGAAATTTTAGTATGTTTTTCAAACAGTCTCTGGGACCTATGGGAATATAAATGAATAATATCATCCAATTAGTTTGGGATTGAACCCAGGTTGAAAAAATGAAATACATTTAACCCTACAGGACCTAATTTTTCAAACATTTTTAAGCGACTTTAAAATTCACAAATTGCTTCGAAAATTTTAGAAAATATTCAAATTATTTCATAAAATATATAAAAAAAATTTCAGTAAAATATGTTAGGTAGTTTTTTAAATAAAAATTATTTAATATAGGGAGAAAAACAAATTCAATTAAATTCTGACTCTTGCTATATCCTCCAGAAAGAGACACGAGATATATTATATAATACATATCTTTCCAAGGGTTTTATTATTTTATATATAAGAAAGGTTTCATATTTTAAAATAAATAAGGTAGATAACAATTTTTCAAATTTTTAAATAAAATAAATCATTATAGTGTTGTAATGAATGAAACGGTTGGAAAAATGTTTATGAATGAAATGCTGCCTTTATAGAGAGGCGATTTGTATTTTGATGACGTCATTTGAATAAAGTTCATTTTCTTCGATGAAGTTTTCAAATATAATAAATTAATGTAGTATTGTGATAATTTTAAAAATATTACCGAGGAATGTATCGCATTTGAGATGTTTATATAAAAATGCATTGAAGTTGGAAAGTGTTTCATAATCAATGCTTTATGCATGATTGACCTTTCTTGTTTAAGTTTATAAATGCTTATTTCTCGAAAACAAAAAGTGGTAGCTATAAATAATATTAGGTTATTTGTAGTCCTTTGAAAACCATATAGGAGTGGACAATTGGATTTTGGATAGGTTCTTAGTTTTTGAAAAATAGTGGCAACAATTTCGATATTTTAATATTTTGTAGATGTGGTCCTAATTTCGATGTCTTAATATTTTGAACTATTTTGAAAAAGTGGTTCTTAATTATTTAAAATTATTTTAAAATTGTCAAAAAAGATAAACTTTCTACATAGAAAAATGTTATTCAAGCGAAATCATTTCGACTCGGGCCATGCCGTTGATTTTAGAAAGCTGTTTCGGGCCGGGCTCAAACTTGACTTTCAAAAAAGGTCAAACATATTTGATTTTGAAATTTTTTCTGGGGCCGAATATATTTATTTCGCCAGGCCGAACATATTTAATTTTGAAAATTTTTCAAATGAGTTTTAATTGAATACATGAAATAATTATCTTTATTTCAGCTATATATAGATAAATGTTTTAAAAAAAAACTTTATTTCAATTCTTCGTAGAAAATTTTCACACATTCATGTTCCCTGGACGAGTCGGACGGTCTGGGTCTTCAACACATTCATGTTCCCGGCCATCCATTATGTTGCTCTTAGTCCTCGGACGAGTCGGATGGTCTAGGCTTTCGACACATTCATGTTCCCGCCGGCCGTCCAAATAGATGCTCAAGTCCTCAGGACGAGTCGGACGGTCCGGGTCTTCAACACATTCATGTTCCCGGCCGTCCAAGAGGATGCTCTATGTCATCGGATGAGTCGGACTGTCTGGGTCTTCAACACATTCATGTTTTCGGCGGCCGCTCACTTTGCTGCTCATACTCTCGGGTGAGTCGGGCGGCCTGGGCTTTCTACACATTCATGTTTTTAACACATATGAATATAAATTATTTCGGGCCGGATCAAGCCGAGACTCAATGGTCTTCGGGACTGGTTTAAGTACTGCTATTGTCGTGCCAGGCAGGGAAAAACTCTAAATTTTCGGTCCGTTCTGACCCGTATTGGAACCACTGCTGATCTTTTTGTATAGTCTAGTGTTTCATTCACAATTTGCGATTTTATTTTGTCACAGAAAATTGATTTAAATGACGTATGAATTGTTAAATGATACCTTTAAAAGCACAATTTTATAACAAAATTTAAAAAAGCAATAAAAATAAATAATAATAATTATGAGAAACGTATATAAACGATTCTTATGCATGCCTTTATATAATTTAAAAATATTACCTTACTTTACGCAGGCACAACCTAGCTCTGCGAAAAATTGAAGCAATCTGGACTGAATGAAGATTCCATGCTTTTCAGCATTTTACAGAAAATATATTCACATTTTCTGAGAGACATAAATTACTTGCCCAATTATAGACACTTTTAAGGGAATACATACTGGGTTTACTTTCCAAATCCCTGGACAATGTGTTTCAGTATTTTTCTCCTGCTGTTTTGCCGACAGCATAGAGAAGAAAATAGGTTTTGTCCGAAGAACTCGTACCAGAACCTAATTGCTCTTTCATGGTTTGTCCCCACCAAAGAGCTAGAATCACGTGATTGCTTCTCGAAGGTCCCCACATATGTGTACTACAAATGATCTGCACCCTCCGGTTGCAAGATCTGCTTCTCCGAATTTCCTCAAGAAAAATGCCGACAAAGTTTGGGGACTTCCTGGACCACCCTCGTTGACATAGCCCTTATCCAGGTGGCTCATACGTATTTAAATGAGATTTATGACATCGCAAAGAAACCATTGTCCCACGTTCATCAGATGGCTTTGCTTCAACACGGGCTTCAAGGATTTTGTTTCACGAAAGAGAATCGGTAATTTTGTAGTGAACATTTAGAAAATTAAAGTAAAAAATAAGTTTTTAAAATGAAATTTATGAAGAACAAAACACACTCTTATTCCGATTTTTTTTCCGAGTGATTGCCAAAATTTCCGACTTTTTTGAGTCAGGGGGGGTGTGACACCCCCCCACACCCCCCCGGTACTTACGTCCCTGTCTGTGTGTGCAATGTATGTGTCCACTCTAGCTCAAAATCTAATTGACCAAATTTCACAAAATTTGGTAGATAAGTCATTTGTGTGCAACCCTGGCGCTGATTAAATATTGATACGTTTCGAAAAAAAAAAATACCTGTCATTTCTTACGAAGTGTCCGACAAAAATCATCAAATTCTTAAATGAAAGACTACATATGCTCAAATGCATACCAACCCCATAACTCTAGAACTAGCCGTTCTCAAGATATTTTACTTTTTACGTCTTTTTGCAACGGCGCCCTTTGAAAATACGTCCTGTGCAAATTCAGCGTGATTTCAAATAATTAGCTGTGTTATTTGGATGAAATTGAACTCACGTCTCACTTTAATGAATTATGAAAGAAATAAAGAGAAAATGAATTTGAGTCTGTAGGAAAAGTCATGTACTGCTCACATCAAATTTATTTTTTATATTATATAAATGAAGTGCAGTTCGAAATTATTATGCCATATTATATTATACATGCAACCACTTAACGAAACTAATGTTTCTTTTTCGTTTTTCTATTTTAGTGCCTGATGGAAAACCAACAATAATTAGCGCATACAATACAAGTAGTACGTCAATACGAGTCCAGTGGGCGCCACCTCCCCAGCACACTATTCACGGTGAATTTTTAGGTTACCGTATAACTTTCAGACCAAGGGACCGGCCTGAAGAACAAAAAGAAATACTCCTGCGAGATCCTGCGTCACGGGTGAGTGACATCCAAACAAGTTGAATTTTACTAGCATCTTGCATTCAACTCATTAGTCATATGTTGTTAAAAAAACAGCAAAACAGACATATTATTTATTTGGAAACCGCTAACTAAATGAACGTGCTCATCAAAGTTTGGGAAGTGCAATTTTAAATTTAAAAATTAATCATCGTCGTTTCAAAATTTGTTTTGTAGGATGGCGTCTGGAGTTTCTGTTAAAAGATGTTTTGTTTATTTACTCGTAAGAGCATACCGTTACTCTTCAAATTCAGTTTTCTCAAATCGGTATATAAATTTTAAAATGTGTCAAGGAAATATTCTGTAAGATAATGATACTGAATGTACCTAAACATTTATAAATTTCAGGTATGTAAAAAAATTGTATTTTCTTGTCTTTTGATTATATATATATATGTGTGTATTATAAAATGCTTAAAAATCCACAAATTTAAATTGTAAATTATTTGTGTCTTCATAAATAAGTTAAAAGGTATTTTATATCTTGAATCCTAATATTTATTAACTTTGTGATCAAAATTGCTGTAAATTATTAAATCTGCATAATCTAAAAGTTAAATGATCATGTATTATTAACATGTCATGAGCCAAGATATTAACCCTTTTATTGATACAAATTGTGGACTCTTGGAGAAAATTATTTGACTCGTAAAAGGGATATTTTTAGCTTTATTAACAAATTCGGTTTTTTGTTAAAATATTTATTTTAGGATTTTATTTGTAAACCAAAAATCTGTTTCCTGAATGCTTTTCCTATAACAATATTCTGCAAAAAAAATATTGTGTTGATGATAATATAGATGGATAACAGGATTTTTTCAGGTCATTCTCGATGATGATGTTCAGAATTGAAATGTTTCTCATACGTTGAAATGCTTATTTGTATATTCAAAATTCTTTATTTTTAACCATAAGATTTTAATATAATGTTATATTTCTCTTTGTGATTGAATATCAAGTCAATATTAGTAATCAAGTCACATATAGTCACACATGTACATAATCAAATCATGATGTGCTGAACCCAGAGGTGAGCTGTAGCTGGTACTCATGCATTGGATACTAGTTAGAACTTTTAATCTGGCTGAAGGACCACCCATACAAATTGTGGGATTTCTCCAAACATTTATCATGCCCCTCTCCCCCTCTATATTTGATTTTCCCCTACTTGTAAAGCTTACATGTCTTCCAGCGGGAGCTCATGACTTCAGGAATGGGTGAAGCTAGCGGATTCAGTGGTGCAGCCCCGTAACCAAAAAAGTAACATTATTATGACATATCCCCTTGTTCTCTTGGGTGTGTTCTCAAGAATCAAAAATGAGTCCGAATTTCTGAATAACTGACACTTTTATTTAAAAGCACCATTAAGCATGAACAGAAGTAATACATGTCTAAAAACACTATTGTTATCTTACAAAACAATTGTCAGATACAATAAAAAAGTAACGTAATCACAAAATAGCAGAAACTATTCTGAAAACAGTGACATATCTCACAATTCAATTTGACATAGATTGCACTAACTGTACCCAACTGAATGTGATGACCTCCTTATATATATATATACTCTCCACATAAAAAATCTCTAGAAAGTTTGCATAAAATGGAAAGTTCTAGTGATAAAGAGAGAATTTCAATGTCTTCGAAAATGCCAGTAAAAGTCTAGGTGATATTTCGCCAAATCTGGAGCCAGTGCTGCGAAAATGTCACCAATTTTGGGCAACCCTTTCCTACACATAATGACAATGGTTGCCTATAAAATTGCTTTCTCCTTGTTAGTAAGCAAAATGTCATGAAGCATTTAACATATTCGTAATAAATGGTTTATACATGTTTTACAAACAGATTAGTATGTGTAAACAAAACAAAAATATATTTAGTAAATACTTGCCAGTCATTTCTTAAATATAACGGCAATTTTTCTATCATTCAAACCTGTGAATTTATCGATTTCGTCAAAAAATGGTTGTGAATTTATTAACTCTTTTAATAATGCCTTTTCAATTGAAATTTTTGACAAATTTGTATGTCATTTAAGGGTCATTCCGTAATCAACAAAAAAAAAAAAGAATATTTGGTTGCATGACCATTTTTAAAATTTTTTATATTTTGCACATATGTTCCTAAATATTCCAATAGATTAAAAACAATTTTAAAATTTTTTCTTATTGTTTGTTTTTTATGTACGGTCATTTTTCCAACATGGTGGACTATAAATTTGGCCAGTTTTGATGCTCACGTAAACTTAAATATCTTAGAACTAAAAAAAAAAAGACTTGGAATAAAAACCATTTTACTGGTCTTAAAGTGGACTACATTTCATGTTATTGTAATGTTTGGCTAACTCAAATCGGAGGGGCTGAAATTCAGCGTTGAAATTTAGCATCAATTTTGCTAAAAATGCAGTTTTTAGGCCTCTTAAAATAAATAAAAGAAATTAATCTGAATCTTCAAATTTTCACCACATCTTACCCTACTCCCATAGTCTTAGCCTGGAAAAAATTTAGTCTCTACTCCACTTTTTACTTAGATTTTAGGGTTGCCAAACTTCTAAAATTTCAAAAATGATCACTTGTAACACCCCCCAAAACCCCATTTGGGGCATAATTTAAAAATTTGAAAATTGGTTCAATAAAACAACAACTCCATACAGATAATCAAGGTGAAAGGTCCTTTTTTGTATATTTTATCTTTTCTATTTTTAAAATTGAAAAGAAAAGTGACATTTTCAACAGATGGAAAATTTTCAAAACAGGACGTTATTTATTAATACCTAAATGTCTATTTAAAAATATGTTGTTTTGCTTGGGAATTTCTTTATTTATTATCATTAACATTAATTTAAAGGTGATATCATATATTCTTGCTTATGATTGGGGGGGGGGGGGGGGGGAGAAGTTGTGTTAAAAAAAAGTCGTATCCCAATATGGTACTTTTCCATTTCGCCAAGCAGACTTTATTGGCGACAACACACAGTATACACATAAAAAAATGTTAATAAATGTTAGTTCTAAGAATTTTTTACTTTTGAGGCATAAACATTTTAATATCGTTTAAACATTTTTTCAAATGGGTCGGCGACTTTATCACCTGCGCCGGCGAAATGGAAAAGTACCCAAAATATTATTTGTACCATGTTACCTCAAGCAAAAAGTTCTTTCAATGTTCTAACTTTGCATTATCTTCAACTGATATGAAAATTACCAAACACATACAGATGACCATATGTATTATCAAATTTTGTATATTTCTCCCTTTCTATTTATAAAATTCAAAAGAAAAGTGACATTTTCTGTATTAAAAATTTTAAATGATAGGGAATTAGTTATATATATTTAATGTTTGTACAAAAAATGCCATTTTGCTTGTACATTCGAATATATGTTCAATCATTTAAATTAATTATTCATTAGATTTCATCATATTTTTTATCTTTGGAAAAAAGATCCAATAAAATAATAAATAAATGTTCATGTTTCTTGCCTAATTATATATTAGGAAAATAAATTTAAAACATCTATTATGCTGAAAAAATATGAAATTTAATAAAACAACCATTTTTCTCTTTAATTGCTTTGGAAAACATCTTTCTCAGATATGCTCTGATTCTTCCCCAGCAGCCTTCTTTCTCGACAAGGTACCCTACTGGGTTGAAAATGAGGGGGAAATAGGTCAGAGGTCACATCTGATTTTGGAATCACTGGGTATTGGCTTAGTTTTGTAGGTGTGAGAGTTATATCAGTTTGATGTGAAACATTGAGCTCCACAGCAGTCTAGTTGCATTTCTATTGGAAATGATGTCTACCATTGGAAATGCTGCTTCATATTTTATCAGATAAATTTTTAAATTTTTATTCTTAAATAGATTGTTCTCACTACGATCCATTTTCATCTCATAAAGCTCGAGTAAGTAAAGGCCTGAAAACAATTATTTTATAGAACAACAAAAAGCAACAAACTTGCGTGATCTTATACCTGGTAAATCTTTATGCTCAAGTAAAGGTCAACCACTGAGAATTTCAAAAAGAGTAGTTCCGATGAATATCAGACTAGTGAAATAGTCATTGAAACTGTCAACATAACATGTAATGTATTAGATGTCTCACCAATTAAAAAAAACCTAAGTCAACGCAAAAAAAATCACATGGAAAGACAAAACTCAAAAAGATATGTTAACTTGACTCAAAAAGCTGTTAAACTTAGTTGGCAAAAAGTTTAGATGTTGAACTACCTTCCGAACAGTCTAAATTTTTTGTGCTTATAAAACACTTCGAACTCTTTAAATCAATCCATATTTTATCCATGTTTTTATTTCATCAGCTAAATTGAAAAAATCTTAAACATGAGAAAAAAAACTTCAAAAATTTCAAATTTAAGTGCTTAAAAAGGGTTTCATTAAAAAAAATATATTACAATTAGTTTATATCATATGAAAGCTTGAAATCTTTGCTTTAAAATGGCACCTGAAATATTGGTTTGTGACAAATACAAGTGGTTTTATTTTAGAAGGAATGAACATCACTTTTCACAGAAATATGATCTTGAACAATGTTTCAAGGGGCAAAATCTCCCTTTCTGCATTTTTAAAAAAATTGAAATTCTGGCTTTCGCCTTCTTCCCACGTATATAAGCTAATTTTAATTTTTGATCAAAATCCATTACTATGATGCAACTCCCATTTGTTGATTTGACACGGAATGACACTTAATATTTTTAAACAAGAAAAACTGTGTTCTGAAGAAACATTAGTGGATAGAAAAGTCACTATTAAACAAAACAGTTTGTAAGCTTCTTTAAAGATGTTTCTGTTTGTTCACAGTTAACATTTCCATGAAAATTTATGATTCCATATCTCTGTACTGTTCATGCCTATAAATAAGTAGCAATTCATTTTTCAATCTTTGAAAGTTAGCAGATATATTAGGAACACCTTTAAACTACTAAATACTTCTGTAGGAAATTTATCAGAATACAAATTTTGAAGTATTCATTAGTATAACAAAACTAAGCTTTTCCATGTCTTGAAAACGTGTGTTAATTTGTAGTGAGAGTATCCAAGATTTCATAAAACAAAATTTTATAATTTTTAAAAAGTATTATTTAATCTCAGATATGTGTATAACTCTTTTTTTACCCTGACGGTGTTCAGTTGGTACAGTGAACAAAACAGTTGCTAGCAAAAAACACTTTAATGATGGAAAAGACTTAAATCAGTATCTGAATGCACAGTCAGTCCAGTAAAGGCAGTGAAACAATGACTTTGACATAAGTCCAGTGCATCACAAAAAAGTTGGGATCATACAGGGGGGGGGGGGGGGGGGGAGGGTTAGCTGGCCAGATTGGATATTCTACAGAACACTGCTTGTACAGCATCAACCACCACATATATCTTAAAAAGTGCTCCCATAGCATGTGGTAGCTCATGCAACAAATAATGTTTTGAATACCTAAACAAATTCCAAGATGCCTGATTCCTGGGAGAGGGGGATCTTGCTACATACCATTAAATGCGTTCATAAAAGATATGTTTTTCTTGATAGTTTTACTGCTGAAAGTTCTACAGGGGGGGGGGGGGGGAGCAGTACTTGTTTCTTTTCCTTTGGCTGCAGTTCATTGGACTCTATTTTTTGGGTTTGCCGGAAAAAGTCAGAAATTCGCTGGATGTGGCCCAAAGCAATTGCAACATACTGTGGGAGTTTCCCTTAACACACTGCAATCTATGCATAGCCCAGTCAAATTTCGCTCGTACTCAAATTAAATCCGATGTTTTTTATTATGTTTTACACTTGCTCAGTGGTGTCCAGGGAAGGTAATATCAAAAGTCCTGATGAATAGGAAGTAAGCTAGAGTCATAAAACCAAAAAAACAAGAAAAAAAGACGTCTTTTTTTGGTTTTATGAAAATATCTTGAAAACGGTCAACAAAATATCTCGAAAACGGCCAGCAAAGAACTTTCTATATATACAAAATGAAAGAGTATTAAAAATCCTATAAAAAAAGGTCCTCTTCACTTTTTTCGTACCTCTAATAGTTTTCGAGATAATCACACTTAAAAAATGGCATATTTTTCAGGTTTTGTCCTATCAAAGTTTTTTCCTATAGAAACAGGCTTATATGTCATGAACCATGAAGATGCTTCTAGGGCATGTGCTTGGTAGGGCAGTACGAGCTCATTTACTGATCCAGACAGCTCTATCAAAAATTATACTGGAGCAAGTTGAAATTACTTCTGATGTGTGCATCACAGTTAATGAGGTTTTGACCAATTTCCTAGCTAACAGTTCTACAATGGATTTGTTTAACCAGAATCAACATCTAACTACTTTTGCAGCAAAAATTAGTGAAAAGTTGGAGCAACTGCAGGGAAATGGGCAGAGGTCCTTTGGATCCAGTACTTCAACATGGTAGCGTTGATGAAAGATTACATCAATGCTGAATGGTAGGGTGATTGGAATACATATCTCAAGTGTGTACATTGAATGATCCCCCATCTTTCATGCGACCGGTCATTTCTCATACTCCAAATGCTGCCACCTGTACTTGCAGGACATGTTACAGCTAGAGTCCATTATGACCCCAGAAGAATTTTAAAAATTTGCAGATCAGGGGTACTTCACAATGCAAAGAACCAATAGCTTTTGGATGGGGGTATGGTCAGACATGACCATAGAACAGACTTTAATGCTTAACATGAAAAGTGTAAGGGGCCTCATACGAGGACGGGGAGTCACTGATAGTGTCTTGAACAAGTGGACCTTGAGGATGACTGCAACTCACGACATCTTTTCATCCCTTGAAGAGTTTTGCGGTATTCTCTTTTCATCTGCTGAACAACATGAAGATATCCGAAAATCTCATAGAGGTAAGGATGCCGCAGATATTGATAAGCTCTCTGCTTGGCTTGATAATCACCCACCATTTCCTGAACTACAGCAAATCATGTTTATAGCAACTGGACTAGTAGGGGATGCAACAGTAACCTGTTTCAATGCTATAGCAATTGGCAAACAATCAATACAGAAAATTGTTGTTAAATCCTTTTCAAGAATCTTATTGTCACGAAAAGATCGAGCTCTCCCTCTATCGAGCATAAGCTGCACCATTACTATCGATAGTAATAGTGCAGTTATTGAACCTTTTTACTTTTCCAGAGGATATCGATAAGTAAAAAAGCAGAAAAAGACTTGGTCACTATATGCACTATGAGTTGACTCCATTTCCCTTAGCTCTCTTCGACAAAACTGGGATGCGTAAAACCAAGAAAGCAGCCCTGTACGACTCGTTTGAGGTGATAAGAAAGAACTTGGACTTTGAGAACTATGACTTTGTTGATGGTGGTTTCCTACTACACAAAGTCATATGGCCGACAGGTGGTACTGCTTCATCTATTTGCCAAAGCTATGTAAATTACATATTGAAACATTACCCTTAGAAAAGTTGTGCAGTAGTTTTTGATGGGTATTTAAATGTTGTCAACAACACAAAAAAAGCCGAGCACCATCAAAGGTATAAAGTGAAAAAAGGTCAGTTGATATCCTTTTTGATGGAAACACAAAGGTAATGATTAAATAAGACCACATTCTGTCAAATGACAACAAACCATGGCTAATGTCAACGCTGACAGCCAAACTTAGAGAAAGCAGCATAGAATGCCATGAAAGTCCAGGTGACGCAGACATCTTGGTCATTAGAACTACCATAGATAAATCGTCATCAGGTAGCAATGTGGCAATAGTTGGAGAGGATGTCAACCTTATGGTTTTGCTAACAGCGCTAACTTTAACGGATCGAGAAATACTGTTCGTGAAGCCAAGCCATGGTAAAGTGGAAACTAAGATCTTCTCCTCACAACAGTTACAAGAATCGGGATTAAAGAACAGCATCCTTTTCCTTCATGCCACCAGTGGCTGTAATAGTACTACTTACAGGAAAGGAAAAGCTACATTCTTCAAACTGATCAAGAAGCATCAAAACCTGCTCGATCTTGCTATTGTGTTCAGCAGCCCACATTCCACACATGAGGTTGTTGCAGAAGCTGGCTACAGATATTTCCTTCGACTGTACGGAGCATCCTCAAAGGAAACCCCCCTTAATTATCACAGGTACAATTCATTCACAAAATCAATGTCCAAAGTAAAGCCTGATATTTCTGCACTTCCTCCAACAGAGGGAGCTGCCAGGTAACATGCTTATCATGTGTACCACCAGGTGCAGTTGTGGCTGCGAAATGAATTGTCACCTGAACAATGGGGTTGGGAATTCAGACAGACGCGTTTGAAACCTATTCAGACCAAAGAGAAGTGCGGATCCAGGGGGAGGGTGCAAGGGGCGCGCGCCCTCCCCGAGAATAGGATTTCAAGGCAGAAAAATATAAAAATATAAAATTATTAGAAAATAAAAATATAGGAAATAAATAAAAATAAATACAGGAACGTTTAAATTATGCTTAAAAAATCCGACAACACAATCTAAAGTAGAAAATATAAGCTGAATTCAAGGAAGAAAGAGGAGGTCGTGACTTGGTCACAGCACAGTAGGTGTTATTTATTTTCACAAATGAAATACATTTGGTCGAATAATGAAAATAAATTCAGAAACATTTTATGATAGCCTAACGATGTGTTCACACAGAGCCCAGTGTCTCTTTCAGGCATACCTCCAGGGGACGAAGCCCCCCGGAGACAGGTATTGCCCCCTTGCGACATTTTATGTTAACCTAGTTTCTATTTATGTGACACAGTTCTTTGATATATGTATACTGGACAAATAGAAAACTTGCCCCCCCCCCCCATAAAATGTCATTCGCCCCCACCCCCGGCCAAAAAGTCCTGAAAGAAATACTTGGCAAGACTTTCCTCGAATTTTCTAAGATAGTATGGTAGGTGTGCTTTCAGAGCGATAATAGCTAATCGAGTTCAGCAAGCTAATGAAAAAGTAAAATTTTATTGAATTATGCCTTATTTTTCAATATTTTGTAACTGGAGCGAACTTTGTGAAAAAGTTAAATATAGTAGGAAAATAAAAGGTTTTCGGAGTTTAATGAACGAAAAGGAAATTACCGTGAACAGGAAACTGAAACTCACAGACTATAGTACTGAAACCAGCGTACATTGCAGATTCTAATCTTTCGAGTGCGATAAGAATTTCTATCTTACAATGTTTGTAATCGTGCAAATTCGACCTTTTTAATTGGAAAGAGGCCTTTTTAATTGGTCGTTGATACCAAGCAGTTGTGATTCTGGGAATGCCTCTATCAATAATTCCTCAAACGTTTGTACTCGAGACATCGCAGCATAAGTAAAGCCAAGGGAAAATTGGAGTTTGTCAATTTCTACAACGCACTGATGACGGATCTTGGGTTATATCTTGAATTCGAAGAGTTGCATATGCGAGATTGCATATGATACAATACACTGTTTTAGGGTTATGCCTTGACTTAGGTGGGCGTTGATTGCATATGCGAGAATATGCAATAGAATGTGAGAATATACAATGTACATCGTACGGAAATAATGAAAAACTATGGAACAGACACAATTTTTAACCAAAATCAGAAATAGAGGCATCAAATTAGAGAGAATTTTAAGGGGAACTAGTTTAATGATTTGCCTCTGTGACTGCAGCGGAGACGGTGAGACCTGGTTGAAGGGAGTAGAAGCAAAATTATTACTTGAAAGTGACTAATATGGTTTCATTTGTATTTATACGAACTAACTTCAAAGAAAATTTCATCACAATTGTTAAAGTCGTTTTTGAGGAAAATTATTTCGTTTTTCATACTTTTCACACTATTTTCTAGTTTTTTATACTATTTTCGATTTCTATAGCTAAAAACCTAGTCCGCGTTAGTTGTGACCCCTGTGCAAAATTTTAGTTATGACCACTGTGCAATTATTTTAAGCTTTTTAAAGCCAGACGTTCTTAAGGAAAACGGTGACAAAAATGGCATTTGGGTGGATCCTAAAGAGCTTTGTTATGCTCAGCTCAATAATCAAATTCTTTTTGCATTTTCATACTTTTTTAAAGAGTCACAATTAACGGTGTATTCTTAAAGCTATATGTTCAGCAGATATAATTTTGAATATCTTCCCCGTAATTAAAGTGCTTTTAGCTATTAACGATGTTTTGACATCATGTCGTTTGAAAGGTATGTAAATCATAATTTAGTATGGATTAATTTTGTTTTCGTTTTGTATGTACTGTTTGTGTGCACATGTGCTTCTTCTCAAATAAGTAATTCAAACAACAATGGTTTCAATTTTTTACATTTGCCAGTATATGCATACAGAACAACAGTTTGGCAGGTGAGCTGATAAAATAGGAACTGCTAAAATATCATTGGAATGATGATTCGGCTTACAAGCGGCTGATACGGCTTATCCTTCATTTATGATACGGCTTATCCTTCATTTATTAACCAAAACATGGTCGGAAAGAACAAAGGAAAGTTCAAGCAGTGCGTTTCGTAATATAACATTGACTTGTGTTTTTGCCTTTAAAACAACAATATTTCTGCATGTTTGTGGGCACAAGTGCTATAAGCCGGCCTTTGCATGTCGACTTGAAAACATGGGCTTCGCTAAGATTACAGTGAACGAGAGCTACCCACCTGATTTCAGTTTTTAGAAATCTCAGGTGCGGTGCTTCGAAAATTGTAAGGTAACAATTATAAAGGTGCTCCCTGGTATTTTGGTCAAAATCTAGGTTGAGTTACGTGTCGGAAATGTCGCTAGAAACGTTTTGAACATCGGGGGATTTATCTCTGCTCCATTGAACTATAGTTTCTATAGAAGAAGAATTGCTTGGATGCACACGAAGCCACTATAAAAATCCAGCAAATGGTCAAAATGCTAAGGGAGAAGCATACCTACCCTAAGAAGTTCTATACTAAATTAGCGATGGAGGAGGAAAGCGGGAGTTGGGAGTCGAACTAATTATCCCAAGACTAGTTGGTAGGCAGCAGCACCAAGTTAAAAATTTAGTTGAAGGAGACTCCTCATCAACAGTGCACTGTAAGTGGACTGTTTGCGTTCTTTGGTCAAATATATCCTATGGTTTTGAGAAAATTTTCGCTCGCCAAAGGATTTCAAATCATTTAACAAATTAAACTCTGCGGATGTTAAATCATACTTCAGAAGGATCATCAAAGCATCATGCCATCTCATGACACTAAACGATTCAGATCAAGACATCCTACAACAAATTGTTGCAGAAGTAAAACTCCTTTGTCAGAGGCCAAACTTCAGTAAGTCTTTTTCGCTTGGCGTATTAGAAAAATTGAGGGAAGATGGCGATATTTACCCTTACCTTATTAAAGTGTACAAGACCGCACTTCGGATGTCAATTGTCACAGCAGAGCGAGGTTTATTTACTTTGCAAGGACTTAAAACTTGGTTGAGATCTCAAATGGCCGAAGACCGGTTGACAGGACTTTCTTTGATGAATGATCATCCCCATATTTGAGTTGATGTAGAGGCCGTAATAAATTAATTTGCCATAAAGGAAATTAAGTTTATTTTATAAATACTCATGGCTGAGATATGAAAAAATAAAGATATTAAAAGTTGTATGAGATATAAAATGATAGAAATAAAATTATATTAAGATATGAAAAATGATGATTAAAATATATATCTATGAATGTGTTTGGGTTTTTCTTTGATTTTTCAATGTTTTGCGAGTTCATTCAAGGGCAGACCAAATCACGACCACAAATTTAACAAAATATGTGTGAATTAGCTTTCTAGCTATGCGCCCCACCCAACAAAAATTTCTGGATCCGCCCCTGCCAAAGAGCCCGTTGCTTCTGAGGAAGTTTTGTGCCTAGTTTTTGCAAATGCACCACAGGATGTGGAGCCAAGTGTGGATGCATTGCAATTCTGCCTGTCACAATTGCCATGGTGACTACATAAATAAGATTCCTCTTGAAGATGAAGAAGAAGAGGAACTACTCATCCCCTCAATTGAACATCAACTGCCGATAGAGGAGGATAAGTGATTGAGGGATAATTCTTAACAGTAACATTTTTGTCCATCTCATTTATGTCAAAAATTATTTCACAAATTTTTATTATCCAATTTATAAAAATAATTAATTATTATTAATTTTATTATTATTATTATTAATTATTTAATTTTTATTCTTGTTTTTATTTTTCATTTTGTCTTTTTTGTCCTAAATAAATTATTTGAAAAGTTAAAAATGTTGTTTGAATTATTACTTGCTAATTTGCCCCAATATTTGTTTAAGAGCGCTGGCGTACAGACTATAGCTATTTAGCAGACTAAATTCACTTGAAAAAAAATTGCAAGATACACATTTTATAGAGAATTCAATAAGAATAGATAAATATGCCATTGTTTAAGTGCGATTATCTCGAAAACTATTAGAAGTACGAAAAAAGTGAAGATGACCTTTTTATAGAATTTTTAATGCTCTTTCATTTTGTATACAGAAAGTTCTTTGTTAGGGTTGACAGTTTCGAGATATTTTCAAAAAACCAAAAAAATACACTTTTTTTTTTCTTTCTTTTTTTTTCGAGTTTCTGACTCTAGCTCACTTCCTATTCATCAGGACTTTTGATATTGCCTTCCCTAGACACCACTGAACAAGTACAAAACATAATCAAAAACATCGAATTTGAGTACATACCATGCTTTGACTAGACTAGCATTCTACACAGAGCAAGCACTAATTATCCAACATATATCAAATACTTTGAAGTTAGATGAATTGCCTAATTTATATCAGTCAATGAGTAATAATTTGAAAATTATTAATTAATATAATGAGAAGCACTAAACATTTATTCGTCACATATCAGCAAATACATAAAATTTTTAATTTATGTTCTCAAATTTTATTACTTTATATTAAAAGTAAGTGCCATTTTATAATATACTTTAAAAAATTTTTAATAACATGTGAAAACAAAAATATTACTTTTTTCAAATAGACTACATGTTTATTTTCATGAGAATATCAATAAATATTTTAGGTTATTTTAATAAATATACATAAGTACACCACTTCTTGATATAAGTTTTCATCCTATTTTATATTTTTCTCCCTATATCTATCTGAATGTTAGATCAGAACAGAAAAAAAATACATTTAAAAACATAGTATTTAGTTATTAAGGGTGAGCGTCAGTAAATCTTCTGCCCTATCCGCGCTTTAACTTTCGCAGCACACATTTTTCACCGAAATTCTGCTCAAACAGTTGCGAAATATTTTCTGAAAAATAAAATGCAATGCTTAGATTATATTAAAACTAAATTTAATACCCAATAAAACAGAATATATTTTTATTTTAATTCAAAATATTTTTGGTGCTGCCATCTGTTGTCGTAATTTAATTCATACTGACTATTTTTATTTTTTAATGAACATTTTTAAATGTCTATTCCTTCTAATACGCTATTAAATACAACAGATTATATATAATAATGCCACAATCATGGAAAGGTAATTTTTCATTCTATAAATTTGATAAGGGGATCTGAATGTACATCACTGAGGACTCCTTTGTCTTCAAGTCCAAGTTCAATTACTTTTCCGTGATTGTGGCATTATTATATATGATCTGTTGTTGTATTTAATAACGTATTAGAAGGAATAGACATTTAAAAATGTTCATTAAAAAATAAAAATAGTCGGTATGAATTAAATTACGACAACAGATGGCAGCACCAAAAATATTTTAAATTAAAATAAAAAATATATTCCATGTTTTGGGTATTAAATTTAGTTTTAATATAATCTAATCATTGCATTTTATTTTTCAGAAAATATTTCGCAACTGTTTGAGCAGAATTTCGGCGAAAACTGTGTGTCGCGAAAGTTAACAAAGCGTGGATAGGGCAGAAAATTTACTGACGCTCACCCTTAATGAAAAATAGTATTTAGTTATTAATGAAAAATAGTATTTAGTTATTATTATGTCTCAAAGATGGCAGCACCATCATATCTAAATCTCCTTGAGTAAAGCAAAGTAGAAACCTGCTTCACTTAACACATTTACTAGCAGTTGATGTCATGGCAACCATTCAGTAGCAATAGCATTAGAGGTGATGCAGAATAAATACAATTGTACGGAATCCTGCTTCAGTATTCTTGGAGTCTTGATAAATTTAAAGAATGCGTTGTACAGGGGAGTCAGATGTTTCAATGTTAACATTATGTGGCCACTAAATGTAAATATAAGTAATTCAAATTACAATAAATAAGTTAAATAATAGAAATATAATTTTGGCTACGGTGAAATGAAAATTTCGAATTTTAATTTTTCGATTAAATTTCAAGTTTGACAAGAAAAATTAAAATAGTTCAGAATAATAAAAAAAATTATTTAGCCGATAATTTTAGCACCTGCATCACCTGACGAGCTGCCACTGATGTCTCCCTTCTCACCCTAAAAATTGGGGGACCAAGCTTCTATTGCCCCCCTCCCACACACACACTGACGCCATAGACAACAGACTAAGTACATATATAATACCACTTGAATTTTCGGTTCGTGTTTTAGTTGAATTGGACCTAAATTAGTATGATGTTTTTAGATGATCCCATGCTTCCGCAAAGTAATTAAAAGGAGAAGTGCTTCGTCACTTACGATTTACATGGCTGGTTGAAGGTTAAATCGCTTCTAGAAGTCATTAATGCTCAAGTTGGTGGCAAATTAGATTACCTCCTATAGAGCACTGATACACAACAGCCCTTTAGTATAGAAAGAGAAGCCGTGGACATATGTGATTAACAGTTGACAAGCAGAAATGGCCAGAGACAGTTATTTAACACCTCTTCAAAACTACATACGCAATGAGAATTAAGAGTAACATGTTACCCCCAGATTTTTAGTATTTTGAAAGATCCGAAGATTCCATCTATTCTTTAGGATATCTATGCCCCCCACTTGAGGGATACCCTTACGGGCAACCCTGCTGACTATTTGTGGTGAAATTAGGAGAATGCTTAAAATTAATTATGAGTGTAGGAAAATGGAAAGTTAAAAATTCAACTCTAACAGCAAATAAATTTATGCGCACTATATATATATATTAGTTTATAATATAGCATGAACTGTGATTGAATGACAATTAAAATACAAAGTTTACTTCCTGTAAAAGTTTTATAGCATACATTGAAAGCTCATATTTGAATCCAAGTAAAGGAATAGTAGGTTGCCTGGTTGATATATAAATTTAACTTAATAACAAATGGTTTTTTAAAGTTATTACTTCATTTATAAGTTTACACAATTAGCATCATATGAGGAGTAACCAAAAAGTATTTGAATTTTGGAGTTTTATTATGTGCTTTTAATTTTGACATATCTCATTCTAATCATTCCATCGACATCATTTTTGCATTATTTTTGGTACAAAAATTTGGATGTACTCGGACAGCTGTATTTTACTTGCCCAACTCTGTCCCATCACCATTATTAAGACAGAAAATGAGAATGTTCTTTCCAATGATGTTTGAACTGAATCCATAAAGAAGTTCTTTCATATATATTTATTCTTTTAAAAATACTTTAAAATTTGCATTTTTTAGGTTATGTGATACATTTTTCGTCGTATCTGAAAAACTAATATTAACATAATTTTATAGTTTTGTGAAAAAGTTTATATATCTTTGGATTCTAACAAAAAAAAAATTTGATTTCATAAATAATATATTTCATAAATAATATAAACTGTAATATTTTTCGATTTCATAAATATTTTTTTGCATAGTCACATTGAATTGGGTAAGGTCCCAAACAACACAAGGATGTCTTAAATCAATCCTGTGGAAGTCATATGCAGGATTATGCGACTTCCTAAGGAAGTCCTGAAATCTCCCAGAGTCATCCAGAGGGTGTCCCGTGGAAGTCAAAATGAGACACTTTTTGTAGTACTGTGGGCATCCTTTGTAGGATGCTTTCCGGAATTTTTAGTATGCGTTTAGGCTTACTATGGGATTCTGTAGGAACTTGTTGGATGCTTCTTGACATATTACTGGACGCTTTTGGGATCTCTCAGGATAGTTTTTGGATGGATATAGGCTTGTTTTAGGAATTCATTGGATGCTTCCGGACATATTACTGGACACTTTTGGGATTTTTCAGGATAGTTTTTGGATGGATATGGGATTTTTTAGGATCCTTTTGGGATTTTCCAGGATAGTTCTTGGATGGTTACAGACTTGTTATAGGAACTTATTGGACGCTTCTTGACATATTACTGGATGCTTTTAGGATAGGTTTTGGATGGATATTGGCTGTTATAGGATGGTTCTTGACATATCACTGGACACTTTTAGGATTTTTCAGGACTAATGTCAGCTGATTATAGAATTTGTTTTGGAACTTTTTAGATGGTTCTCAATATATTGCAGAATGTTTCTGGGGTCTTTTTCTTTGTGTATATTTTGATAAATTTTGCTATTTATGATAAATAGCAAAAATAATAAACAGCCAAAATTTATCAATATTTTCTTTGTTAAAGTTTTTTATTACTTAAAAATTACTTTAAATAAAGATTAAATATTCCAAAATTATTTTCAAATAGTTTTATTATATTTCTACCAATTTCACACTCACTTTGAAATAGCCTAAAATTTGGTCAATAGTTAAATCAATAGTGCTTGTATCAGTACCAATCAATTTTACTAATCAGAATTTTAAAAAGCACTCATGTCGTATTATAAGCAGTGGTTGGAAAAAACTGCTTTATTTTGTAGTGAACTAAAACTACTTTTTTTTTAAAAAGTGCTTACTACAAACCACTTTTAAAATGTATTCACTGCATAACTATTTTTATAAGATGAATTTGTCCACAGCTTCAATTTGCACAAAAAGTTGAGGATATGGGTATACTATTAGGGAAAGAGAAGGGAATAATTTGTGGATAGAGTCATATAATGCATGTTGTTTTTTTCTCATTTACATGACAGGTCAAAATGAGTTTTGGAGTTTGTAATGGTATGAATGATTCTTGAGTTTGGGTGTGATCATATCATGCCCATTGCTCCGGTGTACAAGGATTGTATGTAAGTTTCACTGTTTCAATCACTGAATTCAATTTATCCCTGCTTTAACTCTCTGACAGTGCTAGGTACATTTTCTAGTATTAAAATAAAATACATATGTTTTTCAAACTTGGAATTTTCTGTACTTTTGTTTTGTATGTCCCTCCCCGTTTAGTTGCAATCAATGCTACTTTTTAAATGTTTTTACTCAGATGTGTTACTAATAGCTTGATACTGATAATTATACTTTTGTTTAGTTTTATATAATTCGCAACTTGGAAATTTTTACTCAATACCTGATTTCGGTTCAAGTTTACAATCCTGCTGGTTATGGTCCTGCTGCTACAGTTTCCGTTATGACTGATGAAGGAAGTAAGTTATTTATACTGTTACTGTTATTATAATATTATCTCAGTAAGTTATTTATACTGTTACTGTTATTATAATATTATCTCAGTAAGTTTACAGCTCCCCCATGCATAGTTTTACCTTATGGGTATGCACAATTATTATATTGGTGAATTATTCTACAGAAATAGTTAGATGTGCATTCGCAGAATAAAAATGCAAACACTGCTTGTTATTCACACATTTCAATTGAAGTTGTTGTCAAACTATACAGAGTGTCCCAAAAAGATTGAAACACGCTTTAATTCTTTACCTGTTGGAGATAAGTGCGCAACGTAAATTGCAAAAATGTTGAAAGTAAGGTAGGAAATAAGATTATGTTAATGAAATAGTCTTCCCATTAATTTCCAAAAAGTTACACTTTTTAATTTTTATACGACCCCCTTAGACACATTTGGTCAGTCAGAAATTTTTTATTTTTAATGCAACAAGATCATTAAAAAACCCTGCATATCTGTATCTTTAAAATTGAGCGAGTTATATATAATTGAGAATTGAACATTGTGAATGGGGACCATATATCTAATTAGAAATGTAAATTTGTGACATATCACAAAAAAGATAAAACTGGATGATAATACATAGGATACCCAACGGCGTAGTAAGTACCACTGCTTTATATAATCTCTGTGTGTGTAATGCTTTATTTAGATGCATTTATGATAAAAAATTTTGTCACATATTAACCTACTTTTGATCTAAACAATTTCCATCGTCAATTTGTTTATGATCCCTATTTTCACTGATGAAACAGCCTTTCACATGGTACGGAGAAATGGCATAAGTCAGATTTTTTCCTTTATCATAATGCAGTTGATTTTAAAGATACAGATATGCAGGTTTTTTTTAATGATCTTGTTGCATTAAAAATAAAAATTTTCTGATTGACTAAATTTGTCTAAGGGGGTCGTATAAAAATTTAAAAAGAGTAACTTTTTGAAAATTATTGGGAGGACTATTTCATTAATGTAATCTTATTTCCTACCTTACTTTCAACATTTTTGCAATTTACATTGCCCACTTATCTCCATTAGGTAAAGAATTAAAGCGTGTTTCAATCTTTTTGGGACACTGTATATATCAGTAAACTTGGATGTAAATAAGTGGGTCTAATTTAAATTTTAAATAGGGTGTCATTTTCTTATTTAACTTTGTATTAACTATTTTTTCATAAAGCAATACCCATGCTAAATAGCTGAGTTTGATTTTCCAATTAATGTAACATATAAAATTTATATTTCTTTCAAACCATTGAAGAGCTATGTATTTGAAATTTTGAACAAATGTTAATTTATTGCTACAATTTTCCCCTATATTTTCTAAAGCATTCAACTTAATATTTCATATTGTGCTACATAACCCAAATAAAATGCTTGTCATTTTTTAGCTTTAAACATATTTTAATAAAAATTATTAAATTGATATTTGAAGAAAAAAAAAAATGAGTGGAAACATGGATAAATTTTGATGACAATATATTTATTCAATCTGAGATATATGTAGAATTTGGAGTCTATGCACTGGAGCAGAGAATCAGATATTTTTATTGTGTTTGACAAAAATCCTTAAATTACAGTTTATTGAAAAATTATAAGTGGATTCAGCTTTGTTCCATTGCGTACCATGTTGGTTTCTAACATATTACTCTGCATTTAATATTCAATGCAAACTTCTTCTATAAAATATAAAAAAATAATTTTATGTTTTATTTTGACATCTATAACATCACCCTATGCTTTCTTCATTCACAAACATCCGAATGTGATTCATAATGCATTGTCCTCAGTAGCAAAGTGTTACGGGAAACAAGTTAGACAGTGTCTTAACTAATTTACTTTTATTTTAGTTATGTATTATTTGAAACAAATAGATAAAATGTTTTCTTTGTAAATGAAATAGAAAGATGCAGACATAATTTTGCTTCGACTGGTGCTAGACCCCACACAGTACATTACACATCCAGATTCCATCTAGATTACTCCCAATAGATGCAATCTGGAGCATTCAAGGCAGATCCAAAATCCAGTGGTTGATGTGTATTGACATCTAATGGATATCTAGATGTTACTTGAAATATATAAATATTTTTTTAATATAATATTTATTTTTTAACATTTTCCAGATATTTAACTATTAATATATAACTTTCACTATCTCTTTTCATTCAGTTCAAATTTTCTCTAAGCATGTCAGACTCAATAAAAAATGGATTTAAAAACAAGTCTAACTTTAAAGATAAGTATTTCTTTCACAAAAAATCTGATGTGTGCAGCTCATGACTTTCTCTAAAAAACTATTTTTTCCTTCAGGGCGCCTGCTTATGTGCACTATATGCATAAATTAGCCCAGTATTTTTAAAGTGACTCATTTCAAATATTATCATCAGGTTATTTTTATAGTGCACCCTTATTAATGAATAAATATTTTACTAAACAAAATAATTAATCTCATAAATGTTGGGATTCATTTTATATCATAATGCATTACAAAGAGTTCAAGGTATATTTTTCCATCCATCTCCATCCATTAATTATTACACAGTAGGCAGACTGAACATGCTTATTTTCATATTTTGGTTAATTTTAAAGCTATATTGTGCAAAATTAACCAAATTATTATAAGAATTAATAATGATAGAAGTAGGATGATTCTTTTAGTTAACATTTTCACTTTTCTTATTTATATTTTTTATTTATTTATTTATATTTCAGGTTTATAATTTTTTATGCTTTATATGTTTATAAGTTTATAAATTTGTTATGCTGAATTTATTTTAAAACTAGCCATTTTACCCGTATTTCACCCATTCTTAATGGCTAGTAGACACTAAATGTGATATCACACACGTAATAAAAGTTCTGCTTATTAAAATCTATTTCAATTTTAAACAGAAAAAAAAATGGATTGGTGCACACATATTGAGTGCTAAAATGATGCAATTTTTTTTTTTTTTTTTTTTTAAATCTTTTTGCATCGTCCCACCTATTTGGAATTTTCAATTTTTTCATTGATTTGGAAGCTGAGATGAATCGAATGAGCCCAAAGGCAAGATTCTGACTCGAGTGAAAGACTCGATCATTTTGAAAAACTTTATGAATTGTTTAATTATTCTTTTGAATCACCGCCTCTAATTTGAATTTTTTGAAATATTAGATTTTTTTGTTGACTTAGATGAGATCCAAACGAAGATTCTAACTAGAGTGGAGATACTGGATAATTGGGTAAAGAGGGTTTGAGATTTTTTTATTATCCCTTTGGGCCACCACTCTTAATTCAAAATTTTGGAATTTTAGATTTTTCCCTTAGTTTTGAAGCTGAGATGGATTGGATCACATCAAAACCAAGATTCTAACTGTAATAGAAGTGCTTGATAATTTCGATACATCATCCACTCAGTCAGTTCAGTGCATATTATATAGATATAATTTTTTTAATTGATAACATGTTAAACAATAAATAAAAAGTAAAAATAAATTAATAAAAATTTTGTGAGCATTTGTTTATTTTTGTGCAAAATTTTTATATATGTAAATTTGTGAAGAAAAAGACTGAATGAATTTCCACTGCTACAAATCATTCGAATTGTGCATTGAACTGTTGTAAAACTGATATTAAATTTAGATTTACCTGCTACAAAACTGATACGAATTTTAGTTTTATCTGATGCTTATTTATGTTATTAATATATAGCACTTGATTGTATATTGGTATTATTTAAAGAAATTTGTGATTTAAGCAGCTTCACAGGCATTAATTTATTTTTCTGGAACATATTTTTCTATGGAAAATAATGCTTATATAAAATAGAGGGTTTGAGCATGTTATCTATAAACTCCTTAAAAATTTTTGATATGCCTTTAAAAACTCCTTAATTTTTGTTTTCAAAATTGAGTATGAACCCTGATGTAAGATAAAAATCAACAAAGCACTTAAATATCTAATAATTTAAATTGCATTAAAATAAATATAATGAACTCATATTTTGCTATTTGACCAGTATACACATTTCATCAGGTTATTGGGTGCATAGAAAACATAATCACTCTTTATTTGTCAGATATTGAAAGGAAAAATTTCTAGTATTTCATTTTGACTAGTGGCCCTAACTCTTACTGGCAAATAGAAATATTTTCTTGGTTTTTTTTCAAATCTTGGGATTAAATACAGCACCCTAGAACTGAGTAGGCAATGTATTTGGGATAGCTTAAATATCATCTGCATACTAGCTCACCAAATTATTTACTGCTTGCACAAAGAATGTGTTTTCATGTAGCATAAATTGTATCCTGGGATAGATTCCAGGCAAAGGTAGTTAGCTTCTAACATAACACTTTATTAAACAAATAACTTTAACTAAATATAACATTAAGGAAATGCATATATGGTTTTATGAGCCGAGCATACTATTGAATATACAAAATAGCTGACCAGCATCTTGTATGCCATGCTACAGACATGCACATAATTGCTTTGACTGGTGAAGCCGGCAAACTGTGTAATCACACAGTCCCTCCGATCACAAATTGCTACCATAAGCCTTGGGGTTGGTCGTGTGGTCAGGGTTTTCGACAGTCCCTCCGATGGCATTCTTGTCAGGTATGCTTTTGACACACCTTATGGGATTGAGGTCCCTTCACTGGATGACTGGAGGAAGACTTCTACCTACAACAAGAAGTGCATTGTATGGTACACTGTTGGCTCCAAGCTAGGTCTTAGTACTGGTGCTGGTGTATGCTGTCCAGATGATGGTACAGAACTGTTTTACCCACTTGGTAGCTACACTACTGTCTTTCAGGTTGAGGTCTTTGCTATTCTAATGTGCTGCAGAATCTGCTCTGACAGAAATTACAGGAGTAACCACATCTATATCAGCTCTGACAACCAGACTGCTCTTATGGCTCTAGGGAAGTCTACTATGACCTCTTCCCTTGTCTAGGAGTGCTACACTGCACTTTGTAATACAGAGTGTTCCATAAATTCCGAATTAATTTAAAAATTCCTAAAAATTGAAGGAATTGGTATATTTGAATGTGGTTTGCGACAAAGTTAGTCTCATGAAGGGGGATTTTTTTGGTAAAGAATTCCGTGAAAAACTACATTTATTTCAGTACATTTATTTGCATGCAGGCAAATGTTTACAAGCACATCACAGCACTAGAGTACTTGTTCTATGTGTCCGCCATCACCACAAATGATAGTTTGCAAGCGAGTGACAACACCGTTAACTGCAGCATGTAGCATATCCGGATGGATGCAGGAGATTTCGTGGCGAATGGCATCCTTTAACTGCACTAAAGAAGATGGGCAGATTCGGTACACTCAGGACTTAACGTAACCCCAGAGCCAAAAATCTAGGAGTGTTAAGTCCGGTGAGCGAAAGGGCCATTCAATTGTACAGTGACGGCTGATTAATCGTTCTTCAGTAAAGGTTCTGCTCAGGAACTTCTTCACTTTGTTTGCGATATGAGGAGGTGCCCCGTCTTGCATGAATGTCACTGTGTCAAGGACATGTTCCAATAAGCACGGTATTACTTTCTCCTTTAGCATTTGCAAGTAGCATGTTCCATTAATTGAGCACGTCTGCCAGCCTGCTTTTGCACAGGGCTGTTCAAAGAAAAAAGGACCCACAATATTGGACACAGTGAATCCACACCAAACAGTAACACATGGGGAATGTACGGGTTCCTCACTGTAGGCATGTGGGTTTTCCTTTGCCCAGATTCTACAGTTATGGGTATTGACTGTTCCACATGCAATGAAAAATGAGCCTCGTCTGTCCACAAGATATTGAGCAGCCATTGTGGGTATTCGTCGATTTTCGACAAAGCCCAATTTGCGAATTGCACTCGCTTAGCTGTGTCATTTGGTAAGAGCTGGTGCAGTGATTTCAACTTGTAGGGGTACAATTTTAATACACCATGAAGGATGCGGAATACCGATGTCTTCGGTATACCACTTATTCTTGCCAGTTCTTGTGCGCTACTTGCTGCACTCGACTGTTCCCTTAGAGTGTGCATTTGCGAAGCCACAGCAGAGGTACGGACCTCTGACAAACGTGGTCTACCACTGCGAGGGCAATTACACAAACTTCTCATTTCTTCGAAACATCGTACCAGGGAAACCAGTCTGGCAGGAGTGATTGGACCAGAACCTTTCTTCAATTTCTTCTGTGTCCGAAACCTTCGTAAAGTTTCAGCCAGCGATTCGTGGCTGAGGTAAAACAACTTAACTAATAGTGCTTTATCCACCAATGTCAACATCACAATGAAAGCCAGTAACAGGAAAATTCAGAAATGAGCTTTAAATCATACACCTAGCATTTTATAGGACTCTGATTTGCATATTTCCTGTGATTGCTTGCGTGCAGCAATTGACAAAATTTTGAACTATTTTTTTTTCTCTACCAAAAAAATCCCCCTTCATGGGACTAACTTTGTCGCAAACCACATTCAAATATACCAATTCCTTCAATTTTTAGGAATTTTTAAACTAATTCGGAATTTATGGAACGCCCTGTATTACCAGCAACAATCAAGTCATCCTTTACTAGGTGCCTGGACATTCAGGCTTTTCGGGTAATGAAATGGTTGATGAGTTGGCTAGAAGAGGTTCAAGCACACTGTTGGTCCAGAGCCACCTTTGGGTATCTCTGATGAGTTGATCAGAAGAACTGTCTACAGCATCTTCAGAAAGCTGCAGTGGAAGAACTGGTGTGACATCAAGGGCCAAAGACAGGCGAAAGAACTGAACTGTGAGTGTCCATCATAGAGAGCTATTCAAGCTCAATAGAACTGGCATTAAAAGGGCTGTTGGGCTTCTTACAAACCCTTAAAAGACCTTACACTGCACCCTTAAAAGACACTTAATCATTATGGGTATCACTAAGGACTGAGTGTGAGGCATTTTCTGCCCATAGGTTCGAACATTTGGGTCGGCATGTGATCAATCCCAGGGAGTTGCAAGATATTCCAGTCAAGTGCATGTTGATCTTTGCCTCAGCTACTGATCTTTTCTCTTAGGGACTGCTTCATCTTTTGGGGGCAGTACAATGGACCTTTGGTGGCTGTGCTAGGCTCTCTTTGAGCCACCCACCTCTAAGTCATAAGTCATAAAGGCAGCATTACAGTACTCCCCTCACAGACTAAAACCCAGCCTGAAATTTCACCACAGTCTTAGACTACTGGCCAGACCTAGTCATCAAACCATGGCCACTGCTACTGGGAGCATTAAAGAAATTGATGTGCTCACTTACCTCGGGACTAGGCAAGTAAGCTAGCTTGACCCTGTCCACCAAAATATTTTGCTTCTGATTATTTTGAAGGATCATTATCACTTTCTCTGTTTGTGACAAAACCGAAAACGGGTCTTGCTAGTGCGGTACTAATGGGGTCTCTTGACAGCATCTATCCTAAAAAAATGCTTGAACAGTTTAAGTTTTTGAACATGTAAACCTTTGGCATTGAGTGTTTCTACACTGGAATTGGTCACAACTTGGACATCTGGATCCTGAGGTTTGTACCAACTCATTTGGGGCTATGGCACTTTGATCAGTAGTCTGCTGCCCCATAGCAGAAAGTAGGGTGACGCGTAACATATGTCACAGATTGATTTGTAACCTCTGCAGATAAATTTTCAGTTGAGAATTAAAAAAAGACTGTTGTCAAATTATATCTGCAGAACAAATGCCTATCACCTATCCCATCCTCAGATAATCTGACACTAAACTATCATACCCTTTGTCATGGATTTCTTTGTATCCCCCCCCCCCCCCCCTTAAATTTGTATTCCTTTGTCTCACACTTTGTTTATGATGCTACTTCCTCTTGCTTTGCTGAAATAGGTTCTCCCTCAAAGAGCTCTTATCAGCTCCTTATTGCTTCTTGGTGTTCTCCCCCCCCTTCTCCATGAAATTTCTTTAGCAGCTATAAACTTTCATTTCATCAAAAAATTTGTGATCTTCAATTAAAGGTTTACAAAAAGCCATACAAGTTCTCAGATTGATGAACATGCAGATGCGCACTGATTGCCAATGACATATCTGTGCAAATGAAAAAAAAATATCATGCTTGCATGCAAAGCAATAGGATTAAAAACTCATTACAGCCTTTTGGTTTAGTAATGGATCAGGGTTCCTGATTGTGTCAGCATTTCACGCAAACAGAATTCATATTGTGCATCAACATTTTCAGTTTGCCAAATTAGTTAGATATTCGTAACTGATTTTGCATCACAATAAATTAAGAAAATAATAATGATTTGTATGCAAAAAAGAGTTTCTAGAATATGTTGCAGATTAGATGCGAGCGAACCCATAATGTATTTGAGAAGCGTCACGCACGTTGCAAAGATCAGATGGGAAATTCGAAAATCGAACTTTTCCAAGCAGAAGTGCCGATATCATTATGTATTGTTATTCCACTTTGGCCTACATATTTATGATCTGTATACAATCATACGGAAAATACACAATCATATGGAAAATAGGATGGCATTAGCTAAAACAAAGCTGCTCTTAAGGGGAACAGACACAACTAGAGTGGAAGGTGGTGAATGTCCTATAAAATGATGAAAAAATAATCGAAATATTGTGATCGCGATGATTAAAAAAATTATGGATCAAGGAATTAAAAGATAAAAGTAGAATATAAATTAATAAAAAAAATCATTGAGAATTATTAGCAATAAATATTAATTTAAACAGAAATTTTTTATGTTTTATATTTTGTTTTATTTATGTTTTTGTTTTATTTGTATTATATTATTTTGTTTTATAATTATGTTTTATATTTTGTTGTGAATGTTTTGAATCATCTCTGATATTTCAAGCTATTTCTCAAACACATAATTAGTGAAATAAAGGGTTCTTTATACCATAAGTGAAACAGTGTTGAAAACCCAGACCGTCCGACTCATCCAGTGGGCATGAGCAACTAATTGGACGGCCGGAAGTGAAACAGTGTGAAGTACTTATAAACAATCACTTTGGGGGCATAAATTAAAATTAGATATATGTGCATCTGTACTTATATGTTCATACCTTTCATTAAATATTAATTTACTTTTCAATTTAATAGATATAATTTAAATAGTCATTAAAATAATAAACAAAAGTATGTAATGAAATATTAATAAAAAAAAATACACAAAAAATGACCAATTTCGGAAACAACTAATGAAGAACCCAGAAGCTAAAACAACATGCAAGCCGTAGATAAATTTTCAAACCCTCAATCTTTGTCGCAGATCAGCTAGAAACATTCTGCTACTGTGCTCTGCGGCATATCACCAGGCATGCAGAGAGCTGTACCTTATACCAAATCTGTCAGCACAGCCTTTCAATTCCTCGCACCCCAGATCATAGTGATAAAAGCACTAATTGTAAAGCCTTGCTCCAATTCAGTAGTTTTGCCAGATAGAAAATTTTGGAAGTAGTTTTGGTAACCAAATATGCTGTTTCTCATTTCCCCAAATATCATTTCTCTAAATTTCAACAGGGTCCGATGGGTTCCTACGAGGAGTTATGATCCCCATATCTCCTCTTTGGCGATGCCACTGCACTTATGAACTGGACCTATGACCATTAGGGCTGATGTCATGGTCCTGTGTTGAAGACCCAGACCGTCCGACTCGTCCTGAGGACTTGAGTATCTATTTGGACGGCCATGTCATGGTCCTGTGGAATTGTTTCACCATTCCATTGGCTTGTGTATGGTACGACACTTCTACTCTCCTAAATGTTGAGGCAAGCACTGAAATAGCCAGGATCCAAAATCTGTATGCTCCTAAATATTTAGATAGGTACTGAAATAGCCAAGATTTGAAATTTGTTTCCCAGTCCATTGTAATGATCTCAGGTGCTCCATAGTGTACTATCCTGCTGTTAAGTTAGTGTACTATCCTGCCGTCGAGTTCCTGAAAATTCCATATGGATTGTGTAATACTGCTAGTACATTTCAACATGTTTTGGATAATATTCTTCATAAATTTGAATTTTGTTAGTTGTACTTAGATGATGTGTTCGGTTTTTTTCTTATGAGGAAAGAAGGAACAATATTCATTATTAGAAATGCATATTTGGCTTTATGAGCCAAGCATGTTATTGAATATACAGAATAGCTAAACAGCAGCTTGTATGTATTCGTAATGAACTGCGGAATAACATAATTGCTCAAACAATTTCTTCAGAATCAATTAATATTTCACGCCTAATGTTAATCTGAAAATGGTAAATTAATAAATTTGCTTTTTTGTTAAAATTACTAGTTATCTATTAATATTGCATATAAACAGTTTTATTCATTTATTTTCATTACATGTATGATAAGTTTTAACATACATGAACAAAGTTGTGCTAAAATGATTTATATATTCTGTAAAATAATCTGTGCTTGGTTGAAATTGCAAAATATATATTGACTTATTATAGCACCAAGTAAACCTTTGAATCTTACAATTGGTAAAGTTGGGGATAGTTCTGTTAGACTAAGATGGCAAGAACCTGAATTTCCCAATGGTATTATTCAAGGGTATAGAGTTTATTTTCAACATACTGCTCACAATGCAACTGAAATGCGGAAGGCTCAAAATCCTCAACCAGTTATGGATTATGTACTTCAGAATTTAAGTAAGTTGCATCATGTGCTTTGTTAAAAATATTGTTAATGCCAATGTTATTTATGTTCTATTAGTTATTTTCAATCATTTTCTGTTATCTTGTATTTAGTGCATATACTTTTTTATTTTTTATCGAGAATAATATTTATGGGTGTCAATCAAAATATCTTATTTTTTTTTCAACATGTTCATTTTAGATATGAAAGGTTTTATTACATTAGTTTGTTTTTAGTTAAGGAATGTATTTTTATTTAAATCAAGAATGATGTATATGAGTGTCAATCAAAATATCTTAATTACTTTTTTTTTAAAACATATGCTTTTGAATTTTAGAGGTCTTTATGAAGTTATATAAGGGTCATTCCATGTCAAATCAGCACAGCCTCCAACCTGACCAATACAGATTTTTTTTTATTTTGTTGTCCACTCATATATAAGACTATGCAAAATTTTAGTCCCCAATTTTCATTATTTTTTATTTATAAAATTTGAAGTTTGGAAAACTTAGTAATTTTTTTTTATTCTTGACATATTCAAACGTCTGTATATTTTGACCTAATCAATGGATTGTGCTGAAATAAAGCTTACTTTATAGCTAAAGGTATAACCTTTCTTGTAATATGTCACATACCCTGCAAATGATATTTTTTATTTCAAAGTCACTTGATTTGACCTTTGTTTTGTTATGTCTGAATTTTATTGCAGCATAACTTGTTTAAATTATGTAAAGTTTCTGAAATTATCAAAGTTATTCTAAATTATTTAAATTCTTAAATTCTGCTGTAAAACCCCCTCTGATTGATTATTTATATATTTAATGTATTTTTGTGGATTCAGATGCTTAAAACCATAATCTAAATTTAATATGTTTTGCAAGCACTCGAAAAGCCATTTTTTATTTTTTTTTCACCAAGCTCATACCTGTGCATGATAAAATGTCTGCTCAAGTATCATTTTATTTTCGATTTAAAATACGTTATGGGTAATGTAAATGTAAAAGTGTTTTTTCCTATCTCCAATCGCCGCTAATTGCAGATGTTGTTTATGATTTGTTAATGAATTGCCGACTAAGAGGCTGGAACTTTCTGGAATGATTTCTCTTGGAGGTCTGTCTGCGTGGTGTACTATTTAAGGGTTTTGAGCCAGTTTTTTAAGGCACTTCATACTTTTGATTGACAAAGGAAACTACACTGCCGGCCTACTATACCAATAATATTTGTGTGCACCTACTATACCAAGAAATAGTTAAGTTTCTGTTTTGGTCAAACCATCCAGTAAATAAATTATATTGTTAAAGTAAAATTTACAGTCCATTTAAACATCACTGGACAGAGACCGTATATACATATACAATGTTAGTAAGTGTATGTAAAAAAAAAACTATATTTATTTTCAAATCTTACAATTCATCAAAATAAAATGTATAAAATCATACGCACATTAGAAAATATTTATAACTTTTTGTTAGGAATTATAATGTTTATTTCTTGAATTTATTTAACCCTTTCGCGACGGCGGCATTCCAGAGCTGCCACGGCCCAAAAGACAGAGCGCTTCACTTCCGAACTGTTCCCAAAGGACGGCAAATTTTTTGCGCTAAGCCTAACTCTCGAAAAAAATTCACTAAAAATCACCTATTCAACACAGAAATCTACTTTTTTCAGGAATAAAAGAAATATTTATTTTCTATTTGATGTATATTTTTCATACAAATCTGAATACAAAATACTCGTTAGTTGCTCCTATTCTTTTATCCGAAATAAACGAATAATTTCACTGCCTCTAAAACCCCCCCCCCCCAAAAAAAATACTCTCTTATATTCCTATGATTCACCAACAAAATCATAACACTGAAATAAAAACAAAACCCGAAATTCAATTATAAAATTGTTGATGCTGCGAGAATTGCTCTGTCTGTTTATATTACAAAATCATGTTTCACCGCTCCAAATGGAGAAATAATTCATTCAATCCTCCTTATGCCAAGCTCATGCATCTGCAAAATACATTGAAGTTAGTTCCACGGACATTTAACGCCATCTAGCAGACAAATTAAAATGTTCCACGTGAAGGCACGCATGCGTGCCACTCTCCGTTTACGTTCCTCTGTCACGAGCGCGTGCCGTCCGTCCTTGAATGCAAGTTTGCAGCCGACACGCGAGCGTGCCAATCGTCCCGAAAGGGTTAATCAGTTATACTTTTATGTATGTTTCCAGCATTTATTAAATAGCTGAATTATTTAGATTATTTGAATTATTTACTTTCTATTTAAAATCTAAAAATTGAGCAAAAAAATAATTATGAAATTTTATGTACATTAGTAAATGTTTATAACTTTTAGTTAAGTATAATGAGGTTTATTTAAGAATTATTTAATCAATTATGCTTTTATGTGATTTCCAACATTTTTCAAATAGCTTCTTATATAACATATATTTATTTAGAAATTTTTTTCGCTATGAGCCCATGGTTTTTCCAACTTGAAATTTTTGTATAGTAGAGATAAATAGTGTATCAACAAAATATATTTTCCTGAAAAAAATTAAAGATCAGGTTTTTTTTCACAGCTCAAGGTCAGGGGTGAATTTAAGTGACATTGAAATGAAAAATATCACTTACATGGTCATGTGACATTTCACAAAAAAGGTCATACCTTAAGGTACTAAATAGGCCTTACTTCAGCACAATCCATAGATTAGGTCAAAATATACAGTGCTTAGAATATGTCAAGAATCAAAAAATTATCAGATTTTCCAATTTCAAATTTTTATAAATAAAAAACGAATGAGAATTGGGAGCTAAAATTTTGCATAGTGTCTTATATATGAGTGGACAACAAAATAGCAAAGTTAAAAAAAAAAAAAATCAGTGTCTGTTGGGTTGAAAATATGATTTTTTTGTATTAATTTGATATGGAATGACCAATAAAGAAACTACTTTCAAAATACAGTGAAACTACTGAAAAACAGGTAAGAAACATTTTTAACCCTTTGTGGACAACAGACGTGCCTGTGCATCGACTGCGAAACTGCGTTCAAAGATGATACGTATTTGCGTCAAGGAGGTATTTACCGTAAAGGACGGTGGACACAAATACACATTTTTGTGTGGAACATTTGCATATGACTTTATTTGAATATAGATGGCACTTTTGCCAATACTTGACCTTGGTATAGGGGGATCCCAATAAATCATCGCTTCATCTAGAGCCGTGAAATGTGGTTTTGTAATACAGTACAGGATCGTTTATCATGCACCCCAATATTCAGAATGCTTCAAGAACCGGAATTAGGAAGAATGATGCCAAATTTTAAGCTAACAAACATTTTTTTGCCAAAATTTAGTCAAATAGCATATTTTGTTTTTATCTCGCCAAATGATCAGAAGTGTCAATTACTACCGCTTTTTTTTGTAGTTTCTACGGAAAATGTCCTCACAATACCATACCTGCCAACTTTTACGCATTATGCGTAAAATTTACGCATTTTAACTGCTCTTTACGCTTTTACGCATATATTGCTATATTTTACGCATTTATTTGAATTTTTTAACATTACTAGGAAATCAATCTTCGGCGAAATTCTCCGGCGTTTTTTGTTTGAAATTTATCAATTAACCAGACGTGGTATAATCCCTCGGAAACACCATTTTTCGCTTTTTCAGCACGGATTTCTACCATTCCCGGGATCGTAGCAAATCCATAATAAAATGCAGGGTAATACCAATCAAATTAACGGAGATTTACGGCCGCGTGTAATGCAAATGAAGAACTCGATCGCTTATTTTATGAAAGTAATAAATATACTTCAAAGGTTGTCTAATTCAGCATAAATCGCTAAAATGTTATTTTGTTCATTAATTTCGCATAAACACTGCGATTGCGCAATTCAGTTTGTTCTTATGAATCGCCGAAAGAACAAAAGTATCTTTTTCCATCCATCTCAATCTTCTAAATATTGCATTTTTGATTTACTGAACTAGCTTATTTTCATATTGTAATTAATTTTTATGGTTAATTTCTTAATTATTTTCGCATAAACAGTGCGATTACGCAATTCAGTTACTTCGCGTGAATTGCCGAGAATACGTTAGTATTTTTTCCCATCCATCTCCACCATTTAAATGTTGCATATTAGATCGACTAAACTAGTATATTTTCATATTCTGATTAATTATTACGGTTAATTTCTTAATTATTTTCGCATAAACAGTGCGATTGCGCAATTCAGTTACTTCGCGTAAATTGCCGAGAGTACGTTAATATCTTTTTCCATCCATCTCCTTCATTTAAATGCTGCATATTAGATCGATTGAACTAGCTTATTTTCATATTATGGCTAATTATTAATGTTAATTTTTTAATTATATTTGCATAATACAAATTTTTCTATTTTGAAAAATGGGTATGAACTCTGTGAAGGAATATTTTCCAATAAGTGGTATTAAAGCAATAATTTAGGCAAATAAAAAGGAAACCATTTTGGCAGGAACATAATTCAGTGCTATTTTCTTTTTTTTAATTATTATTATTATTAAAGATAAATATTTGTTACTCTTAGTGAAAACCTGTGTTTTACCAAACATAAATATTTGTTTTCATTATAAAGTAATTTTCGTCGGATAAAACCTTTAAAAAATTTTTATTTTATAATATATTGTCCTGAAATTTTATAAAATTGGTGTCCTGAATTTTCATATTCTACCACTACTATGCCTGATTTTTAATGCAGGTATTTGTACATAGTTAAATTCATTAGATATGTCGTTTGCGCGTGTAGTTTAAAAAAAATCATTATAAATGTCATTCACGCAAAATTTTACACATTCCAATTTTCCCTGGTTGGCAGGTATGCAATACGAGTTATGGACTTTCTATATTTTCCTATGGAAAATTTACAGTCATGTGTGATATCATTCCACATAACAACAGGAATTTATGCTTGCATAATTCATTAATTAATACAGTAGAACCTCGAAAATCCGGACTCTTCAGGACTTTGCCGATTCCGGATTTTCGATTTTTCCGAATTAGAGTTTGAATAAAATTCAAACTTAATATTAACTAAATACACTATAAAGCACTATTTTTAGTAAAAATAATGACAAAAGTTAAGTTAATCAATTAACACATATTATTTAATTATAAAAAATAGTGTAAAAGAAATTTCTAAGAAAAAATATACACATTAATAATTTAGCATGTGTGAACGAAACGAAATGATAAAATTGCATTTTATAATTTCATTTAAATATTTGAATTAACGTTTGTTATTTCATTAATTTTGGTTTATCGGAAAGCAGTTTTCTTTATTCTGTACATGGACATTATTTCTGCTCAGTTATAAAGCTTCTTTGTTCAAGACCTTTAATTGCATAATCGATTGTTTGCACAAGATTACCAATGGGTATTTTTTCTTCTCCATATTTATTGTCACTACTTTGCTCTTTTTTATTTAATATCATATCGCGAATTTCACCATCACTCAATTTATTTACGATTAGCTCATCCTCACAGTGCAAAACTTGTATTATATCGGCTTTGTTGAGATTTAATGAATCGCCGAAAGATTTAATGAAGTATCGAGATTTAATAAAGATTGAGGATTAGCACTTTTGCTGATATATTTAAAGATATAAATATATTTAAACCGTTTTCCCTATTAACGAAACGAAAAAAAGAATATAAGAAATTGAAAGTTTTATTTCTTTTCTAGCATCTATATAATGTTATTTTTAAAAAGGCTGATGACTCTGAAGAAAGTAAAAACTTTATTAGTAATAGTCAAATAAATAGCTGCCAATACTTCCGATTTACCCAGAAAGTTTCTGATTTTCGGGCATTCTTCCAATCGGAAATCGATTTCTTCCGATTTTTTATTCACAAGCTAAAAGTCCCTACTTTTCCAGACTACGGAAAATCCCGTGAAATCTGTGCATCAATCCATTCAATTCATATTCCCTGCTTTGCTGAGAATCCAAAATTATCAGTTTGCATCCATTTTCTTCTACAGATTTCATATCAGAACAATAGATCTAATTTATTTTTATAATGCGAGTAAAAAGAAAGAAATATTTTACTACATAAATTATATTTCTCTTCAATTATAAGATTGCGCAATTCAGTCTTTTTTTTTTTTTTCCGGGCTTTGCTGAGAGTACACAATTGTCTTTTTCCATCTATCTCCATCCCCTTATTATTGCACATTAACTTAACTAAACTAGCTTATTTTCATATTTTGGTTGATTATAAAGGTTAATTTTTTAATTATTTTCATATAAATAGTACGATCGTGAAATTCAGTTGTTTTTTTTTCCGCAGGCATTTCCGAGAATACGCAATTATCCTTTCCATCGATCTCCATCTCCCTATTGTTCCACATTAACTTGACTAAAGTAGCTTATTTTCTTATTTTAGTTGATTATAAAGGTTAATTTTTTTAATTATTGTCACATAAATAGTACAATCATGGAATTCAGTTTTTTTTTCGTGAGCATTGCCAAGAGTATATAATTATCCTTTTCCATCCATCTCCATCTCCCCATTGTTGCACATTAACTTGACTAAACTAACTTATTTTCATATTTTGGTTAATTATAAAAGTTAATTTCTTAATTATGCCATTTTCCCTCTTATTAGCTTTTTTTTTCTGATTTCCCTATTTTAGGTTATTTTATCCTTTTTTTTTAAGTATGATGTATTTATTTTACGATGATTTTGCGTAATGTCGATGAATTTGCCTAAAGTCTTGAATTTTTTTCCTGTGAACAAAAATCTACAGATTTCCAGCCAAAAATCTACAAATTTTCAGCCATTCAGAGTTGGCAGCTATGCAAATATGTAAAAAATATCGCAGTAGATAAAATAAATATATTTTCTAAAGCAGAAAAATATCTCTTCTCTCAATGATTTTTCTAAAATACGTTGAGTCATTACTAAGCTGCAGCAGCACCGGGATGTAGTGGGGCAGGGCAAGCGAAGAAAGAAATTTGTTTAGTTCGTAATCGTAAATACAGCCGACCCGTTTGAGCGGTTAGTGTGTTAATGACCTTGTTGCTCGGTTCTGTGCGATACACTATTATTTAGTTATTTATTTGCTATTTATAGTATGTAAATATGGCTTTTTAAACAAAAAAGGCAAAATATACAGTCTATTTCAAGCTAACAAGAGGTTCGACGAGAACGAAAAACTCATCAGATATTGGGAGGGGATTCTGGAGACAAAATAGAATACATTGAAGAATGGAATTCATACTACGAAGTGAACAAAATAAATTTCCATGCACGTTTATATGAATTCTCGGGATTTTTAGATTTAATTGGACAATCTGTGATAAAATGTTACGATAACGTTGTAAAGTGTTTAATATTAAAAATTACATTGTTTTAGAAAAATGTCTTTTCCAATAATGAGAAAAGGAAATTTTGATAATAAAAAATCAGTATTTAAATAATGATGTATATTTTACGCAAAATAATTCGTCGGGAATTGTGACTTGCATAAGGGGAGGTGGGGGGTAATGTTAACAACACAATTCACGCTCCAACCACGAGCTGATCTACAGCTGTCCATATTTATATCCGATCTAAACTTTCGTTTCATTTTTAGGTTCAGAAAGTCGACCAGAAAATACGGTATTTGTTTATAAAATATAATTCCATATAAATAATCTTAACCTGTTGTTTTAAATCCGTGATTTTGTCAGTCAAAAGAAAAAATAAATAAACCAAAAAATTTGGAAAATGGCCGGATTTTGGATGTCCGGATTTTTGAGGTTGTACTGTAATATATAAAATGTGTCATAAAAAGTTTCTAAATGTGGCATAAATTGCTAAACGGGTCATCGAGATTGTTACTTTTGTATAGCTCCTTCTAAATTACTGAGGGCTTGCTCTTTTCTGGTTAGATTTGGAAGATGTATCCAATGTTTTCTTTTCCCAAAGAAAATCGTAAAAAATTACTATTGTCCAAAAATTTATAAAGACAGGCTTCGCGTTTCTGCACTACAGTACATAATTTATGCAGAATTCTAAGTGTGTAATTCCCACAGTTGTGCAATGCAATTTTGGTCCAATATTTTTTCTGTTTATCGAACATTTAATAAAGCATTTTAGAATCTGGATTTCCGAAATTAATTTGATTTATCTATGTCCAAAATGTTGAGAAAAAAATTAGCGGCTATACAACTTAATTTAAAAGATCTTTTTTTTACTTCTTCATGAAGTCTGCTTCTTCTGTTTGCAGAAAGTACATTTTCTTACGAGACTCCTATATGTACATTTTCTGTCGATTTTCGGGAAAATATTCCTTGGTGTTTGAAGAGTTTAGGGAGAGATCCCTCTCTCCTTTTTTTTTTTAAAATGAAAATAGCTCACTCAGCAACATAGCTTACATTTGGCCCAAAATTTTATATTTGTATGTTGATAAGTTTTTAATGTTTTGTGTTTTATTTATTTGTTGGAAATTTTGAAAAAATTGGCCAAATACCCATTGAAAATCAATGATCTCACAATAAGTAAACCCTGAAGAATGTGAATTTTTGAATAATTCAATTTTTCCAGTAGTCCTTTTCAAACTGCTCACCCGTGTACCAAATTACAAATATCTGTCTCACTTCAAACAGGGTATTTCTCATTTATTCAGCCAATTAAACATTTAAGTGCACCGCATCCCTAAATTAGCAAATATTAGAAAGCGGAAATTATACACTTTATTCCTATCTAACGATCTATCCTTGCACAAATATTAAAGTATCATAGCAAAATCCCTTTTTCTATAAAGTTTCTCTAGTATCCGTTTTTCTTCCATATAATGTTCAAAATGCAAGTAATTAAACTGTATCACAAAAGACAACCACATACTGAATTTGAATTTTCTAGCTGCTCTTGTTTTCGTGTTAATCCCCCCAAAATGAGTACATTCCTATGGTGGGCACAAGACAGGCTGGTTGCTTTCGGTAAAGCCACCAAGATCCTCAGCTAAATTAACAGATCCCTCGGGTGACCACAGACCGGAAAACCTGAAATTATCAGGGAATTTTATGCTTCTGGAAATGTCAAGGAAAAATCAGGGAATTCCGTTAAAATTCGGGGAAAATTGCGAATTTCTGCGATTTTTTTTTCATTTTCTGACCATATAGTTTTCTTTTAGCGGAATGAACAATGCTTGTTGCATTCCATGATGTTGCATTTTTCATCTTGCGTCAGAAGACCCATCACTCATCTCTTTAAATATACTTCTGAACAAGAGGCTGGAGGGAAAGTTTTCATCAGCAGTTGAGGTGATCTCGATAAATATCCTCCGAGGGGGAATGTTTCAGGGAATTTCAAAATTAATTTCCTGTGACCACCTTGTCCTACTGCTCTGCTAAATTCCGAAACTTATTTCCTACCACCATAGCTTTTTGCACTCATCTAAATTTAAAAAATCCCAACTTGCTTCAATAAGAAACAGGTTAGGAAATTTGGCAGAGCAGTGCAAAGTTTAACAGTGTTCGGAAATTTAGCAAAGCAAAGCCCTTCTCTCTAAAATGTTAAATTTAGTAAACTGCTTCATTCGTAACTGCTTGTTTTTGTTTTCATCGCACGTTTCATAGGGTTGCTACAATTTCCATTTGCAAGTAATCCTGCTTTGCTAACAAAAAGCTTTGCTTGAAGCAGCATATTTGTTTAAGGACATGTTTGCAGGGCTAACAGAATTTGTAGATGGGTTTTTAATATTGGCTATAATATGTCGGAGGTTTTTGTTGTCACTTTTTTGTTGCTCCTGAATAGGATTGTTGATATTTTGCTTCTCAGGCTGTTTTTGCTCTGAGAAAGAGGTTGGTGCAAAAATTTGGTAACATAATGTCATGTTGGTGTTAAGAAAGATAGCAGAAATTGCAGATAGGATGTTTCTCACACTTATTGGCATTAACCCTTTCAGGATGGTTGACGCGCCCGCTCGTCGGCTACGAACTTGCATTCAAGGATGACTGTCACGTATCTGCGTCGAGGAAAAACTTACCCTAAAAAACGAGGATCACGTCAGCATTTTTTCATATGGAACGTTTTTATTTGAATTTATTTGTCTACTAGATGGCGTTAAATGTCCATGGGAACAACTCCAATATTTTGCAGATACTTGACCTTGCCATAGGGAGAATCCAATGAATTATTTCTCCATTTGGAGTGGTGAAACATGATTTTGTAATATAAACAAACTGAGCACTACTCGCAGCATCAACAATTTTATAATTGAGTTTCGGGTCTCATTTCGATTTTAGCTTAATGATTTTGTTGGTGAATTATAGGAATATGAGAGAGTATTTTTTTTTGGGGGGGGGGGGGGGGGTAGAGGAATATATGGCAGTGAAATGATTAGGTTATTTCGGATAAAAGAATGACTGGACTGAGATTTTTTCTTTTTGTGGAAGAATATACTCGTATGGTAAACAAACCAGACAGTAATGAAAGTGATGCATATAGTGAAGATTCATGGACTACAAAAGGCAAAAGAAAGCGCATAGACAGTTATTATGAATGCAAAGATTGCAATGTTAGTCTGTGCATGGATTCTTGCTTTGAAATATACCATACGCAAAAGGTGTATTAATTAATGAAAATAGCTATGCTATTTTCTTGTATATATATGTACATAATTTCTATTAGCTATATAAATATTTCATTCCAATCATTTCAATATTTTTTCTGATTAACTGATAACTATTTTAATCAAGGTAACTAATCATTTTTAATACACTAAAATTTTTTTAATATTTTGATAAAAGAAAATTTGTATGAAAAATATACATCAAATAGAAAATAAGTATTTCCTTTATTCCTGAAAAAAGTAGAATGCTGTGTTGAACAGGTGATTTTTAGTGAATTTATTTTGAGAGTTAGGCTTAACGCAAAAAATTAACCGTCCTTTGGGAACAGTTCGGAAACGAAGCGCTCCGTCGCAGTTTCGGAATGCTGCCATTCCGAAAGGGTTAATATAACATTATTAGGTTTTTGCTCAGGTAATAACTTGTTGCTAAGATACAGATGGGGTGTTTTATTAACAGGAATAGCAGAGTTCGTAGAAGACTTATACGTCCATAAAGATTATGCATTTGGGTCAATTTTATTCAGTCTATGAATTTGGTGGGCCAATTTTATTCAGTCTACTTGGCATAGAGATGGCATTGTTTTCCATTTCCATCTCACAGATTAAAATAGAATACTTTGTTTCTTTAAAAAATCTTGAGTATAAAAGCACATATGGAATTTATTTTCAGACAGTAGAAATAAGATAAAAGCAACATGTAATATATGTAAAGAGGTGTATTTATATTTCTTTTCATCAAAGGCATTTGCAGTGTTAATAAGGCTGGGCAGTCAATAAAGTATGGGTGCTTTCGAGAACTTATTTCCAAAGTTGACTGATTGGCTTAAGCAGAATTGATTGGTTTACGCAGAAGGTATTTGCTTCTTTCTTTCAGGTATAAACTTTGCGTTACCTTTAAGGAATAGGGAGTATTGACTCCATATGATATTATTGCACTGTGAGATATTCAACATTTTCGATTATTGAAACTGGCACATATTGAATATTATAAAAAAATTATATTTGTTAAAATTAGCAATTAAAATTAACAGCTAATAGAATGTAACATTAGCATTTAGCACTGCTAATGAAAAATAGCTATAATTACCATCACTACTCGAAACCCATATGCCACCTTTGAATGAAAATCTTGCATTTCATTAATTTGAACTGTGGGTTTTTTGTCAAATAAGTTCTTATGCGCACAAAGTGATTATAGAGTGCCAAACAATCCATTTCAGGTACTAGTTTTGTTTTAGTTTAGTGTCTAAACTTGAGACTGACTATATTTTCAAGGATCTGTTTTAATCTGAACAGTTCCATTATTAAGAAAATGGTTTGCTGTTCAGTGCCAAACATGAAATGTTCCATAATTATGATATTTCTGTTTTATATTTCATAAAAGTCCTAAATTCATTTTTGTGCAGCATGCACATCACAGATCTTAACTTCAACACATGAGATTTGTCACATTACGAAATACAAATACAAGTAGAGTGTACATTCCATGTATAAGTATTATATATATATATATATTCAAAATTGTCTTTTTCAGTATTAAATTTTTAACCCATTCGGGACCATAACTGGTAGAAAAAAGTGCTCCCACCGGCCGACACCTTTCAAGGAAGAAGTGTCGCTGTGGGACCAGAGAAGGGGGGGGGGGGTCTTACTAAACCCAATTTGTTAAAAAATTTATAGGAAATTGAGATTTATATGTATTGACTTGATTTTTGCATATATTATGAAATAGATACTGAAGTTTTATTACACAAAAATATCAATTTTATATTACTAAGAATAAAATCGCTTTATATTCTTTTAAATAATCGGCTAAATTCAAATTTTATATTTACATAAAGAAGCAAAATTGCACGATACACATATACAGTGTTTAAGAATAGCAATGCAAACCTTACTTATAATGTGTATGCAATATTATCATAGGTTTTGCTGTGTATGAAAAATCTCAAAACACAGATCAGCACAAAGTCCTACATCCACTTTACCTTATAATAGAAGGTTTTCTAACTTTTTTCTTTTATGACACTTTTTGAACAGATTATACATCTTGTCTGAGACATTCTACCATTTTTATCTATGTAAAGTTTTGAGAAATGTTGACCATTCAAACAAAATGGAGAGTTTCAGCTAATTTGGGTGCAATTTTGACTGTATATGAGGTAGCAAAATTTGGTGTATTACACAGGTTCTAAATTCCAGAGCTGATAATTTCTCACACTTAATTTTCGTAAATAATTCATTTGCATTTAAAATAGCCATGCCCGAAAATCCGAAAAACAACTTTTTGTACCATTTTACAGTTTTTTAGAAGGCAGGGTAATGGTGCATGGCAATCTCCAGTATTGACCCCACCCATGTTTTCATTATATTGCAGCACATATTTCGATAATATTATACACAATAATATTATTGCTAGAAACAGATTTAAAAAATCTAACTCCCTTTCGCTATACACTGGACAATAAGAATTCAAATTACGTATAACACATGTGAACCCAACTTCAAAAATGTAAATAAGAACATCAAGAACTTCTCTCTCCATTCGCTAATTCCACACAAATCCCATAGCTGAGAAAATAAACGAGAGAAAAAGACCCTTTAAAACCTACGTGCACTTTTAAAGAGTGGTCATACAAATTTGTTTGCATCAATGTTCCAACCACCCATCGAAATAAGCCAAAACTAATACCACTTTTCTGAAGGCCAAAATAGCTTGTCGTCAGTATGAATTTTACGGCAAAGTAACACCATCTAGTTCCATTTAAAAATTCCAGTAAAACGTTCCAACTTTTTGTAACGAATATGTCACATTGGTCGAAGAGGCACATTTTCCATGCATCGCTGGGGAGACATGTTGGGCTAATAAGAGTAAATTGCTCTGTCATGCCAGCTCTATGCTGACATGACAGAGCAATACTTATAATGTGTATGCAATATTATCATAGGTTTTGCTGTGTATGAAAAATCTCAAAACACAGATCAACACAAAGTCCTACATCCACTTTACCTTATAATAGAAGGTTTTCTAACTTTTTTCTTTTATAACACTTTTTGAACAGATTATACATCTTGTCTGAGACATTCTACCATTTTTATCTATGTAAAGTTTTGAGAAATGTTGACCATTCAAACAAAATGGAGAGTTTCAGCTAATTTGGGTGCAATTTTGACTGTATATGAGGTAGCAAAATTTGGTGTATTACACAGGTTCTAAATTCCAGAGCTGATAATTTCTCACACTTAATTTTCGTAAATAATTCATTTGCATTTAAAATAGCCATGCCCGAAAATCCGAAAAACAACTTTCTGTACCATTTTACAGTTTTTTAGAAGGCAGGGTAATGGTGCATGGCAATCTCCAGTATTGATCCCACCCATGTTTTCATTATATTGCAGCACATATTTCGATAATATTATACACATATAAATAGTAATTAATATACATATCAATAATATTATTGCTAGAAACAGATTTAAAAAATCTAACTCCCTTTCGCTATACACTGGACAATAAGAATTCAAATTACGTATAACACATGTGAACCCAACTTCAAAAATATAAATAAGAACATCAAGAACTTCTCTCTCCATTCGCTAATTCCACACAAATCCCATAGCTGAGAAAATAAACGAGAGAAAAAGACCCTTTAAAACCTACGTGCACTTTTAAAGAGTGGTCATACAAATTTGTTTGCATCAATGTTCCAACCACCCATCGAAATAAGCCAAAACTAATACCACTTTTCTGAAGGCCAAAATAGCTTGTCGCCATTATGAATTTTACGGCAAAGTAACACCATCTAGTTCCATTTAAAAATTCCAGTAAAACGTTCCAACTTTTTGTAACGAATATGTCACATTGGTCGAAGAGGCACATTTTCCATGCATCGCTGGGGAGACATGTTGGGCTAATAAGAGTAAATTGCTCTGTCATGTCAGCTCTATGCTGGTGCCTAACGGGTTAAGGTTTAATCTGTAACTATTATAGAAATGTTACAGTATAAATAAGATTAAGCACACAGCTTTGATAGAAGGTCTTTGTCACTTCTCATAAGACGTACAAAATGGAAAAAGGCCAGAGCTCTTTCGAGCGTTAATACGCTCTTCATCAGTGGCTACATGCCCCCCATATTCTATTTTGGGCCCGGCTACTAAGTCAAGCTACGGGCCCTAGGTAAAAATGAAGGAGAAGGGGTGCCACTATTTTTATGTATTATTTTGGGGTAGAAATGAATATAATAAAACATATCAAGTATAAAGTTTAACACAATATAACTCAGAAAAATAAGAAGTCTATGAAAGATCGTTCATATGACGGAAAGTGGTGTGTACATTTCATTTTAAACGAAATATTTTTATACTCAGTTGCGAACTATATATTAATAATATGGTTCGCAGTGACATCTCCAGAACCAGAAGTGTAAATCATTAGTGACCCCTACTCCCTGCAAAATTCGATGCTTAATCCCTATCAATCATTATCTAAGCTATTCCTATAGCCAATCCTGAGAAATGGGTATTGTAAAGAAAATTGTAATATTTTTAATCGCAAGTAACATCTGTAGAATCGGAAGTTGAAATTTTTAATGAATTCTCATAATCCCTAAACAATTTTATACTGAATACATATCAGTCATCATTTAAGTTCTATCCATGACCGATTTTGAGAAATATATGTTTGAAGGAAAATGATTTTTTTTTTTATCCAGAATTGGGAAAAGAACTGGAAATGAAAATCCTTAGTAAATCCCCACCCCGTACCATCCTTGAAATTTGATGCTAAATTCATATCAGTCATCATCTAACCTCTATAGTCAATCAAAATGTACGTTTCAAGAAAATGTTCTGAACCGTAAGATGAAAAACTGTAAGTAGAAATCCTTAGAAAACTAAATTCCAGAGGAGGCAGGAGGTTCCCTACTTCCTTTTGAATATGATGCTGAATCTATATCAGTCATCATCTAAGCCCATCCTTAAAAAAATAGATGCTGCAAGGAAAATGCAAATTTTATAAATGGAAGTGACATCTCCACGACCAGAAGTTGAAATTCTTAGTGATTTCCTCTACCCCCTTTGAAATTTGATACTACATAAATCAATGTCTAAGCTCTATCTTCAGCCAATTCCAAGAAATAGATGACGCAAGGGAAATTTTTGAACCGGAAGTGGGAAAAAATAGGAAATAAAAATTCTTTCTGACTCCAGAATTTGATGCTGAATCCATATCAGTTTTCACCAAAGTTCTATTTATAACCGATCTTAAAAAATGGATTTTTTAAGGAAAAGAGGAAATTTTGAACTGGAAATGGAAACATGACTTGATATGGAAATCTTTAGTGAACTTCCCTATCGCCTCCTCCAAAATGTAATGCTAGATCCATACCAATCCTTATCTAAGCTCCATTTATGATAAATTCTGAGAAATTGATGCTTCAAAATAATTTTTTGGGAAAAACAGTGGTATTGCAACATTTTTGTCACCAACATTCACTCAGAAAAAACAGTTATCAGTGTTGCAGCTGAATTACCTCCAATCAGTGTGCTTATTTAAATGCCTATTCGCCAATTATTATGCCACAGTTGAGAAAATGATGGTATGTTGAGAACAGTGTATACCAGCATAGCGGGAGCAGTAACATTTTCTTTTCTTTTGTATCATTTGATTTTCACCAAAAATCAAATCGGTGCCTAATCAATATAGCTGCCAAATTTTAAGGAAATTTAGTGAATGTCTTTTAATCTACAGTGAATACAAAGACTGCCTAGATATTCCTACAGTCGGATAATCCACCAATATAAAGTTGATAAAATGAAGTTCATTGAAAATGTTTTTGTTTCATAACTACATATTTTATTTTATTTTTATAATTACATTAAGAGAATGAAAACATGAAAATAATTCAATATTATATTGTCATGTGTTCATTATTCATTATGTTCATAAAATGTTTCTTCCAAAATGTATCAATTCTGATGTTTATGAAATAAAATGTCAAGTGCGAATCCAGAATTATTTTTCGAGCGTGTGAGGTCACACAAGCTGTAAAGCCAAACAACACTATTTAAATATACAAAAGATCTCATATAATAATAAAAACTTCTCTATTTTGGATTTCGAGGAAGGGGTCAAACCCCAAAATATCCTCACTCCTCTTCCCTGGATATTCCTTAGCAAAATGTAATAAATATATGTTAGAGATGGTGTCAATTTTCCCTTTTACTGACTAAGCACAGTTCCTAGTAATTAACAAGTTCAACATAAAATCATACAATATAAAGTGAAAGTTTAGAAATGCATTATAAACACAAAAGCATTAATTTCCCTTTTATAATGCAATATTTTCTCTGAAGTTTTGTACATATTTAATTATAGTTATTTTAAAGGAATAAATTTACAAAACAACATAGGAATTTGATAAAATAAATTTTTATTCATTCTAAGATTAACTTTGTTCCAAGATTAATATATCTGAAAATAATATTTGAAAAATATAAGAAAATTATTTTGAACATACATTAAAATTTTGATTTTGCATTGGGATTTGTTTTCAACGAATAATTTTTTTTATAAGATTTAGTCATGTGTTGAGAGATGCACTAGCAACTAGCACTGATAACACATATGAGATTGCCATATAATTGCATGAGAAATTAAAATAAACTTGCTGTAAAGAAATATTGCCTATCACTGAAACTGAAATCAACGTGGGAAGCAAGTTCATGCCAGGGAGGAAGAATCCAGAATTTTTCTTTCAACATCCCTGCATTCAGTCCAAAGAGAAGATTCAGTCGAACACGACTATGGATACCCCGTCGCGTTAATTGGTTTACGACCTCGAAGAGCAGGAAGATAAGATTGCTCCCTTCCCAAACTGATAATTTCACAAAAGAAAACTGTAGAAGGGTCGTTCGTCTCAGTAGTTAGCTGGATGTTATTGATATGAGCTATAAACATGAATAAGCAAACTTTCCCACCAGGCTCATAAGCGTATCCATTTAGGTGTAATTCTAGAAAGTTTCTTCCTGTAGGGATCGGTTTTTATTGCCTTCAAATTCTAAACACAATGACACTGAAGCTATCTGTACCCAGATGGCTTGTATTGAACTAAGGGGCCCTTCTTTGAGGCTTTTTTGACTATTTCAGAAATGATATATAGAATCCTAACAAACACAACTTATCAGATGTTTACTAAATGTTTTGTACTTTTCTTTTATTCAAACTTATAGGTTGTGTTTAGGCTTTATATCTAATTTATATTTGTAATTTTATAATAACGCATACTATGTAAATTTCAAAAACTTAAAGTAATTTAGAAAAAAGAACTATATATTCATACACAAATGTATAAATATTTTATCCTCAACATTGTTCACGTGCCCCTAAAAGTTGCCAGTCCCCTAAAAGTTGCTGGGCCCCAGTACCATAGTACCAACTGACCCCCCCTCCCTTTGTGGGGGCACTGAGTGGCTACCTTAATTTATGTTACAGTATGTTAATGTAGACGTTTTTGATTAAAGGTAATTCCAACTTTTATTAGTAAAATAATTTATTTTAGTAAGAAAATTTTTTATTAATATACATAAAAAGGTATTTAATTTATCTATGTCAAACTTAAAAAACCTAAATTTTAATTTCTCTATTTTACTATGTTCAATTATGCCACTTGATTCAAGATATGCTACTGTTGATTATGTGCACTCTAGATTTGGAAAGAACAAGGTGCTTCTAAAAGAGACGCTTTTATAAGAAAAAATACACATACTTTCAATTATTTACCCGCCCGTCCAATTTGTTACTCATGTCCTCAGGATGAGTCGGACGGTCTGGGTCTTCAACTTCACCGTTCAACGTACTTTCAATTGAAAAAGGACCCTATGTGGCTGGCCTGTAAGTGTTTTATATGAAAAGGACAACTTTGAAAGTAGCACACATTGTATGAAAATAGAACGCATTTGATATATGAAAGATTATAATATATTGTTAAATATATAATTAAAATTTCAAGTTGACTAGTTCGTCTAGTTAATGATACAATAGTTGAGTCCATTTTGCTAAACACAACAGGGGAGACTTGGAAATTTCATTTTGAGAAATAAGCATGAATCCTGTAATATGTGATACTTGACATTTATTTTAATCTTCTGTAGCTATTTTATTTGTTCACATTGTCAATGTCCAGTTGATTAACAATCTTAAGTACAGTGAAATTTGATGAAAGGGGAATTTGTTCCCATGCATGTGCAAAGTCTTTTATAATTTATTTTGTTGTTTTTCAAGCATTTCAATCGTACATTTTGATGATTTTATCCACTTTATTTATCTGATCAATTGTTTTTATTTTTATATATTTTTCATTTTGACATTTTCTTATATTACATTTACTTTTAAACTATTCTAGCATTTTGTTAAAATTTTTAATTACTCCTAATTTTTTTTTATTATTTACTGATACATTACACTTCGTTGGAAAATGTAAAAGTAGTTTAAAAATTGGAAATTAATTATTGTATTATATTTTGTTAATTATAACTAATTTTAAAAGCTGGGAAACTAAATCAGTGATTGTGGGTAAGTTAAAAATGAAGTGCTTTGACTTAGAAGTAATTATAAAAATGTTAACAATTATAACCTCTATCAACACTACTTAATATTTATTTGACTTTCTGTGAATTTTTGTTTGTTCATATTGTCAATATTCTGATTAATTATAATTAACAATCTGGATTATGGTGAAATTTGATGATAGGAGAATCTCCTTTAAATATATTTTTTATTTTATTTCTCAAATGGCTAGGCACTTTGACCTTCATCATTCGCCTTTATTACAGTGGCCAGAGTGTGAACCGTTTAGTCGTCCATTGACGTTGTCCCAGGCGCACCAGAGGGGGGCAGATCACATTGCGCCCACAACACAAACATCCATTCCTTACGTGGGGCTCGAACCCACAATGTGGCGGTCGAGCGATTCTACGGAAACGCTTGCCCTGACCACTCGACAACCACGTCGGCATATATATTTTTTAACTCATTTTGTTTTTATCATTTTGATAATTCTTTCCACTTTATTAATTTGATCAATCATTTTTATTTTGCAAGTAATTCTTATTTTGAAATTTTGTCATTACATTTTGTTTTTTAAATTACTCAGCAGTTTTCTGACATTTATGCTTATCCAATCTTTACAATTATGTCCAGATCTTTACAATTTTTAAATAATGTCAAGAATTGTGCTTTCTTTCAAAATAAGGAAAGTCAATTTGAAAATAGGTAGTAATAGTTTTAACAGGATTTGCTGATGATTTCTAACTTTAATGAACCTGTAGACAGACTGTGAAATTTTCTCTGGCTGTGGGGGGGCCATTCAAAATGAAATTTCTTTGACCTGGAAATTATTGTGAAAATCTTAAGAAGTTAGCACCTCTGTCAATATTAATAAAGAAATTAAAATTTGCATAATATATTTTTTTTTTCAAGGGTGTAGGGGAGAAATTTTCAGAGGTATAACATTTATTTGTTGTAGTTATATACTAATTTGCATATTCATATGACCATAGCATGCATGTACAGTATAATTTCTTTAAGAATTGTAAATTTTCTTTTTCTAGAGCCATTCAGCCATTATAAAATATGGGTTAATGCATATACTTGGAAGAATGAAGGGGAGCCTAGTAAAACATTAGAATTTCACACAGATGTTCAAGGTAATATGGGCTTATTTTCACATATTTACACATCTTTTATTAGAGCTAATTTTATTTATAATTCTTGTGCTTTTATTTCAATTTTAGGGCCAAGTGCTCCATACATAGTTAATTTGACATGCCAAACACTTGATAGCTTGTATGTACAATGGGAGAGACCTCAGATATTTTTTAATCGTATTGATTATTATTTTGTCAATTATCGCTCAGAAAACAGCTGGGATTTTGATGAGATTGCTTTATCATCACCACATGAGAGAGCTATAGATCATGGGGTATGACATGTTTTTTCATCTCTGAATATATGCTAGCGATTAATGTGCTGGTGATATTTTTTTAATAATTGAGTGAAAAACTGTTTTCATATAATGAAATCACTGAATATTTTCTGAATAATATTTCTTAAGTACTGAGAAATGTGAAGTCTTATTATCTTAAATGTAAAATTTAAAACAGCATGTGTACAAACATGTTATTTTACATTTTAAATCAATGTTGGAAATATCTGAATTTTCAAGTTTAGGTGGCATATATGTGAAACATGCAAATAGGTTTAAAATATATATATTAAAAAATGCAAAATTTATGGGGGAAAAACAAAAAAAAAGTTTAATGAAAGAATATATAACAATGGAGATATATTGGGAATTGCAAAAATGTTGATAAATAGTAATATAATTTTCTTATATTTATATATGAATATTGATGCTTAAGAAATTCCAAATTTTTTTTTTTAATTGCTAAAAAGTATTAAGAATGATTTTAAAAAATATAATAAAAGAATATGATGAAAATAATAATGTTGATCAATGTTGAAATAAATTAAACATAGTTTCTTTAAAGAGATGAATTCTAAGTATTTAAAATTATGCAGAAGGTTAGAAATGTAATTCTTTAAATCCAATATCATTTACATCACAAACTATTGTATTATTCACATTATGTGTAGCAGGGTTTGAAATAGGATGAACGCCTGCACAAAACGTGCACAAAATTCAAAAACCCCATGCAAAGAAAATTGCAGTGTGGGAAATCGTATGTGCTCGCAATCGTCCCCCCACCTTATGATCCTACTTAAATTTTGAAACCGAATGTGATTAATATGGCCGGTCCTGAGAGAAAACAAATGAAAGGCAGGGATGAAAATGTTCCGCAGAACCATGGTGCTTTTACCGGGAAGCTCTACATCTCCTAGAAACTTCCACAGCAACTCCTCTTCTCTATAAAATTTTCTAAAGAGCACCGTTTCCCCCCAAATTTCTGAAGCTGCATCTGGTATGGTTGTGACGCTTTTCTCCATTCTTCACTAATTATGGATAGTTGCGGCTAGGCGCTATTTTAATGATGTTTCATCTTTCTTGAGTATATAGGGTAGAGCACACTCGACAGAAACATTCTGATTTTCATGAATTCGTTACTTTTTTTTTTCTAGACATTGTTCCAGTACTTTGATTTTTGGTAAAAGATATTCCAATTTTTCCATTGAAAATATTCCAATATCGCCAAAGAAAGTGCCACACAGAATTTATGCTGTTGTGCACAATTAATAAATATTTCATGTGTAAGATGGGGGGGGGGGGAGGGAATAGGCATTATCAGTGCATTTGCGGGATGAAAATTCGGTCTACTAAGTTGTTAGCAAATATAAAAAACAGCCTTTTGTAACGATTTCCAAAATTAATGAGAGTTAACTCTTGCTGAAATGCATAGAAAGATATAACAACTATTAAACTTCATTTTAGCCCTTCTGATTGATCTCTTTAAATACTTAACTTAAGAAATCAACTTTTCATTTTCCTGGAAATTGGATTTTTAATTTCTAGTAAAATATACAAATCTTCAATTTTATAAAAGACTTTAATGAAATTTCTGTATCAAAGACACTTTTTAATGAAATCCTATACTTGGATGAAGATGGATAATTTGAACCGGAATTTGATCCAAACAGAAAATCCATTGCAATATATTTATGGGTTTTTAATGTGTTTCATTTATTAATTAGTAATTTATGAAAGATAGTTAGCTATATCATGGAAATTCTTATTTAAACACGATTGTCGGTATATGTCATTTTATTTTTAAATATTTTCCATTTTTTCAATCTGTTTGCATACATTGTTTTTTTTTTTATATTTATTGTACTTTTTATGTTGGAATATTATCTTTCAAACATATTGTTGATGAAATTAATATATATGTCTAGGATAATAAAATTAAAACATTTTTATTTATTTAGGCATTTAGAATTATATGGCTCATCCCATGGAAAAAAATTACAAAACATTTTTGAGCATAAGTACAGCAATATTGGATTGAATGCTGTATTGTTCAAGTGCTGAAGCTTGAAAAATTGAACTATTATATCATACTAGCAGTATACCTGTTCTTCGTACAGAATATATAATATAAAGTTTTGCCGCAATAAAATAATGGCATAATAACTTGAAAATATTGATAATCTCTGAATCAATAATCCCCGAAAATATCGATAATAATAATGTTTAAACCTAAAGACCATAATTGATATTAGCCAGACAAAAATGCAATGGAAATCAAATTTATTTTATATACATATCTTCATTATTCATATCGGAAAAGATTTAATAAAAATCATCTGTCGCATAAAAAGATTGGATTTAAATCCATTGCTAAGCTACATGATATTATTTCCTTCACATAAATTGGTGGAAAATATATCGTCTAAATAATGCTATCTCTATAGAAGGTTTGGCGATATTTTCATCAATTTAGCGACATTTTAAAAAATCATTAAATTTATCGCCAAGTGGTACTGTCGAACTGACAGTCCCACTTGATGACAAATTGATGATACATCATCACAATACTATCCCCTAACAAAACATAATTCATTTCATTTATTTTGTGTAATTTTATCAATTTCAAGATATTTTTATGGATTTGAAAACATATTTATCAATTTGGTGATATTGTAAAAATTCGTTAAATGTGTTACTAAGTAGGACGCTTGGACTGACAGACAAATGCTAATGAAACATCATTTCAGTACTCTCTTCTAACAAAATAAAATAAATTTTATTGATTTGCGTCGTTTTTAACAATTTGGCAACATTTCCGTCAATTTGGCTAAAAAGAAAATTTGCCAAGTTAGCGATATCCCACCACATTCATAGCTTTGAATTTGCAGATCTGAATAAAACATCCAGATCCAGTTTGTATATATTAAATGAAAACACTACAATTGTATTAGAAGATATATCCGTTCTACTCGTTTTCTGTTTCAACAATCGGCTAAATGAATTTATTGTCTAAACACAATATATGAGTTTAATAGCTAAACACAATATATAAACTTGAAAACTCTTTGTCAAAATAAATGAAAGTGATGTACTCAGTCTGCAATTACTATAATTAAAAGAAAAATCAAACCGTTCATTTATAAAATATATTTATATATCCATTTATTTATTATTCAAATCGAAAAAATAATAATAAACATTAACAAACATATTTAATTTAATTGTGTTGCAGAGCAACATGATATATCCTCATAAAATGATAAAATTAATTAACCATTTTGATTTCTTAATACTTGTCATCGTTGAATAAAAGCTTGTGAAAAATAAACCATGGTAATAGATTTTTCAATTAAATTCATGTTTTCAAACAATGCATAATTTCAGAAAGTGACTATTTAGAGCAAAAATCTGCCATCAAACTCAGGGATATAATTTTAATTCACTTTCATGTTTCAAACAAACGATTTCCAATCTTCGTTTGGAGGAACCAGGGAATTAGAGAGTAGAACTCCTAGGGAAAAGTTTCGTTTTTCACTAATATCTCGACAACCCCTGGTCTTAGAAACTCGAAATTTGGTTTAAATTTAAGGGAGGCTATTTCAAGACTATTCACAAAATTTCATTAAATTCGGTTCAGCCGTTCTTCCGTGATGATTATACAAACGAAAGTTTCATTTTTTACCAATATCTCGTGAACCACTGGTCGTAGAGACTTGAAACATGGACTAAATTTTAAGTATGGCTATTTCAAGGCTACCCACAAAATTTCATCAAATTCAGTTCAGCCGTTCTCCCATGATGATGGGACAAACAGACAGACAGATTTTCAATTTTATTTATATAGATTAGCTGTGGCTCTTAGTCTAAAAACTATGATATTTCAATAAAATAGAAAACTTTCGAAATTACACTATGTACAACCTTCATTTTTAACATATCTATTGAACAATGTTGAAAGAAGAACTTAAATATAAAAAAATTCTATAAAACATAATTGTGACATATCAAATCCAATGATGGTATAAAATGTGAATGTTACCATTTAAAATTTCGGAAATATAAAACTAAATCTAAAGACTACTCCTTATGCAAATTAGATGCATATTGGTTTTTGATAAATATGAGACTGATACTTTTGATTTCACTTCAATCAAGGGGGCAATTGTAATAAGCAGTGTGATTATACTTTTTTTTTATGACGTACGTGTATTATTTGGCTTTGTTCAGGCATTCTACTTTGAAAGGCAAATGAATGAATTTATGAACTATGAATTTTTTTCCATTTCAAAATTGTAATTGAGTTGTAAAAATAAACAAATATTTTAGAATTTGATTATTCACAAATTTAATCCCATGATTTAATGTTAGAAATTGAAATTAATGCAAAGTATTTTAAATAGCTTTTTTATCCTTGATTCAATTTTTAGATGTTCATACCTAATCTCACTGCCAATACTATGTATGAAGTGAAAGTAAGAGGAGCTACTCGAAGCGTAATTGAACATTCTAAACTTTTTAAAGGACAATTTTCCGAGCCAAGGAAAGTACTTCTTCAAAATAAGTGCCCAAGTAATATTTTCTTTTTAATTTTGTTTATATTTTTATCTATAGCTTATTTATAAAAAGTAATTTAATTTATTTCTTTTGACAGTGTTTCATGGAGTACCATATTCTGGTTCATCTTTAAGTGCTTCTTTAAGTGCTGGTATGGTAGCTGGTGTAATGTGTGCCTCATTTGCTCTTCTTTTAGCAATTGTTTCATTTATATTATGGAGGTAATTTTATCTTGCTCTTAAAGTTCTCAGAATATTTATGTGCAGATTAAAAGTGTTGTTTACTTGTAAGTGGATTATAAAAATTTATAACCAAAAAGTTGTTTTCTCTAGCCAATTTTTTTTCCATGAATTGATCCTCTTATGAAGTGTGTATATATTATTCCACTCACTAAAACAATAAAACTATTTACAGTAGGTAGAAATATTTATTATTGCATGTGCATGTATGTAATTATTTGATTATTCAGAAACACAAATTTATTTTTTACCTTTACGTATAATAGGAGTTGGTTTTGCACCTAAACTGTAAGTAACTATGGTTTTTTTATGAAATGGATATAATTGTGTTTAATTTTGGTTGAAGCATATTAAAATTACATCTTGGGATACTCAGAGATACTCATTAGGAATTTCATATTCAAGAGTGCATTGAGTGCCTGCTTTCTTTATATAATACATACAAAAAATATCTTTTAATTGTGTATAATTTTAGTATTGTAATTGTGTATATTGTACATATCCTCAGGAATCGTGAGTGTGCTCTCAGAATGCAAGAATAAGACCAAATTTCTGGATAACTAACACTTATATTTAAAAACACTAATAAGTGTAAACAGGAACAATATACAGCAAATAACGCGATAATTTTCTTGTAAGATCACTAAACAACTGTTAGATATAATAAAACAGCAATTAAATATTCGGCTAATTCACAAAATAGCAGATACTATTTATTCTCAAAACAATGACATATGGGTCATTTTCTCTAAACGGACGGAACGTTTTCATCTTTCTTGTTACAATATTTTTTTTTGTTTTTTAACCTATTTTCTGCATTATATTTTAACATGGGTGGTTTAAACTAAAAGGGAAAAAAAACAGTAGCAGTGATCATTTTGGGGAAATTAAATAGAAAATGCAAATTTTTATTTTCAAGACAAGTAAATACAGCATGACAGGGGAATGACACTTAATAATAGTAATATGTATATATATATATATATATATATATATATATATAATTAGAAAAATATAAAAATTGATTTGCTTTAATTGCAATCTTAAATTTAGAATTAACTAGCTTATTTGTTTTATCTTCTAAAAAAGAAATCTAATTTAAATGTAATTCACCTGTTCTAATGTTATTCCCTTGTCTATCTAGAAGACAGGCGAATGATGACTGAGGAATGACGAATAATGTGATTTTACTTTCTAAGTATATGAGTTTCATTTGCATTTAAGCCTAACTTGATATTCAGTTTGCTACACTAACTAGGCACACATATATGTTAAAAAAAAATATTTACTATTTTATTCTGAGAATAATTAAAGATAGGTGAATGACAAGGAATAAAAATACTTACCCAAAATTGTTCAGTTTTATAATATTTCGCTGCACAGAATGATAGCTAGAATATAGTCAAACTCTTAAAATGGTGAGTATGGACTTTAGTAAAAAAGAATAATACTTTAATTATATTTTATTGCTATCATGTACAGAAAGAGGTGTTAAAATTTAAAGATAAGTGAATGTTTGTATTTTAAATTGTCTAATTTAATATAAGACATCAAATTAAAAGAAAACTAGAAAATGAAAGCTTGTAATGAAGTTGTGATTTTATTTTTTGGCTGTTGGGACACACAGGGGAAGACATTTAATAAATAAAACTAAATTTTTAAATATTAAAAATATAAATTGTTTCTTTAGCTAATGGGTGACAAATATGAACTACAATATAGTAAAACTGATCAGTGTCCAAAATCAGTCCTAAGTCATGCAAACTTTTATTAAAGCACCTGAGGCATGTAAAACTCCCTTTTACATGTCCCAGTATGATATGTCCCGTTTACATGTCCCGTTTACATGTCCCAAGCTAAAGTGAATTGTGAGACCCATATCTCACAGTTCACTTTAGCTTGCATCATGTCAACTGCTCTCCATCTGAGAGATGACTCCTTTTATATATTCTCTGTAGAAACTTCTAGAAGAGGCTTGTATCTCATAGAATATTCATTATTTTGAGAAATATCTAGTATATTTGAAAAGTCACCAAGTTGGAGTTCATCACCACACCCTGACATTCAAAATATGGCAACCTTACATTTACAAGAATGGCTGCTAGAGAAGAGTTGGGGCTCAATTTAGAGGGCCCAAACCTGAATTGCTCAATTTAAAATCTGCCCAAAAACGAAATATGTTTTTAACTTTCCCACTTAATTACTACTAATTTGCAAAAATGTCTATCTGACAAATTAGTGATTTTGTTTAGATATCAAATACAAAAAATGCATAAAGAATTACTTTGAGCACTAAGCTTTGAATAACATAAATTGAAAGTAGATATATATAAAAATAGTCTCATGAAAACCATATAATGACATTAAAATAGTACCAATAAGGTTGTTTGTAGTTTGTAATAGCAAAATTAATTTTTAAAATTAAGCCTTTTCTTCTCTCCTATTTTGTAAGTACTTAGTTTATGTTTTGATAAGAATCATATTCTGAAATATTTCATTCCTAGTTTTGCTGTGTTTTGCATTTAAATTTTGATCTTAAAATTGGTGTATTTTTAAATTTGTAACGGTTTTGGGAAATTCTTGACCGATTTCTGCTTTTATTACTGTTTTGGGGCTTCTGTGACCTGTAAGCATTGTGATTTGCAATTTTTTTTTACAAAATCAATGTGTAAAAATACGCCTTACTTAATTTTCAAAGGGTATTGTCCTATTTTATAGCAGGAAATACACGTATAGAGGCATTAAGTCTATTTCTGGATATGACTAAGAAGAGTAAGAATTATGTACAATTCATGTTCATCCGCATAATGTGCATGGTACTTGTTAAATAATAGTGAATATTTCATGTTATTCGGAGCTGCAGGGGCTAATATAGATCAAAATGCCAATGAAAAAATACCAGAGGTTTTGATCGAAATTATGCCCCTATAACGGATATAAATTAAATCGCAGTTTCAATAATCAGTGCAATTAGACTAGTTGCACTATCTTAGGCAAACATAGTTTTTCCAAGTTTGTGTGAACCAATCTGTGAATACAAATCACACTTTTTTTTTTCCACAAAAGTCTCAATCCAGCTCTGTTCATGATGTCAAGTGCCAATGATAATGAAAGTCTCAACAATAGATTGTCATAGAGATCTTTGTAAATCCGCACTCTAGATAATGCGATTATGTTTGTTTAAATGATTTAAATATTTCCATATAGCCAATTTCTTTTGAAATGGCAACACTGTTTGCAACAATAAAATGTTAGATTTTGAAGATAAATGGATAAAAAATTAAATTTTGAATTAATGAATAGAAAAATACTTTAAAAATTCATATAAAAGCAGCTAATGCCTTTTTCAAAATTTTGGCACATAGGGATCTTTGAAATACATTTAACTGTAGTTTGACAAAAAATAGTGATCCTATCGTGAAAATTTTATTAGAGGATAGATGTTCTAGACGGGCATCTTTTTAGCACTTTAAGACTTTTATTCATAGTTTCGGAATTAACAAAGAAATTATAAATTTTTTAAATTTTAGACACTTGTGCAATAAACCTAAAACTTTTAGCTTCTGTTGAAAAAAATGGAGATCGCAGCACTAAAGTTGAGGTGTCAATTCGATTTTTAAAATAGGTGTCCCTGTTGTCCTTTCCTCAAGATGTTTGGAATTTATGTCATCTAAAAATCTGTGGAAAAAATTATCAACATTTTTTAAATTTCAGCTCATCGACTCTCTTTGAAATATGTATAGCTCCCATTTAAAAAAAAAAATCGAAATCACTGATTGAAAGTTCAGAAAGGAGATACATTTTTTAGGACCCTCCTTTGTTTAGGGGTTTTTCAAGCATATTTAAAAATTTATTGAATTTTTGTAAGTTTCATGCAACTCCTCAGATCGAATGCTACATTTTACAAAAAAACAACAACCATGAGGTGCTAGGCCAATTTATTGACTTTAAAATAAAGGGAACATACCAACATACATACAAATAAACATGGGTTTCGCGTATTAATAGTAAGATTTTGAATTATTTTTAGTTTGCATTCCTTTTATTCTATATACTTAAATAATTACATCCATGCTTCATTTGATGCAGGAGTAATGTTGTTCCTGCCTTTTTATGTTTACCTATCATACAATTTTTATTTGGGAATGGATTTCAGAATGGATTTTGTTGATGTAAAATACTACATATGTTCATTACATTTCATATATTATCCTTAAGGGTTAGCTTTTCAATACATTTAAATGTATTGATATTAATTGTAGCAATATGTAGCAATTAAATGTATTGAAATTAATTGTAGTTACGAAATTAATTGTAGCAATGATTTAAAAGTTGATGTTATTAATAAAATATTAATTCTTCATGTGTCATGCATAAGAATTAAAATTATGTAAATATTAATATTCATAAATGGGTCATTATTCTATATCATATCAATACAGCCCCCAACCCGACTGACATTGATTTTTTTAAAACTTGGTTATGTAAATATTAATATTCATAAATGGGTCATTATTCTATATCATATCAATACAGCCCCCAACCCGACTGACACTGATTTTTTTAAAACTTGGCTATTTTGTTGTCCACTCATATATAAGATTCTATGCAAAACTCCTGTATAAGACTCTATTCAATACTTAATATTATTTTATTTAAAAAAAATTTGAAATTTGGAAAATCTGGTAATTTTTCATGATTCGTGACATTTTCTAACGTCTGCATTTTTGACTTAATCAACAGATTTCACTGAAATAAAATTTATTTTGTAGCTTAATGTATGACCTTTCTTGTAATATGTCACATGACCCTGTAAATGATATTTTTTATTTCAAGGTCACTTGATTTGACCTTTGACATTGAACTGCGAAAAAAGTATATTTTTCATTTATTTCAAAAGAATATATTTTGTTGATAAGAGGAGTCTCACTCAATGACTCCCTATACCATCAATGTAATTTTATAAAGATGAGCATTAATAAAAAAAATGCTGAATATGAAAGCCTCAAATTTACTTTGCTTGTAAAATATGCTTTTTTGAATCTTCTAATACAATTAAAACACCCTTTATAGTTAGTAAATATATCAAATTAATTTTTAAAAAAAAAAGGCATCTTTCCTATTTTGGACTTACTGTGTGGTGGCTTCATCTAGATTTTAAATGAGAATGTGCTTTAGAAATCGCCAATTATTTAACTAAGGTATAGCAATTCACTAGACCTTCAACATAGTAATGCTCAGGTGAGTTTATTCCATCCTGAGGTAATGACTATAGTAAGAAGAGTTGGGTCATTTTTGCCTTGTTCCATTCATTCTGAAAGTCGAAGTTCTGCAGCTTCAGGGAACTTGTGTTTCTGCTGTCTGCGGTACCTGGAGGACTATATTCTTGCGCTAGCCTGCGGTACTGGGAATTGGATAAACACATTCATTTGGTATATTTTTAAACGATAATAACATGATAGATATTTTCCTATAGCAAACTTTCTATACATAAAATAACCTTCATATATTTACAGATTAAAAAAAAATGTTTCTGTAGTTTGAAATTAGAAATAATTCGTTAGTAACAGCATAAATATTTGATTAAATATATCAATCATTTCAGAAGCAAAAAAACACCCTCCTTCTTTATTCAAGAAGTTCTTTGCTAGTGTGGTTGCTCATTTTATTTTGACAAGGGAGGCCTCAGAAACTGATTAATATATTCAACCAAATGTTTATGCTATAACTAATAACTAAGTATTTTTACTTTCAGATTATTTAAGATAGCAGGTTCAGTGAATATATTGTATTGTATTTCTATAGTATTACAGTGCTATTTCATCAGTTTTAGCAGTCAATTTCTAAATTTCAACAGTATCAAATAAAATAATATTCAGTATCAAATAAAATAATATTCTGTATTAAATTTCTTTTGATCATTAAATTCATTTAATAAGCCAGACTAAACAGTTAGTAAGTGAATATTAAATACAATTTTAAAATATATTACTTTCCTTATATGCATAGTACAATGTATAAGGAAAGTATTGTGACGGGATCGAAAATTCGAATTCGAGTTTTCGGTGGGAGAGCACTTTTCAAGCATCCCTGAAAACACAAATCAAATGGTTTTGATGTGATGTCTGTGTGTGTGTCAGTGAGTCTGTGGTGACGATTTCTCACGAACGAATGGAGAGATTGAAACGAAATTTGGTACAAAATTACAATCTGTAAATACTGGAAGCCTATTGTTCTTAAACACAGTCGAATGTTCAGAACCCCCCTAAATTTTTTAATAGAATTTTGAAAAAAATCATCAAAAAATTGAAATATTAAATAAAGTTATGCAAATAGTCATTTCTTATGTAATTTTTCATTAGAAAACAATCCATCCACATTTTTTCCATCCATAAACAATTAACACAAACTTTAGAATGCTAGAATAAGCCGTTCTCGAGATAGTGCACATTTTTAAAATAAAGTTACTGAAAAATCACATAAAAAAAAAAATTAAATATTGTGAAATATGTTTGTTCACTTTTCATATGTAATATCATGCGATAAATTTGGTGACATCATTCTCGCGGATCTAGCTTGTTCTATTAATAAAAAAATATACTTTGGGTAATACTTTATTTGAATATCAATAGTCATTTATCTGCTGGAAGAATAATTTATTTCTCCATCTATAATGCTTGGCGAGATTTTGGCAACAAAGTTGGCAGAATGTCACGATCTTGGCGACTTTTCTAAATATTGCCAAATTAACGAAAATATTGCCAAAGTGATTAAAATAACGCTAAATCAATGAAAATGATGACTAATTGACTAAAATTCAATATCTTCGAAAGAATATAAGAATCTACTATAAGAAAAACCTATTTTTTCCATCCATAACGTTTAACAAAATTTTGGTAACGAATTTGTCAGAATATCTCCAATTTGCTGACTTTTTAAATGTTGCCAAATTGACAAAAATATTGTCAAAATTACAAAAATGATGCTAAATTAATGGAAATGATGCCTACTTGATATATTAATTATTAAAATATTTTAATATATGGACTATATCGCTTATTGAGGATGCTATCATATCAATATTGATTATTGTTTATATAGAGTTGCATGAAATATAAGTTTATTGGGTACTTTTAAATAGTTTTCCATGTTGTCATTCGGAAAATTGCCAAACGTACAATTCAATGTTAAAAACACAGTACCGTGGAACTTATACATTATTTTTTGACTGTAAAAGGAGTAAATTTATTACATTATGTAAGGAATGTCATGTGCTGCTCATATCAGATTTCTTTTACTTTAATTTTGCATAAGGATATCTAATTTGAATTAGAACTAATTTTAATTGTATACTATATTTCGGCAATTTTTAAAAAAATTATCTACAACTTTTTTGGTGGATCCATTACATTGATAACATCGCTCACTACAACACTTTTGACATAATTTCAGAACTGAGAAAAAATCATTTCATAAATTAAACTTTAGATTATGGAATAAACATTTTGACTCTGATTCAAGGATTACCATTCCTAGTTGGCAACATATAAATAGAATCATTCTATTTTAAATAAAATATATAAAAATAGATGTTCCTTTTATTTTTATATATTTTCCATACAGCACATAATATATGTAATGGGAATGTATTGGAGTAATAAAAGATCGATCATCCGATATTGATGGATCTGTGCATTTTGTGTATCCAGAATATAAATCAACCATTTTTTCAATGATGTCCGTGTATATTGTCTGTCTGTCAGTCTGTAGACACGATATCTCTCAAACAAATTGAAAGAAACTTGATACGACTATTTCCACTGATAGACACAGGCTCATTTATTTTCAGATTGATCAGACTAGTGGAAGGCCATAAATTTGACACCATTACTATATCACCTAGATGTTTTACTTAGTAGTGAATTTACTGTAAAGAATGAAGATTAAGTTTCTGACCCTGTTAACTAGACAGACCCCCAACCCCTCGTTTTCAAATTTTTATGTAAATTACTTTTATATAAAATTTTGAGAAGTTAAAAAAGATATACAAATTTGATCTTAACTAATTTTTAATCAAATGTGGTGACTACATTTAAATATATCTTTGATATTAAGAAAGAACGCAGTAGCGTAGCAAGAACATAAAGAATCTTTAAGTAAAAAAGTCTACTTAATTTAATGGCAACTTAATGACAGAATAAGACGTCATGCTGGATCCCCCACCACCACCACCACCACACACATCAAAATGAAGATTAATATAGAAATAGGACGTACAAAATTGTTGATCCGTGGGTCATTTTATTTTACAATTGTTATCTCTATGTTACTATTTGCAAACTACTATTATTACTACATGTTTTCATTTTAAATTTTAGAGGAGTAAAATATCTGTAGTAGTGGCAGAATTAGTTGAATTCTCATTCTATTAATGTAAAAATATATTAATAACTTATATAATGAATAATTATTCGTTATATAAGTAATATACATGCAATAGGTATAATAAAAAATTATTAATTATATCTATTACAAAATAATTGAAATTTTCGATTAAAACTACTTTAAAATTCTTGGAAACTATTTTAATAATTTTATAAAATAAATTGTATTTCCTTTTAATGGTAAATTCCATTTTGACTTGGGAACTGGAACTAAACTTGGCTTATACTCAGTGTACTAAAGTATAAACTACTTTAATTAAAAATTTTTAATTCCTTTAGTTTTAATCTTTAAATTTTAAAATTAGTAAATTAAAAATTGGGCAATTTTCTGTAAATAAGAGTGAAATGTAAAAAGGGCCAGATGATAATTAAATTCACTATATTCTCAATAAACTCAAATTAAATACATCGCTACAAAGTCTTTCTCTCACTCCGTACGCCCCCACATTCGTCATGACTTCTTTCATGAGGAGTGCAAAAGAATGTGTGTGAGCAGGGATCGAAACAATTTTCATCGGCTGTAGACGCTTGTTTCAAAAGGGGTCAGGCACAGCTGTGTGGGGGTCAGGGTAGATAAACTTGTTTCTGAGAATTCCTTGAAAAATACTCCAAATCATTACTTTTAGGTAGTCTTTACAATACAAGTAGTTTTTACTTTCAGCTAGACAAGGATTTTGAATTGATTTGAGGGATGTATATATATATATATATAATATCCAAAAGGTTATCCAATTTAGTCATATAATCATCATAATATAGTTAAAAAGTCCTTTAATTATCCTAATAAAGACCATAATATATATAATTCCTTCAACAATCATAAAAGTAAATCAAAAAGAACTAAAAGAGCAAGTAAATATAATAAAAATTGCCCTCATTATCTGAACTAAAAAATGCCATCCTTCAGCAACATGCAAATTTTAAAATTACTTTTGATTGGAAACAATGTAAAAACTGGATTTTCGCAATTAAAAAACAGCAATTAAATATGGTATATAACCTTTTTCTAAGTACTGCATTTGATAACATTCATTTTAAACATTTATTCTATGATTTGCTCATAACCAGAAGTAAAAATCTTAATGTTTATTTATATGTCACAGACTTAAACTTTAATGACGAATCAAAACAATATACTAAAATAAACGAATATTGTACCTTGAATTTCACTAATTCTGTCTTAAATAATCTGAAGATAAATAATTTTTTAAAATCGGTTTCCAATTACTTTCCAGTCAAACATGTAAATCCTAAAATTGCTTATAAATATGATAAACCGCTAGGACGTTATATTTTCAATTATAATCAAATTGCCAAATCAATAGATATTAATCAAAACTATGAATTGGATAAAGAGTCATATTGCCACTGTCATTTAGAAAAATACAAAGACTTCGTAGATATAAACACCATGGACATGTTATAACGGGAAATCTAAATATTATTAATTATGATGCACTAAGATCACTGATGTCACTGGGTACTAAGTACCGTTTACCTACTAAATTTAAACATAAATTAATATGTAAAGGTTTATTTCTTGACTTAAATAAATTTATCTATAAAATCAGTTATAAATATCAAATCCCTGTAGAAGCATTTAAACCCTGGAGAGTCTTAATAGAGCAATACTTAAATCATTATATATATAATCAGAAAATTATTAATTCATATAAACTTAATTCAATTAAAAATGATATTAAAGAAATACAAAATGATTTTGTCATTACATATGTTGATAAAGCAAGTGGTAACTATTCAATTATTTGTAAATATTATTAGAAAAATATCCTTCAGTCACACTTACTTAATAATCAAATCTATAATTTACATAAAACTAACCTTAAAATCTTATACAATAGAATATCAGCCAAATATAAGCAAATCCATCTAAAAAATAGTTGTAATAACATTCCATATATTGTTTTAGTACCCAAGTTTCATAAATCCCCTGTTGCTTTTCGAACCATTACCAGTGGGCATAATTCTTACATTACTAATGCTGGAAAATTATTATTAAAGATATTACATGAAGTATCCTTGTCAGATGAAATCTCAAATAATTGTCATATTGTAAAAAACAGTTTTGAATTAGTTAAGAAATTGAAAACTCTTACTAATATTCATAGTATTTATACCTTTGACTTCAAAGATTTGTTTAATAATATAAATATAGATGATCTGTATAGAATTATTTTAGGAATTTTTGAAAAATATAATATCAACCAGAAATATTCAAATTTTCTTTTTAAAAAATTACTTAACTTCACTTTTTATGAGAATTATATTCAACATGGTGGTACTTTTTTTAAACAAAAGGTTGGTATCCCACAAGGGGGGTGTGCCTCATCGTTGTTAGCTAATCTGTATTTATTCTTCTATGAAAAATACATTAATCCAAGCTTGCATAATATGCACATGTTTAGATATTTAGATGACATTTTATGTGTATCCCCAAATAATATCCCTATAGTATTAAATTTTTATCCAAAAAATTTACAATTAAATGCAAGTAATAATGACTCTAATGTTGCAAACTTTTTAGATTTAAATTTAAATTTACAAAATTGTAATATGGTTATAAACTTGTATGATAAAAGACAGGATTTTAAATTTAATACATCAAAAATTCAACATTTTGACTCTTGTTTGCATATATCTGTATTTAGAAATATTATTATAAACCAGGCTCTTAGAATCAATAAAATTTGTGATGAATATTATAGATTAGCGCATTTTATGGAATTATTGAGTACAGCGACTAATAATGCATATCCCCCCAAGTTTGTTATTAAAATTATCAACTCAGTGTATCAACTTTCACTCGATAACATCCTAGAAAACATTCCCAATTATAGTGACTAACATACAGTAAAAAAAAATATATATATATATATATATATATATATATATAATTATTTATTAATTATATAAATAAATAAAAATGAAAAATAATAAACTAAGTCAAAAACATTAGAAAAATCAAAAATCGGAAAATAAGATGCATTAACATTAATGTTTTGAATTTTATTTTCGCAAAAAAATGTAACTTTTGTCAGTATAGAAACTACGATTTGAGCGCCCTTATAATGGTGTATAGTGGCATTCTCGTTTATCCAATTTTCCTCTGAATTACTTGTTTAGTAAGAATATTCGTCTTTGATTCATATTCATATTCAGGAATGCATATTTGGGAAGTTAATATTCTGAATTGCTTGTCCGGTATCCAGCTTAGACTCACTGGACGGGTCTGGGAGTATTACCGTGAACGTTCGTACTGCCTCCCTGGTAGAATTTCGACGTGTTCATTCCGGTGCTTCTAGATTAAGCTGTTGAGGTTGATCACGATACACGTGGTGGAAGAAGAAGGGTTCATGCCGCATGGTAATACAAATTTTCTTAATGTATCCTATTTTCATTTTTTCAATTTTTGTTGCCTGTAGTCTGAGTTTAAGCATTTATAGTGATGTGCTATTGCTTAATCTGAAACAGGCATTTGTTTGGGTTAATTAGAATTAAATACTCAGAACTGAAGATGAATTTAGTTCTGATTAATCATTGAATTTGGGACGGTGCTGTTCTTTTCTCTTATCGGCATTGTGGCTGTGAATTTGCTTCTATGGTGATGTTAATATTACTTGAATTGTTTTTTTATATATTTTTTTTTATTTTATTTTTACATAATTCTTATTATTACATATTTCAAATATATATATATATATATATATATATATATATATATGCTTATTTGTCAATCAAAATCTAGGTATAAAGTCCAACAATTTTCGTTTTCAGGATTTAGGTTAGAGGAAGGATGGTAAGATCTCTGTAGTTACCATCCCCATTTGAATTTGGTCTAAACCATGTGGCACTGTTCTGGTTGCCCAAACAGTTTTACCTTATACTTTCTGGTAGGTCGGATGGCTTGGGTATGAATAAAAGAAGTTTGTAGCCTTAGAAATGAGACAGAAAACATGCTTATTCATCAATTAAGTCTAGGTATCAAGTATTTATCCGATAATTTTTGTATTCAATATTTTAATAAAAAGAAATGTTATAAGGACACCTGACCACTGTAGAAAAACATTCTTACATTAGATTCAATATTTTTAACATTTAATTTAAAGGGGTGGGGCACATTAATAAATTTATTTTTTTCAAGGATGAATCCTTTTAATTTTTTCTAATGTTTAGCCCTTTCGCGACGAACGGCACGCATAGGTGCCATATGCGAACATGCATTCAAGGACGAGCGGCACTCACTCGAGCCAGAGGAAATTTTACCGCAAGCGGATAGTGGCACGTATAAGTGCCAGTACGCAGAACGTTTTAATTTGTGAACTAGATGGCGTTACTTGTCCATGGAACTAACTTCAATGCATTTTGCAGAGGCATGACCTTGGCAGAAGAGGATAGAATGAATTATTTCTCCATTTGGAGCGGTGAAAATCATTTTGTAACATAAACAAGCAGAGCAATTCTCGTAGCATCAACAATTTTATAATTGGGTTTCGGTTTTTATTTTTATTTCAGCGTTATGATTTCGTTGGTGAATCATAGGAATATAAGAGAGTATTTTTTTTCGCTTGGGTTTTAGAGCCAGTGAAATTATTCGTTTATTTCGGATAAAAGAATGGGAGCAACTAACGAGTATTTTGTATTCAGATTTGTATGAAAATTATACATCAAATAGAACATAAATATTTCTTTTATTCCTGTAAAAAGTAGATTTCTGTGTTGAATAGGTGATTTTTAGTGAATTTTTTTTTAGAGTTAGGCTTAGCGCAATAAATGCGCCGTCCTTTTCGACCAGTTCGGAAGCGAAGCACGTCGTCTTTTGGGCCGCGACAGCTCCGGAATTCCGCCGTCTCGAAAGGGTTAGGGCAGGGAGCTATTTAATATAATTTTTCAGTATTTCTAAGAGGAAAAGAGGGGAGCCAGATTGACGGAATAACACTCGATTTAAAGAGGGGGGTCACATTTATGTATATATATGGCCCTGGCCCAGAGTGTATCTGTATCATGTGGTATGTGAATGAAATTTTCAAAAACATCAAACTGGCTATGGCTGAAATGTTCAATTTTCCAGGCACTCAATTGAAGAATTTAGGGGATGGATGGTACTGTCTTGATAGCTGTCACCCCCATCTGATTCTTCTGGTTGCCCAAACAATTGCAAGAAGTTCATACTGTAGAAATGGGTTCAGGCATTCAAAAAACGTGCTTCTTCCTCAATTAAAGTCTAGGTATAAAGCTATTATCCAACAATTTTTGTATTCAAAATTTTAATGAAAAGACACATTAGAAGGATTCCTTGAGCACTATAGAAGAATATTGATTCTTAGCATTCAATTTAAAAGAGGGATAACATTTTATTTGAGACCAAATTCTTTTAATCTTTTATTCTTGGGGGGGGGGGGGGCTATTTTGTATAATTTTTCATAATTTGTAATTGAAACAAAGGGGGGGGGGTGGATTAATGGAATAACATTAGATTGGGGGGGGGCACATTGTACATGTATATTTATGGCCTAGAGTGTATCTGCATTATATGTATGTGAATAAAATTTGCCACCCCATTGGGTTCCAGCCATCCGAACAGTTACCTTACATTTTCGGGTAGGTCAGACAGTCTAGGTATGAAAAACAATATCCTGTCTCTAGAAATTGAAAGAAAAACGTTATAAATACTCCTGAACACTTTCCTGTTGGCCAAAATCGAAGTATAAGGTATTGCTTTCCGAGATATTTTAGTGAAAAGCATACGTACTCCTGAACACATTTCACATGCAAGCTCGTGGAAAGCAAATGCGGTCGCCTTGGGGCTAGAGACTCTCCATAAATTGGCTTGGCTTCCCTCTCTTCTTGTTCACCCTGTTTGTATGTCTGACCCCTTAGGATACCATTCGTAGAATTACTGTTTTCCATAGAAAATAACACTTTAATCGAATTCTTTAAAATTTGTAATATTTATTTGCAAGTTATATTAAAATAATATATTTAATTATGGATTGAATATCAAAATATATAGAATTGCATATTTCACATTTTAATTACGTGCATTACTATATTCTTTAGCAAGCAACATCGCTAGAAATAATGAGCTCGTAGCGCATCGTAAGCAGCCGAACAGAATCCCAAGTTATGTATTCACAAAGGTTCATATCTATCCTGACCCCCCCCCCCAGGCACAATGGTACTAAATCATACAGGGTAGGTCCACAGCTGTGGGGGGTCAGACTACAGAATGTTTGTATGGTCAGGGTAGACAAACTTGTTTCTGAGAATTTCATACCAGGAAAATGCGTCACCCCTCAATAGAGAAAATGAAACTAATCTTTTGCATGCATTGAATGTTATTAGAGGCAGGGGTAGATAGAAATGACGAATTATCGCTCTTCGGTAAAAATTGAACGGATTCATCGCCAAATATGTTGCATCATCTAGTGATAGCGAATCAAAGCTTGAAACACTGAAGAATCCTCATAAGCTATTTATCTCTATTATACAAAAATTTCAAGTTGGGAAAACAATGGGCTCATAATAAAAAGAAATTGTAAATAAATATATGTTATATAAGCAGCTATTTGAAAACTGCTGGAAACTACATAAAAGCATAATTGATTAAATAATTCTTAAACAAACATTATTATATTTAACTAAAAGTTATAAAAGTACACTCATAACCATTGTTATTTTGTATGTGTGTGTATATATATATATATATATATATATATAATATAAATATATCCTTACATAAAAAATAATGTATTTCAGTTGTATATTATACTCTAGCTTAGTAGAATAAATAATAAAATATTGATTTTTATTTTTAGAATTTGTACAGCCCCTTAATAGTGTGTATCAGTCCCATAAACATGTCTTCCAGTTATGTTATGTTCTGTAGTCATAAATTGTTTAATCTAGTATAGGCCTTGTGTTTCCATTAGATAGTCATCCCATGTAAACAGATGTTTGGGATGGGTTAAATGCACCAGCAATCTTAGAACAACTATATGCTGACAAAGGAAAAGATCAAATGAAGCCAAGTATACAAAGCAAAAATTACAAAGAATACAAAAATCTTTAAGGAACAAAGTTTATTTAATCATCTAGTGACATATCTAGGGGAAAAAAGCAGAGTCTGAAATATTGTAATAACTAAAGCAAAAGTTTTATGAAACTGAAAGCAAGTGTAAAAAAAAATTGAAATATTGGTAATTTTTCCAAAGAGTTGGAGTATTTGATTTCTATTAGAATGGTCTGCTCTGTCTAGATATCACTAACTAAATGCTTTTCATCTTTTTGAGATGCCAGCCAGTGACCTGCCATCATAGAGTGGGACAGAGTGACTGCTTTAGAGCATGGAATGAGAAAGGGACGTTGCATATAATTACTTCAATTTTATTATTATTTTTTTTTTTAGTTAGACAAGTTTCAGCTCATACAAAAATTATGACTTTACTCTTAATTTGAAAAAAAATTATGAACTATATAACAAAAGGTTATAAAAATTGAAAATTGGTATTCCCAGAATGCTAGTACTAATTATTCTGAAGCTAGTGGCATTTTATTATTAATAAACTTAGATTTAGGGCGATTTTCTTGTGCACTCTTAAAAATATCTTTAAATTCATCACTGAAAAACATAAATTAAATAAAATAATGAACGTGAATTCAATTTGTTTTTTAGAAATTAACTTTAGTTCTTTTATAAAATAGATGACAAACATATAAATTAAACATAGAACCCTTTTCTTTAAGAAAGTGTATTGAATATACTTTTGGTTTACTAAGACCATAGAATGTACATTATGTGAATGGGCACCTTGACATTTTTCTGGATGTGCCAAAATCAAAAATCTACGTACGTTATTGGCATCACTATATAGTTATAAGATTATTGGTACATTTCACCCACCTCAAACATATGTCTTTATTAGGTGTCCAATCACTCATCCAATAGAAACACAAGACCTTTACTTGACTAAACAATTTATGACCCTAGAATATAAGATTACAGCTGGAGGCCATGTTTCTGGGATTGGGAGGGCTAAGAAAATTCTAAAAGTTCAGTTTTTATTCTTTAATCTACCAAATTATGATTCTATATTACTAAAATACACTACTTTATATAAAGGACTGTCTGCCCACCAACCAACATTGACATCGAACTCCCTGTTGGCAGGTTTTGTGTGCTCCTACTATACCAAGAAATAGTGAAGTTTCTGTTTTGGTTGAACCATCCAATAAATAAATTATATTTTTAAAGTAGAATTTACAGTCCATTTAAACATTGCTGAACAGAGACCACATATACACACAAAATAGCAATGTTAGTAAGTGTACTTAAAATAAAAATAAAAAATTATGATTAATGATATTTACATTTTTTTTCAAATCTTAAAATTTAGCAAAGTAAAATGTATAAAATAATATGCACATTAGAAAATGTTTATGACTTTTATTTAAGAATGATAATGTTTATTTCTTACTTGTTTAATCAGTTATGCTTTTGTGTAGATCCCCAGCATTTATTAAATAGCTGAATTGTTTACATTATTTGAATTATTTACATTATCTTTCAAATCTTAAAATTGAACAAAAACAAAAAATTATAAAATTATATTCACATTAATAAATATTTATAACTTTTAGTTAAGTATAATGATGGTTATTTAAAAATTATTTAACCAATTATGCTTTTATGTGGTTTCCAGCAGTTGTTGAATAGCTGCTCATATAACATATATTTATTTATAAAATTTTTTTCACCATGAGCCCATGGTTTTCCCAGCTTGAAATTTTTGTAAATAACATATCAACAAAAATAGCATATCAACAAAGATTGTATCAACAAAAGATTTTTTTTTTTTTTGAAAAAAATTTTTTTTTTTAAAGATACACCTTTTTTGCAGTTCAAGGTCAAATTAAGTGACCTTGAAATGAAAAATATCATTTGTAGAGTCATGTGATATATTACAAGGAAGGTTATACCTTAAACTACAAAATAAGCTTTATTTCAGCACACTGCTGATTAGAGCAAAATATTAAGACATTTAAATATGCCAAGAATCATGAAAAATTACGAAATTTTCCAAACTTCAAATTTTTATAGATAAAAAACTAATGAGAATTGGGGTCTAAAATTTCACATAGTGTCATATATGAGTGGACAACAAAATAGTCAAGTTTTAAAACAATCTGTGTCGGTCGGGTTGAAAATGTCACTTTTTTGTGTTGATTTGATATGGAATGACCCAAATATCAATTTTTATTGACTTATTAATAAAAATTATTAATACTTTTCTTCTAGGAAATACTTTCAAGCCGCTTACTATTATCTTGATGATCCTCTTGGCAACAGAGCATCCCCTCAACTTTCTGAAACATTTGGTATAAAAATATTTTTTAATATTAATATAATATATAAAGTTATATACTCTGTTGAATGTGTTACATCCTGCTGTAAAACCTCAAATAAAATGTATTCTTTTTGCCTTTAAGACCAACTTCAGATCTTTCTCTGTCTATCAGGGCTTCAAATTAGCTAAATCTATTGCATAGCAAAAACCTGTTTTAAAATACTTCATAATGAATGTCTCACAGATAGGTTTCTGTGTGACTTGGGTTCTATACTGTGCTGTCCATACAAAAATTTTGACTTTTCCTGAAAAATTCCTCGGTGGCTTTGTCTTGGATGGCAATGATGCCCATTCCATTTTTTACTGGGTACTGACAAGTGATGGCTTGCTGCTCACTTTTCCTGAGTAGTGTGTTAGGAAAGGTAAAGCTGCCAACAATTCTGATTTTCATGAATTTGTTCTTTTTTAGGAGGTGAGGGGAGATTATTCTGAAAATCCAATTTTTAGTAAAAAAAAAAAAAAATAATCCAGCTTCTCATATCGCCAAAAAAAATGCTTATGTGCCCATGCCTTTAATCATAATGTACTGTGCTGTTACACACCATTAATACTCCGGCCGTCCATACAGTTACCTTACACCTTTCAGGTAGGTCGGACGGTCTGGGTCTCAACACCATTAATACTAATTTCTTGGGGAAAATGTCAATAATAATTATAATAAAAGCATCATCACCTCATGGTATGGAAAATCAGTCTACTAAAATATTATTACCAAGCATCAAATGGGAGTTTTCTAACTAATTCCCAAAATGAATTTTGCTGTAATGTGAAGAAAAAATATTATATCAGCTATAAAATGTGAATAACAATCTTCTAATTGACATCTTCAACCAGTCAATTCTTAGTTTTCTTGGGAAAATAAAAATTTTTCCATCTCTGGGGAAGTATGCAAATCTTAAATATTTCCCCAGAGATGGAACATTTAAAATGTTTTTTAAAATGTTTTTGATGGAATTTTCTCATTAACTGTATTTTTAAGTATGTTTTATTTATTAATTAGTAATTTGTAAAGGACTTGATCATGGAAATTTACATATAGTCATGATATTTTAAAATATTTTCTATTTTTGTGATCCATTTACATCTACTAATATTTTTATATTTATTTTACTTTTTATACAGCAAAATTATCTTTCAAACATGTTATTAATAAAATGAAGGTGTATTTTCAGAATGAAGTATTTAAAATATTATTATTAATTTAGATCCAATGATTTAGTCTCATTAAACTCATTTGGTGAGTCTCAGAAACCTTTTTGTGGAATTTTTCTGTTTGCTTACTTTTAGAAAAAAATTAATGCAATTTTCAATGCTAATCAAAAACACTGAATTGCTATACAAGATAGATTTTGTGTAGCAATTGTTGCTATATAATTTTTTTCCACTAAATGGAACCCTGTTGATACACCAATTGGGCTTTGACTTTAGTGTTGTATTCTGCTAAATAATTTCTTTTACTAATTTGTCAATACATTGCAGTGTTTTCCCTTGTATGCTGCTAAATAATTTTTTTTACTAATTTGTCAATACATTGCAATGTTTTCTCTTGGTAGCATACATTTCCTCCTCCGTCTCTTGATGAATATGGAATACAATTTTTATTCATAAAATTCTTTTCCATAGGCCTTAAAATTGTATACCTATCAAATTAGCTCACAATCCAGTTAGAGATACAGAAAATTCTATTATAGCCCCTGTATATATCTATATAAATAAAATGAAAATGTATTTATTTTTACTTTGTTTATATAGATAGAATGTCTTTCTGTCTGTCTTTATGCATGTGTGTTTGTCTCATCATCACGGGAGAATGGCTACACCAAATTTCATGAAATTTTGTGGGTAACTTTGGAATAACCCCATTTAAAATTTAGTCCATTAGGACCAGGGGTTGTCTAGATATTAATAAAAAATGCAGTTAAACTTTCCATAGACATAGCATTAGACAGATGATATTTTTTCTGAAAATTTATTTTATGAAAATGATATTATGTTGCTTAGCAATGGATTTAAATCCAATGTGTTTATATGGCAATTTTTATTAAATCTTTTCCGATTTGAATGATAAATGTGTATAAAATAAATTTTATCGAAATTTCATTTTTGATTGGATTATTGTATATACTCGCGTATAAGTCGAGAAATTTGTGACAAAAAAATGCTTCAAAGTGGGGGGGAGAGGGGGGTCGACTTATACGCGGAGTCTAAAAAAAATCATAAGTTTAAAAGTTCTTTTTCCTCATGAAACAATCCATCCTAAAACGATGCGGTAGTAATTACACAATTGTGCACTCAGAGTTTCTCTGCACTTCAAAACTCTCCTATGAGTCACTGTCCTCCCTATGCTCCCAGTGTACCGCATCATAAAAAATATGCATAGATTTTTGTTTGATGTTTATCACTTGCTTCTTGGATTACGGCCGATCGTTTTCAACATAAAATCGCTCTTTTTAGAAATAATTTTGTAACACGGATTGTTTAAATCTATAATGCAGGATTTTAAGTTGAAAGTGTGTTTTTCTTTTGTTTATTGAAGAGAGTATCTGATAATAACTGTGTTGGGGGTTAACGGTTGTGCAATTCAGGGTTAATGAAAAAAATTGGCTCAAATAACAGGCGGAAGCCAGCTATTGTTTTGATTGCACAGTGAATCAAAGACGCTTGAGAGATAGGAATGCACGGTCTCCTGTCTGTTTTGAGGACGCTGCATGCTAGGAGTAAAAGATTGCCTGGAGCTTGTCACACGAGAACGAGCATCCCCCAAACGGACGAGAGACAACACTCATATGTCATAGGACTACTTGTTTGGAATCGGAATTTAAAGGATTCCGATGAAGTTTTTATTGTGGAAATTAAATTTTATTATTATATATATATTTTTTCGTTTTCAAGTGTTTTTGATTAATTTAAGGAAATTTTTTTTTTCTCTTTTTGGAATCGACTTATATGCGAGTTTTGGATTTTTTCTGATTTTTTTTCTCTGAAAGTAGGGGGTCGACTTATACGTGAAGTCGACTTATACACGAGTATATATGGTATATCAGTTATGGCCTTCAGGTTTAAAGATTGCGGGGATAATTGATATTTTCAATTTATTATGTCATCTGTTTTATTTTGGCAAAAATTTTTAAAACACGTATATTGTAGTAGTGTAATCTTCTACTAATACATGGGTATATCTTCTAATCTACAAAAATATAAGTAGTTCTCATACAATTTTAGCACTTTCATTTTGGCATATATTGATTCAATTTCATATCTTTTGTAAATTTGTTTACAAACAGGACCAGGATGTTTTATTCTTCAGATCTGCCATTGAAGATAATTTTGTATAGTGAGAACAGAGATTCTTAAACTTTTAAGAACATTAATTTAAATATTTTAATAGAATGTTTTGATTAACAACGTCTATAGGGATTTGCACATGATTGGGAATTTTAAGTTTCTTTATAATGTATATTGCATAAGAACAGGTATACTGCTAGAATTTATATTTATTTTCTTTTATATATATAATATTTAGCTGATGATTCTGAATATACTGCAGTCCCTATCCATCTTTGGCCAAAGCATGTTGCTGAATTGCATGCTGATGGTGATATAGGATTTTCAAGAGAATATGAGGTAATGTATTATAGAATAGTTATTTTCCTAGGAGTTAAGAAATGTATAATGTTCTGTGACAATAGATTGTTGACCTTGACATTCATGCATTATTGCAGCACAGCATTTTGTTTTGAAGGAAGATTGAAACAGTGTTTCAAATTATTAAAAATTCAGTATATTGAAGTTAATAAAAAGCAGCATATTTCGAAAGGAAAATTTTGTTTTCTAATAAAAATTTCACATTATTAAAATTGTACTGTATATCTTATACAACAAATTTAATTACACAGTATGTTCATACACACATTCCACCTGCCATCCAAACTGCTGCTCATGTCCTCGGACGAGTCAGACGGTCTAGGTCTTCAACACACTCATTCCAAAAGCAAGACAGCACATGTGGATTCATATTTATTGGTGCCAACTAGGTTTTATTAACTCAGTGCACTTCATCTTGCATATTTGGAATTCACTAACAATAGGATAAAGAAACCTAAAAGCATGTTTAAATAGACTGAAACTTGATAAAAAATTGAAAACTGAAATTCTGATTTGGTATATTTTTAAACAAATTTTCCATATTATCCTTTTGAAAATTCCAAAAGGTATTGGATCTACTTAGCTAAAAGCCGTGGGGAGATACTATGTATATGTCAACCCATACTGTGCATATGAATACTTTTGGGGAAAATACTGCCATTTGACCACTGATATAGCACTGATGATACCAGTAATATGCAAGTGTAAGCAAGCAATAAATGTGACAGTGTATTCAAAGAGAATGGGGTTATTTATTAATTTGCAAGTGAATTTGAAGTTATACGACATAAAATATATGACTTGATTTCAAACACAACACCAGTTTTGCAAGATCGAAATCCACTTATATCACATTGTTACAGCTAACTACATTTATTTCTCAAAGGTGTTCTAGTATATTCTACAACATTCAAATCTGACTACCTGTAAAATATGAAAAATCTGGTAGTATATATGAAGCAGTTGAAACAGCATTAAAGTCAGAGAATTGTCAAGAAAATATTTATAAAGTTCAAAACTTAAAGTCATGAAAATTTTAAATTTTAGCTTGCATTTACTCATTTTATAAAGTTTCTCAACTGTATTCTACTTTCAGATATATGATAAATTTTGATTATCTGCTGTGCATCATAAAAATGTTTATTGTATTTAGCTATTGTCATAATCTAATTTGAAAAATTTTCAAAGCCTGAAAATTCTGGATAATTTTATTATGCTGTTTGGATAGTACACCAGTTTAATTTCATCGGAGTTTAATTGTGTTATTATAAACTATTATTTTATTTTATATTATTATTGAACTATTTTATTTACAGTACTTAAACCTCTCCTAAGCATGCCCCATATATGCGCAATGGGTTTTCATTCCATATGAAACAGTGTTTTTGATGCTAGTACTGACCAACAATGCAAGCCCTATAAACAAGCATATTATCATCCGTAAAAATGACATCAGAACCCATAACCTCAAGAAATGGGGAACATATTGAGCAAAGATGACATCTCTATACAGCAAAGCAATCACAGTACGACGACGGAATATGTGGAGATCAGTGTGTGCGCTGATAGCAATCCCTGCCCAAACCATCAAACCACTGCCTCTGTCCGCATGCATTTCGCGGATGTCACTGACATGATAGCAAGTTCCAGGTGTTCTCCAGACCAATCAAGAATCATTCTGTACACCAAACTGTGATTTATCCATGAAGAGCATAGTACCACATTGTTGTAGAGTTCAGTTGAGGTGACCACTCTGACGATGCAAGGTCAGAAGCAAACTGTTGTGCAGTGATTGATATGTGGCATAATACTTGCAGACACAGAAAACAGTCATCCCAAGTAGTTGTGACACTTGGACATCTGCTTACATGCTGCATTCGGCTGCAGTTGTCCCGGGCACCAACCATTTAGAAGGGTGCAAAATGAAAGAAAAAACAAACATAAATTAAATATTAATAATTAGTAAATGAGTATGTGAATAATTTTACTCATTTACTGCAAGTATAGGTATTGTAAATTATTATTATTCATTTATTTAAGCCTGTTCATAACGGTAAAGGCAGAAGTGATTTGCTGTGAATATTGAATAATGAGCAGTGGCAGTAGAAAAGAATCTGGAGCCGCTGGGCACAAATGAAGAAAAAGTGCTGCAATAGAAATTGGGAAATCCAGTCAATTGATGGCCAAGGTCCTTAAGAACCAAAAAGAGAATGGCCCAAACAGAGTTGGAATGCTTGGAGCTGATACCAAATCTGATGAATCTACTACTGCTAGCACTATGGAGCCTGTAAAAGTCTCTGAGGTAGCTGTCAATGCTATGCCAATTCTTCCTGCTAAAAGTGCTGAAGCGTCAGTGGAAATATCGGAAAAAGTTCAGACTTTGAATCCTACTGTTTTATCAAATAAAGGTATAGGCCAACTGGACTTTCATTCTGACTTGAGTGGACCCATTATAACACATGAACTTAGAACTGAAATGATTATAATGGGATCGGCAGTATTCCAAAATGCAGATGGTCCATTTTCTGCAAGTGATGGTTGCTTTATGACTAAGAAATGGTTTCCCCGAGAGCTTTCTGATGGGAAGAAAGTGAACCGAACCTAGTTACTTTTTACACCCCAAAAGGGAGCGTTTCCTGGCCGCCCATTTTTGCTGCTCTATGTCTTCAGATGAGCCAGACGGCCTGGGTTTTCGACCCCAAAAGGGAGCAGAATACTGCTTTTCTTGCCTTTTATTTTCATGTGCCCCTGAGAACCACAAGTCAAAATTTGAACTTAGTTGTGGATTCCAAAATTGGAAGAAATTGAATGAAAATGGAACATATCGGGTGTCATTCAATACGGCATCTCTAGACTAAAAAGACAATTAATCAAACACTTCTCAACAAAATCCATTTGGAACGGGGAAAATTGCGAGAAATATTGAAGCAAATCCTTAACTGCATCAAATATTTGGCACCACAAAATCTTGCCTTGCATGGGCATCGGGAACAACTATCCTCAATTTCAAATCCTGGAAACTTTTTGGCGCTGATCAAGTTGCTGGCATGATATGATCCATTGCTAGATCGGCATCTGACCTATGTCAAGGACAATCCTGACTCACCCTCTTCGTTATCACCAAGAATGTGTTTATTGGTCTTTTAGCTCAAGATACTCGGAACTCAATTCTGAAAAAAATTCGGAGGAGCAAATACAGGGTCTTTATAATTAAAGTTCCACTTTGAAATGGCCATAAAAGGAAAACTACTGGACAGAATGTTAATCATTTCTAAAACGTGTTACAAATCATGTTCAATGTGGCTTCCACCATTTTCTGAAAGCAAGTTAAATCGCATTACTACTTTCTCAACAGTAGCTCTTAGTATATCAGGAGGAATGTTACAGTCATGTCGGTGTATCACATTTTTTAATTCCATCAAATTGTTTTTGTTATCACCATAAACAGTGACTTTGAAGTAACCCCATAGTCAGAGGTCACAGGGTTTGAGGTTTGGTGACCGGGGTAGCCAAGAAATGGGAAAGTGTCGGCTTACAATCCGGTCATCCATGAAATGTTGCTTAAGTAACTGTTTGACACATGTACCAATGTGAGGTGGAATCCCGTCCTGCATAAAAATCGTGGTGTCTAAGCCACTGTTTATGGTGATAACATAAACAATTTGGCGGAATTGAAAAATGTGATACACCGACATGTCCGTAACATTCCTCCTGATATGCTAAGAGCTACTGTTGAAAAAGCAGTAATGCGATTTAACTTGCTTTCAGAAAAGGTGGAAGCCACATTGAACATGATTTGTAACACGTTTTAGAAACGATTAAAAACTTTTTAAACCAATGTCTTCATGTCTTATTTTGGTTAACAATATTGCATACAGCGCCATTCCCCGTTGATGGTGAGTTTTTGAACTTTTTTTTTTGCGGAAAATAAAATCCGATGACCTCCTGTAAACTATTACCAAGTTTGATAACATTCTGTCTAGTAGTTTTCCTTTTATGGCCATTTCAAAGTGGAACTTTAATTATAAAGACCCTGTATTTTGGGATTCTGTTTGACTCTACCCCTGATGCTGCACACCGTGAGAAGATGTCTCAGGTTGTTCGGTATGTCAACATTGATTTTGAAGAAAGAACTGCTGCTGTCAAAGTAGCATTCATTGACTACATCAAAATTCAGAAGAAAGATGCTGCTGTGATTAAGAAAGTAATTCTAACCAAACTAGAATCGGATCAGCTAGCTGCCTCTGTCTGACTGCCGCTCTCAATGCTGTGATAATGCAGCTGTGATGTCCGGTCATTTATCTGGTGTGCAGCAAAGAATTTTGAATCGGAATCCCAAACCTTTGTTTTTGAATTGTGACAACCACAGCCTGAATTTAGTCTGAGTGCATGCTGCTGGAAATGAAATTGTAGCTGTCGCATTTTTTGGAACTATTGAGGCATTATATGTATTCTTCTCTGTCAAAAATTCGATGGCAGCTGATATCTGATGTTGGTGTGTCTGTCAAAAAAGAGTCTGAAACTCACTGGAGTGTCCGGGAAGCAGCTGTTACAGTTCTCCATAAGAATCTGGTGAAGATTGTGAATGTGCTGGAGAGGATGCATTCTGACAAGTATTCCACAGAGAAAACGAGAAAGGATGCAGATCAGCTTCTGTCAAACATTTTGAGATTCAATTTTTTGACATTTCTCCCATTTTGTAGCTCAATTTTGTCTTTGATGAATAGAGTCCAGAAGAGACTGCAAGATCTTAAAATAAATTTCAGAGAAGCGACAGCTGACATGAATTCTCTTGAACAACATTTTACTGAGAATCGTGAAGAGCTGTGTAATGAATCAGTTTCTAAAGGAAAAAGAAATTGCATTGATTGGGGACTTCCAGTTCAAAAAAAAGTAAACGTGTCACAATGATTGCGGGTGAACAAGCAAGAGATACTGGCTTATCAGCCAAAAAAGAAATTGGGCGAATCCTACAGAGCATCGTTGACTGCATTGGAGCAGAAATCAGAGAGCGTTTCCAACGATTGTGTGACCTTGACAGTCGATTTGGATTTTTCCTGAATGTTCAGAAACTTCTTAGTAGTCCCAATGTGGATAAGAAATTGGAAAGACAATGTTGCGCTACTGCCAGCTACTACAAAAATGATTTTGATGGGAAGGAGCAGCATCAAGAAATTTTGGATTGTGCAATGCTGTTAAAAAATCGAAATGAGATCGATGTGATGAAGACGATACATCCATTAGAATTGCTGAATTTCATTACCTCATATGGAGAAGAAGTGTACCCTAATTTCCAGACTGCTTTAAAAATTCTGCACACAATTTCGGTATTAATTGCTAGTTGTGAAAGATCCTTCAGCAAACTGAAATTGATTGTCTTATTTGAGATTGAGAGGGCAGCATTGCATCACTCCTCGGCATGAAAGGCCTTTCGACTATTCTCTCGGTCCGAGAGGATCCTTTTGGGCCAGATGTCATAGTACGGGGTCAGTAATCGAAAGGTTCTGAGTTTGAACCTATCCCCCACCATTGGGGGACGTGCATCCCCCAATGGTGGGGAATAGGACAAGAACTCTTGAGTGACTTGGCATTGTTGAGTATTGAGGGGGAAACATTTGAGAAAATCAATCTGACAAAGTTATTGATACCTTTACAATTGCAAAAACTCAAAAAGTTCATTTGTAGGATATGATCTCTTGAGACAATATTTAATAATGGGAAATCTTGTGCTAATATCTGTTCAAATTGAAGCTGTTCAATAAATCTAGAAATTTCAATAGTTCCAAGATGAATAATTTGTGTGTGTGCGTGCTTGTGTGCATGAGTTCGTAATCTGGTAAGGGAAGGAGGGACGCAATTCTCCATCTTTGGCCCCCTTGCCAAAAACTCACTGTATGCTGCTGACCATTTCATAAACTGTTACAGAAAAATACTTCATGACAGTGCACTTCAGATGTCAATTCAGCATTTAAAAAAAGCCAAGTCTGCAATTTGCAGCTCATCTTTGCTAGTATATTTTGATCCAAAGAAGGAACTTATTCTAACTTGGGATGTTAGTCCCATGCAGCCCATGGTATTAATTCAGAAGATAAGTCTATACCTTGGACTTCATGTACTCTGCTGACAAAAACTGTTCCCATTTACAAAAAGAAGCACTTGGTACTTAATTGGGTACTTCGAAATAGTTTTACATGTTGTTATCTGGAAAAGCATCAGATGTACAATTCAACATTAAAAACATTGTGCCATGGATAATATACATAATTTTTTCACTGTGAAAGAATGTAAAGGAATTGTATTATATAGGGAAAGTCATGTGCTGCTCACATCAGGTTTTTTTTAATGTTATGCAAATGTATTTATGTTGATTTTTTTAAACTTATTTTTCTTTGAGTTCCTTTAGAGTCCAATTAAAAATAACTTGCATACCTTGAAATCTTTAAATACCTACTTCCTGTAAAAAGTCCATGTAATTGACAAATAATGTATTCTTTTACACAATTAATATACAATGGAAAAAAAGAGTGTCACTCGTCAAAAAGTCTCAAAACCAAGTTTCAACATGTTGCTGATGCAAAATCTTTCCTCAAAATTACACCTTTCATATTCCCTATAGCATCAGTACCACACATATTTAGTTTAGGAATTTAACATTGGTGAACTTTCATGTCCAAGGTTGCGTTATTCTGTATATATCATTGTGGTTAGTACACATATCTGGAACACCTGCCAAATTCCACAAGGCATATTTCAAGACCATGAGAAAACAATTTCCACAATCAGCTAACCCTGTAATAATATCTTCTATTTTCAAAGAAATAGGAAGGTCAGTTGTTACTTTTCTTTAGCTATGCTTAAGTCTTTAGCCTTAAAATTCTATCCTGAAGCTGTACCAGATTGCTTTTCTAATTGGAAAAGTATGTTAAAAAATATAACTGCCTCTAAAGATTCTGAGTTTTATATTAGGCAGCTTATAACATGTATAGTGACTCGTATATATATAAAATTTCCATTTGCTTGAAGATTTGCTCATTTATTCTTTTATTTTGTAAGCTTATTAGAAAGTTAGGTTTTTTGAGTTACAGCTTCTCACTTTTTTTCTTTCATTGGACTTTCAAACTTTTTTTTATTATATATATATATATATATATATATATATATATAATATAAAAATAAATATAATAATGCTAATTTAAAACATGAATAGTGGCATACCCTGGTTCAATAACATTAAAGAGGATAATAATGTAAAAGAGGATTTGAAATAAGATATCTAGCACATACTTGTGTATATATATATATATATATATATATATATACACACACAATATATATATATATATATATATATATATACAATATGTGTATATATATATATATATATACACACAATATATATATATATATATATACAATATGTGTATATATATATATATATATATATATATATATATACAGGGTGTTCCATAAATTCCGAATTAGTTTAAAAATTTCTAAAAATTGAAGGAATTGGTATATTTGAATGCAGTTTGCGACAAAGTTAATCTCATGCAGGGGGATTTTTTTGGTAGAAAAAAAAAATTAGTTCAAAATTTTGTCAATAGAGGGCTCTGCACGCAAGCAATCACAGGAAATATGCAAATCAGAGTCCTATAAAATGCTGGGTGTATGATTTACAGCTCATTTCTGAATTTTCCTGTTACTGGCTTTCATTGTGATGTTGGCATTTGTGGATAAAGCACTATTGATTAAGTTGTTTTACCTCAGCCACGAATCGCCGGCTGAAACTTTATGAAGGTTTCGGACACAGAAGACATTGAAGAAAGGTTCTGGTCCAATCGCTCCAGCCAGACTGGTTTCCCTGGTACGACGTTTCGAAGAAATGGGAAGTTTGTGTAATCGCCCTCGCAGTGGTAGACCACGTTTGTCAGAGGTCCTTACCTCCTCTGTGGCTTTGCAAATGCACATTCTAAGAGAACAGTCAACGTGTGCAGCAAGTAGCGCATGAAAACTGGCAAGAATAAGTGGTATACTGAAGACATCTGTATTACGCATCCGTTATGGTGTATTAAAATTGTACCCCTACAAGTTGAAATCACTGCACCAGCTCTTACCAAATGGCACAGCTAAGCCAATGCAATTCACAAATTGGGCTTTGTCAAAAATCGACGAAGATCCACAATGGCTGCTCAATATCTTGTGGACAGACCAGGCTCATTTTTCATTGCATGTGTGTGTGAAACAGTCAATACCCATAACTGTAGAATCTGGGCAAAGGAAAACCCACATGCCTACAGTGAGGAACCCATACATTCCCCATGTGTTACTGTTTGGTGTGGATTCACTGCATCCATTATTGTGGGCCCTTTTTTCTTTGAACAACCCTGTGCAAAAGCAGGCTGGCAGACGTGCTCAATTAATGGAACATGCTACTTGCAAATACTAAAGGAGAAAGTTATACTGTGCTTATTGGAACATAATGTCCTTGACACAATGACATTCATGCAAGACGGGGCACCTCCTCATATGCAAATAAACTTAGTTTTCCACAGAATTCTGTGATTGCTTGCATGCAGCGCCCTCTATTGACAAAATTTTAAACTAATTTTTTTCTTTCTACCAAAAAAATCCCCCTTCATGAGACTAACTTTGTCGCAAACCGCATTCAAATATACCAATTCCTTCAATTTTTAGGAATTTTTAAACTAATTCGGAATTTATGGAACACCCTGTGTATATATATATATATTTCTGTTTCTTATCTAAATTTATTTTCTCAGGTTAATATTTCAGAACTCTAGGGGTGGGAGTGATTGTTCAATTTCCCCTATGGCTCTGCCCCTGGCTTCAAATTAAATACTTGGCGAATACAAACTGTTCCGAATTACAAAAAAATTTAGCCAAAAGATATTTTTCCAATCGTATCACTGTATCAGTAAAATAAATTTCTCTGCTCTTCAGGAAAAGTTTAATAATTGTAGCATCCAAAATTTCCGAAACATACCGCAGTTTAATTAACTTTAATTATGCTGCATTTTACGTTATGATCTAGATCAGTGTTTCCCAACGTGGGGCTCACGCCCCACAGGGGGGCAATTCGAAAATGGACTCATCCAGAGTTTAAGTAAACAGTATGGCAACTCTCAGTCGCTACCCGAGTTGAGTAAACATCCAGTATAGGTAAATTCTCTCTGCCATGTTCGTTTATTTAACCGATATCTTTGATAAACTAAATATCTTAAAAAATCAACTTCAAGGAACACATAAAACTCTTGTTGATGCAAAAGCGAAGATATTTGGTTTCATTACCTTTATTGAATTATGTCAGAAATATATTTACAACAAAAATTTTGAAAAGTTTCATTGACTCCAAAAATATGAAGTGACTGATACCGCTGCACTTGTTATTGTCGACCATCTGAAAATTCTATCGACTGATTTAAAAGAAAAATTTTTTGATTTGAAACAAATTGATTTTCCAACTTGGATGATGCAGCCAATGTTAGTGGATTTGTCTGATATTTCAGATATGCAATATCAAGAAGAACTCGCAGAAATGCAAAATGATGAGTCGGTTAAAACTTTATTTAATATAAAAGGAGCGATGGCATGGCTTTGTGAGGAAACAGAAATCAAATATCCAAATTCAACCAAATGTGCAAGAAAACTATTGTTACTGTTTCCATCTTTATATTTAGCTGAATGTGGATTTGGTGCCATAAATGATTTGCTGCTAAAAAAAGAAATCGGCTGAATATAACACAACGGGGAGACTTGAGACTGAAGCTAACTAAATTGGAACCTAACATAAAATCTCTTTGCAGAAAGCAGCAAGCGCAAGGTTCTCACTAAATATAAATAATAAATAACTACTAATAATTAAAATAATATAGAAAAATCTTTCATTAAAATTATTATGTACTTGAATTTCAGTTCTCCATTATATGTTTTAAAAATTTACTTACTGTGTTTCCTCAACAATTTCCTAGTGATTTCTTCCTAAAACCTATCATTTAAGTTTCTTCAGTGAACAATTCAATTTTTGAATATTAAAAATTATGTATATGTTACATGGGGGGGGGGGGGCATAAGAATTTTAGAAAGGCTTAGGTGGGGCATGGCACAAAAAAGGTTGGGAAACGCTGATCTAGATCATTATTATGAACTATTCATGCCAATTTATTGTACCTAATTCAGTTATCTGATTTCTTGGTATGGAACTGAATATCCAGTTATTGGAATTGTTAATACATAATCAGAAGCAATTTATAAAAGTAGAAATTGGTATTTTCTCTTCTTAATCGGGATATGCCTTAAAAAAGAAAAATCCATGTAATATCGTATTATAAATTTATCAGTAAGCTACAGTATTTATCTATAAGCTATTTATCTATAAGATACAGTAAAATCCAAAATAAAGGTAGTTTTCTGATACACCCCCACCCCCACCCCCCAATCTCACTCAACAGACCTGGAAGCATGTGCACTCAAAAAGTTAGGTTGTGACACCAGATGAAACTAAAAAGACCTGAAAGATAAATGTGTGAAAGAAAAAATCAATAAACAGTTTTCAAAACAGGCTGTTTTTGCTTGAATTAAAAAAAATGTTATTTTACTTTTATAACTTTCTCAGTCTTTGAATCTAGATGGTTATTTTTATATCTCCAACTTTCAAGGAAATAAATTTGAATCCGAATTTTGCAAAATATTTACCATGCCCCCTGTTTTAACTTGTAATTATTTTGTCATTAATTTTGGGCTTTTATAATAAATCTGTTTCTTTCAGTTTTTCTGTTAGTTCTGTTAATTGTGTTTTTATGTATTTTAAAGTTTTGGTTTTATTTTATTTAGACCTAAATGTAACCTTTTCTTTCAGGCAATACAGCAAGCTACAGATGTAGATCTTTCTTCTGAGCACTCACAAATGATGGAAAACAAGAATAAAAATCGCTATGTGAATATCGTAGCATGTATGTTTCTTTCTCTTATTTTTTGCATCTGCTTATACAACAGTGTGTTGCATACAAGCAAGAAAGTGCTTAATTGCTGAAGAAATGATCAGCTGAACAATTTCTTGATATATCTGTTAATTGTACATGAAAAGTAACATTAATAACTTTGTTTATATTATACTAGTTGTTTTTCAATAGATAATTATAGATTTTAAATTAATCAACAATTGGTATCATGTCTGAATTTAACAAATAAAATTAAGGACAAAACGTCTTTAAACGAAAAGTCATTTATTAAAACATCTTAAAAGACCTACAAAGTATTTTAAAGCCGCCAGTGCATCAGAACGAATACGATTAAATGAAGTGGTAATATTAGAGTAAGCAGGTTTGAAACCAAATTCATGACAGAATTGAATAAAAGGATGGAAAATCTTAGGATGGTAAGGAACACTAGATTTATGGGCTAAACGATCTTTAATAGCAACAATTTTAGTATTAAACTGAGTAAATTTAAGGCGAACATGGCCGAAAATCTTATAAATAAACTCAAAAGAATAAGTAGCCTCATTTTCAAGATTTAATATAAAATTAATTTCATCAGTCAAAGCAGGGATAGAAGAGCAAACATTGAATGCATGATTAAAATAAGCATTAAAAGAGGCGGTTTTTTGGAGGATACAGGATGAAAAGAATTAGCAGGGATACATGAGTTAGTAAAAGTAGATTTACGGGAAACGGAGGTATGAAAACCAAAATCTGAACAGGTGACCAGAATATCAAGAAAAGGCAAAGAACAATTTGATTCATCCTCAACAGTAAAATCGAAGGGTAAAAATCATTAACTTTACTCAAAAGATGAAGGAGATCATTTAAATCATGATCCCAAATAATAAAAACATCATCCACATATCGGCACCAAGGAATAGGTTTAATCGTTAAAAAAGGCAAAACCTCTTTCTGGAGCTCCTGCAAAACAGCCTCGAGCAAATGACGTCATTCTCATGAAAATTATGCTTGACGGTTCTTCCGAAATTATGCTTTTCCTGTAACTAAATAATGTATTTAAAGTACTTTTCTTGTAATATTCTTATAATTTGAAAGCTTTTAAAGTACTTTTTTGTATTTTCCATGTATATTTCTTGGATTATTTTGTATTAATTAATAGTATGTTCATTTACCAATTTTATATTTTTATGCAAATTTGCTGTATATCTGGTCTCTATATATGAACATTCCATGATGTACCATTCATGTAGCCACTGATGAAGGACAAATTAATGCCCAAAAGCGCTCTGGCAGTTTTAAAATACTTTGTACATCTTTTAAGATGTTTTAATAAATGTCTTTTCATTTAAAGACGTTTTGTCCTTAATTTGATTTTAAATTAATTATAAAAAAAATGCTCTCCATGTTGTTACACTTTGTTTAGGATAAAAAATATTTCTGTGTTTCAATTCTATAAGCATTTATGATTTTATACTATATAATGTAGTGCTTGGAGGAAATCAAGGGAGTGTTAGTATATCATAACTGGAGATGTCACAAAGCCAAAAAGATCCGATACCGAATAACAGATACTTATCAGATTACCAAAGAACCAATATGATCTGATTCCGCTGTTGATTAGATTGCTATTATAATGTATAACAAATTCATAATTGCTGTATAAAACTTATTTCGTCCATAATTTATAATACCACCTGTGTAAATTTTAAAAAATGGAAAAAATTATTATACACATGTTAATTAATAAATATGTTATACGCTCTTCAGAAAATCAGAATAAAAGAATGATCATGAAATAATAAATAATTTACGTTAATCTGTACAGAGTGAAACAATTGCTCTATAGTAAATAGAAAAAAAATTGTATAAAATACAAAAATTTGGATTGTAATCATGGATAAAAGAGAATATAAATACACGAATAAAAAATCATATCTTAATCAAAACTATTCTATCTATGGTACTTCTAAGGAGACTATGCATTTGGGCATTGCTAGTTATATCCATGCTAGTGAATTGTTGTAAACATCATTTAATAATCTTCTCTACACATTTGAAGTGGGAAACATTTCTACACATTTGAAGTGGGAAACATTTCTTTTAGAAAATCTTCTGCTACCGTAGTTATGCAATGGTTCAATCTAAAATTGCTGAGGAGGCAAAAAATGGAAAAGAAAGGCTATGTACATCAACAGATGAATAAACCGAAAGCAAATCCTTTGCAAATAGGGCCACCAACAGGTAGGGGCAAAAGGTTGTTTTTCATACAGGCCCGAGAGTCTTAGGGGACCCGAGCCACATAAACAGTTGACAATAAAAGGTCAATATTCACTAATTTGGGAAAAAGAGGGTAATAGGGGGTGCATTTACTGCATATAGGGCCTGAAAATTTTGTCAACGACACTGGTCACGAGCCAATATGTTCCAATAAAAAGTTGTAATTTAAACATTTGACTAAATATGCTGTAGCACACCATGGGGTTTGCTATACTATTTGAAAAAAAATTCATTTATTATATACTGAAGTATTTAAGTATGTAAGGAATCTTTATTAAGAAAAAGAACTACTTTTAAGGCATGGACATGAACTGCGAAGCACCTATCTGCAAACTTGCCACTTTGCTAGCCAATGCTCAATCACTTGGGATCACACTTTCATTAGGGTACTAGTATTTCAGTACTATTACTAGTATTTCAGTACTATTACTAGTATTCAGTACTATTACTCGTATTTCAGTACTATTTTCTAGTATAACTTTCCCCCTCCCGAGTGTGGTTAATGATGCTACGAACAGAAAATTGCATCGTGGCTAATTTTCACAATGATTAAAACAAAGTTTCATGATCATTGAGCTATAAATAAACACTTTTATGCATGATTATATCATATTTTGTCTTATGCTGCTATGTTAAGAAAAAATAAGATTTCGAATAAATTTTGAAATTTTCACCTGAATTTCAAAAAATTGAATCAAATTATAGATTCTTCGTTAACAAAGCCTAATATAAAGTTTCGTGGAAATCCATTAATATTTGTGGCAGCTATTGTATATACAAGAAATAAACCACAGATCCACATTACATTAAAAATAGTCAAAATGTGTTCAGGAAGGCCCTAAAACATATATTATTGGTATTAAAATCTCAAAATTGAAAAGTTTCATGAAAACAGTATTTTCTTCATACTATATTCTTTTATATGAGAATGTAAAAATAATAATTCTGAAATAAGTTTTATATTGAGGTAAATATATATATATATATATATATTAACCCCACACTTAACCTTATGTAACGTTACCAGAAACAGGAAATGAATCACGGGAAATGAATCACAGCTATCATAATTGACAACTTTCGCTCATGCTCTGTTTTGTTTTGACTATGACTTAACGTGAACACTTGGTAAAAACAGCATTTTCGCAAATAAGGAACTTCAAGGGATCCCAGTCTGACTAATTATATTTGGAAATATTGGTTTTAGAGCAAAAATTCATAATTATTTCAACTTTTTGGTACTTTTTAATCTAAATTGATACCAAGCAAAAAAATAATTGAACAAAATTTTCATAAAGAAAAATATACCTTCCATTTGTCGGACAGATGAAGGAATGCACCATTCATGATTTTTTTCATCTCTCTTTCTGCTTTATTTATTTTCTCTAGCAAGGTTATAGGAGTTGTTTTGCATTTTTTTCCACTTTTGATTCAGCTAATGCAAAGCGAATTTTACAGGGAAAGAGGCAAGTCAAATAAATAAGTAAAGAAAATAGTAAAATAATGAGGCTGAATATTGAACTCTATATTTTAATTTCCATATAATAAGGGTTATGTATATCCATTGCAATAACAAGATTTAATCAAATATGAACCAGATATGGAGAATAAAATTGCCCCATCCCCTCCCACAACCTTCTGATAGGTTAATTTTGAATTTTTGGAATTTTCTGGTTTATGACACCACTTTACTTGAACCATCTGTGTATCAAACTGCCAGTTTCTGCCCCCTTTTAGAAGTGGGTAAACATTTTTGGGCATACATGAAAAATAGCCCTTGTATACACTTTTACAAATCACCTTCAGCCTTCTTACATAATAATGAAAGATGTATGTGTGTGTGCAGTCTGTAATGGTAAATCTAAGTGTCAAACGGCCATGAAATTTGGTACACAGGTATTGTGGGACCCAGAAAGATGCACTTCAGCGTTATTTTTTTAGTATTTTAGTTATTTTATGCTTCAAAACGTCGCAGTAATGGCTCATAAATAACCCGATCCGTGGAATGTTGGGCAATTTGACAACTCAACTGGAAACCCCAAATACAATATTAATACCATCTGATTTGGAATGTTTTTTTATGGCTTGCTTGTGGCCAACTCACTCAGTTTAAACATGGGGTTTCATTTATGTATCAAAAGTTAAAGATCTCTACCATGCTAAAGTTAAATAAATAACAGATGGGGAGCGGGACCATTGACTATAAGCATTTGAACGTAGCACAGAATGACCTTCAACTTTCAAGAGTTGCCCTTTCATGCAAATGCACAAGATCTGACATTTATTCCTGACCTCCAGTGTCTACTGTTTAAATTTTGAGATGCTTCTGTATTTTATAGTCTTTCTTCACATCATTCTGTTTCAGGACAAATGGCAATTAAAGAAACCCATTTTCTCAACCTTGAAGTATAAAAAAGAAGGGGAAAAATATCGGATCTATCAGTTTATCAGTTTTCAAATATCATTTATATCGGGAAAATACCGATATATCGGCAAAATCGGTATCGGATATTGGAACACCCCAAATCATAACTAGATAAAGGGTGTTAAAAAAAACTAGAACATATTCACTATTAATTTATCTTTTTCCATGGCTGTAAAACCACTCTTATTATCTATTATCAGTTTTTATATTCAGTTTACAGAATACGAGTGATTGCTCATACACAAAGTTGCTAGTCTCTAGAAATTTCCATATATATATAATATTACAAATTAGTATTCTCCACACTCCATCTTATTTAACCTTTATATTAATCAACGAATCTTGGAATAAGAAAAGCTAAATGCAGTGGAATAACCTCTATATTTTCAATTTATGAATCAGGAAAATGAAATACATGAACCTGTTATTTTAATGGTGTTCCACAAACATTAAGAAACTGCCAATCATGGACATAAGTTTTTAAAATGTATTAAAGAGAGAATAGATTTAAAACATGTAAAATATTCTGACTTTTGACGAGCCATGGGTATGTATGATTAAACAAAATAGTAAACTTTTGAATGTGCTAAGAACTTGGCATTGTGATATATTTATGACTTGCATGAAAAAACTGATTATTTGTAAAACATATTTTTTCATTGAATGAATTATGTCTTGCAATAATTACTTTATGATATGATGTAGAAGAATTTTATTAAAATATATTAATTTGACCTTAAATTTATTTTTCAACAGATGACCATACAAGAGTTATTCTTAAACCATTGACAGGTCAAAAGAAGATGCATGACTATATAAATGCAAATTATATTGATGTATGTGTCTATTTTTTGTTCTTTACAATATTTATATTTTTTTCAACCTGTGAATAAAGGATAACATTAGTATATTTTCTATATTAATGTTTAATTTTTCATTAGGGTTATAATAAACCTGCTGCTTACATTGGCACCCAAGGGCCATTACCATCAACTTTTGATGATTATTGGAGAATGATATGGGAACAAAGAGTTTATATAATTGTCATGATAACAAATTTAGTTGAAAGAGGCAGGGTGAGTTTTGTTCATGTGGTAAATTTTAGTTAATATTTTTTATTTTGCAGTTTTCATATATAGTTATTTTGTAATTCATATGTGCAATTCATCATCTACAGTTCTTGATAGTTACATTGTTACTAGAAACCTCATCCCTAAAATATTTTTTCAACCATTTCTCATAAGTCTTTTCTTCAATTACTATTGTTAGATTTTCAGGATTTCTAATGGTGCAGTTTCCTAAAGAAATGGATTTATTATAAAGACATTTTCAATTTAATAGTGTAGCTGTACTTTGTACTTAACTAACTGACTTCCCCTTCTTATGTGCATAAGTAATCCTTTAAAAATATCTTTGTGAGATGAAATTGACAAAGATCTCTTTTATACAATATAAATGTGTATGTATTTATATAGTTCTTCATAGTATTTATATTAGCTCTTAGTGTTAACTATATGTGATTTTACATAATATGCTTTACAGCCCTCCTGCCAAATGAGAGGCACAAAATACGTGTAATGACCCTTTAAGTCCCAATTAAGCAAATGTAACTACTTGTTGCATGGCTTCCTGTTTTCGGGCATGGTTAAGATATGACTGTCCTTGTAAATATTCATTTTTTTCATTAGACAATGTAAATATTGTAATATCTTAATTTTAATTGCAGTCTGTAGTTTAATTGTTATAACAAACTTTAATGTGCTTGTATTTAAAGCTTGGAGTAAAAAAACTATTAAATGTTATACCTCTATTCTTAACATATTTTCATTGCTGCAAACCTATTTTATTTTGTACTTTAATTTTGCAAAATTTATTTTCCCATTTTTCTTATTTGCTTTCTATTTTATTTGTGTTGCTGCCTGGTTTAAGAACTCTACTTCAATAAAATGACCTGTTGAATTTAAGAATGCCATTAAACTTGTTTTTAAGATTTTATTATTTTTATTGCCAATTCTTGTCATTATACTTTGCATATCTGTGATAACTCTGATATTAAAAACTTGGGTTTTTGCTGAAACTAATTTTGAAATAAAAGTACTTATAGTTTCGACATTGTCCTTGATGTAAATCTCAAATGTTATGTAAATTCAGAAAAATATTTTTTTTTATAAATATTTATCTTTATTTACATCCCAATTCTAAAGAAAGTTAAAATTAATATTTATTTTATTGAAATTTTTGCAAATGGTAGCAATTCCATAAATTTTATTTTATAAAACTGCAAATCCATCAATTATTAAAGATTTTAATTTAATCAATGAAATTTTGAAAATTAAAAAGAAAATCTACATATCCATCCCAATCAGCAGACTTTTGTTTTGAATATTTTGTTAAGCAACAGTTTGATTTTAATATTTAAACTATTATATTTTAAGCTATAAAATAGATGCATGATTTGAACTTGCAAATATATAAAGTTGCTCATTTATCGATTCAACAAGTTCGCTGTTCATATTTTGCTTCTTTGCAGTTTTTTTGCTTCATGAAAACGTGCAAATTTTTAAATATCTAGAATTATATGAATTAGGAGTGGGCTTTATATATTTGGCAACACTCAAATGCCTGGGACTTAAAGTGCTTTATAAACCTCACTTTGGCAAGAGAGCAAAGAAGTGATTTATCTGCACTCACTTAATGTAGCACTTGCTCTCTTTGCATGCTAGCATGAGCCTAGCACTTCTGATTGGGATGACACAGTAAGTACTTTATCTTTTTCCTCTTCACCCTTCTCATTTTATTCAGTTTACTCTTCTCTGTTGTATTCATCTAATTTCATGTTTCCTTGGTACAAAATTTCTATGTCCGTACTACATTTTCTTCAGTTTTTCTGTTAAAGGTTTGCAGGACAATTTTATGTGTAATTAAGGGCCTGTCTATTACTTATGTGTATTTTTATTAGACTTGTCATTGCTTTGGGGCTTAAAGAGTTATCTTGTATTGTGCACTCATAGCACTTGATCGTAATAAATGTATTCTATTTGTAAATTAGTCTTTAGTCGAGTAATGCATAGTTTCAATGTTAGTTTTTATATTATTTAAGATAATTTTAACAAAGCAAATATAGTATTAATTTTGAGCAAATATAATATTAATTTTGTAACCTACTGATATTTCAGTTAAAAAAAAAATTCTTATATGAATTACATCTTAGCTGCCACTTTTATTTATGAAATATATATTAGACTCTGAATTCTTTATTACTTTGAAAACATATTATCCTCTTTGCGGGCATATTTTAAGGTGTTTGTTGTGCAGGTTTTTATATGTATTTGAAATACTACTGTGTACTGCAAAATTAAGTAATCATTAGATTATCGATATAAAATAAACCTATTTTAAAATTCCAGGATGTTTACATTACTTAAAAGCTTTCTATATTATAATTAGGTTTTTATGAACCTGATAACTGCTAATATTTATATTGTGTTTAAAACTATTTAATTTTATAATTTCTTGTAGGTTTTTAGTAGCTTAGGGCAGAATATGATACTACTATACTAGAAAATTCCCTCTGTTTTTATTTTATTTTTTTTATTTTTAATACACTGAATTATTTTCTATACTGAATTGGTTTGTCATCTATTCAGACTTGTGAATAATGCCATTAAAGAAAAGTTAAAAAGTAACTTTTTGCATTAATTTTTAACTTATTTTGTTACCTTTACTACCTTTACTTTCGTTAATTTTAATTTAATTCATTACTTTTTTTTTTTTGCTAAAAAGTAAAAATATTCAGTTAAATTAAAAAGTTATTATTTATGTGTTTTTTCTGCTGGAAGAAACTTTATGGACTTAAGGCAAGGACGAATCACAGATAAGCATTTGGAAATGCAATTGTTAATAAAATTTTGTAAAGTTGTTTGAAATTTTGTTCAATGTTGATTCATTTTATGTTATCGATCAAAACCATTATTGTGCTGTAAAACTTCAGTTTGAAATCTGAATTGCAAAAGTAACATTTCAATTTAATTCAGATACTTTTCTAAATAATTTAATTTTTATCAGTTACATTTTCTGCGTTATAATTTTTAACTTAATTAGTTACTTTCCTGATGAGTAATTTTTAATTTCATTTTGTTAATACTAGTACAGTGGAGCCCCATTTATACGTTTCTAAAGGGAATATTCGAAAAAGATGTATAAATGGAAAGACATATAATCAGAATTTTAAGAAACAACTTTGATTATTACAAATTTAATGCTACAAATCATCCTATTTTATTTAAAAATAATATTTTTATTTTTTAAGATATTATCTATATTGAAAATAATATTTATTAAATTTTTATATTTAAATATTTACAATCATAAAAATGAAAAAAAAATCATACCTTTATTTTAATTTCATACATACATATCTTAAGTAAATACACATCTTGTTTTATATTGGGGCGCGGTAGCCCATTGGTTAGCGCGCTGGAGTTGCACTCGGTAGGCCCGGGTTCGATTCCAGCCACTGCCAAAACTGCCGCCGTGTTCATGCGGAGTACGATCACGTTAAACATGTGGGTCCGAAAGTCCTTCCGAGAGGTTGGTGGTAGGGGAAGGAGGGTACGGTCCCTGTGGATGCCTCCCCCACTGGGTTCCGGTCTAAATTGGGTGGCACTTCCCGACGTCCAAGCAGTTACCTTACACCTTTCTGGTAGGTCGGACGGTCTGGGTTTCAACAACAACATCTTGTTTTATATGAGTTATGGGCATGCAAGTAGATGTTAATTAAAAAAATCTGTAATTGTCGTGTGACGTGCGGATTGAATGTGAGTAATGAATACAGCATTATGAATCGAATTAAGGTCTTTGAAAGTTTTTTTTATTGGTGTTTTGACAAACAAAATAAGTTCAAGGTTTATCAATGGAGTTCATGGTGTCTTTAAAGGAAAGCGGGATAACTTCTTCACATTCTTCTTCATCATCATCACTACTTAAATTAGCACCAGACAATTTGTCTTCTATTAATTCATCAATTGTTATTAATTTCGAAGTCATTACATTGGTATCACAATAAACATACTCCTCGAAAGTAACTTCTGATTCCTGGAGATTCCAGTCTTCTTTATCCATGATCACAGTTTCATCATCTCCAGCATTGACATCACTGTCGTCGTTGGCATCACATTCATCTAATTTTGGATCTGGAAACCCTCCTTTAATGAAACATTTTTTTATTGTTTCAGACTTGACTTGAGTCCATGCTAGGAAGATCATGTTTATCCCCTGAAGTATGTTTATCTTTCCTTGGATATTTCCTGTAGTGATGCTTTGAAGGGCATGTTAAATTAAACACTTTCTATAGTACACTTTAAAGTTTTTTATTCCCAGATCTAGGGGTTGTAGTTTACTACCCTAGCAATTTGGTGGAATTTGGTGGAAAGAAAACCACTTTCACATTTTTAAAAAGTCTGTCTCTTGTGGGTGAGCAGTACATTGATCCATAAAAAGTAAAATTTTACGTTTTTGTTATTTCATATCTTTATCCATTTGTTTTTTTCGCCACTCAGTCATCCACGCTTTTGTATTTACTTCATAACCTACTGGCAATGTTTTAACTTTTGCAAAACACCTTGGTTTCTGTGACTTCCTTATGACTAGAGGAGTCATCTTATTACTTCCATCAGCATTGGCACAAAGTAAAACAGTGAGACAATCTTTAAATTTTTTCCACCATTGCAATTGTTACCTTTAAATGTGAGAGTTTTTGCAGGCATGAGATGATAAAAGAAGACTGTTTCATCAAAATTGTAAATGTCCTTTAGCTGGTATCCATCAATTTTGTTCCATCAAATTTTTTAGCCATTCGTTAACAATTTCAGTTGGAACATCTTTAGATTCCCCACTTACTACTTGACTTGAAATTTCATGTCACATTTTGAATTTGTGAAGCCATCCAGTTGAAAAACATGCATCTTTTACATCCAATTTCAATGCAATTTCCTTTGCTTTTTCCACAAGCATGGGCTCACTCACGGGAATATTTGATTCATGACATTATGTTAAAAACTGAAGCAAAATGTCCTCTACTTCAGGAAATTTGCCTTCTTGCACACGCAGTTTCTTTGAAGTAGAGTTTCCGCAAGCTGCTGCTCTGTCCTTGATTTTTTTTCTTTCATAGACAATAGTTTTCAGAGTAGAAATTGGCATATCTAGTTTTTAACCAAATCTACTTTTGTTAATTCTGTGCTTTTGCTAAATTCTTTTAAAATTTCAATTTTATCTTTTAATGAAAGTGCTTTACACTTTTGGGACATTTTTGGAGAATGTTAAATTTTTAAGAAACCAACAGAATGCAATCAGTGGAAAAACTGGGAAAACGACATGTAACCAAAGTTTTGCGTCGTATAAGCGAAATATTTTATCATTACATGGTTAGGAATGAATCGGGATTGTGCTGAAATGATGTATAAATGTAAAAGACGTATAAATGAGGTACATTTTATCCCCAGAAACTGTATTTTTTTAAAATAAAAAAATATAGCTATTGGTGATATAACACAATTTACATATGAAGTACAACAAAGGGTGCAAAAATCACAAAATAGACATAAATTTCGCTTCTACATTGCTTCCAAAGAAAAACAAAACAAATTACATGACTACGATTAGTATTTAGCCTCATATGAATGGAAAACATGGGTTCTCACTTGGAAAATTTCAACACAGTTTTGAGGGATGCAAATTCAGAGGGAGGAGGTAGTATAGAACAGAAAGTTTAAGGTGAAAATATAGAATCTAAAGAATCCCCTACCCTTTTATATTTTAAGCAATACAAGAAAGTGGCCCCCTATTGCCCCTCTCCTTATAATTATAGTCATTTTCTCTTCCTATAAAAATGTTTTTTTTTGCTTTACAATAACATTATGGAATTCAGAAAATCAACAGCAGACTTTAGTGTGAAGCATTTCTTGAACTTAATGATAATAGATCTTTTATCTACATTCTTCAAAAATGTAAATAATGAAAAATTTTAATTAAAAAAATTAAATTTCTTAATTGTATTTTGGTTTTTCAGTCTTTCATTCATTTGCTACACATAATTTTTGAAGGGGCAAAATTACCTTTTTATCTCTGAAGCAAATTAGTGTGACTATAAAATGCACTGCTGACACCACACTCATATTTTACATTTAGTACTTAATTCGTCATTCCTGTTGTTTTAGATTATTAGCTACAGAAGCAATGGTCCCTATTGCCTGCCTATAAGTGGCATCTGTTTTTCTGGTGTTCTTGTAGCAAGTTTTACATACTTTGCAATAAAATGTCATAGAAAGCAAGGAGTACAACAGTACACTTTCGTGTGAAACATACCTTGAACTTCACGGAATATAATAAAATTTCTAATAACAATAAATAAATATTTCTAATTTAATTTTCATTCTGTATAGTATTTTATGCCATAATATTTGATAGGGCTGAATTAGCATTTTGCCTCATCATATGTAAATTAGTGCTGAAGTAAATTTAACTGCTTAATCTTTATTGGGACTTCTTTGTCTCTGCTATAGGAACAAAAGACCCTGTTGCACCCATAGTGGGAATACTTTATTTCTTGCAAGTTTTTTGTACTTTCAAATAAAATGACATTTAAGGCAAGAAGTGCAGCAGCAGATTTTAGTGTAACACATTTTTTTAATTTAGTATAAATTGCTCTTTATCTACATTCTTCAAAAGTAAAAGATGAAAAATTCAAAGCAAAATAAATACTACTTTTCATTCTTTATATAATTTATGCTGTAATTTCTGGGGGAGTGAAATGTGCATTTTGCTCCTGTATGTAGATTAGTGGGGAGCAAGTCACCCCCTGCCCCTATTCTGATGTCCCTGCTCAAGACCTTTTTGAATATCTTGAACATATTTTTCTTTGAAAAATAATGCAGATATAAAGTAGAAGGTTTAAACATGTAATCTATAGATTCCTTAAAATTTTTTTATATGCCATTTAAAACTCCTTAATATTTGTTTTCAAAATAAAGTGTGAACCTTGTCTTAATAAACCTATCTTTAAAATTTTGTGAATGTGAAATAAGGTTTTGAAATATATAAATATTTTTAATGTGTATTTAAAAACTTATTTGTCTAAATTCAACATCATTAAGATGCATGGAAATATACCTGAAAATCTGTAAAAAAAATCATTAAAGGATTCAAATGTTTGTTGCCAACTCCTAGAAATTTTCTAATGCAATAACACACACCTTGTTTCTAATGGTTTTTCAATATAAAATCAGGTGGTATACAGAAACACAATGTTTAATCAGAGTTTGCCCCATATGTGTCCTATTAAAAGTGGAGAAGTAATTCATAATAGGCCAAAATTTGGACCTATTGGGCTAAAGTAATTAATGTAAAACAGGATTTATCATGTGATTTGATTAATATATTTTATTTTTCTGGAGTTTTAAAAGTAATTGTTTTCAAAAGAACATCTAACTACCTATAAACTGACTTTGTTTCAGAGGAAGTGTGATATGTATTGGCCTAAAGAAGGTTCAGAAATGTATGGTATCATTCAAGTACGTTTAGTTGAAGAACTTGTGATGTCAACCTATACTGTCCGAACATTTTCTATAAAAAATACTAAAATGAAAAAGGTAATTATTCATTTGACTTTTTTTTTTTTTAGACTTTTATATTTTGCATTTCAAAACTCTGTAATATATATATTTTTTTTGTTACAGAAATTTATGTGTGAACGAAATGTTTATCAATATCATTATACAAATTGGCCTGATCATGGTGTTCCAGATCATGCTCTACCTGTTTTGAATTTCATTCGAAAGTCTTCTAATGCCAATCCTAATAATGCTGGTCCCATTATTGTTCACTGCAGGTATCCATTTCTTTTAAATAACAATATCTTCAATTCTATTTCAATTTTATTTTCTCAAATGTTTCCACTCTAAATTTCTTAAATTAAAATACCAAAAATTTTAATTAGATCAATTTTATTAATTTATATTTTTTCTAGTGCTGGAGTTGGTAGGACTGGAACATATATTGTATTAGATGCTATGCTGAGACAAATACAGCACAGACAGAGTATAAATGTATCTGGCTTTCTAAAACACATTAGACAGCAAAGAAATTATCTTGTTCAAACTGAGGCAAGTTACAGTATATATTAAGTGTTTTATAAGGACTTTAAATGTAAAAATGAATTTATTTTATCAATTTATATATTGCAATTATTATTACATTTAGGAACAATATATTTTCATCCATGATGCTCTATTAGAAGCAATTGAGAGTGGTGAAACTGAAGTCCCCTTGCACCAGTACAGTTCATACTTAAACAATTTAAATAATCCAATGAATGAAAGTAGTGAGAAGAGCTTAAGCCCTCTGGAAAGGCAGTTTAAGGTATTAATAGACATTTAAACATTAGTGAAGTAATCTTAATGATACATTAGTATCTACTTTCAATAATTGAAATAAAATTGTTATTCAATGTTATTGTAACTATGGATTATAAATTGCATTTTGTTGTTACATGTTTATTTTCAAAATTACCAAACATATTCATATATTTCACCTGTTCGGGACCAGCATGTCTTATATGCCTTAGAGAGCTTCCTCATTCCTCGGCCCATTGGTGCAAGTTTGCCTCGAACGTAAGATGGCTACTAGAGCCCAATGATGCAAATATGCATCGGGAAACTAGTATGTTTCTACCAAAAATTTTAAATGACACTAGATGGCGCTAGACCACCGTAATTTTTGCAAAGCCGGTTCCTTGGATCATTGACCTTCATATTTCAGTTTCACTTTCTGTTTTTCATTAGGATGCTGACTATGTTGATAATATAAACAAACACACGTGCAAGCATTTGCAGTTGCTTGGCAATTTAAAAGGCACGTCGACTGAGATATTTAAAGTAAATATTTCTATCATGATAGTTGTTTTGGGCTTATTTTAACGGAATAGTCATGTATGGTATGTTTAGAATGTTACATGGGAGGGGGAGAGTAGCTGGGATTTTGTGTTGTTGTTTTCAGGGAGAGTGCATATTAGCTAGAAAGAATTTAGTTAGACACATTGTAATGATCATAGCAAAGAGAATTAAATATATCTGAAAGTGAAATTTCACAATGAAGATGAAGAAGTGATTCAATAGAGATGTCTGATTACATAAAAAATTGCAGGATATATAATAATATGTTTGTAATAATGTTATATTTTATATATAGAATAAGTGCTATTTTTTGATGTGTAGTAATATTTAGATTTTTGAGTTTATAATTAAATTTGCATTTAATTGCTTTATAACTGTATTTCTGCTATATTTCATGTATTTACATTTTATATTGCTAAACAACTACTCATTCAATCGGTAAGTTGGTGTCTATACAACAGTCCAATTGTAGATGTATTTCAAAGTAAAGTTGATTTAATATGATATTTTTACCGTGTTAAGCTTAGCTGGAAAAAGTGTCCAGGCCTGTAGTAGCAGACTATTCTTGCTGTGTGCAAGCCTACAGAAATGTCGCTTCCTTCACTCTCCAGTGGTGAATGGGTTAAGCACACTTTCTAACTGTAAAATAATATGTTCTGTAAAATAAATTGATTCAAATTAAGAGTTTTTTTATACAAAAGTTATTTATCCTGGTGCGTGCTTGAAAATATATCTGAATATAAGGCTCTGATGTTACATTTATACTTTACATAAGTTATAAGTAATTTCCTTACCATTAAAATCAAAGTATTGGTATACCTGAAAATATCCTTATATATATATATATATTCTTCTCTAAACTTCTTCACTTTTTTTTTTTTTCTGGTCACTCAAATAGCTGTTCATGCCTTAGGGGAGTCAGGTGGTCTGGGTTTTCGACTTTGTTCTTTTCAATAATTATATATTTCAAGGTAATAAATTATGCTTACAAGTCTCATGAGGAGTTCCACAAGGTGGCTGTAGTAACAGTATGTTAGCTAATTTATACCTTTATTATTATGAAAAATCTTTTACGTCAACAGATTATAAAATTTACAGATATGTTGATGATCTGATTTGTTTGGTCTTTACAGACAACTGTGTCATAGATATAGATTTCTATCTGTATAATTTGAAATCTATTAATAATGAAGCCACTATTAGTAATAATATTAATTATTTGGATTTAAATCTAATTATTGAATCTACTAATGGGATAGTTACTAATTTATATGATAAAAAAGACTATTTTAAATTTAATATTAATAAAATATTACCATTTACTTCCTGCAACTCGATTCAATTATTTAGAAATATTATACTTTATCAACTTTTTAGAATTTATAGATTATCAGATAAATATTTCATGCTTTGCACATTAATAACCTAAAAATTACTAGTAAATTATATAAATATCCAGCATTTTATTAAATGGTATAGTTAATAAGTTTGGATTAGCTTAACATTCTCTCCTTAATATCTTATATTAGCCAAATATCTATATTCTCTTGAATAAGCATTAAAATGTATTTACATCCTCTTATACTTTAACCTATATGTTTTCTATTATATTACCTGCCTCTTTATTTTGAAGCTTTTACTGTAGAATATATCACATTTTTTGTCTTTTTGCAATACTGTTATTTATTTTTCACAATTGGCAATAGTAGATCTCTACTTTTATCTTTTGCGATTGGCAACATTGGTCTTATTTAACGCTCAAATAGATAGGATATTTGCAGTGTATTTCAGGTATTTGTGTTTCCTATATAATTTTTCAATCTTTATGCTAGTCATCGAAATAGCAGTAGTTTATAGATAAAATCTATCTCATGCTTCAGAAACCAGCATATGTTGTGTTCATTTTGAATAAATATTTGGACTTTTTTCGAAATAGAAGAATTTTAGAATTTTTTCGAAATGAACAATTTTTAGGCCTAGTGCTTTTCCACGTGTATGGCTTTAATGCTTGGTTATTTTTCGTTTTTCTGTTTTCGAAACCACACCATTGATATTTGTTGATTATCTTAAACTTTATGACTAGAAATAAGCATTTAATTTTTCTTATGATGGTTTATTCTCTATTTAATACCTCTTTTTAATTTGTAGGCATATTTTAAGTTAGGGTTTTTGAGTTACAACTTCTCTCTATTCTATCAATGGATTTTCATATTATATTTTTATTATATATATATATATATATATATATATATATACAGCATTAGCAAGAAATAAATTTCCCACTTCAGAGGGCTGTAGAGTGTATTCTATTGGTCCAAATGAGATAAAATTTGAAATACAGATAATTCAAATGATGCGCTTGACATTTATTAAATCAAAAATTTTAGTATCAACATTCAACTATAGATGGCGCTATAACACAAATGGTATTTATTTGCATATATTGAAAATGTGAAACATTATTTGCGTTACAGCGCATACCTAGTAGCATTATTCTTTGGATAAAAAGAAGGCGGATTCTGCATGAGCATTAGTTACTTCTCGGTACATAATGTCAACGTTGCAAGAAAAAGCGCTATTGATAAAATTGTTCTACCAGAACCAGCAGAACTCCGTTGCAGCTGTAAAAGAATTAATTCTGTTGTATGAAGCAGATACTACGAAGAGATCCAATGTCTCCATGTGCCCTACGCAAGATGATAAAGAAATTTGAAACAACTGGACAACTTGGCATTCGTCCAGGTAGAGGACGAAAGCCAATCCAGTCTTTTAGTGTTGAAAATGTGGCTACTGTGGTCGTCGAAGCCAGCAGTCATTCGCCGCATGGAAGTGTGAGTGTGCCAGTTGTTTCCCGTGTATTGGATATGCCATATTCCACTGTATGAAAAATTTTACGGTAGATTTTGAATTTTTATCCCTACAAAATCAAGCTTGTGCACCTATTGCAGGACGGAGACTCAGAGGTTCGTAAAACTTTTGCACTTCAGTTCCTTGCTCAAATGATGGTTGACGTCAGTTGGCCATGGAACATCCTGTGGACTGACGAAGCCCACTTTTGCCTCAATGGGCAAGTTAACACCCACAATTGTTGAATTTGGGCAGTGGAAAACCCTCACGCTATCCAGGAACAACCCTTGCATCCTGAAAAAGTGACAGTATGGTGTGGTTTTACGGCTACCTTTATCATTGGACCACATTTTTTTGAAGAGGTAACCGCAACTGGAATTGAAACCTGTTCCGTCACAGGACTACGGTACCATGATATGCTGAGGGTTTTTGTAATCCCACAACTTCAACAGCATGGATGCCTTCAGGAGATCATTTTCATGCAGGATGGCATACCTCCTCACATTGAGCGTAGTGTAAAGCAATTGCTAACACAGCATTTCACAGCTGAATGGGTGATCAGCCGGCATTTTCCAACAGCATGGCCTCCTCGTTCGCCGGATATCACCCCCCTGCAACTTTTGGTTGTGGGGTTTCCTCAAGGACAATATCTACTGTAAAAGACCAGCATCTGGGCCAGATCTGAAGGACAGCATTCGGCACCATGTTCTTAATATTCCGGCAGACTCACTCCGGTCAGCTGTGGGAAATATGGTTCTGCGATTAGAGCACATTGTTGAACATGGAGGACATATTGAGCAGTTTTAATGCTACTTTTTAATATTATTAAAAATTTATAAAGCCTATTAAATGTTGTTATGTGTATTACAGTGCCATCTATCAGCGGATTTTTGTACTAAAATTTTTGATTTAATAAATGTCAAGTGCATCATTTGAATTATTTGTATTTCAAATTTTATCTCATTTGGACCAATAGAACGCATTCTAGAGCCCTCTGAAGTGAGAAACCTATTTCTTGCTAACCCTGTATATACACACACATATACATACATATATATACATACAGTTGACTTCTGTTAATCCCTGACCCTATAAACTGCAAACATCTATAATCCGCGATATGTTTCAGATATAAACAAGAAATTCAAGATGGCCACAATCAGTGTTGCTATTTGTACGCTGTTGTATATGTACAATAAAATGTTAGAATTGCACTTACTTCTTGCTCTCTACCTTCTGATCCTTCTTAAATTTTGAAAGCGAACATGAGGAATGCGAATGAAAGGCAGGGATAAAAATGTTCCGTTGATCTATAGTGTTTTTTCCAGGAAATTCTGCATCTCCCAAAAACTTATTTAGCAACTCCTCTTTTCCAGAAATATTTCTAAGTGGCACCATTTCTCCTGAAAATTGTGCTGCATTCGGGACTGGCCCGACCGGTTATTCCATTGTCCAGTGTCGTGTCTATGTTCCATTGTCGTGGTTAGGTGCTTTTTTAATCATGTTTCATTTTTCCTGAATGGATAGATCCAAGCACACTAGTCACAAACGTTCTGATTTTCCCAAATTTGTTATGGTGTTTCCTGTGCATTGTTCCAGGACTATATTCTGATCAGAGGCGTCGGAAGTCATTTTGCACTGTCGATGCAAGATTTCGAATAGAAATTATATATATATTTTACTGGCTAAATTTAAAATGTGCTATATTATCACAAGTATACATCAGAATTAAGATAAACAGATTGAATTTTGATCTGTCTTGACTTTTGAGGCAATATCATTTGCCTTAATTTGGTAATATTTTTAGCTCCAGTGCGGTAATATTCATTTCGTAAGCTTTGCCACGGATTCCTAAATGCACAGTAAGCTAGAGAAACGGATGATAGAACGCTGAAAGACGAACATTATCGCCTTGAACTTAAGATTTCTCCCAAATAGTTTTCCCAATATTGAACTACTCAATTACTCACATTCTCTATGTTTTTAACTATAGAGAAATGTAAAAAAAATGTCCTTCAAAAATATATTGAACACATGAGTTATATATATGATACGGAATTTGATGAACCTTATAATACCGTTTAAAAGTGATAGCATTAATATTTTTTGATCTTGAAGTATTATCCACAGTTGTAATTAGACCAAAGAATATATAAAAACTTTACATGTGGAAGGATTTAGCTTAAAATTCTGTAAAATATACTTTTATACCATTTAATATATAAATAACATATTCATATATGAAATACTATACTGAAAATAAAAGCATATTGACAAATATGGATAGACATCGACAGTTAAATCTTCCTTGGTTTAACTGTAAATTGAAACACTATTGAATTTCAAAATTGAATATTTGCTTCAAAATTATATAAATACACCATAACTTACTAACATACTTGTACAAATATTATTTGAAAAAGAAAATATTTTTAAATTACCAGCCACATCCGCAATTAAGGTAAAAATATAAAATTGAAGTATTACCTATACTCATGTCACATTCAGACTAAACAAAGGTGAAAATGTTAAAGGAATCTGGTTGAAAATGATTTAAATAAGTTTGCTTTATACAACATATAAAACTCTTAAATATGCTAAGTAATTATATTGAAAAATTTGATTCAAGATGTTATATATAATACCAATTCAGTTATGGATTATATACATACATAAAAAATATTGAAATCTATTTAAAAGAATTGCCTTCATATTTTTCCTTATTCCATGGAAAATTGAATAATTTCTTGATAGTTTAAATACAACACAGCTGAGATACTATATTATAGTTTCTAATTACCAACGTGAAACTAATTTTCTTTGTACACGAGATCTTCAATCATTACTATACAAGTTTAGATATAAAAAATTGAGTCTGTCTTATTATCTTCTTAAATCAATTTTGTTTAAATCATTATGAATTTGCTCAAGTTACACCTTAATTTTATGTTGGTATATGAAATGTGGGGTTTGCCTAAATAACATAATATAAAGAACTAATAAATGTTACAATATTTCTATTCGAAAAATTGTAAAATATTTTGTAAAATTAATTTTTAAGAAATATTTTACTCGCTGATCATCTAGCACTGTGCTCAAGAATGGCAATGACTGTGAAACCATGGTCCACAGGTGATGATGAATGATCAGTTGGGCACTTTCTTGTTTATATGAGTTTTACCATTTTAAACTCACAAAAAAATTGAATCTTGAAATTGAATCTGAAATGTCATCCACAATCAAATTACATATAGAATATGGAGAAACATGTAAATTAAGCTTCTAACTTACACAAAGATATAAATTCTGACAAATATACATATGTATATTATTTGGAATACAAGGACAAATCTCTAATAGTTACATTATTACTGAAATATTGGCCTCTCTTATCATAAAGTTCATAAATTGAATTTGATGTATAATATAATATCACTGAAAAATGTCGGATAGGGTTGATTAAAATTGTATGAAAATTTGAATATCGATGTTAGAATTAAAATACCACCTAAAGTCAAAAATATGCATAAAATATAGAGGAAGATATGAAAATAAACATTCTGAAAAATATATATAAATAATTGGAATCAAAAGTCACTCATTAGATTCGCCTTTTTTATGCATCTCTTCATTGTGGCCAACCAAAAGTTGTTTTTCTTTCAGATGTACGACTTACAAATTATCTTATTATATTTTCCAGTGAAATGTTCGATGTTTCTTTTTGATGTACATGTAGCAAGAGAAGATGTGTCAGTCTATCTTGGGACATATTTGCCCTGAGATAAGTTTTTACTCGTTTAAGAGCACTGAAAGATCTTTTGCCGGTTGCTGATGTGACGGGTACTGTATGCAAAATTCTGATCAATTTTTCAATTTGATCTAAAATCGATGTGTAGTGTCTGGCAAACATCAAAACAGTTCAGTTAAATCCAAAGTGCAATTGATAATTTTATTATTTGTCACTGTCTTCAATAATTTTAACTGGGCTGATAATCTGTCAATGTCGACATCAGACTTGTATATTCAATCGCCTCAGTTAAATTATCGGGTAATTTATAATCATGTTTGCATGAATCTAAAAGAAGTCCCTCTACACGAGATAGCCTAATCATTCCTTTTTGAGAGAAGCGTCTTTTTATTTCTGCTTTGATTCTATCCAGAATTTCTATGTATTTGACACGGATCTTGGTTTTAGTATCAAGTTGTATAGGACAAGAAAGATTCTTTTTATGTGCATATCGCTTTGGTGTAACACTTAGTCCTGTGACCTCCCAAATTTTGTCAAAGGTGGATTCTCCCATGGCCTCAAATGCATTACATAGTGTTTCAGCTGATTTCTGCTTCCCAGAAACAGTGAACTGTGGACTCTGTAGAGCACAAGCCAGCTCTTCGCATGGACTAAAAATATCAATAGACACTTTTAAAGCCAATAAACTTTTAAAGTCTGCCATTTTCTTTAAATAACCTTTGAGGCTTGATCTGCAATCAGTAGTTAGTTTGTTCAACTTTTCATGAATTATAATGTTGTTGTTGTTGAGACCCAGACCGTCCGACCTACCAGAAAGGTATGAATTATAATGTGTAGAGTTTCTCATATTCGGCTAAAATTTTGAACAAATCTGTTTAATGCATTAACATGAACAACCCAGCGTCTTGGACAAAGGGGTGAAATGGCTCAAACTTTCGTGTTTTGCAACATATTATCTTGCAAGTATGGAGAGAGGACAATTTCTTCATATATTTTGCATCGTTTTGATGACTAAAATTGCATTGGAAATGTCTCTGATCATCACAATGGCATCATTTATTAAATTACAAGACCTTGTAACTTCTTGCAATACAAGTTCGAGAGAATGGTTTGAGAAATGAACGAGTGTTGATTTTGGTTGCATCTCTTCAATACGTTTTTAAAATATTTCTAGCCATTGTTGCTGTTCCATCAAAACAATGTCCTCTTAAAAAGTTGGGATTTAATCCCAAATGAGTTATTAAATCTTTAACGACATTAAAGAACATCTCACTGCTTCTGTTTAGTGGATTGTATAATCCTATAAATATTTTATCTGCTTTCATAGTCGCACCTTCCATGTACCGCAAGCATATCGTGAATTGTTCCAATCCTGAGCCATCTGTTGTTCTATCAGCTATAATTGCAAAAAAAATATTTTCTTTTATGTCACTTAGAAGCTTGCACTGCAGCGAATGTGCCAAATCTCTATAATCTCATTTTGAGAATCACCACTGAGCCCTTTGAGTAGCCATGATTTTAAAGCTGGTCTTCTGCATGCTCCTTTAATAGATATATAAGTTTTCCTGTGTCTGCTAAATGCCCCTGAATTACTTCACCAGAGCAAGCTAAATATCTTAAAGAACTTATAATTGTTCTTAAAGCAATAACAGCGTCTTTTTCTGCTGTGTATGCTGTTTGCAAATTAAACTAATTATTGTCTTTCCCGAGTGCTACAAAATAAAATGTGTAGAAGTTTTGTGCATCTGACTATGTTCATGGACTCCTAATCTTTCGACACCTTTATTCCACCTATTCTATCCACGGGTCAAAAAGCCATTCTTTTTAGCTCCTTCTGGTTTAAACATACCTAATTCCAGAGCTTTAGTGCATTGATAGCATAGAATGCGATCGGAATTTACATCATAGTGCAGCCATTTGAAATTTTTGAACCACTCATAATGGCATGATCTGCCTGTCTTATTTTTCTTAAATTGATATTTAGGGTCTGGAACGAATTGCTCTTGAATGGGCATAAAACTCTGGGTCTGTGATGAAGTAGAAATTTTCAGTGTTCTTTCACGTTTTTCTGATACTGAATACTTGTCTTTAACACATGAACTGGTGCCATTCCTATTTTGAATTAGAATCTCAGCTAAGTTCCAATCTAAAAAGAAAAAGTATAGCTAGAATGAAAAACTTTGCTGAATAATAATACTATATGAATCATAACAATTAACACAACTCCACAAATGACATTTGTGTAATATGAATGAAGAAACATACAGCAGAACTTGTGTGTGAAAATATATTATGGGGAAACAAGTACAGTGTGATCAAAAAGTTATAAACATCGGATTTTAAAATCATATACTCTACCGAGAAATTGAAATAGCAGAATTTTTTTTTCTATTAAATGGCACTAATAAACCCCCAAAAATATATCAAAAGCATTGTCTGCTGTTTTTAATGCTTCAAATGATAATTACATATCATTTTTTCATCAATCTAAGAACATGCCATTTTGCTCAAAGTGACAGAATTTTGTTTTGAGCTATATTTCTCTAGCCATTCTAATGATACTGCTATTGAATAATTCGAGAAGAAATTCCCATGCTTTAAAATTCTTAATAATTCAACAATTACGAGGTGAAGCATTTTAGAGAAACTTGATCTGTTGCTGATAAACCGAGAACAGGTAGGCCTTACAACTAAACTTACACTGTCTTAAGTAAAGACTGCGCTGCTGAAACTTTTCAATGGCACTCCCATAAGAATAGAGAAATATTGCGTTAAAATAGAAATGTGCATTAATGCTTCAAATGATAATTACATATCACTTTTTCATCAATCTAAGAACATGCCATTTTGCCCAAAGTGACAGGATTTTGTTTTGAGCAATATTTCTCTAGCCATTCTAATGATACTGCTATTGAATAATTCGAGAAGAAATTCCCATGCTTTAAAACTCTTAATACATTCAACAATTACGAGGTAAAGCGTTTTCAAGAAACCAGATCTGTTGCTGACAAAGCGAGAACAGGTAGGCCTTGCAACTAAACTTACACTGCCTTAAGTAAAGACTGCACTGCTGAAACTTCTCAATGACACTCCCATAAGAATAGCGAAATATTGCGTTAAAATAGAAATGCACATTCCCCACCCACCCGATTACAGGGCATTTAAAAAAAATTAACATGTTTTCAATTAATTACAAAAATGCTCTAAGAAAAGCCGAATAAGCCCCTAAAATTTGTACCCCACTTATTACAAGGCTAATATTTGACCTAGAACCTTTCTGAATTTTTTGGAGTAAACTACTGACCCAAACACAAAGCATCGAAAAATTTGATATATTTGTTTTATTTACAAAAACTTTCTTAAAAGGAAATCTGTGTTTGCTTATTACAAAGCTAATGCTTGGCCTAGGACCTTGCGATTTTTTTTATGTGTGCTAATGATCCGAGTACTTTCACAAAACTTTCGAAAGATTTATTAGATTTTATAATTTACAAAAGACCTATAAAAATGAAATCCGCATCCTGGTTATTACAATGATAATATTCATAGAACCTGTAAAGAACCTCACTGTCCCAACCGGGAATTAAACCACTGATCTTAGTTTCATCAGACGATGTTCTATCGTTGAGCTACTGGGACGTAATTGCAAGCGCTCGTATCACAGAAATGGACTCTGCAAACCTTAAGGTTTTTTTTAGTGAGCTACTAGTCTGAGCATCTGCAGAAAACATTTGATAATTTTGAAAAAATAATTTTCTTCCTTTTTATTTACAAAAACATCTCTAAACAACCTCTCAAAACAACATTTTCTCAAATGTTATCGCTTCGTTAATTTGTGCAGTAAAATCAAACCCACTCCCTTTTTTTAAATGTAAGCTATACATCTGTGGAAATTTACAGATTATATTCAAAAATTAAAATAACAAACTTTTTGTACAGATTTTTAAAAAGAGACAAAATATTCAAAATCTCTGTCTCTCTTATTACAAAGCTATTTATTGGCCAAAAACTATGGATTTTTTTAGTGAGCTAATAATTTGAGTATTTGTAGAACACTTTAAAAAATTTAAAATATGAAATAGATTTTAAATTCATAAAATTTTTCTAAAAAGTCACACACACCCCCCCCCCCCCCTCCCCATATGCCAAATAACACTTCCTCAAGCGTAATGTAAAGAAAGCTCCTCATTAACTTTTGCACTGCAATCTTTTATTTTTCTCTTTTAAAATGGAAGCTAAATATGTGGAAATTTACAGATTACAGTTGTATATAACAATAAAAAAGAAAGAAATATGCTGTGGTTCCAGTCCAAAGGTGCTGAAATAATTTTGCGTGAATAATATTTTGTAAAATGAAGCTGCAGCAAAGTTCAATATTCGATTTTTTTTTTTTCAGACTAATTTGTTTCATTTACAGGCTTTCAAAGCACCAAGTTACTCGCTAACTGTTTATAACTAGATAGCACTTTTATTTTTCACCCCGATTGCATCTGAAAACTCAGACTATAGACTTCATCTCAAACTCAAACTGTCCAATTATTTTACTAACTTGCTTTTTGTATATAAATTAAACTTATACAATATATCTGACAGATTTTACATTCAAGCTAATCCATAAACTTGCCTAGCGGCACATAAATATGTTCTTGTATATACATATATTTCCATCTATTCTGTTCAAACCATACCAACTAATAAACATCTTTTGAATCTCCTAGTTCATTTAACAAACACAAACACAAAAAATATTTCATTCTTGTGTACCAATGTTTAACCAAGGAATAAGTAAATAAATTGAACTGCAACAATTGTGACATTTTAAAAATTACAGTATTCCCACCGAATGGAAAACCCAGGATAAAATGCTAAAATATCAAAATTATAATCATGCTACTTTGAAAGCAAAAAGCTTGATCCACAATCTAATTATATACACTTATATGGTTTTGAAACAGCTACAAATTCTTGCTTAATGTTTATAGTGGCCACTTTCAGTTTTTAGGATATAAGCAATACAAACTAATATGACAGAAATTTTTTAAACCTTCTTCACTTGATAAGACGATTACTTGAAAACTATAAGAGCTTCTTAAAAAAATATATAGATTCTGATACTGAATTTCTTAGTACATATTTTTGTCGCTTAGTGTTTATATCTCTCTTTTATAGTTTTGTTCGAAGATATTTCAAGTGAAAGTAAGAAAAGTGAAAAAACACTCGCTCGGACAGATACATTAAGCTTTTTCAAAAAAAGTTCAAAATATTAAAATATTTAAATTATTTTTATATATTCATAGTCTGAACAATATTTCTGACAAAACAAGAAACATTATTTACATGTTTATCTATTTGGTTCTACAACGCTCCATTTTCCGCCACAGAAACTCCATGTTACTCACATCAAAAATCAATAGATTTTATTTTATACAGATTTCTAAAGATGAACAAAATATGGCCAGAGCCACTTTATTATCATCTGAGACAAAACAATTGACAAAATATTTTATTATCTCTACTTTGTTATAGTCTGTCAAAGAACAAAGAAGGATTTTTTTGCAGACTATGTTTAGGCACAGAGTAGCTTTAATTAAGGTATTTTAGAAATTTGTGAATTTTAATAAAAGAATTTAAATTTTTAAAACTTACTATTATTTCAAAATTATAATTTTTTTTTGCCCAAAAGTTCTTGAATCGGATGAAAATTGGATATAGATAAAGCAAACCGCATCAAAATCATATGCAAATTAAGCATAGAGCAATAAAATGTGGACTTGAATACATTATAATTTCTCCAGGCTAGGTGTTTCTTTAAATCCTCAGTTTCAAATTCCTGTGTCTGTCCATTGGATTACAAAAAGAAAAAAAAAGAAAAATGCTATTATTCTTTTCTGAAAATATTTTCAAATGTTTTGGGTTTAGTGTATATGGAAGCATTAAATAGTTTCACTTCAATGAAAAAAGTGTTTGTAGTCACTTTAGTTGAAAAGTAATCTTGTGGATAGGAAACTCTATTATTTAGTTTTCTGCTGTGACTTATCTTCATAATCATATGCTTAATTATACATTATCAGCCAAGATATTAACAAGGAAGATCAATCATGCATAAAGCATCGATTATGAAACACTTTCCAACTGAAATACAATTTAATTTAAACATCTAAAAAATACGATACATTCAGCATTGATATTCTTTAAATTATCACAGTACTACAATAATTTATTAAACTTAAAACTTCATCAAAAAAGGCAATGCTATAAAATCGCCTGCTTCTCTATGTAAAATCAATGAATATTTCATTCATATCAATTATATTCTTGACTCCAGAGCTAAATAATTTGGTGATAAAAAAATTCTGCAATTTTTATACAACTCATCTTACAATTGCTTAATTTGTTTACATTCTACATACGGTAAAATTAGGCATCGTTGTAGAAATAATCTAAGTTTAGTAATCATTTAAAATAAAAAATATTGTAATTGTGTAGGCACAGAATTTAGATGCGCAGAAAATACGCAAAAATAAAGCAGTTTTAGGAGGGATGCAACACTAAATATAAATATAAACGTTCCTTATAAATCACTATTTTGCTTAAGCAAAAAAAAAATATGCATATTTTATTTTGCAATGAGTCACGTGATCTCTTCATATAATATGGGCGTAATTATTATTTCAATTTTTATTTAAAAAACTACTTAACATATTTTGATGAATATTTTTTTACCCATTTTACATGATAATTTGAATATTTCCTAAAATTTTCGAAGCAGTTTGTGAATTTTAACTCCGCTTAAAAAATGTTTAAAATATTAGTTCCTATAGAGTTCAATGTATTTCATTTTTTCAACCCAAGTTAAATCCATAACTATTTGGGTGATATTGATATTATTCATTTACATTTCCATATGTCCCACAGACCATCTCAACAACATACTAAAATTTCATTTTGATAAAGTTATCTGTACGGCAGTTATCGTGAGAACGGACAGACAGAATGAACAAAGTCATCAACACTTTACAACTATGTTGGAAAATGTTAATAAAATAAGAATATTTCATATTATAACATGCAAATCCAAGTGTCCAAGTATAAAAATTTCCATATAAAAATATAAAAAACCTGTTTTGTTTGTCAAAATTAAAATTATTGCAAAGCATATGCAATCTTCCCCTTGAAAATCACCATCTCCCCTAAGTACAGTAAAAAATTGAGATATAATTAATGTTAAAATAAGGGCAATCATAGTTTGCATATAAGTACAGACATGGAGGCTATGAGAAGAGGAAGGAAATTATATGTTCCTTTTCAAATGTAGAAGGAAATATATAAAAGTATAGATTTTAAAGTTTCAAAATTTCAACTTGAGGCATCTGGCATGCAGCCTGCCACCTGTAATGACTACCAGACTTATAAATTTTTTAATGAGACGTTAAAACCTATCATTTGACACCAATTTCATCCATGTACTCGATGGGTTCAGTGGGTGGCAATTTTAGCTACCACATGCAATGCTCAAACCTTTTGTACTCGATGGGTCAGAAAAATTGTTTGCTGGCTCTCTGACTATAAGTAGGACTGACTAAAAGATTAGTCCAGCTCATAAATGGGAAAAAAGTGGCTTCAGATAGAAAAAAATATGTTTAGCTTACTTATAGTGCTAGATGATAAAAGACGTAATAAAATTATCTTGTCTGGTGAGGTTTAGACAATTGAAGACATGCGCTAAACATTTATTCACATGGTGTGCATTATTGCAGACACAATACAGAGGAGTGCAGAAAGGTAACTGTCATGGTTGTTTGTTGACTTTCCTCGTTTGTTATTAATTCTCAACACATGAAAGTTCTATGATTGCTACATTTGAAAATTATAACACCATTTATAGTTTTCCATAGTGCTGATCATGATAAGATATAAGAAAGTAGAGTTAGAAACTCATAAATGGGGGAAGTTATTTTATGACTACCTTGTATATGGGTAGCCACAAAATAACTTCTCCTATTTATGTTATATATTTACTTTTTCCTTGTTTAAACAGAATATTTCAAAATTTTAATCTGTAAGAAATTTTATTTCTAAAACAACTTTAAGATGAAATGATTTTGAGTTTTTTACTCTTATATAATATTTATCTTATGTTATAATTTATCCTTTCAGCTTGTAACATCTTTTAAAGCTCGAGATTTTAATGTGGTTTCTGCTCTAAAACCTTGTAATAAAGGAAAAAATCGCTCTCTTAACCTTATTCCATTAGAGTCTTATAGAGTTCATATCACTCCTAAACCTGGAACTGATGGTTCTGATTACATAAATGCAACATTTTTACCTGTAAGTATTTTATATTTCCTTTTGTAATTTTATATAAATAAATTAATAATTTTAAATTGAAAATGTCATTCTGTATATGTATGTGCTGCTTAAAAATAAACAAAGAAGAAATTGTTATTAAGTAGAGCCAATAGAATATTAGATTGTTAATACAGTATGGGATCTATTATGCTGAATGCTTGGGTTTTTGGACTTTCTGGATAAGAGATTTTTCCTTAATTTGGAACACTTTTTCTAAAATATAATGGAATGTTCTACAATGTTGTAGAAAATTATAATTCAATTTTTAAGCATAAATGTATTACATAAAGCTTTATTTTACAATGAAAAAGTTTACTTAATTAAATAAAATTATATATTATTAAAAATGTATGATATATAATTAAATTAGAATCGAATCTTGTTTAGAAAAATTTATGAAAAAGGGGCAAAACATGAAAGAAATTGATTATTGAGACTAGATAGAACACAAGTTTACACTAAGGATAATCACGTTTATTTATTTTAATGAAATTATAATACCATATTTATAGATGGGAATACATCAAATTTTAATATATCTTGTCAAAATGGCTGTATTTCAAGTGCTTAAATACATTTTACCTTTAATACATTTTTCTAGAAAATAACCCTTCATTTCATTAACTACATGTTTAAAAGTAATTTTCCCACATAAAACAAAATTATTAATAAAATCTTAGTCGATACAAATAGATTGCAAAAATTGAAAATGTCTTTACAGTAAAACGAAATATAATGAGGATCATATACAAATGCTGATTTTTGTGATATTGCCAGAGAATTTTTTCCAAATTGCCAACAAATAAATAAAACACATTAAAAACTTATCTACATACGAATTTAAAATTTTGGACCAAATATAAGCCATGGTTACCGAGTAAGCTATTTTTCATTAAAAAAGGAAATTTTCTCTTTAGACACTTCAAACACCAAGAAATTTGAATATTTGCCCGAAAATTGGAAGAAAATGTACAAATCGGGCTCTTATGAGAAAGCATACTGTGTTGAAATGTTGAAAACCCAGACCACACGACAGACCCGAAGGTTTACTGTAGCTAAGTAAAAAAGCATACTGTGTGAAGAAGTCAAAAGAAGATTGGTTTTAAATTATGCTTTACAGACGATAATATTTTCTCTCAGCGTTTTGGACAAGGATATCATATATACTTGCTTATAAGTCCAGAAATTTGTGACAAAAAAAAAAAGCTAAGTTGGGGGTCCACTTATATGCGGAGTCTAACAATGAAAATCCAAGTCTAAAAGTTATTCCCGGCTGAAGGTACGACATCACACCTTTGCCATACCCTCCTGGATTCGAACCTGTAATGTCTGCATTGAAGAGAACCTATATCTTTAACCACTATACGACATTTGACTTATCTTTCATATGTCAAAATAATTATATAACTTAATCTTTTATAAATCTATTATGCTGTATTTCTAGATCAAATAAATTGAAATTATTTTTATTTTCTAAGATATCGGTATAAGTATTAGGGCTAGTTGGAAGAAATTAATGCTCAGATAATTATTTTTTGCATAATACTTCATATAAAATTTTAATACTATATACTTTGTAATTTTCTTCTCATCAGCCTCAGTTTTAGTTTTAAAAGCACTGCAATAGCAGTTACTTGAATATTATTTAAATGTTGCCACTGTAGATGTTTGTAACATAGCTGTAATGACGAAAATATGAATTTATATTGCCCCTATACTAAGACAGTATGATAAAATCTGATGTAGGCAGCACATGACTTTCCTTATATAATGCAACAGATTTATTTCTTTCAGAGTGAAAAAATGATGTATCAGATCCACGACACTGTGTTCTTAATGTTGAAATGTACATTTGATGCTTTTACCGGATGACAACATTAAAACTATTTCGTACCTAACTTATATTTCATGCAATTCTAAATTAACAATTATAAATATTGATAGCATCTTCAATAAGCAATATAGTCCATATATCAAAATACGCTTATTCTAATAATAAATTTATCAATCAGACATCATTTCCATTAAATTGGCATAATTTTTGCAATTTTGGCGATACTCTCATGAATTTGGGATGAAATATCACCTAGATTATCCATTTAATCAAACATATTGCTAAGTGTTACAAACAAATGGAGAGAAAAACATTTCTAATATACTAAAAGGTATGCCCATCATATGACAGAATTAAAAATTTGCAAAACATTACTTCCCATTTAGCATCATTTTTATCAATTTGGTGACATTTTTATCAGTCTGGTAATATTTTTATCAGTTTGGCGTCATTTTATTCAATTTAACAACATTTAAGAATTTGCCAAATTGACAACATCCCGCTAAATTTTTTGCCAAGCATTATTGGATAAATGGACTGAGAATTAGGTTATTCTCATAGTCAAATCTTATGTTTTTTCCCAAATATTAAATTTTCATTTATTTAGCATCATTTTTATCAATTTGGCAACATTTTAAAATGTCTCCAAATTGGCGATATTCTGCCAAATTCATCATTAAAATTTTGCCAGTTGTTATAGACAGAAATAAGCTATTCTTATAGTAGATACATGACTAATGGTGTCCAAATACAAAATTATTACCCAAAGTATCTGTTCTCGTGAATGGAACAAGCTAGATCTGCGAGAATAATATTAACGAATTTATCGCTTAATATTACCAATGAAAATTGAACATATTTCATAATATTTAATACTTTTTATTAATTTTGTGTGATTTTTTTATAAATGTATTTGAGAAATGTGCAAGATCTCAATAACAGTTCATACTAGACTTCTAAAGTTTGTGTCATTTGTTTTCTAATGAAAAATTATATAAGAAATGATTATTTACATAACTATATTGAACGTTTTGATTTTGGGACAGACTTTTTTGATTTTTTCTCCACAGACTCACTGACACACACAGACATCACCTCAAAAATGTCTGATTCATGTTCAGGGATGCTTGAAATGTGCTCTCTCATCAAGAACTTGAATTTGAATTTTCAGTGCTGTCAGAATACTTTCCTTATACATTATACTATGTATATAAGGAAAGTAATATTGAAAATATCTTAAAGTTACAATAAATTTCAGTAATAGTATAGTAATATTACTAACTTGATTATCAGTTGGATTTTATCAAGTTTCAACTTATAAAAATCAAATAAGTGATTCAACATGACATTAATAGTTATTCTCTAAATTTTAGAATGATAAATATAGAACAAACAAATTCAGCATGAAAAATAAAATTACAGCACAAATCACAGTGGTCATGATGGCAAGATAAAGAGCAAGAAGCTATGCAGTGTTTTATTGCGAAACTTCATTTTGTTGAATACCGGATTATTCCATTTTTCATCCATGATGACTGTAACATGGATGTGTGCTTTGTCCATAATACATTGTCTATGGATGTGCACAGGAAGTCAGGTGTCAAATCTGATTCATCCAGAGCATGTAATTAGTTGAAGAACTCAGGATTTATCCATTTTTTGTCCATGGTGAATGTAATAAGGTCTAGATCATCCAAAACATTCACATTACATCCATCATGGATAAAAAATAAACCAGTACTGTATTCATCATCAAGAACATGTAATTTTTGAACGTAATATAGGTGTAAACTTTGAATGATCCAGATTACGTTACTTATGGATATCTGTTAGACATATCTTTTTATGCATGGACATGTTTTTGATCAATAGGATGTAATCTGAATATAATCTGGATATCTATGTTGTGTGGGATCTAATCAGAAAAGAGCATAACTACTTCTAATATAGCTAATTTTTCCCTTTGAAGTAATATCCAGTTTTAAATCCTGGTCGTAATATAATAGTCCTGCTGGAAGTTTGAGAGCCAAAAGTTTTGTTTTAACTTTTTGAAAAATTGTCGCAATCTTTAATTTTTCCCGAATTTTCCTTTAAAAATTATTGATGTTTTATATAAGGTTGTTGTATATTGTTTTATATGTTTTCAGGTATTTTGAGTTCATTAATATCTTAAGGAATTTTCTAAAAGTAATAGAAGTGCAAATTTCATTAAAATCTGTGAGAAATTAATTAAGAATTGGTAGTATAGACCCATCAAGTTTTGCAGTTTGGCAAAATAATAAAAAAATACATAAAAAGTAAAAAATAGGTTATAATAGTAATAGATAGAAGTTTTAGATTTAATAGATAATTTTTTAGATGTTATTAACACCTTCATTTGGTAAATTTGCAAGTATTCAATGCAGATGTGATAGTATGTTTTTGTTTGCTTATTTCCTTATTCACAATGCCTTTTAAAACACCACTGCATATCACTGATTATCAAGCAATGCATAATATATTAGATCAAAAATGCTCAACCGTCAAAGGTTATATTGCAGTTATGGTGATGTACTTCTTATGTAAGCAAGCAGAACTATCTTCAGCTAAAGGACAATGTATCCCAATTCCATCTTCAATAAAACCTGATATTCTTATCCATAGTTCTGTGGACAATTTCGATAGAGAAGATGCTGTAATGTCATGCATGCATGTACAAGTCACAGTAATGGCTTTGTTCCAAGATCGATAGACTCATGATAACCAATTGAGTGGCAACCAATTATAGCTTGTAAGTTAAAGCAATTGGAATGCTTTTTAAAGTAATGCAATGCAGATCCTTCAGTGGAAGATATTCATGGTAGAAGGATAAAATTAAGTACTCTGGATCTTTCTCAATTGTAAAATGCATACAGTTGTCAGTGTACAAAGAGCAAAGTGTGCCAGACAAAACAAAACTGCTATTGATAACTTTAGTGACATCAAAAGAGATTTTGAGACATTCATAGAGACTGGCACATAGCAAAGAAAGGTATTTCCTTATTGGGACCAGTTTGTCTCTGCATTGGCACCTCTTGTTCAAGACCTAATCCGAGCTGACAAAGAAAATAACTGGGATCTGAATGTGGGCAGAATGAAAGAGAGTTTATCACTTTTGTTCTCATTTGACAGAACAAATTATACAGAATGGTTCACTCTATACTATAATGATTGTTTGAAATTAGAAAAAGAGCACCCTATGATCCATAATGACTTTAAGAGTGGTCATTTCACAGTTCAGCATACCAGCAAAAGATTTAGTAACATTGCCTTGTATCAAACACAAGAGTTACACTACCATAAGACAGTAAAAGGATCTGGAGGCATAATTAGAATTATAAGACAAAAGGCAGCTGTGGCAAAGCACGATCTTGTAAAATATGACAACCTTATACATGTTTTAAGAAAATTTTGTGACCTTGATGAAAACAATGCATTTGCTCTCCACAACAAGTTTTCCATATTCCTAACAATTTAAGACCAACTGAGCACCCTATAACGAGTAAAAATTTATCCTCTATAGCTGATTACTTACTCCATGTACAAGAAAAAGAAATAATTGCTACAAAAAGTTGATTAAAGAAAAGCCAAAGATATCTTGCATGCTATACATAAGGAATTTCCTAAAGAAAATAAAGATAAATCTGCAGAAATTTCACTTAGAGTCATGGTTTTCAGTTCGAGAAACGGGTATGGCCTTCGGTGCATTGAAGTAACATGTACCAAATGTTTAGATACCAAGACACTACGGAAATACAAACTTTTATCCACATCTTACTACCTTATGTGTGATGGATTTTTGAAAAAGCCAGACAAAACCCAACTTAGCTAGCAAAGAACTTGAAATGAGTTTTTGAATATGGATGATGCATTTACTTAGCTACAAACATTGCAGAAGAGAACTCTGATGATTGACTTCATATATGCACACGAAAAATGCACGTCAAACTGCTCATGTGCAAGACATTTGGAGACAACTTTGACAACTTGTGGAAAAGATTCTTCATTTTCAGAAGGTTGTTTATGTATTGATATTGTTTTCAACTTATATAATGAGAAATGTATTAAAAACTGGTACTGACTCAGACAAAAAAGGTTTATCCTATTGATGTAATTCTCAATAACCAAAGCACGCCCCTTCCTGTCAGTATGGATACATTATGAGGTTCAAGCCAGAAAAATGTATATTGAGGAATATTGACAGGATTGTAAATCAGGGAAACACAGGTCATATGGTCATTAAAGAACTCCTTAAATTCACATTCTATTAAGGGCCTTTAAAACTCCTTATTTTTGTCAGAATCTCCTTAAAATTTTTACAATTCCAAAATACAAAAGTAATTAGATGACCAGGCTGCAGCTGTGAGGAATATTATCAAAATATTAAAAGTTACTGTTGTCTCCCCCTCCCCCCCTAAAAAATCCAAACTTGTTTAACAGGATCAAAAATAGAAAAAAAACCTGTACGATTGTTTATTAGTACACTCATTCCCTTTTCAACTGGATTAATTACAATAAGTTTATTTTTTCCTTAACAAAGTTAAAATATTGCTTTGTACTTATCGGTTATTGGGACCATGGGTTAGCGACTGCTTTTCCGAGTTGTCGCTAGCACGAACATTGGTGATATAATCTAATACGAGAAATTCACTACAAACACAATGATTAAAATTTAATATATAATGGAGTTTGATCAATTTTACTTAACAAAAAAATATTGTGTTACATTGAAATTTGGGGCTGACGTGCTACCGTGTTTAGCTTCATGGCCCCTATAACCGATAAGTACCTATTGCTCAATTATTTTTTGTTTGGTGTCAATTTGAAATAAAAAGTTTTGAAATTTTGAACGCTTTAAAATTTTTTGCTCTAAAATCAATATTTTCAAATATAATTATTCGGACAAGGATTCCCTTATGTTCCTGAATGGTGAAAACACTATTTTCACCAATAGGCTCACTGTTTATGTTGAATCAGACAGCCAAAACACGGAAAGAATGTGACGGTTATGTCTGTGGTTAATAATTAATGGGATTAAAAAGATCAAGCAACTTAATGAGATTGAAATATATAAATTTCTTTAAGTGTAATGTTTATTTTTAAACATTTGCCTGATATCTTTTCAATTTTAATATACAACTTTCAATCGCGATCTCTTTTATTCCAGTTCCATTTCACTAAACATATCAGAACCAGTGGCGCACCCACGGGGGGGGGGGGGGCCGAGGGGGCCCTGGCCCCCCCCTTGGGCTGACAAAGCAAAACGCGAAGGGCGCTGTCAGCACAAGGGAGAACTAGGTCTGCCTTCGAGAAAGTATAAAAAAAAAACATTTACAACCATTATTGTAATAAATAATTTTAATCATTGTGAAGAAAACAATTCCAGCATATCCCAACACTTACACTGAATGTAATTATACATATAAAGCTCTTTATCGTACTGTACAAATTATAAATTAATTCGCACTAAAGGCGCCAATTCTGGAAACCCGTTCTTCTTAAGACGTTTCTACCTGTGATTGAATTTAACTAATGGACTCGTCCAAAATCACGTGACCCAAATGCCTTCTCGCTATAGTCGTACTATACCAGTGCTGTGTAGAGTGACGTCACAGGCGCCTCCGTGGCCCTATATAAAGAGTGAACGGCGGGGAAGCGGCTGTTCGCTCGAAAACTCGAGGATTTCGTTTACCCAGTGAGAAAATTGTGGAAGTGAATAAATAGATCGTGCCAACGCTTCGCGAATTAAGTGTTGCTGTGAGTTGAAATAAAGTGCGACGTTACGACACAAGGTGATAACAGTGAATTGGTAGTTTCGGAACGAGGGCCTGCGTGGTGAATAGCTGAATTTAATAATGGTCCTGAACTTTCAACTGATCTTACAGTGAAATGCATCTTTAACGATCAGTGTGTGTGTTTATGTGCGTATTTCGGCTATATAGCAAATTTTGTTCTTGAATAACTGAGGAGCAAGGTAAAAAAAAAGACAATGAGTGAAAAACCAAAAGGGCTAGGCCAACAGACACTGGGAAATTATTTTAAAAAAAAAAGTAAGATTGAAAATAGTGACGTTCCCAACGACGTTTCCCTGAGCTCTTGTTACATTGATGAGGCTGCAGTCGAAGCAAGCAACAGCCGTGACCCCGGGCTGTCTTCAAACGCTTGTGAGGAGGTAAAGGTAGGACAAAACACAATACCAAACACAGTTGAAATAGAAATTCTGGCTGCAGATATTTCTAATTATGTCAAGAAATCTAACCTCACAGATGAAGATAGGATAACAGCGCTAAAAAATCTTTGGGAACCATATGCAAATTACAGTTTTCCTGCTACTGTCACTAGTGCTGTATCAAGTCAAGGAAAACCTCACCACACTCGGAAGTTCTGCTCATCTTGGCTGAGTAAGCATAACTGGCTAGCTTACTCAAAGGCAGAGGACAGTGCCTATTGCAAATTTTGTGTTCTCTTTGCACCCCATGAAGTCGGTTTAAGATCCACACAAGCTACAGGTCAACTTGTTTCAAAAGGATTTAATAATTGGAAGAAGGCCTTGGAGAAGTTCAGTCAACATGAAAAATTTTTCTATCATAAGGATTCAGTTCTCAAAGCCGATGAGTTCTTAAGGGTCACGGAAGGAAAAACGGTTCCTGTGGATCAAGTAATGGACAGAGGAAAGCAAAAACAAGTTTTGCAGAATAGGGCTATTCTTAAACCTATTATCAAAACAGTGATTTTTTGTGGAAGGCAAGGGCTGGCCATGAGAGGGCATAGAGACTGTGGGGATTTGGACGTATTGTCAGAACCATGCCAAGGCGAAGGAAATTTTAGAGCCCTTTTGCGACTCCGAGTTGATGCAGGAGAAGAAATACTGAAAACTCATCTACAAGGTTGTGCAAAAAATGCAACTTACATAAGTTGGAATATACAAAATGAGATTATTTCAGCATGCAATGATTCCATTGTGAAGCACATAGCAACTGAGGTGAATGAGGCCAAATGTTTTGCGGTTTTATGTGACGAAACCACAGATATTGCAACGGTAGAGCAAATGACACTTTGCGTTCGTTATTTGAAACGGTTTGAAACAAATGATAAGTATAAAATTGAATTTAAGATAGTGGAGAACTTCCTTAAGTTTGTGCCCCTGACTGAAACTACAGGTCGAGCAATTGCAGATGCTATTCTTAAAGGCCTTGCAGACTGCAACATTGATACGTCTTTCCTCCGTGGACAAGGGTTCGATGGAGCTTCTGCAATGAGTGGAGAGTACAATGGCGCCCAAGCAATTATATATGAGCAACACCCCAAAGCCCCCTACGTTCATTGTGCATCACACTGTTTGAACTTAGCCATAACTTATTCATCTAGAGTTCCGGATATCCGAAACAGCTTTGGAATAATAGGGAAAATCTCTAGTTTTTTCAACACACCAAAACGAAACCTTGTTCTCACCAGCAAAATTAATGCAGCTAATCAGGAAGAGACAGAAATCAGTGCCAAAAAACTGAAGAAATTATGCCCTACTCGTTGGGTGGAGAGACATGATGCCGTCACAGTTATGGTTTCATTGTTTGATCAAGTAATCGACGCTCTGGAGGAGATTACTACCTGGAATGACAAGGAGACATCAACAGAGGCTCATACCTTGTTATGTTCAATGTTAACATCACAGTTTGTCATAGCACTTGTTTCAGCTGACAGATTACTCAGCTACAGTGTTCGTCTGAGTGAAAAGCTGCAGGAAGTTAACCTTGATCTGGCAACTGCTGTGAGTGACGTAGAAGACGTTTTGAAAGCTATATCTATAATTCGAGAGAACGCAGAGAACGAGTTTCACCATCTGTTTGAACAAGCTGTTAAGAAGCTGGAACAGCATGGAGAAAACATTACTCTACCACGCCGTGCCACCAGACAAATTTATAGATCAAATTTCAACGTACAGACTCCTGAAGAATACTACAGACTTTCTATTTTCATTCCATGGATTGATAATTTCATCACTCACCTCCATGAAAAATTTCTCAAACATAAGGAATTTCTACAAAGTTTTGCATCTGTCATTCCGAATGGAAGGCAGCCGACACTGGAAGAAAACGAGAGATTTGTTGCCTTATCAAGGAAATTTGCAGATGATTTAGGACCCAGATCAGATAATACTCTAAAAGCTGAACTACATCTGTGGTACATGAAGGTCTTTGCATTGAACAAGAAAACTAAAAGCCCAATCGAACTGCTTAACTTTTGTGACCAAAGGACTTTTCCAACTGTGTTTGAACTTTTAAAAGTGTATGCCACCCTCCCAGTATCAACAAGCAGTGCTGAGAGGTCATTCTCCACAATGAAGAGGTTGAAAACTTACTTGAGAAACAGTATGAGTGAAACCAGACTGAATGGACTGGCGTCAATGAACATTCACCGTGAAGTGGAAATTGATCCAGACCAGATAATTAATGCTCTGGCTACAAAGAAAAACAGGAGGCTGGACTTCGTTTTATGAATATGTATAGATCATAATTGAATAATATAACAATATGTAATCATGAGAGAGTGGTTGAAAACAAGTATACAGTATAAGCAGACCAGAACAAATAATTTTATCTTCATCTATTTCTTAATTTGTGTTGTTTTGTATAAATATCTACTACTACTTCTTCTAATCATTCAATTCTCTTGCACTGCACTAAAGAATTGTTAGTAATTTGATAAAAATAAATGTACAAAAAAAGACAACCGCCTTGTTAATTGATATGGCCTCTGATCATTTTTTCTCGGAAAATTTATCGAGGAGTCATCCTCCTTCATAAAAATTTTGTGCACCAATGGCCCCCCCCTTAGGAATATTCTGGGTGCGCCACTGATCAGAACCATTAAAAAATGGATTCAAAAACAAATTTAACTTTAAAGGTAAGTATTTGTTAAATATAAAATCTGATGTGCGGCAGCTCATGACTTCCTCTGTAAACACAAATTTTTTCTCTGCAGGGCTCCTGCTTATGTGCACTCCATAAAGTAAGACAATTCTTATAGTTAACATTCTCATGCAGTGCTTTGAATCTAAAGGCTTGTTTTAATATTCCAGGTTGTCAAACGAATATTATGATGAAGTTTATTTTAAAACTAGCCTTTTACATCTACATACTTAATAAAACTTCTGAATATCAAAAAAAATTTCAATTTAAGCATAAGAAATAGAATGATGCATATTTTTGAGAAGCAGAGTTGTGCAACTTTTTTAAAATCTGATAAGGATCCTGGATATGCCGAGGATTGCATACAAATGCAAATTTTTCACAATGCCGCTACAAAATAGCCCTTCACTTTATATCATCATCTTAAAGTAAAATATCACCATCATTCTTAAAGTAAAATACGATGTGATGGAAGTGCAGATACTGCCAAATAAAACTGATGTAAGGAGAAAATGTCGATGATATATACTTTACATGAATCAGGTCCATCAATCAAAAGGTATGCATGAAATCAATTTCGAGCTGGCAGGATACTTCTTCATATTTAGATTTTTACTTTCCTTATATGCATATAATTTATAAGGAAAGTATTGTGACAGGGTCGAAAATTTGAATTCGAGTTTTTGATGGGAGAGCCCGTTTCAAGCATTCCTGAACACGAATCAGACATTGTTGAGATGATGTGTGTGTGTGTGTCAGTGAGTCTGTGGAGACTATAATTGACAAACGAATGGGCCGATTCGAACGAAATTTGGTATAAAAATTACAATTCATGAATACTGGAAGCCTATTGTTTTATACGCAATCGAATGTTCAGAACCCCCCTAAATTTTCAAGTGAAATTTTGAAAAAATCATCAAAAAATTAAAACCTTTAATAAAGTTACGTAAATAGTCATTTTGTATGTAATTTTTCATTAAAAACGATTAAAATAAATTTTAGAATGCTAGCATGAACTGTTCTTGAGATATTGTACATTTTTCAAAAAAGTTATCAAAATATCATGTAAAATTAATAAAAAATATTACCTATTGTGAAATATGTTCACTTTTCATAAATAATATCATGCAATAAATTGGGGGACATCATTTTCATGGATCTAGCTAGTTCCATTTCTGAGAAAAGATGCTTTAAGTAATACTTTTATATTTGGACGCCAATAGTCAGTTATCTGCTACAAGAATAACTTTTTTCTCCATCCATAACACTTGGTAAAATTTTAGCGGAATGTCGCCAACTTGGCGACTTTTTTAAATGTCGCCAAATTGATAAAAATTACTCTAAATCAATGAAAATGATGACTAGATGATGAAATAATAATTAAAGTATTTTAATATATGGACTATATCGCTTATTGAGGATGCTATCAATATTGATGATTGTTTAGAGTTGCGCGAAGTATAAGTTTATTGAGTATTTTGAAATAATTTTACATGTTGTCATCCTGAAAATCGCCCAATGTACAATTCAATGATAAAAACATAGCGCCGTGGATCTTATACATTGTTTTTTTATTGTAAAACTAGTAAATCCATTGCATTATATAAAGGAAAGTCATGTATTGCCCACATCAGATTTTTTTTGTATGGGAACATTTCTGATTTAGGCACTTGGTTAGGAGCAAATTTCTTGTTAGAGCACTGAACTAGGGGCATAGGGCTCTCACATCGGCCCTTGTCGTGTAATGGCTAGGCATAAAAAAATGACTTGATAAGCATTTACTGACCGGCTGCGTGTAATGGCACATTAACTTGTCACTACATACCTTAGTTCTGCTGAAGTTTTTGTGTTTTGATAGATTATTCATGATAAAAATGATGGGGATTGAGTCATTAGATTTGTTAGGCATACTCTCGGTGGCTGGTTGTGGAGGGTTGGCTTTTGTGTTATAAGGGGCTCATGGATGACACTCAGAGAAAATTTGGATGTGGGTAATGATAGTGACGGAAAGTGGATGTATCCAAGACCCTTTAATTCTTCCAGTACTATTGAAAAGTGACTTTACTTTTGAAATTTGTGCTCTGGTGTTGGCTTACTATCAGTTTTGTGGGTCAAAATTTGAATCTGCTGGGAAACTGTGCTGAAGCATTTTTGACCATTACCAAGTTCTAAGTCAAAATGTTCTATCTGGGGGGAAGGGGGAGCTAACTACTCAGTGAGCATATCTCCGTTCCATACGTTTAAATGGTTGACTCTGGTGTTTTCTTTTTGTGGAAAAGGAATTTCTGTTCAATATCTTATTTTGTGTCTTGTTGAAAGCCAAACAAAAATGATAGAAATTTTGAAAATATGTCAAAAATGTGAAATGTTTTATGACACATTGATTTTACATTTTTGAGAAATTTCCACTTTACTGTTTTAGGATTTACTGCTGACTAGTAATGTATATGTATGTTATTATCTGTGAAATTAAAAAGTATCATTGATATGTTTCTTATGTTGTGTTTGTAAAAAACAAACAAACTGATCTCTAAATTGGATAATGTATCTAAAGAAGATTATTCGATCATTGGAAAAACTTTTATGTAATGAGCTTTAAAATGTTTGAAAAGCAATGGAAAGCCAATGAATTAAAACTCAAAGATAGTTGTATAAGTTGAAATTAGCATAGTTGTCCATAGTATTTGTTTTATTAAAAAAAATTACATAAAATATTATTTTTAAATTAGGCAAAATCATCTTTAAAAATCTGAAGAAAAATTCAAATTATAGTAAAGTAAAACCATATTTTGTTATAGCCATGGTCATTTAGGAATTTAAAAGTTAAACTTTTATGGCGTCACCAAGAGGGAGGATTTGGTGGTCAGGAACTCATTGAATTTCAACGAAATTATGTATGGAAAAAGGGAAAACAAATTATTTGCTATCCCTCCCCTCAGAATTTTTTTCTGGTGATGCTACTAACATGAAGTGTATTTATATAAAGTTTACATATAATTTTACTTCATTACTGATTATCAAATGAACCTTTATTTCTGTATATATAAAAATTCCATTAGTTTTTATTATTTTATTGTCTGAGCATTTGGAGAGAAAATATGATTTTATTATACAATAAAGTTCTATTACATGATCTTAAAGCTGGTGATTAAAGCTACACCAAACTTCATTTCATTTAAATTAAAATATTGTAATAAAATTTCTAACAGTATTTTATTATACAAAAATGTATAAATATAAACTTATTTTCTTCCATTATTTTCACCTACAGGGTTTTCACAAGTTAAGAGAATTTATTATCACCCAACATCCCATGCGAGAAACAATACCTGATTTTTGGCAGATGGTATTTGATCATAACTGTCAATCAGTTGTAGTTTTATCTTCAGTTGATGATAAAGTAAGTTTCTCATAAAATTCCCCAGAAGTTCATTTTGTGCTTTGTTCACTTTATAACTATCTAGATGAAAATATTGAATTTATATTCTTTGTTTTCAGGATTTTCCATGCTTTTGGCCTAAGAAGGGTGAACAGGTTGATCATGGTGGTTTTAAAGTCAGTAATTTTGAATCAGAAGAATCATCTGAGGGTAACTTTGTGACTAAAGATTTTCTTGTACAAGCTACTCAAGATGAATATCAAATGATTTGCCGTATGATTCAGTGTCCTTGCTGGCCAGAAAGTTGTTCTGATAATAATGTATTTGATTTAGTGAAAGTTGTTCAAAAATGGCATCTAGAGTATCAAAATGGTCCCATTATAGTCATTGACAGGTATGAAATTCTAAAGTATTTAATATTTGTTTTTAATCTGCAAAATCAATACTTCATTAGTTAACAGTTTACAAGGTTAATTCTTTACTCAGATATGTCTTGCCTTTGTTAGTGATGTATTGTGTTAACTAATGAAGTATTTTGTGCATTATCCAGTCGCTTGTCGCTCTGGGTAAAGCCTGAAATGAAATTGTATTAATTTCGGGCTTTATCCTGATAAAGCACATATTACCCACACAGCTTCTAGGTAAAGCTGTATTTTGCTTCACATGAAAGGTTCTGAGTATGCACAGTGCATTTTTATGGTTCTGACCACACATCACATAGAGAATCAAGTCACTCGACTGACACCTGATTAATTGTTAATAATAGGTTGTAACATCTGTAGGCAGTAACTGGGCCAAAAATCAGAAGTAAATTTTGAACAGATTTTATTACATTATTTAACAGCTGATTGATTAACAAGCAAAAATTGACACATATATCAAAACCATATTTAATCCTTGGCCAAGAAAACACAACATGAAATTGATATGTAATGTAAAGATATAAATAAAATTTAAAATGAAGCTTACAGTAATTGATCTGTTGATTCTGTCATCTGATTAGCTGCTGTGGTACAGCAGAGCAGTCTTTCCACTTCTAAACATCAGCAATCTGGCCACTGGGCACATCAGTATAATTGAATCTGTGTATTAACTCAATAGGAAAGACACTAGTGTGTTATATTGCTTCTCATGTATCCAGTGTCTTAAACTATCAAGATGACAGTGTAGATTAGCATTAGCATGCAAACCATATAAATATATAAATCAGGTGGACTGAAACTACAGACCTGTTGCCATCCAATTTTTAATTGGATGACAACTGCTCACTTTCTTATTACATGAAACCTAAAGTAGTACGGCCCCCCACTGCAGTTTCAACACTTCCTGATCAGTAGATAGGCACTGCTGCATCTATCCCAATAAATGCCACCCCTACAGAATTAGCCCGTTACCTGCCGATGACATTTCTGCCAGATGAAAATTGACTAAACTTCTTTTTTACATGTATTTGTGAGTAACTATAGAAATAAAAGTGATTTCAGAGAAGAAAAAAATATTTCCTTTTGGAATACAAAATGTTGTGAAATGCAACACCAGTATGATCCGACACAGACTTCTATGTTTCACCTTCACGAAAATCTTTGAAGCATTTAGTATGCATTGGTATATTAAATTTGCCACAAATATTGCTAACTTGCCTACTACAATATTTACATCTTCTCTTATTTTCTGGATTTTTTTTAATTAGATGGTTGGTTTTATACATTTTTGTGACATTCAATGCAAACTTCAGTATTGATGATGGACAACACAAGCTCTTTTATAATGGCAAAAATATTGTTTCTTGGCAAAAATATTGTTATTGAACTTACTCTGGGGATTTCAATAGGAAGACAGCTATATATTGAAAATCTAATAGAGAAATTTATGATTTGTGTTTAAATTTATGTACTCTCTAAGCATTCACTTTAGCGACATCAATAAAATGAATGAAAATGGGCTACCACAACTTTTCCCTTTATTTTTATTATATATATCACATTGAAATTATTCAAAAGGAATGCACCTCCCATATATTGATTATAAGTGTACTATAACTGTTGGTTGATGTATAGTTATGGACTTATTTATTTATTTTTTTTTTCTTTAATATCATTTTGCTAAAATGCTGTTCAACAGCATCCTAATCTTGTGCTGAAAAAAGAAATCTATATGATTTCCGAAACATATATATGCTCATTTATTTTTATGCTGCATTTTATGGTGTGAACCAGTTCATTATATTCTCCATCTGCCACAGTATTGGGATTATATTATAGGGTACACAAGTACGCAATGAGAAATAAACAGTCGGATAAAAATAAATTTTGGGGTTTCAGAATTTCCTGTGGTTCCAGCAGCAATGTGGTTAAATCCACACTGCTAGCTCTTGTTAACCCTTTCGCGACAAACGGCACGCCCAGGTGCCAGATGCGAACATGCATTCAAGGACGAACGGCACTTATTCGGGCCAGAGGAAATTTTACCGCAAGCGGATAGTGGCACGTATAAGTGCCACTACGCAGAACGTTTTAATTTGTGAACTAGATGGCGTTACTTGTCCATGGAACTAACTTCAATGCATTTTTCTGAGGCATGACCTTGGCAGAAGAGGATCGAATGAATTATTTCTCCATTTGGAGCGGTGAAAATCATTTTGTAACATAAACAAACAGAGCAATTCTCGTAGCATCAACAATTTTATAATTGAGTTTTGGTTTTTATTTTTATTTCAGCGTTATGATTTCGTTGGTGAATCATAGGAATATAAGAGAGTATTTTTTTGTTTGGGTTTTAGAGGCAGTGAAATTATTCGTTTATTTCGGATAAAAGAATGGGAGAAACTAACGAGTATTTTGTATTCAGATTTGTATGAAAATTATACATCAAATAGAACATAAATATTTCTTTTATTCCTGTAAAATGTAGATTTCTGTGTTGAATAGGTGATTTTTAGTGAATTTTTTTCGAGAGTTAGGCTTAGCGCAAAAAATGCGCCGTCCTTTTCGATCAGTTCGGAAGCGAAGCGCATCGTCTTTGGGCCGCGACAGCTCCGGAATGCCGCCGTCCCGAAAGGGTTAATGTAGGACAATGGGAATTTGAAAGTTCAAGTACAAGATTCAAAGCTCAATCTGATGATGAAAAGGTTAAGAAAACACAAATATATGCTAATCAGTTAAATATTTTAATGAATTAATCACAAAAATTCAAAATAAACTAAGTGAAGCACACACAAGCTATTGTAAAAAAAATTAATTATTAACTTTAGCTCATTATCCAGGGTTGTCACTGGTGACTTTTTTGCAACTATTTTTCACACTAAGCGACTATTTTAAGCTAAAAAAGGCCAAAGCACTACTATTTTTGGAGAAATTTTTCATAAAATGATCAAATCATCCGAGTAGTTTTAATATTAAATAATACATTCTCAGGCAAGGGGATGTCTCTACCAAACAAAAAAGGCAGGAGACTCCCTTGTTTCATTATCTTTTGCTACTCTGTATGGCATAAGGGAAAGTGTCTATCCCAGTCATCTTGTGAGTTTCAAATTAAGGTACTGAGAGATTTAATCAAAAATTAATTTAAATTCTCACAGACACCATCTGCTTGAAAATTATAATGATTGTAGCATGTTTGTTGTCAATTTCTTGTAAAAAAAAATTCTTAGCTACCTCAGATATGTAATTCGACCCTTTGTCTGTGACCAAATGACTAGGAACACCATGAGCAGAAACCCATTTTTCCAAGCAAGCCAAAACAATTTCAGACTTAGTGTTTTTAATGGGATAAGCCTCAGGCCACATTGTAAAATAGTCAATAACGACCAAAATATACTTTTTTCTAGCAGCAGTCTCTGATAAAGGGTCAACTACATCTGTTGCAATTCTCCCCATAGGATAAGTTGTGACTGGAAGTCATTCAATATGTACCTTCTGATGAGCTTTATAACTATGTCTTTGCCGACAAGTGTGGCAGGACTTTACATAATTTAAAACATAAGCATACATTCTTGGCCAAGAAAAATGTTTTTGAATTCTAGTAAGAGTTCTCTTAAAGATGCCATGAGCAGCAGTGTGAGAGTCATGACATAAATTTAGAATATCATGGACTAAGTCTAAAAGAATACAAAATATTTCCATAGTTTGATATCTGTTTTTAGGTTTCTTATGTAGTGTATATAAGATATCATCTTTTAAAAATACTTGAAGAGTTTTAGGGTAGGTATCCTAATTACTGCATTTTGAAATTTTTAATTTATTGCATTTAGCATCTGATAATTGGGAAATAGAGATTCGAGTAAAGAGGCTAGGATCAATGGTAAACCTTATTCAAATAGACTGCATGTTAATTTCCATGAGAATATTAATAAATATTTTAGATATTATTAATAAATGTACTCTTATATAAGTTGCCACTTCTTGCTATAAATTTTCTCCGCAGTTGGCCGAAACGTATACCGATTCAGGTGCTTTCTTTCACATCACGCGCTGAAATTGGTTGGCTTTCACAGTGTTCGCCAAATGTATCACGTGACTCGCGGAGAGACTTTTCTCTCAAGGTTATTTCAGAATCACGTGATATTTCTTCTTTTCTATAAGGTGAAGGAGGGTAGAGGTGCAAAAAAATCTGAATTAATGGTGGAGAGCATCAAATACTTCGAATTTGATTAATTTAATGCATTAAAGACTTTGCATTTATGTTCAAGTTATAACTGAATAATATGTTAAAGTTATAGCTCTAAGGAAATGGATTGATTTTTAGTTTCATATATATAGGCGAAAATTTGAATTCCAGTTTTTGACGGGTGAGCACGTTTCAAGCAACCTTGACCACAAATTGGACATTTTTAAAGTCATGCATGTATGTGTTTGGTGTGTGCACGTGCGAGTGTCTGTGTGCATATGTGAGTGTGTGTGTGTGCATGTATGAGTGCATGAGTGTGCATGTGTAAGCATGTGTGTGTGACAGTGAGTCTGTGGAGACGATATCTCACGAACGAATGAAGCGATTCGAACAAAATTTGGTACAAAATTACAATTAGGGAAAAACAGAAGCCTGTTGCTTTTAAATGCAATCGAATGTTCAGCACACCTCCAAATTTTGAAATAAAATTTTGAAAAAAAATTAACAAAATATCAAAACTTTCAATAAAGTTACGCAAATAATTATTTCTTATGTAATGTTTCATTAGAAAATTATTAACATCAACTTTGAATTGCTAGCATGAACAGTGTTTGAGATATTGCACATATTTCAAATAAATGTATAAAAAAAATCACATAAAATTAGATAAAAAGTGTTAACTATTGTGAAATATTTTCTCTTTTCATATGTAATATTATAAATTTGTTGTCATCAATCTTGTGGATCTAGTTCATTTCATTCATGAGAGAGATACTTTGGATAACTGTTTTGTATTTGGACGTCATTAGTCGTTTATCTACTATAAGCTTATTTCTCCGCCCATACTCCTCCGCGAAATTTTAATGGTTACTTTTACGGAATATCGCAAACTTAGGGAGTATTTTTAAATGTTGCCAAATTGACTATAATGTCACCAAATTGATAAAAATATCACCAAATTGATAAAAATGACACTACATAGGAGGTCCTGGTCACTTAGACAGGTACTCGAATCTTTGGATGAGTCAGGTGGTCTGAAATTTCAACTACATAGGTGGCTCTGTTTTGCAAATTTTTAATTCCGTCATATGACAGGAGCACATTCTAATATATAAGATATGCACTTTTTTTACCTTTTGTTTGTAACACTTGACAATGCATTTGTCAAACTTGGCAAATAATCTAGTGAAATATCAACAACTTGGCAGTATTATGTTATACAAAATCAAAGGACTTATATGTCGGGTATATGAGCTTTTGCATTTTAGTTAAAATGTTAGAACATGTCTTAGCAAAATAAGATTTCTTTTAGTAAAATGCTAAAAAAAACTAACATAGTTTAAACCTTTATTTGGAACTTGCATCTCCTTCAAGGAAAAAATAACAATTTATAGTTTGCGATTATGAAGACTTCCTAACTTATCACTGGCAAACAAATTTCAAGACATTAATGTGAAGTCTACTTTTTCATACAAGATGCTACTACAGTACAACCTCGAAAATCCGGACATCCAAAATCCGGAAACCTCCAAAATCCGGACGTTTTCCAAATTTTCGGTTTTTTTTTTTTCTCCCCCGGACTGACGAAGTCGCGGATTTAAAAAAGATATAATAAGGTAAGATTATTTATTTTATACATAAGATTATTTATTTTACCGTATTTTCCGGTCGACTTTCTGAACCCCGAAATGAAACGAAAGTTTAAATGGACGGCAGTAGATAGATAGGCTCGTGGTTGGAGCGTGAATTGAGTTGTTAGCGTTAATCCCTCCTCCCCCTTATTCAAGTCACAACTCCTAATGAATTATTTCGCGTAAAATATACATCGTTATTTAAATACGGAATTTTTATTATCAAAATTTCCTTTTCTCATTATTGAAAAAGACATTTTTCTGAAACAATGTAATTTTTAATATTAAACACTTTAAAACGTTATCGTAACATTTTATCACAGATGTTCAATTAAATCTAAAAATCCCGAGAATTCATATTAACGCTCACGGAAATTTATTTTATTCACTTCGTAGTACGATTTCCATTCTTCAATGTATTCTGTTTTGTCTTTAGAATCTCCTCCCCCTCCCGATATCTGACGATTTTTTCGTTCTCGTCGAACGTGTCAGCTTGAAATCGACTGTATATTTTGCCTTTTTTGTTTAGAAAGCCATATTTACATACTATAAATAGCAAATAAATAACTAAATAATATCGTATCGCACAGAACCGAACAACAAGGTCATTAACACACAGACCTCTCAAAGGGGTCGGCTTGCCACCGGTGACAGTCGGCTGTGTTTACGATTAGGAACTAAGCAAATTCCTTTCTTCGCTTTCCCTGCCCCACCACGTCCGGGTGCTGCTGTAACCTAGTAATGACTCATCGTAATTTAGAATAATCATTGAGAGGAGAGATATTTTTCTTTTTTGGAAAAGATATTTATTTTATCTACTGCGATATTTTTTACACATTTGACTATTACTAATAAAGTTTTTACTTTTTTCAGAGTCATCAGTCTTTTTAAACATAACATTATATAGATGCTAGATAATAAATAAAACTTTTAAGTTATTATTTTTTGTTTTTCGTTCATTAATAGCGAAAACGGTTTAAACACATTTACACCTTTAAATATATCGTTAAAAGTGCTAATCCTCGATCTTTATTAAATCTCAGCACTGCATTAAATCTTCCGGCACTTCATTAAATCTTGACAAAGCCGATATAACGGAAGTTCTGCACTTTGGTGATGATGCGCCAATCGTAAATAAATTGAATGATGGCGAAATTCGCGATATGATATTAAATAAAAAAGATCGAAGTAGTGACGATAAATGTGGAGAAGAAAAAATACCCATTGATAATATTATGCAAAAAATCGATCATGCAATTAAAGGTCTTGAACAAAGAAGCATTATAACCGAGCAGAAGTAATGTCCATCTACAGGATAAAGAAAACTGCTTTTCCATAAACCAAAATTAATGAAATAACAAATGTTAATTCAAATATTTAAATGAAATGATAAAATGGAATTTTATCATTTGGTTTCATTCACACATTCTAAATTATTAATGTGTATATTTTTTCTTAGAAATTTCTTTTGCCCTATTTTTTAGATTAAATAATATGTTTTAATTGATTAACTTAACTTTTGCCATTATTTTTACTAAAAATAGTGCTTTATAGTGTATTTAGTTAATATCAAATCTGAATTTTATTCAAATTCTATAATCCGGAAAAATCAAAAATCCGGAATCGGCAAAGTCCGGACGAGTCCGGATTTTCGAGGTTGTACTGTATATGCTTTGTGTTATATATTATAACTCAGCTGTCGGATTTTAAAATTTAAAAAGTTTACAGTTTTCCATATAGGTGCTTTAGAAAAGTTTTTAGAAGGATACTAATTGTGAAAGGAAAGTTTAAACATCCATCTTAGCTCATAAAAGAATGCAATATGAGATTAATATAACATGCTGTTCAACAGTTGAACTGTTTGTGATTAATGAAACAATATATAAATAAATAAATGCTGAAAAATTGGGAAAATAAAATGCAATCTTTATTTTTTCTTCTCTTATAATAAATTACATATTCCACAATTACAAAAAATAGTATTTTTTAACATCGTCTTTCAACACATTTGACAAGCATTTTCCATAGTTTGTTCATAAATAAATACTGTTAATCCATAAAAACTATTATAAAAAAGAATTGCTAAACACAGCATATATGTATGTAAACAGTAATGTTTACTTTTGAGATATTTATTCAGGGCCCGCGCTAGGAATTTCAAACTGTTAGCCAACAAATTAGCCAAATTGAAAAATCATTAGCCAAATTACATGATTATTAGTCAAAGTTGTCGTCGCCATCGGTGAAAAAATTTCTACTTTTAAGCCATAATGTAGCTAATAATATTAATTTCATTCTAAACAAGATACGAGGCATGTTTTTTAAGTAAGTACCGTTTTGGAATTAAAAAAAGACGTGCAAAGATATCGCAATAATTTTATTTCTACATGGAAGCCTGTACCTTAATCTACTTTTCTACATAATTTCCGTGAATATTGAGGCACTTGTCATAACGTGGCACCAGTTTTTGAATACCCTCCTCATAAAATTCTGCCGCCTGACTTGTTAACCACTGTATCACAACTGTTTTGACTTCGTTATCGTCTTGAAGACGCTGACCACCCAGGTGTTTCTTCAAGTGCAGGAACAAATGGTAGTCGCTGGGCGCCAGATCAGGGCTGTATGGAGGATGATCTAGAGTTTCCCATTTAAAAGATTTGATGAGATCTTTGGTCCGATTAGCCACATGTGGACGGGCATTGTCATGCAGCAAAACGATACCCTTACTCAACTTGCCACGTCTTTTGTTCTGGATTGCACGACGCAGATTGTTCAATGTCTCACAATAAGACGCTGCATTGATTGTCTCATTACGAGGCAGAAACTCCACTAGCAATACTCCTTTTTTGTCCCAAAAAACTGTGCACATGATTTTCCGGGCAGAAATTGTTTGCTTAAACTTCACTCTTTTGGGTGATGATGAATGTCGCCATTCCATGGATTGTTGTTTTGATTCTGGTGTGATGTAGGCCACCCATGTTTCGTCACCAGTAACAATTTGGTCTAAATCTTCACCTTCATTGTGGTACCGCTCAAGGAAAGTCAATGCACTGCCTAAACGTTGGGTTTTGTGCAAATCCGTCAACATTTTTGGAACCCAACGTGAACACAATTTCCGGTAATTCAAGTTCTCGGTCGCAATGCGATACAAAACACTACGAGAATATTGAGGAAACCAGTCGCACATTGATGAAATTGTAAAGCGTCTGTTTTCTCTCACCTTTTCTTCCACTTTCTGCACCAAATCTTCATTAAAGACCGAAGGACGCCCACTCCGTTCTTCATCATGCACATTTGTGCGGCCATCTTTAAATGCTCTCACCCATTTCCTTACCATTCCATCACTCATAATGTTTTGTCCGTAAACTTCACAGATCTCACGATGAATATCGATCGGTTTTACGCCTTTAGCACTAAGAAATCGTATAACAGCCCGTACTTCACAATCGGCGGGACTCACGATTGTCGGAGGCATCTTAAACACTCAGTAAACAATGTATACAATGAAGAATCAGACTGTAATGGCGTCAGTGCGTAGACAAGAGATGTAGGTAACCAGCGCGCATGCGCGGAACGCCGACCGTAGCGCTGCGGCGGCGGAATCGCAAAACGGTACTTACATAAAAAACATGCCTCGTATAAAGATAGGTAGATTTCATTTTTTTAATCATTAAATAGGCTATTAGTAAATTTAACTTGTATTTACTAATGAAAGAGCACAATGAGTTACAAAAATGACAAATTTATTTTATAATTCACATAGTTTCATTATCATATAAACCAGGCAAGCATCGAATTTTTGTACTATACACCAATTTTCAAAAGCTGCCTTAAAGTTAAAATCTTTCATATCTGGCCCTTCACTATTTATAAGAATCAAGTCACTGAGATTTTTTACTCTGATGTTACTACTTAATGAAATTTATGTTCTGTTTACTAAAGCCTCTTTCAACGATGGTTGTTGTCATAGGAGATGTGAAACCAATTCTTGCTACATCCATAATATTTTTATATGTAGTATCATCATTATATTTCTTTGAAATTAGGCACCAAAACTATCTAAGGGATAAATTTTTATGTCGGTTTTAAAATTCAGGCAGGCGTAAGGATCGTATAAAAACCACAAAGATGATGATGAAGATGAAACAAAAACAAGCCAGGCAGGTTTTAAAATTCGTAACAAAAAGATAAACTACGATTCAACTTATGACAAAAACAGCAAACCGCAAGTTGACATCTGTGATAATAATCAGCAGTGACCTTTTTGCAGTTGTTTTTAACTAAAATTAAATGCTTTTTTATTTACCGTATATACTCGCATAAGTCGAGAAATTTGTGATTAGAAAAAAAAAAAACGCTTCAAAGTGGGGGGGGGGGGGGGGGTTGTCGATTTATATGCGGAGTCTAAAAAAAAAAAATCGTAAGTCTAAAAGTTATTTTTTCCCACAAGACAATCGATCCTAAAACGATGCGGTAGTAATTACGCAATCGCACACTCCTAATTTCTCTACCCTCCAGATGCTCCGGACTACCATTGTATATGCGTCAACAAAAAATATACATACATTTTCATTCGATGTTTATCACTTGTTTCTCTGATTACGGCTGATCATTTTCGACAAAAAATGGCTCTTTACAGAAATAATTCTGTAACCGGGATTGTTTAAAACTATAATGCAGGATTTTAAGTTGAAAGTGTTTTTTTGTTTTGTTTATTTGAGTATCTAATAACTGTGTTAGGGGTTAACGGTTGTGCGATTCAGGGTTAATGAAAAAAATCGGCTCGCATAACGGACGAAATCCAGATAATGTTTTGATTGCTGCGGTGGGTCAAGGATGCTTGAGAGACAGGAATGCGCTGTCTGCCGTCCGTTTTGAGGAGCAGCGTGCTGGGAATTAAAGAATACCTGGAGCTTGTCACACGAGAACGAGCGTCCCCAAAACAGACGGGAGACAACACAACGCATGTCATAGGCCTACTTGTCTGGAATCGGACTTTTATTCCAAATTAAATTGGACTTTTATTCCATATTACTTCCCAAAAAAATATTTACGAAATTTTTACAGTTTCCAAAAAATCATTCGCCATTTTTTTCGCCAAAGTATTTTTTTTATCGCCAGTTTTGCGATCTTTTCATATTTGGCGCATAGGCGAATGGCTAGCTGGACCCTGTTTATTTACTGTCTCAAATATAATGGCCCATGCTTGTCTAAATAAATTAAAGGTTTTCAGTGATGACAATGCATTAAATAGTCTTAAGTTATATTAAATATAAAAATCAGTAATAGTATATATGGTGAAATATTTATCTTTAAATTTGTGATGCTGATCAAGTAAATTTTGATGACAGATTTTGTCCCCAAACATTTTAATCCAATATCTAGTTAACTTTCATTCTGTCTGCCATTTTTCAATAACTATCATTCTTCTGTTATTTTTCAGTCATAATTTTCCAGAATTTGAATCGAATTGAAAATATTATGGCTTCAGTTTTTTTTTTATATATATAGCTTATTTCTTTATTATAAATGATTAAAAATGAGCCTACAATATTTTCATGTTACCTATTTAAAACAGATCATAAGTTCTTTCCACAATGTATTTGGTTATAGACTTTTAAAACACATTATATATATATATATATATATATATCATATATTATATATATACAGTAAAACCTGTAAAGTTGGACACCTGTCTATCTTGGATATAATTTGGTGGAACGGAACAAATTCCTATGTTTTAACATGTATATAATACTCTCTAACTTGGACACCTGTCTATCTTGGAAGTTGGACGCTGTTTACATTACTAAGTTGGACAATTTCCATAAAATTGGCATTTGCATAAAGGAAGTAACCTACCACTTTTGATCTTCCTTATCTATCCCCAGGGATTGTCTTTTGTTGTTGATCCCCAGAAGTATTCCTATGTTGTTGTTATCACTTCCAGGAAGCTCTTATCTGCCCACATTTCTTTGTTATTGTTGCTAAGGGGCTGTCCCTCCCCACCATTCCACAGACCTCAATTATATATCACAACCTTTTTGTTATCAGTTTGTTTACACACACACAACACACTTGAAAAATGGACATTTGTAGCTTCCCTATCCCATCTTTGCATTGTCCAATTAGATTTCTGCATCTTTTGAATAAAAAGGTTTCTCTATCCTCAAAAGTCACATTTGTTTCGCAGTGCATTCTGGAAAGGTGACTGTGATTTTAGTGATTTGCACATTAGTTTTTAATAATGAGCAAAAGTAAATTAGTTGAGCTAACTATTGAAAAGAAAATAATAATTCTTGATCACCCAGACAAAGGTGACAGCTGCAGAAAGTTGGCAGAGGAGTTCGGCATATCAAAATCTACTGTTTCCAATATAAACAATAAGAGATCTGATATCATACATGCATGGGAACTGAACTGCTCTGGAACAAGAAAAAGAATCTATATCATAAATATTTTGTAACAGTAATTACAATATTTAATTAAAACCATTGGCTTATTAGTATTTTCTATATATTAAAAATGAAATCTTTTGATGTGCTTTATTGAAGGGGAAAAATGAAATTTCATCACACTGTCTATGTTGGACACCTGTCTAAGTTGGACACTTTTAGGGGAAACCGTGAGTGTCCAACTTAGACAGGTTTAACTGTATATATATATATATATATTTCACAAAAAAAATCCATATATGTCAAATTAATGAGATTTTACATTCTATGACATAAACATACCTTTAAATCAGCATACAAAAATTTAAGTTTATTTAATCCTTCAGATCCATAATTGTTATATTAAATCCATTCATGTGATGGATAAAACTGAGTATAAATGTATGTTGTTCACAATCCACTTAAACCTGTAAATCACAGACAATTTAGCTCATCTGTGTACAAAAAATAATAATATAATTTTACTCTAAATAATTTTGAAATACAGATTTTGGTGCGAAAATTTTACAATTTGCAGTTGTTTTTAACAAAATATTTTAAACATCTATTTCGTAGGATATAGATGTTTAAAAAGGTATAGTGGCTAATATAGATGCAGCATAAAATTACGGAGAAGGTAGGGTTCATGAAGGATTTCCACTTCTTGTTCTGTAGAGAGATGTCACTTCCTATTCAAAAATTTACATTTTCATTTCAACATCTGTTTTTCAGACTTAGCTTTAGGTATAATTTAGATAAAGATGGATATAGAATAAACATTGAATTCCGGAGGGGTTAGTAGAGTTCACTAAGGATTTCGGTTTTGAATATGTAACTTCTAGTTTTTCCAAAAATTCACATGACTGTATGAAATAAGTGTGCAAAAAAAGTATAGAAATACTTAATAGTTTTTTCGACATTGAAGTGTACTTTCCATTACATAAAGGCTCTTTCGTATTTTTATAATTTTTTGTATTAAAAATTTCAATTTTGCCAAACTTGGATGTAAAAATAATTGTAAAATATATTACTAATTTGAATGAACAATTACACATACGTAAGTTGCTGGAAATGTAATTGGTCAGAGAATCTTTAAATGCAAAGTGCAATTAATTTTGACATTTGTTTACTATATTTAAATTAAGAAATATTTTTATTTATTTTCCAATAACATTTAAAATTCTTTTATTTAATAATAAAATATTTAAAATTAAAATATTAAAAGTATAAAAGCATTAAAATTTTACCCGTTTTTAAATTTTTAAGAAAATTTACTTGAAATTATCATGTCACAGAACCCCAAGGGTTCTGCAGAACACATCTTGAAAAATGCTACATTTATCCTATGTGTGTCGGAAAAGCAACATTGCTTCCACAAACTGAAAAATGTCAAGCAAATTTCCTTAAAATGTTACAAATTTTGCATTTTTAAAATGACAAATATTTCCTCCTTTCAAATAATCTTCAAATTTCGTTACGGATTCTTGTACTATATAAGAATTGAATAATATATGGATTCTACACATATATTTGCTATGAAATCTCTCATAGAATCGTTTTATTCAAATAATAAATTATATGTATGTGTGTCGAACATTTCTTTAACTAATTTCAAACAATCTGTATGCAGTACACAAAGTTCTTAAATACATGTATTTTAATAGTATTACTTGAAAACCACATTAGGTGGATTGTTATTTGATTTATAAATAATCAAACCAGTATTTGAAATACTACTGTATACTTTGATAAATTTCCTAACATCTTCCCTAATAAGCTGATACAAATAATCTTCTAAATAATCTGATACAAATGTATCTAACGACATTCTCATACGCAATCTGATATGTAATCAAATTATGAACAATATCCTTTATTAAAACAATTCGTCTTTCCCTCCAATTGCAGGTGTTGCCAGAATGAACCAGAACTGGCAATAAAACTACGTGTGGCGTGAGAAAATACTTCTGAATCGGCATACGTTTTGACTTATCGCATTTTCTCCATAGATTTGAAAGTTAGATCAAAAAAAAAAAAAAAAAAATTTAAAAATATAGTTGAAAGGGAATCTAGATTTATTAACACAGATTTCAGAAAGGTTCTTTAATTTTCATCATACATGTTACATATAAGTTGTAAATATATTAAAATATGTATCCTAATTCTATCCTAGTATTTAGTTAAAGTCTCATAGATGGCAGCAGTGAAGTAAAGTAATAACCTGCTTCACCTACCGTATTGACAAGCAGTCATCGTCATGGCAACCATCCAATAGCAATAGCATTAGAGGTGATGCAGAGTCTAGTTGTCTGGAATCCTGCTTCATTATTCTCAGAGTGTTAATAAATTTAAAAAATGCTTTGCACAGGGGAGTTAGATGTTTCAATATTAGCATTACATGGCTGCTAAATGTAAATATAAGTACCATATATACTCGTGAGTAAGTCGAGAAATTTGTGACCAAAAAAAAACTTCAAAGTTGATGGGTCGACTTATACACGAAGTCTTAAAAAAAAATCGTAAGTCTAAAAGTTATTTTTTCCCAAGAGGCAATCCCTCTTAAAACAATGCTGTAGTAATTATGCAATCGCGCATTCCGAATTTCTCTGCACTTCAAAATTCTGTGAGTCACTGCCCTTTCGATGTTTCCGACTACCAGTGTATCGCATCATCAGATAATATGCATACATTTTCGTTTGATGTTTATCTCTCTCTTCTCGGATTACGGCCAGTCGTTTTTGACAAAAAATGGCTCTTTTCAGAAATAATTCTGTAACATGGATTGTTTAAAACTATAATGCAGGATTTTAAGTTAAAAGCGTTTTTTTTTTTTTATTGAATCTAATTTATTGTATCTAATAAAAACTGTGTTAGAGTGTAAACAAAAAAATCAACTCAAATAACGGCCGAAAGCCAGATATTGTTTTGATTGCGCTGTGGGTCAGGGATGCTTGAGAGGCATGGATGAGCGGTTTCCTGTCCGTTTTGAGGAGCTGCATGCTGAGAATAAAAGAATGCCTGGAGCTTGTCACACGCGAACGAGCATCCCCAAAACGGACGGGAGACAATGCACAATGTCATAGGCCTACTTGTTATACTTTAAAGGGTTCCGATGAAGTTTCTGTTATGGAAATTAAATTTTATTATTTTATATATATATATATATATATATATATATATATATATATATATATATATATATATATATATATATATATATATATATATGTCGTTTTCAAGAGTTTTTTAGTAATTTATTGAATTTTTTTTTTCTCTTTTTGGAGGATAGACTTATATGCAAGTTTTGGAATTTTTTTTTTTTTTTCTCTCTGAAAGTAGGGGGTCGACTTATACGCAAGTATGTATGGTAATCCTAATTATAATAAAAGAGTTAAATAACAAGAATATAAGTTTGGCTAAAGTCAAATGAAAATTTCAAATTTTAATTTTGTGATTAAATTTTAAGTTTGACGAAAAAATCAAAATAATGAAGACTAATAAAAAAAAATATTTAACTGATAATTTTAGGTGAAGCAGCCCTTCACGTTCATCACCTGATGAGCCGCCACTACCCTAAATTAAATTATTATTTCCCATAGAAGCTAATAACTTTTCACAAAATTTGACCCTGTCAAAGTGAATAGTCGACAGGAGTTGATGTGTGCGGGTTTCTATTTCTCATGCTTGGCTGTGGTGTACTTCTTCCATAATAAGAAATGTTCCATTCCATCAAATGTACACAAACTTTCACAGTAAATTTGAAAACTCCAATATATCATTCAGAGCAAGTTTTCTTGGAAGAAACAAACCTGTTTAGTGGGATTTCATTTTTAAAATTTTCAGACAATTTTTAAGTGCAAGTGTCAAAGTTGTTTTATTGTTTATCACAATTACAAACTTTTAACAGATTTGATCCCAGTTTTACAGAGCCCAAACAAGAGCAAGCAGGCATAGTGGCAGGTGGCCAAATTTCTCGCAGTCTTTTGAACCTCTTTTCTGTAGAAATGATACAGCATTTTTTTTCTAACAACGAAAACAAAAACTATATATTTTGTGGTTGAATAGTAACTATTCTTCATCATTTGCTAGTCTTCTCCTGTAGTGTATAGAAGAAAATCTGTTTTATGAGTCTTGGAAAGTCATTATCACATCTGCTGTGTTCCAGAGCAGTATAGCCAAGTGGTTAAGGCATGGGACCTTAACTACTGGCACCTGGAAGACTTTAGTTCAATTCTTGGAGCTACTTAACCTATCCCTGGGTTTAAGTGGAGTACAGGCACATTAAATCTGTGGGTCTGAAAGTCTTTCTGAAAGGTTTACGGCAGTGTTTCTCAACTGCTGGGCCGATGGCCTGGTATCAATTATACTGGGCCACAAGAGATTCTTCTGGAATTTGTCGTTTTAGTTTTATAAGTATTCTTTGTGAATAAATATTTCATAGTGGAAATAATCTAAGGAGAATAATATTCGTGAATGTGTCGAAAAGTTCAAAACCAGAGCACTTAAATTATATAACATCTGTGTAGTAAATCTCGGTGACCAAGATGCTCTTAAATTTTAATATAAATAAGAGACTGTTCAGACTTCTATGGTGAATTAAAAATGGATAAATATTTTTCTCTCTCAATACCGTCCTCCCCCCCCCCCCCCCCAAACTAACATCAGTAAAATCAATTTAATAATACAGTAATCCATTTTATACTGAATAATATTATAAATTTTGGGGGATAAATATGGGATATGTAAGTGAAAATCGGCACAAATTAATTTAATGGTGTTGGCCAAAGACAATTGCAATATGCTACACAATTTCATTAGTCTAATAATTGATAACTTATTTAAATGTAATTTTATATTTGCCAGCATGCCACATCATATACATAAATGTTCTAATATGCTTTATGATTATACCATGATTAATTATTAATACTTATTTAATGTATGAACTTAAACAAATTAGAAATATATTTATAAGTAAATATGTTGGGACCGGGCCCTTGTCTTATAAAATAGGAATTTACCGGTTCGCTGAGAGAGAGCGAGAGAGAGAGACTCAAAAAGGTTGAAAAAATACTGGTTTACGGAATGGAAAGGGGGGGTCCGGTCCCTGTGGATGTCACCCCTATTAGATTCAAGTCTAAATTGGATGGCTAAAAGTTCCAATGTGATCTGATCCCTGTGAAGAGCCGGGGCGACATTGTATGATGGCCAAATGGTTCAACCATGTAAGATTAAATAAAGAACTATATTTAGTTTAAAAACCATGTAAAAAGAAATGCTGAAAACTATAAAAAATACCTTATTTCACTTCTTAAGATCAGATATGTTCAAATACACAATTGATAGCACTACGTATGGCTGTTAACACGAACAATTGATTAAATATTGTGAGCTAATAAACTTAAACAATGTAATGATGCAATATGTTATGTAAATGTCATATGAAATGGGTAGGTAAGAGTTATCGAATAAGGGGATTCCCCAGTAGTTACTGGGGAATCCCCTTATTCGATAACATTATAGCAGTGCACAGTGCTGCCTAATTTTTGAAGTGTGGTAAAAACGTGAATTTTTTTGATACATTGGTACCAAAGACTGCAATTTATACTAGACCGCTTATAGTCATGTACATAAGTATAAGACAATGACTTTGAAATCACGTTAGATCAAATGAATTTCTCAAAAAAGGATGACTTCTTTGAACTGTGTAACTTCAAATTTAAAAAAAAGAGTTGGGTGTATGTAATACTATTTAAAACATTATTTAGGCATGTGACATTTAAAAGTAGTTATATTTATCCTAAGTGTAAATAGAAACATAATGGTTACAAAATTCATTGATTTTCTTGTTAGTTACATAGTGTTTTGCAATTATCATAAAGTCCTGTTAAGCAGGCAAACAATTATTTAAATTACATTTTTAAAGTTTATTTTCACCTTTTCAAAGCTTGAATAGCATTATTTGATCTGAGCAATTTAATAGAGAACAATTACAAATAACTGAGTTTTATGTACTTCGTTAAATTAAAGATTGTTCAGTCTGAATTACATTAAAGGTAAACATAAGATTCATTATGAATTATCATTACTTGAGAAGTTTTAATATTCATTAAGAAAGTGAGTTATTTTAGTTTGTTTATCATTTAGTTAAAAGTTAGTTATTTGTTTAGCTTTTAATTACGAGTTACTTTTAGAATAGAATTAACATTATAATATACATATATTAACTTTGAAATAGTATAAATTTTCTAGTTTAAGCAGGAATAAATTTATTTACTTTTGCCTTAAGAGCATATAAGTTTATTTCTTCAGAAATCAGCATAACAATGCAGTAAATTAAGAGAAATATTCCCTTGTATTTATAACTGCATACCTCCATATTTATAACTGCAAACATAAAATTGATATGAATCAATAAGTCTTTTTAAATATTATCTTTTTAATGTCTAAACTAATAAATGTGATCAAATTAGATATTAATAAATTATTTACCAGGTCAATGATTTTTACTGTTGACCTAATAAATATAAAGCCATTTTACATTTTGCATTTTCTAAAAACACCTATTTTTTTATGGTAAGAAGGTTACTGTATAAAGAACATCTAAAAAGTTATCAGAAAATTTAAATTAAATGAGCCAAACATTTAAATTCCTTTTGTTGATTTTTTTTTTACTTTAAAACAAAAAATAACAGGGTTTTAATTAAAATGTTATCAAAATGTATGGCCTTTGACAATAAGCATATATTATAGAATATCCACAGAAAGAAATTATGGGTTTCTGACAATTAGGTGCAGAGCATGAAAATTTTTTATCAAACACATGATTTTCATTTCATGCATTCGCAAAGCAGCATGAAAACTAATGTGTAGAATCAATCGAAATTTTGTATGGTATTTTAATTTGGGTATATGTAGCTTCGAAAAATATTTGAGAAAAATCTAAGGGGGCATGTGACATTTTCCCATTTTTTTTTATTGAATTAACATGGAACCACCCAGCTGTCTTAATGTGTGAAATTAAAATGGTTCTTAGTAGTATATCTGTTGTTAAATTAAGATCACATTTTTAAACAGAGGAGATTGGGTTGGTTATAATTGCAATATAAGAAATATTGAAACTAAATTTTAATTTTGAAATATGGAATTTTTCTATTAGGATGTTCTGTTTATTTTCAAATTTGTCTAATGGAATTGTCTGAATGTATTCTTACTCTAATCATCCATAAGCAATAAGGTATTTTTGAACAAAAAATATGAAATTACATTTATTAACTTTTATATTTTCATTCGTATTAATAGTATTTATGTTTACAGGTATGGTGGTACAGAAGCTGCAGCTTTCTGCTGCCTAACCACTTTGATTAAACAAATGGAATATGAAAAATGTGTTGATATTTATTTGCATGCGAAGTTATATCATATGCGAAGACCGGGAATTTGGAAAACCCAGGTACTAAAATGGCTTTCTGTTTATTCTTCAACTTATTTCTGTTGTCTAGTTATAGTGAAACAAGTATATAGTTAATAGTTTGGGAGCTTAAGAAAAGTGCTCTTATAACCAGGGAGTCGTTGCATACAGGTATGTCAAGTTGAAAAACTTTGTGAAATATATGCTTATTATCATTGCATCCAGAGTTGAGTTAAGTCACTTTCAAAATATAATGAGTATGTTTATCTTACTTTTTTAGTAAGTAATTAAAGTATGATTGCAGTTACTTTTGAAAAAATAACGTAGCTGGTTGTTAAAAATTACCAATGCATTTTTCAAAGTTACTTAATACTAAGTTGAACGCACGATGCTCACATAACCTTTTTTTGTTGCATATGTTTCTAATTCAATAGAGTCATATTATGAGGCTTTATTAAATTTGTAAAACATCTATGTCGAAAACCCAGACCGTCTGGCTCATCCTAAGATATAGAACAGCAATTTGGACGGCTGGGAAGGGGCAAAACATATAAAAACTTATCTCAAAACTGTTACACATTTAAAAAAGAAACTGTTTTTAGAGAATGAGCATAAAAATAGGTATTAAGATCAAAGAATCATCAAATTAAATATAAAGTTTTAAAATTTCATGTTATCTCCACTTGCTCTATTTGTAGAGAGAGCCAGCTCTTTTAATGTAAAAAGATAAGAAGTCATTTGGTTTCTCATCTTCAAATATCATGATATCACGAACAAAATAATGTACACCAATACATTTATACAGAAATGCTCATCGAAAAAAGTATTTAAATTAAAATAAAATACAGAAAATAAAGATAAAATGCTGTTAAGAACTGCATATAAACCCCAATTGTAAAAAAGTATCCATTACTTTTACTCAGTTTTTACTTAATATGGCTATGCATAAACAATTATAATATATCTAAATTCATAAACAATGTTTCAATTAATTTGACAAGTTATAAAATGGGCCTACAATATAGCAAGACAGATATTTTTTAACCCGTTTATGGCTGATGAATGAAGGAAGAAACATTTCTACGAGACTGTGCATAGCGAAAATTGTCAGCAACTCTAGGTCCAGACTGGTTTTGATGCTAAGCCTAACATGGCAAAAAAATCATATTAAATAAACTTTACTTTTAAATACATTTACCATTATTACTGAAATACTTGAGCGTTATTGTGTTTGAGGGACTTGATTCCACCATTGTTTTTCAAATATGCTTCTTAAAAACAAGAGATAGCAGATCTGTGATATTTGAATTCTGTACCAGAAATATCTACATCATCACACACATTGGTGTCTTTAGAATAAACTTCTTCACTAAAGCACATATCCCGGCCACACACTTAGCTACAGTAAACCTTTGGGTCTGTCGTGTGGTCTGGGTTTTCAACACTAAAGCACATATCAACTATCTATCTCACTTTCTTCACTTATTAGACTAGGAGGAAGTTCATTCATCAACAGTAAAATCTCACTTTCAGAAAGACATTTCACACTTTTAACAACTAACTGTATACTAACTAATACACACATATGCCCCTGAAAATTAGCAATAAGAATTCCCATCTGTACCCCCCTTCAGAATATTCCACCCAAGACCCCGTGGAAATAAATGCAGAATAAATGGCTGGAAAGAAACCATCTCTTAAATCTTTCAGTTGATATGCCTTTGAAATCGCCAGAACACCACAACAGCTTGCTATGTAGGTTTGTTTATACATTCAACTTATCAGTATTCTCATGAAATACAAAAACCGAAACTGAAATGTCCAAGTAACTAGTTTTGTAAAATCTATAGGATTCGATAGCCATCTGGTGTTATTCTAAAACATTAATAAAACGTCCCAATATTTTATTGCACATAGGCATCAGTGGACTCTAGTGGTCATCCACATTGCATACCAAACATGCATCAGTTTGTTGAGAAAAGAAGAATACAGAGGTGTCAGAAGTCATTTTTCACTGTGGATGCAAGATTTCTAATAGAAATTTATATATATATATATATATATATATTGACTTAGGCAAATTTTTTATTGTCTAAAATAATGTGCTATATTATCGCAAGTATACACAAGAATTAGGATGAATAGATTGCATTTTAACCTGACTTGTAGTACACATTATTTGGTAATATATTTAACTCCAACTCTGTAATATTCATTTCGCAAACTTTGCCTCGGATTCCTAAATGCATAGTAAGATGGAGAACTGATGGAGAAAGCTTAATAAACAAACATTATTGCATTGAACTAAAGATATCTCCAGCTCAAGGAATTTAAGATTTCTCGCAAATAGTTTTCTTAATATTGAACTGAACTTCTCTAACTTTGACTCTAATGAACTTCTCTATGATTTTACAATAAGAATGAAAGAAACACACAGTAACATTTGTGTGGGAAAATGTATTATGAGAAAACATGGTCAAAAAGTTGAGCACATCACATTTTAAAATCATGATGTACTAAGAAATTGAAAAAAACATAATTTTTTTTAGTGAAATGGCACTAATGAACCCTCAAAAATATATTGAAAATATCATCTATTGTTTTTAATACGTCAAATGATAATTTCATATGATATTTATTATCAATTGAAGGACCCAGAGAATTTTATTTAGAGCATTATATCTCTAACCATTCTTACACACATCTCACTGAATAGCTTCAGAAGAAATGCCCATGCTCTGAAATTTTTAATAAATTCAACAATTATGTGAAAAGTAAAGAGTTTTTGAGAAACTGGATCTGTTGCAGACAAAGCGAAAAGAGGCAGGCCTTCCAATTTAACTCAGAATAAAATGTTTTGGATAAAGACTGCATTGTTGAAGTTTTTCAAGCAACTCTTCAATGACACTCTTGTAAGAATAGAAAAATATTACTCTTAAATAAAAATTCCTTCCCTCAATTGTAAAACACCATGTTCTTCAATTGCTGAAAAAGAGCTCTGTACTGATCGTCTGAGGTTTCAGAAACAGCAGGCGATATATTTAAAAGCTTTATATTAGACTCTCCCACAGAATTAATATTTAAATTTTAAAATTCAAATATATAGCTTTATTCTTAAATTAATTTGGAAACATAGTTTTGAGGATCTTTAAAAATTTTAAATTTCATGTTAATGCTTGATGTTATTGTAGTTGCAAATATAATGCAATATGCAATGTAGGTATCCCCATGAAAAAATATTAACTTTTGAAACTTGCTATTCAATCACTGGAATGAAAATATCTGCACCGAGTACACTATGTATTTATTGATAAATAAATGCAATCATTGTGAATTTCAAACAGCATTGTTCCTTATAGCAGGGAAAAGTGGGTGTGGGAAAAAAATTGAATTATATTTTCCAAAGGCTATTAGCTGATTGAGCAACCCTGAACACGAATCAAACATTTTAAAAATAGTATCTGTGCATTGTTTCATGTTATCCGTTAAAATCAAAATTAAAAGTGATATAAAAAGTGATCGGTGCAACAATTTGTTATGGAGCATTTACAAAACAAGCTCATGCTAAGAACTGGGGTTTGACCCATAGGCGCCGAGTTTTCAAAATCTCAGGGGGGGCACAATCCGATAAAGTTATATGCAAGATTCACAAAGTCGATAAATACATAACAACTTGCAAGGCCGCCTTGAAAAAAGCAAGCATATGTCAGTTAGTTGCCTACAATTGTTTCGAGGTCATTTTGAGCCCCTACTTTAGGCCAAAAGAACAGTATTACCAAAGAAAGTACAGCCAAAAGGGACAAAGCCCCCCCCCCCCCCCCCCCCCGTAGTCGGCGCCTATGGTACTATAACTTCTGGCAAGACTTATTTATTTTCCTGTACTCTGCGACCTAAGTGAGTACTCATACGAAAATTTTCATTGTACTTTGAAGAAATCGTTTCTTTGACAAATCGTATACTATTTTGAAATGCAAAAATGTATATGACAATTGGTTATGTTCATTAGATGGTTTAAAAAAAAAACTGAGCTTATATATTTTTAAAGAGTACAGTTAGTTTTTTACAGTTATATAATTTTTTATGCCACCACATAATATATGTGCTTTCTAAGAAAAATATTAGGTCACACAGCACAACATCGTATCCACGAGTTGACTACCACTGTTAAAGCCCATCCATATATGCTTGTCTCACTTATTACAAAGCTTATACTTGGCTTAGAAATGCACTTTTTTTCTATTAGAAAATTTAAAAATTTAATAGATTTTTAGTTATTTACAAATACCCCCCCCCCCCCCCCCCCCTAAAAAAAACACCAACCTCAAAATCTGTATCCCTCTTATAATAAAGCTGATAGTTGATCTAGAACCTTGTGAAATTTTTTTAGGTGAGCTAATGACCACTATTCCAAACATTAAAAATTCAAAAGTTTTGATATATTTTTTGATATGCTAAATGATCTGATCACTTTTCCAAAACTTTTGAAAATTTTAGTAGATTTTTTTATTTACAACAGATTTCTAAAAATGAAATTTGCATCCTGTTTATTACAAATCTAATACATGATCTAGAACCTGTAAAGAAACTTGCTTCCCCAACTGAGATTTGAACCATGGATCTTAGTACTGGCCAACCGAAGCTCTACCGTTGAGCTACTGGGACGGAATTGTAAATTCTTATCATTGAAGTGGACTCTGGATTCTCCTCCCGCTTATGTCAGATTGTCAAGCAACTTAACAATCTGGCTGACCACCTCCTGCTATTTTTACCTCAGGTTAGCCTCCTGCTGTTATTTTTATCCTTAGGTTAGCTTCCTGCATGGTAGGTGACCTCCTGATTTGAAATCAGCTCCCACTGAATCAGCTCCCACAGCTAGCCATACTAAGGTTATTTTCAGACCTTGATTTATTAGGGCGTCATTATAAAGAACCTTGCTGCTCCAACCGGGAACCAAACCACAGATCTTCCAACTGGTCAGACGATGCTCTGCTTGTGGACTCTGCTCTGAGCATCTACGGGAAACTTTAGAAAATTTGAAAATATATATTTTTTTATTATTTACAAAGAATCTCTAAACAACCCCCAAAACAACAATTTGTCAAACATTATATCTTCCATTAATTTTTGTACTGAAATCCACCCCACCCCCCTCCTCCCTTTCTTTTAATGGAAGCTATATATGTGGAAATTTACAGATTATAGTGGAAAATAAAAAAAATTAATACATTTTTATGCAGATTTTTAAAAATTGACAAAATATTAAAAATGTGTGTCTCACTTATTACACTAATTTGAATTTTTGTAAATTGGGCTAATGGTTTGTCTGAGTTTTTACAGAACACTTTCAAAATTCGAAAAAATTAAATGGATGTTTAATTATTTGCAAAAATTTTCTAAAAAATCCTCCAAACTATAGTCAACTTTCTCAAGCGATTGCTCCTCATTAATTTTTGCCCCAGACTCTCTTTATTTTTCTTTTTAAAGAAAAGTTAAGTATGTGAAAATTTACAGGTTACAGTTAGGAAAAAAAATCAATATATTTTATTTTATACAGATTTCTTAGAGGTGTCTACAAACGATCAGTGAATGTTTGTTAAATAAGCTTGATCACTGATTTTTGATCATCTGAACAGCTATTTGATGTGTTTGTCAAAGTGTGAGGTCAAACATTTTTCTTGTAGAGCGTCCTACTTTTTCATCAAACATTGATGAGTCTGCATGATTGACATTTGTATCGACTAATTGCGGGCCAGTTACCGTTTTGTGAATTGAATATAGTTTTCTTTTTTGCCCATTTGTTTTTAATGTGTAATCTTTCTTTTGTTTTTTTTTCTATTTAAATTTTTAAATTTATTCTTTTTATTAAAAATGAGGTGGACTCAAGATAAGACCGACCTAATTATAAAAGTTTATAGATACAAGAAAAGTTTATAGACAAAAGTTTATAGATGTCAGAGTATCACAATAAAATTTTTAGAAACCGGTGATTATCAGAAATAGTGGAAATTATTGATTTGGCTTCTGAAATATAAAAAACTTTTAAAAATATAAAAAAATACTATAAGGACACAATTTAATTATGAAAATAAAAAAAGTCACAAATTCGATGAGGAGTGGAAGCGGTAAGCTGGCCAAAAAATTTGCCAATTTATTTAACAAATATAACTTAACATATCATTTTATATTTAATAATTAAGGCTTTTTTACTAGTACATATAAATGTTCTGTAGAAAATTCAGGTAAATATGAATATAGATATTTTGGTACCAAATTTTTTTTTTTTTTTTGTACATGTCTTAATATTTTAATTAATAGACTTTTTGCTTTTCTACTTCTAAACAAATATCCATCTAAAAATATCTCTGATTCAAATTAGTTGTGAATGTTTATTGTCAAAAGTACATTCCACACATACGTTAAATAGAATGTTTTAAGAAATAAAAATTAAAATAATTAATGCTTGTGCCCAATGCTGCAATTAGAAATTTAGTGCATAGAGCTAAAAGAATTTTGGTGCCCTTTTCCAAATGTATTTATTTTGTATATTATGGAATAGTTTCTACTTTCAATTTGTTTATTAAAATCCATTGTCACATTATATGAAAATATTTCAAATTATTAAAAACTTTTAATTTTGATGTATTCATTTAGTCTTGTTATTATTATTTATTGTAATGATTTGGGACACTTCTGATTTCTTTTCAATTTCTTCTGAAAACATAAATATGACAAACGATATTTACAGCGAAATTAAGAAACAAGTGCAACAGTGCTATTTACTAGAGATGAAGGGAAACTATCTCATCATAAGATGTCAAATATGTTTGATCATGTGGACAAAATACACTTCAAACACAATTCTGAGAATCGACATCTTTGACAAACATTCACTGATCGTTTGTAGACACCTTTAGATTAACAAAATATGCCCAGAGCCATATTATTATAGTCTAGACTCCAGGACAAAACAATTGACAAAATATTTTATTATCGCCATTTATTGTCGTCTATTGTTATCATCTGTCCAAGAACATAGGATGATTTTTTTCCCAACTATGTTTAGGCACGGAGTAGCTTAAATTAAGAGATTTTAGAAATTTGTGGATTTTAAAGATAGGGTTTAACTTTTTAAAACTTGCTATTATTTCAAAATTATAATTTTTTCACCAAAAAATGCTCGAATCTGTGAATTTTATGACTCTACAGTTTTATAAATATAAATACATCCATATAAAATTGTTACCTGTCTATATGGAACAATCTATATGGAATTGTGTTTGCAAATTTTTATGCACTGTGTAGAAAATATTTGAAGGGAGGGGGGAGAATCTTTCAAATATTCTTGGCAAATTATTGGGGGGGGGGGGGGATATTAACTGCAAATACCTGTATATACCAGTTCTCTATTGACTGGGACACCACCTAGTTTGAAAGGAAAACAACTTACTTTATCCTCCTTCTAATTAAAGACCAAAACTTACTGGCCTTAACAAATCGAAGTTTTATCCTGTGTTACAATACACCAGTTATTTTGAAACTGCTTAATTTTTTGTTCCGTTTCAATTGGTGAACTGCATGATATGTAGGTTAACTACATAGTGAGTTTATTTTACTTTTTATAAATTTTTTCATTTTCTATTTAAAATAAAATATAAATATCATCTCGAGTATGGCGTAAATTAGTGTCTTATAAATCATAGTATTCCCTTTTAAATGAAACATACATATGGGATATTTAGTTTTGTAACAGTTATTATCATTTTGCAACTTTTTTATTTTTCAATTTTTGAAACATAAATTATTCTCAAAATTAATGGCTTTTTATTTGTCAGTTCATTCCGCAAATCAATAGGCTTCTGAAATTTGCCGGTTGGAATAATTGTATCACATTTTGTTCAGTATTCGAAAGATATCGCATCATTGAAAAAATGGTTGCGATTCAGGGATGTTTAGATAAAATCGATATAAATCGATTTTTTTTCCACAACCACTTTTCCCTGCTATAAGGAACAATGCTATTTGAAATTCACAGTGATTGTATTTATTTATCAATAAACACATAGTGTACTCGGTGGAGATTTTTTTTCATTCCAGTTATTGTGTGAATAGCAAGTTTTAACATTTAATAATTTTTCATGGGGATATCTACATTGCATATTGTCATTATATTTGCAACTACAATAACTTCATTAGCATGAAGTTTAAAATTTTTAAAAATCCTTAAAATTATGTTTCCAAATTAATTTAGGAATAAAGCTATATCTGAATTTTAAAATTTAAATATTAATTCTGTGGGAGAATTAATTTTGTAAGAATTCTTCTGTGCAAATTAGTCCTAGCACAAATTGTATGTAATACGTAAAAATATTGTTTAATAAAAAAATAAATACAACTAGTGAAAATTGACATTAAAAAAAGTTTAACTTCATACTACTAGAGAGACCCATTCTCTGATAGCCCGACTTTATGAATCATCAATTCTCTTCAGTCCAGTTTCTGATATAAACACCATAAAAAGTAACAACCAGTTTCAAAGATAAAGCCTTTTCTCCAGGATAGACAGATGTGAACCGCACCAGCAAAGAATATGTTGTTGTTGACAAATGCTGATCGTTTGGCTGCTAGACCATTAGACAGTGAGCTCTCCAGTATTTCTCTATTGATGAACTAAAAGTCACTAGTGTAGGTCACGTGTCTAAACCAACAAAGAATATTAGAATAGAAAGAAAGATAAGAATTTTTTCAGTTTAAACACTGATCAACCGCATTCTTGCCTTTGTTGGTGTGGATGCTGTATCCCATTATCCTGTAAAAGGATATTGCTTTTTGCTTCCAAAACCTATTAATGCTTTCGTCATCTTTTTGCTGTTATTAACAAATGAATGAAGTGTTTTTATTGCATTTTTATTTTCCTTATAAAGGCGTTAGACAATTTTGTACTTAATGTTTGGAATGCTACAGTAAACAGGGATAGATATGAGCCCTCCCCCCCCAACACACATCACATCCAAAGTCCCATGTTTGTATATAATTAAAATTAATGTAGTTATTTTAGTGATAAGTCTTTATGAAACATTTATTTTACATAACTTGTGCATAAACTCATTTACATTACATAACTTGTGCATAAACTAATTTATAGTTCTTAAAATTTCTATTTTTAACAAAATTAGCTTCAGTTTAGAGAGTGGTGTTTTCACCTAACATTATTTGTTTATTCTTGCCCAATGTCAAAAGCTTCATAACTCCTGTTTTAGATATTTTATGCGCAAAATTAATTTACACTTTTTCATGTACTATAGAAATGGAAAGGCTTATCAGTATTATTATTTTCTTGTGGGATACAGATTCCACTAAATAAAGAGGAAAAAAAAAAGTTTTAACTCATGAAAAATTTTGAAATTTTCAAGCCAAGTCTTTGTTTATTCTGCATTATACAAATATTTAGCACATGCATTTTGAAATTTGTGTCTATAAATATTGTTTTTGCACCCACTGAAATGGAATAGTATAATTTTTGTCAACAATAAAAGTTATTTGTGGATAATTTTACAGTGACTGCAACACACCCATAGCAGATATCTTTGGTAATTTTAAATCTTTGTCACCAATACCCTTGAATTTGTTACAACTTATTTTAAGCAGGATTATCCTAGATATGATAATGCACTCATAGTCGGGCAAAGAATCCTACCATTATCCGAACAGTTAGCGCCGAGCGTGTGGGACTTAACTTTTCAGCAACTCTATTTTTTGACCTGACAACCAACTGCACCGACCTTATGAAGTCAAACACTGTCTAGGGTTTGAAGTCAAAGGGGGGTAGTGTATGTAAGTAATTGCTTGTCTAAATCGTTCCCACCTGTTTTCTAAGCTTGTAAACACAAATTGGCTTGTTCATTCATGACATTTATACTTACATTTGTTTTTCAGAAAAAATCTCATTCCAATATGATTTAATAGTGATTAGGAACAAAATAATTTAAATTTTCTTCAAATTTCTGTGAGTGTGTTACACCTATAGTCCAGTCGTCCAAACAGCTGCTCATATCGCCGGACGAGTTGGATAGTCTGGGTCTTCAACACCCACAGACAAAAATCTGTGGGTGCAAGTTGCACCCATGAACCCATGGGTTCCGACGCCAGTGGAAGACTATCTCTGTTGCATATGCATTACAGTGGTTTTGAATGGGTTAATGTGGACATAATGTTGGATAGTATTGCATAGTTACTGTTAGAAACATTTTTTAAACAAACTCTCCTATCTACTTAAAGATACAGTTAAAATCTAATGGTTATTTTCATTGTGGTTAACTGTCTAGAATTTGGAACGTTTGTTTTGTGTCTTATCTATTTTTAATTTGAATTTCTGCAGATTGTGTCGTAATATGACTGGAACATTCATATTTCCATTCAACCGGAAATTTGCATACTCTGGGCTTAACTTGAAAGTTAAACTAGTATATATACCCCGGTGTAGGAGGATATCAGTATCGTGTCATAGTCACATCGGTCGAGTCTATTGATCGTAGTCTGACGATCAATCTGTGTGATCAGGTCATGATGTAACATGACATGTAGATGTGGATAGTGAGAGTGAGTCTCCCGTGATTTGTATACTATGTAGTTCAATGACTGTTTGGCCAGTTGTAGCCTTGCATCTAAGTTCGTATGTCTTTGAAGTTATATTACTTAGAATCTTTGACTAATGTTAGATAGTCAATATATTGTCGGTTTGGACAACGTTAAATTACTCTGTATCAGCCTTTTCAATGAACTGCATCAAAGTTAAAGATGCAAGTTTTTCCTGCTCATATGCCTCTTTTCGTGAGAAGTAAAATTACGTTTTTCATTTAACAAACCTTGTCTTGATGTGTATATCTGTGAACTATTTTTGTGAAGTTTAACATCCACTACTTAACGTCTGCTGCTTTGGCAATTCAGTTTTCGATTCGAGAATTTCCACAGCCTTATTTGCCAACAGTTACCATGGATGTTGTAGTTACCACTAACCAGGGGTGTCATTTCACCATATTCTAAGGGGGACAAAATGTTCCAGGTACCACTACTAGAGTGGATTGGCTGTTGTAGGCTATGACTCCCCAGCCCATGATGCCTGCAGTGGGGCTGGTGTGGCCCTCGATAATGAGGTTGGGATTGTGCAGAGGACTTTCACACCCGGATACGCTGATCATCGGTCCACAAAACGAAATGGAACTCATCGCTAAACACCACACATCGCCAATCTGTGGCATTCCACATTGCTCTGGCCTGGCACCACTGCAACCGTAGCCACCAATGTTCCAATGTTAAGGGCAGCACATGTAAGGGATGCCGGGATCACATCTTCTCTTCCTTCAGGCATCTAGACATGGTTCGTGGGCACACAGGCGCTGCTACGTGTGCCTGTATCATGAATCGGATCACCGTGGGCTCTATACATGCCTGCCGCACGATCATTCGATCCTCTCTACTCATGGTACGTCTTGTGCGTCCAGAGCTGGTCCTCCGTGTCTGTGTGGCATTCTGTGACCAGTGCTCCCAACACCGTCTGATGGTATAGTCCGAACGATCCACGTCACGGGCTATCCGGCACGCTGACCACCCGGCGGTTTTCAGCCCAATGATCAGGCCTCTCTTGAAGTCTGTCAGTTGCGTATATCGATGTTTCTGACATCTACGCACAATTCTTTTCACTCCGTACTCATGCTTGCATCGGCCGAAGCTTCTCGCATTGATGAGGCGTCGACTACATGCCGGTTTATAAGGCTGTTGACTAATGCTTGCAGTGCCACTCACAAATGTACAGTCATTCGCAATCACACCAGACTCTTTTGCATACCAGCCCACCCTCTAGCTATTTACATCATTTCGCGGTTGTACCATGTTTTCTTCCTGGTGCGCAACTTTCATTATCCGTGAGTATATATAGCTCATTTAGTCTTTTAGATTTAATGTTTGTTGATAGAGAGGATCTATTCTTGTGTTGTGCAATAATTTGTACGTAATTATGTTGCTTTATTTTTCCTTAACTTTCATTTTATTGCAGTGTGTTATTGCAATAAAATGCAGCATTGCTGCTTCCAACTTCTGTGAATTTAGCAACCTATTTAATACTCCCATTTCATATTTATTCCCTGTCAGGACCGATTCTTCCAAGATGTTTAAAAATTTGAAATATTGCTTTAATCAGAAAAAAATGTTAATACTTTATTTCCAGAAATTTTCAAAATTCTCATTTCCTTGCTTCAAACTGCTACAAAAAGGTTTTATTTCTGTAAAGTGGCATTCATTATGCCAAATTTTTGTTACAAATTTAAAATTTTTCTGCTTCAAATCAAATTGTTATTTCTCGGAACTCATACAAAAGGGGAATTTTGCTGTTCCAAAAGCACTGTACTACTATGAGGTCATTGTGTTCGCCATATTTCAACATTACATTTATGAGAAAAAGCATTAATTGGGGGGATTAAAATTTCTACTTTTTATATCAGAATTCCTGTTTTGTTCTTTTTTTTTTTCTTGACAAGTTGAGTGCAATCCCTGGATATATCCGATTGTCACAGCAAAAGGGTTAAAACTGGAATCATTGATACTATACATAACGCTAAATTTTTTTCGTTCCCAAAATAACAGGTCTTTAACACCAACAGTTGCTAAATATAGGTGTTCTTATAAACACATTTCGCTATAGTTTTGTTTTTTATAGTAACATGTAGTAATATGTTTTAAAAAAAATTGATATTTGATTTCTGAGATTGCTATTTATATATTTAATTGGTGTGTTTTAGGAGGATCTCCTATTCTTGTACAGAGCTCTTGAAAATATTATTGCTTCCTGTTCATCTGAGGCTGATATTGCTATTGGAAATGCAACTAATGGTCATGTAAACAGCAATGGACATGCTGTAAAATTACCATCTGCATGTAGTAATGAATCTGCTGCAGCATGATGATGAAGTGAACTAATATTAAGTCAAAATTTACTATTTTGTTCTAAAGAATCAAGAATGGCTAGTTCATAATGGGTCAGATGCAGTTGGTGAATCAAAGATTGAAATTTTTATGAAACATGACAGGATGATTTCTTTATTGAGATAGTATCAATACTGATATCATTTGGTTGATTTCAGAACTTTCCACTTTGTAGTGTGCACATTTGCATACAAATGTCACACATTTATGATGTGTGTCAAAACTGATATTACCTTCTATAAAAATTTCCTGACATGTATAATACTCCCCAAATTAAGAGACTTCTAGAGCATTTAGGAATACTGGAGGTATTATCAGTGTTCCCAAGAAGTTCCAGCTCCTGCACTGCCTGTGTACAGTTGTGGTAGCTATGAGAAAGTTATTAATGCCAAGGTTTGCATCTACTGTGGCTAACTCAGTTTGAGTTGATATCTCTCTGTTACTGCTGAAATCAGACTAGTTCTATCAATGGAGACATCAGCTAGTCATGAGCTATGAAAGAATAAGAAGCTTTGTGCTTGCTCAAGTAATTTCATTTCCAAAGCCAGAGCTCTGGAATTCAGAACAACCAGAGTGGGAGTGGTTTTTCGGCAGATTTTTAATGGAGAAAATATACTAATTTAATAATATTTTTTATCTTTGCATGTTAGTGATACAGGTGATATTGATTAGCTGGTTCCCAATGCATTATTGCAATTTTAAGGTGCTTATACCAGCTATATAGCATGATTTAGTCTAAAGATTATCTCTGGGATTTTTAAAATACAGCTCCCATTTTGTGATATACATGCTTAACACACAGCTATTAACTCTTATATTTTTGCTGTTCTGTAGATATATAATAGTTATTTCTCATAAAAAAAATACTGCAGGAAATCTGGATTTATGTTTAGAAAGTTGGCATTTACCTAATAGTATTTCTTAAAGTATCATATTCAGAAATTTGGCAGAAAATATTTTACCCTGCATGTCACGCATATATATATATATATATATATATATATATATATATTTATTTTTTTTACTCCATTGGAAATCTGCTTTAGATGAAGGCCCATAACTATACATGCATTTATGCCTGATAATTTCAGGTTTTCAGGCTCCATTGTGATTGTGCCTGTAGTTTATGGACTACATCTTTTATAACTCCCACACATTATTAGGTTGATTTTGTAAATTATGCTTGTATATTGTGTAGATGTTAAATTGCATTAAGTATTGTGTCAAATGAATTCATGACCAAAAGAAACATAATTGGCATTGTAAATTACATTATGTTTTAACCAAATGAACAACATAAAAATGAAGTGATTAGCTATCAAGTCCTGAGCAGAAGCACTTTATTTTTTGGCTTAAAGAATTTACTTAGTTCCTGAAAATATTGTAAATATAACTTGTAGTTGTCTGTCTGTTCTGTTTTTGTACATATGTATGTATGTGTGTAATTGTACATATGCCTTCCTTCTCCCACATCCATGCACACATGCATACATATTTATATATACATATACTCATCTCTGTTAAACTATAAAATACAGGAGCACATTTACATTTAAGCTTTTGTAGTACGAAATATGTGCTGCAAAGAACAAACATGCTGTTTGTATTTACAGTAAAATAATGGATTATTTGACAAAATATAAAACTCTATCTGATGTTATATGATGGGGAAATTTTATTTTCTTTAGAATACAGAATGCATTGGTATATATAAGAACATTAAGATTAGCTTGATAGTAAAAGAATGTAAAAGTATAGATTTAGTATGCAAAAATACCAGTGCATTTTAATATCTGGAATGTAAATTGCTAGCAGCATCTGATTTTAAAACTGGAAATTTATTTCCTTATTTACTATTTATGTATTTTTAATCCTACTATTTATATAGTTTTTAACATTCTTTTATTTTAGAAGCAAATGCAATATGCGTATGATTTAGTTTAAACTACTTTCATTGTCTTTCTAATCAATGATTTAAGATGGGGGAAAATGTTCAATCTATAAAAATTTCTTCTAAAGTTTTATAACCTAAAATAAATATTTTTTAAGTATTACTATCTTAAGTGCTAGTATTTCATTCTCTTACTTTCTTTTTATACTATACAATCAAAAGTACATGTTATTTTCGTTGGATATTAATCAGATTAACACATTATAATGATTAATTATTTTATCCAAAGTTGTTAATATTATTTTTTTTTTCTGCAATTAATCATAGAAATGTTTATAACTATGAATGAATAAATATTTAAACTTCAAGTCTTGGGAAGAAGTTACTTCATTTAAATGCCATTGGTTCTGGAGAATTTTTACCATGTTTGAAGAGCATAAAATACTTTGTCTTTAGAAGAGAATGTAGAGCAGTTAATCCCAGGTAAGGCTTAGACTAATTTTTGCCCAAGACCTAGAAGGACAAAGTTTTTGAATGCTTAAAAATTTTTAAGACTTATCTACTTTCTCCTGAAAAGAGCTAGCTCATTTTAACCTACAAAACTTCTTAAAATCTTATAAATCCATATACGGGATTGGGGGGATTAGTTTTGCTTTCATTAGAGCTTATCAGGCAGAAATGATCATTCCCAGTCTGAAGATAGATAAAGTTTGCTATATTCCACTACTAATGCAAGTCTATTTGGCAATTGTTGATGTTAGACTTTCCATGCAATTTTCTATAATTGGCAATTTGAAAAGGACAGTTGAAATCTGGTTTTTCAATTTTGTATCAGGATTACCACCCAATTAGCATTTCAAAATTACGTTTTTTAAATGCCCCTATGAAAAAAAAATGTCTAACAGATTATTGCAACTGAACTGAATTGTTATTTTTTTTTTAAATCAAAGCATTAACACTGTTGTTATCTGTTTTAAACCCTCATTTTAAAAAAGTGTTTTCTACACATGTGACAATTAAAATTTATTGAATATATACAGTGACATATTTTGAAATTCAATTTGAAGGGTTTCAGTTTTAAATATTAATCTCAAGGGGCTAAGTTAGAGGTCTATATTGCATTGGACCTGGCCCATGGGCTCAGGCCTAGTCTGTGGGCCCATGGGCTGGGCTCAAGCTCAGTTTTATTAAATTCGGGTTGGGTTGGGCTGGCTCAAAATAAATTAAAAAGTAAAAAATAGATCAAAATTGAAACAGGCAAATTTGAAATTACATATGAAACAACATTTTCAATTACTGGATAAAAGTCTCCTTGTCTCATATTAAATAGTAAAAGTTTGCTCTGTAAGGAGAACTCAAATGGGTAGAACTGGATACATTATAATTTCAGATAAAAATTGAAAACTTGATTAATCAATTACATTCCAAAGTCAAAATAAAACATTGCTCTTCATGACATTCAAGTTGTTTAAAACTACAGCAACAGAAAATATATTTTGTCATGGATGCAGCAATATATTATGCCTATGTACCAGATGTCATGTTTCGTAACATCATGTGATCTATAAATTTAATAGGGAAGAAATACATTCCAAATTTAATTTTTGAGGAAATAATCATTCGGTTATTATCATTGGTCAAGTATGAGTTGCAATTTGTTATATTTTTTAATTTATCACAAAAAAGTTTAATCGCTTTTGTACTGTGATAGCTTGACTAGTGATGAAAATATGAAATCCAACAGGTACTGCATACTTTAAAATTGAACAATGGTATTTTATTTTCAATTTCTTCTGTGATTTTAATTTGAATTATTAGATTCCGAATGCATCTAAATTGTCAAAATTAAATAAATTCTATTTTTAAATTAAAGCAGTTCCGTTGATTTCTTTCTGATAACAAATATTGAATAAGAATTTATTTGAGCAAACTTAATTTAAAATTTATATATGGATAAGACAAATTATTGTCCTTGAATTAATTTATATTTGTATTTTAAACATCTTCCACTTTTAATTTAAAACTATTAAATTTCAATTGCTCATTTAACCTCCGATATTATCAAACCAAAATTACAAATAAAAGCTCACTTTATAGTACTGCTTATTCAGTATTGTACAGATCATTCAGTCGTTGTACAGAATTTTTAATTTGGGTTCCTTTTTATTTATTACTATATGTAATATAACTTGTGTTTAATTCCTTAAATGACAATATTGGATCATTATACGAGGTAAGAGGCTTCATTGTATTGCAAAGAAATTCGAGCTTGGCCCGGCTGCATTGGGACTGGCTTTGGGTGCTTTCGGAATAAGTCAAGGTCGGGTGAATTATTAAAAAAAAATTCTTGAGCTTCAGCCTAATCAAATCTTGATATTTTCGGTCCAGATAAAAATTTTAAATTAGACCCATGCTCTTTAGTCTCTAAATAACTAGCTTTTGATCTTACCTTCTTCTTCCAGCTTCAGTAACTGAAATGGCAGCTTTCTATGCTACTGTCCACAGAAAATATAAAGATAGAAAAAGCCTATAATAAGTTTTTTCCATCTTTGACCTCTCTGTAGAATGATATATTGTTTTGACTAATGTAATTTATTTTTTCACATTATTTTTAATCAATGAATTCATGTTACAGCTGCATTAATTAATTTAATATATATAAAATTTACCCAGTATTTATATTTAACATTCTTTTATCATGCAATGGCATAACACTTTATTTTCTATGCTTCTAAATTATTATACACACACATATATTGAAATAAAACACATATATGAATAAATATTACTAGTACAAAATAAGGGACCATAAATTGCACCTGGAGTTTTGGCCTACAAGTACAACTACTCTCCCAAGTAAGGTATCCCAGAACATGACTCCATTATCATATTTCCTTACTCAAAATTTCACTGAAATAATATGTATAGGTTCTATTTCACTTTAAAATAATATTTTCTGTTAATTTCATTTTGGTTGCTGTATTTTCACATACTTGGAAGAAATTCTGTAATATTTATTAATTTTTGTTAAATTGCCCTTCATTATATATATATATATAGCGCAATAGAAGAAAATGTGTGTGTGTGTGTCTGTAGTGGGAAATCTAAGTGTCATATGACCATGAAATTTGGTACACAGGTACTTCAAGACCTGAATAGGTGCATCTCAGCATTGTTTTTTCATTTCGAATTAGTTTTTTAGTTATTTTATGTTACAATGATTTTAGGTGATATTCACACAAATTGATTCCTTAGCAGCCTAAAATATTATCACAAAATTTCTACCTTGACACCAATGGAAAGATCGAAGAATGTTCTTTTCAACAATGTTTGCACCGAATCCTTGAGACAATTCCATCACATTTCTTTATCTTTTCTTATTATATTTTTATTATATTTTTTTATTATATTTGTATTTTTTCGTGACCTGATATGTCAATCGCATCCAAAAACCTAAAATTATCACAATTCTATAATTTCATTAAAACTTCCCCATATATCTCCTCATTCTAACAAAACAATTTTTTTTGATTTCATAAGTAATTTTTTAAGTGATTGCATTCAGACTTTTCGTGAAGTTTTTTAAAGTTCAATGAAGATTAGACATTCCCTTTCTCTGGATCAGACCTACTTTAAATGTTGAGGTGTGAATGCTGTGCTAATCTTCTTATTGGAAACTTTTGGAGGTATCCTGTTTCAGATTCTTTGCTGGAGATTTTGAATCTTTTTCTTTAGCTTTGCGGAGAAAATGTTTTGAGATTTGGAGTATAGTGTTATCTGTATCTGTATTATTTAAATAAGATGCTTATTTATTGGAAATACAAAAACTGCATTGCTTGCGATGGCTAATATATAAATTTGTTTAATTGTGTGTTGAAATTGATATTTAAATTCTGTCTGTTAACCCTTTCGGGACAGCGGCATTCCGAAACTACCGTGGCCCAAAGGACGAAGTGCTTCATTTCCGAAATGTGCCCAAAAGATGGCTATTTTTTTGCGCTAAGCCTAACTCTCGAAAAAAATTCACTAAAAATCACCCGTTCAACACAGCATTCTACTTTTTTCAGGAGGAAAGGAAATACTTATTTTCTATTTGATGTATATTTTTTATACAAATTTTCTTTTATCAAAATATTAAAAATTTTAGTGTATATATGTTTTAGGTACAGATGGATAATTCTTTGGCATGTCCTTCCGATTTTTTAAAACTGTACCACATACATGCGTATTCTTAGACAACAAATACTTTGCAAGTACAGGAGAGGTAAAAAATTTATCCAAATACAAAGTATATCCTTTTCCTAAAAGTTCACTTAGAAATGTTTTCACAACGCGTTCTCCATACCCACCATCAGAGCTTGATAATCCCGTGTCCTTTCCAGTATACACAAGGAAATTCCATTTATAGCCTCATTCCGATTCTGATGATTTATATATTTTTATTCCATATCTGGACCTTTTCGATGGGATATATTAACGAAATCCCAGCCTTCCTTTCCATGAGAACATAAATAACCTAATCATTTCATTGCCGCACATTCCTTTACCCCCCCCCCCCCCCCCCACTCAAAAAAAAAATACTCTCTTATATTCCTCTAATTCAACAACAAAATCAATAAAAGACAAAATCAGAACGAGACCCGGAACTCAATTATAAAATTGTTTATGCTGCGAGAAGTGAGCTGTCTGCTTACGCTACAGAACCATGTTTCATCCCTCCAAATGGTGAAATAATTCATTGGATTCTCCTTCTGCCAAGGTCAAACATCTACAAAATACATTTAAGTTGCTTCCACGGGCATTTAACGCCATCTAGGAGACAAATACATTCATATTAAAACGTTCCACGTAGAAACACCAATACGTGCCAGTCGTCCTTTAGGGTAAAATTTCCTCCAGCCCAAGGGCATGCCGTTCGTCCTTGAATGCAAGTTCACACCTGGCGCATGGGCGTGCCGCTCGTCGCGAAAGGGTTAATGTAGAATGTCTGCATGTGAAGGAGTGATTTCTTTTTCTTTAGGGGGGGGGTGCATATCGTATCCATTGCACTGATGTACACAGGTTGCATGCAATTTTCACTTATTTGTATGAATAACATTTATTTATTTATTTTGTTATTTTATATAATGCGTTTGCAATGTTAGGTACATTTTCTAGTTTATATATATATATATATATATATGTATGTATGTATATATATATATATACATATGTATATTGAAATTAAAATTATTATATACACAATTTCTTGGCCAAAAGGAGGATCCCAATGATATTGGAAAAACAGAATAAAAGTAAATATTAAATAAAAGATTATATTTTTTTCTAAAATATATTTATATGCAGTAACAGACCAATTATCTAGAATCCTACGGACCAATAGCTTTCTGGATTTCTGATCTGCCATCAAAACGGCTGCTAAACAGAGTATTATGTTGATTTGGCTCCAATGTCTAATCTCCATATTGCACTATAAAACTATATATATTTCATAACTTATAAATTATATATCTGAAAAATATTATATCTGAAAAATACTGCAATAGCTAAAATAAATAACTTTTTTCATAAGGAAAAATGCTGAATGATTTTTTTAAAATTCAATAAGTCATTATTAAGCAGCGGCACTGGGAGGGGATAGAAAATTGAGCACAAAAAAAGAAAGAAATGTGCTCAGCACGTAAAGACAGCTGACACCAGTGTTTAATGGCCTTATTGCTCTGTGTTTTGCAATCTTATTTAGTTATTTGTTACAATCTTATTTAGTTATTTGTTATTTATGGTAAATATGGCCTTCCAAACAAAAAGAACAAAATATAACATGAATTTCAAGCTAAATGTTGATACTCTCACTAATGAAAAGTGCTGTTGCGTTTTGAGTGTAAAACTTCAGGTATTTGGGAAGGGAGGAGAGAAATGCTGCAGACAAAACAGAATCCATTGAAGGATGGGATCTGTACTATAATGAAGTGAATGAAATAAATTTCCGTGAACATTTTGTGTATGGAGAGGGGTTAATGTCACAACATGATTCACACTCCATCCATAAGTTGATCTACAGATTATCTGGTGTATAAGTCAACCCCTAAATTTTTCTCATTTTCGGGGTTCAAAAAGCCATCTTATACACCAGAAAATACAGTATTTGTTTATAAAATATAATTCAATATAAATTATCTTATCCTTGTTCTAATTCCATGATTTTGGCAATGATTTGGATAATGTCCAGATTTTTTAGGTTTATCTGTATTTGTTTTATATCAGAAAACCACTATATACATTTGAAAAAAAAAAAGTATTTTGTTTTCATCTCTTTTATTTTAAAGGAAGGAAAATATCAACTTCCATTAAATATATATGCAAAAAAATAATCATTTTAATTTTTTCTGGATTCCAGATAATTAGTCCGTTAAGGTATATATATATATATATGTATACACACACACATACAATATATATATATGTATACACACACATACAATATACACACACATGTATATATTTATATATGTATACACATATATATATGCACACACACATAACTGATAGGTCTACATATTACTTTTATTTTTTTCCCATTGTATACGAATTTCAATCATTCCAGTTCTTAATGTTTTTCTACTCCTAGTGTACTACTTATTTTAACTTTTGTAGTGATATTGCCATGTGTTTTCAAACATTCTTAAAATAGGCTGAATGTTCTATGGAATGATGTCAAGAGATTATGCAGTCGAAAATCCAGACCACCCGACTCACCCTAGGGCACAAGCAACAATTTGAGTGACCGGGGAGATTATGCAGTGTATTTTAAAATTGCATATTGTTATCAGTCATTCGTTTGTGTAGAGAAATTTATGGCATGGTGGTGTTGTCCTGATTAAATACTTAGCAAACAATATTTTAATGACATCTTTGGGGAACATATTTCAACATTGATAAGAAGCTGTTAAACTCAGAGATGCCATGTACTTCAAAAAATCTGGAGTGTATCTGGAATTTATGCGATCAGTATGGAATTACAGAAAACTATAAAAATTCTCTGGAAATTACAAAATATCGATTCATGTTCCTTGCAATTCCTATTTTATCATGAAAGGGAGAATCAACAATTATCTCACTCCTACTTTTGAATCCCCCCCCCCCTCTCTCAATAGGATCATTGTCAAAGAGCCAAATTGAAAATCAAAACAGAAAAGCACAGAGCTGAACATTTATTATAACCTAGAACCTACAACATTTATTTACACATATTTTAACTTAGTTTCTATTTATGTGACAGCATTTGAATCATTTTTATTTCATGACTAATTATTTTTAGAATGAGATTTTTTAGCTGTATGAGTCCAAATTGCAATATTTATATGCACATTATATATATATGTGTGTGTATGTATATGTATATATACATACACACACACACACACATATATATATATATATAGTAAAAAAAATTGCATATATATTTTATATAGGCAAATAGAAAATTAGCCCCCTCCTCCAGAGTTTCATTCGCCCTCCCCCTGGCCAAAAAGTCCTAAAAGAAACACTGTTTGCATTGACTGAAATGTTTATAATTATTTCGCTTATTTACAAATGAACTACTTTTTAACTGTATTATTAATGAAATAGTCTGTTTGGCAGCAATATCTCAAAAGACAGTGTATGATGTGCACGATTTCTGGTGTATTTCCTTTAACTGTGAAAATATTTTCCACTTCTGCAATCTGTTTGCATCGATTAAAATTTGCATATTTATTTCGTATAGAATAAAGTTATTTTTCAAAGATAATTTTAATGAAATGAAGGGTTATTAAGTAGTAGTATCATGAAAAACTGCATTTATATGCGATTCTCGATATATTGTGTTGAATTATGAATAAAAATATTTTTCATTTCTGTAATCTTTTTGCATCGACTAAAAGTTTCATAATTTTTACGTGATATATATAAAAAAGCTATTTTTCAAATGTGTTATTAATGAAATGAAGCATTATTTTGCAGCAGTATTGTGAAAATCTGCATTTGCATACAATTCTTGTTATTGTTTGATTGTTAAAAGGTTTTTCACTTTTGCAATCTGTTTGCATTGACTGTAATTTTTATAATTATTACATATTGTGTATAAAAAAGCTATTTTTCAAGCATGTTATTAATGAAATGAAGGGTTATTTTGCAGCAGTATTGTGAAAAATTGCATTTGTATGCGATCATCGGTATACTTCCTTTAATTGTGAAAATATTTTCCACTTTTACAATTTGTTTGCATCGGCTAAAATTTTTATAATTATTTCCAGTTTTATACAGATTTTTTTTTCAAACGTATTATTAATGAAATGAAGGACTATTTACTGAATAACTATTTAAAATAACGATTTGGGTACTTGTAAATATAATCATTTCAGAAGCATTTGTTGCAAAAGAATTTAAAGTATTGACTACTAACGTTCATGAATTTTAATTAAAAACATAACATTTACTTCATTCTTTGATTTAAAAGAAAATAGTAATCCTAATAACTTTATTAGTTATGAGAATAATAAAATTGTAAGAAATAAAGTCAGTTTAACCATAAAAAATACAAAAAATTTGGACTTTTCTTTCTTCCAATAATGGACCCAGAATTTTAATTATCCCAAAAATATCAGACTGATTTCTGCCCCAATCTTTCAAGTAAAGTATTATCAAATATTTTGCCCAAAAATGAGAAACTTAACAGAAGAAAAGAAATATGATAGTTAAATTTTTCAATGGATTTATTAAGTAAACCAAAAAGTGCTAGTTTCAAATCATTACTTGATGTAAATATAATTAATTTATATTTTACAAAATTTTATTACTTGAAAACGAAAATGTATACTTCTGAAAACCCTCCTGAAATCTCTCATGCTGACTCCTGAAATACCTCCTAAAATTCCTAAAATTTACCATAATGACTCATGAAGAGGTTCATTCAAAGTTGGCATCTCTGCAAACTTCCTGATTAATGAATTCAATTTACTCTCGGGCAACGCCGGATACATTTTTTAGTATTTGCATGCAGTAAATATCATTCCTGCAGGACTCTAAAAAATATTTGGTACTCTATTTAAAATAAATCTATGTATGTAGTTAAGGGGGAAATCATGATATGTAAAAGATAATTTCAAGTTTCAGTATTTGAGAATGAATATCGATTCCATTTAGAGCACTTAACAAGCGAATTATGTCACTGAAGTTCAAATAGCCTCAGAACTGTCAAGAAAGTTTCCAGTTTTACAATACTTAAACATGAATCAATTAGGTTTCAGCTAATAGCCAGAAGAATCTTATGCATAATAATAAAATGCATATGAATTTTAACACATTTTTGGGCACAATTTAAGTAGAATTTCTATAACTAATTATGATAATCACATTTCTCCATGGAATGATAAAAATGAGAAAGGATAACTGATCTTTATTCTTAAGAAAGAGACAATCTAATTTCCTAGGCTTTTCCTGTTTTAGGACTTGCACTAGATTTTCCTGATAATTTTTAAAATTTCTCTATAATTCCTGATTTTGCAGGTTGGGTGACAATCCTGATATACATATATATATAAGATTTTGTTGTAGTTGATAAACAGAAACATCTAAATGAAATAGAGGTTCATTATATATATTTCATACTTTGAGCTAAATGTCCTTATAAAAGTTAAATGTTTTATTTTTTTATCATTTGATTATAGAGTGTCCCAAAAACATTGACCTCGGCTTTTATTCCTTAAATATTGATCTTAGACATATATAATAAATTACAAAGTTGTGTAAAAAAAAGGTACAGAATTTTATGAAATCGATAAAAATTTTCAGGGGATTAAATATGAAGAAATACAAAATTTAAATTTTTATACTGCCCCTGTACAAAAACATTTCCAATGAGTAAAATGTGCCCCATACACTAATAAGGTGATGTACAAAATTTCAGCATTTTATCATAAAAGTCCCAGAGATATGTTTAAACAAAGTTGGTGAGGGATTAATCACAAATTAAAATGTAAATGTTTACAGCAAGAGTGCAAATGACACAACGGAGAAATGCATCATAGGCAAATAATATCTGCCTCTTATCTTTAACCCTTTCGGGACGGTTGACGCGCCCGCTCGTCGGCTGCGAACTTGCATTCAAGGACGACTCTTGTGTATCCGTGTCGAAGAAAAACTTACCCTAAAGGACAAGGACCACGTCAGCTCATTTCCATATGGAACGTTTTTATTTGAATTTATTTGTCTACTAGATGGCGTTAAATGCCCATGGGAACAGCTCCAATGTTTTTTGCAGATACATGACCTTGGTACAAAGAGGATCCAATGAATTATTTCTCCATTTGGAGCGATGAAACATGATTTGTAATATAAACATACAGAGCACTTCTCGCAGCGTCAACAGTTTTATAATTGAGTTTCGGGTTTCATTTCGATTTTAGCTTAATGAATTTGTTGGTGAATTATAGGAATATGAGAGAGTATTTTTTTTTTTTTAAGGGGTGGGGGGGTAAAGGAATGTGCGGCAAATGAAATGATTAGGTTATTTCGGATAAAAGAATGGCTGGGCTAAGATGTTTTCTTCCTGTGGAAGAATATACTTGTATGGTAAACGAACCAGAGAGTAATGAAAGTGATGCAGATAGTGAAGATTTGTGGACTACAAAAAGCACAAGAAAGTGCATAGACAGTTATTATGAATGCAAAGATTGCAATGTTGATCTGTGCTTGGATTCTTGCTTTGAAATATACCATACGCAAAAGGTGTATTAATTAATGAAAATAGCTACGCTATTTTCTTGTATATATATGTACATAATTTCTATTAGCTATATAAATATTTCATTACAATCATTTTAATATTTTTTCTGATTAACTGATAACTATTTTAATCAAGGTAACTAATCATTTTTAATACACTAAAATTTTTAATATTTTGATAAAAGAAAATTTGTATGTAAAATATACATCAAATAGAAAATAAGTATTTCCTTTATCTCTGAAAAAAGTAGAATGCTGTGTTGAACAGGTGATTTTTAGTGAATTTTTTTCGAGAGTCAGGCTTAGTGCAAAAAATTAGCTATCCTTTGGGAACAGTTTGGAAACAAAGCGCTTAGTCTTTTGGGCCACGGCAGTTTCAGAATGCCGCCGTCCCGAAAGGGTTAATGGATCTTTCGCATGGATGGAAAACATGTTGAACAATCTTTGTAATCTTTATGTAAAGTTATTATTTCTACACAGTGTAGATGCTTTTGTACCAATAAATAGCAAAATTATTATTTATTTATGCAATCATTGTTTTCTTTCGTAATTTGTGTATGACCCCTGAAACGGGATCTGCCGATATGATTTTTCCCATATGAGAACCCATGTTGATGCATCGAAAAGTGGTTACCAGAGATATGAAAAGACAAAGTCAGCATTTTTGTCTTTTCATCTCTGGGACTTTTTATGATAAAATGCTGAAATTTTGTACATTACCTTATTAGTGTATGGGGCACATTTTACTCATTGGAAATGTTTTTGTATGGGGGATGTATAAAAATTTTAATATTGTGCTTCTTCAAATTTAATCCCCTGAAAAATTTCATTGATTTCATAAAATTCTGTATCTTTTTATGCAACTTTGTAATTTATTATATATGTCTAAGATCAATATTTAAGGAATAAAAGCCGAGGTCAATGTTTTTGGGACACCCTATATATTCAGATTTATGTGTGGCTTCTGAAATAGTTCATGTGTTTTTAGATAAAAACTTTTAAATCGCTTTGTTTTTATATACTACCACTGTCCTTGAGAATCATTTAGGATCTACTGCTGACTTTGAGGGTCTTACTGTCACTGATGTTCAAATCCTTTAGGGCATTAAGAGTAGAAAAATCAACTAAAGGTCACAATTTTTCTAGTCGTGTAATTTTTAATTATTTGGGGATGTCTTTCTATTAAAAAAACAAAACAAGCATACACATCTGAACAAGGTAAAATATTACACATGCAGTATTAAGACATGTTCACTGTTCACTTTAGAAATGAATTTTACTTATCTCTTAAGAAATTAAAAATAGTGTGTTCACAACAGATATGAGTAATTTAAATGTTTTTTATTTAAATTGACTTTTTTTATATATATATTTGCCCAACATATAAATAAAAAATTTTTTTATTCCTCATTTTTTTTAAAAATGTATAAGATGATTAGAAGAATTTAGTTAATTTACTATGTGATTGTGGAGACTTGTTGAGTAATATTTGTGTATTAAAAATCTGAAATGTGTACCCTGAGTGTTGTTTTACACAATGTTTTTTTATTTTTTTTTAATGAAAATCTATTTTTATTTTATTGCATGTCAATTTAACCTTTTTGTCTTTTATATGTTATTTATATAAATGTTTCTTTTTTCCCCTATTTATATCATAAAATAATAATTTTTAATTTTACATAAAAATGCTGTTTTATAGAAAACATTCTTTTACATGTGATATTAATTTTCAATTCCATCATGCTTTGATAGTGTTGAACCATCTCATTTTAGGGACCATAAAAATTGTGATAATTTTATCATTATTTTAGTATTTGTTATATAAGCCTTATTTATATAAAAATTTATATACATTTGGTTCACATTTGTAATAAGCCATTCATTTATTTCCTCCCTTGAGTGATTTCAAGTAAAGAAATTCATCCTATTTTACATTCAACAATTTTTACTGTCTATTAAAATTCTTTTCATACATAGTAAGATTATGTACTTAGTTTTGCTATGTGTATGCTAGAGTATTGATGCCCATTTTTGTTCTGATACAATAAATTTTATAAATCTAGTATTGTTTAAATATTTTTATAATTGTCATGCTTCAAGATTGTACATATAATTAAAAAAATTATGAAACAAGAAATTGAAAGCAATAATTTTGTTCAGAAATTGGATATCTTTCCCCAAAAGTGAAATTATATACATTTTCTTGAATTTATAGTTGTCATTTCCTTGAATGTATTTATACAGTTGATATATGCTTATAGTAATCATTTCATAGTTTTTGATCTTCATGTACTGTAAATTTCTTTAAAGGATTATGTGAATTATCACATAGATTGACTATTGCACAAATATTCCATTCCTTGAGAAAAGATACCGATTGAGTAAATGAAATATTTTGGAAGCTGTGACATATTGCTGGCATTGTATTTTTATATAAGTTTTAACAAAACTACCCATTTTCAAATATTGGAGTAACTGGCTAAAGGTAAATGAAAGTTTATGTATTTTTTTTCCCATACTATGGTTTTTATTGTCAACGTCTGTGTTTTTGTTGTGTTCTGTTGAAAATATTTATTGTATAATTCTTAAGTTTCAGACACATTTAGTTGTACTTTTTATACACAACAATTTGGTACGTTATTTATTTGTATGTAATTTGATAATCTTCAAAACAGCAATTACTTCTAAAGCTTGAATCTCATTTGAAATTAATGAGGAATAACTGCTAATTATTTAATGAACTATTTGAAGTGTTTGTTTACCATCTGTATTGAAAATTCATGAAAGATATATTAGTACAGTATTATGAACATGGCAATTGTTGCTCAAGCAGTGAATATGTTTATCTAAGAATAAATTTATTCCACTGATGATTTGATTAATGAATGTGTTCATTTTTTGCGTTTTGATTACAATTAACATTATAAAATATGTCCTTGATGTTTCAGTAGTTGAATATATCTTGGTATCCAAAAACTCATTAAAATGTTACAAATATTTATTTCAAACAGAACCATTACAAAGTACTTATACTAGTTTTCTTGGCACTAAAGCAATGAAATGCTTATAAGAAATATATACATTTCGGAACAACTCTTGTTCCATATTAAAAACAAATTCATCCATCAAACTGGTGAGGTTATTCACAGTACATATTATTGGAATGAAAGTTTCTGAAATTTCTCTGATAAAGTTCTCAGATGAATTCTTTTAGGGAATACTTCAATGTTTCTCAAATGTAGCTTCGGCAGTCTGTTCTCATATGTGCCATTTCTTCACACAAGTATTTCCTTCTTTTTTCCAAATTTGTTTTGTAAGACATATATCATCAAATTTGTCCCCTAATGCAATCTGGCATGCTCCAATGTAAGACATATGATATCTGTATGGAGATGCGTGTACCTAAGAGAAAATTTAAAATCACATTTAATTACTATTTATTAATTGAAAATAAATATATTATTAATATACAAGGTGTTTCAAAAAGATGCTTATATAATTTATTTCCTTAAATATTTAATATTTATTAATTTATTCCTTAAATATACAGAGTTGGAACTACTGCACCAAGAAACCCCACAATGTGGGAGCCCCGAGAGAAAAAATCACATTTGAAAATGTTCTTATTGTAATTTTTTTTAAATAATCTATATATTGTATAGATTTTTTAAATGTCTTATTTCTTTTTTTACTGTGGCGTAAGAGGCAAGAAAACTTAAGGCTATGTAAAGTTGGCTCATTCTTATTAAAAAAAGTTATTGACAGCACTCAGACAGATTTAATGGTTCTATTGCAGAGAACCTTTCTTCTGTTGTAAACAACACTTTTTCTCAATATGGTCATGGGAGGGGGGAAGGCACAAATGATGTTAATCATAACTATGTTAGTGTCGAAATAAGGTAAAATAATGATATCATTTAAAAGACCTTCTGGAAAATTGTAGAATCCTGCGGCTTTACTTATTTAAGTTAGTCCGGCACAGTCGATAGTGAATTCCTCACCTGTAAGACAAAAATAGTCTCAGGCATTTTGGGCTATTCTGTTTCAAGAAATCCACAAGTCTATTGTGCTGAATTGTCACTAATGATGAAACATGGACACTATATAACAGCATGTAGTCATACACCATGTTTCTCAATGTATGCAGAACATTTTTAGCTTGTATAATTTCAGCTGGGAATTAGCTCCATAGAAATTTAAATAAAGTTTAATAATATATTTATAGAAATTTCTACTTATATTCAGCATAAAAATAACCAGAACCCTGGCTGAATGAATAAATGACCTGTTAGACCAAAACATTATTAATATTATATAAGAATATAAAAATGAAACTTATCATATTTTTTTATATTTATAAAAGTATGAAAATAAACACAATCTCTCTTATATGCGTGAGGGGAAGACTATGCCTCTTGACTGTTAAGACTAGTCTAATTTTTTATCCAATCATAGTTTAACATTTCTAGAAAATTTTTATCATATTGTGCATAAAAGACATGATGTCAGTTGTGATATATATTTTTTTAGAGGCAAAAGAATTCTGACAGCCTTATATTGCGAAATAATTATTATACATAATAATATAGAATATACTAGCACTTACCTTTGGACTTATGGTGTTGGGTGTCAATTTATCGACTTCATTTTCTAGCCTTTCTGCAAAACCAGGTAACAATGTTAAGCCTCCACTGACATAAATACTTCGAGACATTTCTCTTCTTAAATCCACACCACATTCTTGTATTGCATGATATACTAATTTATGCAATCCAGGATTATCTATACCCCATTTTTCAGGAGTAAATAAGCCTTCAGGTACATGAAACCTTCCTAAGTCCAATATGATTTCACTGAAATGAGATACTATTGATGAACATAATAGTTTAAACATATACTTGAAACAAGCAGCCTAATTTAAAAGCATTATTAGTACTAAACTCAGCAGCATTTAATTTTATCTATAAATGTTTGGTGTCTGTATTAAATTTATTTAATTTAATCCCTCAGTAGGTGCGGTCAAAAAGTGACACTAATTGGCGTAGTGCATTTCTGTGATACTGGTTGTTTTTTATCTCACTAGATCACTAAAACAACTGCAAAAGCATTAAAATAGAAACACGGTACTCATCTGGTTCTTTTCTTATATTTTATACTTTAATATTTAAGCATTTCAACTGAATACACATGTATACCTTACATGTATGTGATATTACAATTCAAAACAAAAAAGTTAATTATTTATAGCACTCAAAATACAATATTAAAAAAATTACTTATAATAAAATAATGTAGTTTATATAATACAAGTATGTAAAACTGCTACTTGTATGTAAAACTGCTACTTAAACTTGTTAAACAATAAATGGTACTTTTTGGGAGATAATTCATTTATGCATAAGACATTTTCAAAATATTTTTGCAGTGTTGGAGACAAAAATGCTCTACACAAATTTTACAACTACATTTTGTTAATCAAGCTTTTTGATTTCTTTACAGGTTTCACATCTTTTTCTTTTATTAGCATTATCTTCTTTGATTTCAGGATCTTTGCTGTCACGCAAACTCTTCCAATTCATCTTCATTGTCATATGACTTAGATGAGCATGGTTAATGTGACATGAATAGGCACGGTGTATCTCTGAGATACTGGGTGCAGTGTATCTGACAGATAAAATAGAACTGAATGAAAAGGAAAATTGATTTGAATGCAAAAATGCTTAAAAATTGGATGTATTACTGCAAAAAAATATTTTGAAAAATATTTGCATTAATTTTAAAAGTGTAAAAACTTATGCTAATAGATGCAGTGTATTTGACAGATAAAAAAATATTGGAAATTAAAATACACCTTGCAATCAGCTAGTTATTCTTTCTACAGTGCAAACCACTCTTGAAGTTAGTCACACACATGGCACTTCAAACGTGCTTCTCCAGTGATTGCCTAACAATACCTGCTTAAAGTTTTTCCTTGAAAGTACTACTTAGATTGTAGTAACATTTTAATAAAATTCCTTTATTTTAGCACCAAGAAAAAAAATCAATGTATGTGCATAATGCATCCCTTATTATAGAAATAATTCTGTGTAACTTTTAATGCACACCTGTTTAATAAGGATTCTTTGAACTAGTCAAGAAAGCCAAATAAGAGTGCATTGAATAATCTAGTTCAAGAATGGAGGGATTTCAACGTTAAGTAGTTATAGATATTTTATTATCACATATATCTTTTATTTGTTCTGAGATTTTAGAATTATAAAATGTTAACTATGAAGTTTAGCTAGTATAATTAAGATCAATTTCAGTGAGAGATAAAATTAGATAGCTAATACTTTAAAAAGTTTTTGAATTCTTTTTATACAGCAGCAAATAGTTATTTAACAGATAAAAATTATTGCATATACATTTCTGTTTTGATTATATAAATATCTGCTCTGAAGAGAAAATATAATTAAAATCTTCATAAATAAAAAGTACATTAATATAATTTCAAAGCAATTAGATTTTAAAATCTTAATATTAAAATCTGTCAATGTATCTATATATGCATCTATCCTAGGATCTCTAAATACTTTATTTTGGAAGTTAATTTTGGTATTAAAATAACAGTACAGACTCATATATAGTAGCATACTCTTTACAAAATAAAGTAATTCAGTTAACTAAACTTTCAGTAAACATTTATTTTAAAATTTACAGTTTTTATATTCAGATTTCAACACAGCTAGCATTTCTTGCATAGCTGTGGAACAGATCTAGAAATATGGGCATTTAATTTCTAGAGAGTGATTTTTTGGTTTGTTTCTATTGATAATTTTAACCCATTCATGACCGGTAAGTGAAGGAAGAAGTGCTTCTGCAAGACCATTCATAGATGGTCCATTCAAGAGGTTCATTCATAGATTTTAGGATCTCACTTTTAGAAAGATATTTTACTCTTTTCTCACCATGATTATTACAATTATTAGCTAATATGCACTCCCCCTGAAAATCGGCAATAAGAATTCCCAGCCCTAACCCATTTCCAAACGTATCACCTAAGACCCTCTTCATTAAAATAAACGTAGATTAACTATTTAAAATAAACAGATTAACTATTTAAAATACACACATATTAACTATCACAAAATAAACCACCCCTTTAAGTATCTCAGTCAAAATGTCTTTTAAATGGTGAGACCACCACACAGCTTACACTCATGTGTGTTTCTATATACAATCAACTTAGTCACTTAGGTTTATTAACTTAGGTTTTTGTTTTTTAAGCATTATCTTAAAAAACAAAAACCGAAACTCAAAAATGTGAAGATCAATGACCCAAGTAACTAGCTTTGTTAAAACTATGGGATTATATCGTCATCTGGTGTTATTTAAAAATATTAATAAAATGCCCCAATCTTACGTTGTGCACAAGCATCAGTGGGCTGTAGAGATCATCTGCAGTGTATAGTGAATAGGCATCAATGGTCGAAGGGAGAATTTTTCTGTTACGTATGAGCTACGGTGGTCCTGAATGGGTTAAGGCGATTTAACACACTCCAGCTCAGTACCCCTATGATTTCCACAGGTAGCTTGCATGCCTAAATTTTGTGACATATATCCTGCAATTTCCATGGGATAAACCATATATAATTTTTTTCCCCCTTCAACTGTGAATCCCACTTTTTAACTGTGCAAATTTTCCATTCATTGGATAGATACATTGCTTCTTTCACCTAGTTTAAATTTTTCATCAATAGATAGCAGTTATGATTACTTCCAGTGATTAGGATGACATCACAGTTTTGTCCCTAATCTCTCACTTATGCATGACTATGTGAATGCTGAAAAAAAGCTATCCCTATATTTTGGCATGAATTATCAAAACTAAAGCAAATATGAATTTTTTTTTTGTTTATGTTATGTATAATGTTCTGAATTTGAACTTATGTAAAAAATATGGCTTTTTAATGTGAATTTTGTGATAAAAAAATTACCCCCTTACAGGTTAATACAGCCTGAAGTGAGGACAAACCTAGGTTTATCCGGGTAATGCATGTTTTACATTCTTTTATCTACAAAATCAATACTTCAGCATACAAGGTTAATTCTTTTCTCAGACATGTCAGCCTTTGTTAGTGGTGTTCTTTTATCCTAACAAAGGAGGCTATTATTTGCCACCAAAATTGGTTGATACTTTCAATTAACACTGTATGCTGTTAACTAATGAAATATTTTGCACATTACCCAGTCACTCTGGATGAAGCCTGAATTGAAATTGTATCAATTTCTGCTTTATCCGGGTGAAGCATGAATTACTCACGTTTCTAGGTAAAGCTGTATTTTATTTCACTCAAAAGGTTCTGATCATGTGTTATGTGCTCAGAGCAATAAAAGTACATGTTACATATGGGAACCTAGTTGCTCTTCTCGCAGCTGATTGTTAACAATGTCAAACTAAATTAAATAGAATTATCCGGTAGCTGCAGTGCTCACAGCTAACTGCTGGTTATACACAAATAGTTGAATAGACAAATACTCTGTTCATTTCCGGTTTCCACTAGCTATTTGGGCAGGTCAAGGCTAGTGGCAAAGGTAATCTGGAGAGACAGTGTCTATCCAAGCAACCCACTACCAAGTGTTACTTTATTTCAAATCATCCACCAAACTTAATAAGTGCTTAAAATATTTTGAATAATGTATAATTAAAGCGACAATTGTTTGGTAGTGGGTTGTTAAATATACACTGTCTCCACAAATTTTCTTTCTACTTCGCCACTGGTCACAACTAATGATACCGTCTGTTTCAAAATTATAAGACTACTCAAAATTCCACCCTTTCTCAACAAAGACAACATTGAATGTGAATTTCAAAGAAGGTGTATGAAACGAAAAAATTTTACAGTGTTGATTTAGCTTAGGAAAAAAAAACAGATCGAATATTATTTTCATGCCAAACGATTTTTCAAAATCACGGTGTTACATAAATATAAGACCACTTTAGCTTTTCTAATAATGCAGACGATTTTTGTTTAACTTCAGAGTTTAACTGTAACCTAAACCATCTGAAAAGGTTGGAAAGAAGGAAAAAAAGCAAAAAATCAGAATTGAGCTGTTTGATTCATTGGATTATTAAAATGCTTCATGGAAGTGATTTGTCTGAAGTAGAAGTGCGAAAAGTTTGGTTCTACAATGGAAAAGGAAAGTCGGAACGTGAAATAAGTAAGATTCTTAATCGTTCTAAAATGGCTATTCACAATTTTTTGAGTAAAAAAGAATTGTATGGAAAGCAGAAAAGATCTGGCTGCAAAAAGTAGTTATCAGCTCGTGATAGTAGACAAATTTTCCAGCTTGCAACGAAAAATTACCAGTCCACTTATAAAATAGTACAGCAGACAAGTAAACAAGTGTCTCATGTAACTGTATGGCGAAGTTTGAAGTCGAATGTCGATGTTAAACTTCGGAAACTAAGAAGCAAACCATGACTTCTTAAACATCATAAAGAAGCACGTCTGAAGTGATCAAAGAATGTCATGTCCTGGAACTCTACATGGAAAAATATAATATTTTCGGACGAGAAAAATTTTAACTTTGGACGGCAATAACTACTACTGGCATGACTTAAGGCAAGAATCTCGTGAGTTCTTTAGTGGGCAGATGGGAGGCTGTTCCGTTATGATGTGGGGCGCTTTCTCATATGCAGGAAAATGCGATCTGCAAAGTGTTTATGGCAAAATGAACTGGAACAGTTATCAACAAATGTTATACGCAAGTCTGATACCCTTTGGGTCATTTTTAGGAGGACCGAAATGGAAGTTCCAACAAGATAATGCTCCCAGTCATGCATCTAAATCAACAAAAGCATGGCTCAAAAGAGAAAAGATTAATGTTATATCTTGGCCGAGCCTTAACCCTGACCTAAACCTCATAGAAAACCTGTGGGGTTATTTGTATCGCCAAGTATACGAAAACAATAAACAATATCATTCGGCATATGAATTGGAAGTTGCCATTATGGAGAAATGGGACAATATTCCGGAATCTGTCTTTAAAAATTTAATTAAATCGATGCCAAATTGTGTGTTTCAAGTTATTCAGAAAAATGGTGGAGCAACAACTTACTAAATTTGCTAAAACTTTCTTTTTCTACATGTGGTCTTATAATTTTGTAACAGATATTTGTGCCACTTTTTGTTATATTGCTGTTATATTTTTTCTAAATGAATTTCGTACATGTAAGTTGCTAAATTTTATTTAAAACTTGTTCTGACATGGAATAGTTTTGATTTTGAATAAAAAAATATTTCATTAATTACCTAAATAACAAAATGTCTCGTGGTCTTATACTTTTGTAACAGACTGCAGACACTAAAATTGCTGTAATCGGACAGATCTAACCTAAAGTAGAGAAGTATATAGCCAGGGCTGTCTGCCAGCTACACATGCAGGTCCCAGTTAATGATATATACCATCAAGATTTGATTTTATGTAAAAATACCTCCCAAGGACACTTTCATGCAGTGGGTTCAAAATAATGTAAAATAAAACCATACACAATTGACTCTCATTAAGCTACAACCCTATTATCTGCAAATGCTTATAATCTACAATACATTTTGAATGTAATCGGTTAAATTTACAATAAATTACAATAGTGTATTAAATTCTGTAAAAATTCATTCTGATACCGATTCTGATGATAAAGGAGAAAAATTACTTTTGAGCAAGGCTTAGCTCTAGGATATAAATACCTTGACTTTATACAGAAACATAATTTTATTACAGAGCCAGAAATAATGATTTCATAGACTGTAAGAAAAATATTAAATCGAAAATTCTTAAATGACAATTAAATCAGGGTTCATACCCATATTTCAAATTGAAATTCCCTGAATTTTCCAGGTTTTCCCTGTTGTCTTCATTAAAATTCCAGGTACTACGTACTGCTATTTTAACGCCAATTTCAAAATATAATTTTAGATTTAACTGATAAAAAAAAATTAACTGACTTTAGACAAAACATGACAGTGAGAAAAAAGAACCATTCAAAATAACTCCAAATTTTCTATATTTATATACAATTTTATCTGCATATATAATACAGCCTCGAAAATCTGAACTTTGCCGATTTCAGTTTTTACAAAAGCAGAAGGATGATAGTACGCCACCAGACGAGCAATAATTACCATGGAACATAGGGTTGCATTGCACTCTGGGAGGCAGAAAAGAAGCACGTCGAACCACGTCGAGCATGATGCAGTCAGCGCCTCGGACGTCATTGTGTACCTGCCTACATAGTATCTTCTACGCCAGACACGAATGCAGTTACTGTATGCAAATGTTCAGGGAGCAGAATCAGCATAACTGGCTCCTAGTAGGTTCCAGCGATAGCCAATCAGAGCACACGTGGCCCTTTAAAAACCGGCACAACTTCAACAATGCAAGTTATTCCCGTGATAACATCGTCTGACACGTTGCGTGAATGCTATGGCGGAGTACACCTACGAGGAATTGCCCGACATGCACCTCGCATATGGTGAAGCCAAAGGGAGTGGACGCGCAGCACGAAGATTGTACGAGCAGCGGTTTGCAATGCGTTGTATTCCCAGACATCCTACCTTTGCCAGTGTCGATCGACGACTGCGAGAAACCAGGTCGTTCGCCATCGCAAACAGCAATGCAGGACGTTCGCGAATTGCACGAATGCCTGAACTGGAAGAGCAAGTCCTGATGAGATTTGCAGCAGCTCCGTCCACCAGTACGCTAGCGGTGGCAGACGAAATGGGTGTTTCTCAGAAAGTGGTGTGGCGTATTTTACACGAGGAACGCATGCACCCCTACCACGTGCAACAGGTGCAATCTTTACACCCAGATGATTATCCCCGCCGGGCAGCCTTTGTGCAGTGGATGCTCGGGATGAGGAATACCGATCCACGATTGCATGCATTAGTTTTATTTATCGATGAGGCAACGTTCAGCAGAGAAGGCATTTTCAACATGCACAATCAACACGTGTGGTCTGCCTGTAATCCCCACTGCATAACCCATCGTAAAAACCAGCACTGCTTTACCATGAACATCTGGACAGGTATCCTTAGTGATTACCTGGTCGGCCCGTACATCCTGCCAGACTGTTTGTCCGGCACAACATACCGTATCTTTTTGGAACATGTGCTGCCCAGTTTATTGCATGCCGTTCCGCTCCTCATCCAGAGCGACATGTGGTTCATGCACGATGGAGCCCCGGCACACTTTTCCATCACGGTCCGGAACTTCTTGAATGCCACATATCCCGCACACTGGATCGGACGTGGCGGACCTGTGGCGTGGCTTCCTCGCTCACTAGACCTCAACCCACTGGACTTTTTCTTCTGGGGCCACATGAAATCTTTAGTGTACGAGACACCTGTGGACTCGGCGGAAGATCTCGTTGCGTGCATCATTGTTACCGCAGACCACATTAACACAACACCCGGAATCTTTGAGAGGGTGAGTCAGTCATTCCTTCGCCGGTGTGAACGGTGCAACGACATGCGTGGTCACCACTTTGAGCACTTGCTGTAAGTTTGTCGCTGTACAATAAATCTGTTTGTGCAACGTTTGGTATCGTTCATTCACTTTCCCAATGCTGGTGTATGTGCAGGTTCGTATTCTAATTTTACTCTTTTCTGCCTCTCTGAGTGCAATGCGATCCTATGTTCCATGGTAATTATTGCTCGTCTGGTGGGGTACTATCACCCCTCTGCTTTTGTAAAAACAATTCCGACTCACCCTGTATATATATATATATATATACAAGAAATAAGAATAAAAAGAAAGTTTACATTTTATCATTTTGTTTAAACATTTGAACTAATGTTTGTTGTTTCATTAATTTTGGTTTGTGGGAAAGCAGTTTTTCTTTTATCATGTAGATAGATGGGTATTATTTCCTGTTTGGTTAGGAAGTTTCTTTGTTCAAGACCTTTAATTGCATGATCAACTGTTTGTACAGAATTATCAATAGGTATTTTTTCTTGAGTATAACTTTCCCCCCCCCCCCCCCCACCATGCCTCAATTTGCGGATGCAATATCCCCATATTTTTACTTTCTCATACTAATAGCAAAGTAATGTTTTCACGGAAATTTTTGATTTCAAGATTTTGATGTCAATACATGTTTCAGAACCTGCTAAACTCATTTTGATTAGAGTGATGTCCATCTGTGGTTGATTTCTTGTGTACAGATATGATAGCTGCCATAAAAAATCTAGAACTAGATAGATTTTTTTTTAAATTTGAATAAAAACTTTGAAATTTATACAAAATTTTATATTTTCTATGGCAGCATACGACAAAAGTTTTCATAATCATGCATAAAAGGAATTATTTATGGCTCAATGATCACGAAACATAACAGTTTCAATCATAGTGAAAAATAGCCGTAATATAATTTTTGTGTTTGTGACATTAGCTTCTTCAGCAGGGGGCAACTTACCCCTTGAGAGAGTACATTGTCCAACTTGGTATCTATTGAAATATTTTTACAGGCCCTTTAAAATGAAGGGCAACATTTTCAAAATTTTTCTTACAAAGTTTGAAAAAAAAACAAAAAAAAAAAAACCACAAGGCTGAAATTCTGGATTATTCCACAGAATTTCAACAAATGGTGGTTGCTTGACTATTTTTGATTCTTTTCATATTTTATAAATTAAAACCTGCATATATGAAAAGTTAAAAACCATTTTCATAGATTTTTTATTTTGAAATTTTTTTAAACTGCAGTAAAAAATGAAATTTTGCAAAAAATGTATTTACTAAATTGCTTGTATTTTATTAATCAATAAAGATATTTGAAATCGGTAAAAAGATTTAAATACTGAACATCTTATAGAATCAGATAAGTAAGCTTTAGGTCTATAAGAAAAAATTTTACAGTTATGTAAAACTAATTATAGCATTGCTAAAATTACCCATTTTTGAATTTTTTTTCCCTATAAAGAAAAATAGATGATACAATTTTTTGTTATGTCATTTTATGACTTCTAAGGTGTTTCTACAAAAAAAATTCCGGTTGTTTTTTCATTTTCTTTAACATACATGAGCTTAAATATTGAAAATTTACAAACACAAGCTTTTTTTATCATTCACAACTGAAAAGGGAGATGAGGTATGCAGACATAATTTTATAGGATAACACCTCTATATATGTTATTGATAACCCAAAAATTCATTCTGTAGAACAGTGGTGGCTCATGACTTCAAAAATGGGTGAAGCAGATTTGGTGGTGTTATTCCCCCCTGTAATCAATAAAAGTAATATGTTTTTACCTGTTTCGCAAACAGAGATTATATGGAGACAGAAAAAAAAAATCTAATGTGTACAGGACTTTACCTGCAGATTCAAATTTATTTTGTAATTTTTTATTTCATGATGCATTGAGTTTTAATTGCAGAAAAAAAAACATTGATACTTTTCTGATATTATATCCAATTTGCAATTTTAATGCATCTTCATTTCATTTGGCAAATTAATGCTTAATTTTTGCACTTTAAAGTCTTCAGCTCTTCAAAATTCCCAAACTAAGATATCTCAACATCAATTCATCCTACACTCATGGGGTTAGTCTTATTCACTTTGTTATCAAAATTTACCTGAAGAACAAGTACTTAATTAACATATTTCAACAGTTTTAGTCCTTTATTTCAGATTTTCATGATTTTTACAACCATTTGGCAAAAAAGAGCCGGTTATATTTTTTAGAATAATGTCAAAATCTAAATCAGCATCAGGATAACAATCGATATATATATATATATATATATATATATATATATAATTGATATTTTTAATCAAAAACTATGTATAAACTACAGTAAGTACAAAAAACCCATCTCTAACATATCTGTTACAAATAAGTAACTATAGACCAAGACTAAGGATAAAAATAGTAGGTAACTTATAGCTATAATGGTATAATAGGGATGAGGGAAATATTGGTATACAAAAATCATAATTAAATATAATATATATATATATAAATAGTAGTAGTTTGAAAATCCAATGAACGAAAAGTAAGAAGCTGCAACACGATAAACCTAATTTTCTAAAACACCCACAGAATAAAATATAAAACAGCAAATCATCAATCAAATGAAAAAAAATACAAAACACAAGTTATCAAGTTATAGAAAATCAACAAAATTCAATGGTATGGAAACGAATAAAAAGAAACTTAAAAAATCAAGCTATATCGCTATACACGTGAAAAAAGGGCTAAGCCTAAAAAAATGGAAATGTTCACTTCGTAAACTTCATTTTCAAGTCCAAGTATTTTGATGAAGCAAACACAAAATATGTATGTTTCTGAAGAAATAGATAGATTATATCTATAAACTATTTCTACTTGGACGACATACATAAAGAAGGAATAAAAAAGAAAACATGAATACCTGGAAAATGCACAGCATATGTACAAACGAGTCGAAACCGGGAACTCTGAATGAAGAGACCAGTGTTGCCATTCACAAAGAAAAAAGAAAAAATGATCTACTGTTGCCATTCGTAAGAATTGAAAAACAGTAAAGCGAAAAGGTAAGAAAAAGTAATAATATACAAAAAGAGCTAATAAAAGGTGGGCCTAATAATAGTAATACTGACGTTGAAGAGGATGTAAAAATAAAAGTATTAATAATACAAGAGAATGGAGATGTCTGGCTAATATAAGATACTATGAATAGAATTATAAGATACTATGAAAAGAATTATAAAAATCCAGCTATTCTAAATTTTTTAACAATACCATTTACTAAATATGAGGGATATATATAAATTACTGGTAATTTTGAGATTATTTATATGCATAGCATGAAATTTTTTATCAGATAATCTATAAATTCTAAAAAGCTGATTAAGTATAATTATATATATATATAATATGAAAGAGCAAAAATGAGAAAAGGCAATAATAATTAGTTCAAGATAATAGATCAACACATGAAGAACAATCAGTTGAAACTACATAAAAATAGCGGTTAGTTCGAAATTGTACTCTCGTCAGGACAGCCATACAATCTGAATTAAAACTTAAAGAATAGCCAGTTTCTGACAATGGCGATAGTCTTTGACTATAGGTCCCATTGGAACTGGCTAATGGAAGGAGAAATAATAAAAACTATAAATATAAAAATCAGAAATGTAAACTTACAAGTACAGTCGCCACATGTGAGTCGAAATACAGCTAAACATACAGTAACAACATATGTAATACATCTAATTGTTAAAGCGAGTGGAAACCAGAATGATCATAATATTGAATGTGAATGGAAATTTTTTTTAAATGAAGACTTTCAAAAATAGTAATAAGTATAGGACTCAGGACTAGTGAAAGTAGTTTTTTAAAAATAGTAATCAGTTTTAGACTCAGGACTAGTGGGAAGTTAGGTTATAAGAATAGGTGAAATTCACAAAAATGAGTTATTCAAGCAAGGATAAACAATGCAATTGTAAAATTACTACATATATACAGGGTGTCCCCAAAACATTGACCTCTGCTTTTATTCCTTAAATATTGATCTTAGACATATATAATAAATTACAAAGTTACGTAAAAGAAAGGTACAGAATTTTATGAAATTGATAAAAATTTTCAGGGGATTAAATTTGAAGAAATACAAATTTAAATTTTTATACGGCTCCCGTACAAAAACATTTCCAATGAGTAAAATGTGCCCTATACACTAATAAGGTCATGTACAAAATTTGAGCATTTTATCATAAAAAGTCTCAGAGATATGTTTAAACAAAGTTGGTGAGGGATTAATCACAAACTAAAATGTAAATGTTTACAGCAAGAGTACAAATGACGCAATGCAGAAATGTATCATAGGCAAATAATATCTGCCTCTTATCTTTAATGGACCTTTGGCATGGATGGAAAGCATTTTGAGCAAGCTTTGTAATCTTTGTAAAGTTATTATTTCTACACAGTCTTCGAAAAGTGGTTTAAGTCAGCATTTTTGTCTTTTCATATCTCTGGGACGTTTTATGATAAAATGCTGAAATTTTGTACATCACCTTATTAGTGCATGTGGCACATTTTACTCGGAAATGTATTTGTACAGGAGCCGTATAAAAATTTTAATTTTGTATTTCTTAAAATTTAATTCCCTTGAAAATTTTAATCGATTTCATAAAATTCTGTACCTTTTTTTACGCAACTTTGTATATATGCACGCAACTTTCTTATATATGTCTATATATTTTTTACGCAACTTTCATATATATGTCTAAGATCAATATTTAAGGAATAAAAGCCAAGGTCAATGTTTTGGGGACACCCTGTATATATATATATATATATATATATTTGAAATGTAATAATAAGAATTATGTAAAAATTAAAAAAAAAAAAAAAAAAAAATACAATTCAAGTAATATTAACATCACCATAGAAGCAAATTCACGGCCATAATGCCGATAAGAGAAAAGAACAGAACCTTCCCAAATTCTATGATTAATCAGAATTAAATTCATCTTCAGGTCTGAGTATTTAATTCTAATTAACCCAAACAAATGCCTGTTTCAGATTAAGCAATAGTACATTACTATAAATGCTTAAACTCAGACTACAGGCATGAAAAAATGAAAAAAGGATACATTAAGAAAATTGTATTACCATGCGGCATGAACCCTTCTTTTTCTACCTCGTGTATACATGATCAACCTCAACAGCTTAATCTAGAAGCACCGGAATGAACAAGTCGAAATTCTACCAGGGAGGCAGTACGAACGTTCACGGAAATACTCCCAAACCCGTCCAGTGAGTCTAAGCTGGAGACTGGACAAGCAATTCAGAATACAACTTCCCAAACATGCAGAACTGAATATGAATATGAATCAAAGATGAAAATTCCTACTAAACAAGTAATTCATAGGAAAACTGGATAATCGAGAATGCCACTATACACCATTATAAGGGCGCTCAAAACGTAGTTTCAATACTGACAAAAGTTACATTTTTTTGCGAAAATAAAATTCAAAACATTAATGTTAATGCATCTTATTTTCCGATTTTTTGATTTTTCTAATGTTTTTGACTTAGTTTATTATTTTTCATTTTTATTTATTTATATAATTAATAAATAATTATATATAATATACACATATACATATACATATATATACATATATATATATATAAATAAAAATTGAAGGATTTTAATCGAAAATTATGCATAAACTACTGTATGTACAAAAAAACCCATCTCTAGCATATCTGTTACAAATGAGTAACTATAAGCCAAGACTAAGGATAAAGATAGAAGGTAACATATCACTACAATGGAAAGGGGGATGAGAAGAATATAGGATTCAAAAATCACAATTAAAAGTATATAAAAGTAAATAAAAATAAAACTCGGCAAAAATGAGAATAGGCAATAATAATCAGCTCAAGATAAAAGATTAAGAATAGAGAACAATCAATTGAAACTACACAAAAAATGGCGGTTAGTTCGAAATTGCATTCTCATCAGGACAGCCATACAATTCGAATTAAAACCGATAGAATAGCCAGTTTCTGACAATGGCGATAGTATTTAACTATAGATACCATTGGAACTGTCTACTGGCTAGTGGAAGGAGAAAAATAAATCAATTGAATTATACAAAGCTGAAAAACAATACCTCCTCGAACTGTAATATGAAATCACAAGAATAGCACCACGTGTAAGATAAACTAGTGACTGTGCATTTCACCTCACTTCGTCAAAGCGAGTGGGCGAGCATTTCACCTCACTTCGTCAATGCGAGTGGGAATGAATACAATTGAACGATACATAATATGTATGGAGACTTTCGAAAATAGTAAACAGTATAGGACTCAGGACAAGCGGAAAATAGTCATTCGAAAATAGTAAACAGTATTAGACTCAGGCCAAGTGGTAAGTGAGGTGATAAGAATGGGTGAATTTTCAAAAATGAGTTAACCAATCAAAGATAAATAATGCATGTGTAAAATTATTACGTGGTATATTTGAAATTATTAATAATATTATTTACAAATACTTCCGGATATAGGTAGTTTTGACAAATGCGTTTAAGATTATTGATGTGGAGAAAGTGAAACTGAGGATCAGAAAGTCGATGTATTCGAAATAGCTGGTTTAAAATGATGTTTCTAAACAATTGAATAGAATTACAAGAATGATATGATAGCAGCTTTATGATAGTGAAGTTGTAAGAATCTTTTTTATCATATAGATTGGTGATTACATGATTATTGGGGGTATCTAAATTTAGGTCTAAAAAATTAACAGTTTGACTAACGCAGGGCTCATTAGGAATTAATTCTAGGTTAGACGGGTAAAAATCAATATTAATGGGATAGGAATCATCAATGATAATACAAATTAAGTCGTCAACATATCTATATATAATATATGAATTAGAGTTAAAATGACATTCATAATAATAAAGATATAAGTTAGCGAGTATACTACTACTACAGCCACCTTGTGGTACACCAGATGTTTGTAAATAAATGTTATCACCTTGGATAATATAATTGTTGTATAACACAAAGTGCAAGAGCATAGGAAAATTTTTGACATTAAAAGCATCATGATTGGAAGATATATAGTCATGATAAAGAGAGATAATAACTTTATGTAAATCTTTAATGACAATATTATTAAATAGGTCTTTAAAATCAAAGGTTTGGAAACAAGAATTTGTGGTAACTTGCTAAGGTGATTAACTAAATCAAAACTATTGTTCAAAATGAAATATCCTGAATTCCTGAATTTAAGAGATTCATTAATTCGATTTAAACAGTTAAGCAAGTACTTACTAGCTGTAGTGGTAAAGGTATTATGTCCACAAGTGACTGTTCTAAAACTGAGAGGTGATTTGTGGAATTTAGGAACCAAAGTAACATAAGGAAATTTAAAAAACTTACAATTAATATTTAATTGTGTATATAATTTTAGCATTTTAGTTTTGATTTGGATAGACTGATTATGAATGGGTTTAAAAATTTGATTATCTTTTAAGTAATTCTGTAACAGAGAAACATAATATTTTTTACAAATGATGTCATAATTATTAGAATCTTTATCTACATAAGTTATTACAAAATGTTGTTGTAGTTCTTTGATAGCAGATAGGAGTTGTTTATAAGGATACCTAGGCTTCGTTAATTTAGTGTTTATAATAACATTTTTAAGTAGATGTAAGGTCGTATACTTTCATAGATTGAATGCTTCAATAGGAATAGAATGTGAACAAGCAAGTTGATATATGAATTTATCAAAATCAAATGATAGAGACTGAAGAAGTTGTTTAGGGTGATGGCAGAATGGAATGCGAAATTTAGACCCTTTATTCATAATATCCCTAAGTATATCATCCTGAACTATACTGAGATCCCCAGTAATAATGTGACCATGAGTGGAGTTGACAAAAGGGGAAGATTTTGATTGCTGCATACACATGATGTAAGATCATCGGAGTTTAATGTCCTAGAAACTTCATTGTAATTGTAAATAGTTCTACCAATTGGTAAATTATATTTGAATGATTTTTGTATTTTGATATCATTTACTGGTAACAAGTGCTGATGTTTTGCAAATAAATTATTGAAGTTAAGAGAATTAAGAATAGGGTGTTTAAAAGAAATTACACAGTAAGCTATTTTAGTATGTGGATTTGGTGAATGGAGTAGGTGGTAATTTAAGAAATTTGTACGTGAAAGAAGCAAATCAAAAAATAAATGTTTAAAATGCTCATGAGTTAATTTTAATTTTAAAAAATTAGTATAAACAATACTTAATTTGCTTTTTCTGACTTTATATAACCATGTTCTAACAGGTAGAAAATTGAAAGTTTGAGAATAATTATATTGTAATTTTAAAATGTCTGCTTTGTAATCAATAGTTTTACTTAAGTTACTTTTTCCTTTGCCACGCTTATATCGCTTTTTACTAGGAGATGATGACTTTGAATAATGAAAAAGATGTTTATATACTGAAGATTTATGAGAATTGTATTCAAAACTATTGTTAACAACATTATTATTATTATAAATATGATTTAAGCCATAGGGGAAGAGAGTTTTATATTTTTTAATGTAATAATTTTCAAATACTAATCTATCCGTGAGTGAAATTTTAATATCTAAAATATGAAGGGATACATTTTTAAATCCGTGTGTAGCAAAGTGCTGATATTCAAATTGATTTTTGGTAGGGAGGTCATTAAAGACTTTATGGTCAAATTTTTTAATATGATCCCTGTGGACATTCATTCTCAGATGTAAAGGGTTGCTGGTTTGGCCAATATAGGATAAGTTACAAATAGTACAATTAAGTTTGTATATGCAATTAAAAACTTTGCAGAATTTTTGTGAAGTGGAATTATTATTAATTTGTAATGGGTCAGCATAAGGACAAGTTTTGCACCTAAGATTGTTGCATCTATTGAAGGAATATGATTTAGATTGAGAGAAGGTATGGTATTCTTCCAAATCGTCTATAACGCTTAATTGGTCAATGTTTGTCGATCTATAATTATCCCAATTCATAATAATAATAGACCGGACACTAGGTAATGAAGAAAATTTACATCACGAATTCTAATTAAAATTCCCAATATAAACCCCTTCAAAAACTATTTTGTCAGGTACGAATTTCAAATTTTAACTAATACCATAAGAATTGAATCGAAATTTTGGAGAGTAACAAAACAAGCATAGTAGAAAAGAGATTTTCATACGAAATATTCATAAATAAGCGAAGTGTGGACAAATAATTATATTCATCCGGAATGGAAGATATACATATATATATATATATATATATATATTTTTTTTTTTTTTTTTTATGTTAGTCACTATAATTGGGAATGTTTTCTAGTTTTCTAGGATGCTATCGAGTGAAATTTGATACACTGAGTTGATAATTTTAATAACAAAATTGGGGGGATATGCATTATTAGTCGCTGTACTCAATAATTCCATAAAATGCGCTAATTTATAATATTCATCACAAATTTTATTGATTCTAAGAGCCTGGTTTATTATAATATTTCTAAATACAGATATATGCAGACAAGAGTCAAAATGTTGAATTTTTGATGTATTAAATTTAAAATCCTGTCTTTTATCATACAAGTTTATAACCATATTACAATTTTGTAAATTTAAATTTAAATCTAAAAAGTTTGCAACATTTGTGTCATTATTACTTGCATTTAATTGTAAATTTTTTGGATAAAAGTTTAATACTATAGGGATATTATTATTTGGGGATACACATAAAATGTCATCTAAATATCTAAACATGTGCATATTATGCAAGCTTGGATTATATATATATATATATATTAATGAATTTTTTGTTTTAATCACAATTACATTATGAACAAATTTGAAGAGAAATATCATCTAATATGTTTGTATCTGATTCAGCTAACTCTTCATTTCGACTATTTTTCTTTATTTGTAAAGTGTTGCAATAAACATATTAAAATAATTTAACAATAAATACTTTAAAAGCAGCCCAACTGTCAATAAGTAGCCAAATATAGATCTGAGTGCAAAAATCTATTTTCATACTTTTCATTTTATTTATTTATTTTATTTATTTATTTTTTTTTTGTTTACCCATTTTAGTTAGAGCAACTACACAGACTGTCCAATATCATATATTTTTTACAGTGTAGAAAAGGTGGATTGGTTGTTTCTATTGAGTATACTACTGAGTATACTACTAGGTACTTACCCAAGCAGTGTTGGATAAGCCTTGGTTTACCCAGTCCTTCTGTCCTTCCCCTGGATAAACCTAAATTTATCCAATTTCAGACCTTACCCATAACATATATAAATATATTACTTACTCCCACATACTATCTTCTTTGAAGAAATGGCTTGTAGATATAGACATTTCAAAATCATCAGGATTTGTGTGATACCTCTGCAATTCTTCTTTGTAATCTTCTGCCACATAACAAAGTTGCTCCAGTATATACCTTGCTAAGAAGGTTTCAACATCACTAACTACACTGAAAAATATAGTCATAATTAGTTGCAAAATGTTTTCATTTGGAAATTTCTTTCAACAGATATGATGCTGATATTGGCAGTCAATAAAATTTACAGGTAGAATCTAAAACTCTTAGTTTAATAATACACCAAAATTATTTTTCCTATTTCCTCTCCTTCCATTCCCAGATGTATTGTTAAAACTGGCTTGGTTTAGTTACCTCATTTGAAGATGCCAGTAGTCGCTTCCACTGTGCAAGTACAGTAAGAGTTTTTCAAATAAAAGTGTACAAAACACAAGCGTCATATGTTAAGCAGTATATCTCTTCAAAACTTTGCCTTAGAAAATTTATATATGAATTTTATAATAAAATTCGTAATTTGCTTTTTCAAAATAAACATTCTCATGAAGCTGAAAGCATTAAAATTATTTTAGTCTATTTGAAAGGGCCTTCACTTAAACCAATGTTTAAGAGGATAGGTCATGTTGATATTTGTCTATTAGAAAAATTTTCACAATTTTGGGTCTATTTGTACTGAGATTGTTAAGATTTAAATTGTGTTCTTCGGTAGCTTTCAATGTAGAACATAGAGTCTCTGCAAGTGACACTGGTTTCGGGTTTTTGTGTGTAGTGGTGGTGGTGGTGGTGGTGGTGTGGGGAGGGGGGGGGAGTTGTATCACAGCCTTTGCACAGATGTACAAGGATTGCATGCAATTTTCCCTGTTACTTATACAAATAAAATTAATTTATTATATTATTCTATACAACTACCCTACTTTAACTCCTGTACAATAACAGGTGCATTTTCTAGTAATAGGATATATCTTAGTCTATAAAAATAAAATATAATGTCTGTGTGTTCTTTATGCTTCTAGAGTAATTATCAGGGGGGGGGGCATGCCTAATTATGGAATTTGATGTGCAGACAAAATGGTCAGTGTCTACCTACATAATTTACTGTCAAGTAGCTTTTATTTTAATTATATATAATTCGAAATTTTAAATGTTTTCTGTGTAAATGAATGGAGATATCAACAAAATTTTGCTCCACTTGGTGTCTGTTTCCTCTTTCCTCCACTTATATAGATAGATAAAGAAAGAAAAAGCAGGACATTGATTGTTCAGGAGAGACATATATCAAAGTGGCTCTCCACATCAATGTCCTCTTAAGAGCTGAAAAAGTATGCACATGCTGATTCTACCATAGCAGCAACAGTTATCGGATAGACGTATCTATCTGCTATTTTCATTATAGACATTTGCCGCTTTTCAAATCTTTAAGGCCCTAACTAACTAGATTCCACTATTCACTGCAACTTTAAATTTGGCATATTGTTGTCTTTTGTGATACATTTTGGTTCTTTGGATTATGAACTTTAATGAGCCAGCCCATCTTAACCCTGTCTTAAGAATGTTCTCGTTTTTTGGGAATAACTTGAGAACTGGAACAGCTAAAAAGTTCAAATTAATATGCCATTGTCTATTGTGGGTATATATATTTTAATTCTTTGGATTCTGAACTTTACCGATCCTGCCCATTTTGGGCCCACAATAGTAATTTGCATGTCTTTTGGGAATGACTTCAGAACTGGAGCAGCTAGAAAGCTATAATTAGGCATATCTTATCTTTCATTCTATATTTTTATATTTTGGATTTTGTAACTTGGTAGTCCAGCCCGTAATAGGAAGTTACATTATTTGAAGAATAACTCGAGAACCGAAGCAAGTAGAAAGCTCAAGTTTGGTACTAGTTATCTTTCATAATATATTTCCTTTGGATTTCAAACCTCACCGGTCTAGCCTGTCCAGGACCCATCCTACAAAAATACTTTTTTTTTTCTTTTTTTTTTTTTTGGCAATTTAAGCGAGCAAAACTCAAATTTTAAAGATCCACACAAATACTTATTTTAAAATAAAGAAAAATGTAGACAACAAATTAAAATAATTTTGGTTCCTGGTTTTATGTCTCTCCAAATTATTTTATCATGCTTTGCCACGAATGATCAAAAAATTAAAAATATCTTTGTAAACAAAACATTCAATTTAGCACTGTAGAAATAACACAATTATTAAAAACTCACATTTCTATAAAACTTCAGATGAATGCTTTCAACGCGAAAGTGGCCTAGTCTAGCCGGTTATAGTGAAACAATGTGCCATGCAGCCCGTGCTCAGCCTGGGGGGTCATATCAGTCCAAAAATTGACATACCTGGCCATTGTAAACCTCTAGTGTTAGATAACCAACCCAAGTTCTTACTGTTTAACAATGTGCCAGCCGTGAAAACTTTTAATGTTCAACTGCCTAGAATGATAAGGTCCTTATTCAGTCCATGAACTAGGCCAGCAGAAATGCATGGATGTTCCTGGCCAGTGATTGTGATTGGATGATTATATTCATTGGAATGTTCTCTATGTTGATTAGAATTTTCTTGAATCAAATCAGCCCTCAAAATACTACTACCTTTTTGTACTTGCTTTGAGTGTTGCTCGATGGGCCAGTCCAACCCTGCATCCACTAATGAACTGTTTTTGCCATTTTGACACCCAAAATTTTATGTTTTTGTTTATCTCTATTATTTATTTATTGATTTTTTTTTTTGTATGTCCCCATGCTAGTGTCTTTTGTTATACCCCATGATGTGTTAGAGTTTCAATAAATTTGAATAAATAATTTTGTTTTACCACTGTTTCCGCTTTGTTTCTGAATTTTTGGACATGAGTGTAACTTCACTTACCATAGCACTTTAAAGAAATATATAATTTTAATATCTGGTACTTTTAGAACGTTTAAGACGGAGTCGATTTTGATATACTTTCCGTTCAACTAGCAGCGAGCACTCAGTGAATGTTTGACTCTACAGAGTATAGACAAAAAATAATGCACTCAACGCAATAAAGATTCTATTGCATATTGAGATATATACACTGAAGAAATGCAAGTGTATTTTCTATGTTATATAAATTACAATAAGTGTATTTTTAATGTTATATAAATTATATTTTTAATGTTATATAAATTATGTACTTTTATGTTTTATAAATTAAGTTTATTTATCAGATTCAATACAGTCGGTCGACAGAATCTGACACCAGCTGGAACAAATGGAACATTCAGTGTAGTTCCTCAGGGTCCAATGCCAGCCAAACAAAAAATTTGGTGTCTGACCCCAGGGACCAATGCTGTCTTGAACGTGTTAAACATATTTTTGAAAACTTCAAATATTTTTTATACAAAGCATTTATTTAGCAAGTGCTATGCAAGGAAATTAGAAAAAAAGGAAATTACAGAATACTGTAAAAATCCAGTCCATCTAGTATTAGAACACAAATAGAAATGATCTATCTTATTAGTTTCTATCCAACCATGTTTGTATGTTGATGTACATCCTGTAATTTAAAATACTAATTCTTGATCTAGAAACTTGTGGCTTTTTTTAAATATAGGAGCTAATAATTTGAGCATGGACCCAAAACATTCAAAAAGTAAAAATAAAATTAATAGAGTTTTAATTATTTAATATTAAAGTAAAATTTTGAGGGATTTTGAGACTACCAATTCCATGTTTACAAGGAATACAACCAGCTAAAGGGCTTTGAGAAAGAACACATAATAAGCTTTCATTAGGCCATCATGGCCTAATTTGGAGATAAGCCATCATGGCCTGCTAGCAATTGTGAATCCTGATTTGAAAGCAGTTCATGCCAAAATGCATCTTACATCAGCCCCCCCCCCCCCCCCACACACACACCTCCACCCCGAGTTATGGATTGCATTACAATACTTAAGGGATTTAATGGTAGCAAAAGTAATTAATGTTACTGCTATTGTGTTAAATATATTATAACTAGAGCAGGGTTTTTGCCACAAATTTGGTATTGCAGCACTATACCAAATTCTATCACAGTATTTACTCTGTCATTATATTCTGAAAATTTTCCCCATTAGATTATGTCTGAGACAATATGGGATGGCGTCTAGAAGGATGCTTTCTAGACTTCCTCTTAGGTTTTTACTTTTATGTTTTCTATATTCATGTTTGTAAAAATTGAAACACCATGAAGCAATCATGCGATTGAGCTGAAACTTACAGCAAATGCAAATTTGGGTAAGCTATGCAAATGGTTAGAATTTCAGAGTTACCATGCATGCATGGGCTGAGCAGAGTCCTCTGAACTGCTGTTTTAGCTGTATATAGAGAGCTGTAGCGAGATGTTGAAAATAGTCTATGGTTGTCTGCCAACAGTAAACGTTTCATGAGAAGTCATTATGCCTCTACGATGACAGAGGGTGCCATATGAGCAAGTTACAAAGTTTGAACAAGAACAAATGATCAACCTTTATGCAGGGTTTTTTTCTTATCATATAACAGCAGCTTGTATAGAGCGCAATGCCACGACAGTGATGCCAGTGTGTAAACAATGGACTGAAAATAACCAGATGATGACCATCTTGACAGTTAGCAGAATGCTGGAGCAATGCTAAAGGTGTTTTATTGTCTGCTCCAACAATTCATTGGCGTCTACTGCACTGTGGACTGTGTGCAAGAATTCCTTTATACAGGATTTCCCTGATGCAAAACCATCAATGCCTGCAGCTACAATGGGCTCATCATAGACACTGGTGTGCCAATTGGCAATAAATCGTCTTTTTGCGATGAATCCAGCTTTAATTTGGGGTACAGTGATGGCCACATCCATTTTAGATGCTATAGTGGTGAATACCATCTTCTGGAGTGTGTTATCCAACGTTATACTGGACCAACGCCAAGAGTGATGGTCTGGGGCACTATTGGGTATCTTGGACAATCTCAGCTGCTAAGAATTGTGGGTAATCTCAACAGCAACTGGTACATCAGAGAAGTTCTGGAGACCGAAGAGAGAGAGAGAGAGAGTCTTACTCTTCCTTCAATGCATTCCTGGAGCTGTATTTCAACAGGACAATGCCCACTCACATGTTGCTAGGAATGTCCAAGATTTCTTTTCAACACAACAGATACAGCTTCTTCCTTGGCCTGCCTATTCATCAGATATGTCGCCTATTGAACATGTCTGCGATTTTGTCAGTCGGCATCTACTTGTTCCATAGCTAATATAGCTGAACTTTGGCTTTAAATAGAAGCAATCTGGAATGCTCTTCTTCAGGTTGAAATTCAAAATCTGTTTGATTCGATGCCACGTCGTATAGATGCACTTATTGCTGCATGTGGTGGCTTCACCAAATACTGATTTTTGACATGTAATATTGTTTTTTGCTTTGTAAATTTAATTATTTATTTAATTGTTTACATGTCATTTGTGGAATAAATTTCATTCAATTCTGATGATTCCTTCATGATGTTGCAATTTTTATAAACAGGAGTTTATTTATCGCTTGGCAATGATTTCCTTCTTGGGTCAGGTGATGGTTGGTGGTATTTATTAGCAGATACCTTTTGTTTATGGGGCATATTTCTTAAGCCATTACTAACAAAGTACTTTTATTTCAGATCATTTATTTCATTATATAGTTTCCTACCAATTCAAGTTTTACTGAGGTAAATGTACACATGATGAATATACCATCAAATTTTTCAGTCTTTTGCTTTCTTGCTTTTAGTTATTTTTTATTCTATATCCTCCCTATTAAAATTGTGTCTCTAGAGATAGAGGCGGGAATGATCCCGAGTTTGCATTTTCTATTACCTAGTTCCTTAAAAATATTTTATAATTTTGTACAGAAGATATTTACACTTATAGTATGATATTTGTAATATGAATACTTGTGTTTGCTCTAATGGGCATAAGATTATTAGTATTATAGTAAAATGAAATTCTGATTGTTTTAATTTACCTTATATTTTTTTCTGCTAAAGCATGCTTTAAATGATGTATCATTCTCTGTCCCCCATATGGCAGTCTTGTAACACCACTTTCAACAATATAACCTAAATAAAATTGATAATTAAAGTTTGTAACAAATCAAGCAGTTCAATACATAATGAAATTACATTTATGAGAGCAATGGTATTAAATTTTTGAAAATAATAGTAACACTAGCAGGTTTTGCCTGCTGGTGGCATGCACAGATGTAGAAGACAATGTCTGGGAGGGATGCTTTAGTCATGATTAGTCACTGAACGTCTGGCACATGCAAATAAATAATCCACAACATGCCCCCTGGCTTGAAATCTTCAGGGTTTAAAACTTACACGAAATTAACATATAAATACTAACAATGATAACAGTGAAACCATGTAAAAATTGCATAAATCACATAAGTCCAATTAAATGAAAGTTTAACAGTTCGTGGGAAGAATATATGACATTAAAATAGGTCTCTTTAGGTTTACAGTACTAGTGAGCAAATTAACAACCCAAACTTGATTGTCCTTTTTAGGATATAATTTGTCAATACGGCCCAGTTTCCAGCACATAGGGGTAGATTCTCATAATTAATTCATTTTTAACTAGTCCAAATTCACCTACCTGGAGGTCCCCTTTTATACTCTACCACTTAGTTGTTTGGTGTATTCTAGATAGATATTCAAAATTCTATTATCTTGTCTATTCAAGACAAGATAGATATACACAAGATAGATATTATATAATTATATAATTATCTTGTCTATTCAAGAATGCTTGCGAAGCTAATTCCGGTGGTTGGTGAGCGCTAGTGAGCAGAGAGGAGCCCCTAGTAAAAAAAAAAGCTAGCTACAGATGCCAAGTCAAAGATGTCATTAAAAGTTAGGTATAGAACAAGCATTTAATGGATAAATTTGAGAATACGTAGTTTTTTATTTTAGATTTCGACGAATTTTGTGGGCTATTTCGCAAAATAAGGCAGGTTATTTTTTTCCAAATCGTACCAAAATCCAATCAGCGACTCACAGTAACTCACAAGTGACTTATCTACCGAATTTTGGGAAATTCGGTCCATTAGGTTTTCAGCTACAGTGGATTTTCATATGACGGCGTCCTTTTTAACACTTTACAACATCATTGAAAAGTGTTTATGACTTTGTTCATTCATTCTGTCTGTCCATTAGCATGATAACTGCTGTAAAAATGACTTCATCAAAATGAAATTTTAGCATGTTGTTCAGATGGTCTGTGGGACTTATGGAAATATAAATGAATAACATTACCAAATTAGTTTCGGGTTGAACCCAGGTTGAAAAAATGAAATACATTGAACCCTATGGGACCTAATATTTCAAACATTTTTTAAGCAAATTTAAAATTCACAAATTGCGTCGAAAATTTTAGGAAATATTCAAATTATCCCATAAAATATATAAAAAAATTTCAGCAAAATATATTTAGTAGTTTTTTAAATAAAAATTAAAATAATAATTACACCCATTATATGAAGAGATCACACGACCCACTTCAAAATAAAATATAGCATCTATCTTGTATCAAAATCATGATTTTTAAAATACTTTTTAATTTATATTTAGTGTTGTATTCGTCCTAAAACCTCTTTGCTTTTTCTTAATTTCTGTGCATCAATATTCTAAACAACGTACAATATATTTGAGTTTAAATGATCATCAAACTTTGATTATTTCTGCAACGAAGCCTAATTTTCACTTATGGATATTGTAAACACATCAAGCTATAAGATGAGTTGTATAAGAATTGCTGAATTTTTTTAAAGCAAAATTATTTAGCTCTGGAGTCTGCAATATAGTTGATATGAATGAAACAGCCCTTGATTTTACATAGAGAACAGATGATTTTATAGCACACTTTTTCGATGAAGTTTTAAGCATAGAGTTAAATTACTTTTACTTCCATAGTTTGAAGTTTTTAGGTAAAATATATTATTGTAGTATTGTGATGAATGAAAGGAATAGAATAAAAGTTTATGAATGAAATATTTACTGCTTTTTCACAGAGAGCCAGGCGAGCCAACTGCCGTACCGTGCTGAAAAACACCGGTTCTCGTTAGATCACCGAAGTCAAGCAGCATCGGGCGTGGTTAGTACTGGGTGGGTGACCACCTGAGAACAGCGCGTGTTGTTGGCACATTTTGGGCACGGTAGCCCGGTGGTTTGCGGGCTGGATTTGCATGCTGCCACAACTGCCGCCATGTTCATGCGGAGTACGATCACGTTAAACATGTGGGTCCGTAAGTCCTTCCGAGAGGTTGGTGGTAGGGGAAGGAGGGTATGGTCCCTGTGGATGCCTCCCCCACTGGGTTCTGGTCAAAATTGGGTGGCACTTCCCGGCCGTCCAAACAGTTACCTTACACCTTTCTGGTAGGTCGGACGGTTTGGGTCTCAACAACAACAACAGAAAGCCAGGCGATTTATATTTCAATAACGTCATTTGAATAAAGTTCATTTTTTTGATGAAGTTTTCAAATATAATAAATTATTGTAGTATTGCAATAATTTTAAAAATATTACCGCTGAAGGTATCGAGATTTTTAAATAAAATTGCATTGCAGTTGGAAAGTGTTTTATAATTAATGCTTTATGTATGATTGATTTTTCTTGTTTTAATTCTGATGTAGTTTACAAGTTATTCTACTTTTTATGCATTTCTGAAGTGAAAACTGTTCTTCTGTATCGACGCATCCATCGAGTTCCTCTGTCTCGTACCGCAAAAACTACAACATATAAAAATATGAAATTTGGTACATTTTCAGAGCAATAATATGGAAACAATGTGAAATAAACTGTTTTTTAAATTGAAATAGCTCACGAAGCAAGCACCAGCGAGTAGGAGGTGAAGCCTCCCAACTCGCAAAGCAAGTTACAGATATTTGGGGAGCTTAGCTAGCATGGAATCTCCCCTAGTAGTTAAAAAAAACTAAAAATTGTTTTAAAACAAAGAACTGTGCTCAAAAACTTGTTTTAGAACCTGGGAGTTAAAAGAAATACGCAGCTTTAGTAATCAGAAAATGTACATATAATTTTAATAATATATCATCACACAACTGGAAATCAACTCGAATTAAGCAATAAAATAATTTTAAAAAATGCCTTCAGGAAATTAGAAGTTGTTAAACTGCTTCCTTCCTCGATTCAAGACGACACCCAAATTGAGGAGCCGTGAATTGATAGCAGCTTTAAGGAAACATAATACCATAATCCTTTAAAGGATTATGGTATTATGTTTCCATACATTATCTTTTTAAGGAAATAATACCATATTCCATATATACCATAATACCATATTCCTTTCACAAAGCAAAAACTAATTAACTTTAAACATTAAAAAAACTTATTAATTTTGATGTATTCGTCCAATTTGACAATAACAGCTTACAATTCTGTACTAGCTCAACAGTATAGAGTCTTGGCTGGCCAGTACGAAGATAAATGCTTCGACTCCCGGTTGGGGCAGCAAGGTTCTTTTCAACATTGAAATTTAAAATACAGTAGAAAAAATCTTGTTAAATAGTACTTTCGTTGGGAATTTATTATTTTTATTAATTTCATCGCAATTTTATACTACCTAAAAAAGATTACTTAAAAGATTAGAATGCTCATTTTGAGGGCAGGAGAAGAAACAGATTTCCTAAGGCAAGGATATTTGAGTCCTGCTGCTAAGAGAAAGATACCAAGCAGATTGTTCACACTCTCAGGCTATATATGTCCCTGCGGTTTAAGCTGTTTTCTTTGAAGATTCTTATAGAAAAAAATTGTGCACTGCACAATAAGAAACTCTCAGTAACTGCCACAGATACAGATTGGTGTGAAAAAAATGTGGCCTTTAGAATATTGGGGGACTCAGCCCATCTTGGAAAATTATTGGGGGGGGGGGGGCTCAAGCCCCATGGGTCCATACAACTCCATGCCCATGCATTGGCCCCATGCCCATGCATTGGCATCTTTATTGGCTGTATTAAACAGAAAGCACAAAGACTGAAGGATTTGGGACACACCTTTACCGATGTGTGTGTCATTTCAAACCATCTGTCATATGTCTGATGACTTCCAAGGGATTGTCCAGATCCTCTACCGGCTTCCAGATAAGGAGTTCAAGCTTGAGAAGATTAAATCCGAGCTCTTGGCCGAGGAAGACCGCCTTGCCCAACAGCAAAGGGATCAAAACCTCAATGTGAGTACTGCTTCGGCCTTTAGAATCTTTTGACTCTAAATGTAAAAATGTATATAAAATTTCTAATGCATCTCATACTAATTCTAAATTTAAGTCAAAGGACAAAAAAATAGGGCCTTGTCATTTATGTAAGAAATTTGGCCATTTAAAAGTTAATTGTAAAAAGTTCCATGCTAATATTAGTGAAGTAATAGAAAATAATTTGTTTCTCACTAGAAAATTACAATGTTGATTCTATCGACAAATTCAGCTGGGCAGACACAGCAACAACTAGACATTTTTATAATAACATAAATTTGTTTTCAAAAGTTAAAAGGTTAGAAGGTACATCAATGTCCTTAGCTGCTGGTGATTATGAAAGCCCAATTGAAGGTGTCGGTACAATAAAAATGTTTGTTAATTACATTGGAATGAAAAACCAAATAATTTTATCAAATGTAATGTACTCTTCTGAACTTAGAAGAAACTTAATTGCTGCCTCAGTTCTAGAGGAAAACAAATGTAGTTTTATGTGTGCTAATGGTAAACTTCGGTTTTACACACCAGAAGGCAATTCTTCCTGGCCGTCCAAATAGTTGCTCAAGTCCATTGGATGAGTCAGCCTGTCTGGGTTTTCAACACCAGAAGGCAAGAATTGGTTTTATGCCAAAAGAAATGAGGGTCTGTATTTTCTCAGATCTCTCTCAGTATGATCAGTTAATTGTAGTTAATTAAAGTTAATTGTAGTAGTAATGTTGAGAATTTAAAGATTAAAAGTGTTAAACCTCTAGATAAAAAGCATAAAGTTGTAAAATCTAAAGAAAAGATTGGTAAAAGTGAAAGTAGTAATTTTAAAGTGAATGATTGTAATGATAATGCTTTAAAAGTAAAAAATGTAAATCATAAAGTTAATTTTAAAGTTAATAGTTCTAATGTTTTTAAAAGTAAAACTGTAAGCCATAATAGTAATTTTAAAGTTAATTATTCTCTAATGATATTTTTAAAAGTAAATGTTGCTAATGACAAAGTTTTTAAAAGTAAGATTGTATGTAACAGTAATTTTAAAAATGCTAAGGCCAGTAAGATTTTGAATAGCAGAAATGTAAGTTCTAGTAGTACTAGTAAGTAAGTTTTTAAAAGTAATGATGCGCTAAGCCTTGTAAATTTTATGATTTTAAAAGTAAAAGGCTAGTTAAATCCACTACTGAGGTAAGGGAAAATACTAGACTCTGGCTTAAAAGATTTTGTCATATCAATTTTGAATATGTATATCATACTTGTAAGATTTCTGTTGTAAATGATCTTCCAAAAAATAGTGATAGAAAGTTAGATTGCAAATGTTGTAAACTTGCAAAATCTAAAAGAGTGTCATTCAAAGCTATTGGCAGTTTGGTTATATAACACCACTTTAGTGAAGTACCCCGGAATAGGGTTTAAGGTCACCACTCTGGTATATAAGTTTAAACTTAACCAGTTGTTATAAGGTTGCGTTGGTTGTGGACTACAGCTATTGTATAAGAACACTCGACATGGCAGAAACTTAACATTTAATAACTAAAACTTAACACAACGATACAGGTACATGCTGTACTTCAAACATTACAGCGTCAAGTTACCCAATCCATGCATGCGTATGGTTGCTCTAGAAAATGCCTGCTACGTAACTAACGTTATGCCGAGGCTCAAGACTTCGAGACTCCAGGCTGCAAGAGACTGAAGATATGCACGTCGCACAGTCTTAAATATCAATTCATAGACATGCGCTGTATGCCTTCACAGGACAGCAGAGTCTGTGAAGTCCCGCAGAGAGTCTGTGAAGTTCTGCAGTCATGACGTCACCACAGTACTCCCCCCTAGGAAAAACCTCCAGATTAAACTCCGGCCTGAAAACGAACCACAGGTTTAGTTCTCCGGCCAGATAGAAACACTCTGGGTGCTAGCAGTGGGAGTCTCCGAAAAATTCAATCCCATCAGAAACCACCATGTAATGATTTGTTGCTAGAGGAAATTCCACCAACAGAGTACTAGAATTCTTAAATACCTGGGTTCTTCGACATTCAATGCATTGTCGACACCATTCAGCACAATCTTTTCTCATGGAACGCCACACGAAATGTTGTTGCATCAACCTCAATGTCGCCTTTGAACCAGGATGTGACAGATTGTGTGTCTTATCAAACACCTTCTTCCTCCAGATCTGAACTATCTCCCCTTTAGACAGCGGTGAATAAAACTTGGTGCACTACTGTTGAACCAGCATCAGGACAAGCCTTTTCTGGTCACAGAGCAGAATCCAAGCGAGCCATATATCCACGTCGAGTCCACTTTTGGTGTAGGGCGAGTTGTTAACCACTTTAGTTGAGCAGTTTAGCTGAGCAGGTCAACCACTTTAGTTAAGCAGGTACCCCGAATGGGAGGGGGGTGTAGGGCGAGTTACATCAGAATGAACTGTCCACTCATGTCCGGGTCCCCACTTTAGTTGAGCAGGTACTGCAAACAGGGTGTGTGTGGCGAGTTACATCAGAACGAGCTGTCCAATCACGTCCGGGTCACCACTTTGGTTATATAACACCACTTTAGTGAAGTACCCCGGAATAGGGTTTAAGGTCACCACTCTGGTATATTAGTTTAAACTTAACCAGTTGTTATAAGGTTGCGTTGGTTGTAGACTACATCTATCGTATAAGAACACTCAACACGGCAGAAACTTAACATTTAATAACTAAAACTTAACACAACGATACAGGTACATGCTGCACTTCAAACATTACAGCGTCAAGTTACCCAATCCATGCATGCGTATGGTTGCGCTAGAAAATGCCTGCCACGTAACTATCGTTATGCCGAGGCTCAAGACTTCAAGACTCCAGGCTTCAAGAGACTGAAGATATGCACGTCGCACAGTCTTAAATACCAATTCGTAGACATGTGCTGCACGCCTTCACAGGACAGCAGTCTGTGAAGTCCCGCAGAGAGTCTGTGAAGTTCCGCAGTCGTGACATTACCACAGCAGGATCAAGTCTCAGAGACCATTAGAATTAATACATATGGAGGTGTGTGGTCCAATGCCAAAACCATCACATGGTGGGGCTAAATATTTTCTAAGCATTACTGATGATTATTCTAGGCTGACTGTTTTTCCCATGAAACAAAAATCAGAAGTATTTGACAAATTTAAACAAATTCCAGAATAGAGCAGAAAGATTTTTAAATTATAAAATTGTTAGTGTCTGTACTGATAATTGAATGGAATTTTGTCATAGAGTTTAATAAACTTTTAGAAAATCAGTGAATCAAAGCTGAAAGAACAAATAGCTATACACCAGAGAACAATGGTGTATCTGAATGTTTCAAATTAACTGCCCTTGATTGTATTAAAGCAATGTTAAATGACAGTAATCTTGTTCATGAATTTTAGGCAGAAGCCCTTCTCTGTTTTACCTATGTGAAAAATAGAATCTGTCACAAATTTAAGAATTATATAATGGCAGGAAACCCTCTGTAGCTCATTTAAAGGTCTTTGGAAGCCAAGCTTTTGTTGGGAAACCTAAACAGTTTAGGGACAAGCTAGACATGAGAGCTCAGGAAGGGATAATGGTAGGTTATGCAAGAGGAAAAGTATTTTTACAAAAACAGTATAACGTCCCAAATCCAGACGTCTGAAATTTGGAATTATCCAAAATCTAGACTTTTATTATTATTATTATTATTATTATTATTATTATTATTATTTAAAAAAGGGATAGGCACTTAATTATCCAACCATTTGCTATGAAATATAGCTGAACCCTTTTAACACCATAAGAACAAGAACATAAAGAAAAAATCTCCCATCTTTGAAAATGCAAAAGAACTATCACACATATATATATACTCTTATATAAGTCAAGAAATTTGTGACAAAACAAAAGCTTCAAAGTGGGAAGTTAACTTATATGCAGAGTCTAAAAAAAATTCTAAGTCTAAAAGTTCTTTCTGCGAGGCAATCCATCCTAAATCGATATGGTAATAATTACACAATCATGTACTCAGAATTTCTCTGCATTTCAAAACTCTCCTGTGAGTCACTGCTATTCTGATTCTCTTGACTACCAGCATATCGTGTTATCAAAAAATATATATATACAACAGTTACTTAGAACTTGCTCATTTTCATTCGATGTTTATGTCTCACTTCTCCAATTATGGCTGATCATCAAGGAATCGCTCTTTCCAGAGCTACACACTCCATAACAAGGATTATGTAAAAAGTATAATACAGGATTTAAGTTGAAAGTGGTGAGGGTTTTTTTTTCAGAGAGTACCTAATAACAACTGTGCTGCTTCAAGTCGATTCGGGGTTAACGAAAAAAATTAGCTCAAATAACGGGCGGAAGCCAGATATTGGTTTGATTGCATGATGGGTCAAGGACGCTTGGGACAGGAATGTGATACCTGTGGGGAATGGTCATGAAATCATTCAAGAAATGTTGCTTTAGTAATGAATTTGATAGCATAAATGATGATGGGTTTTTATAAATGACGATGACAGTGATTTTTATAACATGAGCATAGATGGAATTGCTAATATTTAAATGACACACCAATGGTTTTTTAGATTATTTGGTGAGTTTGGCTCGGGATTGCTGATATGTAAATGATGCACCAATGGTTTTTTAAACTATTTGGTGAGTTTGACTTGGACTATATGTATTAGACTTGCTTGGAATCAGAATTTAAAGGATTCCAATGAAGTAGTTTTTGCTATGGGGTGCCATTAAACGCTCGATACAGGGATGCATGTCTGGCATGGTGTCGTCATCATCACAACTGGACAAATGAATGACATCGGGTATTGTTTATGGATAATTCTCACTTCTGCCTGTAGAGGAATGACAGCCATGGATGAGTGTGGTGGCTTCCTGGGGAATGCCACTTGCTAGTCCACATCACCAAGTATCACACTGGCTCCACACCGGGCATCATGGTTTGGGGCAGTATCATGTCTGATCAGTGAACAGCTCTGGTGCACATTGCAGGTAATCTGACAGTAGACCGGTACATCACACAAGTTGTGGTACCTGTAGTTCAGCCACTGGTGTAGGCCATCCTTGGCATAGTGTTCCAGCAAGATGCCACACTACACAGTGAACTCTCAACAGCCTGAATGGAATTCACATCCTTTCCTGGCTAGCAGCCTCACTGGATCTCTCTCCCATTGAACATGTGTGGGCCCTCATCAGACGTCAGGTGCACTGGGAACCACCGGTACATACCATAGACAAACTGCATGCTGCAGTGGATGCTGCTTGGCAAGGATTACCTTAGGCAACCATTAATAGCCTCATTGATAGTATGCCTCACCATTTAGTGGCCTGTATAGTTACCCATAGGGGGTCACATTCTTTATGGAATAAACAGGTTTCTTTTGCATATGACTCTCTTCAACCGGTACTGTGATTTGCATATGGCTACGTGCATTCTTTCATGGTGTTGCAATTTCATTTTTGACGAGATATCGTATTCAGTTTATACTAGTTCTAAAAACACAAATTCATACATACCTTCTATAATAGGGATCACGTCTAATCTATCACCAATATCTACAATTATTCCAGATTTTGAGTTGTAAGCATGCAAAGAGAGTATTGCTTGATGTGTTAAGTTGATGCCCATAACTCTAAAATCCTCCAGGAGCATGCTTGCAATTTTTAGCTTTGTTTGCAGGCTAAGATTTCTTGGCATACTCAGTTGAATCTGAAAAATTTAGAATAAAATTCAAAGTTTTCACTCGAATTAAAAAAAATTATATCTAGTTCTTGATATTTTGATAACAAAGCCAGATATAAAGTTTTGTAAAAATCCATTAATATTTGTGGCTGCTATTGTGTACACAAAAAATCAACCACAAACATCAGACAGACATCACTCCAAAAATAGTCAAAACGTGTTCAGAAGGTCATAAAACATATATTGGCATCAAAATCTAAAAATTGAAAAGTTTTAGAAAAACAATACTTTCTCAATACTATGAAAAAGTAAAAATATGCACTTTTCTTAATTTGCTTTAATGGGATTATGTTAACTCATCACTTTAGTGAATACAGAAGCTAGCTTCATTGGTTTAATTGATATATACTTACATCATTTAAAATAATCTTAAATTTCAGATTGCCTTTGTTTTCCCTACACCTTTTTTCAAATCTACTTGTCAATCTCTTTAAAAAATTCTAAAATTATTTGCAAATATCAAAAAATCTTTACAATTGCATGCGTGTAAAGAACTTTAATTTTAATATGTTCTTGATTTTTCTCTCTGCAATGTTTTTGTATCCACATATTAAGTGAATGAGTGTTGACTTTAATGAGTCTCTATATTATGACATAAGTTAATGAGAGTTTCCTTAAAAAAAGACACCAGACAAAAGACAAAGAAAATGTAACTTTTCCTGAAGTCAAGATATTAGATTTGGATTTATATTAATTTAAATCCAACTCCTATAAAGATAAAGTGACTCCTATAAAGTGGTTAATATAACAATTAAATTTATTTTACCTTATAATCTTCTGGATGTACATTCAATTCACGAAAAATATGCTTCAGCAAATCTGGTAAAATTGAAATATCAATACTGTACTGAAATGAAATATATATAGATATAAGTTACTTCATACTTATATTTTGTCTTTGTTTTAATTCAATTTATAATTTGACATCAAATGAAATTCAAAAGGTTTATCAAATACTTCTAATTATTTTAACTCAATTGAACTGAAATTCCCTGTCCAAGTAATATGGCTCATCTTTAGTCCTTATCCAATTTATTATTACTTTGAATCCATAAAGTTTTAATACAGTGAGTGAACTGGTCAAAAATTCATTAGTGTAATCAATAGAAAATGTCTGTTCCTACCCTGATCTGCTGTAATTCACTTATAGTTTCTAATCACCCCTATTATGCAAAAAATCAGTTTTGTTTTGATATAAACAAGCAATTTTTCCTGCATAAATGGATTCTAAGCATAAAAAATTCCAACATTTCTTGTTTCATTAGAAACAATAAATTAGAAATTGGTAACTGAAATTAATAATTTGTTAATTATTTATGATGTTGTGTAAAGTTCTGTCACAGCTCAGATAGCTTGGTTGGTAGTATAAACATAGCCAGGATCTTCAAATGAGGGGGTATGACTGAATGGGGACCACAGTGCTGGATTTTATTTTCTAATATGGACTTTATGGAGAATCAATGTAATTTTCACTTTAATGGGGGAGGGTACGTATATGACCCTCTACCTACACCTGTTGCGCCTTGGCGTCCTTTGTAGTAGAGCTCACCAATTTGGCGAGTGCCAGTAAGAAAGTAGTCAGTCTACTTAGAACCTCCGTGGAGGTAGCTGCTGGAACGTCCGCTTCTTATTAGTATCTACAGTGTGGTCTGTAGTTGAGCTGCCATGGGGTAACATGTTATGTATTAAGAGTATACTGTATCATAGTGTAAATAAATAGTTTAGTTTTTACTTGTGGGCTTCTATGCCTTATCAATAAAACAAATTACAGTCCATTAGTATCATCAGAACATGGCCCGTCGAGCCGGAGAAATACGGCGAAGAAAAATAGTAAATTGTAAGTACCGATAGAAACTGCTGAACTTCCTTAGTTTGTTAGATATATCCAACAAAGAGAAAATAGTTTTGAACAGACGGAGAGGGTCTGTCAAAAAACAAATAACTAGACTCCACAACAGACAATGTGGAATCCGAAACTAAATAGGATACTTTGAGAAAATTAGAAAAGAAGTTAGAAGAAATAAAATTGGAATACTTCAGCATAGTAGAAGATGATGATGAATTGCTACTGCTAGAAACTGCAGTGGTGGAGTTGAAGGAACAATGTGAAAATCTAGAGGTAAGTCTTAAAAGACTTATTCTTTCCTCTAGTAAGAAATTAAGCGAGATTAAAGACAATAGTATACTTAGTGACACTGAAATAGACAAAATAAATGTAAAACTTCCTGATATTCCATTGCCAAAATTTTCTGGACAGTATCAAAATTGGTATACATTTAAAGAGCAATTTTCTACTTTAATTCATTCTAATGACAAGTTAAATGACTCTAAAAAATTATACTATTTAAAATCCACTCTTAGAGGTGCTGCGGTAAATATCGTAACTCTAGATGATTCCTATATATCACTGTTTAAAGCCTTAGAAGCGAGATTCAAAAATAAACGAATGATTTAAGTTGTCACTTAAATGAAATATTAGCTATTGAATTACCAGCTCAAGAATCTACAAAAAGTTTGAGAACCTTATTTGATGGATGTCAAAAACACATCCGAGCTCTTAAAACAATAGGTTTAGAGCTTAATCAAATTTCTGAAGTGTTATTGATACACCTAATTCTTAAGAAAATAGACAGAAACTAGAAAGCAGTTTGAACTTAGTTTAGCTTCCATCGAATTACCGGAATGGAGCAATTTTATAGAATTTTTGATAATTCTCGATAATTTCGATAATTTGCAAACAATTCTTAATTTAATTCTCGATAATTTGCAAACAAATACTAATCCAAGTGGTAAACCCCAAGTGGGTTATATTTCAGTGGGTTATATTCCAAGTGGGTTATATTTCAGAGCGAAATCAAAGATAGAAAACTCTGTTTATCAAGTCGGGAAATTCTAATAACAAAGTTTGTGTTATATGCCAAATGAATCATCCTATTTTTAAGTGTGAATCATTTTTTAAACTTAATGAGCTTCAAAGATATGACCTAGTAAAGAAAAATAATCTGTGTTTAAATTGCCTTAGTATGCAACATAAAGTTGCACAGTGTCCTTCAACCTGTCGATGTAATTATTGTAATTCAAAACATAGTTCATTTCTACATCGTAATTTAGATAAAACTACTTCTGCTGTAGTTGAACGCTGTCTTTCCCCCATTAGCTCACCGACGTTAGTCATGAGTGATGAGTATTCGGCCAAACGAATAGAAAAACAAAATAAGCTGCAGAATGAAGTCTCCTTATATAATAGTAATAGCTCGGGAGGCAAAAAAGAAATTCGAAACGTTCTGCTTTCGACCTGCATAGTGTATGTTGAAAATGTTTATGGAAAAATAATCCCTATATGCTGCATTCTAGATAGTGGAAGCATGAGTTTGTTTATAACTACAGAGCTTGCTAATGTGTTGGGAATAAAGAAAAAGAAGTTTAATGTTTTGATTTCCAGTGTAAATGGTAATTTAACGAATTTGCATTCGAAACTAAGGGTGAACATTACGAATGGCGATGGGTCTTTTAGAAAAACACTGGATCTTTTAATTATTCCTAAGATAACTGATTTAACTCCTTCTCACTGTATAGATTTAGCTAGTTTAAACATTCCTTCAGAAATAGTTCTTGCTGACCCAAATTTTGGAAAACCAAGCAAAGTGGATATTTTAATTGGAGCGGAATTATTTTATGAAATAATAGAGAACGGGAAATATTATTTTTCTCAGCTAATATTCCAAAAAACAGTTTTTGGTTTTATTGCCAGTGGTTTAGTAGATGGGCAACCCAACCAGCAATATTGTGGTATTTCTCAACAAATAGATAATTTGGAGGAAAATATTAAAAAATTTTGGGATGTTGAAAATGTAGAAATGGAACCACGTCCTCTCGGCTTCGAAGAACAATTTTGTGAAGAACATTTCACTAAAAATTACAGAAGGACAAATACAGGTAGATTTGTAGTAAAAATGCCTCTTAAAGAAGATGCCTCAAGCTTAGGAAATTCTCAGAATATGACCGAGAAAAGATTGGAACAGTTGTGGAAACGTCTGGTGAGAACTCCTGCAATGTTATCTCCTTACAAAGACTTTATGGAAGAGTATGAAAATGTGCATCACATGGAAAAAGTCCAAATGGACAACAATGATTTGGATAGCTTTTATTTACCTCACCACGGGATATACAAACTCGAAAAGTCAACAACGAAGCTGCGTGTCGTTTTCAATGCATCTGCGCCTTTGACGAATGGAAAATCATTAAATGATCTTCTTATGAAAGGAGAAGTGAAGGAGGATGTCTATGACATTATGTTATGTTTTAGGAAACATAGATTTGTATTTATGATGGACATTAAGCAAATGTACCGCCAGATTCTCATAGATCCCGAACAAAGAAAACTGTTGAGAATACTTTGGAAGAAAGGTGAAGGCGATCTCGTAGATGTCTATGAATTGCAGACGATTACATATGGGACTGCAAGTGCGCCCTTTTTAGCAATTCGTACACTCAAACAGCTTGCCTTAGATGAAGGGGAAAATTTTTCTCTAGCAGCACAAGTAATCCTTATGGACTGCTACATGGACGATATACTGTCGGGAGAAGATTATCTGTCTGCTACCAAGGAACTTCAATCCCAGCTCATCGGACTTTTGTGATGTGGAGGAATGACCTTGCATAAATGGAATGCCAACAATTCGGAACTGTTGACTAATCTTGCCAACCATGATGAAGACTATTCCTTCACATATGCCCAGGAAGCTAAAGCTCTGGGAATTTTATGGAAACCGAACATGGATTATTTTCATTCAAAGTTATTATGGAACAACCAAATAGGATTACCAAGAGATCCGTACTTTCGGATATAGCTCGAATATTTGATCTGCTTGGCTTAATATGGCCTGTAATTATAAAGGCTAAAATATTTATGCAGAAGCTTTGGCTTCACAAGTCAGACTGGAACGATCCCATTCCTGAACATCTTGCAAATGCTTGGCTTCAGTTCACCACAACTAACAAGTCTATAGAGAGTCTTCATATTGATCGCTATATCTTAGTGCCAGATGCTCAAAAACTAGTATTGCATGGGTTCACCAATGCATCCGAGTCCTCTTATGGATCTGTGGTTTACATACAGTACATCAATCAGTTGCACATTTCATTAAAACTCCTTAGTAGTAAATCTCTAGTAGCACTCTTGAAGACAATTTCAATTCCAAGATTAGAACTTTCAGCCTGTCTTCTTTTAGCAAAATTAATTGTTCGTATACTTCATTCATTGAAGATGAAAATCCATGAAGTCTTTCTCTGGAGTGATTCGACCATTGCCCTTGCGTGGATAAGAACGCCAGCTTATTAGCTAAAAACTTTTGTAGGAAACAGAGTAGCCAAGATCTAAAGATATACTGCACACTATCATTGGAGACACGTGTCACAACCCTGGCAACATCATTTCTTGAGGTTTGGACCCAGGTGAAATATCGGACAATTGTCTGTGGTGGAACGGTCCTGATTTCCTTACCCAAGAGATCTCAGTCGAGAATAACGATGACTTAGCCTCTACTACCGAAGAGACTAAGGGAGATGAAACCTTTATCACCTAGTTTGGCCACAACAAGAATCTTGAATGACTCTAAAGACACTCATGAACTATTAAACTCTGCATTGACTGGCAGACTGACTTTTTGTCAAACTTGCTTAATCTTAGTAACAATTGGGTTAAACTAATTAGAATTTTAAGTTTTCTTTTCAGATTCATTAGCAACTGTAAACCCACAGGTCACAGAACAAGTGGACCCCTTTCTGCTAAAGAGCTAAAAGATGCAGAAATGTTTTTAATTAAGCAGGTTCAGCACAGGGAATTTCCAGGATAAATTAAATCCCTAAGACAAAGGGAAGGCATTACAGGTAACAGTCCTTTAAGGTTCTTAAATCCCCTTTTGGACTCTGAGGAAATAATTAGAGTAGGTGGACGTTTGCAAAACTCTAAGTTGAATTATTCTAGTAAGCATCCTGTTATTCTGCCTCATAATCACAGACTAAGTGAATTAATTGTAGAATGTTATCATAAAAATTTTTTGCATGTAGCACCACAGTCACTTTTGAGTCATGTAAGACAAAATTTTTGGATTTTAAATGGTAGATCTCTTGCACGAAAGATTGTACATAAGTGTGTCATATGCTTCAGAAACAAGCCTTTAGTAGCTAGTTAAATAATGGGAAATCTTCCTTCAGAAAGAGTAACACCTAATCCCCCTTTTTTTAATAGTGGTGTAGATTTTTGTGGACCTTTTCAAGTTAAATATCGAAATCAAAGAAAAGGAATCTATAAAGTTTATGTAGCCATATGTGTTTGCCTTGCTACCAAAGCCATCCATTTAGAGTTAGTGTCAGACCTCACTTCTGAAGCACTCTTAGTCACTCAAAAGATTTTTTGCTAGAAGAGGTAAAAGCTCAACCATTATGTCTGACAATGGTACAACATTTGTTGGAGCCTTTTGTCGGAACTAAAAGGATTACATAGATTAGTATGCCAACCGGATGAAACTCTAGCTTACTATTTGTCATCCGAATCAATCATTTGGAAATTCATTTTCCCCCGTTCACCAAACTTTGGCGGATTATGGGAAGTGAGAGTGAAATCGTTTAAGTATTACCTTAAAAGAATGTTAGGCACTGCTAGAGTAACAGTTGAAGAGTTTTTAACCGTTGTTACTCAAATAGAAGGTATTCTAAATTCAAGACCTTTGTTTCCCTTGTCATCTTATGTTAATGAATTTGAAGTGCTTACACCAGCTCATTTTTTGATTGGTCATGCAACTGACTCCTTTCCAGAGCCTCAATTATTAGAACTAGCTGATAATAGACTATCTAGATGGCAATGCGTAACCAAACTAATACAAACTATTTGGAACAGATGGTACAGGGACTATTTTAATCATTTGCACCAAAGAAACAAACGGATGTTTCAAAAGGATAATGTCCAGACCTGTTGCATGGTACTCCTAAAGGAAGATAATTTACCTCCTTTAAAATAGGCTCTGGGAAGAATTGTAGAAATCATACCTGGTCCGGATGACAAGGTGAGAGTAGTTAGAGTTAAAGCTACCACAGGTGTTTTTACTCTAGCTATCTCCTAAATTTGCATATTACCTATTGAAGATATTAAAATGTAGTATAGTATTTGCACTTATATTGTATTATGTGTTTATCATGTAACAGTTTAGATGTTTATGTATCAATTATCATTTTTTTGTTATTTGTATAGGTATTGTTATTTGTCTAATTATTATTGTATGAGGTATTATTTGTAAAGATTGTTAGTTGAATGTTACTGCAACATGTCAATGCGGGATGGTATGTTGTGTCTTGGCGTCCTTCGTAGTAGAGCTCGCCAATTTGGCGAGCACCTGTAAGAAAGTAGTCAGTCTACTTAGAACCTCCGTGGAAGTAACTGCCGGAACGTCCGCTTCTTATTAGTATTTACAGTATGGTCTGTAGTTGAGCTGCCATGGAGAAACATGTTATGTATTAAGAGTATACTGTATCATAGTGTAAATAAATAGTTTAGTTTTTACTTGTGGGCTTCTATGCCTTATCAATAAAACAAATTACAGCCCATTAGTATCGTCAGAAGAACACCTATAGTTGTTCTTGAAGAGGTCATAGATTTAAGTTTTATCTTAAAATTTTCAGCCATTTTTAAGCAATGTTGACTTTTGGGAGATTTCTTCATGATAATAGAAGTGTGTTGTGCTGGGTTGTAAAAAAGAAAGGTCAATATTATTTGATGCCTTGAAGAAGCCATCAATAAGGATGGATTCTCTCAAATAGGGGTGATGAAATTCTTGAGTTCTCTTACAGATGGGCTTGCATAGTTTATTACCTTAAATTAGATTATTAATTAATAATCTAATTGTAGTTTATTAATTTAAAGTGTTTACTTTGAGCTAAGATGATCCAAGTTTTTTTGGGGGGGCAATTTTTGAGAATTGGTACCCAAACTTTGTTTTTAATTCTGGTATATAAAAGGATTAAGACTGTACTAAGAGGTTATACAGCATTTGAAAAAATAATTTCTAAATTTCGTTTAGGTAATCCTGGGTCTCATTAAAAGAAGAATGAGAAGCAAGTTCACTGGCAGAATCTGTTCTTTGGTGGTTTCAAAACAAGCTTGTCAATAAGACAGTTTTGGAGGATTAAGTCATAAGGCATATTTAATTTCCTGATTATTGCAAATATCACCAGTGCACATGCACATGCCTTGTGGGCATACTTTGTGAAGTTTTTTCACAGCATAGATAGTACATTTGGTAAAGTACTTGTCTTGAGATCCAGAGGTTGAAGTTCAGCACTTGCTCTGATAAAGCTTCAAGATTTTCCCCTTTACATTACACTGTGTTGTTAAAATAATAAAATAACCAGCAAGAAATCCAAAGTTTCCTGTCTAGTATTAATTTTAGTATTAATTTTATTATACCTTTGTTACTTTTGCTGAGGGATGTAATGGAAATGATAGTAGGCAGTCTTTACGAATGCTTGGTTTAAGCGCCTCCATTCCAAAGATTTTCTTTTGACTATTGGAAAAGAAATAAACCCATGCTTAATTCAAAATAAGTAAATTATTATAAATACAGAATAAAATTACTACAAAATTTATTTAAATTGTAATTAAGATCTAATAAATAGAATATGTATTGAAGTAGTAAAGAGAATGTATATTGAAGTAGTAAAGAGAATGTATATTAAAGTAGTTTTGTCACTAATAAATAAAATGTGTATTGAAGTAAATAGTTTTTTCTAAGTTCATAGTTATACTTTACCTTTATATATCAATTCCCCAGAGAAATTTGACTGACAGGAAATAGACTTACCTTGTACAGGTTTTATAATACAAAGCTCCAATTCTTTTCATAATTTGCAATATTAATTAGTCTTACATGTGCAGTCTGCATAAAACACTAACTAAAGCAATACAGGGTTCCCATTCTTTACAAGTTAAAAAAGGCTTTTTAAGGACTCAAAATGCATTTTTATGCACAAAATCAAGTTTATGATTTAAAGGGGGGGGGGGGTAGACACAGGATCTAACATGTTTTGGTGTCCCATTCAGTACTGAATATTATATCTATAAAATTGATATTGATAAAGATGGCTCTATTTTAACTTATAATACACTCTTGTTTAACCCTTAATTGGTATAGTATGGGTCCCAGGGGCCTGGGTTTCTCTTTTGAATGTAAATAAAATTTTTGGAGAGATGGATTTATAATAGGCTATTTATAGGATATATATAAATAAGTTTTATGGTATATAGTGGTATTTATGTTTGAAAGGTTCAAATAAGATCCTCTATATATTTATTCAATTTAATTAAAAAGTTTTATTAATTATTTATAATTCAATTGATGATACTAGATATGAACAAAAATATGATGATCCACAATACCAGATATGAACAAAAATTTCACCATACCAGTTAAGAGTTATATAAAATATTAAAATCATAAAAAAATTAAAAGTGCACTACTAAATTTGATTTTCCTATTAGACACAAGTAACTTCACACAAGATACACACAATACATTAAATATACACAAGAATACACTAGTAATATAATTACACACAAGTAATTTCTGAACTTTTTACACAAAATATTAGTATAACTTAACTTTTTTTAAGTTATTGCCGATTTTTGGAATCATCATTTTACAAGTTTTTGATAGGATAAAAAAAATAAGTGCTAGAGAAGGGGCATCCACACAAGCAGTGCTCTGGGTTCCGGTCTAAATTGGGTGGCACTTCCCGGCCGTCCAAACAGTTACCTTACACCTTTCTGGTAGGTCGGATGGTTTGGGTAACAACAACACAAGCAGTGCTGGATTTAACCATATTGATGCTGGAACCACAGAAAATTTTGCCGTCCTAAAGTTTATTTTTATTCCACTATTTATTTCTCATTGTTTACATTTTGTGTATGTACCCTATAATAGCAATATAGCAATTTTAATTGATGAAGCTAAAACAAGTGATGAATTTAATTTTACATTGTAAAAACTAAATTTTAGCAGCTTGTAATAATACATTAATATTTTACGATTTTCCTAATATTATTTACAGTTCATATTGCGATACAATCCTAGCGCAACATTTAAAATCAGTGTTTTAATCATCTTGCAAAACCTGATCTGGAAATTAATCATATTCTAGATAATCTGTATGGACATAGATATAAATAGAGCAGGACTTTGTTAAATACAGTCCTTCCTCCGATGTTTTGAAATGGCAAACCAATCAAATACGAATATTTATCCTCTTTTTAACATCACGTTTTTTGGTGCTTGGCTTTGGATTGCATTTTGATGCTTTTAGAAAATTTGCCACCCGAAGCTCATGCTGCTTCTGCTTCTAAGGTAATAAACAATGCACACAAGGACCTCACAGAGTCACAGCTCATCAATTGCCCTATATCGAGGTCCTCTTAATTAAATCTATTTAAAAATATGTTTTCAGCATTTTGAGTAGGGCTAAGGGCCTCTAATTTACTCTTTGAACCTGGGGGCACTGAAATAAGTATCATTGGGTCTGCTCTAATGTGTGTGTGTTGCTTCTTTTAAGGGCCGTTTTGTGGAGTAGGTCAATTGTATTGCACTATTATTGACTGTATTTAAGCTATGATTTGTAAATAGTGAAAAAATAGAGTCCAATCACTACAAATTAAGAAGCATATAGTTTATTTCAGGTATTTTACTTTGTTGAATTACATAATTAGGGGTAATCATGAATGTTGTTGAAATATAGTTATGTGGCAGAAGAAATGCGAAATTCATTAAAATTGCACAAAAAAAATGATTGTTACAGGGTAACTCAAAATAATGGGAGATTGAGAAAATAGACATTAATATATGTACTGTGTGTGCTGTTGTTCCATCTTGTTGGAATCAGGTGTTGTCACTCATTTGTGGAAAATTTGGCAGTTCATGCACAACAAAGTTTTCTAGCATGGAATATTAGCAAGAAACATGGCAACATAGGCATTTTCAAGGGCATAATGTGCACCACTTCACTACTTCATGATTACTAAATGGCAAGATGTTGTTAGGGTTTTATATGTCATTCAGTGCCACTTTCCTCCCAGGGCTGCCACAACACATTTCAAAATTTCCCTTTCTTTTGAGTCACCCTGTATATTACTACAATAAATAAAATTGCTGCTTGTGAGAATATAACTTTCTAATATAAAAAAAGAAGAAAGCAGGTATAGGAAAATTGGGTGAAAAATTAGTATAGGAAATTTAGGTGACTACAATTTTTTCGGGGGCGTTTTGAGCCCTCTTCCCCAGATCAGAAACAGTGCCTTCTCTTAACAACTGCTAAGAAAGAACTTCAAGGTAGCAGTCCAAGAAAAAATTGAATAAATAGATCTGGAACACCCAAAATAAGAATTTGTGGCATGGGGTAGAGACAGACTTTGAAATCAAGACCCCAATCATAAACATATCAACACAGGCCATCCTACATGCATGAAATTTTTCTACGGATACATGAATTTTCACTTTTGCATTAGTATTTATTTTCCTGAATATTTCCATTTTTTTTCATTTTTTGCCCCAGGAATTTTCTTCAAAAATATTTTCCTTGCAAATTTCAAAATTTCTCTTCCTTATGCAGGGTATCCACAGGTCATAAAAGTCCGTAAAAAGTTATGAAATCGCTCATTAATGTCCAAAATGTCATGAAACAGGTCACGAATTTTAAGATTGGAGTTTATCCCATGTTACATCTGGAAATCTGTTTCCCCGCGACTGCAAATCTGTTTGTCTATGAAATTGGCGCTTGCACACGGCAATTTCTTCCACATCATGAGGGAGGCGACCAATGATTATCTTTTGCAATCTACAGTAGAGAATCGATTATCTGAATACCGATCAACCAAAACATCGGTTAACCAAAAGTGTTCCAGTCAGCAAATTCAAATTTGTGCATCATGTAGTTCCACTAGTGGTCGCTAGTGCTGTAGCTGCAGAGCTTTCCCTTTTCCCAACCAACTTTGCGTTATCAGTGGCGTGTGAGCCTTCGCTTGTGACAGATCATGCTATAGTTGTACCATTTGCAAAGGTGACTAAACGTAAACATGTTGTTCTCAGTGTTTCCGATAAACTTAAAATAATAGACCAGTTGAAGAATGGTGCTAGTGAATCAAGTTTAGCTCGGGAATATAGAGCTGGAAATGCAACAATATTGCACATTAAAAAGAACAGTGATGCCATTGCAAAATTTGTGGGTTGAGAGAAGATGGAAGCTTGTACAGAAAAATGATGAAAATGTCAGAAAACCAGGATTTAGACACTGCAGTTTACACATGGTTCATGCAGGTACGTAGTCAAGGACAACCAATATGTGGCCCTTTGATTTGTGAAAAAGCTCTTGAAATGAACAAGAAACTAGGAGGTAAAGCTGATTTTAAAGCAATTACCGACTGGTTTATGCATTTCAAATCTAGGCATGGAATTAGGGAATTGGACATCCAGGGTGAAAAACTATTGGCTGATACTGAAGCAGCTGAACATTTGAAAGAGCATTTTAAAACCATGATTGATAAGGAGGGCTACAAAAAAAAAACAATGCCTACAATGCAGATGAAACTGGTTTGTACTGGAAGAAAATGGCAACAAAATCCCTAGTTTCTAAGAATGAAATGTCAGCACCTGGTTTTAAGGCAAGCAAATCACGCATCACTGCTATGGTATGCGGAAATGTTACTGGAATGCACAGGCTATCTTTGCTAATCATAGGGAAGTCTAAAAATCCACAGTGCTTCAAGGGAATAAAAAAATTGCCAGTCACCTACAAGAACCAGAAGAATTCATGGATGGATACAAGCATTTTATATAGAATGGTATGACACTGTATTAATCCTTGAAGTCAAAACGCATCAGCTCACAACTCGAAAATCTGGAAATGTTTTGTTGTTAATTGATAACACTCCAAGTCATCCTTCAAACCTTTCACTGGAAAGAGAAAACAGAAAGTTTAAAGTTGTTTTTTTTTTGCCTCCCAACGTTACTTCAGTCCTCAAACCGATGGACCAGGGGGTCATTGAAGGCTTCAAATGTTATTACAGAAAGACATTGCTGTATATTGTTCTGATCGGAGAAGAATATGAAAAACAATTCAGCAAGTGTACACTGAAATTAACTTGAAGGATGCTGTGTATATGGCAGTAGAAGTTTGGGCTACTGTCAAGGACACTACACTTACAATTATTACGAGTTGTATACATAACAGTTGTTTAATGAAATGAAAGGCTATTTTACAGTAGTATCGCTGTATAAAAGTATCAGATCAGTTGTACATGAGACTCAAATTTTGTAACTTGTCTAGATCTTCCCCATGTATTTATGTTAAAGAATTATTGAAGATGAGATATTTTAATTTTGTATAATAGAAAAATTAAAATTTCACTAAATATGTATTTAAATTTGGATGTTCCCATTTTGGTAAATTTAATTATTATACACACAATAGAGCTAATGCATTTTTAATTTCATTTTACAATTAACAAGATAAGTAAACAGGTATTCATAATGCACTGTTTTACATGAATTCAAAATGCCTCATTTTTTATCTTTCTGCAATCTCATGCCTGATTCTAGCCCACACATTACACCAAGTGAAAGAAAGGAAACAGAAAGGTCACAATAATATGAGATTTAAAATACAACTGAGCGATAAATAAATTAAAACCTTTAAATTACTAGCAAAAATAAGGGAATGGCTGAAAATCAAGATTGTTGTACAGAAACAATACCAGACTATCTAAAATGGGTAAATGTTCAGAAACTACTTACATTGAGAATAAAATTGATGCTATTGTTTACAGATAACTGAACCCGTCTTCATATTATTTTGCCAATCAGGCCTTTCTTAAATCTAGCACTGGGGGGAAACATACGTAACATGATGCAAAGTATAATAAATTTAATTTTTAAAAGTCAATGACTTTATATCTTTAGCTTTTGACTTTATCATGAAACACTTGTGTTTGCATCTCATATTTGGGCAATTTGGGAAGCACTAATATAGAACAATATAATTCCTGTAGTAAATATAAAGTATTTAAAATGACATAATTCTATAAAAAATCTTATGATTAATACACCAAAATGTATGAGGCAACCTCTCGCATCATCTAAATTGGTAGTTCAATTGGTAGAGCTCTACTTTCAAGATCAAATTGAATATTCGAGTTCTACACAGGAAACACTTTACATTGCCACCAGAACAGTATTCACTCCTTGGTAGTTTATACATGATGATGGAACAAAAAATTCTTATGATAAATTAGTGACTAAAATAAATTAGGGCTAAGTAGCATTTTTGCTTTAAATTATGGGGAAGGCCATGAGGTACTCCTCTGACTAGGTTGTTTAGTTTGTAAAAAAAACTGCAAGTGATCATGGATTTGAGCTTTGTTTCATAAAACTTTGATGCATCAATTTTATAATTCATATTCATTAGGAATTTTATTCATTTAATATGAAATTTACATGGTGAAAATTAAAAATTGCTTTCTATTTGTAAATTTTGTATTGCCATTAATAGTCAAATCGCCAAACATTGCAAAGCTTTATTATAAATAAAAAATGTTAAAGTTTAAATATTTAACTTTATGTCTATAAATGAAATAAATAAATTTTTAAGAATTTTAATGTAGTTTATGTGTTTATATTTTCCCAAAAGTGTGCCATGAGGCTTTATTAATAAAAGTAAAAATTGAGTTTAAGTATTCTGTAAGGATTTCTATTTATACATAATTTAAATGTATCTTGAATATACTTACCTGAGCTTGTTATTTGCACAGACAGTAGGAAAGAACAGCTGAGGTAAGGAAGCTGAAAATAAAGTAAGGCACATATTGGTACTTAATTCGTACACATTAAAATTTAAATGAATAGAAAGAGCACATTTAGAAATGCACTTAAAACTGATGCTACAAGGTAAAATGGTTAGAAAGCTTTGTATAAAACAATATACAACACAAAATAAGGATGCCAATTAGCATCTGAGACAAAAACTAAGCACCCTTTATCAGGATATAGATATACTAATAGCACTATCTGCACTGAACCTATCTTGCTCTGGTATGCAGGCCCGGTTATTGAGGGAAGTTGCGGGGATGTGTGGCACCATTGAGTAAACACCCTAAGTTATTTTTTTAGTTATACAAATTTATTAAAATTTCTATTGAAAAAATCTGAAATTTTGGTTCAATTAAATCGAGAATTATTGAAAATAAGTATTGGAAAATGTCACTAGGTGGCAGCACTACAGCTTTCCTGAGACTCTAAGAAAGCTGTAGTGCATAGAATTTTCAAGGGAAAAATACAGGGATATTTGTTAAAGCTGCATCCCTTTTACAGGCTTGTCCTGCGCGAATGAATGGTATGGGAACAATATTAGATATTTGGCGTGAAATAAAAACAAACATTGCAGTTTTAGACTTGATATGAGTCGTGTTTTGAAAGCACTTTTCACCAAAGATAAATAGAAGAGTAGTGAAACATGAGGAGGGACCTCTCAAATTGGCTCAGATAGCTAATTTGGCTTCAGTTTTCTACATTTAAGAATGTGTATGTTCTCTCTCTCGTCTTATTTTATGAATAAATTTGGAAGTTTAAACAAACATTTGAAAACAAATTACTCTTTTTTGTAATTTTGGTTTCTTTTATTAAATCTATTAACCTAGTTCTTTCAGTTTTGGTTTATGGTGAAATAGTATTAGATTTAGAAAATTGAAATCTAATAAATCTTAAGTGGGAGTTATTTATAATATTTTAGTGGTTTCTGTCCATCATTAGTAAAATGGGACACTCAGTTTGAGGGGCCACTTGACCTACGCTGCTGTCCTACTTTTTAGCTATTTAACATTAAAAAATACCTAAAAATTAAAGAATATTTAAATATTTATTAAAACGCTTTAAAATTAAATTTCTAACATGATCCTTTTATCTGACGTTATTTTTCTGGAAATTTTGCACATGCACAGGTTACATTGACCTATGTGCATACACAAAAGTAGGATATTTCTTTGATAGTGGTTAACAAATTTATAGAGAATATGCATGTTCAGTCTGTGAGGAAGATTAAAGCAAGAAATTTCACTTTATTTACCGTCCATATTTGATGCATTCCTAAGCATAGTGCGAAATTACAACAATCTGTTTCAATCATTTTTAATCAGATTTGCTTTTTTTATTAATAAAAATAGAAAGCAGCATAAGTTTTTTCTGAAACAGACTCAAAGTCCAGAAAATTCCGAGTTCCAGTTTGTTGTTAATCTTGAGCTTTATGGATAATCAGTCCGGTACTATAATCATCATAGTTTGTGGTGTGTATAATTACCTTTATGCATTTTTATATACATGTTCCCTGTTATTTCATATTGCCTCTATTTCAAATATACATGAAAATGAATTTGAATAATTTTCTTATAACCTGGATGATAGTGTGTCATTGGTATGAAAGATTATTTTCAAGAGGGCCGTGACCTGTAAAAAATTGGTTTGGAAACCACTGGCTTACATTATTCATAAGTTATGATTAAAAAATTCAAATTGAATCATATTTAGTCCAATAGTGTTAAGCATTAATATTAGAATGTTATTAATCAGTTAAAACTTACGACTTGACATTAATATTCCAGCTCTAACAGAACAGCTTCCTAAATCAATGACGATTATGTTCTGAAATAAATTGAATAATAAATATACATCTTGTATCATATTCAACAATTAATAATTTTCAACTGTGATGAACTTATGAAATATTTTAAAGTAGAACAGGAGTTAAGTAGCACTAGCATTTAATTTTTCAAAAGCAATTACAGAAATTCACTCAAAATATTTTTCAATTTTAAGAAGAGAATGTCTTCATGCTGTAATATATACACACAGGTGCACATTAACACTCATGCATATGGTTTATGTTTTTCCTTCATGGTAGAACATTCACTAATATTTTTGATGAGAAAGAAATAAAAGGTAATGAAGTTTTCAAATTGCAATTGTGTCTGATAAAAATTGGAAAGTAAATTTTACTAGGAGATATTGAAGCCTTTCACTCGCTTCCAAATGATTCATGCCAAATAATTAGAAATAGTTGTATCTTAATCTTACCTCTTTATCACCTTACATATAATAGGAAGTGAAATTCATGTCCTTTCATTTGACTGTAAAGGGGAAAACATTCACCAATAAAACTTATATATATACCAAATCTGCTGATAATAATATGGAAAAAATAAATTTTATTACTTATTTATTTTTATTCCAAATATTTCTTTTCATATTGGGAACACATTTGAGGTAAAATATTCTAAAAATTTCAAATCTTTTTAAATTTTAGTGCTATTTTGATAATTTTAAAAATAGAAAGTTCAACTGGAAATTTAAAATAGCTTTAACTTTTGAAAAAACCATTGCAGTTTCCTGCATAGGTTTACTACATGGCAATTTCTTGCTAAGACCAAGCCAACCAATTGAGCCTTGGAAGGGTATGAATACAAACATTCCATTTCCTATTATATGTAAAAAATATTTAAATTTTACTTTAAATCTATTTTATTTACTTTTTCAATTCGTTTTGCGGTTGAAATCTTGATTTAAAAAAGAAATTCTGATTTAAAAAATAGTTTTATTAACTTTCATGTGTCATTATTTTTTTAGGTGGCAGATTAAATCTTGTACATTCTATTCCACTACAGATTAGATGTTCATCAAGTATAGCCAAGGAGATTTAAATATTATTAAATCTCCTTGAGTTTAGACTGGGGAGCAGTGATAAATGCATGCACTTCAAACTATCATGCGTGCGTAAAACTAAATTTCACAAGCTACCATATGACAAGACTGAATTCCAGGTATATTCATGCTTTTGATGAGTGTCATAGGTAGTGCGCGGCTAAGCCAAGAAACTATACTAACTTCATCATCAAGATGGTCTTCGACAAAAATGACTTGTCGAAAACTGTTTTGTCATCTCTGGTGTGGACCCACACCAAGCAGTGGTGTCATTCTAACTTAATAACAACTGGTTCGGTGGAACCTCACAGAGTCATTCCAGGAAAATATGTATCTTTTCAATAAACACAGGAAACAGTGCCGAATATGACTGGTGAAATTTCTGGAGATTTCCTGGTGGCTGATCCCATTAGATTTAATTTTTTTCTCTATGTGTTGGATCAATTATATGTGAATCAATTATGTATCATTTATATGTATGATGGCCTGAAGTTCAAGGGGCCTATCTTGGACCATGTATTCAGGCTTGACAGGTAATAGTAGATTTTAAATTCTTAACTATCAACATAAGAATTTATTTTTTTTTCACTTTATTTGACTCTTTTGATAGCGGGTTCATGTGACAGATATGTCCAATATATCTTTTTTTATGCTAACTGAACACATATCAATTCCTAGAAACTTATTCTTAAAACAAATGATGTTTGTTCTATAATATATATTCGTTGTATATATAATTTGTACATTTACTTACAAAACAGATGTCTTCACAGAGGGTGGCTGCTCCATTGGCTCCTGGCTATATATCTGATCTAAATTATAAGAAAGTTCAAAATGTTTTTGACTGTCAGAACAAAATACATTTTGTTAGCTTTCTTCTTCACTATTGTAACTGTAGCATTGTGGTGTCCTAGTTTCAACCATGATTTTACATACAGTACTGCATCCCAATCAACCAATATTAGCAGGGTTTTCAAGCAAATTTCTTATCATTACTTTTTTCTGTAGCTATATTATTCACAGCACTGAAAGCAAGTTCAATTTCTACAGAACTAACAGAAATAACTTTTGAAATATTTCTTACTTATTTGTTCCCGTATACCTATGGGTGGGTCAGTGTTCATATAGAGTTACTTACTTATTTGTATCTGAAATATTTTGTCCAGGAATGTTTCTGTTGTCTACCAAATTTTGTAAATTATTTTTGGAGATGGAAAATTTTAATAATTTCAGTAAATGTTTTAATTTGCTTTCCCCTAATCAGGGAGATAGTACGATATTTCCTGTCTACAGTGAAGGATCTAATAATTAAAAATTGATACTAAATTTGCACCATCATCATTTAAAAGTCTATTGTTCATATTGTTGACACTTTGTATTAACTTAGCTCTTGGTAGCCATACAAATTCATTGTTCTCAAATGATAGATGATTATAGGCTTCTAAATATAATTATATCAACATCTTTCTCATGTTTTCCTTTATTTTTTCTTCATTTATACCAATGCTTTTCTATCTTCTGATCAGTTGATCTGCTTTAACTAGGACAAAAAGTCTACTAATAGTAGAACTTAAAGAAGATATAAAGAAGATATTGGGATTTTCGAGATAGACCCTTTTCTCTATTTTCCGTACAACCTAAATCTATGCTATTCACAGTTGTGCTAATTGTCTGGAGAGTTAATGACTTAGTGAAATACATGTCTCCTCCTTTGTAGGGTGATAAACTTGATTTGAAAAGGGCAAAAAAACCCCCTGAATTTTGGCTTTAAAATTTCACATTTCAGGAAATCTTGACAAGGCTTATTGTCCTATGAGTTAAGGGTGAGCGTCAGTAAATTTTCTGCCCTATCCGCGCTTTGTTAACTTTCGCGGCACACATATTTCGCCGAAATTCTGCTCACACAGTTGCGAAATATTTTCTTATAGATAAAATGCTATGCTTAGATTATATTAAAACTAAATTTAATACCCAATAAAACATAGAATATATGTTTTATTTTAATTTAAAATATTTTTGGTGCTGCCATCTGTTGTCGTAATTTAATTCATACCGATTATTTTTATTTTTTAAAGAACATTTTAATATATCTATTCCTTCTAATACAGTGTTAAATACAACAACAGACCATATATAATAATGCCACAATCACGGAAAGGTAATTTATTATTCTATAAATTTGATAAAGGATCTGAATGTACATCACTGAGGACTGCAGTTTTATCTTCAAGTTTCTTTGTCTTCAAGTCCAAGTTCAAGTACGTTTCCGTGATTATGGCATTATATATGATCTGTTGTTGTATTTAATAGCGTATTAGACGGAATAGACATTTAAAAATATTCATTAAAAAATAAAAATAGTCGGTATGAATTAAATTACGACAACAGATGGCAGCACCAAAAATATTTTAAATTAAAATAAAACATATATTCTATGTTTTATTGGGTATTAAATTTAGTTTTAATATAATCTAAGTATAGCATTTTATCTATAAGAAAATATTTCGCCACTGTGTGAGCAGAATTTCAGCGAAATATGTGTGCCGCGAAAGTTAACAAAGCGAGGATAGGACAGAAAATTTACTGACGCTCACCCTTAAGATATGAACTGAAAATTTTGGAAAGTTTTTAAATGGTTTGGTGAATCTAGATATTTTTAACAGTCATTTCAACCAAACCGCTTTGAATTGACTAAATGACACTGCTGCATCAAGTATTTTATTTTTAGTTAAGAATAAAAGAAAATATGCTTCTTTTCAAAATGCTCATATATTTAGTAGCAAATATGAATGTTGATGCAGAAGGCATTATTTTGTTAATAATTCCACATGTATCTTAAACTAGATTAAATAATTTTCTCTTATTTAAAATTTTTAATAAGTCTGTGTGAAAAGGAATTTAACTTTTCTTGTTTTAGTCATTTGATGATTTTAACAGAATCACCATCGTAGATTCCATTTTATCAAATTTCGTCTGTATTTCAGATATTATTTACCACATTTTGTTACATTTTCTCATAATATATTTAGAATTTATTAAATTATTATAAGCAGCTTTATGCAGAGTTTCTTATTTCATAATGCCATCCATATGTATAGCTCAAATTTACCTTAATGCTTTGATATAAAAATTATTTGTAGCCACTATTTATGAATGTCACTTGCTGTTTCATGGAGGAATTGGATGTAAAACTTCTGCATGTGTTTAAACGTAAGTCTGTATTGAGTTAGGATTGGTTTTATATTATTGTCTTTTAAATATGAAGTTATTATACTTCATATTTAGAATGTTGAACTTTAATAAACTAAATAAACTAAATTAAATAATTTAAATAACTTTTGAAATGTTGAACTTTAATAAAACTCTCATAAAATAATGCAATGTTAACTAGGAATTGTAAGTGCATAAATACCACTATGAATACACCTTTTTTGAGAGAATTTTCATGTACTTTTCAACTTGTTATACTTTCATTATTTTATCATGTGTTTGTTTAGTGTAAAGTTCTATGACATAGCATTAAAATTACTAAATTTATTGCCACTTAATAATGACCAAATCTAGCAATGATTAAATATATGAAAAAACAGCTAAAACTATAACAGAACTTTAATGCGTCTTGCAACAATACTTCATTTATAATTTTTTTTCCAAAGAAGATACCCAATAATTCTTAAATATAGCAATTAAATGTTGGATTGCAGCTATTTATGTTTAATAATTTAATTGATTATTTGCTGATGATGATTTTTTATAAATATATCATGTATTTAAAATGAATTTGTAACATCATGCTATGAAATAATCATATTTCTATAGTGTATAATGATATGCAACTACTTTTAATTTTATAAATTAGAGAAGAAAATACTACTACAAGAGTTATAAATGCTCATTTTGAAACGTAAAATTGATGTATTATTATTGAAGAACAGTTTAGTACTTCAGGCTCCCAAATGTGCAATTCGCATTTGGCCATACATAGTGTTATAAGATAATTTAAAGGAAAAGTAGCAGTTACAATGATAAAATGCTGCCAAATCACTCAAAAAGTAGCCTAATTTATGATTAACAACATCATCTAATGGTATCATCAAACTACTGACATCCAAGGTTCTTTAATTTAAGGTTAGGCACTCAGCCTGGCAAATAATGAAAAAGTTGATAGTTTGATGTAATAGGAATTAAGTTTCGTTATTCGTGATGTCATAGTCCAGAGTAAACTTTGAGTTGGAGTTGCCAAAACACAAGAGATTTTTGCATTATTACAGTTAAAAATTGTTTGTTAATTTTGAAGGGGCAATACCCAGGCGTAAACAATTTGCAGAAAGATTTTAAATTGTGCTCTGCATACAGAATCCAGTGACATCCAAGGAAATTTGGTGACATCATTCTGTCCCTCTTGAGAGCCCAAGAACAAAATGCATGCATTCTTAATTCACATGCCATCAGATGTGCAGAACTAAGTAAAAATAATGAAGTCAGTCATGCTTGGGATAAGCATTACTGACATTATTGGACAATGTTGTCACACTGAATATTCTTAATTATTTTGTAGATGAACTGTGTTGTTTATTTTTTCTTCTCATTAATACAGCTATTTAATTAATTACATTTTCTTTAGTTTTTTCTTTATATTAGAAAATATTCAAATATATTTTCTTATTCATCAGCTAAATAATTAAATAAATTTTGATCATAAGAGCAAAATGTTAAAAGGTCAGACATATTAAAAAAATATATATACATTCCTAACTGTAAAATATAGAATTTAGAGTTTACCCTAGTTGAAGGCTGATATTGAATTTTAAAAAACTATTATTTTATACTATATATTTAATATAGGTTTTGGTTAAGTTTACATTATTGGTTTCTACATTCTACTTTGCATATTTTACACAGAGCTTTCATATTACAGGGGATGATATTATCCGAATTTATTTTCAGCCGAGAAAAATAAATGTAATCTTTCATCTACAAGAAAATATTTGTTTCAATTTTTATAAAATGAAACAAGAATGAAAGTAAACAAAATTATAGTAATAAAACTGGAATGAAAATATAGTATATAGCTGGTATAGCAGCAAATCACCTCAACAAATAGAAAAGTAGCCCAAACAGTAGCTTACTAATGTCACAGATAACATTAAAATGTAGCCTAATTTGCTACATTTTGTCCAAATTTGACACCACTTTTCATGTATATAAAATAATTTCAAACTTACCTTGCTAGTCTTCAAAGGATACAGACATGGACTTGTATAGGCATTTATAAAATCTTCAGCACAGTGGCTTCTAAGAGCATTTTCCCATGACTCTGTATCTTCCTCATTAGAACAACGCAAAACAACGTAATGCCCTTTCTAAAAAATAAAAGATGGTATAGTATTAATAGGATTTAATATTAAAATAGTTAAAAGTGAATTAATTAAAAGTGAAAATAAAAATTATAACCATAAAGGAAAGTATTCACTCACACTCTAATTTTCACTTTTTTCAACTTTTAAACCTATATCCCCATGTGACTTTTAAGTCCTGCTTTCTTTTATATTCAATGTTACTCGCCTATTTGTTACAATCTGAGAATGATTCATACTTATTAAAGTATTGCTTGATAATTTCTTACGTTTTGAAGATATTCATGAAAATATGCATACTTTGAAGTTGTTTCAGGCATATATCATGAAGGGAGCTTTGCCCCCCCCCCCCTTCCATGGAGATGATTATTTGCACCCCGGAAATATTTTATGTTAACCTAGTTTCTATTTATGTGACAGCATTTGGATATATTTATATTGGGCAAATAGAAAACTTGCCCCCCTAAAGTTTCATCCCCCCGACTAAAAAGTCCTGAAAGAAATACTGATAGTAGACCCCTGTTATATTGTAAAATTTTAGGAGCTAAATTGATCTTAAAAAACAAAGTAACCTTTGATGGACGAATACTACTTTTGATAGGGTTGACTAAATCTGAGGAACTGAAGTTGCTGATTAAAAAATTACAATAGCTGCATTTTGCAAAAAGGGCAGTGTCTTTCTTTCTGAATCGTACCAAAATCTAATCAACAAAGTATCCCACAGGAATTTTGTATACTAAATTTGGGGAAATTTGGTCAATTAGTTTTTTAACTAGAGTGGATACATACTTTTTGTGAGTCATTTTGTAAAATAAGGCAGGCTCTTTTTATTCGAATGATATCGAAATCTAATCAGCACTAGGGTAATCAACAAGTACCAAATTTTGTGAAATTTTTTCAGTGAAAACAGTTTTTCAGCTAGAGTGGATACATACATTACACAGTCAGACATACATACAGGCATTATGCTAAAAATAGATTTTGGGGTTTCTAGACTGCTCAAAACATGTAGATCCGTTCAAAACTCGAGTTGCGGTTTTCGACATGATTCTAATACGTTCCCTATACATTACCATATACAGTTGGTAAAGTAATTAGAAAACTCTTAAAATGCTGTTATAAATGTAAATTAATTGTATAATGACTAGGTGATTGCTAAGAAATTCTAATCCTCGAACTGTAACACATGAAAAATAATTAAAATAAACTGTGAAGAAAAAAACTGTAAAGATTCAAATTTTGAAGAATACATTTTTTGTACAGAAGAATACATTTTTTACAGTTTTTGTAATGTTCTGATTTCAGCCAGAGATGTTATTCACATCAAAATTAAAAATTACAGACATTCCTTTAAAAAGTTCATGCTCACAACAAGTATACAAAAAATGATCGAAATCTTATCTCATCTAATGTCTCGAAATGTAATATCTTATGTATCAGGTTTCAAATTTGTTTTCCTGTATTCAATAAATAATTTTATTTATTTGGTTATTTTATTTTGTCCCAGTTTAGAAAACATCTTATATGGTGAGCATAGTCTTGACAAAAAATAGCATCATTCAAAGGCACCGAGTTTTCAAAATCTCAGGGGGGGGGGGGGCACAATCGATAAAGTTATACAAAAGATCCACAAAGTCGATAAAGGTAGAACAACTTACAAGACCTCCTTGAAAAAAGCAAGCAAATGTCTGTTATATGGCTACAATTGTCTCGAGGGCATTATAAGCCTTACTTGAGGCCAAAAGAACCGTATGCGCCCTTAACAACCGCCAAGAACGAACTACCCAATGAACGGCAGTAGTAGTTGTTAAGCTCGCATACTGTTATTTTGGCTTGAGAAAGGGGGCTAATAATGCCATCGAAGTAACTGTAGTCACCTAACTGATGCTTTCTTTGAGGAAGTTTTGTAAGTATTTGTAAGTTAATTACAAGCAGGAGTTTCAGAGTGAGATAACAGTTTAAGTCACGGGGATTGTACTCTTAGGGCCCGATCTTAGGACCAGAGTTCGATTTCCGGTATTGTCTAAACTGCCCCCGTGTACGAGCACGTTAAATTTATGGGTTTGAAAGTCCTTTCGAGCGGTTGGCAGTAAGGGAAAGACGGTCGGTCCCTGTGGATGTCGCCCCCACTGGGCTCCAGTCTAAATTAGATGGCATTGTCCCATCGATCTAAATATATATATCTTACACCTTCGGGTAGGTCGGACAGGCTGGGTCTAAAGAGCGAAATCAACAGTTTTATTAATGTACGATAAATATTTTAAAACTGTTTAGGTATGCCCCACTCTAGTTTATCACTTATGAAACTTGAGCTCTTGGACTCCTGAACTCACTCAATTTTTGACGTACCAGATGACTTCGTCTACGCATTGCATTTTCTCCCCTCGAGGAGCAATTAGAGGTTGAAAGTGAAGGGAGGCTTCTAGTGCCTTGTAGCGTTGCCACCAATAGAGGCAACGCTTGTAGTCCCCCTAGCAAGAATCCGTTACATTATACTTCAGCATATTGTTGATTTCTCACACCAGACCCAGATATGGTCGGTAGGATCTCTATAGAGATTTCCCGATGTGTCGGGACCATTGTATTTAATATTTTCCTTAATGTTTATGATGGGCCTAAAGGGGCGATCTCGGAGCTCGTATCCAGGCCTGCCCCACACCCACTGAGGATAAAATATGATAAAGTTGCAAAACAATAAAATCAAAAACAGTTGTTATAATATGTACCGAAACCTTAAGATTTTGTCACATATAAACATATAAATTTGGATGTCCATCCCATCATGTGAGCGATATGTAAAAACAAGTTTCGTTAAGAAAACATAAACATGTAAATAAAAGACTTAGAGCACCAACATGACTAGCGACACTTTTTGCCAAACTGGGATTTTCCCATCAAATAACACTTAACTGTATATAGCAATTTCTTAAAAAATCCTATTTTTGTGAAAATTATAGCATTGTCATATTTCACCAATACCTTTAAATGAAAAATCTAATATAATTATATTATTTAATTAAAAAATACACATATCAGTACAATTTGAACATATATGAAATTACATTTCATTAAAACATATATATACCTACCAGTGTTGCGCTTAAATCAAAATCTGCCTCTTTAATATAATATGCAGGTCTTTCAGCAGTTTGGAGATTTCTCACGCAAAAAAAAAAAAAATTCTGCTGTTTTAATTTAAATGTATCCATAAGAAATAAGCATGTTTATATTTAATTACAAATGGAAATATAACCTTTATGAATAGCACAAATATATTGTGTTCTTTTTTCATCACAGACCAAAATGAAACCTTTATTAAAAGGACCAAAACATCACATTGCCATCAACACCATAAACATCATATTGCTTTCAACACCACAACCACAAACATCACTCATCTGAGACCAACCACACAAATTGAACATATGCCAAGTCCTCCTACAAAACTCAACCATTCTTCCACAAGGTTCCTACATATCTGATATTTTCCATTTTCTCATAATTTATAATTTTAGCTTTCTGGTCTCAAATGACTTGGGGCTGTTGGCTGCTAAACGTCCGGTGATCACCAGGCATATAGATACCCTCAGGGTTTGCATCTTCAAACGGAATGGATGCCACCTGTAAAAACGGCACTGCACTGGTATATAGAATCGAGGTGTAATTACAGATAAGATCGCTTTAGGTAGACCAAATAAGTCATCTCTACTTCGTGGTTATCATTTATAGTTATTACTGGAGGGAAACAGCTATTTTTTAGAAATGCCAATCTCATGGCGGTAAATATTTTGTTTCTCTTTGAATTAGGTAGGCAGTCAAAAAAGTTCTGGTAACCAGGTGCTTTTGTCATTAGTGAAAACGTGTTTCCTGGGAGTAAAGAGGAGCTTGGTTTGTGAGCGAGATAGTTTACGGCTCTATGATAAGGAAGATGTGAACAAGACTGAATTGAATTGTGACATTTACCTTGATAGGATTTTCTTTCATTTATTTTTATGTTTAAAAAAATTTCATTTTCTGGTGTTTAGTAAAATATGAAGTTAGAATTTATTTTGAAATTTCCAGAGGGGGCTTCGCCCCCTCTGGAAAAGTTCAGAGGGGCTCGTGCCCCTGTGCCCCCCCCCCCGGAGTCGGCGCCTATGGCATCATTATCATCAATATTATCATCAAAGTATTTTAAAAGCATACCTGCATGAAAAAAATGTTGATAAATGAAAATTTGTAGAATTCAATTTATGATTAATGAATGGTAATAATTTAACTAAATCTTAAAAGATTCATAGAAGAAAAGTTAAATCGATGAATAAATGGTTTACTATAAAGAAAAAATGAATGTGACTATTTAAACCTTCAAGGTAATGGTATTTATTGGTATTTATTGGTATTTTATTGGTATTTATTGTTGTCATGAAAACATCTCTAAAATTAAATGTACAACATTAGCTGTGATGTTAAAAATAAAAGGAAAATGAGTTGTATGCAAGCAAAGATGTAACAAACTAAAATTTTTGATGAAATAAGTAGAGAACTGATTATCTGGAGTAGCTAACATTAAAGGCAGTTCATATAGGTGAAAATTGGGGTAATTAGATTGATGGTATAAAACAAAATTCCTGACCATTTTAAAGGTATAAAATGTTCTCTTTTTCTGAAGTATATATAATACAGTTTTGTTACTTGCAAAAAATGTAAAAGTTTCAATATAGAAAGTGTGCACATAGTTTTTCTTCATACTTTATCCATTACCGAAACAAAATTAATATTTTAATTTTCAATATTATTGATTTTTCAATACATATACACAATTACTACCTTCTCTTTTATGATTTTTTAATGCCTTCTTCAAAATTTTGATTTTCTGACTTCGTGAAAGAATGATTTTTTTTCACTTTGCAGGCATTGCTTAAATCACATAGAAATATACTACAATGAAGTCTGAGTTCTAACTGCTCTGCACTTGGTAACTCAATTCATGAACTGAATGACATCCTAATTATGTCATGCATGCATTCATGATTTTCTCGACCCCTTCCTCTTTTCCAAACACTGTCCAAATATTGCCAAGCTAAGGGACAATATTAACACACTTTACCTCCAGGAAAATATGTTTTGTTGACTCATTCAGGTTTTCAGAACAAATTTTTTTCTTATATAGACAATACATTTTCTAGAAAAAAGGGAGATTGTTTGAATAAATGGACAGTTCATTTAATAAGTATTAAAATAATAGTCACTCCACTGTATTCACCAAGGATGCACTAGTGCATAATATACAGCTAACACTTATAACTTACTTGATCATCTACTCCAATCATTTTACTGTCTAAAGAGTCAATGTGGCCTCCCATTAGCTGTAGTGTCATCGATGGCTTGTCAGAACGGTTATTCTAGATAAGAGAAAAGGCTAGTTTAAAAAAATGTATCAACATTTATCATTATAATTCATTACCTATATGTCATGTCTAGAATGGGTAAAGATGAGTCTATTAGGCTGACCTTCTGCAAATGAGCAATGATGTTAATTGACTGCCAATAGTTGCCAATGCTTGGCATTATTGTAAGGTTACATTTATTTTTGGAAATGATTGTCATACTTGGCATTTTTGCAAAGCATTATTTTGCAAACATTATTCATTATAATAAAACTACTTGCTGATTTAATGATTTTATTTAAGGTTGGAAAAATACAAATATAATGCCATTTTAACAAACTTTAGTTAAATAAACATTTTTGCTTATATTTTAGATTTTGTTTTTCAATAGGGATCCTATTGATAATTAATGTCCATGCACAGCAAATGGGGGAGGGAAATCATGACCCTCAAGCACCCTTGCCTATGGCACTAGTACCATTTGAAGAAAAGTCATTACACTGAATACTTTGGAAAGGAATAAAAGGACCATAGTTTAAAAGGAAAACTTGTATATAAATATAGGATAATGTATAGGATATTGAAATACTTTTGAATATCAGTACAGCTCATAGGTGTAGCCAGAATTTCAGAGAGGGGGGGGGGGAGAGACAATGATCAAGTGGTGGACATTTACAGTGCTGGATTTCGTTTTCCAATATATATGAATCTATGGATGCTTGTCATTGCATTGGAACAGAGCCACCCATCAGGGAGAATGGATAATACACCACTCGAATGGGAGGACCTGGCCCCCAATTAATACTTTGAAAAGAAATAAAAGGACCATGGATTGAATGGAAAATGTGTAGTAGGATATTGAAACATTCTTTTAAATATCCACATAGTTTATAGGCATAGCCAGAATTTCAGAGTGGGGGAAGGATGATGATCGAATGGAGGATATTTACAGTACTGGATTTCATTTTCAAGTATACAAATTTATGGATACTGGTCATTGCAGTGGGACAGGGTCACCCATCACATCACGGAGAATGGACACCAATTGAACGGAAGGGCTCAGGGTCCAGGCCCCAATGAATACTTTGAAAAGGAATGAAAAAACCATGGATTGAATGGAAAACTTGTAGTAAGATATTGAAACATTTTTAGTTCAATATCCTATAACATTTCTTATATTTGTAATCTACAAGTTTTCTGTTAAATTCAAGGTCCTTTCATTCCTTTATAAAGTATTCATTGGGGCCCAGGCTTTTCCACTAGAATGATGACTATCTCCTCTTATAGTCAGCCCTGTTCCAATACAATGACCAGCATTCATAAATTCGTATACTGGAAAACGAAATCCAGTACTGTAAATGCCCTCCTTTCGATTGTCATCCTTCCCCCTCTCTAAAATTCTGGCTACACCTATAAACTATGTGGATATTTAAAAGAATGTTTCAATATCCTACTACAAGTTTTCAGTTCAATCCATTGCCCTTTTATTCCTTTTCAAAGTATACATTGGGGCCTGGGCCCTCCCATTCGAGTGGTGTCCATTCTCTCATATGGGAGGCCCTGGCTCAATGCAACGACCAGCATCTGTAGATTCACATTCTGGAAAATGAATTTATCATTTTTGATATTTTCAAAACAACTCAAAATATTAAATTATCGAAATTAGAATCACCCTTTCAAAATTGTTCAAAATATTAAAATATCAAAATTAGAACCACATTTTCAAAATATTAAAATATTGAAATTATTACCAATACATTCCAAAAACTGAGAACTAACTCTAAAATCCAATTATATATATTTGTAGGACTTCCAAATGACTACAGATTATCTATTATAGTTCATTGTTACCACTTTTGGTTTATGAAATATAAGCATTACAAACTTGAAAAACAGAAAATTTTCAATCTCCTTAACCTGATATTCCTCGAAAATTATAGTTGTAAAATCAAATTATTAATCTAGAACTTTGATTTTCTACTGAGAACATTAGTGTCGCTCCCTGTTTATATCTATCCTTTATAGTTTAGAAGTAGTATATAGTTTTATATTTTAAAAGTAAGCAAAGGGAGGCTAAAACTAACTCAGACTAAAACTTTTACTTCTTCGAAAAGAAAAGATTCGAAATACTAAGATATTGAAATTTTTCTATATGTACATAAATCATACTATATTTTTGATAAAATTGTTTACATTTTTATCTATTGGGTTCAGAGATGTAAACGTCCATAGTTTTCACATTTTTCATAAGGCACCAATTTCAACCAGAGATATCCCCAACCATAGATGTTATTCACATCAAAATCTAAGCAATGCTTTGATTTCATATTATGAATATTTAGGGGGAAAATGATATATATTACATTGATGAGAAAAACAAAATGCGTTTTATTTCTTAAATTGACAAAAAGTAGTCTAAAAATATGTAGTATAAAAAATGTTTTAATATTAATTCATATTTGAAACTAGCTATTTAAGGCAATTTATTAAATAAGAAAACCTCCCCTAATCCCTGAAAGAGGCTTCAAATGCATAAAGCGCAGATCTTGGGAAGTAAAATTTTAGGGATAATGAAAACAAACAAATTCTACTATTATAAGAATTTAAAAACATTGTGTTTAACTTATCATTGCAAGGTATATTTGCAAAAATTGAACTTTGGAAGTCTGATTAAGTTAGAATTTCATTAATTTTATAATTTAAATAAAGTGACTCGAACTACAGTAAATTTTTAAGTTAGAAAATATATATTCACAGAAACCCACCTAATGGGGGCATTCTAAAAGATAGAATAATGTTCACATTGCAGATACCAGCATAGCATCAATACTAGCATTATCCTAGCTTAGAGAACGTATCCTTTAGGCGGGTTCTGAAAAAATTAATGTTTGATTTCGGCCATAAACAAATCATGCAGTCTGACCTCAATCTTTGTGAAATTTATTGCCGACTGCATGGTAAAACTGAATTTGTCTGTCTGTCTAGAGGTTCATAAATTTGTGGAATATAGCAAGTTTTCGTAGTTGCCACTGCACATGTGCAGAGTGCTAAACAGTGCAAAAGTGGTCCATGGATGCTGGTATTTATAATGAGAATGCATTCCTTATAGAACTATGTATTTTAGAATTATGTATTTGAAACTGTTTATGATTAAGGAATTTAAAGTATTTATAATTATGCAAATGCAACTATCATTTGTATGAAGTTTTATATGTTCCACATTGGAAGAAAAATATATTTCTACTTCCTTTGTGTAACTCAAATGCATGGTAATATGTATAAGTAAAAACATGAGTAAATATTTTAATAGTGTAGAAAATCAAAATCCAGTGTTATCTGAGCTCAGTCAGACTTCGAACTGCTGGTACTGGTTTTATTTGGTCATTAAAACAAAAAAGGTACAGTTTCTTCCATATAAATCTTTATTATAAATTACTTCACAAAAGGTATCCTTCTCTTAGCGGCAGGACTCAATTATCCTTGCCTTATGAAATCTGTTTCTTCTCCTCCCCTCAAAATGGACATTTAAGTCCTTTAAGTAATCTTTTCTAGTATAAAATTGTGATGAAATTAATAAAAATGATTATTTCCTAACGAAAGTATTATTTTACAAGTTTTTTCTAGAATATTTTAAATTTCAATGCTAAAAAGAACCTAGCTGTCACAACAGGAAGTCGAACCATGGATCTTCGTACTGGCCAGTTGAGGCTCTATACTGTTGAGCTGGGACGGAATTGTAAGCTCTTATTGCCAAAGTGGACTCTCTATTACATCAAAATTAACAAGTTTCTTTAATGTTTAAGTTAAAGAGTTTTTGCTTTGTGAAAGGGATATGGTATTATTTAAGTTAATATGTTTCCTTAAAATTGCTATCAATTTGTGGAGCCTCAATTCAGGTGTCGTATTGAGGAAGGAAGCAGTTTAACAACTTCTAATTTCCTGAAGACATTTTTTAAAATTATTTTATTGCTTAATTCGGGTTGATTTTCAATTGTGAGATGATACATTATTAAAATTGTGTTTATATTTTCTGATTACTAAAGCTGTGTATTTCTTTTAAAGTCCAGGTTCTAAAACAAATTTTTGGGAAAAGTACAGTGCTTTGTTTTGAAGCAAATTTTAGTTTCTTTAACTACTAGGGAGGACCCCCGGGCTCGCTAAGCTCCCTGAATATCCATAACTTGCTTTGTGAGATGGGAGACTTCGTGAGCTATTTCAAGCCAAACTGCAATTTAAATGTGAAAATGATTTATTTCACCATGTTTCCATATTATTTCTCTACAAATGTACCAAATTTCATATTTTTATATGTTGTAGTTTTTGTGGTACAAAACAGAGAAACTCGATGGACGTGTCGATACATAAGAACATTTTTCACTTCAGGAAAGTAGAATAACTTGTAGCTACACCGGAATTATAAAAAGGACTCCATCATATGAAAATTCAGCTATATGTAGGTACATGCCTATAAAACTATTTTTAACATAGCATCTGTGTATGTCTGTGTAATGTAAGTATACAATCTAGCTGAAACACTATTTGATGGAATCGCTCAAAATTTTATAGGCAAGTCATTTCTACATCGCCCTGGTGCTGATTAGATTTTAGTATGATTTGGAAAAATAGAAGCTTGGCTCAACATAAGTTAAATCATGTTGTTTTAAACTCTTATCAAGAGAAAGTGAATAAATTGAATATATCCAGCTTGATGAACATTTTTATCCAAAGATCTCCTAAACATTTAAATTCATTTTTTATTTAATATTAAATAGTTTATTGCATTAATTTATATTTATATTGTTGTATTATTTTATGAGTTTTTATAGAATTTCAGTATTGCATTACATATTTTAAAACAATTTAAACCTTAAAAATTTCACTAATATTCCAAAACCTCATATTTGTAGTATGAAACGTTTCACATTAAATATGCCTTTCTGGTAGGTCGGACGGTCTAGGTTTCAACAACAACATTAAATATGCCCTCACAACTGCATTATTTATATGAAACATTTCACATTAAACATGCCCTCACAATTGCAATATTTATACACTATTTTGTTGCTAGATTTTTTTTGTACATTACCTAACAGCTAATAATTATTGTGAATTTCTTTTACGTTATGTCAACCACTTCATATTTTAGTCAGCATAATAAATTATTTAAAATACACAGATTTTTTAATGGTACAGGTTACTGTTAATTTGAAGCTAAATGTCATTAAAAGTTTAAATATTTGTAAGTGCATATACTTTATCTAGATATATAATTAAGTATGGTTTTTTTTAAATATATTGTTATTTATTTAATTTTTTTATGTAGCTTACTAGAGACACTACTTAATTCTAGAATTAAATTTTTATAAAGCATATAAATTTTGTACAGACATTTTTATCGAGGTACAAATGAAATATATGCACACACATGCAACCTCAAATATCAACAAAATATTTTGATGAGTATTAAAACAGAGGAGGTATTAAAGCATGAATAGCTACAAAAATAATTTTAATTTTTAAAACAGTTTCCATACTGTATAAGGAATTATAAAAATATATTTAGTATTGAGTTTAATAAAAAAGATGCTACAATTCCTGTGAATGTTCTTTGAAAATCTTTTCTCTCAAACGTAGATTTATTTCATCAAGATAAAGATATTGCTTCCCTATTTTTCTTTTTATTTATTTTCGAATAATTTTTTGAAAAGATGAGAATATGCTTGCAGATTTAAATAATGAATTTTAAAAATGTCCACTGAAAGGTTAAAGTAACAAAACTATATTCAATATATGTAAAAACTTCCATAGGTTTGATTTGCAAATTACCTGTATAAACCTATGTTAATATCTTCCGAAAAGTAAATTTCAGAGCTTTGATTTTCTTTAATACTTGATTGCAAAGTACTGTTATCGGATAGTGTTAGTCATAGGCGCCGAGTTTTCAAAATCTCAGGGGGGGCACAATCCGATAAAGTTATATGCAAGATTCACAAAGTCGATAAATACATAACAACTTGCAAGGCCGCCTTGAAAAAAGCAAGCATATGTCAGTTAGGTGCCTGCAATTGGTTCGAGGTCATTTTAAGCTCTACTTTAGGCCAAAAGAACAGTATACGCCCTTAACAACCGCCAAGAACGAACTGCCCAACGAACGGCAGTAGTGGTTGTTAAGAGTGCATGCTGTTATTTTGGCCTGAAAAAGGGGGATTATAATGCCATCGAAGTAACTGTAGTCACCTAACTGACATACATATGCTTTCCTCAAGGAAATTGTGTAAGTTATTGTCTTACAAGCAGCAGTTTTGGAGTCAGATAACCGAGAGGCTAAGTCACGGGGATTGTACTCGGAGGACCCAAGTTTGATTTCCGGCTTTGCCTAAACTGTCCCCGTGTACGAGCCAAATTTGTGGGTTTGAAAGTCCTTCCGAGCTATTGGTAACAAAGGAAGGAGGGTCGGTCCCTGTGGATGTCACCCCCACTGGTTTCCAATCTAAATTAGATGGCATTGTCTCGGCGGTCTAAACAGACATCGTACACCTTCGGGTAGGTCGACGGGCTGGTTCGAAAGAAAGATATCAGCAGTTTTATTTATTGTACGATAAATATTTTTAATCTTTTTAGGCCTATTTATATTTGTAAGCTAGGAGTTGATTAGGAAAATCCATATAGTTACTATGCATCAATATTATAATATATAATAATTACAATGGATTTTAATATAAGTAGTAGCAAAGCTGTTAATTAATCAAAAAAAAAACCTGAAAGTTAATACAAGTTAACGCTTAATATCAACTCTTAACTACCTATCAGTTGATTTTGACACAATAAATTAAAACAATGAATCCAACAATAATACAAAAGTATCCAAACACTACTGTCTATATTTAAATATTTTTAAATTAAATATGTATATAAAGTGATCATCACTATAACCACACATTCAGCTAAATTAAAAAAATTTTAAAATAAATCAATTTATAAAAAAAAAATCTCATAAATAATATTTTTATGCAAAATTTGGATGACATGTTAGTTGACAGTTCTTATCACAACTAGGACTAATATTTTTATCATATGGGTGGGCTGAGTATACCTAGTGGGTGGGGGGAGGGTGTAGCACCCTCTGGCCCTTGCCTGACTACGGTGCTGTGCCAAACGTCCCGTGGTCAGCAGGAACAAAACTACCCGCGGGGTTTGCAACTTCAAACGGAATGGATACCACCCACGGGGTTTGCAGCTTCAAACGGAATGGGTGCCATCTGTAAAGACAGCATTGGTATATAGGATCCAGGAATAATTACAGATAAGATCTCTTTAGGTAGACAAAATAAGTCATCTCTACTTCGTGGTAATCATTTATTGTTATTACTGGAGGAAAACAGCTATTTTTTGGAAATGCCAATAACATGGCTGTAAATATTCCATTTCTCTTTGAATTAGGCGGTCAGTCGAAAAAGTTCTGGTAACCAAGTGTTTTTGTCATTAGCGTAAACATGTTTCCTGGGAGTAAAGATGAGCTTGGTTTGTGTGCGAGATAGTTTAGGGAGCTATGGTAAGGAAGATGTGAGCAAAACTGAACGGAAATGTGACATTTACGTTGATAGGATTTTCTTTCAATTATTTTTATGTTTAAAAGAATTTCATTTTTTGGTATTTAGTAAAATATGAAGTTAGAAAAAAATATTGAAATTTCCCAGAGGGGGCTTTGCCCCCTCTGGAAAAGTTCAGCGGGGGCTCGTGCCCCTCTGCCCCCCCGTAGTCGGCGCCTATGGTGTTAGTATATTATTATATGTTGTTGTTTCTAATCCCCGTAGTGAAGGAAAGCCTTACACCACGTCCACAGACCCCTGGTCCCATGGTGAAGGGTAATATGCAGCTTCACTTTATTGAGGCTCCACAAGGGCAGAAGACTGACTAAACCTTGACATCACAACATCCATGCCCGCTGGCAGGATTCGAACCCACAACCCGGTAATCGAGCAATCACATGGAAACGCATGCCCCTGACCACTCGACCACCGCATCGGCATATTATTATATAAAACTCCTTATTAGTATTCAGAAAAGTAAACTTGTGTGTGTGTGTGTGGTGTGTGTGAATTCAGAAAAATAAACATTAAAAAATAATTATTGAATTACTGATCATTTTCTGCTGCTTTGTTTTATGTTCTGAATTTTGAGTGCAACTGGAAGCTATAGCAGCTGTTTATTCTTTGAATGCATGATATTTAAATGTGTTTGACATAAATTATTATTTGTCATTGGCCGGAGAGGAAGCTATTCTATGGTTAAAGAACTATATATTTTGTGGGACAATTTAAAAATGTCCTTTAAATGAATGTGTGAATTAAATAGTGTCTGCTATTGAGTATTGTTCATTGAATGAAGATGTCCAGTTTTTAGAAGTGTACATTAGAAAGGCTTTATATGCCTCACATTAAAGGAAAATGGGCTGGCTCACGCCCCCCTCTCCAGTATTTTCTAAAACTCTATGACTATGGTGGAGGGGAGGGTTGGTGGGAGTTGATATCTGCCGGTCCCTGTTTCTCATGTAAGGTCATGGTGTACATGGATGGGTGTACCTTGCGGACTTTCTGATATATAAATAAAATTATAATTATTTAAATAACTAATGAGTATCTGTGAAAAAATTTTATTCACTGAAAGTTATCAAATGTAAAAGATCTTTAAATTTGTTTAAGTTAATAAAATTAAGTTTTTTGTGTCAAAGATATCTTCAAAAAGACTATTTTAATATATATTTTATATAGTATTATTTACCTTAGTAAAATGACTCAAAATTATCTCATTAAATCGGTTTTGACATCCCCTTCCTCAAATGATTGGCAAATAAAGGCAGTTAAGATTTAATTAATCAGCTGAAAGTTATAAAATAAGATAAAAATATTGTGTATGAAGTGTTATAATTGCAAAATGGTATTTTAAAATAATGTAATTTCTTACTTTATTAAGGGCAAATAACACAAGTAAACACAAATTGCCAAGTATTTGTTCATAGGTTGAATCCTTGAAACCATCCGCTTTCGTACTTGAAGCTAATGAGATGGACTTTTTTGGAATTTCAGTTCTCCTAAGCTGAATATGTGCCTTTTTAGTGTATATCCATCATCTAATGTCACTTGGTAATGGAGCAGCTTACCAAATTTTTGAATGATGGTACCCAGTTTCCACACTGATATAACATTGAACTTGCACTCGTTCTCCCGAGTTTAATTGTCTGGACTTAAAATTGCATGGTCAATATTCAAAACATGTTTCATTGGTCGAATTACATCCAGTCAAATATGGATATTGCACTGCAAGTACATTTTAGCTGGGGTTTTGCCGTTAGACAATGAAGTGGCTCTATATCGAAAAATAATTTCTCATACTTTGGCACGCATTGGCAGTGGTTCATTGATCATTGCTTTCGATCATATTTTTAATATCTATACATGATGCTCCACTAGTCCATTTGTAGCCGGTGTCCTGGTGCGATAAGTTTTTGGAAAATTCCATTTTCCACACAATATAATTTTAACTATTCGCTTATGAAAATGGTTGCATTATCTGAGACAATAACTTGGATAGTCATGAGTAGCAAAAATGTCTGATAACATTTTGATGGTAGAAGCAGCGACTGGAGCATTGTGACATATCTTGATTTCGACTCATTTTGATTTTGCATCGACAACTATTAAAAAGAAATGGTCCTGGAACATACCTGCATATTCAATATGTATACATACTATCCCAATTTCTTTAGGCTCATTCCAGGGATGCACTGGTACTTTTGAAGGATTAGTTTTAACTTCAGTACAGTGTTCACACATCCTTGCTATATGCTCAATATCTTTGTCAATTCCTTTCCAATAAATGTATCAGTGAGCCAGTTGTTTCATTTTTGTTATACCAATATGAGTTCGATGCAATTAATCTAGGGCTTGTTTCTAAAGTGTCCCTGGAATTATCACTCTTTGTCCCTTGAACAGGACTCCATCTTCAAAGGTATATTCAAGTGAACAATCTAGATTGTTTTGAACTTCCTTCTTAATCATCGATAATTATTCATCAGAGTCTGTTGCTTTTCTAATTGTATTAGCATTTAATAATTTTGTTGATATTTCATTTACTGATTGATCTTGTTATTGATTGCCATATCACTAGAAGATTGCTTTTGAATGATAGAAGCTTTGGAAAGATGATCGGAGTCATTGTTCTTGATACAAGTCATATTATTGTGACCACCTCTTACTTTTGACGTCAACAGCGTGTAGCCAATGATAGAAGGCATATGTCATAAGCTGGCTTGGTGGATATATAAGGTGTGGTATAGGCATTTTGAAAACATATCATTCATTGCTGTTATGGCTAAAAGGAGCGATTTTTCAGATTTGGAAAAAGGGATAATTATCGGGTTTGGGACCAAAGGTGGCAGTATTTCTCAAACAGCGCAGTTTCTGAACCGTTTGCGTGCTGCTGTGGTTAAAATGTATCGTCAATGAAGAAATGGCTCTATTGCAAATAAGTTATGTGTAAACTGCGGAGCATCACATGCCATTTATGGTGAACATTGTTTCTGATGAACACTGATGATGAACACTGAGGTGAACATTGGTTCTGATGGTTCATGAGGGTCAATTGTTATGCTACAGTGGAGCAATTGACTAACTGAATGAACCAGGAGGCTACCAGAGGTGTGTTTCAAATGGCAGGTCAGAAAATCCTGCTGCATATGGGCCTTCGAAGCAGATGGATGTTTACTGCACCTATGCTAACGAAGGTGCATCGGCAAACAATACTTACATATGCAGAGCATTATCAGAATTGGACCTCTGCTGATTGGCAAAAGATTGCCACCTCTGATAAGTCTCTAGCTGCTGTCCGCACTGCACATGGTGGTTACTCTGGATATTAGCTAGTGGTCACAATAATGTGACTGGACTGTGTATATTACAAATATGTAACACTATATTAGCTCGGCTAGCCTATAAGCTTTGTCAAATATAACTCATTCTAAAGAGATAGGTGGATGCAATAACAAAACATCCCAAACTTCGAATTTTCAAGAAAATTTTACGAAAAGTATTTCGAATAGACGTGTTTAGAATTGTTTTTAAAATGTCAAATGTCTAGAAGTTCACAGAATATAAAAAGAAAGGATAAAAATAGAAAATGATCAAAATATTAATATAAATAATAAATTATACTTACATCATAGCAATATAGGAATCCATCTTTTAATTTAATGTATTTTGTTTTCCAAGGATTCCAGTAGGTTGCTTTTTTTCGACCGGAGGGCAATTTTTCCAAATAACCTTCCTTATTTATGTACCTGGTTTGTTTTTTCAGAGGCTGTGAAAAAAATATGAATATTTTCATCAATATAATTTTACATAGTATTCAAGTATTAAGTGCAAAATCATTTAATATATGAAAATTCAAGAAAACAAAATAAAAAGTGCTTGATTTTGTTTAAAATATGTGATAAAAGTAAATAAGTTAGTTGAATTAGGATAAGCAAGCTCACTCTGCTTAGATTCGCAATGCATATGTGTTAAATTCAGTTTGGTTTAAATAAAGGCGAGTGTGGGAAGAAATTTAGACGGAAATGGATACTGAGAATATGTTTGGTCTTGACTCTAACTCAGTGTTTCTTTAAATTAGAGCATTTGTGTCTGCTTTTTAGAAATTTATTTTATCTGTGTAACCCTATTTAATTTACCCTATGATATAAATTCTTCTGACTTGAAAATTGGAGTGAATCAGCAAATTAACTTTTATTGAATAATTATATTAAATTAATGAGATATCAATATATTTTTTATAATTTTTATGTTATCAATATTTGACAGATGTAACTTTGCAGTTATTATAGTAGGGTAAGAGAAATGCTGAATCTCTTCATTATTCCATAGCCCTTTGTTAGAGGTTTTTTTTCAATAGTCAATCAATGAAGACAGGGCCAATAAGGAGTACCCTAACAGCATTTTTTTCACAGTGATGCAAGATTTATGTCACACTGTGACTTTGGGACATCACAGGACGTCTCAGCAATGTCATATTAAGGTCACAGCGAAGTCATTTTGGTCATTTTTATGGTCGTTTGTAACATCACATATTAACTTGTTTGTGACGTCACATTGTAATTGCCATTGTAATGTCATCACATTGTTACGTGTTAATTAAATTGTGGGAATGTCACAGAATATAGTCACAATGAAGTTACAAAGTTATTAATACGTAACGACACATAGAAGTCACAAATATGATGTCACATTGTGATCCAGGTGTCACGTGACTACAATGTCACTATCACACATGTGACGATCCTTGCTGTGAGGGTAGTGAGATGGCATATTTCTGATAATTATTATTCCATAAAATGTAGGCAGAGTTAGGGGGGGGGGGAGTTTAAGGGTGCTAAGCACCCCCAAAGTTTTAATACCACCTTTCAGTGAATTTTCACATTTTTATAAGTGTATATACATTGCAACTAAAATCATAAAAAATAAAAGAGTTTAGCCCCCCCCCCCCCCCCAAAGGAGCTTCAGCACTCCTAAACAAGAAATACAGTGAATTCGCAATAAGCTGAAGTCCAATAAGTCAAATATTCTGTTATGTCGAAGTTTTTACAAAGTCCTGACCTATTCTATTATAATTGAATGTTAAACTTTCTCATTAAGTCAAAATCGAAGTTTCAGATTTCAGAAGGAGGTTTTCGAATTTCACGCAACCTTCATGAAGTGTGGATTATTCCAAAACTTTTTATGTAAAAAGGAGCAGGTGGTTGAATGTATTATTATTGGTTGTGCCCTGTTAATGTAGAAATTCTTCCCATTCTTCAGATTCTAAGCATACGTATTCCAGTAGGTGTCTTTCCCTTTAGTTTTTTAGAGACCTTTGTGTCTTTCACGTTAGTTTAGAGTTACCATTAGCTGAAAGTAATAGTTTCAATGGATAAACTGGTCCTGGTATAACCACAGTTTTTCTATCTAATACCTAAATATCCATAGTTATAGCTTAAGCAGGATGAACTACTGATTATGCAAATGCGTTTAGGTCGAAGTTCATTAAGCTCTCCTGAAATCACAAACTCAAAGAGACCAAAACAAATATAAAATGTTTTACAACACCAAATCAGTTAGCCAGAGACGCCATTTCACCATATTCTGAGAGGGGGGAGGGGGGCAAAATCCAATCATATGTTTCTGTTGTGACTTGCAAATATGACTATTTTAACATTATCCACACACCCCCAGGGATGAATTGAATGTTTGACTCTATTATGTTTTGTCCTGTGGTCAATACTGTAAATATGCAAAGAATCTGCCTTCTAGATCACGGAAAAGCTTCTGGAAAAACTTTTCAACCCCTCCCCCATTTTATGCGCTCTGGAGGGGAGGGGATCTAAAGTCCAGCTCTGTTAGGTTCTATTCCATGGATGTTACTATAAATGGGAAAAAATTCTGCCATCTAAGTCACTGAGGGGCTTTGGAGAGTCTGGAAAGTCTTTTCAAAACTCTCAGTTTTCTCTGCCCCAGTAGTGGGGAATCTAAAATATGGATCCGTTAAGTTCTGCCCATGGTCGATACTGTAAGAGTATAAAGATTCAGCTTTATAGGTCATTCTGTAGGGTCTGGAAAGATGTTTAGACCCCCTCTTTTAATTTTTTAAGCTAGTTGAATAGATGGAGTCTTCCAATCTTTCACAATATTAGAAACCCAGGGGTAACATATAACTCTTAACTCTGACATAGTGTGGTTTTGACGAGGTGTCAAACATTGGTCTTTGATTGGTTATTTCTGCTTGACATTTTGCTTGTCAATTGTTAATCACTTTATGTCCTCGTCTTTTCATCCTATGATAACTGGCCCCTTGTGTGCTCACGCTCTATAGGAGATCACCCAACTTGTCATCAATTTGAGCGATAATGACTTTTATGCTCCTTTAAATGTATTAATTTCTTTTATTTTTAATACTAATTGATTAGTATTGGCTACTCAAAAGTTTTGATACTCAGTATATGTGGATCATATACCGATCCCACTCTCTCCTCTTAATTACTTCGTGGAATTAAACATCATCCAATACAACCCCTACTGTTTAGGTCCGTCCATCCCACTAAAGAAAAATCTTGAACTGAAAAAACAAGTTGTGTTATCTCTAAACTAAATATTCAGTTTCGTTAGGTTTTGTAACATCGTCGATTCAGTAAGTCTGTAAAGATTCAGGCTTCTAGGTCACCGGGGAGATTCTAGAGGGTTAGAAAAAACAATAACACACTAGACAATTATTATATAGATTATCAAATGTGCCGTATATGCTTTTTCTTTCTTGCACAAACTCAGGCGATAATTATAAGAACTTTTCTCCTCTCTGACAGTTTCTGTATTCCTTTCCTTTAAAAAAAAAGAAAAAAAAAATCACAAAAAATATTAGTAAGAAAAATGTATTGAAAATTCTCACCTCTATTGGGAAATCCAACCGATATAGCACGTTCAGGAGTTCATGCTACAAAATACATAAAATTAGGTTATTTAGATTTTTATGTTTACTTTCAAGTGATGGAGAATAAATTTTACAGTGGAGATGAAAATAAATTATTTTAAAAGGGATAATCTTAACATATAATGTGAATATGGAAAATTTCCTATAGAAAGTTTTTGCAAAAGGCATCCAAGATCCGACATTGTCAAAACAAGGAGTTTGGGAATTTTAGTATGACAATATCTCAATTCTGCTTGATCAGTCATGTTTTCTCGTTAATAGTTTTAAAATAGTTTCATGGTGTGCAGTGATGTCATTCCAATTTGTTAACAAACGGTCGACTTCAAACTTTTGTAACACCCACATTTTTTTTTAAATTTGAGAAAAAAAAAAATTCATTCTTTTAGTACTCCTTAACCTGCACATGATTGATTTTATGTGATGTTTTGATAAATTTATTTGAAAAATGTATAATATCTCGAGAATGGTTCATCCTAGCGTTTGTGTCAATCGTTTTCTAATAAAAAATTACACAAATAATTATTTACGTAACTTTATTAAAGGTTTTGATTTTTTACTGATTTTTTCAAAATTTCATTTAAAAATTTGGGAGGGTTCTGCACATTCGATTGTGTTTAAAAACAATAGGCTTCCAGTAATCACTGATTGTAATTTTTGTACCAAATTTTGTTCGTAGGATATCGTCTCCACAGACTCACTGACACACATGCACGTGGATCTAGCTTGTTCCATTCACGAGAGAAGACAGTTTACGTAATAGTTTTGTATTTGGACGCCATTAGTCGTTTATCTACTATAAGAATAACCTATTTCTCCGTCCCCCCCCCCCCTCCTTCTACATCGTCCCATTAGATAAATGCAATTGCAGTTCTGAAAAATCTTGCCTCTAGCTTGTAAGTTTAAAAGAGACTTCTTTAAAATCACTGGGAAAATTATTGATGAATATAAACAAATCCACAGATTCCTTAACCGAGAGAAGGTGGAGTGGGCCTCTCGGTAAATACTGACATTAATGACTTAAATGTGGAACTAGAATATTCAAAATCCAAAATTTTAAGCGTAACACAGAGAAAAAGATCAACATGCCTCTTTTCTATATTCAGGCTGAAAAACAACCAATATATGATTTGATTTGTGATGTAAAAGACCTGATGGGTATATAAACCAAGATAGAGAGACACAGAGGCAGAAATCAGGTATAACCCAGTGCCCAGTTTAGATAGCCTTGGTAAAGGTGAGTAAAATTCGGGCATTTAAAGAATGGATAAAAATAATGTAAAACATACCGGATCCCATGAACTTGTCACGTTTCTAGACTGTCTAATCTCATCGTCCTCACCATTCTGGTGGATGATTGAAATCGTCTCAACATTCTTGCCATTTACCTTTGGTTTCTCATAGTCTTCAATAATTCTCTTATGTGGAGAGATTTTTTTCTTGGATTTGTGATATTCAACGTTTTGGAACATGTTCGGTCTTTCGTTATAAGTTGGCGATTCGCTACTTGAATCCTGCAGAGGTAAAGATCCTTTAGCACTGTCTGTATCATCCTCCAGTTCACATTCTTCAGCTGTGCTACTGCTGCTGCGCTGGTCATCCGTTAATCCTGAATCACACTCGCCGTGGTTGTAGCTGCTTTGATTAGAAATGTGAAAGCCACCTGAAATGAAAACAAAATGTTTCATTGCTTTTACGAATTCGAGATGCATTTTCATAGCAATAATTTAAAAAGGAAAAATAGACATTTTACCAGACTGTAAGATTTTAATCTAACGTCATAATTTACTATATACCAGAAAATGAAATTTCTTACACATAAAAATAATTGAAAGAAAATCCTATCAACGTAAATGTCACATTTCAGTTCTGTGTTGTTTACATCTTCCTTACCATAGCGCCATAAACTATCTTGTACACAAACCCCTATGAAACATGTTTATGCTAATGACATAAGCACCTGTTTAACAGAACTTTTTCGATTGACCACCTAAATCAATGAGAAACGAAATATTTACAGCCATGGGAATGGCATTTCCAAAAAAATGTTGTCTCCCTCCAGTAGTAACTATAAATGATAACCACGAAGTGGGGACGACTTATGTGGTCTACCCAAAGAGCTCTTATCCGTAATTACTCGTCGATTCTATATACAAGTGCCGCCTGTACAGGTGGAATTCATTGTGTATAATAGTATATCCGTCTGAAGCTCCAAACCTCGCGGGTAGCTTTGCTCCTGTGAGCGCCGGACGTTTGGCAGTCAACAGCAGCAAGCACCAAGTCATTTGAGACCAGAGAGCAAGAGTTATAAATTATGAGAAAATATCGGATTCTTCTGGTTGCATTTTGTAGGAGGACTTGGCATATGTTCAACTGATGTGGTTTCAGATGAGTGATGTTTGGGGTGTTGAAGGCAGTGTGATGTTTTGGTTTTGTTAGTAAAGGTTTCATTTTGGTTTGTAATGAAAAAAGAACGCAATATTTTTGTGCTATTCGTAAAGGTTATATTTCGATTTGTAATTAAATAAAAAGATACTTATTTCTCATGGAAAAATTTAAATTAGAACAGCAAAAATTTCTTTTTGCGTGAGAAATCCCTAAACTGATGAAAGACCTGGATATTAAACATGCAAATTTTGATTTAAGCGTAACACTATCTGGTAAGTATATACTATGTTATAATGGTTCTGCGCATCGCAGTATATGAAATTGTACTGATAGGTGTTTTTGAATTAAATAATATAACTATATCAGATCTTTCTATAAAGGAATTGGTGTCACATGGCAATGCTATAATTTTATCAAAAATGGGATTTTTCCAGAAATTGCTGTAGACAGTTAGGTGTTATTTGGAGGAAAAATCCCAGTTTGGCAAAAAGTGTCGCTAGTCATGTCGCTGCTCCAAGCCCTTCATTTACACGTTTATGTTTTCTTAATGAAACTTGTTTTTACATATCTTACACATCTAATGGCATGACATCCAGAATCATATAAATTTATATGTGACTAAATCTTAAAGTTTTGTTACATATCCTAACTCCAGTTTTTTATTTTATTGTTTTGCAACTTTATCATTTTCTACCCACAGTGGGTGTGGGCCAGGCCCGCATACTAACTCAGAGATTGGTTCAGGAAAACTGAGCATGATCGTCCCTTTCGGCCCATGCAATGGGCCCGGCCCACCAGGAAATCTCTATAGACATCCCATCGACCATATCCGGATCTCGTGTGGGTAAGCAATAATATGGAGAGCATAACGTGACGGATTTTTGCTAGGGGGACTACAAAGCTCTTGTAGCTCCCCCCCCCCCCTTCACTTTCAAACCCGAATTGCTCTTCAAAGGGAGAAAATGCAATGCGTAGACGATGGTATTTGGTACGTCAAGAAGGGAGTGAGCTCAGGAGGCGATAAGCCCAAAGGTATACCAATTCAGAAAGCTTCTCTCACATCACACGCCAAACGTCGTTTTATCGCCAGTTCTGGTACACTATTTTTGCAACTCCTGCAAAAGCGGAGAGAAAGACGATTGTTTTTTTTTTAATCCGCGATATTGTTCATGAAGACAGATTAGATACATTTGTTTCCCATTATTTAAATCATGTTTTATGTACATTTTGGTTTTAAAGTAATACTATGAAAATACATCCGGCCACACAGAAAGCTACCATTAGTCTATGGGTTGGTCGTGTGGTCTGGGTTTTCTACTATGAAAATACATGTATTTAAGACCTTTTTGTACTGCACACAGATTCTCTGCAATGAGTGTAAGAAATGTTCCACCCACTTTATTTCAATTTATTATTTGAATAAAACGTTTATATGCGAGATTTTGGAGTAAATATATGTGTAGGTTCCGTATGTTGTTCAATACTTATATAGTACAACAATCAGTGACGAAAATTGAAGATTATTTGAAAGGAAGGAATATTTGTCATTTTACAAATGCAAAATTTGTGACATTTTAAGGAAATTTGCTTGACATTTTCGGGTTGTGGGAGCAATAAATGTTACTTTTCTGACATACCTAGAATAATGCATCGTTTTTCAAGGTTTTCGGAACCCTTGGGATTCCGCGACGTGATAGTTTCATGCAAATTGTCTTAAATTTAAAAACGTGTAAAATTTTGATGCATAATTTGGACAAATGGGGATATTTCTTATTTTGGGGTTCTACCATCAAATTAAATTTCAAAAGGGGTTTCGTGAGAAAATTAATTTGAAAAACATTGATATAATGTATAGGGAAAGTATTATGACGAGGTTGAAAACTCGAATTCTACTTAGTGTTTTCGACGGTAGAGCTTGTTTCAAACATTCCTGAAATCGAATCGAATGTTTTTAAAGTGATATCTGTGTGTGTGTACGCATGTATATTAATGTATGTAGTATGTGCATGTATATTAGTGTGTGTATGTGTATTAGTGTGTGTGTATGTATATTAGTGTGTGCGTCCTTGAGTCAGTGGATGCGATATCTAACGAACGGATGGAACGTTTAAACAAAAAAAAAAAATTCGATTATTACAATCAGTGAATACTGGAAGTCTATTGATTTTATAAGCAATCGAATATTTGGAAACCAGCTCCAAACTTTCAAATGAAATTTTGAAAAAAATCATAAAAAATAAGAGCCTTTAATATTGTTACATAAAATATCATTTTTTATTTAATTTTTTATTAGAAAATGAATAACATAAACTTTGGGATAATAGCATGAACCATTCTTGATATATTGTACGTTTTTCAAATAAATTTTAAAAAATACATGAAATTAAAACAGTGCTAACTACCGTAATATGTTTCCATTCCATGTACAATATTATGTGACAACGGTGTTAGCATCATTCTGGTAGGTTTTATTCACGAGATACTGTTTTACAATAGTTTTGTATTTTGACATCAAACAATTTGTCAAATGTAATTTATTAGTTTGTCTGTATGTCTGTAATACTTGTCGATAAATTAACAAAATATCGTCAACTTGACATTTTATTTAAAATGTTTCCAAATTGGCAAAAATGACACTAAATTAATAAAAATGATGTCAAATTGATGATAGTCAATATCTTGGAAAATGAAGTTTAATTTATTTGATAATTGATGTCCCTTTGGGGAAATTAATATTCTTGATTTAAGATATGTTGAGTTTCGCGGTTATAATCGTTTCAAATACAATATTTGAACAAAATAAAAGTTAATTCGGTTAAGCTGTGAAGGACTCAAAGTCATTGATTGATAAAGTCTTTTTGACACTCCCACCCATTTTATTCGCCCTCGAGTGAGAAACAAAAATATTAAGCTCCGTTAGGTTCTGTCCCGTTGTCGATACTATAAGCATGGGCGCCCATAGCACTTTTTTAGAAGTTAAACTCAATGATATGTACAATATCGACTACCTTGATCCCCACATTTGGGACACTGAATGTCCAGGGGAGCGGAAGTGTCTCCTTTCCCTCCCCTATGGGCGCTTATTGAAAAAACTCCCTACTTATACTAGTAACCTCAAGACAGAACCTAACGGAGTTGAGTTTCGATTTCCCCAGGAGTGGAAAAATGGAGTCTTTCCAGACCCCACAAAAGTTTCCGTGAAGTCTAAAGCTTTACACACTTATAGCCACCCCGGCCACTCAAATAGCTGCTGTAAGCCCTCTGGGTCAGCCGAGTGGTTTGGGTCTGCAACACTTATAGCCACAGAATACTATATTAGTCTGTGCTTATAGCCATCTCTCCCGGCCACTCAAACAGCTGCTGTAAGCCCTATAGGGCTAGTCAAATGGTCTGGGTCTTCAACACTTATAGCCATGGGTGCCCATAGGGGCGTTCAAAGTCACAAATGTAGGTATAAAGTTAGTCAATATTGTACTTCTCATCCATGAGTTTACCCTCTGGAAAATGTTCTATGAGCGCCCATAGGGGAGCGCGAGGGAGCACTTTCGCTCCCTCGAACGTTTAAGGTCAGAAATGTAGGTATTAAGTTAATAGATATTTACCTCCCATCCTGTATTTTTTTCCTGTTGAGTTTGGCTATCTCAGGAATAAGTTTTATGGGCGCCTTTGAATCCTACTCGTTCGAAACAAGGTCGACCTCTCCTGCAGTTACCACACTATATTTTGACACACACACAGCCACACTCTTTCTCTCTCGCTCTCTGTGTCTCCCTCCCTCCTTTTCACCCGTATTTTAATCACGTTAATTACATGATGATCTACCTAATTCTAATTTTTTTCAGAATGTAGCTACATATAGAATTTCGTGGCTGTACGTACTCTTTCTAATTTAAAATCTCTAATTTCGAATAATGTTTTAATCCCATTTATTACAAACTATTCTACCTGTTTCTAATTTTCTACAGAATGCATCTACATATAAATTGTCATAGTGGTACGTGCATTCGCACCCCACAGATACACACACACACACTGATGGAAATATTTCCCAAAATGTTCGAAATATGTTCATGGTGTCTTTAAGTGTATTTTTTCGTCTAAATGTCGTGATTATCCGTGAACTTCCTGTATACAATAGCATTAGAAAATAATAAAATGATTCTTTAATTGAGTCAATACTGAATTAATTTAATTCTAATCTAAGAGATAATGCATTTAAAAAGTGTCTATATTGCTTAATTGTAAGTTATATATCGGCTTCTTTAATCTAATCAATATTGAATTAATTTAATTCCAATCTAAGAGACAATCCATTTAAAACGTGTCTCTATTGCTAAATTGTAAGTTATATATCCTATAAAAAGATAAACCAAATTGCGAGAGTCCTTTCTCTTGATGTGGCTGCTACAGTAACCTTGAGAGAGGGCGCTCCTTCGCCTATCACGCTGGCGATAAAACGAAGTTTGGCGTCTGATTTGAAAGAAGGCTTTCTGGCTTAGTATACTTTCTGGCCTTCCGCGTTCAGGAGTCAAAGAGCTCAAGTTTCATAACTGGTAAACTAGAGTGACGCAGCCTAAAAAGATTAAAAATATTTATCGTACAATAAATAAAATTGCTGATTTCTTTCTTTTGACACAGCCTGTCCGACATATCTGAAGGTGTAAGATATCTATTTAGACCGTCGGGGCAGTGCTACTTAATTCAGATTTGAATCCCAGTGGGGGGGGGGGGGCGACATCCACAGGGACCGGCCCTCCTTCTCTTGCTACCAACACTCGGAAGGACTTTCAAACCCACAAATTTAACGTGCTCGTACATGGGGACAGTTTAGGCAAAGTCGGAAATCGAATTCAGGTCCTCCAAGTACAATCCCCGTGCCTTATCCACTAGGTTATCCCATTCCAAAACTGCTGCTTGTAAGACAATAACTTACGAAACTTCCTTGAGGAAAGCATATACATATCAATTAGGTGACTACAGTTGCTTCGATGGCATTATAAGCCCACCTTTTCAGGTCAAAATAACAGTACGCGGCCTTAACAACCACTAAGAACGAACTGCTATTCGTTGGGCAGTTTGTTTTTGGTGGCTGTTAAGGGCACATGCTGTTCTTTTGGCCTGAAATAGGGGTTTATAATGGCCTCTAAACAATTGTAGTCACCTAACCAATATATATTTGCTTTTCCAAGGAAGTCTTGTAAGTTATTATATCTTAATCGACTTTGTGAATCTTTTGCATAACTTTATCAGAATGTGCCCCCCCCCCCTACCCCCACTGAGAATTTGAAAACTCGGTGCCTATGGAAGTGGGTGAAGAAAGTGTTATTTGGGTTTCTATGCTCAGCTAAAGATCAGCTTAAAGGGTTAAGTTTTGACAGGCCGACTTTCAGAAGATGGGCCCCAGGGCGTAGTTGACTTCTGGGGTCCTCCTCTTACAAGTTTTTTTTAATTTACGTGTACGTCAACAGTAAGTAAACGTTTAAAGTAAATAAAAAATGCTATAACTCTATATGTCTATCGTTCGGATTCCGAATTTGGCCATCACACGTGGTGTGACAGTCTGGAGAACTATCTCGTGGGACAGACAATCATTTCTAGTCGTGCTGCAAGCCAATCTAACAGCTCGCTTGTACGTTGACGATATTCTGCAGCCGATCTTAATTGACTATATGTCGCATCGAATTTAGGCTTGTATAGCTGCCAGGAGATGATTTGCCACTTTGATTTGTGTCTTTAATTTATTCTATGATTTGTGTCTTTAATTTATGCTTGTCATCTTCTTGTTGCCACCATTCCTTAATAAAACCCTTTTTTGCTTTCAAATTCTAATCATTTGCATATCTCCTCAAACCATACATTCATGCAGAGTTTCGCGGCTGTAGCTCAATTTCTTATGGGTGAATATATATTTTTGGAACAGAGTGTATTTTAGCTATAAATGCCCTATTAAACTCAACAAACTAGTCGAAAAAGTATGTAAATCGGTTGATAGTTTTCAAATTGAATGGCGTTATTTATAAGTGTGTGCATTATTTAGATAGCGGGTCCTTATTTGGGATCTGGGAAACGCCAGGTAATTCGTTCTAGTAAAATACAAAAACGTCTAAAGACTGTGGAATGTTACTAACAATAAGAGTATGCAAATTAGTGAAAGAGTTATTTGCATATCGTGATGACGTGTACGGCACGTTTAGAAAAAAAGGGCGGTAACGTGGTACAAAATCTAAAATATTTTAACCATAAATGTGCCTAGCTTAACAAGCTAGTAGAAAAATTATGTAAATCGGCTGAGCCGTTTTCAAATTATAAGAGGTTACTACAGGCTGGCAAATCAGGCATTTTAAATCCCTTTGTTTTGCGGGATGCGCAGGAGGATAAATTCATACTAAAATATTCTCTGGATCTAGTCTTATTGCTTGAAACATTTTTACCAAATTAGATTGTATAATTCAGGTGATATTTAACTTGGAAGTGCATTTTGAAATTTTCACTTTTATATATTCGATACAAAAACGGAAATATTTTTACCATAACCTGCTCTTTATTGAGCTTAACAAACCAGCAAAAAAGTATGTAAATATATAGAACCCTTTTCGAGTTATAAGCGCTTATGGCAGACAGAAACATGCTTCTAGATTTTTAATTTTTGTAATCCGCGCTTCGTTGTACGGTAAATAAGAAGAATAGTTTCTGGGATCAGTTACTTGAAAAAAAATCTCACCAAAATCTATTGCGAAGCTCAGGAGATGAGATTAAATTAGAAGTGTTTATTGAAATTTTTCCATTTATATATTAGATTTATCTATGCCAAAAATATGTTTATTAAATATATGATAGGCCAAAAGTAACTCTGTCTTCATGGCATTTGGATGTGTTTAAAATATGGTAACATCGCTGGATCGAAAGTTTGGAGAAACACGGAGGAAAACCTCCATATATTTTCAAATTAACTGTGAAACATCGACTTGACGCAACGCTTTGATAAAGCAATGCATGAAATCATTGGATAAGTTTGCCTTTGCACTTGTTCAATTAATGGTGACATTTACACAGATATTATGAACCGGCCACACATATAGCTACCGTAAACCCTAGGGTTGGTTGTGTGGTCTGGGTCTTCAACAGATATTATGAAGCACTTTTTACGTTTAGGCCAGGGCACCATGTCAAGAATTTGAGAGGGGCAAAATAATTTCTTGGAGGGAAGGGGGCAAAAGTTTATGGGCCTCTAGTGATGGAAATATGATTCGGCAAAAAATGATATATGAGAATGGCTTCCCATAAAGTATAAAGAAAAATTGTGTAGAAGTAGGTGTCGGGGGGTATTCATTTAAATTACGTAAATATTATTAAATGTTAATATATTTCAGAAAACGAGCGGATACACTTAATATTTGCTGAAATGCATTCTTGAGGACGTGAAATTAAAACTTGGAAGGACAAAACTATAATCAACCATCTCCTTACAATGGAATGACCTACTATTAATATGGTTGCGTATTTTTATAGCTAGTATCTTTATAACTTTTTACATAACCTGCAGCAAAGCTGAGCCATATTTCTTTTTTGTATTCATTTAAAAGTTTCCTATAGTTTCTTTCGCTGCTGTGGACAAAAAAACAAAAACGAAATAACAAACCAGTTAAAAATACTGAATCCCGATGAGCATGATAATGATCAGTTCCCATATTTTTTTTTTTTTTTTTTTTGCTGCGAAATTAGTTTAAATTTCATTAATTTTTCGTTTCTTCTTAAATAACTCTTAGTTTCATAAAATTCTAGAATTTTTTATATAAAATTCCAAGAAAAATGTCCAAAAAATTGATAACTCTGCTAGCGCATTGATTCGACTGACCATTTTTGAAATATGAGTTGAAATATTTTGAAATATGAGAAAAAGTTCCACCAAATATTGAACTAAAATTATAATAAATGATTTTATATAGAAATAAAATTATCACATATCCTATAGTTTATTAGTATAGCATGAACGCAAAAATAGTATTGTAATTTAACAAAATCTCAATTAGGAAAAACATAATAAACATTAATATAATAATAATTTACTTTGGGTTACATGATCTGGGTGCAAAGTAATGAACTACTTTAGCATGGTGCAGAGTTTGCAAGTATGTACTGTATACAAAATGTTAAATGTATTACGTATAAGAAATTCCTCGAATAAGCGAACTAGCAGACTAGGTTTAAATGAGAGTATATATTTTAATTTAAACAGCTGAGTCCTTATTATATTTCTTTCAAAACTCATTGAAAAAAGTCAATTAAAAATTCTTTCAAAAGTCGTTGAAAAAAGTCATTGAAAACTCCCCCGAATAAGAAAATCAGCCGACTGGGTTAAAGTGAGAGTATATATTTGAATCCAAATAACTAAGTCATGATTATCTTTCTTTCAAAAGTCATTCAAATGAACATTAATCATATAATAATATTAATTGATTTTGGGTTACATGAACTGGTTGCAAAGTGATGAACGAATTTGCGATAAGTTTGTACTTTACGTAAAAAGTTATGAAAAACTCCTCGAATAAGCAAACTAGAAGTCTGGGTTTAAATGAGAGTATAATAAATGAGGTTTAAATGAGAGTTTTAAGCCAAACTACTGAGACACAATTATATTTCTTTCAAATGTCATTGAAAAAAGTCAATTAAAAGTTCTTTCAAAATTCATCGAAAACAATAATATAATAAGCAAATTTAGTAGACGGGGTTTAAACGAGAGTCTATATTTTAATCCAAATAATTGCGTCATGATTATATTTCTTTCAAAAATCAAATCAAGACACAGCAGAAAGATAGTAAATCATATCGTCTCTCGCTTTTTATCAAATATATTCTAATATAACCCCCCCCCCCGTTCTTCGCATATGAATCAGTTTAGTGTTGTATCTATATAAATTAAATCACTTTTACTAGCTTATTTGTAGCTCACTGAAGTTTTACTAGCTGATCAAAGGTATGTTTACGATCAAAGTATAATTCACTTACCTTTATATTATGCTGCCAAAGTATTTATCCAATAAATAGCCAATTTATTTTATAGAACTTGCAACATGAAAAATACAACACCTCTCTTAAGTTTCATATCCGAAAAGTGAACATAATTGCAATAGACTTGCAAACTGAGTTTAAATCCTACACAAGATATTGCTTGCCTACGCAGGCCTTGAATTTCTGTGGGTGTTATCATGACCAAATCATGTGACACCCTACATTGGAATTCTAATTGACTACTCCTTTGATATTGTTTTCGAAAAGAGACTTATCATCGAAAAGGAACTAATTTAAACGCAATGTTACTTTAAAACTGGAATTACATTAAATATATTTTGAAAGAAATGTATATAATTTAGTCTGCGTTTGAACATTAAAGACTTTAAGAGGAAATTGGAGGTGTGCGTGTGTGTGTGTGTGTGTGTGCGTGTGTGTGTGCGTGTGAGGGGGGGGGGGGGTAAACCTCCATGCCCTGAACTAGAAACATTTCAAACAATTTACTTTAAGATGATATGGTAAATAATTTTTATTAATTTTAAACGAATATCCTCTAACTTCTCCCAATATAAGCCTAACTGAATAACAAACCTAAAATTTATACTTTTGTTACAACAGTTTAAAAGAGTTCACAATAGATCTGAAAAATAGCTAAACTGTTCATAGTTTACTAGAAACATTTCAAACAATTTGCTTTAGGATGATATTGTAAATACTTTTTATTAATTTTAAACGAATATCCTCTAACCCAAAATAAGCCAACCTAAAATTTATTCTTTTGTTACAACAGTTTAAAAAAGTTCACAATAGATCTATAAAATAGCTAAACTGTTCATAGTTTAACTTATGCATTCAGTTACTTCATAGAACAACTAATAATTCTACACAATAACTGTGTGATTTTAAACCTTTAACAGTAGAACATGTATAATCAACCAACATATCGCATGTTGTTTAGCAAAAGTAAATGAATTTAATATGCATCACGATATTACTTACGATCTTTTAAATATGATTTTAAGGCATAATATATTTCAAAGCATGTACCTACAAAGTGACAGAAATACTATTAGGGCCGTCTTTATCAGACTTCAAAAAATGTTTAGCAAAAATAATTATTTTTTTGAAAGAGAGAGAGAAGGGGGGGGGGGGGGGGAATAAAAATTTTAAATTATATATACTATTCAGTTTTATGAGATTTAGTTATCCGAGATTTCTGTTTTTCTCCGATTCCGTATTATTAATTTTTTTAATTAAAAAGAAAACTTAGGTTTAAAGGTGAAGAGCAAGCACATTTTGTTTAAGACACCAAAATATGTAGCACTGCACCTCCCGCAATTGTAAAGATCATTTTATGAAGAATTACTAAGAAAAGAAAATTTGAAATAATATTGAGGAATAATTGTAGTGTTTCATAGAAATTATCTCATAGAATCTGCATAGTAAAGGATATACGGAATATTGAAACGTATATTGAAACTTTGTTTAAGGGGAAGACGACGAAACCAGGTGCTGTAGTTGTTACTAGAGGTGATATTTTACTATTAAAAAGAAACTACGGATGGATGTGACTGGAATTGCCATGCCCCTACTTGGTCTAGAAGTTCGCTTTTTTTTTTAACTTAGGTATCGAACCAAAGAGGGAACATACGGTTTCGAAAATTCGAAAAATTTAATAAATTTTTAAATATTTGTAAACAACCTCTTTTGCCCATAGGAAACAGGAGGGCTGCGGGAAAAATCTACATTAGCTTCCAAAAGTTAAGCACGGACGGTTAACTCAACAAAAATGGAAAAGTAAAGCTTTGATTAACTCAAATTTGTACATGAGGGTAGCAAATGTGTTTATGCATTAAAGAAAATAAGAATTATGTACAAAGATGAAAAAAATATTTACTTTTCGTAAATTATATGATGACGTCACATTTGGGTCATTAACAAAATGATGTTTAAAGGCAAACAAGCCAAACAAAACGTACATTAATATGGTATGTGATCACCCCGAACCTTCACACAAACCATCTCAGATGCGAGCAATGGCCATTCCTCTAATAGGACAGTTTCCAACTCTTTGAGACTGGCTGGAGGAGGTAAATGTGCAAAGACAGCACGCCTGAGGACATCCTAAAGGTTTTCAATGGGATTAAGGTCAGAGGAATACGCCGGCCACTTCATACGAGAAATGCCCTCACTTTCCAAGTATTCGTCAACGATGTTGGCTCGATGGGGACGGGCATTATCGTCCATAAGGAGGAAACCAGATCCAACTGCTGCAGCGTAGAGTCTTGCAATGGTGTCTACGACTTCATTCTGATACCGCGCAGCCGTCACAGAACCGCCTTTAAAGGTGTGCAGCTCTGTGCGATATCCCATTGAAATTCCAGCCCACACCATGACGCTGCCACCTCTGAATGCGTGATGTTCGATGATGTTTTTGGCCTGATTGCGTGTGCCTCGTTCTCTCCAGACCCTTACACGCTTATCATCTGACTCCAGGGCAAATCTGGACTCGTCCCGTGAACAGGACGTTGCACCAATCTGAGACAGTCTAATTGATATGTTGACACCACTTTAATCTTGTCCCTCTGGCTTGGACGGTTAGTGGAACACAAAAACGTGATACTCGGGCGTACAGTCCCTTCACGTGGAGCCTTCGGCGCACAGTACTGGCAAATATTGTCTTACCAAGTGCCACTGCAACCATGGATGTAACAGTTGTGGATGTTGGTCGTCGATTCCGTTTGGCTACTATAGCAATATGCCAATCATCAGAGGGAGTGGTAACCCTTGGACGATCGGGCACAGGTCTCCGGACAATTGTTTGACTTGTTTAGAATTGTTTCCATAATTGATAAATTACCGAATGATCAACGCCAAAGAAAATAGCGATATCTTTGATTGACTGTCCTGCTTCAATGCGTCTGACAGCACGCCAGCGCTCACTATCTGTCATTCGTCTTCTTTCAGCCATAGAAACACGAATATCATCAAAAATAATCCTACAAAAGTTATAAACATTTCGTATCAGCATTTAAATGCACCTCCTCAAACTCTTCAGAATGCTGGCGTCTTTAACGACTGCTTAATTAGCATATATCCGGCCAGTCAATCGTGTTTGACTGATACATACGATATTTGCATACTGCCATCTACATCCGCAGTGATTTTCAGCCACTCAAATTCAAGTACGTTTTCGGAAAATAAAATTTTGCATTACGTGCTTAACTTTTGGAAGTTAGTGTATCTCCTTCAAAAATCCGGTTAGAACCTCTGTTTCTTTCTGAACGATAAACAGACAGGAGGTAGGAGCTGTTAGAGGGGGAGGGAGCTTTTGCGCTCGTACAGCGATCGCAGAACTTGCTAAATAATTGATTGCTACAAAAACTGACGCACGTGTGTCTGTGTGTATCAGTGAGTCTGTGGAGACGATATCTCACGAACGAATAGGGCGATTGGAACGAAATTTGGTACAAAAATTACAATCAGTGAATACTGGAAGCCTATTTGCTCAGAATATCCCCCCACCTTTTAAAATGAAATTTTGAAAAAATCGAAACCTTCAATAAAGTTACGTAGATGATTATGTAATTTTTTATTAGAAAATGATTGACACAAATTTCAAAAAGGTAGAGTTTAGTTACACTAATCAAATAGAAAATTCTGTTTGGGGCGGGGATTTTTTTAAATTCATTTTCCCCCAACCACAGACTTAATATCATCTGACCTTTGATCTCAGATATTTCAGTACATAGATCGAAATTTAAAGTTTGGGACTCGTTATGACCTAAAACAGTATTAGTTCAAGTTAGTAGAATGTTATTCGAATCGGTTGAGTTTTATTATGTAAACGGAACTTTCGAACACAATCAGATTTGAGCAGGTGTTAAAGAGTTACTTTCGGAACTCGCTTCGCTTCAATTATTTGATAAAGGCAAATATGTTATTAATGAGAAAGGTAAACATATTAGTATTTAACGGCAAGGTATTTATTTATATCTAGGGGTGGCAGATATATTAATATCCAGAAGCGGCATATATTCTAGTTACAAGTCTACCTCTATCTTCAGTTAAAATTGATTGTTTTAAGCATAATAAAATATTAAAAATACGTCCAAACTGCTGCATAAAGTAATCTGAAATTAAAAATGCTTTGTTAGCAACAGCATAGATTAAAGTGTATCAACCGGTTTAAAAGGTAAAGAACAGCTTCTTTTGTTAGGGTAACTAAAACAGAGCAGCAAAAATATAGGGACAGCATATTCCCTACCTTTGATATAGTAGCTGCCCTGTCTTATTTATCATGACAAAGGCGCTCCTTTGCTTTTGAAAGCCGTTGATATTTTTGAACAACTGTCTGCTATTACTAACAAAGTATTTTTAATTTCAGATGGATAAAGTACTTATTAATTTAGAAAATATTATTTTATTCCATTTAAAAGTAGTTTAATGTAACTCACCATTTGAAAAATACCCCATGAGCTGCTTCACTTTCGACATACTCCAAGCGAGAACTGACCGAGGCTATTGTTTCTTTTCAAATGTCGTATGAAGCAGAAGCGGGCCATGGAATGGACGTAATCTTTGTATCAGGGAACAGGATTAAGAATAGCATTACGAATTTTTCCCAATAAGGAACATGAACGAATCTGGCCCTTTGCGACAATGACGGTACGTCTAGAGCTGTGTCGATAACCTGCTATTGTGTCATTGTTGAGGTGCGTCAAGCAATTACGGTGCTCTATATCCGGTGTCTCATTAAACGTTATGGTTTAATAATAAACTCACTCCTACATAAGTGTCACTTGTCTTGAAGCATTTTTTTCAGCACTGCTATAACTACTCAGAACAAAGCAAAACGAGGATTAGGTATTGTTCCGGGAAATTGATTCCGCCGAAAGTAATTCAAATGCAAAAGATGAGATTCTGAAGCGAATCCAAACGGTGAAAAGAATTCATTGCTTTTAAATGGAACATATTTTTGCTTGAATATTTTGAATGCATGAATTTTGAATCTGTAGTAAAATGTTTGGAAAGTGAAATATTTATTGGAATATGTTTCAAGATAACAATTACACGGATTACTGGAAGTATTTAAAATTCTGTTTTAAAAACAAACTGTGAAAAAGAAATTGCCAAAGTGACCAAATAATATCGTTAATTTTAATATGTTGCAAAGCTCTGAAGCTAGTAAACATCGAACCTACGCCCAGTGACGAACTTCCTAATAGGTATATCTGGCTTATATAGGTCAGTAGAATTTGTTGGGCCGCTAGTTTTATGAGGAGCAGCATTTTGGAATTATAAATAGCAATATGAAGATATTATTCAAAAAAGGGAAATACAAAAATTAAAATATTAAATAAATAAGGAGAAAATATTTATAGGATAAAAATATTATGGTCTATTATTTTATTGGAAAAAGAAAATTAGAAGCAGAATTTCTGATAATATAAATAATAGAATGTCATAATGAACACATTTTTTAATACGACACGTTAAAACTAAAAGCATTATTCTAAATTGCTCTGTCTGGAAACCATATTAACATACCTTCATATTTTTTTGTTAATTATTGACACACAGTTGAAATATATTTCTATAGAATAAATAATTTTATAATTTCAGCTGCAACAAATGCATCAGTTTTTAGAGAAAGTAAATTAATTAGAATGTGTGGCGATGTATATTTCTGTATGGTGCAGTAAATATAATAATAAAAGGTAAAAATCTAGGGGAAAAATAATTATCCAGGGACGGCTTATGGGAGGCATATGGCATAAATATCAGTGCCCTGCCATTTCCCTACGTCCTTCGCAAATGGGTAAGATTCTACTTCGTTATTACTCTCATTAAAATTTTTCAAGGATTTCCTACCAACATATATCACACGTATAAAGAAAAATGAAAAAAATGGTTATGGTTATAGTCCAGAAAAGTACCAACTATGGTCATAGTCCAGAGTTGGATCTGGGATAAATTTACTCAAGAATGGAATTTTGTACACATGTTCGTTTGGCCATTCTGATAAACGAACATGCACAGTGAAACAACTTTTGCACATAAACAACAACGTGTTGACCATAGTTTAGACCAGTGATTCTCAACCAGAGTTCCGCGGATCTGTGTCGTTTGGTCATTCTGATAAACGAACATGCACAGTGAAGCTACTTTTGAATATATAAACAACAACGTGTTGACCATAGTTTAGATCAGTGATTCTCAACCAGAGTTCCGCGGGCCTGTGTCGTTTGGTCATTCTGATAAAAGAACATGCACAGTGAAGCAACTTTTGCATATAAACAACAACGTGTTGACCATAGTTTAGACCAGTGATTCTCAACCAGAGTTCCGCGGATCTGTGTCGTTTGGTCATTCTGATAAACGAACATGCACAGTGAAGCTACTTTTGAATATATAAACAACAACGTGTTGACCATAGTTTAGATCAGTGATTCTCAACCAGAGTTCCGCGGGCCTGTGTCGTTTGGTCATTCTGATAAAAGAACATGCACAGTGAAGCAACTTTTGCATATAAACAACAACGTGTTGACCATAGTTTAGACCAGTGATTCTCAACCAGAGTTCCGCGGATCTGTGTCGTTTGGTCATTCTGATAAACGAACATGCACAGTGAAGCTACTTTTGAATATATAAACAACAACGTGTTGACCATAGTTTAGATCAGTGATTCTCAACCAGAGTTCCGCGGGCCTGTGTCGTTTGGTCATTCTGATAAAAGAACATGCACAGTGAAGCAACTTTTGCATATAAACAACAACGTGTTGACCATAGTTTAGACCAGTGATTCTCAACCAGAGTTCCACGAGCCTGTGTCGTTTGGTCATTCTGATAAACGAACATGCACAGTGAACCAAATTTTACATATAAACAACAACGTGTTGACCATAGTTTAGACCAGTGATTCTCAACCAGAGTTCCGCAGGCCTGTGTCCAAATTTCTATGAGTTCTTCTGTTAAAATGGAAAAGAAAAACTAAAATATCTCGAGAACGGCTAATGCTGTTGTAATGGGGTTGCTCTTTTCTTTTTATCGTCAAAAATTACGTAAAAAACAATCATTTAATTCATATATTTGAGCATACGTAGTCTTTTATTTTAGATTTTAACGATTTTTGTGGGCCATTTCGCAAGAATAGGCAGGGTTTTTTTTTTTTTACCAGAATCATACTAAATTCTAATCAGCACAAGGGTATCCCACAAGTGACCTATAAAATTTTATGAAATTTTATGGTCAATTAGTTTTTGAGTTAGAGTAGATACATACATTGCACACTTAGACATACATTGCACAGACGTCACGCTAAAAATAGCTTTTTCGGGTTCTAGAGTGTTCGAAAAGTGGAGCTCCGTCGAAAAATCGAGTTGCAATTTTAGACATGATTCTAATACTTTCCCTACCATGCAGGGAAAGTAAAAATCTGACGTGGGCAGCACATGACTTTTCTTGCAGACTCATATTCACGTTCTCATTATTTCTGTAATTATTCATTAAATTGAGTTTATTTGCACAAAATAATACTGAATTTGCACTTTTAAAATAATTTTTGTTTTTATTTGATAATTGAACATTTTTTCAAAGGCGGCGTAACAAAAATTCGAAAAAACTAAAATATCTCGAGAACAGTTAATGTAATGGGGTTGGTTTTATTCTTTTCTTCGTAAAAATTACTTATAAAACAAGCATTTAATTGATACATTTGAACACACGTAGCCTTTTATTTTAGATTCTGGCGATTTTTGCGGTCCATTTCGTGAAAAAAGCAGGTTTTTCTTTTGCAAATCATACCAACATCTAATCAGGGCAAGGGCATCCCACAAATGACTATCTACCAAATTTTGTGAAATTTGATCTATTAGTTTTTACTTTCCCTGAAATACATGGTAATGTATAGGGAAAGTATTGGAATAATATCGAAAATCGCACCTCGAGTTTTCAACGGGTCTACACGTTTTGGGACCTCTAGAATACGAAAATACTATTTTTAGCGTGACGTCAGTGTATGTGTCTGTGTGTGTGTGTGTGTGCGCGTGTGTGTGTCTGTGCAATGTATGTATCCACTCTAACTCAAAAACTAATGGATCGAATTTCATAAAAATTGGTAGGTAAGTAAGTCACTTGGGTGTGGCCCTGGTGCTGTTTAGTTTTTGGTACGATTCGGGAAAAAAAAAAAAACATCGTCTTTTTTTTTGCGAAATGGCCAGCAAAAATCTTATGTATCCACTCTAGCTGAAATACTAATTGACCAAATTTCACAAAGTTTGGTAGATAAGTTACTTGTGGGATACTCTGGTGCTGATTAGATTTTGGTATGACTCGGAAAAAAACAACCTGCCTTTTTTTACGAAATGGCCCGCTAAAATCGCCAAAATCTAAAGAAAAGACTACGTATGTTCAAATGTATCAATTAAATGCTTATTTTATACGTAATTTTTGACAAGGAAAAGAATAAGAACAACTCTATTACTCTAGGATTAACCGTTCTCGAGATATTTGAGATTTTTCGCATTTTTTTTATGTCGCCTTTGGAAAAATGTCCAATTACCAAATAATAACAGAAATTGAATTAAAAATGCAAATTTAGTGTTATTTTGTGCAATCAAACTCAATTTAATGAATTATTAAAGAAATAAAGAAAAAAGGAATTTGACTCTGCAGGGAAAGTCCTATGCTGCCCACAACAGATTTTTTTAGCTAGAGTGGATACACCAGATCTTTTAGGGCCATTTCGCAAAAAAGGCGGGTTCTTTTATCCCGAATCGTATCAAAATCTAATCAGCACCAGAGTCACACACAAGTGACTTTTCTATGAAATTTGGTCCATTAGTTTTTGAGTTAGAGTGGATACATACATTGAACACACACACACACACAGACGTCACGCTAAAAATAGTTTTTTCGTGTCGTATTCTAGAAGTCTCAACACGTGTAGATCCGTCGAAAACTGGAGTTGCAATTTTCGATCCGTCGAAAACTGGAGTTGCAATTTTCGACACGATTCCAATACTTTCCCCATACATTATCCATACATTGCACGAAAAGTAAAAATAATTTCATTAAGGTAGACTATCATCGTATGCATATTTTGATCATGTGACACCTTTTAATAAAAAGTACAAGATGTAACCTTTACCGGCGCCCCCCCCCCCTCCCTTACCTATAAATGTTTTCCAATGAGTTAAGCATAAAAAGCATCATTGTCAACGATCAAAATTACCCGAGATATTATTAATTGAAGTTTCCGACGGAAAATTGGGCACTGTATAAAACTTTTGATACAGATAGGTATACATGTAAGTTCTTGAATGCAAATTTTATATAAAAAAATTTAATTTTTGTACGACCCCCTAAATTCTATGTTTTCGCCGTTTCTTTTGATTGAGTCAAAGTGGAGAATTCCTATAATTTTGACAATTTTTTCACAACAAATTTTGCATATTAGAGAACCGGGTTTTCTTTCAAAAGATCATTAAATAAGAAACGATTTACTAACTTAAAATTTCTTTGTAGAGAGCCCGTATATAGAGTAAAATTTTGTAAATTTTGAAACATTTCTTAAATTGGAATCATATAGGTCTGCGACCAATCGTTCAAGAGATATTTAGCCGTGCAATATTTTTGAAACATCTTGTATGAAAAAAAGATAAGCAGACACAGAACATTCATTCAAATGCACCTTTATATTATGATATTAGCATACTGGTGTGTATATGTCTATTTCCACTTTTGTGCTCAGAAGTGCAAACATACTTCTACATTTTCCCCATAAAAAGAGAAGGGATTTTTTTCAGCATTAAACAGCACGAAGTAGGAAGTTTACTTTTCATCTTTGCTTATATATTTGAAGGATGTGACCTTGCTTAAGGAGAGCCTCAAAAGTCATATCGACAAACCCATCACATTTGTGTAGTATAGAAACCGCAAGGGCGGCATATTTCCCATGCCGTTAGTGATATCGTCCTCTCCGAAATGGAGGCCGACGAAAAGCCCGGCCAATGTAAAAAGTTGTACTCTGATACTGTAAAATTAATAAATTAGAGTTTTATATGATTAAAGAGCTTATATTTCTATAGAAGCGATTGCGAATCCGCTAAATGTTAATAGATTAAAATGTACTACTAGACTAAGCTTTATATCAAATTTCATTTCTTTAGGACGTCGGAGAGTATGTTAAAAATGCCATCAAAGAAGTTGAAACAGACAGGCAACCATCGGTGATGGCGAATTCAATAAAATATTTTTAAAACACTTTGGGCAGACGATAATGAAAACTTGAGCAACGCTTCATAGAATTATAAGGCGACATTGTTATTCTACCTGTGCTTAAATGAGCTGCTCGAGTTTCCCCCCATTCTTTGCAAAGTGTTTTTCACTTATTGACTTTAATGCTATATTCCTGTTAGAAATGGCCCGAGGTATAATAAATTTTGAAATAATTTAGTGATCCAGATGAAATAAAACTCTGAAACTGTTTGTAGCCAAGTTCAACTTGTCTGTGTATCATGGCCTAATAAATAAGCGGGTTTTAAATATCATCAGATCAGTAGTAAAGATTACCTTGCCATGTACGTTAATTTATTTCAATATATTGCATACGTACTTTTTTAGCTCAATATGCATTAAGCACCACTGTGAAAATTTAATTACAAACGAACCATATCTTGTTCATAAATTAAACGAAATAACAGTATTTAACTCATTAGCTCAGCTAAAAATCTGTGTCATGCCAGGATTCTACCCTAATCCATTGTTCGGTATAAAATCAAACGAATGGAAGGAAATCTATGAAGCATTCTAGCTTTCAAATGCCTCGAGCGGGGATAAGGCAGAGACGATAGAATTAATGACAGCCTTTTCAAGCATCACTTGAATGGACATTTAAGGGTTATGATGTTAAGTATGTTGAAAATGAACCCCTATCAAGGAAAAAGGAAGTCAGACATTTGTGATTTATCAAATTCAAATTTAAATCTACGCGTTATTCCTCAACCGTAAATGCAGCAAGCAGTCATACCTCGCTACAACATAGTAATGAGGTCCGGAATTCGTGTACAAAAGCGAATGTATATTAAGCGAGTACAAGAATTGCATTATACAGAGTTCCTAGGGAAGTTCTTTTGCACCCAAATAACTTTGTAAGGAAATGGCCATGTGTGTACATGTTAGGTCAATCTATATTAAAGCGACCATGCCCATTCGCATAAAAGGCATAAAAGGGATTACAGCGCTCTAGCGAATAATTTAAGAAGATAGGATAACAATCTCAGCAACAAGACGAAATAAATGAAAAAGGTCAATTACAAAGTTGTAAAGCATTATCTAATAGGTAGGAATCCGTACTAAAATTGCACTTATTTGACACAATAGGGTTATGACAGTCTTATTCAGGAATGGTAAAAAGAGCATAGTTTTGATGTAGTTTCTTTATTTCCTAGTATCCCAGTCGATATTGCTATTAAAATTATTGCTAAAAAACTTCACAATTCCAATTTTAAAATTCTCACTATCGAAGCTATCACCTCTGCTTTGAATATTGTCGCCGAAACCAATTATTTTGGATTCAGCGACACTATTTATTTTCAAAAGTCAGGCGCTCCTATGGGTAGCCCATTATCAGGTATTCTGGCTGAGGCTGTCTTGTAGGAGCTCGAGACTGAAATTTTGCCTTTTTTAAAGTTTAAACCTACTCTGTGGTGCCGTTACGTGGACGATGTCTTTGTTATTTGGGATAATGACTTAAATGACCCCAGTAGCCTTTTAGCTAAAGTTAACGATTTTTATCCCTCTATTAATTTTTCTGTCAAACATGAGTCCAATGATTCTTTGCCTTTTCTTGATGTTCTTTTTACTCGTCCCCCCTCTGGTTTTCAAACTTCGGTTTTCCGTAAACGTACTTTTACTATTCCTGTATTCCCGCTAATTCTTTTCATCCGTTTTCTTCTAAAAAAGCTTCTTTTAATGCCTATTTTAATCGTACTTTTAGTATTTGCTCTTCTATATCCCCATCTTAAAAGATGAAATTAATTTTATTTTTAATCTTGGCCATGAGGCTGCTTATACCTTTGAGTTTATTTATAGGATTTTGCCCATGTCCGCCTTAAATTTACCCGTTTTGATACTATCCTGGTTACTATTAAAAATCCTTTGGCCTATAAATTTTGTTTTCCTTATCATGCTAAGATTTTTCATTCTTTTATCCCGTTTTGTCACGAATTTGGTTTTAAACCTTCTGATTCTAATATTACTACTCTCTTTAATTGTATTCGTTCCGATGAACTTGGGGATAGTCATGATTTTAAAAGTCACGCTGGTGTATGTTGTCACCCTTTCGTTTCCTGATGGTAATTATAATTTTTACATTGGCAGTACTAAACGTACTATGTAATCCGTTTAGCGGAACACGCCCGGGATGTCAAGAATGGTAAACTTTCCACTGCTCTTGCCCAGTATGTCGCAAATGATAATTTTCTGCCTGTTTTTGAAAAAACTTTTCTTTTAATCCTTTGCAATAACCCTCGTAATATTCTTCTTTACGAATCCCTTTCCGTTTATATTTACCGTGCTTCGATTTGTAATTTTGATCCCGTTCAGACTTTAAGTTTTGCCTGGCGATTCATTCTCGACTCTATGCAATTCAAGTCTCTTCATAGTTACCTTTGACTTCTTATGCAAATTTTGCAGTGTTTCTGGTCGCTATATATTAACGATTGAATGTTTTACATCTTATGTTGCCACTGATGAAGGGCGTTTATGCGTTTGAAAGCGCTCTGGCTTTTATAACTATTTTGTACGTCTTTTAGGAAGTTCAATAAATGACCTTCATATTTAAAATGTGTTGTGTCCTTGCGTTTTATTTAAATTTTAAATAGACGTGTTACCCACTGGATTATATATTGGATATTCTACGGACCTTGTCTCAAACACGCAATCTGCAAATGAAACTTTTTCAGGCAATGAGGCTGAGTCCAGGAATTATTTCAAACAGACTTAGCTTATGCTTGAAGTCTCAAAATTCTGTAGCAGTTTCATCCTTCTAAACTTACCCACTGAACAGGAATTGAAATGCAAGTTTTTGTCTGTCTGCAATGACCACTTATAAATCAAAAAATGCTGAACCGATTTACATTTTTTTTCATTGGTTACGCTTAATTAGTGCAGGTTTATGGCTTAAACTATATCAGGTAGTTAAAGTTTCATGACTAGAGAATCGGATTTAAGAAACGTTCAATTTCGAGTTTTATTTAATTAAATTTAAGAAACTGTCCGTTTAAAACCTAAATTTGTACCCACAAATTAAGAAATTTGATTTAACACAGTTTATAGATGTGGAAGTAATTGTTCAAATACACATATGTATTAAGTAATATAGCTCTGGAAATTTCATTTTTATATTTGCTCATTCATGTTGAAATTATTTTAATATGATGTTGCTGATTTAGAATACATACATAGTCAAAATATTATTAAAATATAGTTTAAATACAAAATGAATATATTATTTCTAATAAGATTATTTTATATTTTAAACAATTTACAAAAATTTAATATCAAATATTGAAAAATAATATAATAAAAAGCATGCTTACCTGGTTTGTAGGAATCTTCGTGACTATACATTTCCTCGTACTCTTCAATATCATCCTCGTCTTCCTCAGGTATTACCTCAAGTTCCTTATCATCTGTATAATAAATGTAACGTCTTGGATCATTCATGTACTGTGATGTGTTATCTATGAATTCCACGTCTTCATAATGCGCATCTTCTTCATGTTGGATGTGATACTCTTCTTCATCACTGACGTAATCTGGTGATGGTATATCAGGACTACGAATGTGCTCCTCAGGATGTTCAACTTCATAATCTTCGTTAACCGAGCTATAATTATCTTCAGACATTGCATCCAAATAATCCTCTGAAAAAGTAGCTTTATGGACAACAAAATCTTGCGAATCATAATCAGATTCAAAAGAATCTGATTGTTTTTCAGATATATTTTCATAATCGTTCTTTTTATTACCTTCGGAAGGTTTACCATCTATTGTTTTTGCTTTTTCTTTATTCAGATCTTGTACGGTAGAGTTTTTGACAGAACCCTTGCTAAGCTCTTTTTGTGAAAGTTTTTCTTTACACTGTCCAAATGTTCTATTTGTAGTAAAACTGACAGATTCCCTGTCTTCATTTTGAACTGTTCGTTGATTGACAGCTTGACTTGAACGGTTAGTAGAATTTTCATCATTAGTCCTATTTGTAACAGTTTTATTAAGACACGAGGTAACATTTACATTTTCAAATGTCAATTTCTGCTGATAACCATTTTCTAAAGAATTTGGTTTAGTGTGTTTTAAATTAGATGTTGAGTCATAAAATGCATGCGAATGATTACCATTGTGCAAAAGTTCCATATCAGACTTGTCATAGGTAACATTTGTTTTCTTGATTTGTTGTTCAATGTCATCTGGTTCAAAAGTTGGGTTAAAATTACTTAAGAGAGAAGGCCGTTTTCTAAGATCGGCAAGTGATATTTCATCTGACGAAGAAACTTGTTCTGACCGCGTTACCCCTTCGTTACGTTGCGAGTCAGATGTTTGGAAGACAACAGGAACAATTACTGGATGCATTTTGCTATCGTTGATATTTTTATGAATTGATAGATGTGATGAACTGACATCACTAACAACTTTTCCATTGCGGTTGGCACAAAGAGTTTTAACATTGCTAAGAATGTTGTCGACGCTAGGCACTGAGTTTGTTTTTATTTGAGAATTGTTATGAAAACTTGGGCAATTTGTTTCATTTTGTTCAATTATTTGAGATTTTTTGGAATGTAAAGTTGTATCATTGCTACAAGGAATACTACTTTTATCAACTTGATTTTGGAAAAACCGCAAACTCTCTCTAAAACCACTTATACGATCTCCCCCATTTTGAAAGGTACTGGACGACATACTGTTGATTTGGACGACAGGCGTACTTTCCAAAGATGAACAGTTTTCCGAAAATGAAGACCGAAGGGATCGCTATATAAAAGAGAAAAAAAATTAAATTTGTTTCCCGAAAACAACACATTAATCAATAATCAATATATTAATGTATAAAAATAAGAATTATAAAATAGAAAGTCTGTATAGACATTTTATAATGTCAAGAGAAAACACATTAATTCAAGATTGTATATAAAGCAATTTTTCTCAAAGCGCTTTTTCTCTTTATGGCTGTTTTATGTGCGAGAGAGTTGAACTGATTTTATTTTCAGTATTTACAACATATGTTGTTATTATCTTTATACAAGTAACTGAAGAAATTTATAGCACAAATTATTAAGAAAGAATGTCATGGGAATCAAAATGTAGTGGGAAAAAGGTTTATTAATAATTAATTAGTAATTAATTCATCAATTTAGCGAGAGTTCGTGTGTACAATAACCCATCTATTTGCAACATACAGTATCAACCTATGAATTAACATCATTCTTAAAAGACTTAAACAGTAAAATGCTACAGTCTAAAATGATGACACATTGTTACTCAAACTTATATATTTATTAAAATTATTATTTAAAAGTATTTAATTATTATTTAATTATTATTACCAACAACCGAATAATTAGTCGAGCGTTTCCTATGAAGTGGCCAGCCCGTTCGCTGATCTGACCCCTTCGGACTTTTGGTTGTGGGGTCATGTAAAGCGTTTGGTATACCAAGGGAATGTGGATAATTAGCCACTTTGAAGGACCGAATAACATTGCACCCCAAGCAAATCAATGGAGATCTGCTGCATTCTGCAGTAGAGGATGCTGTTTAGGGAATGCACTTTTTGGAACATATGCATGGAAAACATTGAATCACACATGTAAATGATGCCAATATAAAAATTTAATGTCATACGTATGTAAATGTACGATGCAAATGTAAATATAAAATGTACTAAATACGTTTAAAGTGTAAATGGGATGTCCTTTACAAAATGCATCTACAATGTTAACTTTCTGTACTCCCTATGCCTATTTTACTCCAAAAATGGACCTTACAGCGCCACTTTGGCCCGCAGTGGCAAAAAACTATATTTTTTTCTTTTAAAAATCAAAACCCCATGGTCTAAATAGTATTTACTGCAAATTTGGTTGAGTTTGGCCAAACAGTTTTCTCACTATCGGGCTTTAAACATCTCTACTCTAATTATGGCCACACTGTATATCTGAAGGATAAATAGAATTATCATCCCCGTAAAGGCAGTATTTTCCGGAAATATTATATGTCACAGTGCTTCCGCTAGTTTAATTAATACTTTCCTATAATACTTACTATAATTAATACTTTCCTGTTTGGCTGGGAAACAAGCGTTTCATTTAAAAAAAAAAATAGTAGATATTTATTTCCTTGTCAAAATAATAAAGAATATAGCCTCTTCACCACAAAAATGAAAATTTTTTTTGTTTCCAACTAGCTTTTTTCATTCGTTAGAATCGTCCTGAATTTTTTTACAGTATATAAATTTTAATTGAAAACTATTTTTATATCATTTACTAAATATTTCAAAAGTTTTTAATGAATTTCAACTAAGTAGAACATGCATTTAAATTTTCAAGTGAAGCTGCCCTTGACGAGGCTGCATCTGTATCAAACCTCGTTAAGTCAAATGGATTTTTAGCGATTCACGCGAGCGTGAACATTTCACGCCTTTACAGCAGGGCATGCCCGGTTACGTAAATGAATCCGGTTCAAAATTGGATAATGAGATCTGGAAAGAAAATTACCTTGTCGATAGAGTAATTCTGCGAATCACTGTATCGACATGGTAATGCATTTACGGTTATTTTAAATGGTATGGTAATGCATTCATGGTTATTTTAAATGGTATATAGACTATTCAAGATGCAGTTATAACTATGCTAATGTCAATTTCTATTCAAATACACTGAGAGAAAACAACGCTTTATTTGCAATTACATGCTTGGAAAACTATGAAAGTGCCTTTTTGTAAACATATATATATTTTTTTTCTTTTTGGATACCTACTTTAGAGGCTATCATCTTTAGAGATGTTCTTTGCCAGGGAGGAAACCTTTACTGGGTATTTTGAAAAGCAGAGCAGTAGCCAGAAACGGAATCCAAGAGGGGCTGAAATAAAAGTCAAGCCGGGGGGGGGGGGGGGGGCTCATTATGAACGTTCTTATATTTTTGGAACCACTTGAAATTAAATTTTAGTTTTTAAATACATTTCGCTATTAAATTTTTTTAATTAACTATAACTAAATATCGTATGTTTTTAATATTAGGGGCCTATGTTATGTGTTACTATGTCGAAGTTTATGTACTACTAACCCAATTAATCAGCATTTGTAAAGTTTATGTATTACCAAGCCAGTATCAGTATCTATAAATTAATAGTTGTTATTATACACTCTGCAAACAATATATATATATATATATATGGACCTATAAAAACTTGAGCTATAACCGCGAAACTTAGCATTCAAATGTTGTGAGTTATGCAAATTATCAAACTGTCAGCGCCAATGATATTATGATATTATAGGACTCATGCAACATGCATGAAAACAATGCATCGTAGCGACGATCGTAAATGATGCATCGAGCCACGCCCACACCAATGGCGTCACTATCAGCCATTCGAAGGCATGTGCCCTCCTCCATGCATCCTGGATCAAGGGATACTATTCGAAGACGACTGGCAGAAGGTGGGATTTGATGTCGACGTCTATTAAGGCGGCTATCACGGACCCCTCAACATAGACAAAGTCGTTTGGAATGGTGCCGAGATTGGATTAGTGCGATTGGAGGCATATTATTATCAGCCATTCGAAGGCATTTGTCCTCCTCCATGCATACTGGATCAAGGGATACTATTCGAAGACGATTGGCAGAAGGTGGGATTTGGTGTCGACGTCTATCACGGACCCCTCAACATAGACAAAGTCGTTTGGAATGGTGCTGAGATTGGATTAGTGCGATTGGAGGCATGTTATTATCAGCCATTCGAAGGCATTTGTCCTCCTCCATGCATCCTGGATCAAGGGATACTATTCGAAGACGACTGGCAGAAGGTGGGATTTGGTGTCGACGTCTATTAAGGCGGCTATCACGGACCCCTCAACATAGACAAAGTCGTTTGGAATGGTGCCGAGATTGGATTAGTGCGATTGGAGGCATGTTATTATCAGCCATTCGAAGGCATCTGTCCTCCTCCATGCATCCTGGATCAAGGGATACTATTCGAAGACGACTGGCAGAAGGTGGGATTTGGTATCGACGTCTATTAAGGCGGCTATCACGGACCCCTCAATATAGACAAAGTCGTTTGGAATGGTGCCGAGATTGGATTAGTGCGATTGGAGGCATGTTATCTTTTGAGACGAATCCCGCTTCTCTTTCAATTCTGATGGCCGCCGCATACGTGTTTCTCAACAATGTCTTCAAAGATTTAATACCCTCCCATGGCCATCCAGGTCCCCAGACCTATCCTCAATAGAACACGTTTAGGAGATGCTGAGACGGCAATTGTAGCCTTTTGAGAATACAACTGAATTAGCTGACCAGTTGCAACATTTGTGGCAGAATCTTCCGCAGACGGACATAAGCAACTTCATTGACATTATGCAGCACCGAATATCGGCTTGTAAAGCTGCCAGGGGAGGACTTATTACTTACTAACATGTCATCTTTTTGTTGCCCCTCATCTCTTAAAAAAAATTTTTTCTTGTTCCTAAATTCTAATTATTTATATATCACCTCAAACGAACATATATGCCGAGTTTCGCGGTTGTAGCTCAATTTTTTATGAGTGCATATATTCTTTTTTTGCAACAGAGTGCATATTTCAATTCATATAAATTACTATTATACATTTTCCCAAACAGTTTCTAATAGCTATAGTTACTATACGCTAATAGTTGACTGAAAATCCATATAGCTAATATACAATAATTAATACGCAATAATTACAATGGATGCTAATATAACAATTATCTAGGAGTGAAGCTGCTAATTAATTACTCTAATAGTTAACACATAATCTTAATTTTATCATCTAGTCAGTTAATTCATAATGTCTATAGAAATTGAAATAATTGATAAAAAAATTCTTAAAAAGGAATTTTTCATGAAAATTTGGATGGCATTTGGATGAAATTTCACGTCACTACTAAAAATTGAATATTGTTCCGAGAGAACGCTGAATTTATCGTTAGGAAGCAACCCCTTTTGGCCCCTGTCTGTTGAAAAGGAAAAGAAACTGAATCAGACATGATACATGCTTACACCAGCAACACACAACATATTCAGTCTGATTACAGATGGGAGATTTGATGTTAGAAACTACATTATGGCAATGAGTTTCTAGGATTTAAAATTAAAGCGTCGAAGTAACTACACCAGGCGAAACTGGTAGGAGCACCTTCATTAAAATATGACAATTTTCTAATAAAGACAAAAGCAGGACTTTTTTTGTAAGAGTTAGTATAGAATGCCTTTTCTTAAGTTTTATGGGGCTCAATCATAGTACTACAAATCTGAGCTCGGCCACAGGAAGTTTTTCTTATAAAATTCTTAAATTGCATCTATACATGATCCCACGTCTGATTCGAATCTTTGTATTTTTCAGTTAAAAACCACGGCCTCTTCCTAGTTCTCAAAACAGGTCTAGCGGCCACCCGCTTTAAAATCTTAGCTGAATGATAATGTTGTTTTGTGGCATGACCTGAGAGCGTTGGACGAACAGACAGAAGACTTGATCGAGGTCAAGAACGTGTTCCCATTAGTTCATTTCTTGAACAAGGAATTCAAACGCTTCTCTAGCACTAAATTTTAAATCCCTTATCTTTTATTATACAGGGTTTTCAGAAAAGATAGTAACGGGCTTTTTTACCTTAAATATTGATCCTTGACATCATAGGCGCCGAGTTTGCAAAATCTCAGGGGGGGGGGGGGGGCACAATCCGATAAAGTTATATACAAGATTCACAAAGTCGATAAATACATAACAACTTGCAAGGCCGCCTTGCAGAAAGCAAGCATATGTCAGTTAGGTGCCTACAATTGTTTCGAGGTCATTTTGAGCCCTACTTTAGGCCAAAAGAACAGTATACGCCCTTAACAACCGCCAAGAACGAACTGCCCAACGAACGGCAGTAGTGGTTGTTAAGAGTGCATACTGTTATTTTGGCCTGAAAAAGGGGGATTATAATGCCATCGAAGCAACTGTAGTCACCTAACTGACATACATATGCTTTCCTCAAGGAAATTTGGTAAGTTATTGTCTTACAAACAGCAGTTTTGGAGTCAGATAACCGAGAGGCTAAGTCACGGGGATTGTACTCGGAGGACCCAAGTTCGATTTCCGGCTTTGCCTAAACTGTCCCCGTGTACGAGCACGTTAAATTTGTGGGTTTGAAAGTCCTTCCGAGCTATTGGTAACAAAAGAAGGAGGGTCGGTCCCTGTGGATGTCGCCTCCCACTGGTTTCCAATCTAAATTAGATGGTATTGTCTCGGCGGTCTAAATAGACATCTTACACCTTCGGGTAAGTCGACGGGCTGGGTCGAAAGAAAGATATCAGCAGTTTTATTTATTGTACGATAAATATTTTTAATCTTTTTAGGCCTATTTATATTTGTAAGTTAGGAGTTGATTAGGAAAATCCATATAGTTACTATGCATCAATATTATAATATATAATAATTACAATGGATTTTAATATAAGAATTAAGTAATAGCAAAGCTGTTAATTAATCAAAAAAAACCCTGAAAGTTAATACAAGTTAACGCTTAATATCAACTCTTAACTACCTATCAGTTGATTTTGACACAATAAACTAAAACAATGAATCCAGCAATAATACAAAAGTATCCAAACACTACTGTCTATATTTAAATATTTTTAAATTAAATATGTATATAAAGTGATCATCACTATAACCACACATTCAGCTAAATTAAAAAAATTTTTAAATAAATCAATTTATAAAAAAAAAATCTCATAAATAATATTTTTATGCAAAATTTGGATGACATGTTAGTTGACAGTTCTTATCACAACTAAAACTTTAATATTTTTATCATAGGGGTGGGCTGAGTATACCTAGTGCAAGGTATTTAGAAAGAAGGTAGGTCAAACAGCTCAGGAGAATGCCATTGGTCCCCGCTCCGTGACGTCATATCGGGACTGAAGGGAATTTCTTCAATAGTTTCTATGCGTTTCTGAGCTCTGGTACGCTTTTCAAACGATTGCAAATTTCAATTATTATTGAACTTTTAGAAAATAATTTTATATTATAACAGATTTATGAATAATTTTAGCCTATGTTTTAATGAATTATCATAAACTTGCATGTTTAAGATATAATAAACGCGATTGCTCTATTTGGAAATGATAAAACAAAAATAATTAATAATTAATTTAAAAAACTTAAATAGAAATTCCTTCTCCGTAATTGGAATTGATTGAATAATAATTGTAAAATAAAGCATAACGGTATTACCGTGTATTTCTTATTTTCAATGAAGTGCAGAGTTTAATATTAACATAATGTATTTAATATATAAATATCTGCTGTCACTTTCTGAATTTACAGGGTTCACATTCTATTAGAACATAACAATATCACCCCACTAGCTTAATGAAAAGCACTCTATACGGCTATCGACTTATTATAACTTTTGTTATACGGCTAATTTTAACTCCTGTCTAATATTAATTTTGTAACTAATCTGTCATACGAATCACTGGTGAAGCTTGAGTATTTTTATAAATTACACCTAATATGAGAACAAAATTTTCTGGCATTCGATTTAATAGCAAGAAAATTTGTGATTAATTAGTGAAATGAATTCCATCTTATTGCATTACAATAAAAGTTTTATTACTTTCCTTATATACATAGTATAATGTATAAGGAAAGTATTGTGATGGTGTCGAAAATTCGAATTCGAGTTCTCGACGGGAGAGTACCTTTCAAGCATCCCTGATCACGAATCGAATATTTTTGAGGTGATGTCTGTACGTGTGTGTGTGTGTCAGTAAGTCTGTGGAAACGATATCTCACGAACAAATGAAGCGATTCGAATTAAATTTGGTATAGAAACTGCAATCCATGAATACTGGAAGCATATTGTTTTTAAACACAATCGAATGTTCAGATCCTCCTAAATTTTCGAGTGACATTTTGAAAAAATCATCAAAAAATCGAAACAATAAAGAAAGTTACGCAAATGTACATTTATTATGTGATTTTCCCTTAGAAAACGATTGGCATAAACTTTGAGGTGTAAACCCTAGCATGTACCGTTCTCGAGATATTGCACATTTTTCAAATAAATTTATCACCCCCCCCCCCCCCGCGCCCTCCCCAAAAAATGTTAACTCACTCTTGAGAAACATGTTCACTTTCCATATGTAATATCATGCGATAAATTGGGTGACATCATTCTCGTGGATCTAGATCGCTCCATTCCTGAGAAAAGATACTAATTGAGTAATACTTTTGTATTTGAACGCCAACAGTTATTTATCTGTTATAAGAATAACATATTTCTCCGTCCGTAACGCTTGGTGAAATTTTGGAGACGAATTTGGCGGAATGCGCTAAATCAATGAAACGACGCTAAATCAATGAAAATGACGATTAATTGACGAAAATTCAATATCTTGGAAATAATATAAGTATCTACTATAAGAATAACCTATTTTTTTACTGTAAAAGAAGTAAATTCATTGCATTATATAAGGAAAGTCATGTGCTGCCCACATCAGATTCTTTTTGCATTTATGATTGGCTTTCTTTTTTAGGAATCTAGTTTTTTAAAAGGTGACGTTACTACATTTTTAACATGTATAATTTTAATTTATATCTGCAATTAATTCATTAGTCCTGTTTTGGTATTTATGTTTTGTTTTGTAAAATAAAATATATTCAACTATTATTACTGTAACTTTTAAAGACAAGTTTTTAAAAGAGTTGTGTTACACGGGCGTATACTAAAATGAAAATTGTTTCGCTGGGAAAATATTTAGATATTGCTACTGTTCATGTAGATTCTAAAGCGAACTGCAATAAATTTGTATCCGATAAATTTGTATTATTCCCGTATATCATTGATTTGTGGGCGCTTTAAAATTCTGCAGAACCAATAGTGGAATTCTTTGAGACTGAAGATCCCAGTAACTATTTAAATCAAAAAGTATGATGTGGCAGCACACAACTAGCCCTATATAATGAAATTAATTTAACTTTTTTACAGTGAAAAAATGATGTATAAGATCCACGGCACCGGTTTTTTAATACAGGATAGTACATTTGACATTTTTCCGGATCACAGCTATTTTGCAAAACCCAATTCACTTATATTTCACACAACTCTAAATTGGCAATTATCAATATTGATGGCATCAGCAATAAGCAATGGACTCTATATATTTTAATATTTTAAGAATTAATCCATTAATTGGGCGTCATTTTTGCAATTTTTACGACAATGGCGATATTTCGCCAAATTGGGACCAATTTCGCCAAATTTATCACCAAGTGTCAAAAACAGACGAAGTGAACAGCATTTCTTACATATAAATGACTGTTGCTGAATTGTTATACGTCAAAATGCAAAACTATTACTCAAAGTATTTTCTCTCGCGAATGGAACGAACTAGATTCCCGAGAATGATGTTACCAAATTTATCGCATATTATTACATATGTGAATTGAACAATTTCGCAATAATTTATACTTTTTAATTTTATTGGATTTTTTTGATAAATTTATTTGAAACATGTGCGATATCTTGAGAACGATTCCTGCTAGAGTTTTAAAGTTTGTGTCATTCGTTTACTAATGAAAAATTATATAGGAAATGATCCTTTGTGTAACATTATGAAAAGTTCTAATTTTTAAATGATTCTTTCAAAATTTTATTCGAAAATTTGTGGGTGTTCTAAACATACAATTGCGTTTAAAATCAATAGGGTTCCAGTATTCGCTAATTTTAATATTTGCACCAAATTTCGTTCGAAACGCTCCGTTCTTTCGGGAGATATCGCACAGACTCACACACGCAAACATCACATCAAAAACTTTCGATTCGAGTTCAATTCAGGTAAAATTGAAACTTGCTTTTTCGTCGAAAATTTGAATTCGAATTTTCACAATATTTCTCAATGCATTATACTATGTATATAGAGAAAATGATGACTACATCACCGTTTTTTTTCCTACCAGAATTTCATTTTTAAAAGCTGTATTAATCATGGAATGGAAAATGCCTTGAGCATATTATAGTACGATTAAAAGTAATTTTTCCTTTCAACTTTTAATTAGCCATTCATTTTGTAACTTTGGAGCTTTCGCAAGCTTACATCCACTACTTTTTTTTTCTTCGTATAGCTATAACAGCAGTACTTCATAATTCATCATTGCTCCATCGATATTATAACTGTTATAAAAACTAATTAATTACTTGAAAATAATTGCAGCTCAATTTATTTTTCAAAGATAATAATATATATTATTGCTGTATATTCAATCAAAGCTCTTAGACTAAAGCAATACTAAAAAAGAACAGAATTATTTAACAAAATAAAGCCTACAATTTCCATAGAATCCTCATATCTTCCTCTCTGCTTGTCCCGTTGTGACGTCAAAAAAGTCATGACTCCTCCCACCCCTAAAAGCGGCTTTCGTGCGTTTGATGTTTGACCACCCCTGTACCTAGTGGGTGGGGGAAGGGTGTAGCACCCTCTGGCCCTTGCCTGACTACGGTGCTGTGCCAAACGTCCCGTGCTCAGCAGGAACAAAACTACTCGCGGGGTTAGCAACTTCAAACGGAATGGATACCACCCACGGGGTTTGCAGCTTCAAACGGAATGGGTGCCATCTGTAAAGACAGCACTGGTATATAGGATCCAGGAGTCATTACAGATAAGATCTCTTTAGGTAGACAAAATAAGTCATCTCTACTTCGTGGTAATCATTTATAGTTATTACTGGAGGGAAACAGCTATTTTTTGGAAATGCCAATAACATGTCTGTAAATATTCCATTTCTCTTTGAATTAGGCGGTCAGTCGAAAAAGTTCTGGTAACCAGGTGTTTTTGTCATTAGCGTAAACATGTTTCCTGGGAGTAAAGATCAGCTTGGTTTGTGTGCGAGATAGTTTAGGGAGCTAGTAGATAGTTTAGTAAGGAAGATGTGAGCAAGACTGAACGGAAATGTGACATTTACGTTGATAGGATTTTCTTTCAATTATTTTTATGTTTAAAAAAATTTCATTTTTTGGTATTTAGTAAAATATAAAGTTAGAAAAAAATATTGAAATTTCCCAGAGAGGGCTTTGCCCCCTCTAGAAAAGTTCAGCGGGGGCTCGTGCCCCTCTGCCCCCCCGTAGTCGGCGCCTATGCTTGACATATATTTACAATTACAAAGTTTATTAAAATAAGGTGCAGGATTTTACTCAGTCTCAACTCTGCAGGTGGTACCACTGAAAATTTCTAAATCTAGCTTCTTACACGTGGCTCGCAAAGTAAACATTCTAATTGGTAAAATATACCTTATACCTTCAATAGTTAAAATAAAAAGTTCCATCTCTTTACCAGCCACATTAAAAGAAATCTTTTTGAATTTAAGCCTGTAATAGGTATTGTAAAGTGATCCAAGTCAGTAAATATTTTTGTTTTTAATATACTGGTAAATTTATTTTTTAGGAATTTTTATTATTTTAAAGTAGTTGTACGGAATATTATACTAATTGGAATAATTATTATGGAATAATAATTATTCCAATATAATTCCAATATAATTATTCCAGTATAATAATTATATTGGAATAATAATTATTATACTAAAGAATATTATACTAATTGGAACTTTTACTCTACGAGATACGTGTAAAAAGTTAGATTTTATATGTTTCCAAAAATATCACCCATTTTTCAGTGGGATCATTAATACAACTTGTGATGCATAAACTTATGCTCTCCCTTCGTTTTTCTTCTACTGTCGATACCTTCAATACTATTTACTATCTCAATATAGAAAGTATTAACAGAAACATTAGCGATATTTGAGCGAATAGTATTGTGGTCCCATGATTAAAATAACATTTAGTTAATTATTAATAGTCTTTTCCCATATATCCATAGCATAACCTCAAAATATTGTAAGTATGAAACATTGAAGCATCAAATTAACCAGAAATCAGAAACATTAAATGAGATTATATATTCTTGGAGCTTTTTATCATTGTTAGCCACAAGTTTAAATTTAGGTATAACACATTTAAGTATATATTGAATCACACAACGTGGCTGAATATACACTGGCGTCTAAAAATCGTTATATGTGTGAATATTTCTGGAACCCAAAGTCGTAATATAACGAAACTTGGAATAGTACGATTTTTTATTAGCCGTTTAATGTTCATGCATTCTAAAAGTAATGAGCGCTATGAAACAAATATTTTGGATGAATAAATGTCTGGAAAAGTAATTTAACATTAGAAGTTCAAAATTTTGCATACTCACAATTCATGAATGACTTGACTGAAACGCTTTAAACTTGTAATCATTGTGGGAGAGAGGGGGTTAATTTATTTTGTCCAATTTATTAGAATAGTTTTGATTAGGCAACAATAATGTCATTTTTTAAATTACGGTTTTAAATATAGAGAAGATTTGGGGATCATCTCTTTAAAACCGATATAACGATAGGAACGTTATAAAATTGCATATGTAGAGTAATTTTGGAATGTATAATTTGTTTATGAGATCAAAACTGGGTGTTGCCACTAGAAATTCTGAAGTTTGCACGCAATTTGCTATGAAGACGGTCCCTTATGTAAATTTTGTGCATATATATTTGTAGAAGATGTTATTCCTTATCGAATGATATTTTTGAATTTGATCTACGATGAACGATTATAGAATAACAAGAGGTGGTTTGTTTTTCCCCCGCATCTGTACATAAAAATGCTTAATGTTTAACATCACAACGTGCTTTCATAGATAATTTATAATTCGTTATTTTTGCATAAATAATTCAAATTAGCGCTAATTGCATAGGTTAATAAAATAAAATATAAAACATAAAGAAAAAACATTGGCTTAATGAGAAAAACTAGTAAAATAGAACTATAAATCACTGAAATTAAAATTAAATATAATTATATTCACACACACACACACACACACACACAGATCAAATTTAAACTTACTCTTGATAAGGAAATGAAAGAATCAAAAGTATATCTAATAAGCATGCCGATTATAGAATCTTAGAGTATTCTATCAGCAATGTTAGCAAAATGACAACAGTCTTTGTATAATTATGTAGAATATTGTGTACGAATCATTTCCATGGGGTAAATTATATCTGGTACATAGGATTTTCAGACATTTTTATGTGCATCAAAAAGGAAATTACAGATTTGCCTATCATAAAATCACAATGTCTACCACATTGTCGAAAGTGCTTGGCTTCTGTAGTTGCTCAATTAAAACAATGGAAATTATGTTGTTGTGCTTGGGAAATTAACTGAGAAAGTAATAAAATGTATTGATCACACATTAGGGTTAAAGATTCTGATTCATTCACCTCAAAATTATACACTTCGAGATTAAGAATTTTCAGTAAGTAAACCACTAATGTTTATTCCCTGTTAAACTATTATTAAAAAGAAAAATATTTCGTATGTTTTGAAAGACAGTCTTACTAAGTTTGGTTAATATTCGGCTAATAAATACCTTCGCAGAAGGATATAAATATGTATACTTTAATTAGGATAAACTTGAATATATATCATTACTAAATTCGGTAGAAATTAGTAAAGAAAAACATTAGGAAGGTGATGTTCTAATATCTAAAGAGGGTAAGTATAAAAATTGGAAAATTACCATCCATCGGCGTAAAGTGCAGACGACTGATTCATAGTTACAAAACAGTAAATCGAAAATAGGCATTTTCTTTCAAAATAATATGCTTGATTTTGAGATAAATGCACAGTTAATTCTCAAACATCTTTCAAATTATTGTTCAAATTCTTTTGTACTGGAAAGTCAGCAGAAACAACACATAAGAATGTATTAAATTAAGTTACACATCCTAGTGATAAACTAATTGAGTTCCAAATTAAAGGTTGGAAATTATTAAATAGCGTTCCCCTTAAAGTAAAGAACTATTATCCACAATTAATTGAACAGTGAGTGATTCAATCCAATAAAGCAAAATAATCCATGCAGATCACTATAACACAGGCGGCCGATAATGGTTCCTCCAGAAATTAACTTCTAGTCACACTGTAACACAGACGACCGATAATGATTCCTCCAGAAATTAACTTCTAGTCAATGCACTAACAACAGCTTCCATCGAAGATCCTTTACTCCTGAGAATCTTTCATAAAGTTCTGCAGAATATTATTTTCACAGGGAAAATTTACTAATAAAAGAGTTCGCGATGGAAGAAAGCATCTGGACGAGAATTCTCCAGAGCTTCTAGAGAAAATGAAGAGATCCACCCCTGGTATTGAAAGGATGTTTCCTATAGACTATTGAGAACAAACACTCAAGAGAAGGATGGATCAGAATTTGAGTGACTGCTATAATTAACGAAGAGCATTGGAGCGTGGTCCCTTACGATTCAAGGCTGAATGATCTGGGGATCTCCGTTTTTTGTTGCGGATTTTTATCTTGTTTCCGACTTTTCCAACTAGTCCTTCGACCTTTAAAAAATGTCTGCAGTGAAGCGTGTTGAAAACAATTCTTCCGCTTACATTAGAGAAGTTTATCAAAACATCATAAAAAAGAAGCATATTAGTTAATTATAGGTGATAGATGGTTGAGGAACACCAGAGGCATAGCCCCAGTTGATAGCGCCCCCTCTCCCATACACAGGAATATAGAAAGTTCAAAATTCAGAAAAAAGTCTTTATAAAAAGAAGTTGCAGAAATTATAAAATTCATATTTAAATTTTTTGGCAACGTTTGCGACAATTCAGCTTCTTTCGCGCAAGTCGGAACAAAAGCGAGTCTGCTCTATAAAAAAAACTTGATGAACACCTTACCTGTAGTGGAGTGGAAGGTACGACATTTATTCTTTCGCCAAAAGAAATAATGCGCTATAAAAGTTGATAAAAATTATTTTCAAACCTGAATTTTTTTAAGATTTCAACTTTTAAACGAATAGAAAAATTAAATAAAATAGCTATAAGGTAAACTTTAAATATTTTTTACATATAATGGAAAGTAGAATATTTGTATTCATTTTCTTATATGGCAAAAATAGTTATCTTGCTCTTGGCGAGAAATCGCCGTGCGGCAAACCTATGTAGGAGACAACAATCGTTTTTGCAAAAGTTAAAATTTATTTTTTAATTTCAGTTAAACTTTCTACTTTTAAAACTATTAAAGATAGAACCAAAATGTAAACGCATTTGGAATTTTAGAATATTTCATTTTAAATACACATCCGAAATGATAAAAATATATTTTGAATTAAGAAAATGAATAATAGAATTTTTTTTATTCTATTATCCAATTTACCATGTTGTCACTTGATCTTTGAGTTGATATTCTATGTTTATTTTCCCAACATTCCCCCCAATTCAGTCTGTGAAACAAGCTCTTTCAAGTGGTTTGTCAACTAGACTGAAAGCCCCATCAGGGAAAGGGTGCAGATATATTTTAATACACGCTGGATGCAACAATGGTTTCGTGTTAAACGCTTGTGAAATGTTATAAGTAATATATATATATATAAAAGGGGGGGGGGAGATTCTGGAGCATTTAGAAATGAATAATGAATTGAATGAAACCACTCCGAACAAAACATGGTGATCGTTATTGACAATGCTCCCTATCATAGTGTACATTCTGAAAACATTCCAAAGGCATCTACAAGAAAACGAATATACAGGCATGTTTGAACCTCAAAAACATCACAAAAATGAAATATACCATAAAAGAAAACGACATACTAAATTTGGACGTTATAGTTGCTCCGGTTCTCGAGTCATTTCCAAAGAATTAGTATATCCATATGTGGCGCACGCAGGGCGGGATAGCCCGATAAGTTTTAAAATCAAAAGAACTAAAATATACAGCAAAGATAAAATAAAAAATTTCATATTATCCTGAGTAATGAATAAATCTGGTTAACATGAATTCTTTGAATCCATGAATTGACATTGTAAGCCGATGAATTTATGTTAATTTCAAAAGTTTTCTTCATTTTACATGCACATACTTGAGCTTATATTCGTATTCTTAAGAAAATCTAATTATATTATAGTTGGTATGCATATAACCACTCGTATATTAGGAATACTGTGAGAGTGAAAAATTTATTCTGTAATAATTCTCTGTCGCCAAAATTCACATCAGGTGCTTGATCTGGCAACCCGGAGACTGGGTGAAAAGTCCCTTGTAGCTTCCACAGTGCTACAGGTTAGGTATTCGCTGAGTATATGTACGTATATATTGAATTTTCCAATGATGCTTGCCATTTTTTAATAAAGATGTATATCCTACCCTATTCCGGCTCCCCTATTGACTTGGGTCCTTACTTCACCACTGAGCATAATATAACTACTGAGTTATTTAATTGGAAAATTTTAAAATGGATTGGGAATTTCATATAAAATTCAATTGATGAATTACATATATAAACTGCTAAAATAAAAGTTTCAAACTTAAAGCTTCCAAAAATATTTTCATCCCTTACTCGTTTCGAGAGAAAACGTTACAATCAAGGGATTGTAACGAAAGGAAGTAAAAATAACACATGCAAGGACTATCTTGATTTTAAAATATAACATTTACAGCATAGAGGAAGCTCTATGTACACTAAAAAGTGAAAGAATGTTTACATATGCTATTATTAAATACATTGGTTTAATTAATGTGCGATCAATACCTTACTAGCCATGCACAATAGCTTTGATAAGTGCCAAATGATGAATTCCGCACAAAACACTGTTGTTGTTGTTGAAACCCAGACCGTCCGACCTACCAGAAAGGTGTAAGGTAACTGTTTGGACGGTCGGGAAGTGCCACCCAATTGAGACCGGAACCCAGTGGGGGAGGCATCCACAGGGACCGTACCCTCCTTCCCCTACCACCAACCTCTCGGAAGGACTTACGGACCCACATGTTTAACGTGATCGTACTCCGCGTGAACACGGCGGCAGTTTTGGCAGTGGCTGGAATCGAACCCGGGCCTACCGAGTGCAATTCCAGCGCGCTAACCACAGGGCTACCGCGCCCGCACAAAACACTGTATAAAGAAATTCAAGATGAAATGGATTTTTCAGAAAACTTGAATATTATAAAAATTTCGATGTTAATTTTAATATCTTCTATGCAGCCTGAATTCTATTTATATAACAATGAATTAGTCATTCAAAAACTGAAGAGGAAATTGTGTTTTGATATTGATTAGACTATACTATACAACCTCAAATTATATTAAAATATTTTTAAAACTATATTTTCGCAAAATTATGAGCATCAGCCTCATTTAAAAATTAGTTTCAATAATGGGTAAAATTCTAAAGTTGTTGCACATATATACATACTACTCCAATTAAAATTATTAGAATAGAAAGAAAAATTTAAGGTAAAAGACTGATAATTTTTGATTTGTTTAAAATAATTCAACCAAGACAAATTAAAATTGAGTAAATTTATTGAGAATTTAATAGGCTAAATAAGAATAAAAGAGAAAATCTGACCTATACTCACTTCATTAACGAAATATTCAGAAAATTAGAATATTTAGTACACTGGTTCAAGTTATTAGAGTATTATGGAAAATCTTAATTAGTTTTGCAATAAACTTATTTTATTTATTTATTTATTATTATTATTATAATTATTATTATTATTATTATTGTCGAAATCATACTTGTTACGCTGCGTTACTATCGCATGGGAAAAGAATTACCTCTAATGATTTTCAGTTAGATGTTTGTTAATGATGGGTCGTAAAAGTCCTATTTCTGGATGAGATATTTCCCCTAAAAGCTTGTATTGTATCTCTACATAACATCGGTGAAATGTAAAAGTTTACTGGTCAGCAAGTACTAAAGTGTTCTTCGTCCAACGGTTCGAAGTTAAACCATATATAAACTTGATAACTTGGATATAGTTATCTGGGTAATATCTATATGTATAAAACTCAGTTTCTGTATTTTTATGACAATTTATGAAAAGCTTAGTCAACCTTGATACTTGATCTAATATACAGCTTGTTCAAAACTTTCTTCATCAGCAACAATGTTTATTTAAATCCCAGAAAGAATATTACCCCTTAGTTCTTTGACAGGTGACAGCATCGCAGGTGTCACCATATTACAGGCCTTAATGATACGACTTTTGATAAGTGTTTATTGCCTTTCGTGCGTTCATGATGCTTATTTCTACGAATTAGATAATCTTCTACAACTTTGTAATTGACCTTTTCTTTTATCTCGCTTTGTTGCCGAGTTGGTTATCCTAACGTTTTAAATTCTCTGCTAAGGGGCGCTGCAATATTTTTTATTAGATTTGGCATGGTCATATTACAATATATAAACCTAAACTGTACGCTCATGGACCCTTCCTTACAAAGTTAATGAAGTACTTTAGGACTTTACGAAACAAAAACTCTGCATAATAAAACGAAACAGCAAAAATATTAATATATATATATATATATATATATATATATATATATATATATATAAATTGAAATTTTTTAAACGAAAACCATGCATAAACTAAGTACAAAAACAAACCATCTCTAGCATATCTGTTACAAATAAGTAACTATAGACTAAGACTAAGGATAAAAATAGAAGGTAACTTATCACTAGAATGGAAAGGGTGTGAGGGGAAGATGAGTATACAAAAATTATAATTAAAAGGTATATATATATATATATAAAGGTTACAATCTTTCCCTATTACATGATGTCTTATTATAAAAAATTAGCGACTGGCAACTGGATGCTCTCTAGCATCCAAGATCGGTATTCGAGAACTTGTTGGGGTTCTCCTAGATCGTTATCCAGCTACCAACAATATCCTTTATCCTCTATGACTATTCCATCTTCATTCGGTACTTCCAGCCAGTATTCCTTGTTCACTTCATATAACTTTCAATCGTACAGCCATACATCACTAAATAACACACTTAAATTTAAATCTTGTAAATCTAATAGATGTAAAACTTGTCCGTTTGCTAATAGTAATCAGATCAATTGTAACAATAATCTTGTCTTCTGTAAAACATATAATTGTATCTACCAAATTGTATGTAAAAAATGTAATATGTCATATATAGGTCAAACCAGCAACCCTCTGCATCTCCGAATTAACGTACACAGGAATCTCATAAAAAAATTTTTTTTTTCAAATAATGCAACTTCCTTTAATGAATCAAAATTTGAATACGAACATTTTTCTAAACATGGGTTCGACAACATTGAAATTAGTATTCTGTGTATTCAAAAAAATTACTATGACAGATTGTTTCTTGAAAATGAATTCATTTGTGCACATAAAACTATTTTTCCATATGGACTCAATCAAATATTTAATCATCATAATATAGTTAAAAAGTCCTTTAATTCTCCTAATGAAGACCATAATATTTATAATTCCTTCAACAATCATAAAAGTAAATCAAAAAGAACTAAGAGAGCAAGTAAATATAATAAAACATTGCCATCATTATCTGAACTAAAAAATGCCATCCTTCAGCAACATGCAAATTTTAAAATTACTTTTGATTGGAAACAATGTAAAAACTGGATTTTCGCAATTAAAAAACAGCAATTAAATATGGTATATAACCTTTTTCTAAGTACTGCATTTGATAACGTTCATTTTAAACATTTATTCTATGATTTGCTCATTACCAGAAGTAAAAATCTTAATGGTTATTTATATGTCACAGACGTAAACTTTAATGACGAATCAAAACAAAATACTAAAATAAACGAATATTGTACCTTGAATTTTACTAATTCTGTCTTAAATAATTTGAAGATAAATAATTTTTTAAAATCGGTTTCCAATTACTTTCCAGTCAAACATGTAAATCCTAAAATTGCTTATAAATATGATAAACCGCTAGGACGTTATATTTTCAACTATAATCAAATTGCCAAATCAGTAGATATTAATCAAAACTATGAATTGGATAAAGAGTCATATTGCCACTGTCATTTAGAAAAATACAAAGACTTCGTAGATAAACACCATGGGCATGTTATAACGGGAAATCTAAATATTATTAATTATGATGCACTAAGATCACTGATGTTACTGGGTACTAAGTACCGTCTACCTACTAAATTTAAACATAAATTAATTTGTAAAGGTTTATTTCTTGACTTAAATAAATTTATCTATAAAATCAGTTATAAATATCAAATCCCTGTAGAAGCCTTTAAACCCTGGAGAGTCTTAATAGAGCAATACTTAAATCATTATGTATATAATCAGAAAATTAATAATTCATATAAACTTAATTCAATTAAAAATGATATTAAAGAAATACAAAATGATTTTGTCATTACATATGTCGATAAAGCATGTGGAAACTACTCAATTATATGTAAATATTACTATAAAAATACCCTTCAGTCACACTTACTTAATAATCAAATCTATAATTTACATAAAACTAACCTTAAAATCTTATACAATAGAATATCAGCCAAATATAAGCAAATCCATCTAAAAAATAGTTGTAATAACATTCCATATATTGTTTTAGTACCCAAGTTTCATAAATCCCCTGTTGCTTTTCGAACCATTACCAGTGGGCATAATTCTTACATTACTAATGCTGGAAAATTATTATTAAAGATATTACATGAAATATCCTTGTCAGATGAAATCTCAAATAATTGTCATATTGTAAAAAACAGTTTTGAATTAGTTAAGAAATTGAAAACTCTTACAAATATTCGTAGTATTTATACCTTTGATTTCAAAGATTTGTTTAATAATATTAATATAGATGATCTGTATAAAGTTATATTAGGAATTTTTGAAAAATATAATATCAACCTAAAATATTCAAATTTTCTATTTAAAAAATTACTTAACTTCACTCTTTATGAGAATTATATTCAACATGGTGGTACTTTTTTTAAACAACAGGTTGGTATCCCACAAGGGGTGTGTGCCTCATCATTGTTAGCTAATCTGTATTTATTCTTCTATGAAAAAAACATTAATCCAAGCTCGCATAATATGCACATGTTTAGATATTTAGATGACATTTTATGTGTATCCCCAAATAATAATATCCCTATAGTATTAAACTTTTATCCAAAAAATTTACAATTAAATGCAAGTAATAATGACACAAATGTTGCAAACTTTTTAGATTTAAATTTAAATTTACAAAATTGTAATATGGTTATAAACTTGTATGATAAAAGACAGGATTTTAAATTTAATACATCAAAAATTCAACATTTTGACTCTTGTTTGCATATATCTGTATTTAGAAATATTATAATAAACCAGGCTCTTAGAATCAATAAAATTTGTGATGAAGATTATAAATTAGCGCACTTTATGGAATTATTGAGTACAGCGACTAATAATGCATATCCCCCCAAGTTTGTTATTAAAATTATCAACTCAGTGTATCAAATTTCACTCGATAACATCCTAGAAAACATTCCCAATTATAGTGACTAACATACAGTAGGAAAAAAAAAAAATAAAAAAAAAATAAAATAAAATAAAAAAAAAAAATAAAAAAAAAAATAAAATAAAAATAATAATAATAATAATATATATATATGTATGTATATGTGTGTATGTGTATGTGTATGTATATGTGTATATATATATATATATATGTGTGTGTGTATGTGTGTGTATATATTGTATATAATTATTAATTATATAAATAAAAATGAAAAATAATAAACTAAGTCAAAAACATTAGAAAAATCAAAAAATAGGAAAATAAGATGCATTAACATTAATGTTTTGAATTTTATTTTCGCAAAAAAATGTAACTTTTGCCAGTATTGAAACTACGTTTTGAGCGCCCTAATAATGGTGTATAGTGGCATTCTCGATTATCCATTTTTCATATGAATTACTTGTTTAGTAGGAATTTTCATCTTTGATTCATATTCATATTCATGTTTGCATATTTGGGAAGTTGTATTCTGAATTGCTTGTCCAGTCTCCAGCTTAGACTCACTGGACGGGTTTGGGAGTAACTCCGTGAACGTTCGTACTGCCTCCCTGGTAGAATTTCGACTTGTTCATTCCGGTGCTTCTAGATTAAGCTGTTGAGGTTGATCGTGTATACACGTGGTAGAAGAATGGTTCATGCCGCATGGTAATACAATTTTCTTAATGTATCCTTTATTCATTTTTTGTTGCCTGTAGTCTGAGTTTAAGTATTTATAGTAATGTACTATTGCTTAATCTGAAACAGGCATTTGTTTGGGTTAATTGGAATTAAATACTCAGACCTGACGATGAATTTAATTCTAATTAATCATCGAATTTGGGATGGTGCTGTTTTTTTCTCTTATCGGCATTAAGGCTTTGAATTTGCTTCTATGGTGATGTTAATATTACTTGAATTGTATTTTTTTATTTTTACATAATTCTTATTATTACATTTCATATATATATATATATATATATATATATATATATATATATATATATATATATATATATATATATATATATATATATATATATATATATATATATATATAATAAAAAAGCAAACACGACAAAAATGAGGAAAGGCAATAATAAATAACTCAAGATCGAAGATCAAGACATGGAGAACAATCAACTGAAACTACACAAAAACGGCGGTTAGTTCGAAATTGCATTCTCGTCAGGACAGCCATATAATTCGAATTAAAACCAAAAGAATAGCCAGTTTCTGACAATAGCGATAGTATTTACCTATGGACACCATTGGAACTGTCTACTGGCTAGTGGAAGGACAAATAATAAAAACCAAGTGAATTATAAACCAGAAATATAAAAAACAGAAATATTAACTCACAGGCAATATATATATATATATATATATATATATATATATATATATATATATATATATATATTCGGATCCAAAATCGGTAATTTATTTCGCTAAAAACCAATTTAAAATTGTTATCGTTAAAGCGCAATACTTAACTTTAGATAAAAAAGGTTAGAAATACTGTTGTTTAATATTAAGCATCATTTATGTTAATATATCAAGCGCAATAAACTTGTGCATGCTTCTAATCCCATTTTAACGAGTTCTTTGAGGCAAAACCAGTTTCTTAGGTGGAAAAAATGTTCACTTAAACTAAGCTTAGGATAAAAAGTAATCTACATTGTTAGCAAACGTCCTTGTTCACATTTTTCATATGAGTCTGATGTTATTGAGTATAAACATAAGAAAATGTATACTTACAAAACGCGTCTAAAGGAGCGTGCAGCAATATTTTGCTTCGTGTAAAAGGGCTTTTAGATGTATTTTTCTGTTTATTCCATTGAGTAAAACCCGATATTATTTGATCTAGTATTTTGTCAAGGACCTCTGTAAGTATATAAACTAGAGGTCTGCGCAAGTCGAAATTTCAGACCTTCGGGTCGAATCTATTGGGGCGAAAACTAAAAGTCCTATAAACAAATTGCCAGTAAGTTATAGCGCTTTAAAAGTCTGTAAACGAAATAAATGATTCTGAAAATAAAATCGAATAAACTTATTGAACTTTACTGAATATTTATTTTACAAAATGTTATTCATGCTACTATTTTGGCTCCATCGGACTGGAACCACCGCTGATTTTTTATGACATCTTTATACTCAGAATATTTTTTTTAAAACATTACTTCTTACGTAACAAAAACATTTAATTTACAGGGTGTTCGATGAAGTATCCAAAATATTGAAATTATAATTCGGAAAAAATTTATTATATGCATTTTTGACCATTATGAAGGAAAACTGTCAAAAGATTTTTCTCACTATAACTCTTCACTATAACTCTTTACGGATACTAGTTGGCATATACACGTGAAAAAAAAAAAAAACTCTGAAAGATTCCCTCTGCGATGACGTAAACCAGAAGTGTATATAATAAATATTTTTCGAGATATACTTTCATATTTTGGACACTTTCATCTGGATACCCTGTTACTCTATTAAAATTTCATTTAAAACCTTTGCAGTTGTTTAGCATGTTCAGCCTGGTTCGATTCTTTTTAAAATCAGCTTGAGTCTTGCCACGACCAAAATCAACTAAGAAAATTTCTGGCTGACCTAGCTCATGGGCTGGGCCTAAGCTTGAGGCCCAAGTCCGACATTCTAGTAACTTTCCCCAAATAATAAAATTCGATGATGTTGCAATAAATGCTTACAAAAGTATGAGGCACTTAGAGGACCTTCTGTTCTACACCATAGCGTGTTAAATTTAGGTTGTAATTCAAAATATCGTACTTGAATTGAAGCTTGGGCAGCTTACATTTACATTTTCTGTACTATAGTTATTCTAATTTTATATCAAAAGATGCACAAACGTATAAATCTACATGGGTTATTTTGGTAAAATATTTATTATTTTTTCATAATAATGTATATGCTCTCTAAAATTTAAATATTTATGTTGACCAGCTAGTTTGAATGTGTATAACAATCATTTTTCATAACATAATATTAATAAGCAAGAACGTGCCATAATATTTATGTCTGTCTACCGCGTTTATATATAATTCAATTAAATCTTTCCCTTTTAGCAAATGACGAATAAATTGTTGCTATACCTAGCAATTGTTTTGAATGTACCTATACAAAACGGAATCACTCGCGAAGCTAAGCCAAAACGCTTTTCATACTGTAAATGAGAATTGAGTGCAAACTATATATTTTTTTAAATATTTTCTCTCTCTTTACAGATAAAAATAATAATAACACAAGTTAGTGTTTTCTTATTGTGTTTCGAGTAGTTTCGGAAATCGAACTTGGGTTCTCCGAATGCAATCCCCGCGCCTTAACCACTCGGACTATCGCGCCCTTGCTTTTCCTACATACATAGTATAATGTATAAGAAAAGTATTGGGACGGGGTCGAAAATTGAAATTCGAGTTTTCGACGGAAGAACACGTTTCAAGCATCCTTGAACTCGAATCGAAAGTTTTTGAGGAGGAGGAGGTAGTGGTGGTGGTGGTGGTGGTGGTGGTGTGTGTGTGTATGTATGTATGTATATGTGTGTGTGTGTGTGTGTGTGCGTGTGTGTGCGCGTGCATCTCACGAACGAATGGAGTGTTTCGAATGAAATTATGTGCAAATATTACAATCGGTAAATACTGGAAGCCTATTGATTTTAAACGCATTCAAATAATTTAAGTTCTAATCATGAGAATTATTCCTAGTTCTAGTTTTTCATTATGACACATGAACAAATGCAAATATGTTAGCGTCATATGATTCTGCTCGGTTACAAAATGTTAGAAAGATGAAGAAACAAAATCACGTTTTGACCTAGTTACATGTTGTGACTTACGGTTTATTTACATATATTGCAGGTCACGCATCTTTTATACGATTTCATTTTGTTAATAAAATTCCATTCCACATCTAGTTCTTGAAACATATCAGCAACATTCATTCAATTATCAGAACAAAAGATATTCTTTTGAAGTTCCAGTGTTTTTTGTACTACGGAATTTCGGTCAAAAACATTGGATGGCTAGCAAAACTGCGATTCCGTGGAGTTCACACGGTCGTGACTGATACGCTCCAAAATCTTGGTAAGGCTAGATTGCAATTGTGAATTTTAAATTGTGATTTCCATATTTTAAAGTTACGTAAAACTGTGAAGGATATTTTACAGTTAAAACTATTAAATAAAACACACCGAAGTTAGGAGAAGTACAGCTGAGTAGAGTAATTATACATTTTGAGGTAAAACTACAAGTGACTGTAAAAAAAGTGGAAAAATCTGGCAGCAAAATTTGCTAGAGACTTATCGTAATACAGAAAATATTCAATAACAATCTGTAAGTCTATACAGAAATCGTCTGTAGGTAACAAATTATTCCTGTCAACAAGAAATGCCGGTATGTGATGATTTATTTATTTCTACGCAAGATATATCTGTATGGACAAATTGTTACTGCGCTTACAGTAAACATTCGTACGTAATGATTTTTTTTTCTGTCTACAGAAGATGTCTGGCAGTAAAATTTGCCAGAAATTTACCATAATACAGAAAATATTCGTTAACAACCTGTCGGTCTGTACAAAAATCGTCTGTAAGTTATGAATTATTCCGGTCTATAGGTAATGTCCGTATGTGATGAATTATTTATCGCTGCAGAAAATTTCTGTAAGTGATAAATTATTTCTGTCTACAGTAAACATACTTAAATAATGATTTTTTTTATGTGTACAGAAAATGTCTAGCAGAAAAATTTATCCGAAACTTATCGATAATATAGATAGAATATATCCGTTATATAGAATAATATAGAAAATTTATATAGAATAATGTAGAATATATAATCTAGAATATATAGAATAATATAGAAAATATCCGTTAACATACTGTAGGTCTGTACAGAAATCATCTGTGACGAATTATTCCTGTCTACAGGTAATATCTGTATGTGATGCATTATTTCTCTTTACAGAAAATTTCTGTACGTTACAAATTATTTCTACCTACAGTAAAAATTCGTTTGTAATATTTTTTTCTGTCTATAGAAAACACCTGGCAGTAAAATTTGCTAGAGACATTTTGTCGAATACAGAACGTTCCCGTTGATCGAATAAATCAGTAGTTAGATAAAAAATATTTATAGCTGGCAAAATCAGCGTTAGATTATGTTTTCATGCCATTATTGATTATTCCAACTTGCAAAATTGGTGATTTGTATTTTAGGACAAAATAGCACATATTCAATGCTTCTTAGTTAAACAAAATTTTGAAATAATTTAAATATTCAATTTAGAAATAATTGATGACATACTTAATTACTATTTAGCCATACGATCACATATTTTACATGTGAATGAATTGCATATTATTAGAAACTTAAAATCATGAGCTTTAGTAACGTATAACCCATTTCAATACTTCTAATTTAATTTTAGAATACCTGATTGCGAGAAATACCCTTGAACCTTTCGAACAATTGACACCTACGCTGCACGAAGAGGCCCGAACAATGGCTGCAGGATTAGGGCAAGTGTTGTCATTCGGGATTTTCTATTTCGTTCCCATGATCGAAATCAAATCTTTAGACACGATAGAACTATTAGGGGTAACGAGGTGGCATTAGATCAAATGGGATATGCAAAGTAGTTTCAGCTGTCTAATACCGTATGCGCCAGATATTCAGCTTTCGTTGGTTTCAATCCAAAAAGTTGTGAAATCTCAAAATAGCTTGCGCCAAATCCAAATGTTTCTACTTTTTGCACATGGGAGAATTTTTTTACCATAAAGTGAGTGTAATTGTGAGATTTCAACACTTTTTGTAGAAATACTTATCAACATGATTATGTAACAATGATATAGGAGACATTGCAAACTGTACTTTACAGGCGGGCACCATTTATTCATATTTTTTCAATTTTTGAAACTCTGAATCAAATTTATTTGCAAGTTTAAAAAAAAAAAATGTGTAACCCACCTCCTAACAAAAGACTCAAAATAAGTCCTCATTAATTAAAATCGACTCAGTTATTTAGGTTGTAGGACCGTCAATACTGAAGAAAAAAGCCGGAACGACAATCGTAATCGTGTTTTTTCAATTTTTGAAATTCTAAATCAAATGTATCTTCAAGCTTTAAAATAAGTATGTGCCTCTCACTAGAACACACAAAATGAGCCGCTGTTCAAATACCACTTAGCTCATTTTATTTCCAGAGATGGCACTACACAAGGTTAGTTTTATTTATATTCAGTTCATATTTACCCAGTGAATGGTTTGTATCAAGTGCTACTGCTAGAAATAAAAAAGTTCATAATTATTATTAGTTTGCGTTTTATTCCTATTTTGATATTTTTCTTCGCGTTGTGTCTCGTCTGTTGGTGCTTTCATTCTCGTTTATAGTGCTGTCTACTGTCGGCGTGGTCAGGAGTAAGGCTTTGGTAAATGTGGAGTAGATATTAGCCTGTTGAGTTTAATTTGTGTTTCCCTCCAGAACTTGATTAAGTTTTCCTCTTGATTTATGTTTGGGAGAAAAGTCCCAACCCAGGGATTCCTAACCACAGTTCAGCGGAACCCTGGGGCTCTGCGAGCCTGTGCTCGGGGTTTCGTAAGAAATCCCAGAAGATTTGCAAAAAAAGTACAACTTGCCAACTTTTTATTTTGTAATTGTGTAATCAAATTAACATTATTAAGATTTTAACGTTATCTATTAATAAAACAATGAAGCATTTTGAAAGTGTAACTTGGTTAGATAGTTATAATTTAAGTACAGTAAGTTTGGCATGATAGTTATAATTTAAGTACAGTAAGTTTGGCATGATAGTTATAATTTAAGTAGAGTAAGTTTGGCATGATAGTTATAATTTAAGTAGAGTAAGTTTGGCATAATAGTTATAATTTAAGTAGAGTAAGTTTGGCATGATATTTATAATTTAAGTAGAGTAAGTTTGGCATGATAGTTATAATTTAAGTAGAGTAAGTTTTACTTGGGAAAAGAAATTTTGTTGAAACGGAGAATATTTTGGCGAGGCAAGGAATTCAATTGATAGTAATGAACGTTGCAAACATTCCTGCCAACTACTCATACGGCTGTGAGATAAATTTTTGAATAAACGATAATAGAAAACTGTCAAATCAGTGTAACAAATATTTTTCTTAATCACATCATGTAAAAGTATGACTGTAATATAAAACAATAAAATATAACTTATTTTTTGTTATCAATTTTATGAAAAACAATTATATTAACACAAAATCATTACAAAATATATGTACAATCTTTGTAATTAGTAAGCTAGAAGTAAAGAAAAATTGTTTGTTATTTTTTAAGGCAACAAATATTTACTTCAAAAGTATGAGCTAATCCTACTGTTTTACTCGTCTATTTTGTGATTTACCCCGTCGCACTTAATATGTGTCAGACAAGTAGGGGGCTCCGCAAGATATTTCGAAATATGTCAAGGGTTCCTCCAAACAAAATGGTTGGGAATCAATGGCCTACTCTAAGATTTTTTACCGCTGTTTTTTGACAAACATAGATGCTAAACAGAGGAAGAATTGTGTTTTTTTTTAAAAAATAGATAAAATAATTAGAATTTTTTCTAAAAGAAATGCGTTACTTTTCTATTTTTCAATAAAACAAACAAACACACATACATTTTGAACTGCAATAACCGTTATACATATATGAACGCTCAGTATAGGCAAATTCTGTGTGTAACTGGGTCATTGTAGCCTCGATCGGCTTGAGCTCGATTTTAAAGAAATTTGAAGCCGGCTGAGTGGTAGGACTAAATTTTTCGTTCCCCAGGCTCGCATATTTCAAACAGAAATTTTTCTTTATTGCTAACAATGCAGATATCGGCTATTTATTGCTGACGAGTGTATAGAAAGCGTGAAACCGATCCGTAGATGCTGTTGTGTAACAAGAGAGGGCGATGCTAACTTTGGGAATGTCGGATAGGCGGATTTTGTGAGAATGTAAATATAATATTAAATGTGAAAACACACAAAAATGTGAACGCACAAATTAATAAACGATGCAGCATGCAGCATACAGCTGTTTTGACGATACATTGGGCTCTCTTCTTTAGTGTAAGACAGACCAACAAACTCGAAGTCAAAAAGACGAAATGGGAAAAAAACAGAAGAGTATACATACCCCTTTCGTCTTTTTGACTTCGACTTTGCTGCTATCTTGCTCTGAAAAGGGGGAACCAACGTATTCACGAAACAGTTGTATATTAATGTGTGACCCTTTCATCTTTCAGACTCCCAGTCCGTTGGTCTGCCTTGCATTAAAGAAGGGATAAATTTTATCCTCGAAACTGTATGTCGCATTGTTTATTATTTTTTGCAATTTTGTTTTTCTGACTTCGGTGTTGTTGGCCTGTCTTGCACTAAAGTAGGGGATCTAATGTATCTTCGAAAAGGCTATGCATGCTGCATTGTTTATTAATTTGTGCTTCATTATGCTGTTTAAGATTTTCTTTATCCTGAGGGCTTTTACTTATGGATAATGGCTAATGGTCACATACCTTTGTATTTTATAATGCTCATTTCTTGTCAGTATTCTAGTTCCCCAAATTGGAACATAATCTTCAAAGAACATTCATTGTTCTTGGGGGATAAATAATTCTATTATGATTGGTGCAGGCTCATTTTCTACTCTCAAGTTAAAAATTAAAATCATTTATCAGCAAAATTTCAAATGATTATTTTTGAAAGAACCAAAATATTCAAATTATGGGCAGAATAGAAAATATTTCGCTATTTTTGCCATATTCCTCGAATAGCCTTAAATGCAATTATAGGTGGTAAATGTCTTTTATAAATGGTATACTTATTTTACTATGAAAAATTATAATTCTAGCCTTGGGAAAACACGAAACAAAATTAATGAGTACTATGTCCTTGGCCGTAAAAATGAAATTACCGCACTTTCTAACTCATTACTCACATACTTGTTCGATTCGAAGTTTACTTGGCATTCAGAGCTGAAATAAGTCTTACGCCTACAGAGAAAAAAAATGATTCGAGATGCTGTGGAAGAACAATGTCACAGCCCATAATCTGCTATTACATCGGAAAAGGTAGTATTGTAAGAGATGCACATGTTAAGGTTATTTAGAAGATTTATTTTCCCCAATCGAGTCAGGATTTTATGGACAGTACAGCTGTTCAGATATGGAGTCCTTCTTCAGTAATATAAAATATGAATCATTTTAGGCATATACGTATTTTACATACTATTACATAACTTGCACATGTCATATCCAGTAGAGAGGTTCAAAAATAATTTTTTTATTAAAGTACCAAGATACCGCCAGCTTTTTTACACTTAGCTGGAAAATTATTAAGGTAAAATTTCAGCTTTCTACTCCAAGTCGTAGACGCACTCAACCTCTGGTAAATATTCCATACCTATATAATATTTGTATAACGTGCTTTTGTCTTTCTAAATCCCCCAGAAGCCCCCCGGATGACTTAGACTAGACGGCTGAATCTTTGCACACATAAAGTATCGACTATGGGGCAGAAATTAATGGAGCAGTATTTTCGATTCCCCAGGTACGGAGAAAATGAGGGAGTTTCTGAAAAATATTTCCAGATTACTATAGAAGCTCCCCTACCTTCCAGACTGCTCCAAAGGAAAAAATTTGAAAAATATTAACATACCCTCCAGAAGTTCACCCGTGACCTAAAAGACTAATACTTGGTACACTTATAGTATCGCTTACGGTATAGACCCTAACGAAGCTGTATTTCCGGGGATCAGAGGAAACTGGTGTTTTCGGAAAGTTTTTCCAGACCCCTCCTGAGGCCTCGGTGACGTAGCAGGCTAAATGTTTGCACAATTGTTGTTTATAATATCGATTACGGGTTAGAACTTAACAGAGCTGGATTTTAAATTTCTGCTCCGGGGTAAACAAAATGGGGTGAGTGGGGGGGGGGGATATTTTTTTAATGGTTGACCATTTGATTACCTAATCATTGGTCCATTTTAGCGGTCGGATCGTGAACTATTTTGACACCACGGGTATAAATCATATTACACTCTAAATGGACACTAAACACCATTAATTCCCGCAGGTGGGATTCGAATACACAACCCGACAGCCGAGAGAGAACGAGGAAATGCTTGCCTTATACATCGCAGCTACCTTATACATCGAAATGAGTGTCGAAAGCCCAGGCCGACCGACTCATCCGAAGACTGAGAGCAGCAATTTGGGCGGCCGGGGGCCGGTTGGGTTAAAATACTTTCCAATCCCTCCATAAGTTCCCCCCTCCCATGACCTAGAAGACGGAAATTTAGCACACTTATAGTATCGTCTACGGAACAGAACTTAATTGAATCAATTTTCGACGCTTAGCGCCATACATTGTTAAACAAAATAAATCTTATTAAAAATGTTTCATTCTTTTTTCTCTGTGTTTGACAGGCTTAAATACTGGCATTTCTCTATATTACAAAATCTTATTTTACGCAATGCCGTTACAACATGCACTCACGATATCATATTATGGAAATAATATTAGGAATCATTTCAATATAGCTCTGGAACTTCAAGTTCACAAAAATTAAAGATATTCAAATAATATAATATTCCAAAGATTGAACATTGTTTTGAGGGGAAGGGAGGGGTATGTCACGCGAGGACTTCAAAATATTTAAACAAAAGGCGGCTAATCCCAGTAAAATCTTTGCAGATTTGTCTCTGATAACTTGTAATAATGTTATTGGTTGAAAATTGAAGAAAAAAGATAGGTAGAACACGTAAAATTCGTAGTTTTAGAAGTACATTCTGTCGTTGAAAATACATTGGAGGAACTCGGGTCTTGACCATGATGCTTACAGTACATACATTCATTCAATTACATATTTTTATTTGAGTACTGTGTAAAAAATCGTTTACTTGTTAATTGTCTTTGTTAAAATTAATTAAGAAATGCTATAAGGAAAAACTAATTAAGAAATGCTATAAGGAAAAACTAATTAAGAAATGCTATAAGGATTGGAATTTACAAGTAAACTTGTCAAAATAGAAAAGACAACAGAAAAGTTAATGGCAAGACAATAGAAGCATAAAGGAATTTATACTTATTGAGTTTAAATTGATGTACGAAATTTATGGCGATAAATGTCACCTTAAATCTAAATTTTAAAATTGCTTGTCAAACATACGCCTGTACTACCAGAGGGCGTCATTGAGTGCTGCAATCGTAAAATGTTTGATTGTATGTTTTATTAACTGGCAGTTTTGATTTCAGATTTTTCTAGCCAACAGTAACTTTCTGGACGATTTGGAAACAAGTTATATTTTACAAACACACTTTACGTATTCTGATAAATATATTTAGCCAAACCTAAATAATGATACGACAAGATATTCATTATAATGATAACTTTCCCATTATCTTCAAAACAAAACAATTGGTGTCTCAAGGACGTATAGGTACATTAACGCTCTCTTGAACAAAAGACCTTGAATAGCATCCATTGTTGATAAACAGGCGTAGGAATGTCATATCATGGAACTCTAGTGGCAAGTCACTTTGGCTTTCTTTCAACGGCACGAAATCCGGAGACCAAAAAATATTCCATGAATGAAAAATATTTTCGTAATGGGGAACACTGGGCAATCGGTCTCAGCATGCAACCGAGTCGAGGAATGTGGATTTGTCTGAATGGCCACTCTAACCCCACCAAGAGCTTCGATAATAATAGTTTTATCTTGGTCACGCGAATGGAAGATAAACTGTTAAAAGCTGAAAAAGGGGCACGACTAAAGTTTCTGTATCTTTTGGGTTTTCCAATGGGGAAACAAAATCCTTTCAGATTTTCACCATCGTTTTTAAATTTTTCTGGCAATTCTTTGGCAATTCTAGTTTTGAGTCGCAATTTAGTCTAATAAACTCTTAAAACCTAGTTATAAAATATTGAATCGAATTCTGTAAAATAAGTTTTATAGAATGCAAGAGAATTATAGCCCATTTCTCTATTAAAGGCTCCATATAGCTTCTATGACACCATCAATAATTAATTTATGCTTTAAGCTTACAATATATTGGCATCATACAGTGTTATAGAGCGTTTTAAAGAACAGGTCAATGCATTCAATGCATTCTATATTTATTTTTATAGAATCCTATTCAAAATTTTCATAAGGGAATTAATTTTAAATACTATACTATATTTCTATAATAAAAATAGGTTGGGAAATATTCTTAAATGAGACTGTAAAGGGTCATTTCCTTACTACTCGTACTTTAAAATTTTAAGGTACATGAGCTGTTTTCCGTATGAGGCGTAACATCTTAGTTTTCGTATCAGGGTCAGTATAAAATATTTTACAATTCCATATAAATATTTATCTCCTTTCAAAATGAACATAAAAATAAGCAACCTTATAACCTTTGTGGCCCAATGTCTTCTAAAGACAGTCCCAGAGGTGTTCGGAAACCCAGCCTTTTTGGTGTTTCTTACATTTTTATAAGCAGTAAAGGCTGGATTTTGTTGCCAAAGTTAAGTTTTCGGACGTTCTTATAGTTAAAAAAAATATTTTTTTCCTTTTATCCTTAATTTCTACTGTAATGGGAGTCCAGAAACTTGACTTATGTTGTGTCAATTCAATCCCTATACGCAGAAGTGATTTTTTTTTTTACACGGACAAGTTTCTATGTGCCCCAGGTGAGAAAAATATAGACATTTCTTTGAGTTTGTGTTACAATCACAAAGGAACTTTCCTGGTGAACATTGTACACTGATATCCGTGAAACTGCTAAACAAGAATGAAAATACTTTAGATAAACACTTTAGATGAACAATATTCATAGAGAAAATTTAAAAATATTTAATATAGCACTCAGTACATATTAAATATAGTATTTAGAACATTAAAATGGTTAAAAAATTAAGAATGTTTGGCATTCTTAGTTTTTTAACCACGCACGCATTGTTAGTTTGGAATCAATTTTGTGAACGAATATTTACGAAAATTTTTTCTAAAATATCCTAAAATACATATTTAATCTTTCACTTGGAACATAAAGGTGGGACCCTGTTTGCAATTTTCTAAAACAATATTCCACAATAAATTAAAAAAATATCATACAATACATATTTTATCATGGACTTCAAACAAAAACATGGTTCCAAACATTAAGGATGTTTTGCATTTTTGTGAAACAATATTCATGAATAAAATTAAAATATGCAATACATATTCAATCTTGCAGTTAGAATATAAATGTAGTTCCCAAAACTATGAACGTTTTGCATTTTTGTGTGCATTATTATTAATGTACTGTATTCGTGCACGTTGAACATGGATATGGTTCCAAAACTAGTGTAAAGGCATTTGTCCAACACACACAAGAAAAAAAAAAGTCATAAAATCATAACCAATTAAATAGTGTTGTAATTAAGAAAAGAGGAAAGTAAATTATCAACTAAAATGCAAATGAATCATGAATTGGGTAATAACTAGATGTTTCTCAGATGACATCATGAATGCACTGAATAATTTAACGAATGGCGTCAGAGAAGTTAATTTGGTGTACATCTGGCTAATGCGTTTAATCAATTTAAGAACGTTTTCGTATGCATACTGATAGTTATAGTTAATTTAGCTTTTAAATAGTATATATTTGCTTAAAGATATTCTTAAAATTAATGAATAAAATCAATGTAAAACTTTTTAATTTTATTTTTAAAACTTCAGATAATTTAGAATTAAGCATTAAGGTTAAACAAATTTCTAAGCTGCGGTGATCATTTGAATAAAAATGCAGTATTTAGCACACCTGTAAAAGGGCTAATTAATGCTAAATTTAAGATTTTCATAATTCTAAAGAAAATTTAGTATCATTTAATCATTCAAAATGCTAGCATATGAAGAAATAGTCTTAATAATGCATAGTGGACAGAAACAAATGTTTGAAAAAAGTATTTATTATCAAATCAATAAATGAAAAAAAAAATGTTTAATATAATGAAATGTATTTCAGTTTTTCTACTCTTACTTTATTACACTCAGACCAATGAGGGGGAATCAGATATAATTTGTAGATAAAGAAAGGGGGCCATGCTGTCAATAGAGGAATGCTTTTCATAGAGTTTTTCGAGGAAACTACTGCTTTCTAGTGGAAATTACACCGCATTTATGTTACAAACTTGGCAAGAAAAGGAAAACTTTACATGCGCATACCGTTAATGCGTCGATACCATGCCAATCGTCTAACTGTACACTCAAACTAACGATCTGATACTAGATTCCGGTGATCGTGATTCAGTAGTCACTCAGCTATGAATGGGATAGAAATCAAGATTGACCTCGGTGATCTAGAAGAATGAAATTTTGCACACTTGTAATATCGATCACGGGAAGCGCCATACAATGTTAACCTATTAGAAGAAATTGCAACCTAATTTTTTAAGTGTGTTAGTTTCCCTGTCGTTGACAGGCTTAAATATTAGTTAAACATATCCAATGCAATCCCACTTTATCCATAAATGCTAGCATTATTCCTTCACAGGAGAATAATCATCATTCTTTGATAAACCCCGATGACAGAAATGATAAATAGATCTCATCGATACAGGTCAATCGCGTTTAATTCAATTGGACGAGAAAAGTGACAGCAGAATATCTAACCCGATTCAGGCCATTCTTATTCCCTGCGGCTTAATCGCATTCACTTCGGGTTAGATGAAATATATTTAGTATTTTCAGGCCATGGAAGAGATAGCGAAACCGAAAGAGGATAAAACACTTTTACGCATGGTGTAATGAGAAAAATCTCATTTTACGCGATAGACATGCAAGATATAAACCTGATATTGGAAGTTTTGTCAAAAGAGAAAGTAAAGTTAGTAGCACGAATTTAAAGAAAACAAGAAAAACAATGGGTTTCATTGTATACTTGATCAGATGGTTACTACTTTTCAGTACCCGGTTCAAGGAAAATAATTTATTTGTGTAAAACTAATGTAAACTGTATATTTAAGATCACTATAAAAGCCTGCCCTCTTCCTAACACACAGGAATCGAACCTAAGTGCTCTCCCTCACACATAGGAATCGAGCCTGGGTGCCCTCCTTCATACACAGAAATCGAACCTGAGTGCTCTTCCTCACATACAGAAATCGAACTTGAGTGGTTCTCTCACACATATGAATCGAACCTGAGTGTTCTCCCTCCCACAGAAGAATTGAACCTGAGTGCTCTATCTCTCAGACGAGGACTTCATGTCAGAGCAGGAACCTCACACATATGTGACATGAAATTTATAATTAGTTTGTGCTGATAAACAATCCAAATAGTTCATATATTAAAATATTTGAATAATTCATCAACTTGGCCTTCGTTAATTTAGCAGCATTTTTGCAATTTTAATGACATTTTCGTCCATCTGGAGTCGAAATATCCCCAAGTGGATGCTATTTCACTAAATGAGTCGCGAAGCTCGTTGAATTTATCGCCAAGTGTTACACACACACGGAGAGAACAGCTTTTCTTATAGATAAACGACTACTGGCGAATTGTTGGTCGTCAAAATACAAAACAATTACAAAACTATCTTCTGTCGTGAATGGAAAGAACTAGATCCACGAGAATGTTAACAAATTTGTCGATCAATATTGCATCAAAAGTGAACATATTCCACAATAGTTAATATTTTTTTTTAGTTTTATGTAATATTTTGGATACATTTATTAGAAAAACGTTCAATACTTTAAGAATAGTTCATGCTAGCGTACTATAATTTGTGATAATCATTTGCGTATCATTATTGAAGGTATTGATAGTTTAATGATTTGTTCAATATTTCATTCAAAAATTGGGGGATCTTCTGAACATTCAATTGCTGGGCGCGACAGCCCAGTGGTTAGCGCGCTGGAATTGCACTCGGTCGGCCCGGGTTCGATTCCCTCCGCTGCCAAAACTGCTGCCGTGTTCACGCGGAGTACGATCACGTTAAACATGTGGGTCCGTAAGTCCTTCCGAGAGGTTGCTGGTAGAGGATAGCTTATGAAGTGATCATACTACATATCTGTATAAATTTCTTCCCATACATAAATACTATACGTGTATACGATAAGCAATGATACAAATTTGCAGATTTAAAGATCCGAAGATGTGAAGAATTACAGTTCAATCAGTGTTATAGAAACCCAAGACAACTATATATTAATTGAAAATTAAAAACTCCATTAGAACAACACATGTGATGATTTACAAGAAAAGGGTCCAGTTGTCGGTAATTTTACTTCTGCATTGCCATTATACCGATTACCGACAACTGTACTCTTTTCGGTTTTCAGTGAATTTATGTAGCCGAATGCTTCGCAAATACGGGGAACGTTTTCATTATTCTCTGCGTGCTGCCAATTAAGAGAAATTAATTTTCTTTTATCGAACGGGGTTAGAAAAAAAAGTGTTTTTATTTTTATCGAAAAACCATGGTGTAAACATTAGTTTTTAAGAAAAAGCATTGTTTATCCAATGTTCAAACCAATGGCGTTTAAACCAGCCAACCTTGCTATTAACCCCAAAGCTTTCAAGCTGTTCTCTGTTTTAATGTTCTAATTGATTAATCATGCAAAATTTGTAAGATAAGTTGTTATTATCGTAAAGACGTGCGTTTTTGCTTTCTAGAATCAGCCTGAAAAGTTGTACTTAATAAGGCCCTAAACTCAATTTCGAAATTTCCGACAACTGGGCTCTTTTCTTGAAAAGTGTAAACCATCACTGGGTTGATAAAAGATATCGATTGATTTCGAAGGCATAAAACATTCTTCTTCAGGACAAAAAGATAGTGCAGACGTCTCGGCAAAAGTAAAATAGGTTTCTGTTACCAGAGTTAAATACGGGATGTAGGAGGCATAGCTTTGTTTAACGGAAATATAAAATTAAAAGATAAAAACCAATGATTTACCTTTCTTTAGCAAAGTAAACTAAACTAAAGTGAATTAGCAAACCAAACCAATACGACACCGGTTAATATAAAAAAAAAAAACTATGTGGTATTTATATGGTTCCGCTTGGAAAGTTTTTAAGAGAAATCAAGATAGCTAGCTAAATGGCATTTCTAATTTCGGAATTAAATTTTTGGCCGGGATCTCAGGATTACCATCCCAAATATCATCACATAGGTCAGTCAATCCAAGGTGTAAAATAGAAATAATACAAATGCTTTAGAAAACGTATAGAGTTCTAAAAAACTGCATCGCTGCATTTCAAGAGTAACTTGTTTGTAGTAGTTTCAATTACGTTTCGGGAAATAATTTTGGGTAAAAACATGCATGACCTACATTCTCAAAATAAATAAATAAATAAATAAGTACAGATAAAAAGCGTGAGTTTGGTTTAAACAATTCGAAAAGTTGTTATATGCAGAAGGTCAGAAAAGAAAATTACCGACAACACAAATGCCCGCATAACCTATATTCCGATTTATGATTTGAAATATTCTGTGCTATAAAAAAAAATCAAATTTCGAAAAGTTTGAAAACAAAAATTGAAGATTTTCGACAATAATTAAATTCCAAGCTAGGTATCTTGAAAAACTAAAAAAGGGTCGCCAATGCGTGTGTGTCAGTCAGTCCAGAGATTTAAAACGCTAATAATGGGTGTAGAAAGCAGAGGCTTGTCCTAAATGGGAAGTACGGATCTTATTGGAAAATGATAAATATTAATAAATTTAAATAAATTTATTAAAAATATTAATAAAAATATTATGACTGCATTATAGCACTGTGGTGCTCGCGAGCACCAGATTATGAACCTCTGGTAAATTATTATATATTAAAATTATCTTAGCTATAATTTGCAGTCCAAGTGTTATTCTACACTGTTTTACACAACGTAAGTGCAAACACAACGTAAATTGCTAAGCCTAAAAGGAATTATATTTTTGAAAAAATCATAATGTATTTTGACCCAATTCAACATAATTCCGCGAGTTTTAAATCCTGTTAAATCTTACGCTATTCCTATACGGACAACCCTCCATTATTCATATGCAGACGGAAACAAAATTTCGAAATGAACACAAATATTGATTAAGTTTATATTTTTTTGTTTGTGAACTCACTCTTAAAGTTAATGACAAGTTCTACTAAAAAAAAATTATGTGCACTACAATTTAATTGGTTCAATTGAAATGGGCCATTTTTACTCTTTGCTCCAGATTTACTCGATTACTTAACAGTAAAGTAAATGACACATGCTGTAATTCAAATGAATATACTAAAAGTTGCATTAAAGTATAGAAAGATAAAAACTGAACAAGACGCAGAAAAATTATTGTTAGAGAGACTAATTAAATGTGCATGAAATTTAAATATATAACACCTGATATACAGTACTTGGAAAATAAAATTTAAAATAAAAATTGGACAAGTTTAAACAGCATGTAGATGACATTGCATTATATTAATTGCAATTACCTAACCACATAATATTTTTTTGTATTTATATTTCTCTCAATAAACAATAATTCATATTATTAGAGAAGTGTGACAAAAATCATAATTTAGGGCATAGAGAGTCAAACATAATCTTGGACCAATCTTGCAGATCACAAACACATTTCGATTTAAAGTTGTTTTTCTTCTGATTTGAACTAACATATACGAAACAATTTTTTTTCAAAGGAAAAAAAATTAGAATATATTTTCATATTATAAGTTAATTATATGTATCCATGTAATAGTGATAACTTTATGGAAGTTATACGCATTACCCATCAGTTTTCATTTCTAAAATTTCGTATTTTATAAACTTGAATAGCGAATGTGTGAAACGAAAACACAAAAAGTCAAGAATGCCAAATAACAAGATTCTGAATTTCAGACAGAACAAAAACATGTTCGGTTATTTGACTGCTCTGACAGCCGAAGCAACAAGTTGAGTTGCATGATAGACAACGAAGACAGATATGGATTAGGTTACTGCCAGCCTTTAGATGTTATCTATTTTACCATATATCGCTGTAGGATTGGATGACAACTCAATCAACCTAGTTTTTGAACTCCTGGAGAGCATTATGCACATTCAAAGGCTGTCATAGAGAATGACACCGGATTCAATTCGCAATATCTTTGCTGAGAGATTTTACTTATTACTTTATATATAGTCATACATACGTTATATACATACGCCTATCGTTTGACTTATAATATTATATGTTTATGTATATTCATTCAATATGTTTCAGTATATTCATCATGTTTCAGTATATTCATGTTTATGTTTCAGTATATTCATCATAATCAGCATAGTAGTAACATTTTCAAGATCATAATTACAATACTTGAAATAGAAATAAACTTTTATCCCCTTTTCCTCATACAAATAGCTTATATCGAAATATAAATTCTACCGGTTCAAGATTATGAGTTCTTACAAGTTTGATTGGCTTGTTGATATTGCTTATTTTTATGCTACTTCTATTCCTACTAGTTGTTTCTAGTCTATTTTGTTATAAAATTTCTTCCGCCACTGACTATTGATTTTATGCTAGTGTATTGCCAGTTTGACTGGGGGCTCTGGACTCTTCAGGCTAAACTAAAGGCCCTTTTCCGCAGTTCTTTACTTCACTGTTACACATTCATTATAAGATGTAATTGTACCTATTGTGTGGCAAAATAAAGTTTATTTATTTATTTATATATTGCATATATAATGTATATAGGGAAAGTATTCGAGTTCGCGACAGAAAAGCAAGTTTCAAGTATCCTTGAACTTGAATCAAACGTTCTTGAAAGGAAACGTTCTTCAAAGGAAACGTTCTCTTTGAAACGTTCTTCAAAGTCTTTGTGTGTGTGCATGTTAGTGAGTCTGTGGAAGCGACATCTCACAAATGAATGGGGCGTATGGAAAAAAAATTAGTACGATTATTTCAGCCAGTGAATACTAAAACTCCATTGATTTTAAACGCAATCGAATGTTCGGAAGCCCCCCCCCCCCCCCCTCAATGTTCGAAAATTTTTGAAAAGTTCAGGTATAAAAAAATAAAGGGTCTTCATAATGATAAATAAATAGCCATTTCATGCGTAATTTTCCAGTACAAAAAGAATGATACAAACTTCAAAACGCTAGCATGAATCGTTCTCGATATATTACATATTTTTCTAATAAATTTATCAAAAATTTATATACAATTAGAATATAAATTATTTATAAAGGTGATTACAAATATGTACAATATTGTAAAGTTTATAATGTACTGAAATATTTTATATATTTTTGTGATTTTTAGGCGCCCATGTGCAAATTTAGTTACTTAATTTATAGTTGCATTTTCATAACGCTTTGTATTTATATTCTGAATTTTATTCCCCACTATATGGTACAAATTCATTAAGCATTTAACTTTTAATTTTATTTAATTTCTTTATAATTTGCATGTGGGTGTCCGACCCAATCAGGTGTTGAGTTACAGATGCTTAATTAGATATCATTTGAATTACTTAATTTTCCCTTGAGCGTTTGTATCACAACAGTATTCAATTGGACGTTCTTTCCCCACTCGTATAGACCATGAATTTGTCGTCATTGTCATCCGTTGCAATCAAGCAGGTAATAAGATGACCACTGAGTACAAAACACCTTAAAGCAAGAGTTTAAAAATATTTTAGGATCGCTTAAAATTGTGGGACGGACCTAAAATAATTTCCTGCATCCTTATTGGCTCGAAGTAAATATTTCTACCAGAAACTTCTGTACCTAAGTAAACAATTTTCAAGAACTAATTTAAAATGAGATAAGCAAACGATCCATTTTCTATGATAATTAAACACTATAATTGTGACGTAATATTAACTGCAAAAGAATTCTAAACACTTCGCAAATTATACTTTCGATGACGTCATGTGAATAAAGTTCATTTTGTGTAATTAGCATTGTCTTTTTCGATGAAGTTTTAAGATTAATTTTCTCGAATGTAATTTTTGAAGCAACTTAAAATGTAAATAAAATTGCATTTTAGTTGGAAAGTTTTTCATAATCAATGCTTTATGCATAATTGATCTTTCTTTTCAAAAAATTGGTAGGAATCAAAATAAAAATATCAATATCGACATAATAAGTATTAAAGATATCAATAAATTTATAAACAGAAAAACGTTTAGCATAATTATGTTTAACTGTAATATTGTGGAATAGTTCGTTTTTTACCTAATATGGGGAGCAGGTATATGGAACTCCAAGTACGAAAGTAAATTAGGACAAGCTATAGTATTATTTAATATCTCATAGTGCAACGTATTCTATATTTTATAGTAGATATATTTATAGTTTAATAATTTATAGTAGAACCATTTTCTTATTCCTTTTTTTTTTTTTGAGAGACAATAAATTAAATTTTTGTTTAAGTTGAACAGCATGCATGTCATATGGACAATAACATGAAATTCTATAATTAAGAAGACGCCAAAATTTATTTTGGACTACTTCAATTTGTTAGAAATACAGATGGTAAATAATATTCCAGATCATAGAACAATATTCTAAAATATGTTTAACAAGAATATTTTGGTAGACTCTTTTGACAGTGGTATCAATATGCCTTTGAAAGTTAAAAGAATTATCAAAAGTGACACCTAAATCAGTAAAATGAGTACAAAGAGCTAACAGAAAATTGCTTAAACCGTGAGTAGTGATATAAAGGGGCTTCTGCGCCAACCGGGAAATATTGGGGAATGAGGAAGATTTCCTCATTTTGGAGGAGGAGAAAAAGGAAACTCATTTTTGAGGAAGAGATTTTATGCGGTGATATGAATGTGTATGCGGAATATAACTGATAAGAAATTAGGTGGTAACGCTAAATTTTTTTTGTGGTGGCAACGAAGTTTACCTAAGGCAATGAGGTTTAACTGATAAGAATGTAGAAATTTTAGGTGCTGACAAACTTTTTCTACGTTGACAACGATGTATTCTTAGAATAGACTGATTCATGAGGCGGATAGTTAGAGCGCCACACAGTGTCGATTGTACAAAGTAGGAGAAACCTTTTTTGCGATGACAATAAGGTATATTTAGAAAAGACTGAGTAATGAGAACAATATTTGGAATTGGAACGAACACTGGCGCCACACGGTGTCGATTTTACAAAATATGAGAACACTAAACTTTTTGTGGTGACAGCGATGTATGCTTAGAATAGACTGATTCATGAGAGCAATATTTTTTGAATTGGAACGAAAACTAGCGCCACATGGCGGCCATTTTGGGAAGTATGAGAAATTTTAAGTTGTGATGTAAGAAAATTTTACTTCGGAGGTTCTTGACTGATAAAAACTTCAACATTTACGTGGTTATAAAAATTGCCTTTAGTGGTGCGTGCTATTCGATGGAAAGCGAAAATGTTAAGGTTGCAAATTTGCACTGGTTTGCATGTCATTGAAAGCCTTAGCATGCCGTTTTGATCGAAAGACAAGAGGTGCTGAGGGATTGTAGATTTGCATATTAAAAAGAAAAAATATATATTAAATTTAAAAATATGCGTATCTTAGAAAATCCTAATTTCTGCAATAATTTTAATCAAAATGGAGTCATAGAAAACTAAAATACTATAAAATGACTGTAGCATTTTTATTATCACATGTTAAAAAAAAAAATCATTCAATTTAAAAATATGAAAGTACAAAACCTAAGTTCTACAAATTTTAAACAAAATTGAGTCATTAAAAACTTAAATTCAATAAAATGGGTACAATATTTTTATCACAACGTGTTAAAAGAAAAAGAACAATCGTATCAATTTAAAAATATAAGAGTTTTAGGAAAATGAAGTTCTATAAATTTTATAGGCGATCGTCTCTATAACCTATTTAATTTAAGAAAATTTTACCTTCTAAACATTAAAAACAACGCAACCAGACAAGCGCAGGTTTTGTATAATATTTTAACAATTCTTTGAATTTTATTGAATGACATAAAATAAATATAATAGCTGAAAAAAGTCATTGAATTAAAAAAAAATGTGCGTCTTAGAAAAAACTATAAATTTTATAGGTAGTCGTCTCTTTAAAGTAATCCATTTAAATGTTAGAATGTGTGTTGTAAGCAACTTACACCAACAACAATCGTATCTTTATCACATCTAAAAACATTATAACTTTCACCCAGAATTTTTCAACTACCAATGCCACTAGTTAATCAGGTTTCAGTTACGCAAATAATATCAAAATCATAAGTCAAGGTATTGATATAAAACTGATTACTCTTGCCTCTCGATCCACGCACGTTTTAGTAATAAAGCTTAATCTCCCCCATGCATAGTACCAGAGTCGCATATTCACCCCTGAAGAATTTCCATTCACAGAATTTGGATCATCACAAGTAACATGAATTTGAGTCTCATGCAAGCGGCCATAATATCTAGATGCAAGGCAGCCCCCCGGCCAAGCAACTTCAATAGCACCTCAAGGTCACTTAGCTAAATATCAATGTGTTTCCACATTGATATTTAGCTAAGAAGTTTGACATTCGGTTTTCATTTTAGTTCAGCCAATCCCTTGGCTCTCAAGACTTCAATTATGTCAGCTTCCGTAGCTTCTGGACTTGAGCGAAAAACAAAAACATCTCATATTTTAGGTTGCTCGGGTACAGATTTTAAAAGTAAGACCTTGTTTGTACATTTGATTATAACTTTAATTTTCTTCTGCGCATTAAATAAAATGTAGTAATTGGACCAGGAATAGAAGGTAGTCCGTGGGTCTGCATATGCAAGATCATCTCACAGAGAGTTACGAAAAAAATTAATATGATTATTACAATCTGTAAATGCTGGAAACCTATTGATTTTAAATGTTATCAGACATTCGAAAGACCCCCATTTTCAAACGAATATTTGGGGAAGAAAAACATAAAAAGATCAGGATACTCAATAATGTTAAATAAATAATCATGTTACACTTCATTTTTCAGTATAAAACGTTTGATACCCACTTTAGAACGCTAATTTGAACCGTTATCAAATTGCGCGTTTTTCAGATAAATTTGTCAAAAAATTAATTATATAAAATTAAAAAGTAGTAAGTATCATCTAATATGTTCACTTTCCACACGCAATTATATGCAATAAATCTGTTAACATTATTCTAGTGGATCTAGTTTATTTCATCTACGAAAGAAGATATATTTTATACTAATAGTTTGGTATTTTGAGGTCAAAGAATTTTTCTAATAGCCATTCATTTCACGAGATATCAAATAAATGTTAATTACATTTTAATGTAGATTTTGCACGTGTGTATGAATAAGTCACTCTGTCTGCACTTATAACTTGCCAAAAACATCAACTTTCGGTTTGTGTGATGTTACTTCAATCCCTAAAACAGTGTGAGGTGGCTCTTGTGCACTATTACTTCGCTATGATAAAAATCAAGTCATTGCATTATGTAAGAAAAGTTCTGTACTGCCCACATAAGACTTTTATTGACTTGTTAAGATATGTAAAAATGATTGAATAACTTAAGTTAATATTCCATGACTTCAAAAGCCTTATATCTAAACACGTTTGCAACTCAAATAGTACTTGAAGATTTTAGACTTTTTTTTTTATATTTCTGGTTTAAATCAAGCAGCTTCCTGTAATTATAATGTTTCTCAGCTGAAGCAGCTGAGACGTTTAGATGCAGAGATCTTGCATGGGAGCAGGAAATTTTACAAGGAAGAAATCCCAAGATTGCAAGGAAAAACATTGTTTCTGATTTCCTAGTCCAGATAACAATCGCAAAATGATGTGAATCTGGAGCGATTATTTGATTCATTTATACTTAAAGAACGAAAAAATGTTCTCATTTGCTAATCTAACTTAGTGTGTCTGCCCCATGATTACATATATGCTATAATGTTTTTTCAACATGAATCAAAATAAAGGATTTTCAGTTCATAGATAATGCCATGGATAAATATTACTTATAGTTTAGCCATAGGAAGGGTAGGATTCACCCCAACCTGGGGCAAGTTGGTACTGATTATTAGTAAACCATTATTATAATATCAAAAATCTGATGTGTGAAGTGCATGTCATTCCCTACATAATGCAATGAATTTGCTTCTTTTAAAAAGAAATCAAGATATACAAAATCTACGGTACAATGTTTTTGGCATTGAATGAACATCACGTAGATTGAAATTGGATGTTTTTGGCAACTTGTGAGTCCAAACAAAATGACTTATTCATACCAACGTGCAAAATCCTTATCAAAAAGCAGTTGGCATTTAGATAATGCCCTGCGAATTTTTGGGAGTAAAAATCCAAAACTATTACAAAATATCTTCTTTCGGGAATGGAACGAACCAGATCCACGAGAGTGATGTTAACAAATTTGTTGCATAATATGGTAGTAAAAAGTGGTCATATTAGATGATTCTTGCTACATTTTTAATGTTACGTAATGTTATTGATAAATTTATTTGAAAATGCCAATATCTCCAGAACGGTTCTTGCTAGTGTTCTAAAGTATCATTCGTTTTATAAAAAAATAAAAAAAAACTACATATGACATGATTATTTAATTATCGTTATTTCAGGTCCTGAATTTTTTATGTTTTCAAAAATTCGTTCAAAAGTTGGGGTTTTTTCGAACATTCGATCACGTTTAAAATGATTAGGGCTCCATTACTCATTGATTCTAATAATTGTACCAAATAATTTTCGAAACGTTGTATTCGTTCGTCATATACACATATTGTATTCATTATGCACATACACATATCAAACCCATTGTCAATCTGCGTGTGTGTGTCTGTGCAATGTATGTATCTACTCTAACTCAAAAACTAATCGAGGAATTTTCACAAAATTTGGTATGCAAGTCGCTCGTTCGCTATTCTGATGTTAATTAGATTTCGTAGAATTTGGAAAAAAAGAACTTACCTTTTTTGCGAAATGGCCTGTAAAAATTGTCAAAATCTAAAATAAAAGACTACATATGCTGAAATGTATAAATTAAATGCTGCTTGTTTTATACGTAATTTCTGATGACGAATAGTATAAGACCAACCCCATAACTCTTGGACTAACTGTTTTCTAGATATGTTATTTTTTTCACATGCTTGCAGCATCACCTTTGAAAGTACGTCTAGTCGCCAAATAAAAACAAAAATTGAATTAAAACAACAAATTGAGTGTGATTTCAAATAATTATTCGCGTTATTTTGGTAATTCAACTCAATTTAATGAATTATGAAAGAAATAAAGCAAACATGAATTTGAGTCTGTAATGAAATTTATGTACTGCCGATATAAGAATTTTTTACTTAATGGAAAATAAAAATCTGATGTAGGCAGCACATGACTTTCCCTGCAGACTTATATTCACGTTCTCTTTATTTTAATTAAATTTATTTCACTTTTAATTCAATTTTCGTTCTCATTTGATAACTGGACTTATTTTCAAAGATGGCGTAGAGAAAATACGAAAAACCTAAAATATCTCGAGAACGGCTAGTCCCAGTGTAATGGGGTTGGTCTTATTCTTTTCTTCGTTAAAAATTACGTATTAAACGAGCATTTAATGGATATATTTGAGCATACGTAGTTCTTTATTTTAAATTTTGGCGATTTTTGCGGACCATTTTGCAAAAAAGGGCAAGTTATTTTTTTCCGAATCATACCAAAATCTAATCAGCACCAGCGTGACCCACAAGTGACTTATCTACCAAATTTTGTGAAATTCGGTCGATTAGACTTTTAGCTATAGTGGATACAAGCCTTTGCGGGTCATTTCGCAAAAAAAGGCTGGTTCCTTTATCCCGAATCGTATCCAAAACTAATCAGCACCAGATCCGCCCACAAGTGACATACCTACCAAATTTTATGAAATTCGGTCAATTAGTATTTTAGTTACAGTGGATACAAAATCTGCACAGACAGACAGACACACAGACGTCACGCTAAAAATAGTTTTTTCGTATTCTAGAGGTCTCTAAACGTGTAGATCCGTCGAAAACTCGAATTGCGATTTTCGACATGATTCCAATACTTTCCCTATACATTGCCATGTATTGCAGGGAAAGTAAAAAATGTTAGAAGCCAATTAGTTTCAGTGGGAATAAAATTTTATGCACTCTACTAATGGAATTGTAGTTGAGAAATAGGAATTTGTATGAAAGGAAAACCTGCGCAAGCTGATTTAATAAGTACCTTGTTAATATAAACCGGTTAGTTAAAATGTGGGCTATTGAGAAATCATTACACCGTACCAACATCTTGATAGTCAATTTCAATGCAACGCATTTACAGATATGCATGAAGTAATGGAAATGTTGATATAAAAGAAACTAAATGATAATAAATTATAAGAAGACGTATAAAAACTGGGTGCGTTTGATAAGTATAAGGGGGGGAGAGGGTTTTATTGTTTAAATAAAATTTTTACAGTTCAATTTCAACGTATTATTTAATTTAAATTAAATGGAATGTTTTCGATTTCGGAAAATTTTAGATTGATTTAATACATAATTGCGTAATAATGTATATAACTATTGTGTTTTGTAGAATTGCCTCTCTAGATATTATTAAAGTAAAAATATGTTTATTTATATAAACTTTCTAGTACTTCCTTGAAGAAAGCAGACGTAAGGAAATTAGGTGACTACAATTGTCCTCAGGTCGGGAACAGTTTGCTCTTAACATACTTAAAATACACTTTCTATATTTATCTATAACATAATTTATAAAAATATTTTATTCAATTTAAATTTATTTATTTATCTATCTGTTAAATTGCTTTTCCCATTCTTAATACGTTTAATTAATTAATTATAATTAATTATATTCTTTTAAATGAGAGTAAGATTATTTAAACTCATAATATTTATCTCTATACATTATTGGAACTATATATATTTTTTTATTCATGTGCATTATACTATACAAATATTCATTTATATTGCTAACTAGCTACATACCCGATCTTCGGAGTAATTAATATAAAGAAACTTATAATTCACAATCATGTGCAAATTCTGTTAAAATATTAAATTTATTGCTCCTAAAGAGAAGTTTAAGAATATATGTTCTCACTATGCAAAATTATCTTCACGGGCAGATCTGAAGAATAAAACATCCTGGCCCCTTTTGAAAGCAAATATACAAAAAATATGAAATTGAATCAATATATGCAAAATAATAGCGCTAAAATTGTATGGGACCCGTACTACTTATATACTCGAATATTAGAAGGTATAACCTGTATTAGTAGATTACATGAATAAATTGAAAATATCAATGAACCCGTAATTGATTCCAATATATGCCAAAATGAAAGCACTAAAATTATATGGGAACTTATATATATATATATATATATATATATATATATAAATTGAAAGATTTTAATCGAAAATTATGCATAAACTACTGTATGTACAAAAAAACCCATCTTGAGCATATCTCTTACAAATGAGTAACTATAGACCAAGACTAAGGATAAAGATAGAAGGTAATATATCACTACAATGGAAAGGGGGATGAGAAGAATATTAGGATACAAAATTCACAATTAAAAGTATATAAATATAAATAAAAATAAAAAGAAAACATGGCAAAAATGAGAAAAGGCAATAATAATTAGCTCAAGATAAAAGATTAAGACATAGAGAACAATCAATTGAAACTACACAAAAAATGGCGGTTAGTTCGAAATTGCATTCTCATCAGGACAGCCATACAATTCGAATTAAAACCGATAGAATAGCCAATCTCTGACAATGGCGATAGTATTTAACTATAGACACCATTGGAACTGTCTACTGGCTAGTGGAAGGAGAAAAATAAATCAATTGAATTACAAATCAGAAAGATAATACCTCCTCGAACAGAAATATGAACTCACAAGCATTGTTACCACGTGTAAGTAGAACAAGCGACTGAGCATTTCACCTCACTTCGTCAATGCGAGTGGGCACCGGAATGAATACATGTGAACGATACATAATATGTATGGAGACTTTCAAAAATAGTAATCAGTATAGGACTCAGGACAAGTGGAAAATAGTCATTTGAAAATAGTAAACAATATTAGACTCAGGCCAAGTGGTAAGTTAGGTGATAAGAATGGGTGAATTCTCAAAAATGAGTTATCCAATCAAAGATAAATAATGCATGTGTAAAATTATTACATGGTATATTTGAAATTATTAATAATATTATTTACAAATACTTCCGGATATTGGTAATTTTGACAAATGCGTTTAAGATTATTGATGTGGAGAAAGTGAAACCGAGGATCAGAAAGTCGATGTATTCGAAATAGCTGGTTTAAAATGATGTTTCTAAACAATTGAATAGAATTGCAAGATTGATATGATAGCAGTTTTATGATAGTGAAGTTGTAAGAATCTTTTTTATCATATAGATTGGTGATTACATGATTATTGAGGGTATCTAAATTTAGTTCTAAAAAATTTACAGTTTGACTAACGCTAGGTTCATTAGGAATTAATTCTAGGTTAGATGGGTAAAAATCAATATTAATTGGATAGGAATCATCAATGATAATACAAATTAAGTCGTCAACATATCTATATATAATATATGAATTAGAGTTAAAATGACATTCATAATAATAAAGATATAAGTTAGCGAATATACTACTACTACAGCCACCTTGTGGTACACCAGATGTTTGTAAATAAATGTTATCACCTTGGATAATATAATTGTTGTATAACACAAAGTTCAAGAGCATAGGAAAGTTTTTGACATTAAATGCAACATTATTGGAAGATAGATAGTCATGATAAAGAGAGATAATAACTTTATATAAATCTTTAATGACAATATTATTAAATAGGTCTTTAAAATCAAAGGTATGGAAACCAAGAATTTGTGGAAGCTTGCTAAGGTGATTTACTAAATCAAAACTATTGTTCAAAATGAAATATCCTGAATTCCTAAATTTAAGAGATTCATTAATTCTATTTAAACAGTTAAGCAAGTACTTACTAGCTGTAGTGGTAAAGGTATTATGTCCACACAAGTGACTGTTCTAAAACTGAGAGGTGATTTATGGAATTTAGGAACCAAAGTAACATAAGGAAATTTAAAAAACTTACAATTAATATTTAATTGTGTATATAATTTTAGCATTTTAGTTTTGATTTTGCTAGACTAATTATTAATGGGTCTAAAAATTTGATTATTTTTTAAGTAATTCTGTAACAGAGAAACATAATATTTTTTACAAATGATGGCATAATTATTAGAAGCTTTATCTACATAAGTTATGACAAAATGTTGTTGTAGTTCTTTAATAGCAGATAGGAGTTGTTTATAAGGATACCTAGGCTTCGTTAATTTAATGTTTATAAAATATAACATTTTTAAGTAGATGTAAGGTAGTATACTTCCATAGATGGAATGCTTCAATAGGAATGGAATGTGAACAAGCAAGTTGATATATGAATTTATCAAAATCAAATGATATAGACTGAAGAAGTTGTTTAGGGTGATGGCAGAATGGAATACGAAATTTGGACCCTTTATTCATAATATCCCTAAGTATATCATCCTGAACTATACTGAGATCCCCAGTAATAATGTGTCCATGAGAGGAGTTGACATAAGGGGCAAGATTTTTATTGCTGCATACACATGATGTAAGGTCATCGGAGTTTAATGTCCTGGAAACTTCATTGTAATTGTAAATAGTTCTACCAATTGGTAAATTATATTTGAATGATTTTTGTATTTTGATTTCTTTTACGGGTAACAAGTGCTGATGTTTTGCAAATAAATTATTGAAGTTAAAAGAATTAAGAATATTGGGTGTTTAAAAGAAATTACACAGTAAGCTATTTTAGTATGTGGATTTGGTGAATGGAGAAGGTGGTAATTTAAGAAATTTGTACGTGAAAGAAGCAAATCATAAAATAAATGTTTAAAATGCTCATGAGTTAATTTTAATTTAAAAAAATTAGTATAAACAATACTTAATTTGCATTTTCTGACTTTATATAACCAAGTTCTAACAGGTAGAAAATTGAAATATATAACCCCGTACTACTTATATTGTCGAAGATTAGAAAATATGCCTGTGTGTTAGTAAAAGATTACTCGTATTGCAATATGAGTCTCAAAAATCTTTGCCAAAATAAAACAGATGACGTAATAAATTGAAAATATCCATAATCCCCGTAATCTTCATACCAGAAGGTCGTAATTGATTCCAATATATGCCAATATATGTCAAAATATATGCCAATATATATCAAAATATATGCCAATATACCTGTACTACATATATTCTCGTAGATTAGAAGATATACCCGTGCATTTGAAGAAGATTACTCGTACAACGTACTATATATGAGTTTCAACAATTTTTGTCGTAATAAAACAATGGCATATTAACTAGAAAATATCAATAATCGCTGAATCAACAGTCTCCGAAAATATTAATAATAATAATGTATAAACCTGAACACCGTAATTGATATTATCCAGTCAAAAATGCAATGTCAATAAAATTTATTTTATATACATATCTTTATTATTCAACTCGAAAAAGATTTAATAAAAAGCGTATGCCGCATAAACACATTGGATTTACATCCGTTACTAAACGGCATGATATAATTTTCTTCAAATGAATTGATGGAAATAATATCGTCTGAATAATTTTATTTCTGGAAGGTTTGACGACATTTTCGTCAATTTAGCGGCAATTTAAAAAATCGCCAAATTTATCGCTAACTGTGACTGTAGAACTGACAGTCTCATCTGGCGACAAATTGACGGAACATCATCACCATACTATCCCTTAACAAAGCACAATTAATTTCATTTATTAAGCGCAATTTTATCAATTTCACGATATTTTTATGGATTTACAAACATTTTTATAAATTTAGTGACATTTTACAAATTCGCGAAATGTCTTACTAAGTAGAACGGATGGACTGACAGACAAATGCTACCTAAACATCGTTTCAGTACTCTCTTCTAAAAAAACAAATTTAATTTCATTGATTTGCGTCCTTTTTATCTATTTGGCGATATTTCCGTCAATTTGGCAACGTTTAAGAAAAGTTGCCAAGTTAGCGATATTCCGCGAAATTCGTAGCTCTGAATTTGCAGATCTGAAGTATAAAACATCCTGATCCCGTTTGTATATACTAAATGAAAACACTAAAATTGTATTAGAAGATATACCCGTTCTACTCTTTTCTGTTTCAACAATCGGCTAAATGAATTTATTGGGTAAACACAATATATGAGTTTATTAGCTAAACACAATATATAAGCTTGAAAACTCTTTGCCAAAATAAATGAAAGTGATGTACGCAGTCAGCAATTAATATAATTAAAAGCAAAATCAAACAGTTCATTTATAAAATATATTTTTACATCCATTTATTTATTATTCAAATGGAAAAAATGGTAATAAATATTAACAAAACACATTCAATTTAATTGCGTTGCTGAGCAACGTGATATAAGATAGAATCTTCCTCATAAAATGCGAAATTAAATAAGCATTTTGATTTCTTTATACTTTTCATTGTTGAGTAAAATCTTGTGAAAAATAAACCATGGAGATAGATTTTCCATTTAAATTCTTGTTTTAAACAATTCATGCTTTCATGATAGTGACTAATTAGCGCAAAAATCCTCCACTAAACTCAGAGATAAAGTTTTAATTCACTTTGACGTTTCAAACAAACAATTTTCAACCTTTCCGTTTGGATAAACCACGGAGTTAGAGGGTAGAACTCCCCGGAAAAAGCTCCGTATTTCATTAATATCTCGACAACCCCTGGTCTTAGAAACCCAAAATTAGGTCAAAATTCATGGGGGAGGGGGGGGGGTTATTTCAAGGTTATCCACAAAATTTCATTAAATTCGATTCAGCTGTTCTCTCGTAATGATGAGACAAACGAAAGTTTCGTTTTTTACTAATATCTCGAGAACCACTGGTCATAGAAACTCAAAACATGGAGTAAATTTTAAGTGGGACTGTTTTCAGACTACCCACAAAATTTCATCAAATTCCGTTCAGCCGTTCTCCCGTGATGATGAGACAGACAGAAAAACAGACAAATTTTCAATTTTATTTATATAGATTTCTGGATATAGGAGGCGATACCAAACCATACTTATGCTTACTATGTAATCCTAAAATTTTCAGTACATTCATTTTAGATTTCAAAGTGGGTGCATATAGGTAATACAGGCTGTTTTACGAAGATTGCACTATATATCGCTTGAACAATTAAAAAATGTTTTCCATAGCTCAACTGTTTTCCAACCTCAGGTCCTAGAAACTGGAAATATGGACTAAAGTTTAAGTGAGGCTATTATAAAGCTATTAAAATTTCATGAATTTGGGTGCATCCGTTTCCCCTCATTATATATATATATATATATATATATATATATATATATTGGAATTTCATATTATAATTTTATTATATATATATATATATATATATATATATATATATATATATATATATATGTTTTAGAACGGTCACTTGTGGACATAACACCTTTACCACTACTACTAGTAAGTACTTGCTAAATTGTTTACATAGAATTAATGAATCTCTTAAATTTAAGACTTCAGGATGTTTCATTTTGAACAATAATTTTGATTTAGTTAATCACCTTAGCAATCTTCCACATATTCTTGGTTTCCATACCTTTGATTTTAAAGACCTATTTAATAATATTGATATAAAGTTATTATCTCTCTTTATAATGATTCTCTCTCTTCCAATCATGCTCCATTTAAAATTAATAACTTTCCTATGTTACTGCACGTTGTTGTGTTATACAACAATTATGTTATCTAAGGTGATAACATATATTTACAAACATCTGGTGTACCTCAAGGGGCTGCAGTAGCAGTATTCTGGCTAGCTTATACCTTTATTATTATGAACGTCATTTTCTCTCTAATTCTTATATTATATATCGATATGTTGACGACTTAATTTGTATTATTATTGATGATTCCTATCCTATTAATATTGATTTTTACACCTCTAACCTAGAATTAATCCCAACTGAGCCTAGTGTCCTGAGGTATCTACCTCTTTTAGGAGACGCCTGTTAAGAGCGCAAAAAGAACATGACCGCGTGTACATTAACAAACACATAATTTATTTACAAAAAACACATAAAACTTATTTACAAGTAATATGAATACAATTAACTATCATACCCGTCATTGGGTTGTAAAATACTTAAAACAACTTAAATGGGTCTTAACGACTAAATAAAATGGGGCGGAGGAATGGTAACTCGAAACTTAATTTAAAAGCTTATCTGTTGAATAGGAGAAGAAATAGGTGTTCAAATTTCGACTCACCGAAAACATTGTGGACAAGCGGTCCATAGGATGTCTCTGACATGGTCTCGGACACTTAGTTCACACTCAAATATAACACCACCTTTTTCGAAGGTTGCGTCCAACTCATCTCCCAGAAACTCTAAAATTCTCACTCTCTCTCAAGTTTTAAATCACGCTTCTAAAATTAATGAAACCATTCTGAGATTCGTTTCAGGGTTGTCACCTATTGGCCACAAAACAGCTCCATTGGTCTTTCAAACCCATCCAGATACAACTGCCTTCGAAAAGCCCCCGCAACACTTGATACCAGGGGCGCCATTTCAGCATTTCATTTGGGGGTGCGAGATTTGTATGAAAATCCCCAATATGAAATAAATAAAATGTTTGTTAACAGGGGGGGGGGGAGGAGAGGGGAGAGGGATCAGAAAAGTAAATTGATGTTGAGAAAAATAATTGTTGCTAACATAATTTTTGTACATAATTGTGGTAACATAATTTTTGTACATAATTGTGGTAACATAATTGTTGTTAACATAATTTTTCTAAATACAATTATCTATATTTATTTACCTGTTATTGAAGTTTTAAACGCCGGTTCTTAGAGTCTGGATGAAGAGAACATTTTGTTACAATATCATCATAATCCAGGGGTATATCCTATTCTATAGCTAAAGTAGCTAAAGATGAAAGTCTTTCTTGTACCATTGTATTGCGAAAATAATTTTTCAACCTCCTGAGACACGAAAAAGACCTTTCACAACTGGCTGAGCTGATTGGCACAGTCAAAAATAATTTAACTAATAATGTTATGACAGGAAACACATTTTTTAAATTCCGCTCTTTTAAATAATTCAGGCGACTTTTAAAATTGGTATGGTCTATGTTTACATTTTTCACCATTGAATGAAACAGTCGCAATTCACATAGCAATTCCACTTTCTGGAAGTTATATACTTTGCATATGGTTGAAACTTTTT